>CM057455.1:1677260000-1678556250 GCA_016271365.2 Neoceratodus forsteri
AGTTCTACCTATAGGGTTATTTTCACTTGTAAAGTATTTAACCTACATATTTCCTCATGGCTCCGCCTTCTCTTTCCCTAGGTTGCCTCCAACATTACGGCCTACCACTGAATACTTAAGTAGTAAAACCAGTTCAATTAATTAATCATTACTGTTTTAGGTTTCATAGTTATGCACTGATTAGGATGTTACAAATGTATGTTATCATAACATGTTGCTGTGTTTTGCTACTTGGCCAGTTCCAAGCTATAAACGACAGCTGTGTCTCATTTTTGTGCTTGGTTAAATAAAGAATCTGAAACTGAATCTGATATTAAAATAAGCTACTGACACACACAACAAAAACAGAATTACTTGTTTAGTATTTATTTAGAATTTTTCACACCAGGATAGCCTCATTAAGTTATACACATATTATAGCAGCAGAGAGAGTACATGAAAGTTACAAATGTGAAGGCTATACATACAGCTACAGACACAGAGTTATAAAAAGTAAAATTACACAGGCTGGCAGAGAAACTCTTCTCCTGGATAGGGCTTGCAGTGTCTGCTCTTGGAGTGACTCCTGATGGCTGGCATGAAGCAATGCTTGTGACATGAGTGACCACACTTCAAGCAGACTCCTGCCCCAGGATGCTGTAATGAATGCAGCGTGGGAGGTGGGCAGAGCCACAGAACATGGGGGGAAAGTCAGCCTAGCTGCTCCAGATGATGGCCTTCATGCACCCGAGCCCCCATGCCACCAGGTCCTGTAAGGTGGTGTGCACACTGCCTAGACTTAGTCAAGGCCTCCAAGGCACCATACTCAATTCTCCAATGGCTGTAGAGAGGTTGAGCGCCTCCCTGGGAAGGGGCAGACCTGGAACTAGGAGACCAAAGATAAAACAAGGCGTTGGGTGGCATGTGTTGGCATCGGCACTAAGTCTGGCAGGCAGAGGTATGGATCAATGGGAGGACCGGAAGGAGAGAAGCACGAGGGGCAATGAATGGAGGTATAAGATATCTACATATTAGCACAAGTACCTTCTTAATTGTTGCAGGCATAAGTCGTGGACTGATCAGAAGCTGTATTCTGGGCAGGGACAGAAACAAAGGGACTAGGTACTTAAGAAACCAGTGAAGGTCGGGGTATTAGTCTGGAGAGGATGGAGGAGGAATGCGCATTAGCAGTCACAAGGGCTTCGTAGGTGCTGGAACAATGTCTTCTGGAAGCATCACAAGTTTTTGAGGTTCTTCATATTTTCAGGTAACGTATTCTAGGGTTTGGGTGGCAATAGCAAACACCTTTCATACGACTGATGTGTGTGACTGAGGTTGGTGCAGGCTATTTCTATATTGGGAATGCAATTGATAGGTCTGGACTGGTATGACGAGGAGGCTGTTTGAATATAGGGGATAGAGACCATGGGCACACTGTATACAACAGTGACACAGCTGAGCTCTCTTCTTTCACCTGGGAGGAGAACTCCAAGTTTACTGTAGAGAGTGTAGTGATGAGTTCTCTTATCATATGCAAGCACAAAGTGGCATGTATTGTCAAATGCAACATTTATTTTCAATAAGGGTATTGGTGCCGGCCCGGTGGTGCTGAGGGTTGAGGCACTGGATGCCACACCTCGTGCCACGTCGGCGACCTGGGTTCGGGAACAAGCCTGGACCGCCGGGGGTCAGCAGGGGAGACAGAGGATCGAGCGTCCAGAGGACTGCTCTCCTCTCTTGGGGAGGGATCCATGGGTAGCCCGGCGCAACAGCAGCCCCGGTGGAGACCAGCGGCACTGCAGTGCACAGGGGCTCACAATCGGGGAAGACGCTGGGTGGCTGCCTTCCGGACGTGAGTGGGAGCACCCATGCCGTGGGCTGACAGCACTGCACGTCCCACGGTCTGGGGCGTAAAACCTACAAACAAAAGCCCCACCAGCCCACATAGGCGACGGCCATCCCAGTGCCGAACCGCCACATGCCCAACACTGGAGCCCTGCCACTGCCCTTTCAGACTCCTCGGGCCCTTCATCCTCCTCGGGGCTCAGGGAGAATGTAACACACTTGAAGATGACAGGGCTCACAGTGGGCGGTAGAGTGCCATAGGTGAGCGGATAGGCCCGAGAGAGTTCCGGTGCCTGGGGAAAGAGAAACAGAATAAAAAAAATAAATAAATAATCAGGGTATTGGCTGTCCTGTACATTTTGCTCCCATATTCTAAGGCTAGTAGTAAAGACTGCCCTAGTAGGATCTGCTGGTGTTTAGGTTAATACAGCTTTTATTGCAATAGTGAAGACCAAGTTTTTAATGCGTTCTGCTGGCAGACCTGGAAATGTGATCTGTCTACTGTGTGTTAGCTTACAATCCAACAACAATTCAAGATACTGTATTTGAAATAATGCACAGCTTCAAATGGTGTTCCATCTGTGGACAAATCGGGAGAGAATTGTTTGGGAACGAGGTTTCGCTGAACAGCATGATTTTTTGTTTTGGAGTTATTCAGTAAGAGACAGTTGCTAGTCATCCAGTACTGGGATGCATCAAATACAGATTGCAGTGAAGTAGTGAGATCACTGATAGAAACATAGAATCTGATGGCAGATAAGGACCACTTGGCCCACCCAGTCTGCCCATTTCCCTACCTAACGGATAAGCTGCAGATCCAAGTTAACCAACAGCCTACTTCCTCCTACCCCACACTAGAACTGTCTTATGTCTGTCCCATGCATTCTTGAATTCCCCCACTGTTTTTAACTCTATGACCTCCTCAGGAAGGTTGTTCCATGCATCTACAACCCTGTCTGTGAAGAAATACTTCCTCATATTACCTCTGAGCCGTCCCCCCTCTATCTTCAAATTGTGCCCCCTTGTTCATGCACATTTCTTTTTCTGAAAGATTCTCCCCTCTTGGACTTTGTTGATTCCCTTGAGGTATTTGAACGTTTCTATCATGTCCCCCCCTCTCCCTCCTTTCCTCGAGGCTATACAACTTAAGCTCCTTTAGTCTTTCTTCATACGTCTTCTGGTGCAAAATCTGCACCATTTTGGTTGCCCTCCTCTGGACAGCCTCCACCCTGTCCATGTCTTTGCAGAGATGGGTTCTCCAGAACTGTACACAGTACTCCAGATGTCGTCTTACCAACTGTCTGTACAGAGGGACAACAACTTCCTGTTTTCTACTGGTGATGCCTCTCCCTATGCATCCCAGTATCCCCCAGCCCTTCTTACTGTCTTCTCAAATTGCTGGCCCACCTTTAGGTCATCTGATATGACTACCCCCAGGTCCCTTTCCATTTTTGTTGTTGCCAGTATCTCACCCTCCATTGTGTACTCTTCCCTTGGGTTTTTGTTTACCAGGTGCATTACTTTGCACTTCTTTGCGTTGAATCTAAGCTGCCATACATTTGACCATTCATCCAACCTGATAAATTTGGATTTGGTGTAGAAGACTGTTACCACCACAAAAATGTATGCCTGTATTTGGATAATTAAAGGCTGAAGGTACGTAATTGAAAAAGAGGCTAAATAGTAGGGGCCCAATACGAAACTTTGTGGAACACAAAGATTAAGAGGAAAAGGCAAAGAAGTATTTCCATTCACATTGATGAACTGGGATTGGTTATGAAGGTAATTCTTGATCCAAAGCTATGACATAGTTGAGATTCCAACGGAATGTAGCTTGCTGAGAAGATGATCATAGTTAACCGTAAATGCCTTTGTAAGGTCAATGAATATGGTGCCAATACGATATCCTGCATCCAAGGCAATTGCCAGATCACTGGTTACTTTCAATAAGGCTGTGGTTGTTGAATGTTTGGGACAAAAGCCTGACTGTGTGTCCATTAGCAGGTGGTGTTCCAGGACATGCATCATTACTCTCATGAGAATTAATTTCTCTAGAAGTATGCTTAAAGTAGATAGGACTGAGATTTGGTCAGTAATTATTGGGTAATAAAGCTGGTCCAAATTTATGAACTGGGGTTATAATAGCTAGTTTCCATATCTCAGGGATTTGCCCTGAGAAGAGGGGGAGGTTGTATAGCACAAGAACTAAAGATGCTAACTGCTCAATTGCCAGTTTTATTAAAAGTGGTTCTATGTTTGCTAAAACTGGGAGCTTAGCAGTTTTAGCAAACACAGTTCTATCTTGTCAGTCTCAGCACTTCCGGAGGCGTCAAGTCCTTTTAGGAGTTTCAGCACCTCAGACTGTGATACTTCTTTGAAGAGGAAGTTTGGCGAAGTGTTCTGCTGGGAAGAATTGCCATACAAGCTAGAAGAATAGGGGGATATTTGTTGATGGCTATGTAAGCAGAGAAAGTTGAGGTTTGTGAAGTGCTTGGTCAGAGTGTACACAATGTCAGTGTTATCCAAGATAAAGCTGTCATCCTACAGCAGTTGTTAATTTGTCTGGGCATGATCCTTGCCCTGTAGGCGCTTACCCTGACTACAGTTTTTTGGGGGATTCACTGTCAGTCTTTTGTATCAGGTGTGGTACTCAGCCTTCACTTTCTGTGTTATTGTAACACCCAGATTTCTAAGGTGTTTGAAGGCCTCTCAGTCTCAGATGTCATGAGATAATTCAAACTTCAACCACGCTTTTCCCTGCTGTGTGAAGCAGTTTAGCAGTTCTGTTGTAATCTATTTGTTTTTTAAAACTTATATGTTTATTATAATTTTCACAGAGGTGGCTGATACATAACAAATTATCGCATTCAGTGTTAGGTTGTAATCTATTGGTACTGTCTTCTTTACATTGGGTGAGCTTTGTGGGAAGTAGATTAATTATTTGATTTTGAAAGCAAATAAAAACCAAGCAGATTTGAAGTCTGAAATAAGTGCCAGCTTTCCAAGTTGATGCCTCCAGATTCTAAGCACACCTTTGATGTGTCCTGGAATTTTTTTGCTGGAATTCTGTTGTACCATGAAGGGTGGCCTACTGGGCCTGCACCTCTAGACGTGGTAGAATGGGCTGTGGTTGCTTAATGAGTCGGAGAAGCTGTCAGTTTTTGTAACTCTATCTGGTCTGTTTGTAGCAATCCAGTCAATATAGGTACATTTCTTGGATCTATGATCATATCTTGTAGGTGGCAGGGAGCGTTCCTCGGGCAACTAGCAGAGGAGCCTATTTGTGAGAGAGCAAAAATGGACCTTGTTCTCAACAACGGGGACAGAACTGCAGATGCCACGATAGGTGGCCACCTGGGAAGCAGTGATCACTGTATGGTGTGGTTCAATAAAAGAACTGTGTCAGAAGTGAACCACACAAAGATGAGGGTCCTGGATTTCAGGACAGCCAATGATACAGTGATTGGAGAATGCTTCTGGGATGCCTTGGCAGGGTGGGAGGACTTGAGTGGAGTGGAGGAACAGTGGGTGAAGCTAAATAGGGCCATAGTGAAGGCAACAAATCTCTGTGTCAGGCAGGTAAGCAAAAGGAAAAGGAGACAGACCGCTATGGTTCTCAAAAGAGGTGGCTTGGAAGGTATGGACAAAAAAGTTAGCTTTCAGGAGGTATGAGGAGACATAGAGGGAGGAGGATAGAGTTGTATCAAGACAAGCAAAGGGAGGCAGGGAAAGCAGTCAGGAACGTAAAGGTGCAAACAGAGGAGAAGACAGCACAGGCAGTAAAGAAAGGGGGCAAGACATTGTTCAGGTATGTTAGCAAAAGGAGAAAAACCAGGGGAGGAATCGTAAGGCTGAGGAGGGAAGGGAGGATTGTGTGGAAGAAGACAAGGAAAAATCAGACATCGAGAACAATTATTTTTAAGTTTTCTCAAATGAAAGGAAGGGTGAGGGACCACAGATTTGTGTCCGGGGTTATCAAAGGCAGGGGCATGGACACTAGTCCATTTACAGAAGATTTACTGAAAGAACTTGCAAATCTTAAGGTGGATAAGGCAATGGGGCCAGACAGGACATAGCCAAGGTTTCTGAGAGAGCTCAGACAGGTGCTGACTGCACCTCTGACAGTCCTATTCAAACTCTCACTGGAAATGGGAGTGGTCCCGGAGGAGGGCAGATGTAGTACCACTTCACAAAAATGTGAGCAGGGAGGAGGCTGGCAATTACAGGCCAGTCAGCCTGACTTTGGTGGTGGGGAGATTAATGGAATCGCTACTGAAAGAAAGGATTGTGGAATATCTTGAATCCAGTGGTTTACAAGATCCGAGGCAGCATGGATTCACTAGAGGAGGTCATGTCAAACTAATCTTACAGGTGTCTTTGACTGGGTAACCAGGGAAGTAGATCAGGGTGAAGTAGTGAATGTGGCCTACCTAGATTTCAGTAAGTCCTCCGATACTGTTCCACATAGGAGACTCGTAAACAAGCTGGGCAGCCTACAAGTGGGACTAAAAGTGGTAAACTGGGTAAGAAATTGGTTGGAGGATAGGCAGCAAGGGGTAGTGGTAAACAGAGTTCACTTAGAGAAAAGGAGGGTGACTAGCGGGGTGCCGTAAGGATCAGTACTGGGATCAGTCCTCTTTAATATCTTTGTTTTTTTTTTTAACTTTCTTTATCCCCCTCTCCAGTGACCAAGGCATCTCTCAGATGGACCCTCTCAACCTAGCCTCCACTGCCCGCCTGAACCCTTCCCCCAGCTGAGAAACTGCATGCTGGGTCCCCCACCTCTTCTGGCGGCCCTTACAGGAGGAGGCAGGGACCACAGGGAGACAAACTGGGTTCAGGGCCAGCACTGGGCGTGTGGGCTTGGCCACTGGGGTTCTGTCATCACCTCCCCGGCGCTGGTGCTTGTTCTGCTTTTTTGTCCCCACCACAGACGTTGGACGAGCAATGCCACCCAGCACGTGACATGCGTGCTCCCGCCTACATCAGCAGGACAGCCACCTGACATCGCCCCTTCACGGAGTCCCCGACTGCAGTGCATCCAGTCACCACTGGGCAGCACTAGTGTCACAGGATAGAAACCCCCCTCCCTCCTAGGAGAGAAGAGCAGTCCATCGGATGCTCAATCCTCTCCGACCGACCCCCGGCTTGTTCCAAACCCGGGTCGCTGGCATGGCATGAGGTAAGGCAGATGCCTCAGCCCTCAGCGCCACCGGGCCCAGTCTTTAATATCTTTATAAGAGACATTGCAGAGGGACTAGAAGGGAAGGTATGTCTTTTTGCAGATGACACAAAAATCTGCAATAGAATGGACACTCAGGGCTGGGGATGGGTGGAAAAAATGAACAGAGATCTAGGTAAGCTTGAGGAGTGGTCTAGAAAGTGGCAACTAAGTTTCAATGCAAAAAAATGCAAAATCATTCATTGGGGCATAGAAACCCAGGGTCAGAGTACAAAATGGGGGGCGTGGTGCTGGCGACCACCAAACAATGTCAAGGCCCTCCTCAACCATTTTTGCTGTTAGATCTGGGATCTTCCTACCCAGACTTCTGGCGCTTGCACACATGACCCTCCACCCCCCTCTTTCCTCTCGCCCTATATATTTTGCCCCCTTACCCTTTGGCTGTGTGGGTAGGGCTTTTTGCTCCCTCCCACCTCTTGCCTCATCAACAGGGCTTCCCTTGCCCCCCAGATTTAGTTTAAATGGCAGCATTTGTCAACACAATCGTCCAGTTTGTATTTGAGCACTACTTTCCCTTCCCCATTTAGGTGCAGCCTATCCAGGGCATAGAGGCTATTGTCTCTCCATGTTGAACCCCAATCTCTTATCACTCCATACCCCCCTCTGAGCGCACCAACCTGCAAGCCAACTATTGAACTCCACTATACTTTGCCTCACCTCAGTGCTGGCCCTTGGTACTGGCAGCACCTCAGAGAAAGACAAGGATTTAAAGTCCAAGCTGCTGCAGAACCTAGCCAGTGCCATAAACCTTGCCTGCACCTCCAACACACTACTCCTTGCAAGGTCATTTGTGCCTAGGTGGAAGATCAATTGAGTTTTCTCATCTATTTCCCTCCCCCTCGAGGGGATCCAATGCATGACTTTGGCCGCCATTATACCTGGCAGGCACTCCACCCATATTTTATCTCCTCTCTCTCCCCTTCTCCCCCATGTAACTCCTTTTATAACAGAATCCCCCACTACTAAGACCCTTATCCCCTTTCTCCTCTTGGACGCCTCTCACCGCTGCTGTTCTCTTCCTCTTTCCCAAGTTTTCCCCATCCCTACCCTTGCTATCTCCCCCCAAAAAAAACTTCCTGAGACCTCCTCCCCTCATCCTCCTCCTGCTCATTTTCCTGGGCCCCTTTTTGGTTCTCTGGTTCCTCAGTGCAGCTCTTTTCCCCTTCTGAATCGTTTTGAGCCTTTCTCTTCCCATCCTGCTCATCTCCCTGCCCCCAAACCTGGTTTCCTGGCTCTTCTATGGTGCTACCCGCCCTTGTGCCTTGCTCCATTTGCTCACCCCCCCCAAAAGATTTCCACTCTGTTCCTTGTACTCTGAGCTTCATTTCTGGTCTATGCCCTATTTCCCTATCCCTTCCTGCCGAAGCCCCGTCCCCTGCATCCCTGCTTCCTGCCTGGCTTGTTCACGCACAGTTTCCTCATGTCCCTGTCTTTGCTGTTTGTTCACTGTTGTCCCAGGTCCCACTCTTGCAGCCCAAATCTGTGCCTTCTTACGGAGTCCTCATCCAGGGCCCCTGCTCCTCTGCTACAAACTAACCCCTTCCAGTACTATCCCTCCTTCTCGGGTCTCCCTTGACAACCCCATACCCCTGCCTGGTTTTATGGACACTCTCACATTCTGGGCTCCCCCTGCCAGGATGTCCCTGTTCCCACAGAGTACCTCCATTTCCTCTCCTTGTACCTGAGGTTTTAGCGCCTGGTGTAGTTTTGTAGGCAACCCTGTGCCCCCTACTTTTCCACTCCCCTAGCCGTCTCCGAATTCCTTCCATCTCCTCCCTGAGCTTCGCCAGCTGGTGGCACACTGGACCACCCCCAACTTTCAAAGCCCAGTCAAGTACCATGGCAGCCCGACACCCTGTGCACCCAACCACCCTCCCAAAGATGCCTTCTCTAGGGACATGAGGTCCCTTCTCCATCATACACTGCAGTTTGGCCAAGATCTACACTTAACTTTCAATACCTCTCAGCTAGCAATTTCACACATACAATACGTAACTTACAATTTGTCCCAGCTTTCAAATTCAAGGTTCCCGAATGATCAGCGCTTCAGTGCCCTCACCCTGATCAGGGCTACCCTAGTTTACCTGTACACTTAGCAGTTACAGTGCCCACACCAATGATCTGCATCACCACAGCCACAAACCCCAAACCCTGGTCAGAGCTACTCTAGCAACATGTACACTTGCCTGATCAGAGCAATATTTGTTAAAAATGTACACTTCTTCCGATCCTGGGCATACTAAAATTATTTTTCAAGAAATGAGTCGCACAAAAACGACAGCAGGAGGAGATGGGGCCAAGCAAATAGACATGAGGCTAGGCCCAGAGAAAGAGAAACACGTGGCTGAAACCTCTCTCACTCAGTCCCCGACTGCAGCGTTACTGAAGGCTATACAGGCTATCAACCATAAAATGGATGATTTTACCTCCCAACTAAATGTGGTGGAATCCAAAACGTTAACGGTGGAAGAAATGCTGCAGGCAGCTAGCAAATAGTTGGAGAAAACCTCGGTGCTTACATCAGGCTTGGTGAAAGAAAACATGCTTTTACGCCGAAGACTGGAGAATTTAGAGAACGGAGCGTGGGCGTCCCATATCCAGATATTGGGTCTACCTGAGGTGGAGGACAGCGAAGATCTTGGAGGTTTTTTAGAGCTCTGGCTTCCTGAACATCAGAGGCTGGAATTGACGATCTCACTACAACAAGCTTATCGGGTCAACATGAGAGGGCCTCGCTTATACTGGGACTCTGCCCACCCTCCAGCCCATACTGTACTGTCGGTGTTGGGTTCAATGAAGGAACGGGATGAGGTCCTGCAGATGGCAAGGAGACAGGAGCCGATTCAGTGGCAAGGGATCCCAATACACATTTTCCCAGATCTCAGCTATGCCACCAGGCAAAGGCACAAAGCCTTCGATGGAATCCGGTCTAAACTTCATCAACATGGGGTGCATCATGTTCTGTTGATGCCAGCGACCCTTAAGGTACCATACGGTAACAGAACCTACCATTTTTCAGATGCTGCATATGCAGGGAAATTGTTGGGGAAAATTGAAAATGACTGTGCTGCTCAGGGTACAGATTCAGAATCAGAAGAGAAGCAAGATACATGAACTGTCGAGTCTTTGACCCAGTAAGTTGGCTCACAATAACGATGTTAAAAGAAGCTTGGGACTTGCTGTATTACACTGTTTACTCTCCAGTTAATGACTGTTAAAGTATTAAATAGGGTGTAGTAATGTTGGATTTCCAAGGGAGAGACCAATCTTAGTGTCTTGTATGATGCAGCTTTCTTTTACAATGAATTGCTAAGTTTGTATAGCGCTGATAACCCAATGGAGATAATTCTGGCTTTGAGAAACATATAGTTTTGGCACAGCTCAACAGTTTAACAGTTCAAATGTTATAGTTTCAGTACTTATATAACAACTAAAAGTGGTAAAAGGGTGGAATTGATAATAGACGGCTGTACATTGTTAAGCAAATTGTGGGATGGGGAGGTGTGTAGGAGGGCTTGCTGTCTGCATTATATTGCTCTTTCTTATGTTTGCTTAAGGGGGAGATTTTGCCTATTAAAGGGGTGGCTTGTATGATATTTTATTAATTTTATAAGAGTCCCCCACTCATGGCAGCAATAACTTACGGATATCGTTTTTGATTTAGATTGAAATGTATAAGGTTACCCCCCATATGATGTAACAGGATAGGCGTGCTAATTATACTGTATGATCGGATGTGTATGTGTTTTTTTATTATTAATCTATTGCACTGTCCTACGGGAGATATTTGTATCCATTTTAACACAAAACCAATGAATATAAAGTTCAAAAAACAGAATGTACACTTGCCTGAACATGCAATAGTAATTAAAGTCCTCTAAAGTCAGGCAAGTCTTCCCCCATCATCCATTTACTAGAGGGTGAGGTCGGGCTGGGGTGGGGTGGGAAGAAATTACAGCTCCTCGTGTGCATATCTAAAACAAATGCGGCTGGGCCTGCCCTTATAGCCCAGCCGCGAGTTCAAAAATTTGTGCCCTGGCTCCTGATCGGTCTGCAGCTCCTCCCCCTGTATCCCTGGCCTGATGCCGACTGCAGCCACCGGGAAAGCCTACTCCTGTGCCCCTCTTGTTGCCAAAACAGCTCAGGTTCCTCCCGCCTCCGATGCGCTCCTCTACTCCAAGCCCTGGCCTGCCTCCAGCTAAGCCGCTGGGATAGCCTGCTCTGCCGTCGCTCCGGTTCTTCCTGCACCCGATGCACTCCGACGTGTGATTATAGCTCCTCTGTGCATGTCTAAAACGAATGCGGCTGGTCCTACCTTTATAGCCCAGCCACGAGTTCAAATATTTGCGACCTGGCTTCTGATTGGTCTTCAGCTCCTCCCCTGTACCCCTGGCCTGCTGCTGACTGCAGCTGCCGGGAAAGCCTACTCCTGTGCCCCTCTTGCTACTGATGCAGCTCCGACTCCTCCCACCTCCGATGTGCTCCTCTGCTCCAAGCCCTGACCTGCCTCCAACTAAGCCGCCGGGATAGCCTACTGCGGCACCGCTACGGTTCTTTCTGCACCTGATGTGCTCCGACACATGATTACAGCTCCTCTGTGAGTATCTAAAACAAATGCAGCTAGGCCTGCCTTTATAGCCGAGCTGTGAGTTCAAATATTTGCGCCCTGGCTCCTGACTGGTCTGCAGCGCCTCCCCTGTACTCCTGGCCTGCCGCTGACAGGAAAGCCTACTTCTGTGTCCCACTTGCTGCCAATGCAGCTCTGGCTCCTCCCGCCTCTGATGTGCTCCTCTGCTCCAAGCCCTGGCTTGCCTCCAACTAAGCCACCGGGATAGCCTGCTCCGGTTCTTCCTGCACCCGATGCGTGATTACAGCTCCTCTGTGCATGTCTCAGCGGTATCATCCAGGAAACTAGGAACAAAATGCAACTGTCTTTGATTCCTTCTGTAACATCCTTTTCCTGGGTCAGTGATATATAGTCATGAGGTAACACACTTCTCTTACAGGAAAACAGTCATTATCTTAACTCTTCCACCCCCGAAAGCTTTACCCCCCCGCCCCCCACACAATTAAGCTTTTTGCACAGCAAAACAATTTTTTCTTCATGTTTCAATCAATCAATGAAGTCTTTATTTTACCAGGCGAAGCACCATTGAGCAAGCTCATTTTCAAGGTGGACCTGGACATATACACATAAACAGTGATAATACAGGTACACAACAGAGGAAGGCTACAATAATTGGCATAAGGGTACAAAAAAGCAGGGGTTAACCAGTTAATACAAAAATGACAGTACAATGTACAATGCATACAGTGATAATATGTGTTTTTTTTTTAAGGATAATTTGTACAACAATATACAATATTTACATGAGAGATTCATAAGGAGAGACAAGGAGAAGGAAGGAATTGCAGAAGGAGGGGTCCAGGAAACAGCTAGGGGGCAAGTGCTGTTGACAAGAGCTCAGATGTCAGGACATCAGCGGAAACAGTTGCAGGATTCATTGAAGGAGCATAAGTATAACTTTCTGAATATAGAAAATTTTATGGGGACAGCTAGCTTCAGAGTTTTTTGAAGACTGTTCCACACGTGGGGAAGGGCATAATTTATGGAAGATTTACCAAAGCGTGTGTTAACTTTATTGGAAGATTAGGAAGATGTATGAGAGGCTTCTCAGGGAGTAGCCACCTATGGAGCTGATCGGAAGACATTCTAGGATATACTGAAGAAGCTTCTTGGTAATTGCTCTAAAGGTCCAAAAGGCAGCGTTCCTTTGCCTTCTAAATTTAAGTGAAGTCCAACCTACTACAGAATACAGGGAACAGTGGTGGTGGAACGTGGGGCTCCAGAGATAAATGTTATGGCTCAGTGGTACAGAGTATCGAGCTTTGAAAGTGTGGAAGCAGGTCCTTGACCATAAATGAAATCAGCGTTGTCCAATAATAATAGAAAGGTAGTTTGGACCAATTTCTTTTTGGCATCATAAGTAAGAAGATGCTTGATCTGATAGAAAAGACCAAGTATCTGTTTTAACTTCTTCATGAGTTCCTCAATGTGAACAGAGAAGGAAAGCTTATGATCAATCCACACCCTCAAATATTTAAACTTAACCACGAAGTCTATGGAATCACCAAGAAGTATAGTAATTTGAGGTAAAGAGCCTTGGGTGGAGGGATTTCGAGTATGAATGAACAGCGAAAGAAACATGGCCTTAGTTTTTTTAATGTTTAATAAGAGCTTTTGATTCAATAGGTTTAACTGCAGCTGGTTAAAATCTTGTTGGAGGTCCAAACATGCTTGCTCAGGAGTAGGTCTATCAATATAAAGGACCGTGTCATCTGTAAAAAGATGAATGTTGACTGATTTAATGCCTGAATCAATGCTGTTGATATAGAGAGCAAAGAGTAAAGGTCCTAAGAGGGACCCCTGTGGCACACCTCTCTGCAAAGCTTTTAGGAGGGAAAGATCACAGTCAGGTTTAACCTGTTGGAATCTCCTTGTAAGGTAATTGGAAAACCATTTCAATGCTAGAGCATCCAGAGCAATGTTCCGAAGAGTGACCAGAAGCAAGTCATGATCCACTGTGTCGAATGCCTTGCTTAAGTCAAGGAATAAGGCGTATATGTATCTCTTTGTGTCTAAGGCGTCATGCCAGTCATTAGTGACCTTTGTAAGCACTGTTATTGCACTGTGGCAAGCTCTGAATCCTGACTGAACTGGATTGAGTAGGTTGGAAATGTCCAAGTATCTCCTAAGTTGCAAATTAACTAACTTCCCAAGCAATTTAGGAAGTATAGGGAACAAAGATATTGGTCTATAATTATTCAGGTCACAAGGATCGCCTGATTTAAACAGAGGAATAATGTGTGCAGTTTTCCAAACAGATGGCAGGTCACCAAGGGCAAGGGACATACTGAACAGTTGGGTGATGGACACCATATCGTGTCTGTGCCTAAGCTTTAGGAAATAAGGGTCAATGAAGTCAGCACCAGCACGTCTTCTGATGTCCAGATCTAGAGGCAAATCTTCTTCTACTTTCAGAGTTACAGGACAGAAGAAGAAGGCTACATCTCGGTCTGGGGTGCCAAATGCTGAACATTCAGTACCCTGGGTAAAAAGTTGTGTACGGAGATTATTAGCGGGGGAGGTGTCAAATGCAAGCCCTGCAGTAACAAAATGATTATTAAGAAGTTCAAGAATTGTCGGTTTGTTGGAGATGGAGGAGCCATCAGACATAATTTTGTCTGGGAGAGAGTTTGCCAGCGTGTGCCCTTCAATATCCTTAAGAGTCTTCCATAATTTAGCAGAGCAATTGGAAGAGGACTTCAATTCAGAACGGAAATAGCTAGCTTTTTCAGCTCTAAAAAAGTTTCGTACAATGGTTCCTAGCCATTCTGAAGGCCGACCAGTCAGCAGAAAGTTTAGTTTTCCACACTCTTTTCCACAGACCATCTCTTTTAAGCAGAGCAGCCTTCAGACCATCCGTAAACCATGGGCACAATGTTTTCTTTGTGCACATTTTACCCAACAGAGCATGTCTGTTTATGGTAGGAAGTACAATATTTTGGAAGGACTCATCGGCCTCATTCGCCGACTTGACCAGGTAGAAATCCTGTTAGCACAAATTCTGTAGATCCAAGAGGAATGCATGTGGATCAAAGTTGCGTCTGCTTCTCTTGAAGATGTAAGTTGAAGTAGAAACAGGTTTGGTAGCTGATCTCACACAAACAATGGAGCAGTGGTCACTAAGGTCAGTGAAAAAGACTCCTGCATAGGTATAGAGGTGGGGTTTGTTTACTAGTATAAGATCGATTAAGGTGCTGTTTGAAGGGTTTTTCTTGTTAGGGTGTGTAGCTTCGGTAATGAGCTGTGTGAGCCCAAAGGTGCCATAGATATCCTTAAGAGATTTGGAGATGGCAGAGAGCATCAGTCTATGTTAAGGTCACCCATAATGATGACCTCTGAGGACAACGTATCCAATATACTGCACAGGTAGTTCAGCACCTTTAACCCAGCGGGGGTCTATAACATCCTATTATACAAAGTGATGTGGAAAGAGAAAGCTGAACCTTTAAAATCAGGCTTTCAAATTCCTTTGGCATGGAAGTGGAGTCAATAACGGAAGTAGTTAGCTTGTCATGGACATATATAGCTACTACACCTCCCCCAGTCTGCCTGTCGGATCCAAAGACGTTGTAGAATGGAATGTTTATTTCGGAGTCCAGGGTAGATGGTCTGAGCCACGATTCTGTCAACACAAGTACATCTGGCTTAGAGTAATAGATCCATAACTGTATGGAGTCAAACTTCTTTAGGAGGCTGCAAACATTTATGTGAAGGAGTCTTAATGCTTTGAAGTGAGCTAGCTCAGTGGGAGCAGAAATAGGTGCAGGGGGACCTGGGTTTAACACTACATTGCCTGCACAAAGTAAAAGTAACAGCATGACTTTTTTAAGGGCACCTAACAGCAGTTTAAGGAAAAGGATATGCTCCCTTTTACCGTGATGTGTGGAGGAAGCTGCGAAGAAATCAGATAGAGTACAAAATGGACCCGATGCTGCATAAAGGAGCAGCCTAATCGCACTGGAGAAGGAGATGGGGTGGGTGGGCATGATGAATTCAGGGTAGAATGCCACATATAGTGAGTAGAAATACTTCAAGAATGCCATGGCAGATGGGCCCCTCTTCCTGTACCGGAACAGGTAGTTCCGCTACAGGAAGACTGAAAGGCGTGGTGTGGAAACTGCTCACATTTGGTGCAATAGTATGAGCCATATAGAAATTAGTATGCAATTCCAGGGTTCTGAAAAGGAAGCCTCCTAAGCAGAAAAAGAATAAGAAGAAAGGCTGCACATTGGAGATCAGAAACTGGGGAAGGTCACTTATTTCCACTAGCAGTGATGAAACGATTGTCTTATAGCACCACAAAAAAATCAATATGCACTACAGATGCATACACACAAGGCTAGAATGAGGACTAGTGTAAGGCACCCACAGCAGAAGAAAACAGTAAGGCAACAAGAAGGGCAATAGGAATCACTCTCCTCTATAGAATACAAGGATAGGGAGGCAGAAAACTGTTAGGACTGGCAACTGGACCACAATCCACCAATAAGAGGTATGCTGAAAAGCAGGAGAGGAATGTTGCACATTTAAAGAGTGCTGGGGGCAGGGGATGGAGGGTGGGTGGGAGAAAATTTGAGTTCAGAAAGGTAGAGATTCGAGTCGAGGAGCTGGTGCAGGGAGCAGAGCAGAAGGGCTTCAGCCCAAGGACCAATCATTAGGCGAGCCGCAGATCAACCAGCCAATAGAGAGCTGGAGTCCAAGGGTAGTAGCCAATAGCAGATCCTTCTGCAGTCCTGGTCTTTGGTGGTACCGTACCTGGCTTAGTTCTATGGGCAGCGGGCTGAGGAGTAGGAGCGGCCGGCTGGCTTTTCCAGCCATTCCGAAGATCGTAGCAAGATGCCCAGTTCAAGGGCAAGCCTAGAAGGGAAGGGAAAAACAGGCGACAGTTAGATAAAGGCTAAACAAGGGAGGGATTAAGGTATGGCTCAACTGGTGGGCAGGGAGCATTAAACAATGTCGGCAGGCTCTAAATTACTGAGCTGGGAGTACAGAAAAAAGCAGCAGTTAGGCGGGGGGGTTAGAAAGACAAGAGATGAGAGGGGGTCGTCCGCTGGCACCAAGCAAGGTTAATTTGCAGAGAAGGTATTGTGGTATTGTGGCCTGAGAAAGAGTTTGAGCACGACAGCATGAAAAAGGAAGCCAAAAATGAAATACAGAGGTGTAGTGCAGACTAGGAGGGAGGTCTGAGAGGGGGACAGCGAGGGAAGGAAGATGAAATATCAGCCGAAGATAGAATAACAGAGGGGTAAGAAAGAACTAGTGAGGAGGTATGGGAGGGGGACTGTGACAGAGGCAGCTGAAATATCAGCCAAAAATGAGTCTGCAGAGGGGACAGTACAGACGTGGAAGGAGGCTTGAGAGGGGGACAGCGAGAAGGGAGCGGAAAAACAGCAGAGGAAGTTC
This sequence comes from Neoceratodus forsteri, assembly GCA_016271365.2. Taxonomy (NCBI): domain Eukaryota; kingdom Metazoa; phylum Chordata; order Ceratodontiformes; family Ceratodontidae; genus Neoceratodus; species Neoceratodus forsteri. The sequence goes on from CM057455.1 coordinate 1,677,277,097, forward strand.
CGAGCGTCATTTAAACAACTAGATATAATACAATAGCAGGAACTTAAAGTAAATATATTTGGAGTAGCAGTTGCAAATTTACACTAAGTCTGCTATAAGCACTATATAATCCCAACACTTTTATCAATCCCAAACACCTTTCACATTCCCCAAACACTTTTAACAGTCCCAAAACTTTCAACAATCGCCAGCAATAATCAGTTAATTTCAAATTTTTAAAAGAAAATTAGAGTTCAGAAAGGTAGAGATTCAAGCCGAGGAGCCGGTACAGAAAGCAGGGCAGAAGGGCTTCAGCCCGAGGACCAATCGTTAGGCGAGCCGCAGATCAACCAGCCAACAGACAGCTGGAGTCCAAGGGCAGTAGTCAATAGCGGCCCCTTCTGCAGTCCTGGACTTTGGCAGTACCATACCTCACTTGGTTCTAGGAACAGTGGGCCGAGGAGTAGGAGTGACCAGCTGGCTTCTCCAGCCATGCCGCAGATTGCAGAAAAACGCCCGGTTCACGGGCGAGCCTGGATTGGCTCTACGGGCAGTAGGCTGAGGAGTAGGAGCAGCTGGCTGGCTTCTCCAGCCATGCCGCAGATTGCAGCAAGACGCCTGGTTCAAGGGCGAGTCTGGCTTGACTCTACGGGCAGTGGGCTGAGGAGTAGGAGTGGCTGGCTGGCTTCTCCAGCTGTGCCACAGATCGCAGCAAGATGCCCAGTTCAAGGGCAAACCTGGCTTGGCTCTACGGGCAGTGGGCTGAGAAGTAGAAGCAGCTGGCTGGCTTCTCCAGCCATGCTGCAGATTGCAGCAAGACGCCCGGTTCAAGGGTGAGCCTGGCTTGCCTCTACGGGCAGCTTGCTTTATTTTATTTTTGAAAAGTCCGTGATTTCATAACATGGCGGACACCGTGTGAGTCCATTTCATCTGAGGTTGCGGCGCTGCACTGCTTAACCCAATACATTCCATACTGGGGCAAGTGGTATTGCGCCGCACCATCAGATGAAATGGAACTGCGCAGCATCCACCATGTTTGGGAATCATGGACTTTTCAAAAGTACAGTGGCATGAAAAAGTATTTGCCCCCTTCGTGATTTTCTCTATTATTGCATATTTGTCACACTGGATGTTTTCAGGTCTTTAGACAAAATGTAATATTAGATAAAGGGAACCTGAGTGAACAAATAACACTTTTTTTTTTTTTTTTTACTTATTTCATTTATTTAATGAAAAAAGTTAACCAACACCAACTGGCACTGTGTGAAAAAGTAATTGCCCCCTAGTTAAATCAACTCAATTAAAGGGATAATTAGAGTCAGCGGATTGAACACAGCCAGGCTTGATTACAGCCAGCCCTGCTCAATATAAACCTCACTTATTTTGACCCTTACCATCAGAGTCACGTTGCCAGCACAAAGATTCAACAAGCACATTATGCCACGATCAAAGGAAGTTCCTGAAAAGATCAGAAAAAAGTTGTTGCTATCTATCAGTCTGGAAAGGGTTACAAAGCTATTTCTAAGGCTCTGGGACTCCATCAAACCACAGTGAGAGCCATAATCTCCAAATGGAGAACACTTGGAACAGTAGTGATTCTTCCCAGGAGTGGCCTGCCAAATTACTCCAAGGCAGCGTAAAATCATCCAGGATGTCTCAAAGGATCCTAAAACAACATCCAAAGAACTGCAGGCTTCTCTTGCCTCAGCTCAGGTCAGTGTTCATGACTCCACAATCAGAAAGAGACTGGGCAAAAATGGGCTTCATGGGAGAGCAGCAAAGCGGAAACCACTGCTAACCAAGAAGAACATAAATGCTCGTCTCTCATTTGCCAAGAAGCACCTGGATGATCCACAAGCCTTTTTGGAAAATGTTCTATGGACAGATGAGTCCGAAAATGTTCTAAGACAGATGAGTCCAAAGTGGAACTTTTTGGACGACATGGATCCCATTACGTCTGGCGTAAAGCAAACACAGCATTCCACAGTAAGAACATCATACCAACAGTCAAACATGGTGGTGGTAGTGTGATGGTGTGGGGATGCTTTGCTGCCTCAGGACCTGGACGACTTGCCATAATTGAAGGAACCATGAATTCTGCTCTGTACCAGAAAATTCTTAAGGAGAATGTCCGGTCATCCGTCCGTCAGCTGAAGCATAGTTGGGTCATGCAGCAAGACAATGATCCAAAACACAAAAGCAAGTCCACATCAGAATAGCTGAAAAGAAGTAAATTAAAGTTTTGGAGTGGCTCTAGTCAAAGTCCAGACCTAAACCCAATAGAGATGCTGTGGCAGGACCTGAAACTAGCAGTTCATGCTCAAAACCTACCAATGTTACTGAATTAAAGCAGTTCTGCGAGGAAGAGTGGGCTAAAATTCCTCCACAGTGATGTGAAAGACTGATATTGAATTATAGGAAGCGTTTGGTTGCAGTCATTGCAGCTAAAGGTGGTGTAACTAGTTATTAAGTGTAAGGGGGCAATTACTTTTTCACACAGTGCCACTTGGTGTTGGTTAACTGTTTTCATTAAATGAATGAAATAAGTAAAAAAAAAACAAGTGTTATTTGTTCACTCAGGTTCCCTTTATCTAATATTACATTTTGTCTAAAGACCTGAAAACATCCAGTGTGACAAATATGCAATAACAGAGAAAATCAGGAAGGGGGCAAATACTTTTTCAAGCCACTGTAGAATAAAGTAAGTAAACATGAAGAAAAAAATGTTTAGCTGTGCAAAAAGCTTAATCGTTGGGGGTAAAGCTTTCAGAGGTGAAGGGTTAAGATAATGACCATTTTCCTTTAAATTACTACAAGGTCAGTCCACTGGCTTTGACTATCTAGTTCGACACTGACTATATCGCTTAGATTTATGTTACACAAGGATCTGGTAGAGTATATTATGTCATAAAACCTCCAATATGACCCTTTTGATGCTTTATTGGGCTCCTCAACCATTTCAATGTAAAGTCAGGGAGGCATCAGATTACTGGGAAATTAAGAAATTGTAGTACGAAAGTGGCATCCAATAACATCTGAGCTAGGCTGTTACCTGTAGCTTGAATGGCACTGCTCCGTACCCTAACAGTGCCAGAAATGGATCACCTTGATTTAGAATACTCTTGGTAGGCTGAACTGTTTATCCTCTGCCCCATCTGCTTGAGGATAGTACAGACAAAAGTTAACATACTTAAAACCATAGCTATCATTAAATGACTTAAATTCAACTGAATGAAACTGAGGTACTTTGTAGGATATTAGTTGACATGGAACTACAGTGCACAAACAAACATTTAAGCTTATTAATCACCATCGAACAGGATGCAGACAACTTAGTGTAATATATCTGGACAAAAACCAAAAATACCCTAGCACTAACAGTGAAACTGGCATTCCTATATAAAATAAATTAGCTGAGCACCATCTTGGTACTATTAATACCTGCTTGTAGCCATAAGCAATGGCAACAAAATACTGGATAATAACAAACAGTACTAAACATTATAGAGATGCATATTTTTATTTTTCATTGCGCTTTCCTCCTCACGAACTTTGTCAGGGGGTGCATCTACATGCTAGTACCTGTCAGCTTTTAAACAAGAAGGTTTCATAGTTTCATAGTGGTTACGAGTCCTAGCCTGGATAGGCCATAGGAGACTCGACTCAAGAGACTAGGCCATAGGAGACTCGACTCAAGAGACTACCGAATGGCAAATTTTTTATTACCCATTTCTAGATCCAATAACCTCTTGAATCTATCCATAGATGAACTCATCACTACCTTTTCAGGAAGTATATTCCAGATTGAGACCACTCTCTAATTGAACCAGTACTTGTTCATACATGTTTTGAAATTTTTACCTTTTAAATGGTATTGATGGAACCTGCTACTTCTAGTAGTAACTAGATTCAGACCAAGTAATTCCATAAGATCAGGTTTGTTTATAGCATTAAATACAAGAAACAGATACTGTATAGCAGGAATATTTCGCGTCCTGATATATTTCGCTATATTCGCTATTGCATTATCATACTGCAAAATCTAGCAGGATGTGATAATTATTGAACACCAACACTTAACAGAAGACACAGCCATCCAGTAGTACAATTAAAAGTTGTAACTTTAATCAAAAGCCCAGTACTTCAGAAGCCGCAAAAGCTACCCTAAAATGAAAGCACTAATGTTCCCCTTGATAGCCCAAAACAAAGCAGAAATGTTCTCCTTGCTCGCCCAAACAAAAAACAGTAAATGTTCTCCTTGCTCGCGCACTTCCAAAGTTACGAAAAAAAAAAAAAACACAGAAACTTCTCTCGTATTTGTGCTCGTCAGTCACCATCTTTAGTTCTCCTGCTGTGGTAGCACATGCTGAAAAAAAAGAATGGCTGGTCTTAGCTACTTAATAATAAACTAGCCAAAAACAAATCACAGTACATGTAGCATGTAATAATGTTTGGGGCGTACCATATTTAGGCAATCACTGTGTGCTCTCAATATTCCCGATTGTCCAAACCTCTCGCAGTGTCCTCATGCCGTATCTTTAATGCATTAAAACTGGACTCCATCCATCTGGCATGCTTTCCTTTTAGTGTTAGTTGCTTGAGATCCACTGTCAGCTCTGCACCACCAGAAGCAATCTGTTCTGAAATTAAACTGGCGTACCATTCAGTGAAACAGTTTTTGAGCAAGTCCTTAAAAATTTTGTTGACGAAGACATCAAGAGGTTGTAAGGCATTGGTGCACGATGCCAGCACATAAAACGTATTATGCTAGCTTCCTCCAGTTTTTTAAGTACAGTCTCTGTGCTGTGGGCACGGTACAAGTCCATTATGAGGAGGCACTTTTGTTCATCTAGCAGTCTCAATTCGGCTTTGGTTGCTTGTACATATGGTTCAACCACGAGCTCAATGAATTCCACCGTTCTATGCTCGTTTGCCCAGTGGTTGATCGATTGGGTGATGTGCCACGTTCTAGGGAATTTGTAAGAGTGGGAGCATACAGAGGTCTTCCCCTGGTAAAGGATCTGTGGAGGGAGCATCTGACCGGCCAAGGTACACACTAACACAACAGACACCTGTCGCTTGTCTCCAAGCCCTGTAAGGCAGACTTCCTTTGATCGTGTCTTCTCCATTTTCCACTGGGACACCGGCACCATGCTTACACCTGTCTCATCTAAATTGATCACCAGTTGCCGGGGGGATTAGGTCCTGAGCACAGGCTTTTGAAATTCTAAGTAAAAAGCCAGCTTTTAAACTTTGAAAATCAGCAGGCACTTTGCGGGCAGCTTTCATCCCCTTCCTCCAGCTAAACACCATTCGAATGAGGAAACCCCATGCCCATTTTGATGAAAGAACCAGGTGCCCTCCATTTTCAAACAGAAGCTATGGAGCGTTTGCCTTTATGATGCCAACAGCTACTGCACAGATGACTCGAGCGTTTGCAACCGCTCCTTCAGCCCGCATGGTCCGAACACTTTTTCTAAGCTGCTCCTCAAAATCAACCAACAGGTGTGTAGGTTGTCCCCATGGTTTGCAAGGCAGCGAGGGGGCCATTGTTGTGGGGTCCCCAGCCACATTAACTGACGCCAGATAATCGGTTTTAAATGTTCAGACTGTGCTTTCGTTAACTAACCCTCCATGCTGTGATTGATGAAAGTAAACAGCTGCCATTACCCTATTCTTAGCCGCATACTTCGCGAGTCGGTAACGGAGGTCAGTGGTGTAGATGGCATATGTAGAGAGCCTGGGTTTCTTAGTCGGCGGGGTTGACAGTTTTGAAACAGATGCTGCAACATGAAGCTCCACACCTGAGTTCTCAGAGTTCGATGGCATCTATAGCACTTGGCTCCACTGGATACCTGTGCTTGCACTGGGAGGACTTTATCGACTTCAGGAGGGCCGTACTAGCTTAACAACAGAGATTCAATATAGGGCAGTCGGTGCAGTAATGGTAAGTGAAACACAGACTAGTAAAATACTCTCTCAAATTGCAACCAGCTGTCAGCCTATTAAACACCGTATTTATTGGTACTGCCGGAGCGCGATTTCTGCAAGACTCGAATATGTTTAACAAATGTCTACGGGAAGCAAATTCAATCTGCTATGCAGTAACCTCTAGTTCACGTTTTATAGGTTGTCATGGTAATGCTTGCAGGAGAGATCAGGACAGCTTATATTCCTTATGAAACTGAGGACTTTGTTGCTATTTTTAGCAGCACTTCATAACAGTACTATGGAGATGTATACTATTTGCACTGTCTATGGTTTGTTAAACAGCTAGATATGAACTATCTGAATTTATTATATCAATTTTTCCTGACAGGTCACCATTTGCAGAAAGATTTGTCATCACTTTATTCTCACAAAATCCTCCATGGTCTGTGGACTTAAAAAAAGTCATTATGTGAGAAATGATAATGAAAAATAAAAATATGTATCTCTATAATGTTTAGTATTGTTTGTGATTATCCAATGTTTGGATGGAATTGCTTATGGCTATGAGCAGGTACTAACAGTACAAAGCCAGTGCTCAACTAATTTTATATAGGAATGCAACTTTCACTTGGAGTGCCAGCATATTTTTGTTTTTTTGTGCTTTACAATTTGGGGGTTAGCCAGCTCCTGTTCTCCTGTGCACCGCCTCTATCAAGCAGTTCATGGTGAATTAAAACTCAAGTTTGTTACTGTTGTAATACATCTGGGAAACGCGCGACGTACTCGACTACCACTAGGTACTGCTGATCTTTGTGTTCACAGAGATCTGCGGCTATCATCTCCCACAATATTTCCATACATACATAGAAGCTGTAGGCAGATAAGGGCCTTTGGCCCACCTAGTATGCCCCTTCCAGTAGGAGGGTTGTCATTAAAGATTCTTTGTGTTAAGTGGGTCTTAAGATCTAACAATGTTCACAAGCAGAAACTTACCTTTTTAACACCAAGCTGATTCTTGCCCCCCATGCAGACTGTCTCTCAACATTATGCCAATATTAGGTGATAATCATGAATCTCGTCCATCATCTCACCTCAAAGAGCTTTGGCAATAGCAGTGTGAGTTCCATACATTAGTAGGCCTGCTGTAACACTCAACTGACTGCGAATGGCAGAATATGTCTTGGCCTCGCACTTTACACTGCTGATGTGCTGTGGCCACCCCATATTGCATAATGCAATATTGTTGCTAACTGTGCATCCTCTGCAGCAGCACTTTGGATATACTTTTGTTTATGGTCTTATGCAAGCCACTCCTTTGCCACTGAATCTATGTACACCTGTACATCCTTTTCTTTCCACTGAATCCATGTACATCTGTATCTACTCTTCCATATATGTAGCTTGTTGATCTATTAACAGCTATCTCAACAATGTGTCCTCTATCAAAAGGCTTTTTCCCAGTGTATGCTCCGCTAAGGAGTTAAACCTCATTACTGAATAGGCAATCAGTATCTCAAGAGCAACTGGTCCAAATATTTTACATTAATCAAAAGGATCTACGGTTTGTGGCCTGAAATAAGATGAAAGAGTTGAATCCACACAGGAAATGTGAAACCTCACAAGCCCGTACGGAGACCAAAGCACTCTTTTCCAGTCTGTGTACATCTGCGATCTACAGCAAAATCCTGGATAGAAGGTAACTGACTTTTCTCTCAGTTCTGTTACATTACTAGATGGCTGTAGCACCAAAATAGTCCTTACTTTACCTGGATCTAGGTGTAGCCCCTCTTCATTAATCTGAAGGCGCAGAAAGTTGAAGGGTAGTTAGGTGCAATTTAAATTTTTCTTTGTTAGGTTTTTAACAAGAAGCACCAATAGTTTTAAAAACCTTATCCAGGCACTTGTCATCTTTTCTTAACATCCATGGAATAAGAGATCATCCATATAAACAGGAACACCTTCCAGAGACTGAAGTACAGTAAGTAAGCCATTTTATGTTGAAAGATTTCAGGTGCACTGGTTATCCCAAATGGTAAGCATCTGAAAAAATATTGTCCAACTGACATTACGAATGCTGTCAATTCAGTGCTCTGCTCATTTATTGGAATTTGCCCAAATCAACTAGAAGAATCATGACTTGAAAAGATTTTTACCCCAGCCAGCTTTGAGAGGGTGTCTCCCAATGTTGGCAGAATATATTTCTGCCTAAAGATTGCAGAATTTAAGTGTTTAAGGTCAGTGCAAATTTGTATTTTCCCATTCTTCTTTAACACACAAACAATTAGAGCACACATCTCAGTTGTTTTATTTGTTCTTACACCACCGCCACTGTTCTCCATCCCGTCCAGCTTGGCCTCTACTTTTGGAACCTGTTGGGAAAACATGCTCCTAGCTATATGCAAACTATAAGTATCTGTATTGGGTTTCAATACTATTTAAACTGCTCTCTCTTCAGCAGACCTGTTTACCCTTATATATCATGGTAGATCTCTCCCACAAACTTGGAAAGTCTCATGAACTTTACAGCACTGGGACCAACCAGGCTAACAATCTTATTGCAGACCACAAAAATAAAGAAATCATTTTACTTGCTTTTTTATTCTGTTTGTGCAACAAATTCGCCTTTGCAGTGAAACAAACCGCTAAGGGATAAAAGTATGGATTGCAATATGGGTGCTACGCTCTCTCCGGGTTTATGTGTTTCATGTTTAGGAGAATCCATTAGAGGACGTCATGCTTAAGTCACTTCCTCTGAAGCTGTTACTTTGTCCCAAATAGTGATAAACTGTGGCGAGATCCTATGCTGAGATGTTTTACTTATATTAAGGGTTCCCCCTCTCTTAAAGTCTTTACACACAAGGCACACTTTTACTTTACTGGTCCCTAGGCAAAGGCACTGAATAATCGTTTTGCATCACACAGGCTTTACACTGGGCCTCTTACAAGCCTGACATTCTTTTGAGAATCCCTCAAGTATTTTTGCTTTCTCATACCTTTTAAGCTGAAAGACTCCTGGTTTCTTTGGTCTTTTTGGTATTAACTGCAGCTCTACTCTGTCTTACAGATGTGGCTTCAAGTTTTGCCCCCACCATCTCTATCAGCTTCTCGGTTCCTTACCAACTCTGCTTACTAATAATAATAAAAATAATAAATTAGATTTATATAGCACCTTTAACATTTTTCAAGGCACTGAACAAAGTCAAAAACAGATACAGTAAAAATGAATTAATGTTAAAAGCTAACTAGTAGAGTGAGTTTCCAGTTTGCTTTTAAAAGTCACAAGATCAGTGCAAGCCTGAATATCCTAAGGTAGGCCATTCCAGAGGCGTGGGCCTCACACTGAGGAGACTCCGTTACAAGGTGGCCAATCTAGTAGTCTGAAGACTGCAGAGATGAAAAGCAGAGGATTGGAGTTGGTGGGTGGGACAATGATGGTGAAGTAGTTTCGCTAGGTAAGTGGGAGACAAACCAGTATGGCATTTAAAAATGAGCAACAATAGTTTATAGTCAATTCAGTGTTTGTTTGAGAGCTAGTTAAGTTTCGCCAAAAAATGATAAGTATGATCAAATTTCCTAGAGCCAGTGAAAACATCAGCAGCAGCATTTTGGACAAGCTGAAGACGGTGCAGGGAATGTGCAGGAAGACCAAAAAGGAGAGAACTGCAGTGATCCAGACATCAAATGATGAAACAATGGACCAATGTGGCAGCAGTCTCAAGACTTGGATAAGAAGGAATCTTGACAATGGTGTGTAGATGATAGAAAGGTAAGCTAATGATACTGCTGACATGGTTTTCCAATGGCATGGATTGGTCCAATAGGATACCAACGTTGCAGACAGTAGGAGACAAACACATGAAAGAAGAGTCATAGTGAAGACCAAAGTCAGATGCTTGGCTGTTCTGCTCTCTGCTTTTGGAAAGAGGCCCTCTGGGGACCAGGACCCACATACTAACTGTCCCAAATTCCAAACTAGGAGCCCTTCCACCACATCCAGACCTGGCAGGCTTACCCTGGCCCCGGCACTCCAGTGTCCTTGTGCCCTAGCCCCCAACCTGTGAGTTGCTGCTCTTTCTCTGCTCCAGACAGAACTGGAAGATTGCCCACCATCTCCTGCTGACTCACTAAGCTCCTCCCCATTTCCTGTAGCTTCACTGAAAGGGGTGCTAGCTCACTGTTAGCTCTTACCGCTCTAAAATATTTTATGAGTCCACGAGCATGCCTGTCATGCCCATAGAGTCTCTCATCCAAGTACTGCATTTTGAAGAGAGGAAGGGCTGTAAAAGCATAACTTTGTGTTGTTACTTGACTAAATTTCAATTGTGTGCCCCCTCCAGAAATGTTCTTAGCATGATGATACCTGCCAACAGGACATATTATCAGCCTACCAATAAGGTGGGGGAGCTTACATGATGTGTAAAAAGAATAAAATACAACAGGCTGTGATTTAAAGGATTTTGATGCATGCTCCAGGGACATAAGGACATGAGGTCAAAGGCTAAGTATTCTTATGGTTCTGGGAAGCACACTGAAATCCTTGAAATCACAGTCTGGAGTGGCTTATCCAGCTTATAAAATGACCTACAGCATTTAATATAAATAAGTATGCACATTTCAAAAATTCACAGATGCAGTTGTATGAGTGAAACAAAACAATAAATCTATGTTTTGCAGTGCTACAGGTTATTATATAATCCATTGTGGTCGCTTAAAAGAGAACTGTGCTTAACGAGTAAATCATTTTTCTCGGTAGAAGCAGTTTTTAAGCAGTGGTTCAAATTCAGTGAAAATGTCCGAGTCACACTCTAGTGGTAAATTCCATTTCAGAGCTGTGTGATGTAGTTTATGTCCTTCTTATCCACACTGTTCTGTAGTAGAACACTGATGCAATGTGCCAACAGCAGAAGAGCACAACAAGGACATAAACTACATCAATTTCTAAAATCAATCACTCAACTGCAGTTTATTGGAGAGCAAAGAGGGAGTAAAATCTCTTTTACTACTGCAACTGTACTGTGCAGTATGAAAGACACAATATATGTAGAGTAAGTTACATACAATACAAGACATTATATGCAGACCACGAATAGCTGGTTTAAAGTGAGTACACAGATAACAGTCACAGCAACAATAACATCCACAGTGACTACGCAACAATGAGATAATTACAGTAAGGCTTTGAATCCTATAATAGATACAAGTCAATTTAGTCAATCTTTGTATCTGCAACCAGGAACATGGTATTGCTGTTGACATTGTGAATGTTCCAGTTTTAGTTTGTGCTCTTGGGGCATAGTACCTGAACAAATCTTCAGATCTTAAACCAGTCATAGTAGAAATCTTAATCAATAAAAGGCTTGTAATGCAAACAGGGAATCTGCCCAACAGCACTTTATAAACAAAAAAAATGTTGGAGTCCATCCGTGTCAGTGAAACCCAACCCAAAGAAGAATGTAATATGCAATGATGGGTTCTCCACAGGACACTGGTGATGCATCTAACTGAGGTATGATAAAGAGGATCCAATGTGTTGCGCAAAGCGGTTCCGGCATTTCGAGAGATAAAATCTGTATAATCAAGCTATGCCAAAAATAATGAGTTGACCAACTGTTTACAAATAAAAACACTAAAGACAGCCTTATTTCTGTAGAAAAGGATATTACTCTCTTTAGTTTACAGGAGAGATGTTGAATATAATTTTTAAAAACAGAATTACTATCCAGAGAAAGTCCTACATATTTGTATGACCTAACCATCCAAGTTTAGTACCATCCTTAGCATGGATTGAAAGATCAGAGAGACTGTCAAAAGTCGGTTTACAAAACAACATTCACTTTTTTTCCTACAAAACTCTAAAATCAAAGGAGTCGCTAATGAGTGGCTAAGCAGCAAGACGTACGTCCCCTGTACTCTGTCTTCAGTGCCTTCATTTTTAATTAAAAAAAGTGTTTTGAGCAAGAAAAAACATGATAAAAGTTATCAGTTGGTACCAAACATGTTATGGAGAAATATCTGCTAAAATCTTCGGTGAAACAGCCATGGAGAATGAAACAATAGCAGAAGAAGGCAGCCACATCAAGCATGGCAGAGGGCTGCAAAACTATCTTGCTGTCTGCTACAGAGATGGCGGCCCTCAGTAGGACCATCACAAAGCAGGTGATGGCAGCGCTTAGCCCGAAGCTGGATGGGCTGGTGGGAAGCCTAAAATTGCTGAAATAGCAGGTTGCAGAGCAAGTTCTTTGCACTACAGAAGCAGAGGGCACATTTCAGTAGCTGAAGATAGAATACAGCCTCTCCCTGTAAAGGTGGCACAGCTTTAGAAAGAGTTGAAAGAACTAAGAGACCAGCTTAACTACCAAGAAAATGATAACAGATGCAGCAATTTGCATCTTAGAGGACTACCATTAGGGAAAGAGAGAATGAGTTTGGAGTACTTTTTTTTTTTAGATCTTTATAGCTCCTTCCGTGGGCTCCATGGCCTCCCTTGGAGGTGGTACATCCCCCGGCCCGACCCCCAGCTCATCTGCCCCCCAAGGTTCCCCCGTAGATTCCCCCTCTGCGGCAGGGCCACGTGGAGGGGTGCCGGCAGTCCCCCACCAGCCAGTATGGCAAATCTGGTGGTGGGGGCAGACTTTGCTGGAGCAGTCGAGCCATCACGGGTCCGTGGAGCCCCAGCCTTTTTCCGTTTTCTCCCTTCCTCCCCTCCGATGTAAGCATGTCAGCTTCTGAGCCTCCCAATCTGTACTGGCCTTCAGCCACCGCTAGAGGGCAGTCAGCGGGTGGGGCTAGTCCCCTTCCCCGAAGACAGGAGAGCAGTCCTCCAGATACTCAAGCCTCTCTCCTCCCCTGCCGACCACCTGCGGCTCAGACTCATTCCCCAAACCGGGTCGCCGGCATGGCTCGAGGTGTAGCGGCCAGCGCCTCAGCACCACTAGGCCAGCTTGAGTGTGAAGTACTTTTGTCAGGTGGTATCCCTCAGTTGCTAGATACACACATCAAAGGAAGTAGTGTAAAAATCAAGTGGGCTCACAAGGTCCTTGGACCTAAGCCACCAGCAGATGCTTCACCTAGACAAATATTTAGAATGCACCATTTTGGTGACAGACAAGACCTCCTGGTAGCTTTCAGAATGAAAAGAAAGTGGTATATTGGGGGTACAAACTATTTGTGCACCAAGACTTTCTGGCTCACCTGCAGGAGAAACAGAAAGCATCTGCAGAAGTACTAGATGAGCTGAGAGTTCACAAGATCAACTTCACCTCTGTATACCCAGCAGTAGTCCCAGTGAGACATGAGGGAGCAACAGCCTCATTCTGGGAGGTGGAAATGGTGAAAGCATTCCTGAAGAACTGAAGAAATGTAATGACTGAGGGAGATATTGCAGAGTTTACATCAAAACCCTTTTTGGTTAGTGACTTTTTGAACTTCTGTCTGACAGAAAGGGCCATGTACCTGCCTAACTGACTCTCCCATCACAGCATGGCATGACCCACTGTGAGTGGTCCCATGGTTCCCCCCAAAAATGTAAGTACTGAACTCCTGCTTCCGTAGACCAGAGGGGTATTCAGTACAATGAAGGAAAACAGAGAGCCCCCCCCCCCCACTCGAATTATTTGTTCTGACTGAAGTAAAACAGCACAATTTGGTGGCTGTGTGATCCAGGAAGGTAGGAGTTAAGACCAAGAGAGAAAATGGCACCCACGTAATTGAAGCCCTTACCATGCTGCACAGCATAGAGTAAGATGGGGCCCCTGAGAAACAGATGTACAGGTGTTAGGAAGAGAAGGAGAATGGGCGACTGCAATACAGTGGAGTTTGTTCCCTGCAAGGCTCTACACCACGAAGGCACGTGGCTCTTAAAAATGCTGTGCCCCAGTTGGTGCCCCATATGGTGCAGAACCTCCCCCATAGTAACAATATATCAGTGCCCTGGCTGCCATCTATTGTGCCCCAGCTGTGCCCTGGTAACCATTTGTGGCTAGAGCCGCTACTGGTTCCCAGGGCGTGGAGTTTGGCTTTATGGACCCAACTTGTTCTCTGACAGTCTCGTTTGGGGTTCAGTTCGAAGAGGAACCACAAGCGAACTGCCATTTTTTCCCCTCAATGCAGGAGGAGGCATGGACAGAAAGGGACATATACCTGGCAGTCATCTTGGCCCCCCTGTGAACACTGTACTGGGAGGGGGATGTTACACCAGAACACTTCACTGAGGTTTTAGAGTAGGGGCAGCTGAGTAAATGAACATTGGCAAGGCGCACAATAGAGTTATGTAAAGTTATGCAAAGTTCTATTACATAAAGTTGAGATGTAAGCTCCCTGCTGGAGCTCTTCATTGGGGAAGGGTAAAAGGGCTTTGTCATAAACATCGAGGTGGAGCACCATGTTGATAAATCTAAATCAATTATAATTAAGCTTGTGCTGGAGGACGGAAGAGGGGAAACGGGGGTTGCAGAAGGAGTTTGGCTACTTGGAGAGAATCAATGAACTGAGGGGGAGGATGAGAACAAGTGTAGGGGTAAAACGTTCAGTGCCTGGGTAGGTGTGAGGCACCACACGGTTCTTAACTGTTATATGGTTACACGTTCTCTATGTGGTTGTTTGGCATTTTTTTATTTTCAGTTACAGAGCATTCTACAAAAAATGGTGGTTATTAGTGCTGTCTGATGTATTTGAAGCTTCTAAAGGGGCTTACAGCAATATGGGGGAGGTAATCAGGAATTCAGCACAACTCATCTGACACTATTTTCTAAATAATAACTCAAAAGGTCATTTATTTAGTTTTTGTTAAGCAGGTAAGTACAGTAGGCAAACAGATGTCTTTTTACAGGCATGAGCCAAGAGATTATACACAGAAAGATAAACATGGCTATACATACAGTATGATAACAATAAGATACAGTGACCGACGAAGCTGGAATGACATTAACAAGATATTACATTGTTGAAAAACATTAATACATACATACATACATACATACAATAACATCAATCAATTTTCACAGGAAGTCTATTGCCATGGCAGGTCATAGCAGGCTTTTCAACTTGATACAAATCAGGGATTGTTCGAGTCAGGGACAAGAGTTGCATGCTAGGCTAAGCAGATATGCAGGTACCTATGACAGAATGTAGTTGCTGATGTGCAGAAGTGAATTTCAGAGGATATGGAGTTCCACAGCCTTGGGCTGCATATGCAAAACAGGATTCACCAGTCCTAGTTCTAAGTGCAGGGATAGCCAGTAGGGCATTATCACCAGACCTGAGAGGGCAAGCACTGTTCACAGGTTTGAAAAAAAAGAGACAAGGGCAGGTGATTTTGCATAATACTAATAATTATGCCCCCAAAGATGTAGACATGCAGGGAGGACGGTGGAAGACAGCTAAGCCTGTCATAGAGGGAGCAGTGGTGGGTGAGCCAGTGTGATGCCAGTACAAATTGACAGATATTTGTATAAGCGACATCCCATCTAAATAGTGTGGTTTTTGAGGCAGTCGAAAAAAAGAACAGTCATGTAAGAACTTAGAGCAACAGTAGATCTTTGAGCCAATCTCCTCCATTAGGCCACAGCTTTGGAACTGTAAGCTGTCAGCATCAGAACCACAAAGAAACCTTTGCTAGTCGGGGAGCCACCCACAATGACTGTAGTATCAACGTGTACATAACGTGGGTGGTCCCATCACTACTCAGTTCCCCGCCAGAGATTAGCCTCGGAGGGCCTCTAACCATGAGCAACCAGGGGATTAGACCAATACCAGGCAATAAGGAGAGGCATGAGACTAGAAAACCTATTGCAAGGAGTAAGGGCTTTAGACACAGTATCTAATATAAACCTCAGGATACGGGAAGGGGGAGGGTATGGCATGGCCAGCTCTCTGGAAGGACACTGCCAAAACAGAAGCAGTCCAGAGAAGAGCAACAAAGGTGGTACATGAACTGCACCAGAAGCCCTACGAGGAAAGACTTAAGGACCTTGATATCTATGCAATGGAGGAAAGAAGGGAGAGGGGAGATATGATAGAGACGTTCAAGTAGCTTAGGGGAATAAACAGAGTACAGGTGGAAAGCATATTTCAGAGAAAATTCTGTACAAGAACAAGGGGGCATGATATGAGGCTGAAGGGTGGAAGGCTCAGGGGTAATGTTAGGAAGTATTTTTTCATTGAAAGGGTGGTGGAGCTGTGGAACAGCATCCCAGCAGAAGTGGTGGGGGCGAAAACAATACTGGGGTTCAAAAGTGCATGGGATAGACATAAGGGTACCTTGGAGATGTGTAGAACAGGAGAGCCGCAGATCAAATAGGATCTTCAGCTGCAGCAGTGAGCAGGGAAATGGACAGACTAGGGCGGGCCATATGGTCCTTATCTGCAGACAGATTCTATGTTTCTTTGTCTAATGAAGGAGATTCTCTCGAAGATCTGTTTTGGTAAATTCTTACGTAACTGTTCTATCTACATTGAGGATATATCCTCCATTAGGCCACACGTTTGGAACAACTCCCAAGTAGTAGAAAGCAACAGACATGATGACACAGTCTGATATGTGACTGGAACAGGAGGCCTTGCAGTATAGCATGAGCAAAACTAGATAGAGGATGTCCAGACTGTAAAGTGAAAGTGTGAACAGTGCTCCATGTGGTTGCAGCACTTTCATTTTTTTCCCCCTTATGTTTATGGCCCAACGATGAGGAGGCATGAGACAATGACCCTTCCTTGTCCTTATTTTTTAGTTTCAAAGACTAATGGTATCTGAGAGAACATCTGAGCACCTAATCCTATCTGACCTGGATATAAGTATCCAGTCGATCAGCATGAGTGTATTACTATTATTAGATCACCTGGTGGGCTAAGAGATGACCTGGGTCAGATTAGTTTACTGAGGGCCTGCACCACAGATTTATTACATCTTGAAACCAGTTTATATTAAAGTCACCAAAGAGAATGAACTCATTATTCTTAAAGAGCAACTAACACCTTTGGGAAAACTTTGGAAAACATAATATTTAGACACAATTCAGCATGTATTTCCTTTCAAACAACATGAAGTCTTGCTGTATTCTGACTATTGCAGTTAGCCCCAGCACTCTAACTGCCCCGGAGAGTAGATGGTTAATTTTCTATGCAGAGCATAGAACGTTGAGCTCGAGCTCGGTTCAAACCTCTGTCTGCTGCACTTTGAAGCGCAACTGTCAGATTTTTTTACTCCACCTAACTGAACGGCCGCTCCGGAGATTTCTCCTTTGCTCACGGTTCGTAAGTCAGTTAAAGTCCTCGGTTTTACCGATTATTTTTCGCAAGTTTTGGTTCAGATCTCTGTCGTGATACAGTAAGTACTGGGTAGTGAACTAGACATAGTAAACTTGTGGAAATTGTAAAACTGATTTTCCAACCGGTTCGGCTGAACCAGCCGTTTAGTGATTTATATATTCTGTCTTTGTTTTTTAACTTAGAGTGTGGTTACCGGTACTTATCGGTTTAAAAAAAAACTGCATTTTCTTGAGGTTTTTTCCAATAACTGTGACATGGTTAGAAACTGATAAGGGTGTCTTGCCTGGTTGTTTGCCATAAAAAGGGTAAGTCTGTGGTTAGGATGGCTATGCCTGAGAAACACAAAAGAAAAACCGGGCCCACTGGGTTTCAACACTGCAGTGTGTGTGGGGAGGCCTTTGCTAAGGCTGATCCCCACACCACCTGTGTTTATTGTCTGGGGTTTGACCATCTCGATTCAGACTGCCAAATCTGTAAAAATTTCCCTAAGTCTACCCTGGAAAAAAGATTAGGTAGGCTCAGAGATAAGGAGGCCGTGAAGTCCGCTGACCTGGAAGGCCAGCCCGGTTCAGTTCCGACCGAACCTGAGGGAGTGCCCTCTGACCAGGACGATAGTTCTTTGGGCAAGAGGAGAGCCGATCCTGAGGGATCGGTTCCTATAAAAGGAAAAAGAAAAGAAAAATCATCCGGTTCGGTTCCAGAGACCCATTTTCCGACTGCCAAAGAGATTGCCAATGCGATGAGGATTGTAGAATTGCTTTGTCCAGTTCCGTCTGATCCGGCACCTTCTGGCAGATGCTCGGTTCGGTCGGTTCCTCCGGTTCAAGATCATGCACCTGAAGATTTCTATGAACCAGATTTGGAGGGGGTTGACGATTATGATGATGACGATGACAATGGTGTGGGAGGTCTGGTTGAGCCCGCTGAACTGGACATCTCCCCAGACAGGCCTTCTGGTGTTTCCCTGCCTAGGTTTTCTGAGTCCCCTTCTCAGTACATGTTTTACAGGAAAGTGGCAGAAACCCTCCAGCTCCCTCTGGAAGAACCTGTAGAGGAACAAGAGGAACCTTATTATGTGGAGATAGATGATGGACATCCCAGAGTCCACGAGACTGTCTATTCCCCTTCATAAGTCTTTTGGGAAACAGACACAAAAGATTTTAAAAACTCCAAATTCTGTACCTCCTGTCGACAGAAGGATGGACAAAAGGTACACCTTATCAGGTTCTGGTACAGACTACTTGTATCAACAATGCAGCCATGTTGGGGTTGTGCAGGCTGCAGCCTGTGATAAGGCTAATATACTCTTGGCTTCACACCCCCAGATAAAGATTCAAGGAAATTGGATGACATGGCAAAGAAACAGTACATGGCATCCGCCTTGGGACTCAGGTAGGCTAATTATATGGCCTATGCAGCCAGGTACCAGAAGTCCAGGTGGGACACTGTACTGGCAACTGGCTAAGCAGGCCTCCCCCCAGCTAGCCTCGGAGCTGGAGGGGGTGGCTGCTGATGGGATTGAGGCATCTAAGGTACAGTTCCATGCTGCTGTGGACTCCAATGATGTGTTCTCTAGAGTCATGGCTACATCTGTGGCTCTTCAGAGAATGGCTTGGTTGAGATGTACTAGTCTCTCACAAGACACCCAGGCTAAGGCCATGGATTTCCCTGTGGTGGGTAATTCTCTGTTTGGGGAGCAGACAGAGGATTACATGAAAAAGATGGATGAGTATAGGACCACCTATAGGAGTGCTCAGGCCAAGGAAAGGCAGGCAGCTCCTCAAAGGCAGCAGGCTAGGGGCAGGGGCAGGCCTTTTCATAGGCCTTTCTACCAAGCACAGTCCTCTTCTCCCTTTCCTCAGAGGGGGTTCTTCAGAGGGAGAGGCAGAAGGGTGATGAGCAGGGCTGCATCCATCCCTCAACCTAAGGCTCCTGCCAAGCAGATACCCTGATGTGTCAGCCCGGGTCGACTCCCCCATTACTGTAGGAGGTAGGCTGGCTTGCTTCGTCCAGGACTGGATGTCTGTTACCTCAGACAAGTGGATCCTGGAGGTGGTAAGCCAGGGGCTGGTTCTCAGCTTCAAGAAATTTCCAAAGCTGAGGGCCAGATCTCTTCCACCTGCAAGCATCTCTGAAACCATTGCCCTAGAGGCAGAGGTTTCATCTCTACTAGCTCTAAAGGCTGTAGACAGAGTTCCTTCATTGCACAGGGGCAAAGGTCTGTACTCCAGGTACTTCCTTACCCCATGAAAGACAGGGGAGTGGCAACCCATCCTAGACTTAAGATACCTGAACAAACATCTTTTAAAAACAAAATTCAAAATGGTGACTCTGGGAATAATCCTTCCCTCTCTAAGGCCAGGGGACTGGCTAGCCTCCCTGGACTTAAAAGATGCCTACTTTCACATTCCCTTCAGGTGCTCCCACAGAAAGTACCTCAGGTTCGAATTGCCTTCAGGCCATTATTAGTTCAAAGCTATGCCGTTCGGCCTGACATCAGCTCCAAGGGTATTCACAAAATGCCTAGCAGTAGTAGTGGCCTTTTTAAGAAGGAAAAATATTTCCATATTTCCATACCTGGACAACTGGCTCATTGTGGGTCAGTCCCCAGACCAAGTCAAGTCAGACCTTCAAGTGACTCAGCAAGTGCTCACTTCCCTAGGATTCCTTCTCAATCTTCCCAAGTCAGTTCACCTTCATAGGGGCAGAGTTGGATATAGTCAAAGCAAGAGCTTTTCTTCCCCTGGAAAGGGCAAGGGCTACTGTAGAGCTGGCTTCTTCATTAAACCTTCTGGTCTCTCGGCCAGCAAGGCACTTCCTTCAACTTCTGGGCCACATGGCAGCTTCTACAGCAGTGGTCCAAGGGGCCAGATTTCAGATGAGGGACATTCAGTTTCACCCAAGGGCCTTTTGGTCTCAGAAGAAAGATTCTCTAACCAAACTAGTTCCAGTGATCCAGACTCTGATCCAGGCTCTCCTATGGTGGCAGAATCTGGGCAACCTCAGGCAAGGAGTCCCATTCATCATTCAGTCTCACTCTGTGGTCCTAACCATGGATGCTTCTCTATTGGGGTGGGGAGCCCATCTGGGGGCTCTCGCAGCCCAGGGACTGTGGTCCCCTCAGGAATCCCTTCTTCATATCAATCTCTTGGAACTCAGGGCGGTCTTTCTGGCCCTGCAAGCTTACTCTCAGTCACTGCAGAACAAGGTGATTCAGGTCAGAACAGACAACACCACCACCATGTGGTACATCAACAAGCAGGGAAGCACAGAAGCCATGAAATTGTGGTCCCTGGCTTATTCTCTGCAGACCTCTCTGATAGCAGTCCACCTTCCATGGAAGGACAATGTGCTAGCAGATGCACTGAGCAGGATCTCCCAGGGCCATCAGGAATGGTCCCTGGACCCTCTGGTGTTGAAAGTGATTTTTTCAAGGTGGGGCACTCCAGAGATAGATCTCTTTGCAGCCCCAGACAATCACCAACTTCCTCTGTTTTGTTGCAGACCCCCAGTATTGGGCTCAGTCCCTCTGGATGCTCTGATTTTGAACTGGAAAGGGAAATTTCTATATGCCTGCCCTCCCTTTCCTCTATTGTTCAAGGTTCTAGTCAAGGTAAGGTCACAACCTTGCAAAGTGATTCTGATTGCTCCAGACTGGGCCAGGCAGCCTTGGTACCCCCTGCTGCTGTCCCTAGCAGTCAATCTTCCCCTGTCTTTTCCCAGGAATTACAACCTGTTAACCTCCTCTCAGGGGAGGATTTGGTACCCCAATCTTCGGTCACTCAATCTCAAGGCATGGCTCTTGAAGAGTTAAGAGTATGCAGATTTGCATCTGTCCCAAAGGATTCTGGATATATACAGTGCCATCTCCCCTCTCTTTGAGCAAGTCAGATTGCAACAAAGGAAACTACACCCAGACAGTGCACAGAGGTTGTCAGGAGTGGTGGACTCAGTCATGTCTCAGATATCCCAAGTACATCTGGCTGACTGTATGTGGCCCACGCTGTAAGCTCATCCATTTTATACACAACGCTTCTTATGCTAAGGAGGGCTATTTTTATGCCCTTTGTATTTTGCCAAGGTATGGAGTAAAGGGAAGGAGGCGAGGCAGAGATGGGACCCCGGTTAAGCTCAACATCACAAGCGGATAAGAGATGGGTGAGGACTATATAGATACACATGAATAAAAATGATATGACCCCAGTGCTATCTCCTCAGAAAGAGGGATATCCTGATCAAACAATGAGGTAGCAATAGGTGGTGGACTGATGTAGCAGGTTGCCTATGTGTTGAACAGTTTTACATGGAGAAATCTCTTGAGGTGAGGGGTTCACTTCTAATGGTATTCATGAGGGGACTTCAGTAAGAGAGATGTAGTACACCCCATAATACCATAGTCAAGCACAGGTTTAATAACAATAGCCCCATATTGCCAGTGATCAGCTGAAACCAGGTATATTTGAGAAAAAGTAAAATAATATATATCACTGTGAGATGACCACCCCAATACAGAGAACCACAGACTCAGTAAATAATACACTTGTAGTGGCTACCCAAATAGGGAGTGCCAGGAACAAGCTATGTATCTATCACAGGATATAAGATGCAGCTGTAGGACAGAACAGCTTAAGGCCACAATGTGGCAACAGCCTCTGTTAGGTGGCAACGTAGAAACATAAAATCTGACGGCAGGTAAGGACTGCTTGGCCCAGCCAGTCTGCCCATTTTCCCTACCTACATTATTACTGCAAACCATACTTGATCTATGGCTCTTCCTCCCGCCCTACTTCCTTCTCAGTATGATTCCCATGTGTCTAGCCCATGCATTCTTGAATTCCACCACTGTTTTCACCCCCACCACCT
This sequence comes from Neoceratodus forsteri, assembly GCA_016271365.2. Taxonomy (NCBI): domain Eukaryota; kingdom Metazoa; phylum Chordata; order Ceratodontiformes; family Ceratodontidae; genus Neoceratodus; species Neoceratodus forsteri. Next base: position 1,677,299,132 of record CM057455.1, read on the forward strand.
TCACTAGAAAGCTGTTCCAGGAATCCACCATTCTTTCTGTGAAGAAGTATTTCATCACATCTGTCCTGAAACTATCCCCCTCCCACTTCATAACATGTTCTTGAGCACCTTTTATTTTTGTTTTCCTATTGATTTATACTCCTGTTGCCACAGGCCCTACCTCAGGAGGGAGCCCCCAGTCCTGTCCCCCGGCATCCACCAATCCGGCGCTGACCCATACCCCCAGGGCTTACCCCCCCCGGTGGGGTTTCCCAACCTCCACCAGAGACCGGATCCAGTGTGGCAAGTGCCGTGGCTAGCCGGGAGCAGGTTCTGCAAGGCGCCCTCCATCATATGCCTCGGCAACTATTTTCTCCTTCGATTTTCTCCCTTGCGGAGGTAAGGCATGCAATGACGCCCCGCGGAGACAGCGCACATGCATCCACATCTCCAAGTGTCTTCCCCCTTATGCAAAATCAGCTTACTGCCCCCCAGTCTCCACTAGGGGCCAGTCAGATGCCGAAAACTGGCGACTTCCCTCCCCGGAGAGCAGTCCCTCGGATGCTCAATCCTTCTCCTCCCCTGCTGACCCTGGCAGCCTGTGCTCGTTCTTGAACACGGGTTGCCAGTGTAGCACGAGATAAGGCATCCAGTGCCTCCGCACCAACGGGCTGGGCACCTTTTATTTATTTTTTTTTAAAACACTTCCCTCCTGTACCTTATTTACCCCCATGAGGTATTTAAAGATCTTTGTCATATCTCCCCCCTTCCAGGGTGTACATACTGAGGTCTCTTCTCTCCCTCTGAGGTCTATGAAGGGAACTCCACAGGGCTGGGGTGGCTCTGTCCCCGGAATAATTTAGCTGGGCCCTTGGAAACACTAGGAGGCCCTCCTCAGAGGAGTGGAGAGGAGGGAGGGGGTGGTGAGGGGTCAGGAAGTCACACAGGTAACTAGGGCCCTGACCATGTAGGGCTTTACAGGTCAGCAATCCGACCTTGAAGATTCCCGGCTGCTAATCCTTATTTGTAGATATATTTCTATGAAAATATATTATTTTTTTATGTAATCCTGTGTATATGTACAGGCCAAAAGACATGCCAGTGTTCTTTTGACCTGAAGGCAGCTGTTTGCCAGGAACTGAAATTGCACTCCCAGTTTTTTTTTAAAAAGGGGATATGCCAAAATCCATTTGTACGTCATAAAACCATGTACTCAGGAGCGGAATGCTTTGATCTAAGGAAGCTGTTATAGTAGGCTACATTTTATGAGGTAACAGGAGAGGAACATGCTTCCTCGAGAACCTGTGTGAATTTTATCTTACAGGTGCCAATGATCTACAGGGGACCTTCAAAGGGCTTAACTCTGAAATGTCATATCCATGCTAATTATAGGTCTCGGAATCTGATTTTTATTATTCTTGGAAATTTTGGAAATAGCGCAACAGTGCTAGCTCCTGGCCAAACGGAGTAGTTGCTCTGAGCTGGAAAGTGATGACACTGCAAGATTTCAGACAGGTATAAACAGCCCAGCTCAGGGCATTCTGAACAGACACACATTTTGCTTGGACTCTCCTGACCACAACGGAACAGTTGCCAGCACAGAGACTGCTTAAGAACCAAAGGCTGCTACAGAAAGACTGAAATATTTTTGCAAACCAGCGATTCCCATGACTTTGAAATTTTCATACCTAAGTTAGAGACTTAGCTAACAAGTTTTAGTGTGGGTTCTTTTTTCTGTATATATTTTTCCCCATTTGCTTCTGCATACTGTAACCCAAATTAGGGAAAGGAAAAGGGAACATTGTTTAACCAGGAGTAGCACACTAAGCCGAAACTTGTTTCCAGATGCGACCTGGGAGCACAAGGAAGTTAAGTAACTTGCTCAGGATCACACAGTATGCACCTAGACGACTGTGGGATTCAAACTCGGGTCTCCAGATCTGCAGCTCAGAGCCTTAACCCACTGTGCTATACTGCCTCCAATTAGTAAATTAGTAGAAAAATTTGTATTCTCTTCTAGCTGTAACTGTATATAAATATTTTAGTAAAAACTTTGCTTTTCTAAAGAAATTCTGCCTGCATGAGACTTCTTATATTTTAGGTGTGACTGTAGAGGGTTTATTAATAATCTGTGACGATTATTATTTGCTTAGAGGGGCAACCAAATTGAGAAAAGAGTCTATAAGGGACATCTATAAGGACAGGGAGAATACCAGAATCTATAAAAATTTTGAACCAGGCTGTTGCATGTACTGTAAGGAGAAAGCCATATCAGGTTTTACGCTGCTACCTCATAGAGAGTGTGATACCTGGGTCTCCCTCCTGTGTGTAATAGCCAAAGAAGGGTTCATATTGGGCCACAAGACTCGAGACTGGTAATGTGCCCTTATCCAGAGCTATAGGGATGCCTGGGATCCTCATGGCAGAGGTGCAGTCATGACCTCAGCGAACATTCTAAAGGACAAGGAGGGTATCTCTGTCCCCCCCATCACGGATTGCACTTAAGGGTGGGCACTGTGAGTTCAGTGGGCCTGACCCCCAGGACTGGGTTCATGACACAGACTACACAGAAGCAGGGTCATGTGTCAAGACCTAGGTAGGCCCAACAACATAGTTGTTGCATTCTGCACTAGCGGCAGGCCGACGTATGACATCTCCAATTACTCCAAGGTAAAGACCATTACAGTAGTCGAGTCTGCAGGTCACACAAACATGTACCAGTGCAGGTACCATCAACTCCTTACAAAATTGTACAGTGAGTGGGCCTGACAGTTTCACAATCAAATACTACAGGGCGTTGGTGAAGCCACTAACGAAACCACTGCAAGAGATGCTGGAGGTGGCTAGGGAGGTTGCTCCCTGTCTTGTGCTACGTGGCCTCCATATGTGTGCTCCCCATGCCAGGGAAGGACTCACTGTAGAGTGCGTCATACCGACCAATTTCAATTGCGATCTGAAGATTCTGGTCAAGACCCTAGCAAAGCACTTTGAGCAGATACTCCCCAACATAGTGCAAAAGGACTAGACGGATTCATGCAGGGATGCCTATTCTACCACATCATGCACAGATTGCTGAATGTTAACCACTGGGGTTCTCGGCATCCAGATGCGGCACTTTTGCTGTCAATGGATGCCGAGAAGGCATTTAATCACACAGAGTGGGAGTATCTGTTCAAGGTGCTGGGGAAAGCTAGACTAGTGGAAGACTACATAAAATGGGTTAAACTATTATATGCGGAGCCCAAAACAGGAATACTAGTCAAAGAAGACCTCTAAGAGGAGGTTCAGCTATATAGAGGTGCGAGGCAGGGATGCCCCATCCCCCTTCTTATTTGCATTGGCAATTGAGCTATTAGCCACTAAGATTCAAGCCACTGAGGGGATTAAGGGAGTCAGGAGCAAGCAAAGGATGCAGCACAAGATCACGTTATATGCAGATGATCTGCTTTTGTTTATCACAGACCCACAGAACATGATGCTAGTTTTACTAAAGGTGATAAGGCAATTTGTAGAATTTTCAGATTACAACTGAACCAACACACACTGGAACTGATGAGTCTAGGACCAGCTCCCAGTAAGTGTCTGAGGGCGGAATAGGGACTAAAAATGGTGGGAACAGTTCTCATATATCTACATATAAAGATTGGCAAGGATATAGGGGAGCTATACATGTTAAATTGTCACCCTACATATATATATTATATTATATTGGTGGAATCAGAGGAGTGGAGGGCTCTGCCAATCTCTTGGCTTGGTCACATAAACCTAGTAAGGATGAACGCCCTTCCCAAAATATTATACGTTATACAAATGCTACCAACGAGCCCCAACAAATTGAATATTAAGAGACTGGAGAGGGGGGTTCTCAGCCTTAATTTGGCAAAATAAGAGACCTTGAATGAGCCTCCAGAGGCTCAAAAGTGAAACAGAGCAGGGAGAGCTAGAGTTTCCTGATATCTGAGGGTACTATGTTGTAGCACAGCAGAAATGTCCAGGAATGGGTTAACAGAAAGGAGGCAGCCAACTGGATGGACTTACAGGAAGAGGAGGAGTCCCAGCAGAGACTGTCAGTCTACTTAACACCTAAAGGGAAAACAGCTTATGGAACGACTAGGGACAGTAATCAATTAGTTAAATATGCACTGGAAGCCTGAGAAGAGCTAAGACGCAGGTCGAAGGACAATAATACATTACATGTACCAGTGGCAGGGAACCTCAACTTCTTGCCAGAGCTAGAGGACAGAGGGGTCAGAAAGTGGGAGACAAAGGCCAGAGAGGGCTTTCGCTCATTTGCAGAACTAAGAGAGAAACTGGAGATACCAACCATATATCATTATAAATATCTGCAAATACGGGTGTTTGGCAGATGAACCGGAAGGAAGCCCATAAAGGCCTCCCCTCTATAGGCACTTGAACAAGTCACCCTCAGCTCTAGAATCTCACCTAAAGGGGTTATAGCCAAGGTAGCATGGCAAGACACGGTAAAAATTACTGATCTCTCTTCCAAGGTAAAAGAACTGTGGGAAAGAGACGTCGGGATAAACATTACAGATGAAAGCTGGGGTGATGTTCTTAAAACAACACATCAGGTTTCTACTGTGTAGTAAGTATGAAGAGTCTCAATATAAGTTCATACAAAGGCTGTATTGCCCACCACATGTGGTTCAAAAATTTAACCTCGCTATCTCGCCAATTTGTAGAAGATGCACTACAGTAGTGGGTATATCTATGCACTATTTCTAGAACTGCACACTGCTTAAAACCATACTGGGCAGCGGTGGCACACGAGCAGACAACAAGGGTAGGCAGGTTAATTCCATACGTCTCGGTATCCATGTTACTTGGGATGAAGGATTTAGTGGAAGGGGGCTGGGAACCACACTTCAGGTGGGTTAGAGTGTTGCTAGCACTTACACGGCAGTGTTTGCAGAACACATGGGTGTCCTGTGTAACACCCACGATTATACAGTGGAAAACCCTGGCACTGCAGGCTTTACCACTGGAGAGATTGACATATGTCTTAAGGGGTCAGGAGGAACACTTCCTGAGGAGCTGGGATAAGTTCATAGGTTCCTTCTCAATGGCTCAGGTAACTATACTGCAAGAAAGGCTAGTGTAACAGACTCAATGAAATACCGGACACTGTATTATAAAGCAAAATGCATACACCACAAGACTTCAAATGTATTACAGCAGTAGAATGAATCAGTTTTTTTACTGTACTCTGCAACTCACTATATATTTTTTTCTTTTTGGTTAATGTCGTCGTCTTTCTTTATACCTGTTTGTAACCCAAGTTACAGAACCTTTGCATTGTACTGTATGTATGGCATGTCTATTTCAATTGATGAACTCAATAAAAAGATTTTAAAAAAGTCTCAGATCAAACAAAGTGTCCTGTATTTTGTGAAAGTCATTCTGGAGTAAATTTATGACTACTTTTGGGTCTTTGTGCTTAGAATACAAAACTGTGTCATCTGTATACATAAACAAGTTTGTGTGCACTGAATAGTATTTCAGCAAATTACTAATATTCAGTAAAATAATGAAAGACCCAACACTGAGCCCTATGGAACCCCTGGTATGACTGTAACAAGGTCAGAACGAACATCACCCCTTTTGACACACTGAAGTCGATGGTTTAAGCATGAAACAAACCAAATTAAAGATGAAAAACTCAGACCAGCGGATCTTGGTCTATTTAATAATAGGCTGTGGTCCACCATGTGGAAGCCTCGACACATCCAGGAAAACTGCAGGAGAATAAGACCTCTCTTGAAAAGCAGAGTAAAAATCACTCTGGATACTGTGTAGTATTGTGTCCTTTTCAAAAACCAGATTATCAGAAAGTAAACTGAATTTTGACAAGTATAAAAAAAGTTGCTATGCATAAATTTTTCAAAAATTTTTACTACTGATGACAGTGAAGGTAATATTACCTCCAATGTGTAAGTCAGAAACACCCACTGGGATAACTAAAAGCCCTGTATAGCTAGAACGAAAATATCATTTGAACCAGTATTCAAAAAACAGCTTCTACTGCGAAACATGGCTTGTATATTTAGTACAGTTCTCCTTTACAGAGCAAATTGGTGTGCGAGCTTAGCTGAACTGCTGCTGATAAGTGTTTTAAAGCATGGTCAGCTGATGGCTTTTAATCATGGGTAGCTTTAAGGACGTGCTCTGTGCTCATAGCACAATTGTTTACATTAGGAGCACATTTTCTAAATCAAAAAGTTAGTGCCTTGCACTCCTACAGTGTACTAGCAGCACGGTCCATCTTACATTCTTGTACATGGCTCTAGAACTTTAGCACACGTCTCAGAAGGACTAGTCATGCTGTTTTTTTGTTTTTTTTTGTTAATCATTTCAAACCATCTACTTTATACCCAATCAACCCATCATTTTTCTATTTTTCTCTTGATGTGAGCGGTGTTACTGTTGTGCACATGTGCAGGGAGGCCAGGGACATACGTTTCTTCAGTTAAAGCCCTTGAAAGAGCAGGATTCTGCTGTGATAGAGGAGTAGGCTCTGCTGAAGTTGCAGGTTTGCAGATGTGGTAAGGGTGACAGTCCATTGTCTTGATGAAGGCATGCACACCGGGTGCCAGCAAAATTATTTATTTGTAATTTTTTGACCAGGGAGGGCAAACTAAGTTGTGACAGCTTGTTTCCATGTGCATCCTTGGAGTGGGGTATGGAGATCTGTTTCTACTGATGAAGGAGTGTTTGGCCATGACACCAGGGATAAGTGCCATGTGATCATTTACTTCTACCTGGACAATGACTTGATATGGGCAGAAGGGGCCATGGTTTAAAGTCTAACCCGAAAGACTGCACTTCAACAGTACAGCACCCTGCTCCTACTGTACTAGTGTCAGTTACAGGTATTATCTCAAGTACCAGATATAGGTCTCGAACCGATGACTTTCTGATCTTCGGGCCACAGAGTTAAGCATGCTACCTACTGAGCCACTGACACTGTCTGTGGTGGTCAAGATAAGTGGCTAGCTGTGTGGGATGGAATGTATGGGTGGTGGTGGTGGCTTTGTCATTGGAAGGGGAGTTCAAGGTTATTAGTACCCACAACCATTCTTAAACATATTTGAGGAAGGGGTTTTCAGTGGTGGCCTAGGCCAGGAGTACTAGACCTGACTTGAACCATTCTTTATTAAGAATTGCAGGGCTGTGGTAGAGTCTAGAGATAAAGATAATATTTTCATATGAATGTTCTCAGTAATAAAGAATAAGGTGACATAAATAAAGAAAATTAAATGAAATACAAATTCAATTGAGTTTAAATACTTTTTTTAAATGTTCCTAGATACTGGTAAAACACTTAAGACACCGATGGAGTCACACACTTAAGCCATTTAGAAAATATGTCCATTTGTGCCGTTACCCATCTGCAGGGTAAAAGTCCAAAATGCAGACTGTGTCATACGGATAAAAAGGTTTTATTAGAAAACAATTATCATATTTAGTTTCTTTAATACAGCTTTTCTCCTCAATAGCCAGCCACTCACCCAGTCCTCAGGCTGGGGCCAGTGACCCATGAAACCTCTCAGCCCAGTCCATCACTACCCCCACCATCCTCCCAGTGCCAGTTCCAAGAGTACTGAGAACCAACATCCAGGCTACCCGGAGTTGTTTTCCTCCCACCACCAATATAACACTGTTACCTGCCTTCCAGAGGCCTCAGATGCCAAAGCTTCAGCCTGCAGGGAGCAAGCCCCTGGTCCATCAAAGAGGCTGCTGCAGTGCTGGATGCAACCTCATCCTATCCTTGGACTGTCACTAGCACTGTCTCACAAACTGACCGTGCTCCCAGAATTTGCTCCTGAACGGAGTCACTGGCAGGGTGACTACACTTGGCATCTTTTTCTCCATTTCCCATCCAACAACTGTGACCACTACAGTTGCTTTCACAGCTGACACTCCTGCCAGTCTCTGATCGACTAGAAGGTAATGCGCAAACACCAGGCAATCCACAGCCTCCTTTGCTGGGAGTTGAGCGCTTTAACCCTTTGACATACCTAGTCCCCAGCCAGAGTGGGATTCCAAGACTCACATACACAAATCCCAGTCTCCGTGGTAGCAGACTGATGTGCTGTCACTGGGCCAGCTCAGTACCTATCTTCTTTATTACTGTTCATGGGTTTCTGGCAATTCCAGAACACACACTGAAAGGTATAGATCCTATTTTGGCTTTTTTTTTAATCATATCACTGTTTTCACCTGCTGGAATGCCCCATTCAGCCTGACCGCCCCAGCTCCGACACCCGGAATTACCGGGGCTTACCTTATGCCCCGTCTGGCAGCAGTACCTACAGAGGGTCAGGCATTATCCTGCCTGCCAGGTGTTTTCTTCTCCACTTTCTCCCCCATTATCCGGGGTCCCAGAGGTAGAGACGCAGCGCGTGGAGGCGTGCATGCACTCTACAGCCCCGGCAACAGCCCGTTCTGCCCACCCATTGGCCTAGCACCGTTGCACCCCTCTGGCTTGCGCTGCAGCTTGGCCTCCACCAGGAGGCAGACCATGGCAGAGGGATGCAACCCCACCATCCCGGAGAGGATTGCTGCCTTTCGGCCGCTCCTACCAGCTCCGCACCCTCCCCCCCACCGATGGCCTCCGGCGGCCCATGCTTGTACCCAAACATGGGTCACCGGCGTGGCGTGAGGTAAGGCGTCCAGCCCCTCAGCCTTCAGCGCCACCGGGCCGGCTGCTTATTTTGGCTTATTTATTTATTTATTTGAACAGTATCGGAATTACAATCCTTTGAGTCAGGGGCTCCTTTACAAAGGCTCCACATCAGAGTAATACAATGCTTTACTAAGTACAATAGGTGGGGAACATACACTACGTAGGTTACAAATTTCTCTTAAAAGATATAGTACAAAAATGGTGAACAAAGGTACAGGTAGGCAAATTAAAGTAGGCATTCATCGCAAGCAATGGAGGGAACCACTTAGATACAGAAGTGGTGCAACCTAAGCAGGTAGTTAGGCAGGACAGGCATCCATTTTCGTGAGACAGGTGGTTGCATTACTGAGAGGGAAAGGATAGGAGGAGGTGGGGTGGGGGACTTGTCAGATTAGGGACAGTTACAGGTACGGGTGGCAAGAAGATGATCCCAAAGGAGGGATTTGAAACATCCAAGCTTGAATTCCAGGGTGATAGTGCTGGGTAGGGAGTTCAGCCAAGTGGGGGCTTTATAAAAGAAGGATCACTGTCCTAAGGCAGTCCTGACATGTGGTGCTAGTAGGGTAGGTTTGGATGAACTGCAGGTGGCCACAGTCATGGATGCCAGTTGGATAAGCATGGTTAGTCCAGGTGGAGAAAGACCACTGAATATCTTCCTGGCGAAAAGACATGTCTGGTACCTCAGCCTGTCATCGAAGTTGAGCCAGCTGGCCAGGTTGTAAAGTGTGCAGGTGTGGGTGAGTCTGGGACTATCCATGACTAACCGCTACGCTTTATTTCAGAAGACTTTAATTCTATGGAGGGCAGTGTTATCAGCTGCTCCACAGACCAGTATCCCGTAGTCTATGAGGGACAAGACGGAGGACGAGATTGCAAGACGGAGGGCTTCGGAGGGGGGAGGCAGCTCCTGTGGCGATACAGCAGGCCAATCCTAGAGTTGCTGCGATGCTGAGAAGGTGAATATGGTCATGGAAGGTGAATGCGGGGTCGAGAGTGATCCCGATTTGAAGGTATTCACCTCCTCAAGGAGGTGGAGAAGATTGGTGTGAATTTGGAGTGAGGTTCCTTTGTGCTTGATTTGGTGATGGGTAAACAACATAACCTTGATCTTTTTGTGATTTAGCACCAGCCTGTGGTTGACAAACCAGGATTCAGTCTTGCCTTAGGATTTCTGGAGGGCTAGTATAAGGAAGGTGGGGTCCATGTGGGAGGAGAAGAGGACCGCATCATCCTCGTATAAGAGGATCTCAGAGCAGGCCTTGGGTAGAGTATTAAGGAAAAGACTAAACAGAATGGGCCTCAGGATGGAACCCTGGGGTACACCAGAGAGGACCGGGAAGAAGTTAGAGAGAGTATCATTTATTTTGACCCACTGGGAGCGAGTAGCTAGACAGTCTGCAAACCAGGCCATGACCTTCTGTTAGAGGCCTATGTGGGAGAGGGCAGATAGGAGAAGGGTGTGACTAATGGTGTCAAAAGCTTTTCACAGGTCAAGAAAGACCGAGCTGACTAGGCACCTGTTATCAAGAGCGGGGTGGATAAAACTGGAAAATTCAAGAAGGGCGGTGGTGGTGCTATGGCCTTGCCAGAATCCATGTTGCTCCCTACTGAGAAGGTCAGTTTGGTGAGGTAGTACGTAAGCTGATCCGAGCCGATTCTTTTGAGGGCTTTTGGGTTGGGAGGGATGGATATAGGGTAATAGTTTCTAGGGAAAAAACAGTCCCCGCTTTTGTGAATAGGGGTAATGACAGCAGTTTTCCAGATGGAAGGGAACTTACCAAAGCAAACAGAGTGGTTGAGGAGGCAAATGAGGGTGGAGAGGACCACATTCAGTACCAAGTGAAGGAGTCTGAGGTCAAGGGTGTCATTACTGTGGCAAGAGCCACTTAGAGCTTTAAGGAGATAGGGCTTAGCTTCCTGCACAGTGATAGCTCTGAAATGGAAGGGTGGGTTGGGGTGGTTGGGGGGCGGTAACAGGATCAAAAAAGTTGGGGGGAAGTACAGAGCTGAGATCTGAGGAGGAGGAATTAAGGGCGTCAGCGATGAGTTGCGGGTCGGTGGAGATGGAACCACTGATATTAAGCTGGGTTGGAGGAGGGGCTGTGGATTTACCATTGATTTCCTTCATGTTGTCCCAAAATTTGCAGACAGTGCCCCAGGTGGAGGCAAGGGAGGCTCTGTAGTATTCAGTTTTGGCTTTGCATATGGCCCAGGTGCATCTGTGCGGCCCAGTAGCTCTGCCCATCAGCAGGCTTGCCAGAGTCTGACTTTTACCAGAGGTTGTCTCTGTGGCTCATCTGATTAAGTAGCGCCTGTAAAATCCAGGGGGTGTCAGGACCTTTAATAATATGCTTGGTGAGGGGGCCAAATAAATCACAGGCCGAGTTGAAAGAGCGGATGAAGTAATTAAGGGCAGTGTCAATGTTGTGTGTAAGGTTTATTGGGGACCAGTCCCAGCGGGCAAGGTGGTCTTTTAGCAGCCCCAGCTTGTCAGGTTTGAACTGCCACCAGAGGACAGTTTTAGGGGTTGGTTTCTTTATCTTGCATGACCAAGTGCAGAGTATGAGAGTGGTCACTTAGAGCATTGGGGAGCACGGTGGTGTCAGTGATTTTGTGAGGACAGCCGGATAGAACAAGCTCCAGTAGGGTGGAAGTACCGTTAGTGGGATTAACACGGGTGGGTAGGGTAACAAGTTGGGTGAGGTCAAGAGCAGCAATAGCACCCTTGTAAGGGGAAGCAAAGTGAGAGAGCCAATTTATGTTGAAGTCCTGAGAGTCAATTGTTACAACTTTTTTTGGGGGGGGAGGTAGTTCAGTATCGATTGGAAAGTGAGTTTCTGGCTGCGTGAGGGAATGTAGATGAAGGTGATGATCAGTGGGGCCCTGGAGGTGCCTGGTGTGATTTTTAGTGAGGGAGCTTGGGCACCAGCCTCCAGCTGGGGGGCATACCCCTGAAGAGACTCATGGAGGTAGATCGCACAAACACCCCCATGTTTACTGAATCTGTCTTCCTGAGACAGGGTGTAACAATGGATAGAGATAGATGAGTCAGGGGTGGTTTTTGAGAGCCATGTTTCAACAACAGATAGGATGTCAGGCAGGTGTTGGGCCATCCACACTTGGCCTATCAAACTTTTTCAGGTGGCTACAGATGTTTATGGATGCAATGCAAAGACCAGGAGAAGAGGAGCAGTGCTGGAAGGGGTGGGGGATTGAGGTTTGGGTGAATATTTCCAGACATCAAGGAGGAGGAGGAAAGTGTTCTAAGGAGTACTTGTGCAGCTGCCTATTACAGCTGGGAACAGTGAAATGGGGAAGGGTGGGCTGAGGGAGACAGATTGGGATGGGTAGGGCACGAAGGTGGGGATAGACAGGCAGAGGGGGCCACGGGGAGTCGGGGTGGGAAGCAGCAGGGGGTGGAGTGGGGTGTGCATAGGGAATGGGTGGGAGGGAGAAAGTCCACGGTAGTGGTAAAGTGAAGATACTTTGGAGGGAGTGAGAGAACCATCTGGAGTGGGGCTAGAGGGGCAGCAATGGGGGGGTTAAGGAAGAGAGTAGCAAGGGAGTGAAAAGGGTAGACTGAGCAGTGGGGTGGGGTGAGGCCATGACAAGCAGATTAACAGACAGCAAGGGAAACGGGGAGCAGAAAGGGGTACCTATGGGTGTCCACTGGTGAGGCAGCCTGGATAGCGCAGTGCTAGTGCAATGGACTACATTGCAGAAGGTACCAGGTTCGAGCCTGGGAAGGGGGGCTAGGAAGAGCAGGTCAAGGAGGGAAGGGCATGATATGAGAGAGAGACAGAGAAGAGGGGGTGGTGGGCCGGAGTAGGGTGACAGAGAGGGGAGAAAGTCAGATGGAAGGAGTGACAACACTGTCTCCTAGTGGTCAGAGAGAGAAAAAACAGTGGGTGGAGGACAGGACGAGCTGTGCTGGAGAGGAGGAATGGAGCAGTGTTAGTATGCTTAGTAGAATAACTACCAGTAGTTTGCTTGGTAGAATAACTAATCATGCTGTATGGGTTTGTACTATTGCACTTTGAAAACAGCAGGTCCACAGCAGCTCAGGATGACTTTCAACCTATGCACGGTAAGCTATGCAAGCACAATATTTCCTATCTGCATCTGCCAGTAACTTATCTTACTGCATTAACTGAAGCTGTAAACATTTTATCTCTGATAACATGCTGTGGAATGCAATTACAAAGCTGTACATTTTGTTGGCACAGTTAAAGACTGTAGTTTGAACCAAACCTACATGATGAAGATTCCAAAAGCATTTATTTGCTTGGGAATATATGGCAGGGCATTGAATCTGTCATACTGTATCGCTGTTCCGATTGCTCACTTGGCAACAGATTAACCAAACAAAAAGTGTCTTATCACTCTAAATTAGGTTTTTATCTTTCACCTAAGTTGACAGCTCCTGGGCAAAGAACAAAAGTAAATACTAGCAGTGATATGACAACGTTAGATATAGGACACTGTTACATGTTGGCTTTCAGGAATGAAACAAATTTATACACCAAGATCAATAAAATGTAACTTTTTAAATTAAAGTTAAATAAGGCAATACTGATCTGTAGGAAAGGACAAGTACATAATCAAACCTGGGCCTCCACCCTCAATAAAGAATATGAGATACAAGAATTTTCAACTGTCAAACACATTAAAGGAAATTTCAAAGATATGTATATGAGCATTATACCCCGTGCCTTAGTGCAGCACTAGTCATTGCCACCAGAAACTGTACTTTATTTCGAAGTCCAGTTCTGGAGGGAAGGGATCATAAATGTGGCTGAGGCAATGGCCAGCTGATCCCTTCTACTTCCTGGTTGCTGGCCACGTTCCCCCCCCCCGGACGTTTTATAATGCCTAACCAGGAAGAGTGTGAGGACGCACCCTACTGTAGTCTATGGGGGCATTTTCAAAACAATTTTTTATATGTTAAAGCAATACTTTACGTAAATGAAAGCCACCACTAAACTAATATGTATATAAAGGCAAAAACATGTATCTCCAAAATGCATAGGAATATTGGAAATTGTAAACTAGTTCGTGCATTGAGATGTTTATACTCAGAAGAGCTCTAAATAAGGACAGTATTTGTGATTTTTATCATCTTTTAAAAAATATTTTTACTTGTGTTGGCCTGACTGGGTAATCATTTTTTTCAGTGCTTTTGCAGGGTGGTTCTGATCATTAAATTACATTATCACATTCCACTCACTACATGAATAAATTAATTGTAATTTAAAGGGACACTGTCAACCTTTTTTCATCGTGTTACTTCTAGTTAAAACCTCACATATTATGAGTGCTTACCTACTTTAAAATCCATTGATGTTGCTGTTTTTTGTATCTGCCTTTTTCCTTACTAGGACCGAAATGCATGCTAATGTATTGCAATGAACAACTTTGTTTTGAATTCTGGATCTATTTTTACTGCATACTTCCTAAACAATAGAAACACCCCCAAACAGTGCAGCCATTCATGATACAATAGTCTTGTCTACTCCCACTGCATAATGAGTGGCTAGACCATATTGGTGTCTTCCTAGATCCAGCAGCAATGCAGTAAAAGTTGATCAAGGAATGTAAACAAACATGTTTTGGTGTGGTAACACCAGTATGGTGGGCAGTCTGTTTTTCACTGTTTAACAGAAAAAAAAAAAAAAGACAGAATTAAACAACCAGGTACATCAGCAGTCTCAACAGAATGTGAACAGTCATAAGATGTGTATTTTAAACTAGGGACACTCCAAGGCCTAAGGGGGTTGACAGTGTCCCTTTAACAAATTCTGAGCACCCACTGAACTACGATAACAGATAAAACACTGCTGGGTCTTATTTTTAAGAATGACCAGTTTTTGTGTGGTGAACAATTACAGCCTTTGCAGTAGATTTTTATGGACTGCAGTTCTTGTTCATTCAGAGATGTGTATAGTACAATGACTGACTAACGGTCTCTCTTAAAGCAGTGATATGCTGAATGTAACTTCATGAAACATATGTAGTACCAAAGCAAGCCAACAGAAGTCGGTCTCTCTCTCTCTCTAGTTCAAAGCAGTGATATACTGTATGTAACTCAAGAGACATGTGCAGTACCATAATACACCAAAAGAGGTCTCTGTCTGACACGGAAATTCCAAGGATATGCTTAAGTTAGGACTTATTTTACCAAGCCCTTTCTTGACCCAGCAAGAAAACACTAATAGTTCCGCTGAAAAGTAATGGTAGCTGGTAACAAGATACACTATATATCTGAATTTATCAGGAAATATCACATAAATCCAATTTAAATTAATAGGGGGTTCCTCTGCTATATCATGATATATCTAAATATTCTGCATCATGCCACTGTCTTCCACTGTAGCCATTTTAATCTCTGTAGTACGCTTATTACATACAAGAAATATTTTTTTATACTACTGTACTTTGTTGCTAACCATACTTTCCTTAGCAATACCTAATTAAAAAAAAAAACATATCGATAACCATACTTTCTTTTGCTATTCTGTACATAATTTAAAAAAAAACATGTATTATCAAAATGCATGGTGATATCACATAAACTGTACACAAACTTGCTCACACACATGCATCTTTTAAGTGCTTTAAAAGTTTTGTGGTTAAACACTTTAATAATAGTTTATACAAACACAATACACATGAGCTGTTATTCATCTATGCTATATGTAAGCAATAATGCAAGGGGTGTGTGTAAAAGATATTTTACTGCACGGCCAGGGGCGTAGTAAGGCATGAGGCTGATGGCAGAATGACTTCAACCGCTGGACGTACTGTGAAATATGTTTTGCACACATCCCTAAGTACCTCATTGCACTTATAAAATTAGCGTCTTTTCTTCCTTTTTACTGTTGGGAAAAGCAAGTTTATATGTAGAAACAATAGATTTACTTATGTGCATTTGTGATAAAATAGTCTTTCCACCCACTGCATGTGATGTCATTGATGATGTCATTGTATTATTGCCTACTTTCTTCTTCCTGTTTTTTTTTTCTGTTTTTCTCCACATTCAACATATGGAATGTTTATCATGGAATGTTAACCACGGACTACATGGATTCAAAATGCTGCTCTGTTCCACTGGCAGAATGTTTCTCTCCTAACACACTGTACACACAGACAACATAGAGGATAATGTATGGTTCTCTATCTACAACAAGAGAGTGTAGCCATTGAGAGGTTCCCATGGTGACCGTTTAAACCTCAAGAGTGAAGCTTGAGAGGTTTTGGTCGCCATGGGCAACCTCGAGACAGCGCACACGCTTGTTGCAGATAGAAAACCATACATTGTCTTTTATAGTATATGGTTCTGCTATTCAGGTACAAATATGGAATTTTTTTATTCTGTTTTTCCAGTAGCCATCTCACCAGCCGAACCGCTGCCTCCCTCCCCCACTAAGGAGTATACGACGTTCAAGAATGAACCAGGAGACGAGGTCTGTGAATCTCCACTTTACTGTAAGAGGCAGGCAAACCCCAAAGTTAACACACGTACAAATGAACACCTAAATAACAAAAAAATTCAACAGGAAGGTAAAATTAAAAAAAAAAAATCACACAGAGTCTTTCAAATCTTGCTGTAAGTAGGAGATGCGTGACATCACGATGTATGCAAATTACTTGCGCTTGCCCTATGGAAACAAAACGGGGAAGAGGAAAAAAGTTGATTCACAGGCTGAGGTTAGAGGGTAAAGGACTAAAGGAAGTACTTCTCCTTTACTTAGTCTGGGTTAACGCTCACCCTACTCTGAGTCAAAACTGCTTGTGTCATGAATAATGGCTGCTCTTCTCTTCTGACTGCTGAGGTAATTCACTATCTCGACATTGACGCCCTGTTGAAAGATGCAATGGTCTCTTGAGGCAGCTTTCCAAACATCCCATTCTGTTATGCTGCAGTAACTATGCAGCTAGCGAAGCACAACAGCTGCGGTGACGTAGCTACTGCAGCATAACAGCACTATTCTAGGGATGGATTTTCATCCCTAATAACGTTCCACCATAAACTATAAAGGCCTTTGTTGCAGTCAGAGACTCAATTATCTCACTGTCTGGGCAAGAAGAAGAGAGTTCCCTGATGAGCAGGTAAAGACAGAAGGGGAATTTTTTACTGTCAGCAAAGAAACAATTGTAGTGAAAACTATGAACAATACTTACTGTTTCTAATTTGTTTATGTAAGTAAGGAGTGTGAGATAACCAGGGAAACACCATTTAATTAATTGGTTTTATTTTTTTATTTAAGGTAGTTTTATTTTAGGGCCCAGTTGAAGTTTTTTTTTTACAGAGTAAAGGTAGCAGCCATGTTTGTGGTGGAAGATCAGTTCTGGCTGTAGGGGGCTAACTGAAATGCCTGTGTTCCAAATGCCCATTGATGAGGGTTCCAGACTCTTCACTGCTGAGCAGCCCTTTTTTTTAACAATGTGTAAACCATATTTTACACATAAATAAGAGCCAATCAGATTACTGCATTTTACCCTGCCATTTTATAAGTCCTTGTGTATGACAGGCACACGTACACAGTATGCAAACAGGGCTCACTACCTGGAAATCAATATCCCAGTGTAACGCTCAACTTAAACATAACAGCAAATAATCTGACACTATGTCACATGCCCTACACTGCCCCTTCACCCACTATGCATTTGTCACCCCACTGATTGCTCCCCAGTAGTGATAGCTCACACACCCTCCCAGACCTCCACATAATTACTCCTACTGAGCAGGGGGAGGCCAAGCAGGATAGGTGGGGGGCACCAGTTTGTGTCGAGGGTGATAAGTGTGTTCAACTGGCAACTTTCTAAGGGGGATTTGGGGCATTTATCAGGAAATATGCCACATAAAAAACAGCGTTTTGTCTACCTTGATCAACCTCAGGAGTGGGGTGGGGTACTCGGAGAAAATTAGGGAGTACCTAAGATGGGGGGGTGGGGAGAGAGGGTTTATCCTATCTGGAAGGGGGGAGTGGGAACTGAAAGTACTGTTCTATGCTGCGAAACTGGATATGCATTGGCTGTTAGGATGACCCTAGGACAGGGTGGGGGGACAGAAAGCCCCACAGCAGGGATCTTAGATATGGGCCCCAAATGTCCTGACAGCTCACCATATTGTGAGCTGCTACTGTGGACATGCACTCTTATGTAGCCAGTTGCCCCATGACTTGGATCCATTCCGTTCCAGTAGGCAGCTCTGGGGTCACCTACCTTTTAAGTACGAGACATTTTGCCTCCATACATGCCATTTACAGCGCAGGGAATTACAGGGATCGCCCTCTGCTGCGTGGCCCTGCAGGAGTAAAGGGGCATCCTGTCTCATGGCTGGACCTCAACCTCTCTGCAGTCCTCAATCACCTCCTGCCAATATTTAGCAAGGGTCAGGCACTCCCATATAGTGTAGGATAGACTGGCACCTGGGCCATTACAATGCCAGCATTTATCATGCTGCAACCAGCCTAATGGATGCAAGATTGCTGATGCTCTGTACCAGTAATGCAGGATCTTGTTTTGGATGAGACAGGATTTGTTATTCCTGTATTAGACGTGGTCGGATACCAACAAAATTCCCACTCTTTATCTCCCAACTTGATTATCAAGTCCATCTGCCATTTCTCTCTGGCGGACCCCGTTTGGTCTACCATGGTGGATCTTAGGTGCCTATATATACATCCCACCTACCACTTATGACTCCCAGACAGTCAGCTACCTTTGTATTCATTACCCTTGCCCTTCCAGCATGGTTTACTAAGGCACTGCAGGTTTGGAAGATTCTCCAGAAGTTGCTAAGTGGTAGTGCATATTTAGTCTTAAGTGCCTCAAAGGGATCCAGACAAGCTCTTCTGGGCCCTCCCTCTCTCTATGCCCTTCTGATCCCATGTCTCTCAGTGCAGAGTAGTTCCCTCTATCTTAATTTGGGATTCATCCATACAGGCATTTGAGCAGAGGGCAGTAAGTCCTCCCCTATCATTTTGGCCAGCGTATACCAGCACTGGCTGATGTTATGGTGGGGTGGGACCTGAGCTCTGAAGGTATGCGGTTGGAAAGACATACTGCAGGGGTATATTCCCCATCAACATGGATTCCATCTTTGTCCAAACAGACTGGTCATGACTTTGCAACATACAGTAAACCACTCTAAGGCCTATGCACCTATAAAGGCCATATGGTAGCCCTGCAGCCAAGGGAGCCCCATCCCTCTGGGACCAGTGGGCTCTGAGCTTTTCTCTGCTGAAATGCAGCGGTTTATCTTCCCAGAGAATACAGCTTCTCATGCTATCTGTCTTATCGAGCCATACCTTGGATATGTGGATAGGGAGGTGTGACAGTGTAACAGATTCTGCTCTCTGCTAAGTCTTATCACTTACAGCTCTATTTTTCCCATTTGTCACACTCTATATTTAGTTCCATGAATGGGGATTTCAACTTGAGGGAACATGTTTGATTTATATCCCTAATAAATTTTGATCCCCAGCTATGTAATACCACCCGGTGATCATCTTAATTCCCTTAAGGTGAATGGAAGGGCCACACAATTTTTTCTTAATGGGAGAATTGCTGTTTTGGATTGGCTTATTTTGAGACCCTGGTGAAGCCCAGCAAGAGAGCAAGTAGGTGGCTGATGGTGGCTGGGGAGTCAGAAAGCAGCACTAATAAATTGCTGGCATACAGCTTAGCACAGTACTCTTGTGATCACAATGGTATGTCCTGGATCTTGGGTAATGTCTCAGGCTCAATTTGAGAGGGAAAGGGGGCAAAAGCATGCTACTAGTAAGGACTTTGCCTATAGGTCCTTCATATAAGGCATCAACCCATTCTCTGTACGAGGGACCCACTTCCCCAACCCCCCCATCTCAAGCACCTCCCTCAGAAAACTCCATTCCATGAAATCAAACGTCTTCTTGAAGTCAATGGCCAAAACTGCTGAATGGGTGGGAGAAGCAGATGCCGAGTGGATGATGTTAATCATGGATCTCATGGGATCTGAAATTGGGTGCTCTTTTACAAGCCGCCTGTATAACAGATATTTCTCAAGGCTAGATGCTAACGCCTTAGCCAATATTTTGGTATTCACGTTAAAGAGAGCTACTGGGCAGTAACTACCTGGTAAAGCTAGATCCTTACCTTATTTGGTAAGAAGCAGCGGAAAAAGTAAGGGCAAAGAAGCTAACATTTCTAAGGTACAAGATGACAGAGGGGAAAGAGGATAGGGAGAGAGAGAGAGATCAGGAGAAACAAAAGGAGGCAGGGAAAGCTCAGATGGCGCAGAATATTGTCAATTCAGTAAATAAGGGGGATAAAACATTCTTTAGGTATACCAGTGAAAAGAGGAAGAACAAAGGAGGGCTTTTAAGGTTAAAAGGGGAAGGAGCTGGCCTGGTGGCGCTGAGGGTTGAGGTGCTGGACACCATACCTCGTGCCATGCCAGCAACCCGGGTCCAGGAATGGACTCGGGATGCCGGGGATCAGCAGGGGGAGGAGAGGATTGAGTATTCAGAGGACTGCTCTCCTCTCCTGGGGTGGGCTGGGGGGACCTGCCTCACTCTGTAGTGGCCCTGGTGGAGACAGGGAGCACTACAAGAGCAGCGCAACAGATGGGCACCCAGAAAACCAGAGAAAATGGCATTCCAATCGACTGGATGACGGCTGCCCAGACCATCACCCCATGGAGCCCCCGGACAGCCGGGACCGACCTCAGCAGCACCCAGGGCCAAGAAAGGTAAGTCATAAGGCACTTTCTCCCTGGAAGGAGAGAACCCATCCAATGAAGGGATACACTGGGTTACCCTGGGCTGGCTGCAATATGAGGCAGGAGTTGGCAACAGGGGTTCCCGGGGAGGTAAGTCAGTCTCTGGCGGCCTGAAGGAGAGGCCGATCGGATGCAGGGGCTGGATAAATAGATAATGCAAAAAAAAAAAGGGGGGGGAGGAGGGCCAGGAAAAAGCAGACATATTGAACAAATACTGTTGTTCAGCATTTATGGAGGAAGAGGTAGGTGACGGGCCACAGATAAAGGACAAGGGCATTGAAGGAAGAGAGGTGGATGCAAGTCCTTTTACAGAGGAAAGAGTCCTCAAGGAACTAGCACAATTAAAAGTGGACAAGGCAATGGGGCCTGTTGGGGTACACCCAAGGATACTGAGGGAACTCAAGGAGGTGCTGGCTGTACCTCTGACAGCCCTGTTCAACCTATCACTAGATACAGGGGAAAGTTCGGGGGGAATGGAGGAGGGCAGATGTGGTCCCATTTCACAAAAGTTGTAATAGGGAAGAGGCAGGAAATTACAGACCTGTCAGCCTGACTTCAGTGGTGGGGAAAGTAATGGAATCATTACTGAAGAAAAGGACTGGGGAATACCTTGTGACCAGTGGATTACAGGATCCGAGGCCACATGGTTTCACGGGGTGGGGGAGGGAAACTTGCCAGACAAACCTGATTGAGTTCTTTGACTGAGTGACCAGGGAAGCGGATCAGGGCGGAGAGGTGGATGTGGTCTACCTGGATTTCAGTAAGGTCTTTGACACCATTCCACACAGAAGATTGGTGACCAAGCTGGGCAGCCTAGGACTGGGTCCAAAAGTAGTAAAATGGGTAAGACATTGGCTAAGCAACAGGAGTCAGAGGGTGGTGGTAAATGGCGTTCACTCTGAAGAAGGCATCATGACTAGCGGGGTGCCACAGGGGTCAGTACTAGGCCCAGTCTTCTTCACTGTCTTCATCAGTGACATTGCAGGAGGTCTGGAAGGAAACATATGCCTGTTTGTGGATGACATAAAAATCTGCAACAGAGTGGACACGGGAGAGGGTGGAAAAAATGAGGGACGATCTGAAAAAGCTGGAAGAATGGTCAAAGGTTTGGCAACTGGGTTTCAATGCCAAAAAGTGCAAAATCATGTACCTGGGACACAGAAACCCGGGGGCAACATACCAGTTGGGTGGGGAGGCACTGGCAACCACAAAACAGGAAAGGGACGTGGGGGTAATCATTTCTGATGACCTGAAGGTAGCAAAACAGTGTAATAAGGCAGAGGAGAAAGCTAGCAGGATGCTCAGGTGCATAGGGAGGGGGTATCACCAGCAGAAAGAGGGAGGTAGTGTTATCCCTATATAGATCGCTGGTGAGGCCCCATCTCGAGTACTTTATCCAGTACTGGAGGCTCCACCTCCAGAAAGACGCAGATCAGGTGGAGGCAATACAGAGGAGGGCAACCAAAATGGTGCAGGGCCTGCATCAAAAACCCTGTGAGGAAAGACTCAAGGAATTAAATGTGTGATCTCTAGAGGAAAGAAGGGGGAAGAAGGAACATGACAAACGTTCAAATACCTCAAAGGTATTAATAAGGTACAGGAAGGTAGCATTTTACATAGAAAAGAGGTCATACCATGAAGCTGGGGGGGGGAGAGACTCAGAGGGTATGAGAGTAAATACTTTTTCACGGAGAGGGTGGTGGACACCTGGAACAGCCTCCCAACGGAGCTGGTGGGTGCTGAAACAGTGAAAGGAATCAAGCATGCATGGGATAGACACAAGGGGACCTTAGTAATAAGGTGAGAGGAGGAAAAGACCAGAGATCGAGTAGGACATATAGTGGCACAGTAAGTAGGGGAAAATAGGGCAGACAAGGTGGGACAAGTGGCATTATCTGCTGAGAACGTCTATGTTTCTATGTAACATGGTTATCACCACTTCCTTCACTAGAGGTGGTAGCATGCCCATTTCATGAGCCTCTTGAAATACCTGTTGTAAGCAGGGGCTACTTCTTCTCATAGGTGTCAGTACACGTCTATGGGGGATGCCCTCCCCCATGAAACCTTACGGGAGTTCATGAACTGTACTGCTTCCTCAATCTCTGCACCCATTAGATGAACCTCAAATGCTTCCATATGTGTATTGTCTAGCCGAGGTAATGTCGTCAATGAGGAGTAAAGCAGTGCAAGGAATGACTGCACTGCTTTATTGATCCCTTCAGGTGAAGTGTGGGTCTGGCTGCGGGTGTCTCATAGCCCCACAATATGCTCCTTGCCTGTCGCTTGCACAGTCTATATCCCAGCACCTTTACTGGCCTTCTTCTGTCCCTTCCGGTACAGGTGTTTTAGTCTCATTAGTGTCAATTCAGCTTTATGGGTTAAAAGGGTGTTTACTTTTATGCACAGGGCTACTAGGGCCTCCACATCTTTTTTGGAGATAGCTGTTCCCTGTTTATATGCCACCTCTTTTTGTTCGAGAGTGTCCTTGAGATTGCTCAGCTCTGCCTTCCTCTCCTGTAAACAGCACAGCTGACAATTTTCCCTATCATTATGGCGCTGAATGCCTCCCACAGAATGCTGACAGTAGTTTCCCTTGTGTTGGCCACAAAATAGTTGTGGGATTTGCTGCAAGCCCACTCCACAAATGTATCATCGTCAAGGAGAAGTAGGTCTACACAAATGAGCTGGAACAACTATATATGCGGGTAATGGTGGAGAAAGAGAAATGCACCTAACATTTCACTCAGCTGACTGCTAAGCAATGTCATGGGTCTGGTTCCAGCTTGCTTGTTTAAAGTGTCACTGTTTCTGGTTTTTCAACAAAGGTAGAATATAAAATATACCTAAAGCTGTTTTTTTCATGGGTGCGCTATCTGTCTGTACTGTATATGGTGAGGTAGGCACAGTGATATGGTCCACAGAACGTTGTACCAGCTGAGACATTTCTTATTCAGCTTACACCCCCCACCCCCACACACACACAGGATTTGCACAGCCATTATGATTTCTGTTGGATTTAAGGCAGTGTACTACTATTGTGTGTTTACTGAAACCAATCAAATTGGAAACTATCTGTCTTCTTGTATCATTTCTGTATCCTTCATATGGTGTGCAGAGCATATCATACCATTGCTGTGTTTTCTGGGTTGGTTGGCTGCCTGTCAATGGCACGTTGCAATCAGGTCCTCCCAATGACATACAAAACCTGAAGCAGACAAGGCCCTCAATACCACAAGGAGCTCCTGATTCCCTACCCGCAGTCCAGTGACAGAGATTGCTACAGGTATTAACTTCTAGACTAAAGTCTGCTGGAGATTGTGCATTTTAGGTGGCTGTTGCTGACCTAATGAATGAGCTCCCTGAGTGGGTCAACACGACAAGTGCCCTTTCCTAATTCAGATATAATCTGAAAAATGTTCTACTGCTGCAAGCATTTGGGTAGTCTGTAAATTTGTATAAATTTGTATTTCAGTGTTTGCATTATTCTGTATTTAATGAGTAGTGCTGTGTTAGTTACTGCTTTACTGGTTAAATGTTTTTTTATAGAAACATAGAATTTGACGGCAGATAAGGACCGCTTGGCCCACCCAGTCTGCCCATTTCCCTACCTAATGGATAAACTGCAGATCCTAGTTAACCAGCAGCCTACTGCTACTGTTTTTTATTTTCTATAAAATATTGTACAGGCACTCCGAGGCTTGGAGGGACGCCTTACAGAAAAAACTAAACCAAACAAACTAAACCAATTCAGTGTCTGGTAAAAAAAAAAAAAGGGTCACCAGAAATCTGGGAGTTGAAGGCTGCTGTTGGCCCAGCAGAAGCATTAATGCTCTTGCGCTGACAACCTGGGTTTGGAAGTGAACTGGGGAGTCTGGTCGGGTGACCGGGGCCTGGGATGGCACTGCCATATGGCAGTACTCCAGCCAGGAGAGGGTAGTGTCCAAGTTCCACTGCCGTGGTGAACCCTGTGGTGGACTGAGGGAGCTGGTCTCCCCCAGAGGGCATCGCTATGTGTTAGCAAGGGCTCGTGCATGGGGACCGACGAGTTTCATCAGAACCCCTGTGAAGGGGGGAGGGAGAGGGAGAAAGAGAGAAAATACCTATGTCTCTCTGTTGTCGATCATGATGGCTGCGGACACTCATGGGCCCCCCACCATGTTGACTCCCATCAGCTGGATGATGGGTGCAGTGGCAGTCAGTTCTATGCCCGAAGCAGTAGTGAGGTGGAGGCAGAGGACAAAAACCTCTATGGGAAAAAAAAAAAGAAATCTGGGAGTAGCCTTTGGGTAATACCTGGCACTAGAAATCTCAGGAGTTTGCCGTAGTTTGGATCTGCTTTTACTATGTCAGTTTGTACCCTGTTCTTGTTAAGATTACCTTCGATTGGGTCATTTACTGTTTTTCAGATATCTCTTTGGCATACTACATACGGTTTCCTCATTAAGGTTACCCCCTTAAAGACTTACATACACATAATGTTTTATGTTGAATATAAGGCTTTAGAGTATGGTAAACATGATTCTGACATATTTACAAAAACAACATTCACATTATCTCTTGCCTTTAATGGGCCCTAATTACTACCTCATTGTTCTATGCAATAAATCTGCTATTATCTTGAAAATATATTCTGATAAGAATTTAACTACTCTGTGTATTCCTTCTTGCCCCAGGTGATACCCTGGTGAGGCTACCCCAGACCAGGAAGAAGCAGCTGCTGGTGGGGGACTCTACAGTGAGGAGCATATAGCTGGGGGCTTGGATGGGGAAGGATAGGAAGATGAGGTGCCTGAAGGGTGATTCGGCGTGGAGGGATGGGGAACGCATGTTAAGGATCACTAGAACAGTGGGAGATTGGAGGAAGCTGGACACATTGCCTGTCGTAGGACAAATAACCTAGCTAGAGAGAGGGTAGGGGCTGTTTAGGGGCACCAAGCAGATAGCACGCTTAGTGGCATTCTCCTAGGTGCTACTTGTGATGGGTAGGGGGCAGATAAGGGAATTCCACATCAAGACCTTTAATGACCAGCTGAAGCCATGGTACATGGAGGAGGGCTTTGGCTACAGTGGGGACTGGGGATAAACCTGGAAAGAAAGGGGCCTCTATAAGACACACAGCATGCATTTTTCTGGGAAGGGGACCAAAGTGCTCAGTGTGAGGTTTAGATGCTAATTGGCTGAGCATTTACACTGTCCGGGAGGAGGCAGAAGAAACAAGGAAAGCAGCATTAGCTTTCCCCCAGATGGCAGAAAGACAGAAGGGGAGATCCTGAGGGGTGATACTAAGGGCAGCATCACAGGAAGTCAGTGACAGATACAAGTAACAAGCATTTGTCAATGCAGAATGTTGTCGTGCTGGCAAAGGCAGTGGTGGAGGTGGAGACGCATAGCGCTGTGATGTTGTTAATGTGTCCCAAAAGGTGATTTTGCACAGCGAGTACGCCATTGTGCAGCAGAGCTGTGGAAACACGTTTTGGGCACGCTGTGGAAAATGGCAGCTGGACTGTTGATAATGAGGTGTGCACAAATGCCAGTGGTGAAAATGTGGCATGAAAATATTGCAGACTGATGAAGTTACAAAGGTGCATGGAAACTGCGCAATGCACGCTTGCAGCACAGTCATTGTATGGACTTTCGGCACCAAATTTTCAACATAGGCATTTTAGGACCTCTGCTGATGAATAGTGTCACCGTCATTTCCTCAAACTGTCCCGAAAAGTGATTTCGCACAGTGACCGTGCAATTATGCACCGGACATGCAAAAACACATTTCAGCCAGCTGTACTGTTCATAAGGAGGTATGGAAAAATGCCAATGATGAACAGCTGTAGTGAAAGCATTACAAATTCACAAAGTCACGAGTGTGCGTGCAAACTGCGCTACGCACGCTCATAAAACACTCATTTTATTGACTTTCATCCCCAAATTTTCAACATAGGCATTTTAGGACATCTGCTAATGAACAGTGTCACTGCCATTTTCATAATGTGTCTCGAACACGGGCTTTCCTTGTGACACGTGTTGTTAATGTATGGAACTGCAAAACAGATTTTGGTCAGGATGTGAAAAATGAGAGCTGTACTGTTCATTAGGAGGTGCAGAACAATGGCACTATTGAAAATCTGGAGTGAAAATATTATAAGTTTGCGAACTTACGCGCGTGAGTGCAAACTGCTCAATGCACGCTCGTAACACAGTCATTTTATGGAGTATTGTCACCAAATTTTCAACACAGGCATTTTAGGATCCCTGCTCATGAACAGTGTCACTGTCATTTTCGTAATGTGTCCCGAACAGTGATTTCGCACAGCGACCGCGCTATTCTGCACTGGAAGTGCGAAACACATTCGGCCTGGATATGAAAAATGACAGCTGAGCAGTTCACAGAAGGTGTGGCAAAATGCCAGTGTTGAAATTTGATAATAATATTAGCGAATTAAGCGTAACACAGCGTGCGTAACAACTCGCAATGCTGCGCTGTAAAACAGTCTTTATTTGACTTTTCCCACAAATTTGAACATAGGCTTTCTGAGAGCCTCCCTCATGAACAGTGGCAATGTCATTTCGTTACTCAGCCCAGAAAGGTGATTACACGCAGTGACTGCGAAATCACCTTTTGGGACTGAATAACGCTATGATAGTGCAAGAATTCATGAGGAGGGGTCCCAAAAACCCCATGTTGAAAATTTGGGGCCAAAATTCCGAAAAATGCCCGAGATATGCACCAAAGTTGAAAAACCCCTATTTATTCCATTATATAGCTTACTGGCATTTCCTCAGTTCGCAGTCGGCTTTGAAGTGTGCAGACGTGTTCCCAGTCCACCGATGATCGTCGCGCCAGACTCCGGAGGTAAGTATGGGGTGGAGGGGTGAGGAGGCAGGGTGCGCAGAGGGTGGGGGCCAGGGAGACTACGAGGGACCATTTTCATTTTACAGGTGGAGAAAAATAAATAAATAAAACATCGCGGGACAGTTTTCATATTTCAGGGGATCTGGGACGCTGGGGTGGGCTCCCAGCGTGCCACCTAAATGTTTGGGGTGGTCTGCAGTCGACGGGTGACTGGGCACCCTCATCGGCACCAACACGGGGGTGGAGGAAGTATGCCAATGGGGATTAGGCACCCCATCGGCACACAAAGAAAGCGCCGAGGTGAGCCGAGGGATTGGGCACCCCTCTTGGCATTTAACAATGGGGGTTTATGCTGATGGGGAGTGGGCTCTCCCATTGGCACACAAAGAAAGTGGGGGGTAAACCGACAGGGGGATTGGGCACCCCAAAGTCGGCAGTTGAGCAGGCGCCCGCCCACCCACGCTGATAATGTCCGGCAAGCACGTGGGAAGGGTCTGCTGCGTCTGACAAGCTTTGCTCCGGATTGCAGGGACCTGTAAATGTGCTAGCCACATTATGCTAATACGTAATGGTGTGGCGCTGGCATGTGCAGGCTGATGGGGAATGAGGACGACTCACTGGTGCATGCCCTGCATTCGCCCAACAGCGACCGCGCCTCCAAAGCTGCACTGCCCCAAGATGTTATAAAAAGGGGTATGGGACATAACTGGGAAGGGGGAGGTATTTTATTTATTTGAAAACTGGTAACCGAGAGAGGCACACTGAGCCAAGGCTCATTTTCAGGTGTGACGGGGGGGTACAATAATAAAGGATATATTGTAGTAATGAACAGTACAGCATAAAACTTCAAACATGGTACAAGTACAATAACACTAAAAGCAGTCGAACAAAGATACTATGAGCAGCTTGGATGTTCAAATAAAGGGACAAGAGCAGGTGGAAGAATGGCAGTGCACCTGTAGTTGGCTGGAGACTGATACAAGCTGGGGTGGAAAGCAGGAGTAGGCCAAACATCAGGGGTGGTAGTGACTCCAATACTGGAGGATAAGGTAGAAGGGTGACAGAAGCAGGTGGGGGGCGTGGAGAAGTTTTAGCTGGTGCCTAAGGGACATGATGGAGAGGGAGAGAGTGGAGGGGAGCAGTTTCCAGAGATAGAGGAAGGCAATAGGAGAAGGCCGATTGCCCAGTATAGGAGTGCAGCTGGGGAAAGGTAAAAGGTGCGAGGATCACAGGAGCAGAGAGAGAATGAGGCAACAGCAATGGGAGAGACCAGTGAGGACAGGTAAGATGGCAGGGATCCAAACCAGTATTTAATAATAATAAAACTTTATTTTTAGAGCGCCTTTCAAGCACCAAGGTGCTGTACAATAATAAACATGTAAAAACAATAAACTACATAGCAGTATGACCAAATAACAAAAATGGATAAAATAGCTAAAATAATCAGTCTGGGTAGGCACTAAGCCACAGATGTGTCTTCAAGGTCTTCTTAAAGCTCTCCACAGTCATGCACTCACGTATCTGATGGGGTAGAGAATTCCACAGGGTTGGGGTCGCATACATAAATGCACAGGCCCCTGATGTCTTATGACATATCCTGGAAATCTCTGGCAAGCCCTCGTCAGCTGAGCGGAGTGGTCGCGCAGAGCAGAAGGGGCACAGGAACTCTTGCAGATAGTCCGGGCCCAGTCCGTGCAGGGCCTTATAGGTCAGAAGCCCAACCTTGAAGGTGATCTGCCACTGAATAGGCAGCCAGTGCAGTTCGCGCAGCACTGGCATGATGTGACTCGAACGGGGAGTCCCCATCAGCAACTGTGCCGCAGCGTTCTGCACTAGCTGCAAGTGGCAGATATCAACCCCCGGAAGCCCAAGGTAAAGGGAGTTGCAGTAGTCAAGGCGCAGGGTTACAAAGGTGTGGATCAATGTTGGAAGGTCGCCGGATGGAACAAGGTGCTTAACCCTGGCGCTGTTCCTCAGATGGTAAAAAGAGGACTTGATGACTGCCAACACCTGCAAATGCAGTGTCAGCCCTTCATCAAGAATCACCCCCAGGTCTCGCACCCATACAGAGGAAGGAAGCTGGATACCCCCAAGACAAAGTCCGGTGAGTTGGTAGGCCCCAACCCCTCTGTCCGGCGACCCGGATCCAGTACCATCACCTCAGTCTTTCCAGAGTTCAACTTCAACCAGCTGGAGCTCATCTAGTCCTGGATTTCTGCAAGCAGTTGTTAAATACCAAACACGCACTATCCTGGTCAGGTGCAAAAGACAGGTAGAGCTAGGTATCATCAGCACAGCAGTGAAATCTCAGCCCATAACATCTTACAATGTCTCCGAGGGGCAGCATGTACACCATAAACAACATGGAGGACAACACCGAGCCCTGAGGAACCCCACATGGCAGAGAGAATGGGTCAGAGGAAAAATTCCCCGACACCACGCTCTGAGTTCTGCCAGTGAGGAAGGACTTAAACCATCTGAGAACTGTACCAGACAGGCTACAGATGAACCTCAGGCGCTCAAGAAGCACCCCATGGTCCACGGTGTCAAAAGCTGAAGACAGATCAAGAAGTACCAAGATAGAACGTCGCGTCTGATCTCTCACCATCAGGAAATCATTGAGCACCTGAACCAGAGTGGTTTCGGTACTATCCCTCTTATGAAAACCGGACTGGAGAGGTTTGTAGATGTCATGGATGGTCAGGTGGTTCCCCAGTTACAGTGCCAGAACTTTCTCGATTACCTTCCCGACAAAGGGGAGGTTTGAGATCGGTCTGTAGTTTGCAAAGCAGCTTGGGTCCAGAGCAGCTTTCTTCAGGAGAGGCGTCACCATCGTCTCCTTCAGGGAGCTAGGAAACTCATCAAACTCTATGGTGCACCAAACTATCCTTGCTAGGACCGGGCCCACAATGTCACAACAACCCGGGGGGAGTAAGGGGGCAGCTGGGAGAAAGTCAGGGTGGAGGGTGGTATCACTAAATGCTAGGAACCTGGGGAATAAGATGGCAGAGCTGCAGGCACTACTGGCAGAAGGAGAGGTGGACATAGCAGCTATCACTGAGACGTGGGCAACCCAAAAACATGACTGGGACTTGTCCATCCCAGGATTTAAGTTATTCAGGAGGGACAGAGAAAAAAGTAAGGGGGGAGAGTAGCCGTTTACATAAGGAAAGGGATTGGATACGTCAGGGAGGAGGGGGAGGAAGGTAGGTCAGAAGCCATTTGGATGCAACTCCATGCCCCAAAGGGGGCTAGGTTCCAATTGGGGGTTGTTTATAGGCCCCCAACCCAGAAAGAGGATATGGCTAGGGAGCTAGGGGAGCAGCTAAGGAGACTCTGTGGCAAAGGGAGCAATGTGGTGGTGGGAGACTTCAATTTACCAGTGGTGGATTGGAGCATCTCAGCCACCACATGTGCCAGGGAGCAGATCCTCCTGGAAGCAATCCAGGATGGCTTCCTGACCCAAAGGGTGACAGTGTCAACAAGAGAAGAAAATATTCTAGACCTGGTGCTGGAGGATGGAGAACAGGTCACAGATGTGAGGGTGGAGGAACCACTGGCTGGTAGCGATCACCACACAGTGTGGTTCTCTATCAGTTTGGGTAGAGAGACCCGCAATACAAAAACAAAGGTCCTGGACTTCAGAAAGGCAGACGTTGGCAAGATGGGGCAATTAATGAGAACACACATAGATGGCATCCACCCTGACATGGAAGCAGAGCAGAAATGGGCGATCATAAAACTAGGGCTGATTGAATCCATTAAAGCTTGTGTCAGGAGCCAGCAAAAGAAATCAAGAACCAAGCATCCAAGCTGGATGACCACAGAGGTAACAGAGAAGGTGAGGGGTAAGAGAAGGGCCTTCCAAACCTACAAGAGAACCAACAAGGCAGAGGATAGGGAGAACTATGTGAAGAAATCCAGGGACGTGAACAAAACGGTCAGGACTGCAAAGACAGCCAGGGAAAGGAAATTAGCATGGGGATTAAGGAAGGAGAAAAGGATTTTTTCATGTATATCAGGGAAAAGAGGAAGTGCAAGGATCAAATAGTTAGGATCAGGAAAGGCAGTGGGTGGACAAGGGGGCTAAGAAGGCAGAAGTACTTAATGAGTACTTCTGTTCAGTGTTCACAAGGGAGAGGGATGGGCCCATTCCTGCAGGGAAAGGGGGTGCAGGCATGGGAGGCGAGATGACCACAGACAGGGTCATCACAGTGGAAAGGGCGCTGGAGGGCCTTAGGTCCCTGAGGGTAGACAAGGCACCTGGGCCAGACGCAGTACATCCCAGGGTGCTGAGGGAGCTGGCAGAGGTCCTGGCACAGCCACTGGCAGATCTGTTTAACACTTTGCTAAATACGGGATGTGTGTCCAGAGATTGGAGGGAGGCACACGTGGTACCTCTCCACAAAAGTGGGCCCAAGGATGAACCAGGGAACTACAGACCAGTGAGCCTCACCGCAATTGTGGGGAAACTGATGGAATCTATCCTCAAAGAAAGGCTGGCACAGTTTCTTGTGGATAATAATCTGCAAGACGACAGACAGCATGGGTTCGTCACTGGCAGATCCTGTCAGACAAACTTGGTTAATTGTTTCGACTGGCTCGCAAGGGCGCTGGACGAGGGCCATGTGGTAGATGTAGGCTACATGGATTTCAGCAAGGCCTTCGATTCAGTGCCACATGGAAGGTTGTCCTGCAAGTTGAGGAGTCTTGGTATAGGGTGGAAGCTAGCCTGATGGGTAGAAAACTGGCTGAGGGACAGACAGCAGAGGGTAGTTGTGTGGGGGGGGGGAAGCATCGGAGCCCAGGGCAGTGACAAGTGGTGTCCCACAGGGATCAGTACTGGGACCAGTCCTGTTTAACATTTTCATAGCAGACATAGCGGTTGGGATCATGAAGAAGATCAGCCTCTTCACCGATAACACCAAGATCTTTTCTGAAGTGGATGGGGAGGAGGATGGCAAATTACTGCAGGAGGACTTGGCAAGACTCGAGGAGTGGTCTCACATCTGGCAGCTTGGGTTCAATGCCAAGAAGTGCAAGGTGATGCATTTTGGATCCAAAAACCCAGGATACAGTTACTGGATGGATTGTATCAAACTGTCAACATCCAATGAGGAGAAGGATCTGGGGGCGCTGGTGACCGGGGAATTAAACCACTCGGCCCAGTGTAGGAAGGCAGCGGCTAAGGCTAACAGGATGCTAGGGTGCATAGCAAGGGGGATTACATTCAGATGTAACCAAGTCATAATGCCCCAGTACAGGTCCCTGGTGAGGCCGCACTTGGAGTACTGCGTGCAGTTCTGGCACCCGTACTTGAAAAGGGATATAAAACTACTGGAGGCAGTGCAGCGAAGTGCAACAAAGATGATCCACGGGTTGGGGGATAGAACTTATGAGGAACGACTAAAAGAACTCAACATGTATACTCTGGAGGATAGACGAGAGAGGGGGGACATGATCGAGACCTTCAAGTAACCTGAAGGGGATGAACAAAGTAGGCTTCCAGGGTGGGTTCACTCTCCAGAACAGAAGAGATACCATAAGGCACTTCCTGAAGTTGAAGGGGGGCAGATTCAGGAGGGAAAGGAGGAAGAGTGGTAACAGGGTAGAATGCACTGCCTGAGCAACTCATATTGGTGCAGACTGTGGTGTACTTCAAGAGGGGGTAGAACAAGTTCAAGGGAAAAGTACATACCAGGTGGGCAGTTATTGGGAGGGGGGGCAGCTACAGTCTAATGGGCTTAAGTGCTGCACACTCAAGCAGACCAGATAGACCATATGGCCTGTATCTGCCAGCAATTTTGTATGTACCCATTATCAGGGAAGTTGGGCCCAGGTCAAAACTACAGCACGTTGGGTGCATACCCTAGGCAATCCGCACAACATCCACAATTTCCAGCCAGTCGAAGGAACTCCAGGTAAACCGAGGAGGAGTGACCATGCACCGACCACTATCAGCTCCCACAGAGTGAGCTGGAAAGATCTCTGCCCTGATGCTGGCCACCTCATCTGTAAAGAAGCGAGTGAGCTCATCACACTCAATCTGTGAAAAGGCTCTTCGAACCTGAAGACAGGTTGGGTTGCACAACCTGTCCACAGATCAAAAGAGTTGAGCCGGTTGATTCTGAGCAGCAGCAATCTCCCCCAGACAGGAACTCTGCCTTCTTACGGGTGATTGCTGATTGATAGACTTGAAAATGCTCCATCAATCTATGGTGGTCAGCAACCAAGGCGGATTTCCACCAGCAACGATTTAACCTTCGTCCAAGTTGCTGTAACTCCTTCAAAGTCCCATCAAACCATGGAGACCAAGGATGAAGGGAGAGAGGATGAACACAGACAGGAGCGATAGAGTCCAGGGCCATAGTAACAGCCTTATTTGGAGATGAAGAAGGTGCAGTGGACTGGCGAAGTGAGAGTAAGGGGAGGATGGATAAGGAAGCGTAGAGGAAGCAGTGGTGAGTTCAAGGCAGGGGTAGGGTTACCACCTTTTAAGAAGCCCAAAGTGGGACATTTTATACTGAAACTGGATTTTTCGCAGGACAATATGTAATCTCAACCAATGCAACAAACATGTTTTCTCTAAATAATCAGGATTAAGACTATATTGTAGTTTTTTAGTCGTTTCTTGTGTTTTTTTTATTATTTTAAGGTATTTTAGTTAAGGTATTATAGTTTTTGCAACATTTAGGGAACATCAGAAAATATTTTTTCTACTATAATGTCAGGACATTTAGTATTTTTCATATTTTTCTGCAGGATGCAGGTGCCCAAATCAGGGCTGTCCTGCGAAAATAGGGACAGGCGGTAACCCTAGGCAGGGGGAGTTGGTAACAAAACAACAAAAGATGTTGCAGTAGGTGTCCAGTCTGGTAAGGGAAGAGGAGGGGTGGTGCTGCAGACCAAATCCGCAGAGTCAAAGTCTGGGAGAACCATTTTAGTAACCAGCTAATGGTGATCTGGGGAGACAAGCAGTCTTTTTGTGTGGTACAAGGCACTAAGTTTGAGGCAGATCTTGGCAAGGATGGCATTGATGTGGGCAGAGAAATCAAGTCTATTATCTAGCCACACACCTAGCTACTTGAAGGAAGAATCTACTTCGAGGGGGGGTGCTATGCAGGGTGGAGAAGACAGGGAGGAGGGAGAGCCTGGCCAGTGTCTGGCTGGTGCCAAAAGTCATGCACACTGTTTTTTTTAGTGTTTGTTTGGTAACCACGTAAGGCCCACTAGCACAAGGGCCTCTTTTTAGGGATGACCCAGGAGCACTGGGGAGGTTAAGTGACTTGATCAGAGTCACATAGTATGCAGGTGGAGGGTGTAGGAATCACGCCCAGGTCTGTTAGATGTACCCAGTTCATTTATAGCTCGTTACTCTAACCTTTAGACTATACTGTGGGTGTTGACCCAGAGCTGATTGGAGTGGAACCAGCTCAAGACGTTGTTGAAGTCTTGCTGAAGCAAGCCTTCCACCACTGTAGTCGAGGGGCTGTAGGTGTAGATAACTATGTAATCTGCATACATATGAATATGAAAATTGGCACAGGCAGAGGGGATGTTGTTCAGGAAAATAGAGAAGAGGATGGAACCCAGGAAGGAGCCCTGTGAGACCCCAGCCTGGATGGGAAGGGAAGGTGACAGGATGCCTCCTAGTTATATATCGACAGTTGACAGTCCTTGAGGTAGGAACAGAATCAGTCAGCAACGGGAGCTAGGAGGCTGGCAGAGCTTAGCTCGTCCAGGAGGAATGGATGAGCCACTGAATCAAAGGGTGCTTCTGTGGCCTTAACCTGATAGGCCATTTCACGGCTTCATGGTGTGCTGATTGGACCTTTCTCTCTATGCCCTGTACTCTGTGGCTTGCTGCAAATTTACCTTTTTCTGTGAGCTTATTTTAACGTGAAATGCTGCTCAATACTATTTTTGGTAAGACTGCTGAAATTTTACTGTTTAAACTATGGGCTATTTAAATGTGTAGTTAAATGTATAAATTTTGGGCTGCAAATGTGTTGGGCTGGGTTACTGATGCAATTTTTTTTTGTGTCCAGTTTTCCATTAGCAGATTATAAAGATCTGCCACTAGAGGGACCTTAGTTCTTTCATTTGCAGCGTGACTGTGTTATAACAGTATAGTCTTCTCTTCCCCCTAACGTGACTGGTGCCGTGTTCGTGGACTTGACCAAGGCATTCGACTTGGTTCATCATGCATTACTTGTATCAAGTTCGGGTACATTGGTAGTGGGGCAATCTGCACTTGGTTGGTTTCTTGATTATCTCACAAATAGACAACAAATGGTCAAATATTGTGGCAGCCTATCAGATAAAGCATATGTGAAGTATGGAGTCCCACAGGGCTCCATACTGGGTCCGATCCTGTTCTCATTATTTTTTGATAATATATCTTCAGTTTTAGTTAATGCTAGCATTACACTTTATGCAGATGATGCAGTCATTTATTTTCAAGCTGATACAACAGATGAGTTGAATGGAGTATTAACAGTCCAAATGAGCAGGGTGCAGCAGTGGTTGACCGCTAATAAATGAACTTTGAATAAAATAAAAACTAAAACATTAGTTTTTGGAACTGTAGCAAAGTTAAGGGATGGGGAGGTGTTTGCAGATCCATGCACCTGATGATACAGTGTATGAAAATGTAGATCATTTTCAATACTTGAGTGTACTGTTGGATCCAGCACTGAGCTTTGAACCTCATTTAGCAAAAATGACTTCTAAGATTCATGCTAAAGTTGATGCTTTACATAGACTGAAATCCTTTTTAACACCAGAATCCAGATTGGCTATTACCAAACAATGCTTATTTCCAGTAGCTAATTATGCTTCACTTATTACAGACAATGCATCTATTTGTATTGTTCAGAAAAAATCCATTTTGTTGCCAACTATTGGGGAAATTTGCATTAACTGTTCCACAAAGAACACACCATTGTATAGTTCTGAATGAAATGGGTTGGTTACCGGGTACTTCCGGTGACGTCACGGAGCCAGCAACAGCACACTGAGACAAGCTCTTCTCCCAAAACCCCTTAAACTCAGAAATCTAAAAGAAGGCAGCACACAAAATACAGAAATGGCGATGTTAAAGCCCACTAAAGATAATCAGAATCGAACAAAGCTCAAAACACCCTTGTGGAAACCAGATGCAGGAGGATTAAAAACCGCCTCTCGGGAGGCGAGCCGTAGCCCTTCTCCGGCCAGCTTGCCAGATACTGATGAGGAGCAAGAACAATTAACCCGATCGAGATTTGACAGGCTGTTTAATGAGCTTAAAGCAATGCGTGCAGAGAACAAAACGGAGTTTAAAAATCTAAATCAGCATTTGCAAAGCCTCGAGAAGAGAGTGGAGGAAGCGGAGAGCCGAATTAGCAGCACGGAAGACACCACAGCTAAAATGAATCTGGCCCTTCAGGCGCTCCTACAATACACAGAGCAGCTGCAAACTAAGTGTGTGGATCTGGAGGGAAGGTCTAGGCGGGAGAATATTCAGACACATGGGCTCCCTGAGGGGTCAGAGACTGGCCGAATGACAGAATTCATGTCTGATTTAATCAAGGATGTGCTGAATTTGGCTGTAGGATTTCAGCTAGGAATAGAGCGGGCACATCGGGCCATACAGGTGAAGCCCCCCCCCCCCCCAGATTCAAGACCTCGATCAATCACCCTGAAGTTTAATAGCTACAGAGTCAAAGAAGAAATATTAACCACAGCATGGCAGCAAAAAGTTAAATATCTCACACATACACTGTATTTTGACCACGATTACCCTCCTGAGATTCAAAAACAAAGGCTTCAATATGCACCCCCTCCTGAGGATTTTACGGGCCAACAATATCAAATTTAATACTCCTCACCCGGCCCGGCTTAGAATATGGTGGTCGGAAGGTGCGCAGATCTACGAGTCGCCTGAGGAGGCTGGTAAGGCCTTGGTCTCTAAAGGCCTCGTGGAGACCCCGCAGCAATCATCCCAGAACTCCATCTCCCAGCAGGACAAGCGTGCGCTCAACGATTGGCTGATCATGACTTCTAAGAGGAAGCGGGGGCGCAACCATTTGACGTTATCGCTGAATCCCCTTACAGTGATTCGCACAGCACTGGTAGAAACACAGCGCAAGAAGGGAACCCAAATTGAAGACACGCAGGACTGAAAAAAAAAAAAGATAAGTAAAAGACTAAAAGAAAAGACCTGTGGGGACTTTCTCTACAGCTTTGCGTGTTGCGTCTCCGATGCCTTTCAACAGACTGATGGGACAGTAGTTAACACGCGGTTTTGATTTAGCCATGCAGCTGTATTAGACTGGTGAACTGTAGCTGGATGGGGCATTTATGGCAAAATGTTACCTGGTCCAGTTGACCACAGATTTCAAAAACAAATAATGACAAATTGATGAGTAACATTGAAACTGCTATACTTGAAGGGTGCGGATGTATCAGAAGAGGGCAGGATATGGGTGCATTTTCTGATATGAAAGATACAGGGGTGGGAGGAGGTAGGGATATTTATTGCTGTGATTACCTAATCTCTGTACTAGACAGTGCCCTGTGCTGGCATTCGGAAAGGTCCATCGACGTCACACATTGCACTGAGTTTTTCAGTGACAAGAGTCCAAATAAGAACCTAGTAGGCTCTAAGGGGGAGCCACTACATATAGTGGCAAGAGGAATTTTTTTCTTCATCTCCTCAGACAGATACACATCCCTCTAATGGGACGGGACCTGGCTTTAGAGACTCGCTGGGAATTTAAGTGAATCTCCTTGTTTGGAAGCCAATAGATGATAGAAAGTGGGGTAAAGTTGTGTTTAGTTCGAGAAGTTCCATGTTTATTTTGTTTGTTAAAGGGAGAGAATTTTACTGTCATGCTACGTCAACTGTTCAATACCGCCCTTGGAAACAAATGGAATAACAAGGATATCAAGGGGGTACATGTTTATAGAGGGTCTTTATTGAATTACAATGTCAGGTTCTGATGTGAAAATTATATCTTACAATGTGAATGGTTTAGCCCACCCCATTAAGAGAGCCAGAACAGTATCATTTTTAAAGAAAACCGGGGCAGCTTTTATTTTATTGCAAGAGACTCACATGAATAGAACAGAGCATGAGAAACTTTTAAAATTTGGTTTTAAAAAAGTGGTTACAACAGAATATGGTAAGAGGCGCAGACGGGGAACGGCTATTTTAATCCCGTACTCCACTCCTTTTGATCTTAAAGACACCATGATAGACAAGCTAGGCAGATACTCAGCAGTCAGAGGCCTGTATAATGGGGCTATGCTCACACTTATATCATTATATGCACCAACAGGAACAGAATTCACGTTTTATAGGGATTTATTCCTTAAGGTGATGCACTGGGCCGAGGGCTATCTGGTTTTGGGCGGGGATTTGAACTTAAGGCTAAATCCCATCCTGGACTCCTCGGGGCAGTCTTCAAAGGGGGAGAGGGGAGTGGCTAAGAGGGTGAATAAGTTGCTAACAGAAATTGGCTTAATAGATGTCTGGCGAGCACACCATAAAAGTACTAAACAATATACATATTTCTCTCATTCCCACCAAATATATTCCAGGCTAGACTATTTCTTAATGCCAAAAGAATCTATGGGGGTTTGTGCTTCGGTGGAAATAGGGTCATGTTTATTATCAGAGCATGCCCCAATATTAATACAACTAACAATAGGCCCCCCCCCCCAAACTCTCCACTTTTTGGCGTCTGATTTGTCTCTGCTCCAAACTAAGGAAAACGAAGAAACAATAATCCAGACCATAAAACAAGCACTACAAGATAATCGGCCCTGAGGCCTCCCCGGGTATCCTATGGGATACAATTAAAGCCCTCAACCGAGGGAAATTCATAGAGATTTCGGCTAAAGCAAAAAAGCAAAGGGTCAAAAGACAAAAAGATTTACAATATCAGATAGCTGAATTAGAAAAACAACAACAACAAAAATTAAATAAAGAAAGGGGGAAACAACTCAGAGCGCTGAAAGCAGAATATATAAAGATTTTGGATTACCAAGTGGAGCAGAGACTAATTTATACAAAACAAAGATTCTATGAAGGAGGTCCGAAGGCCCTAAAACTTTTAACTAGTAGACTACGCCAACATCGAAGTAAAGCCACCATTGCTAAAATTAGGGACCCCATCAACCATATACTTCAATATAAAACTGAAGATATAGCAGAGTCCTTTAGGATATACTACCAAAATCTATACGCCAAAGGAACCTCGCCCACGACACAAGAAATCAGGGAATATTTAGCCCCCCTAGGACTCCTGAACCTCACTGAGGCGCAGGGAGGAATGCTAAGTAGACCCTTCACTGAACAGGAAATTGCCCTGGAAATCCAGAGTTTAAAGGTGGGAAAGTGTCCTGGTTTGGACGGACTGCCTGCTGAGTTCTTTAAACAGTTCAAAAAAGCTGTTGTTCCCCTGCTCTGTGAAACATATAACTATGTAAGAACAGAGGATGGCATGGTGCCCCCGTCATGGTCGCAGGTGATAGTGTCAGTTATACCAAAGCCAGCCAGGGACACCACCAATTGCGCATCGTATCGCCCCATCTCTATCTTAAACACGGACTATAAGATAATGACAGCCATACTGGCCAGAAGGGTTCAGAAAATTCTACCCAATCTTATACATATGGACCAGGCGGGTTTTATCCCAGGCAGACAGACTGTGGATAACATCAGAAGGACTATCAATATTATTGATAGAATACAAACCAAGGCTCTTCCAGCTTGTATTATGAGCTTGGATGCTGAAAAAGCATTCAATCAGGTTTCTTGGGACTTTCTTCAGGGCACCCTGGCCGGCTTTGGTTTCCCCACACTTTTTTGCCAACTTATATCTAAAATATATAAGAATACATCGGCCTATGTGCGGGCCAATGGTTACATATCCCAACCATTTAGACTTTTTAGGGGTACACACCAGGGATGTCCTCTATCCCCTATACTTTTTGCGCTCTACATCGAGCCCTTGGCACAAAGTATACAACTAAACCCAGATATTCAAGGTATAATGTGGGATGATACGCCACACAAAATCGCGCTGTATGCCGACGATGTCCTATTATATCTAGCTGACCCTGAGAAATCTATTCCCAAGGTATTTCAACAACTAGAGTCCTTTTCAAGGATATCCGGCTACAAATTAAATTGGTCAAAAACAGAGATCTTGACATTGAATGCCCATATTCCCCGAGAACTTAAAGTTAAATTTCCCATGAGATGGGATTGCCCTAACATCAAATACCTAGGAGTGAGACTAGGAAAATCTCCCACATATTTATACAAGGATAATTCGCCCCTCCTTAAGAATATATGGTCGGTTTACAAAGGTGAATAAAGCTTCTGCTGCTCCTCTTTACTCAAGGCTACAAACCTTTAAAACAAATATTTTACCAAGACTATTATACTTGTTTCAAGCAATTCCTTGTCCGATACCACCAAGAGACATAATGCAATGGCAAAGGAAAATCATGGCATTTCTTTGGGCATATGCACGTCCAAGAATTTCCACGCAGACCCTATTTCTACCGAAGCAGGCGGGGGGAAGGGCATGCCCAAATTTACAAGATTATTGGCTGGCTGCCCAAATGAAGATGGCCTTATTGTGGTCCCACCCAACCTATTCAGCTCATTGGCGACAAATGGAATTAAGTAGCTCCACAAATACTCCTCTTTCAATGGCCATATTTAACTTGCCAACACAAGTAGATTGTCAGGCATACCAGGGATATGCTTTAAAAACAACATTACAAGGCTGGCTACTAGGGACTAGATGGGGTTATACAGCCAAAAATATGTGGAGGTATAGAAACTGGTGTTTCAATCCAGAATTTAAACCAGCCTCCTACTATAAATGGTATACCCATCAAATGAAAAAAGGCCTATATGCACCTTGGCAAGTACTTAAATGTCAAGATATAATACCATTTGAACTTCTTAAGGCCAGATATAATTGCAGTAGTGCAGACTGCATATACTACTATCAAATAAGGGACTTCATAACTGCTAAACAGAGACAGGTGGCAACTTGGCAGGATGAGAGACCCTTCCAGCAAGTTTTTGAAGCCATATGGGATAGCTTGCATGGCAAAGGAGCAATAACTATGCTATATAATAACTTAGTGGCAGACAGGGGTAATAATATTCAAAAGATTAAGCAAAAATGGGCAATAGAGTTGAAAACTACTCTAAATTCCCAAACCTGGGTAAAGATTTTTAGAAATGCATGGAAAACAACTTCCTTCCCGGGTTGGCAAGAGTTTACCTGGAAGCTCAGAATTAGGTATTTTTTTACACCCCAATGAAGTTAACCAGGGTGGGTTTATTACCTCTAGGGAGATGTTGGAGGAATTGTGGCAACACCTCTGCTGATCAATCGCATATTTTTTGGTTCTGTAGTGAGGTTCAAAACTTTTGGATACAAGTATGCAGTCACCTAATTGAATTATTTACACCGTCAATTGACATAGCCCCAGAGCACTGTATCCTAGGTCTCTATCTGGAGGGGCGGGGGAGGCAGAGAGGCACATCACCTCTGGGCCATCTTAACAATGGCTGCCATGAAAGTAATTACAAAACACTGGCTACAACCAAAGCCTCCAACACTACAAGATTGGCTAATAATAGTGACCCAAATTCAGCATATGGAAAGGATAACCCATTCTATAAACTATCAAAATGAAAAGTTTAACAGCAGATGGAACAGATGGAATAGATGGGACCTATACCAAAGCAAAGTACAACAAGATATCCATATGGTCTAAATATTAAGTGGAGGCTTTTACCAAAAACAAAACAAAAAGAAATTGATGGAACTTATCGGTGCTCCTCTCTCTCTTCCCCCTTCCCCCCTTCTCTTTATCTCTGGAAATGGGTTTGGGCAAATAATATAATAATTTTTAAACTAATTTGCTTGACAGTAACAGTTTGGTAATAAGTTTCCACTCTCCCAGTTTATTTTAATCTGTAATTTATAATGTGGTATTAAGGAGTTTTTGTCCTCCTTTTTCATCTTTTTTATAGGATTAATTTGATATTTTGGTAAAGCAGTTAATTGTTTAAAATGTATAAATAATCTTAGAATACAATATATTTACTTACAACATGAGCAAATTATATGATTGTGTATCGAAACAAACAATGTCCGGGTATGGATAACAATGTACGTTAAATGGATGCATTCTCTTTTTTTTTTATTTTATTTTATTTTTATTAGAATTTCATCAGTTATACATACAAAATTCTACCAAGGATAGGTAAAATCTCCAGTACAAAATCTCACATTCACATTGTTATTGCAGGTTAGGTAGTACTCTATCCTTCATTTAACCACATTGGGGAGAAGACATTTTCTTTCACAACCTTCAACTCAACTTGGAGCATAATGCAGCCAATGCTATCTTGTATTAATACAATAAACATTCGTGCAGGATAGGTTTACCAGGCTAATCTAAGCCTATTTTACTGCTTTATAATGTGTGAGAGTTACTTATTGAACCCCTGATAAAACTACTCCATCTCAGCTTATTTTCAAAGATTGTTTTGATATTAATTAAACAGTTTTCCCAACTTAATGGAAAAAACTCAATTAGCCTATATTGAGCAGTTATCCAGTGG
The DNA here is from genome assembly GCA_016271365.2 of Neoceratodus forsteri. Classification (NCBI taxonomy): domain Eukaryota; kingdom Metazoa; phylum Chordata; order Ceratodontiformes; family Ceratodontidae; genus Neoceratodus; species Neoceratodus forsteri. Next base: position 1,677,342,075 of record CM057455.1, read on the forward strand.
TGTTATGTTACCAAACATTGTGTGAGTGTTTAATAGCCTGTATAATGCTTCTATGTATTCGATTACTTCAAAACAACAATTCCACTTCCATATCCCTCTCATCAGGTGTTCGCTCACTTCCACTTTCTAACTAACAGGAAGCAATTACCACCAACTCATAAAACTTTAAACATATTTGAAAACTTATTCATACCCCCTAGGAGTATCTTAACAGGCAACTAAATTAAAGCGGTAGTTTACATCAATATTTCAGAATGCAGGACACGACGTTCAGAGTTCAGCGAGGCCTACGGACCTCGAGTTAATCAACGCCATGCAAAGTCCTTAATATCACTTAGTAGGACGAAATATCCCTGGAGTACTCACAGTTCAGTCCCCAGTTTCAGCCAGCTCGTCTTCCGAGTCAGAAATGTCCCGGTTCTGAACCTCCCTTCATGAACGAGCTTTAGCGATGCAAGCCCCAGCTGCTTTGGGATCCATAAATAGATACATCTTTTGGTCCAGGGTGAACTGGAGTCGGCTGGGAAGCCAACCGATAGGGAATGTCCATTTCTCTTAATTTCTGGGTCACACCGTCAAAGGCTTTCCTTCGGTTTTTGTGTCATTAAAGGAGTAGTCTGGAAAGAAAAGTATTCTGGCGCCCTTCATATTCAACTTTTCTTCCCAGTTCCCTAACCGCCTGTAGATTCTATCCCTCATGTTGGAAGATTGAGTTACCATCAGCATGGTGTGCGGGCCTTGCTCCGGGTTGCGGGCCCGCCTTGGGGTAATTCGATACACCTTCATGAGTACTGGAGCAAACCCAAGTCCCAGGGTCTCTGGCATCCATCTCTCCAAAAAGCTAACCGGGTCGTCCCCCTCTTATCCTTCTGGTAGACCCAGGATTCGTATATTCGGTGCCCTAATGGAATTCTCAGGTTGTTCAAGTCTAGCCTTCAGCATGCTCTGCTCCTTAATTGAGTTCGCTACTGCTGCTAGAGCTTTGCCTGATGTCCCAGTTCGATTCTTCCATTACCGGATTTATTGCCTCCACGGTAGATTCCACCTTTACCAGGTGTTCTGTATACGAGTCGAATTTCTTATCCAGAAGCTGGATAGATTTAGTTAGCGCATTCACCGCTGTTTGTAATGATTCCAGGGATGCTGGAGGTTCGCGCTTATCGTTCTGTTGGAGGCCAGGGCCCTGAGCTGACGATGGCCTGCGACCATTTGGTCTTGTTTCAGGTTGTTTCGAGTTCGACCCATCTTCCAAAAGCAGGTTTCCCTTCTCTCTAGATAGTAATAGCTTTAATTGAGTCTTCAAATATCACTAAGTTACCCATTAGGATCGCTGTTTTAAGCAATTAAACTTTCGTGATGGAGGAGCTCACCAAGGGACGTCTGCCATGCTGGGCTGCTAGCTCCGCCCCCCCCCCCCCCCAAATGGATGTATTCTCAGTGAAATATAATGTACCTGGTCTAAGTTATACCTTTCAATAAACAAGTATAAAAAAAAAGAAATGGGTTGGTTACCGATAGATTTAAATTTCAAATACTTACACGCTAAATTTACATTTGGAGTAATTAGAGATGAAGTCCCTAATAATTTATCTGGTCTCTTACATAGATATGACCAGGTTTTTTGGTCCATGGCTAGGGCAGAAAATGTGTCACTGAAATTGCCACTAATGAGAACTACTTGTGGTCAGCGGTCTTTTACATATGCAGCTCCTAAGATTTTGAAATGAGGTCCCAGTAGTAATAAGAAACGTAATCACAGTTAGTTCATTTTCTACTTCTCTTTACCAGCACTTTAAGACATTATCGAAATGCCAACATTTTAAATAACTATATTTGTACCTAACTGATGTGGAATTTATATTCTCAATTTTTTATAAATGTGTATGTAACGTTTATTGTATTGTGCTGTATTGTTATTTTTTTGTACTATGTTTTTCGTGGGTCGCACCTGAAAATGGAACTTGTTTCCAGTGTGTTTACCCATGAAGCAAATAAACAAACAACCTTATAGTATAGTCTTCTTTTTCCCCTAACTTATAAGAGTTTCCCCTGGTATAATAAAGACTGATTGCTTTTTATACTCTCCTGCTCAATCCACTACATCTTTTCCTCACCATGCCTCTAGACTCACTCAGACTACTTCTCCCTATCCTCTCTGTCCTCTGTCTCCCCCTCCACACCTACAGCTCTTTCCCCTTCCCATTATTACTGGCCCCTCTCTGCCACACCCCACTCCACTCTCCTGTCTTCAATTATGTTGTTACCCCGTCTCCCTCTCTACAGATCTCGGAATACTACCCCTTCCACCCTAGTGCCTCAATTCCTACTTACTGCACACTATTACATATTCTATGCTTCCAGCCTCCCTCCTCCTCTCCAAACCCCGGTTATCCCTAGTCGAGCCTGGTCTGTACCTTGGTATAAGAGTGTAAAGCTTCACTACATTATCTGCACTCCTGCTCCAATTTTCCGGAGACATAAATCCCAACCTTGGACCTTGCTCTCCAAGCGTCTCGGCGCCCATATCCACTGTTCCAGGAACTTCTCCATCAAGCCCCACTGTCCTTCGCTGTGGACTAAAAATTCTCCATCTAAATATAATCAGCCTTCTCCCTAAAGTCGATCTGCTCCAGCCTCTGGTTGCTTTGCTTTGTCCTGATATCATCCTGTCTGAAACCTGGTTTAACAATAAAATAGATGACCCTTTTCTCTCTATCCTGGGCTATACTATATCTCGACAAGACTGGTCAGGGAGGGATGGAGGAGTAGATATTTATGTCTCCTCATCTATCCAATTCACCACCATTCTATCCACCTTTGTTCTGAAAGTATATGAGGTGCTTATCTTACAGCTATCCCTCCCTTTCTCCATCCCAATATTTGTGGCAGGTGCCTATTGTCACCCAGACCTCCACTCCTCTGTTGTTACAGACCTCATCAGTTCCATAGTATCCCACAATTCCTCAGGTGAAGTTTATATTATGGGTGACTTCAACTTAAACTGGTTATCCCCCAACATCAACGAAGTATGAAATGAAACTGATGCCCGTGACTTATCCCAGCTCATCCTTGATCCAACTCAGGTGAACTAGAAAAAGAGTAACCACTCCCTAATCAACTGGACCCTCGCCTCACACCCACATAGGGTCATTAAATCTGGTGTATTATCAGATGCCCTAAGTGACCACCTCATGACTATTCTATTATGTAAAATTCACAGAATCAAGTCCCCTCATAAAACTTTAATGACTCGCTCATATACTGTAAATCTCGGAACCTCGCTCCCCTCCTCCATGACCTAGCTCATACAAACTGGACCCCCATAGCCTTAGCGAACTTCATAGACGAAGCTGCAGAATACTTTAAAGGTAAATTTCTTGACATATGGAATCAGCACACCCCACTTCGACGCATCAGAGTCTGTGGGTGTCACCTTCCATGGATCTTACCTGAACTCATAGCTTGTCAAAGAGCGCAGAACCAAGCTTGGAAGCTACATAAAGCCTCAAAGCTCCCTAAAGACTATGACGCATATTGTTCTCTTCACAATAAGTGCACAAAAGCCACTCGTTTGGCTAAGGCAGACTACTTTAGCTCCACTTTTTAATCCAACATAAACAATACCTCTAAATTCTGAAAGTCATCCACTGAACTCTTCTCCCCCCTTTCACTCCTTCCTCCCCTCCTCAATATAAACAACGCTCTTACTACTGATCACCCCAGTGTTACTACTGAATTTGATTCATACTTCACCTCTTGTGCCTCTGCTCTCCTATTCTCCTTACCATTTACTAGGCCAGGTGCCCCCTTCACCTCACAACGCACACTACCCCAGTCTTCTTGTTTCTCTTTCACTAAAATTGCCCCTTCTGACACCTTGGATGCCTTGCATGCCTTAAACCCATCCAAAGGCAGTTCACCTGATGGCTTGGACCCCAAGCCACTATATCTCTCAGCTACGGCTATCTCTGCCCCACTATCTCTCATTCGAAATGGCAGCCATCTCACCTGTTTGGAAGCATGCCATTGCTCTTCCCTTACCTAAGAGCAGTGATCCTTCCTCACCGGGGAACTACCATCCCATATCCCTCCTTCCCACCCTTGCCAAACTGCAAGAACACTCGACTCTTGCCCAACTCTCTTATCTCTCTAACTCCAACGTTTTCACTCCCTTCCGATCTGGTTTTCAGAAAAACCATCCACCATCACCTCCCTGATTAGGCTTACCGACTCCATCCTCTCAGGGATAGACAGTGGTCAAATCACGTCTGCCATTTTTGTCGACCTAGCCAAGGCATTCGACATGGTTTCCCCACACCCTACTAATAAACTCCTTTTCCTCAGCAGGTCTGACTGACTCAGCCACAAACTGGTTCAGAGCCTACCTTGTAGGTCAGACCCAGTCAGTCAGAATTGCTAACTCCACATCCCCCATCAACACTGGCGTCCCTCAAGGGTCCGTGTTGGGCCCTATATTTTTCTCCATATTTCTTAATGACCCACCATCTGTCTATACATCAACCTCAATAGATGACACAGTCCTCTACACCTCCAGACAGTCCCCCACTGATGTTGCAAACAGACTACAGCAGGACTTCAATAATGTTCAGCACTGGTTTTGCCCTCATCAACATTTTCTAAACATCAAGAAGACAGTCTCCATGACCTCTGGCACTAGGCAGAGACTCTCTAGGCTACCTTCCCTGCCCTCCTTCCATACCATTGATAGGACAGTTCTTGAGGACACCTCCTCATTCAGATATCTTGGTGTCTGGCTTGACCAACATCTCACCATCTCTGGACATGTGGAGACCATCCTGAAAAAGCTGTGCCCCAAGCTCAGTGCTCTATACAGGAACCAGAACTGCCTCCCTCTCCCAGCTAGGTGCGAACGTATCCAGAAGATGATCCTTCCTATTTTCGACTACTGTGATGTAGTCTACAGTGCCACTCCCAAAACCTACTTAGCCAGACTGGATATCCTCTTCAGCTTCTTCTGTCGCTTCGCTCTGGACTCCCCTCCGCCGCTGTCAACTCTACCACTCCCTGACATTTCCCACACTAGAAAACAGACACCTCCATCATTGTGCCAAATTTGTCTCTAAATTCTGGTTTGGATCACTCCCATCCCATCTCACTTCCTCTCTATCAGTCCACCCTACTCTGCCCACTCACTTAGCTCTTACGACTCCCGTTCTTTGGTAGTCCCTCACCAGTCTACCACTGTTGGTCAGGCTGCTTTCTCGTATCGCTTCCCAAAACTGTGGAATTCACTTCCTCACCGGATTCGGCACTCCTCCTCCTGCTCCTCTATAACTTCAGCCCTACATCATTTCCTCTCTGTGAACTGTACCTGCAATTAACCTACCTGGTATTCCTGACATGCTCCCCAACCTCTATCAATACATTAAGTAACTATTCTGAATTACAGCTCCCTTCCAGCCCCACTACTTTCTTTTTCTGCAGTGATCCCTACCTGGCCATTCCTTTGGGTTATCTATAACTACCAATGTAACTATGAGTTTAAATTCCTATCAATCAACAACTATCAATATATCTATAACCTTGATTCTTATTCATCTGCTCCCCTCCCAGCCTCGCTACCTTCCCTCTTCTGCTGTTACTCCCTATCCACCCCTTCGTTTTGGGCTAAATGGTACCATCATCATGAATTTAAGGTGTTATCCTAATGTAATGCACTCAACATGTCCATTGTGACCTCTGTAAACAACTGTACTCATATGCTGCACTTACTGTGTTCTTTCTGTTATTTGCTGTTCACCGCTGCCAGTATTGTTGTAATAATGCTTGCTGTTGTATGCGTGTATGTATTTCCACTACCCTTTCCCCCCAGGATGCACCATGAGACTAGCAACTTGTTGTTCAATGTGCCTTTCCTGGTGAAACATTTCAATAAATAAATAAATAAAGGCTTTGGCCAGATCAATGAAAATAGCCACCGTGATGTTCCCCTGATCCATTCCAGTGAGGATGGAGTCAGTGACATGCTGCAGGGAGGAGACAGTGGAGCGGTGCTTCTGAAAACCAGACTGGAAAGGGAAGAGGAAGCTGTAAGAGTAGAGGAAGTCAGCAAGCATAGAGTAGACATGTTTGTCTTGCTACTTTGCAAAAGAAAGAAGGAGCGAGACAGGATGGAAATTGAAAGGGGAGAAGGTGTCACCCCCCCTTATGAAAGTGGAGAACTCTTAACGCAGAGGGAGAAGGAGAGGTTGAGGAAGTGAGTAAATGGGGATGCAACGTCAGGAGCTGCAAGATGGAGAAGTTTAGGGTCCAGCCTGTCAGGGTTAGATTTAGACAGGTTGAGAGAGGACAGAGCAAGCAATATTTCCTGGGTAGTAACAGGGGGGAAATGAAGACCCAAGTAAGGGTGGGGCAGAGAGGAGAGTTGAGAAGCCGGGCAGAGGACAGGGGAGTGCACAAGCAGTGAAGAACCCAATAAAGTGAGCAGCTACAGAGGGAAGGTCAGAGACAGGTGAACCATTAACCATGAGGACTGGGGGTGTGGGCTGGCCAAGGGGGTTAAAAAGGGAGTGAATCTCCTTCCCAGAATTTGGCTGGAGAAAAGAACAGTTGCTTAACAACTTACCATAACAGTAGATCTTCGAGGGACTCTCTTTCATCAGGTCATATCTATAGAACTTATAGCCGTCAGACACTAGGACCACTCGGAAACTTTTCTAGCAGTCTAGTAGGGGCCACCCATGCCAATCTCACACACCAACATCCCTGCATATATAAGTGTGGGTGGCCCCACTCCCTCCTCAGTTCCCCGCGGAGACCATACTCACCAGGCCTCTCTCTCTAGGGAACCAAAGAGAGAGATGAGGTACCCAGATTTAAGAAAGGTTGAAGCAAAATACAAAAGCCAATCTGGAGACAGAGAATAGGGAGAAGGAGGTTGGGACAGCGTGACCGGATGAAAGTGAGTCCCTCAAAATCTACTGTTACATTAAGTTCTTATGTTACTCTTCTATCTTCTTCAGAGATATCTCCTGTCACACCTACTAAACGAGTCCCAAGCAGTTCTGACAGTAAAACAGTCTGGGTGGCAGGAGACCAAAATTCTAAGAAAAAGGCATTGAAGCACAGCTAGGCTAAATCCTGCCCTGCTTCTAGAGAGAGGCAATGCCCAGACTGTAGTGTCTGGTGAAAGTGTTCACAGTACTCCAAGTTGCAGCAGCACAAATTTTAGCGGCTGACACATTCCTGAAACAGGCAACAGAAGTGGCCATGCCTCTGGATGAACGGCCACAAACTACACCAGGAAGTTCCTTACTCTACTTCCTATAACAAAAAGTAATACAGTTGGCCAACCATTTGAACAAACACTGTTTAGAAACTGAAATGCCCTGTTTCCCATGGGCGAAAGAAACAAACAACTGTGAGGACTTTCTGCAGTCCTTAGTACAGTGTATATAGTACCTGAGAATTCTATGCACATTTAAAGTATGGAGCAATGCTTCCCCTGGATTGGCATGCTCTATGTAATAAACAGATAGGTGGATAGATTGATTTAAGGTCGACTCACACACCACCTTAGGAAGAAACTTAGGGTTAGTACGCAAAGACTCCCTTGCCTTTGTGGAAAATCAAATAAGGCTGCTCACACATGAGGGGCCTGCGGCTCAGAAATCCTTCAAGCAGAAGTAATAACAACCAAAAATAACATGTTCCATGACAGAAAGCGTAGCTCGCAAGATGCAGTTGGCTCAACAAGAGGCAAAGTCAGCTTTCTGTAGAACAAAATTCAGGTCTCAAAGCCGAGACCAGATTACGAATAGGAGACTTTAAGTGCAGAATGCCTTGCAAAAAAGTACAGGCAACATCTAACTGGGCCACAGTACGGTCATCAATGGGCACATGGAAGGCTGTAATAGCAGACAGGTGCACTTTAATAGTGCACTACTGGAGTCCCACATCAGACAAGGGCAGGAGATACTCTAGAACATGGTTCACTGGACAAGAAAAAAGAAGTGATGGGAAGTGGCCCATATGACAAAATGCTTCTACTTCATTGAATAAGTGGCCCTGGTGGAGGGTTTCCTGGCAGCCACCAGGACATCAGTCACTTTCTGAGACACCCCCAAACTGAGCAATGGTTATGTCTCCAGTAGCCATGCATACAGATGGAGGGACTTGAGGTCTGGATGGACTAGAGCCCCCTGTGCCTGTGTCAACAGGTCCCTGCAGAGGGGCAGGGGAACTGGAAGTTCCACGGCCAATGATTGCTGTAATGGAAACTAGATCTGGTGAGGCCAGAATGATGTCACCACAATTACGATGCCCCCTCCCCCCATTTGGAGCTTAATGAGCACTCTCTGGATCAGAGGAAAAGGAGGAAAGGTGTAGAGAAACCTCCCTTTCCATGAGAGGGACAACGCATCTCACCACGAAACTCCAGGCTCTGGATCTAGCGAGCAGAAACACAGCAGTTTTGCGTTGAGAGGGGACACAAAAAGGTCCAATTCTGGATGACCCCACCTGTCAAACAGGTCTTCTATAACCGAAGTCAACAGCTTCTACTCGTACATTTTGGACTTTGATTGGCTGAGGCTGTCTGCCAAAGCGTTTTGGTCACCTGGAACATGGATGACTGATAGACCTAGACCGTGTTCTAGAGCCCAGTACCAGACTCTCATTGCCTCTCTGCACAGGGTGTAAGAATGAGTTCCCCCTTGCTTGTTGATGTAATAAACTACACTGAGGTTGCCCAATTTCACTAGCAAAGACCCAGAGAGAGAGAGAGATGGTTCTGGAAGGCCTGCATATAAAGGGAGCATTACCAGTCTCCCTGCTTGAGTGGAGGCAGCAGACCATGCACAGTGACCATCTTGAACTCCTTTTATTGGATATGGAAATTCAGGTCTTTGAGGTCTAGGAGGGCCTCAAGTCCCCTGTTCTTTTTGGGGATGAGGAAGAACTGGGAGTAGAACCCTTTGTTCCTCTGCCACCCGGGCACTGGTTCTATGGCCCTTTTGTGCAGCAAGGTGACCACCTCCTCCCAAAGCACCAGAATGTGGTCGAAAGGATAAGTGGAAGGAACAGGCAGAAAATCTGGAGGCTGTTCTAGAGTATGGCCCTGTCTGATTAGTTGCAGGACCCAAGCATCAGTCAAAGGGCCCTCCATTGATTGAGATGGAGGGAGAAATGACCTCAACCACCACCTCCTGGTTTGGGGCAGGAGTGGGGGGGGACGGGCAAGGAGTCATGCTGAGGCGCAGCCAGCATCTGGGGCTGCACCGCCACCTCTGGGACTTTTAGTAGAGGCACGGGGGGTGGAAGAAGCAGCAGGCAGGGTGGGCCCTGTCCTGCGCTTGCCCCGAGGTCTAGTTCCTGACCAGGCCTTTATGGGAGACCTTACAAAAGGAGGGTTGTGGCCTGCTCTCAAGTTGGGTATGATAGAGGGAGAGGATAGATTTAATGGCTCTGCCAGAGGCCTGTAGGTCCTTGATAATATCCTGCACATCAGGGCCATAAAGCTTAAAGCCCCCAAAGGGGGCATTTAGAATGTTCTGCTGGTGGACACCAGCACCAAATCCAGAGACCCTTAGCCAGGAGTGCCTTTTAAGGCAGATGCCAGTGGCAGCAGCCTTCGTCATGGCATCAGCCATGTCATAAATGGCCCTTAGAAGATGCTTGCTGACATCCGCCGCAGCCTGGAGAGTCTTAAGAGAAGTCACTGCCTCTGGGGACCCTCGAGAAGGGCCTGTGCTACAGCTCTGCCCTTCTTCCAGAGGGTGTTCTAGTGTTTCACCATGTGGGACAAGTAACTGACAATCCTGAGGCCTAAAGTGTCCGAAGTAAAGGTCAATCCTCCTAGATTTCCTGTCAGGGGGTAGGGAACTAAGGTGCTTGGGCACCTTGGACCTATCATAAGCCACCCTGATGAACACTGAGTCAGTTTCAGGTTGGGTGGCATAGAAAAGGTTCTCCAGAGGGCCTCATAAAGCTTGTGAGCCTTCCTAGGTATGGTAGCGATCATGTTAGGCCTGTGCCAGGCTGCACTGGCAGCATCATCCAGGACCGGAGCAAAGGAGGGATGACCTTAAGAGGAGACTCAGAAATCTCCAGGAAATCCACAAGGTTCCTCCTGGTGATATCCCCCTCTTCAGTCTGGAACCTCGTGGTAGCCTGAAGTTGCTTCATGAGGGAGAAGATAGAGGGGTTCTCAGGAGAGGATCTCGGAGTATGATTCATAGAGTTCCCACTTGCTGAGGAGACAGTGGATCTGTCTGAGAAGTCACCCCCAACATCTGGCCCTTCATCCTCATCATCAGGGAGGATGATATCTGGGTGGTATTCCTCCTCAATGTCAACCTAGTCGAGGCAGGGACCGATGGCAAAGATGCCCGAGAGGGCTCAATGCAGTGGGGCCACACTATAGTCAACACAGAGGCAGCCACCTCCAGCAACAGTGACGAAGGTGCAGGCTGGGGAATGAACTTCTAGATTTGCATCATCATAATGGAAGAAAGTACCGTGTTTAGGTCAATTGCAGGGTGGAGGCGGCAGAGGCCCTGGTGTCACTGAAGCACCACCTGCCAAAGCACAGTCAGTGGAATCCGGCACCGGTGGACCTTGCAGTTGCGGAGGTCAAAGCGGTGGAGCTGGCATTGGTGATTAGGGTGTCCCAGGCCTTGGTGGCCTGAGAGCCTGAAGAGTGAGCTGGCACCTGGGGGGGAGTCCCTGGAGGTACCTGCTCCATCCTGGCAGCTTGTTACTCCAGAAGAAAGGACCGGAGGGCTTTCTGGTGGTGCCACCGTGTGACGAGGTTAAACTTCAAGCAGAGCTTGCAAGTGAGGGCATCATGGTTAGACCCGAGGCAGCACACACACAGGTCATGCTCATCTCTGGAGTAAATCTTTCTGCAGCAAAGGAAAAGGTTTGTAGAATCTTTTGTTTATGACATACAAAAAAAGAGGCAGCCACTTTACAAAAAAGTGATTCAACATTAAAAAGAAAGAAAAGGTAAGTTGAAAAAAAGGCAGTCGACAGAACGATGAAGCTTCCGCAGAGTCCGTGCAATTATGGTCGACAGAGGGAAAGAACGGAGGAGGAAGCGGGACCGGTCACGCTTATATAGGGCATGTGACGTCAGAGCCTAACATCAGTGTGGGCGGCCCCTAATAGCAGAAAAAACTTCCATGTGATCCCGACACCTGACGGCTAAGCTCCATAGGTGTCACCTGATGACAGGGATATCCCTGAAAAAGTTGTGATGTTATCCCACCATGGCACACACCCTGGAGTGCATTATTGCAATTACACAGTGGCTCGTTTGTAAAACAAAAACAAAAACAAAAAATTAAAAGTACATTTTAGTCATTTTTTGAAAAGGGTAGGTATACCTAGATAAAAAAAAGATCAGTTTTTTGTCCAGTAGATGGGGTTGCTGCACTGGTGGTGTGCCTCTGTCCTCTACCTACCAACTTCCCTCTCTCTTTAAATGCAAATCAAATTAATCAATCAATCAAATCTTTATTTATCCAGGTGAAACATCATTGAGAAGAACTCATTTCCAAAATGGACCTGGGCACAGTATAATTAATACATTATAAACATATAATGAAATAATACAATAATCAAGGATACAAAACATAATATAACAATACAATAATCAAGGATACAAAACATAGTACAACAATGCAGTAATCAAGGATACAAAACACACAACTTTAGGAATAACTAGAAATGTGTAAGAAAGGCTTCTCAATGCATAGTTTCCAGGAGAATAAATTAGTAGGCAATCAGAAATATATTAGGGTAATTTGTTTGTGATGGCTCGGAAGGTCCAGCAGGCTGTATTTCTGTGGCGTCTCTAGCTGAGTGAAGTCCAACCAACTAATGCATATAGGGAGCAGTGATGTGTAGAACAGGGTGCTCCTGTAATGAATCTTAGGGCCCGATGATATAAGGTGTCAAGCTTTTTTAAGGCGACGGAAGGGCCTTGACCATAAAGAATATCTGTGTAGTCCAGTAAGGGGAGGAAGGTTGACTGGACATGTACGTTTTTTGCTTCCACTGTTAGTAATTGTTTTATACAGAAAATATGCCCAGTTTCTGCTTGAGCTTTTTTGTGAGTTCCTCAATATGCTCTGAAAAAGACAGTTTGTGGTCAATCCATACTCCCAGATATTTAAATTTGACTATAAATTCTAGGGGTTCTCCAAGGATGGTCGAGATCTGAGGTGCAGCACCCAGGGAGGTAGTGTAAGACGACTTGGGAGGAGGCAAGAAAAGCATCGCTTTCATTTTTTTTGGCATTTAGAAGGAACTTTAGTTGCAACAGGTTTTTCTGCATGTGACTGAACTCGAGTTGAAGGTCTAGGCAGGTTTTTTTCAAAGGATGGCCTGGAGATATACAGAACTGTGTTGTTAGTGAATAGGTAGATATTGGCAGATTGTATTCCGGAGTGTATACTATAATGAGGCTCTGTCCCTGTTTTCTCTCAGACTCCACCCAACCCCATCTACAGGTTTCAGCTGTCTCCCTCTCCATCTCAGTGCCCCTCTTACCTACAGACCACAAGCCACAGATCAGCACTATCACTGTTTACAGTATGTTGCAGTTCTGCAGACCACCCCGAAAAGAGACAGTTCAGGCAGTTTGCACAGTGAGTTTGGGTTGTGTCTTTGTTTCTCCTGGTACTGTCAGCGTGTGCTTGTACCAGGACAATAATGCAGAAGGAAACCGTTGTGCCAATTGGTAAGTGGAGCACCAAGTGTGATGTGCTTTTGAAAAGCACACTGCACTTGACGCTCCACTCACCAACTGGTGCAGCAGACCTACCCGGTCAAAAAATTTAAAATAAATAAACTTGCATTCATTCAGTTCGGGCTGGGAGCTTGGGACTGCACTAGTAGTGAAGCTGATCGCGATGAAGGCTTCATTTACACTTCTGAAACATTTAATATTTAACAAATTAAACAATATGCTAAGACATGTGATCCACGGTAAGGTTGTTCTGCAATAATGGGAGGGAGGGGTTTATATTTATAAAAAAAATAAAAATAAAATACAAACTTGGGGGCGCTAGAGAGCCACGCTGGTAACTAGTAGAGCTTCTGACCGGCTCTGCACTGAACTCTACATAAACTTAAAAAACTTGAATATTAAATACTATTTCGTGGACTTAAACAGCATAGAATGATGCCTCGTAGAATCTAGAGTCCAACGATACTACACAAGAAATGGGATGCCCGAAAGGAACTGCAGGAGGTCCAGGACAGAAAAGCATGCAGCAGACACCACAGGCCCAGCAGGGAATGTCTGGCCAGGCAGGGGCCCCTAGTGGGGCAGGAGACCCTCCACCCTGGGACACAGTACTGCAGGCAGATCGGGATATGGACTGTAAAGTAGAACACTTTCCCGGCTGAGTGCTCAAGACACAAAGATTGAAATAGCACTGCAAATGGCTAAAAATGCAGATGATCGTTCCCAGAACACTCAGGCTGGTTTTTCAGAAATGACAATTGAGAATCACCATCTCAGAGCCTGACTTGAAACTTTGGAGAATACTAATTGTGCCATGAACTTGTACCTTGTTGGGGTCACTAAGTCAGTAGAAGGAGAGGACCTACTCGTCTACTTGAGACAGTGGATTTATAACACCATGAAACCTGAGCTACAACTTGACCCTGCATTATTCAAGACAGCCTACAGAGTTAATTTTTGGAGAGCACAGGACAACCGGGAAACAGCCAGGAATGATTCTCCTGGTTATGGCTGGATCAGAGGGCCGGGACTCCATCCTTTGATGGGCAAAAGCAAATTCCCCATTATCTCTGGACGGCCATGAGTTTAAAATATTCCGACTGGTCTTATGCCATGCGTAGCAGATGCAAGTTGTTTGACCCTCTTCGAAGACTGCTGAGAGGTTTAGGGGTAGTCCATTCACTGCTGGCACCAGCCCATCTTCGAATTACATACGGAGGGCGCACCTACCAATTTAATGATCCGGCTGAGGCACGCAAGAGTGTGGATGACACTGCTGCAGAGTTTTCCACTCGAAGACCACGGGGACAGGATCTACCGAGTCGGTGAAGAGGACTGATTCTTGTATGTACTGTTGATCTCCTATATCGAGTGCCAGTTTTTGTAAGCTGCAATAGTGAAAAGAGATACATTCATCTAAAATCTGTTTATGTACTGTGGCTTATGTTAAAACGTTTGTTTAATACAATCTTACTCTGGCTGTATGCCCTATAATGTCTATGCCTTAGGATGTTGGTATAATTTCATCTACAGTAGGGCTCCCTTTTTGGATTTAAAATTACGCTGATTGCGCACTTAAAACTGAGTACTTTGAATTCACATGAACTCAGACAAGGGGGAAGGCTCCAAAAGACCAACTACCTACCTCTGCTGCGGTACTTATTTAAAGAGCACCTTTCATGATTCATGATGGTCCAAAAAGTTACGGTTTGTAGTTATTATATGCAGTACTAGACCTGATAGGGTGTGTGCATTTGTTATTTTTGGCCAAGGTTTACTCTACCTTCCATAATTTGGATTTGTTTTGGAGCCTTGCTGCACTTGCCTTTGCTGTTCAGCTGCTGGCTCCCGATGACATCACTGCAGGGCACAGGAGAAACTCACACTGTGCAGTTGCAACATTGTTGCAAGGGAAAACTACCAGTACTCAGTGTATATACTGTGTTCCCCCTCCCCCAAAACACCACTGGCAATTTATTATGCCAAAATCCAAATACCTTGTCAGTATGTTTTGTTTTTTTACGTGTGTGTGTGTTTGTTACATTGACACTGCCCTGTAGTGATGTCAGCAGTACAACCCTGGGCCCACAACAACACCAGGCTTGTTATAGAAGCTGTGATATACCCTGCAGTTTTTAGCAGCTCAGAATGCAAAAACTAACTACAGTGGACAATAATGAAATACAATTCCAGAATCAATGCAAGAAGGGGTAATTTATGTATGAAAGTCAAAAGGACTACGAAAGGTACTCTTTAATGTTGTAACTAGATGCTTTAGCATTGTGTTTCATTATACCACTTTAGCTCAAGTTAGGTTTAACTGGCAATGATTTTTCTTTTTTTTTTTTCCTAAGACTTTTGAAATCGTCATTAAATACTGTTTCTGTTGTTAGTGTGGAGTTACTATGCACCTGACAAAAGCCCAACTATACCTATTAAAATACAGTAAGGATTGTGGAAACAGTGGCTATATATGCCATATGTTATATTTCTCCATTCTTATACCTCACTTCACTGTTTCCCACAGGTTTTAGTGTGGATGGCTTTCGGAATATCCTGCCTGGATAGGCAGCACCTAGTGCAGCCTGCCCATAAGTATAATCGTATAGTGCCCTATATGTTTCATCCAAAATTGTTGGACTTGTTTATCCTGTTGCTAGCCAATCTCTAAAGTCACTAGAGGAAGTGACAGTTTCTTCCCGGTACCATCAATTGTAATGTCACTGACTTGTCCATTTCATTTGAAAGTGAAAAAAAAAACTGAAACAAGTACTGGCAAAATGCAGACTGACCATGCCAAGTGTGGGCAACTTAGACATGGCACATGAAGTGATTTATGTAGCACGTCAAGCAGTCTTGTGTGTGCTGGGCCTAGATCTGTGATGCTGTGCTTGGACAAAATCATGGGTCAAGGTCTCAGCTGACCAATCATGTTTCAGGATTTATTCTTGCCATTGTATAATGTCTGGCAATTACAGGGTGGGCCGCCCAGAGCCAAAAAATAAGCCACAACACAAGTTCTAGAAACTTCTAAGTGGCTCCTAGGTGGATATTCTATCATATCAGTTTTAAAAGCAGCAAATATCAAACTTCTATTCAGAACATTATGTGAAATGGAAATCTGGGTTCCATCTAAACTTGACCCATTAGAAAAGAAATCAACCAAATTCTTAAAAATAACCTTAAGGTGCCATAAGACATCCCCATCATATGCAGTGGAATGGAATCAGGACAGCTAATATCAGCACTTATAAAAACTAGCATGTTCAGCTCTAGGGATGTGGATATGGTGTACTATCCACACTTCTGGCAGTGTCCTTTCCCCTTTAAGACTTGCCGGAAAATCTTCAAGCTGGCTTCTCTCACCCACCCGGTTGGTAACTCCCTCGGCACCACCCTATGATGTCAGACCTTCCTTTCTGCTGGAAGAAGAAAGTTCCCTCCTTATTGTGCTCACATTGAGCAGGCCCTTTGCTTCAAAAAAACCCTTTCGCTTCACGAAACTTTTGTTTTCAGGTGATTCCTTCACCTCATCTGTGATGGACAACTTGAAGTCAGCATCAGGATTTAAAAAATGTGCTTGAAGGCAGAAAATGTCTCAGACGGACCCGCACACCATGTGCGTCTACTATCTAGGCCATGAACATGATCCCCTAGCATGTGGCCTGTGCTGCACCTTGCATCCTACCATGTTGGAAGACCGGCACGCTCAACTTTTTTTTGGAGTGCCCTGATAAACAGAATCCTCTCGTTAAATCCAAAGATGCCCATCGGGCAGTCTCCACGGCTGTGTGGTCTGCTGAATAACTTGTGATGTTTGAAGGAGCTGCAGCCCTGGCCGCGGAGCATGCTTCTTTGGCATCTGCCTTTTTGCCGCTTCCTTTAGGAGCCTCCTTTTTGAAGGTATTTCACAATTTGTGTCAGGCCCATCCCTACCTTCTGGCAGGGCCCTTCTTCGGGCACAAAATGTGAGGGCTCTTGTGCCTTGGATTCCTGCGCCTCTACGGAGTTTTTGACTACAATCAATCCTTTGGCCCAGGCCACTGGCTCCACAACCTTTCCATCAGGCTAGTTGGTTAAGATGCCAGTTGACCAACCTGTCGAGATTTTTGTCGAATCAGTTGACCCATTGTTGCCAGATGAGGCCGATATCTCCCTCTCTAGAACTCCAGTCCTGCCTATTATCTCCCAGGGAGGGTCGGACCAGAATGCTGATCCGCTCCCTCCTTCTCAAGATCCGGTGAACCTAGAGGATTCTCGGCTTTCGACGGCTTCCTCTGAGACCCACAGTCGGCAACCCTGACTGTCGAGGTCCCAATCCAGAAGTCCCGACTCCGGTAGCCCATGTCGACATCGGCATTCTCGCTCTCAACATTCAGGCAAACAGCATCACCGCTACTCCTCCCCTTTTCCTCCTTGGATGAGGAGAGGCTTCGGCGCAAAATGCATCGGCACTACGAGGAGCTCATGTGGCACCAGCTCATGTTCTTGGGGTTTACGCAGCTTCCAGCAACCGCCACCCAGGCCTACACCTACTCCAGCTCAGCCAGATCCATTTTGGCCTGTTCTGGCCTCTCCCCCGATTCAGGTGGAGCCACTGGCCAAATAGCCTCCTGTGGGTCCTCCCCCAAAGGACATGCGCATTTTCCCCAGGCTTCTGGGGTGGCTGTCGGTCACCATGACCCTTGATCGGCCGCATAGGGTCAACAGGGACTCTGGCAGTTGACCGCTCTTCAATGAATCCTTGGAGTCAGAGGGCTCCTCTTTGCACTCCCATCTGTTGGGATGCCAAGTTGGCCGAGAATTTGTCAGCAGAGCATGGTCTCATCCCTTTCTCTGGCCTTTTCCATCTTATCTTGGAGTCGACGGGTCTCCCGGTGGAGCCCGTCCAGAAATGGGCTAAGTACCCACTAACCAAGATTCTTGGCCAGGGTGACTCCTCTGGGGTGGCCTTCCCGGTTGCCAAGGACATTCCTGGCCCTGCTCTGGAGCTTTGGCAGCATCTGGACTCTTGCCCTGCACCTTTGGCCTGGATGGCCCGCAAGTACATGGTCTTTAAAGGTTCCCTCGCGGGATTCACCGAACACCCCTCGGGCTGAGAGTCTGGTGGCCGACTCTGTTTTCCAGCATACCAGCAATGTCGGGGATGTGGATAAGCCTCCCAACAAGGTATCCAAGAAATTGCATCACATGGCCAAAAAGGTCTATGCTGCCTCCTCTCTTGGCCTTCAGCAGGCAAGTTCAGCCCTTCTGATGGCCTACTTCACTCATGCCCATTTAGGCATGCTTGATGAGGTGCTTCCCCAACTCCTGGCCAACTTACAGACTACAGTCAAGCAGGTCCGGGATTAGGGACCAGCTGTGGCAAAGCAGCAGCTCCAGACAGCCATGGACATTAGTGACTCATACACTCGGTCCGTGGCAGCCACGGTTGCCATGCCCCACAGGGCTTGACTGAGTATCTTGACCTTTACAGTGGGTGCCCAGCATAACTTGGCGGATGTCCCCTTCTTGGGCACAGACTTGTTCAGGCAGGGGGGTCAAAGGGCACCTCACTCATATCGAGAAATCCAATGCCACCTTGGACTCGGTGACCTCCACCCAGAGGGATCCAAAGGGCTCCAAGGCTCAAAAGAAGATGCCCTTTCAGCTCCTCTCTGCCACTGCAGCCAAGCCGTCCCAACCTCCAGCTGGACAACAGGCCCACGCTTGGCATCCACGGCCAAAGTCTGTTGCTTCTGTCATCCGGCAACCTGGAGGATGAGGCCCTGCTGGTCCTACAGCCAGTCCCTCCTCTGGTTCCAAGCCTGCCCAGTGACGGGATGGAGGGGTGCTTCCCTCATGCCCATCCTGACTCTCCTGGATCCTCTCATGAGGGGCCAGCTCTGCCACTTCCTTTCTGCCTGGTCCACTGTTACCACAGACAGGAGAGTCCTCAAGGTGGTCAGTCAGGGTCTGCCTCTAGAATTCGAGGCTTATCCGCCTTGCCAAGCCCGTGCCCCATGGGAGGATCTGGTGTCCGCCAACAATCTGTCAGCCCATCAAGAAGACGTTGCCCAGCTCCTCCAGAAGGAGGTAGTGACTCCTGTCTCGGACCCTCCAGTACGCCCAGGATTTGTCTCCAGGTACTTCCTGGTGCCAAAATGGACGGGGTGCTGGCACCCCATCTTAGATCTGCACGAGCTGAACAAATTTCTTTGGCCACGCACTTTCAGGATGGTCACGCTGTGTCAGATTGTATCATCTCTGGAGCAGAACATGTGGTTTTGCTCTCTGGATTTTCAGGACGCGTTCTTCCACGTCCCAATCCATTCATCCCACTGCTGGTTCCTTCAGTTCCGTGTGAAGGGCATCCTCTACGAGTTCTGGGACATGCCCATCGGCCTCTCCTCAGCTCCCAGGGTCTTTACCAAGTGCACTGCAGTAGTAGCAGGCTTACTTCAGACGCTGAGGGGTCTGGGTATACCCCTACCTAGACGATTGGCTAATAGCAGGTCCCTCCAGGGAGAAGGTGGAGCAATCCAGGGATCTGGCCCTCCAGACTTGCATTTTCCTTGGCCTCCTGGTCAACGAGGCCAAGCTGGAACTCATGCCCTCGCACATGATTAATTTATTTGGGGTGGAGCTTGACTCTTGCAGAGCCAGGGTTCGGCTTCCGGCAGACAGGGCGGAGGCTCTCTCCTCCTTCCTTTGCCCAATCATTTCGGGTTGGGTAGTTGCGCCCTGCTCAGGACTTCCTGCACCTCCAGGGATACATGGTGACATGCACCAGCGTGGTCATTGGGCCTGGTGGAGAATGTGCTCTCTGCAATGGGAACTTGCCCATCAGTGGTCTCAGCGCAAGGGTCACTTCGACCAGCTGGTCACTGTGACGCAGCTTATGTGAATGCCCTCCAGTGGTGGTTAGTCCTAGAACATCTGCAGGAAGGGCTCCTGGTTGTCTGCCCAGAGCTGATGGTCATCCTGATGCCAGATGCCTCCCAGATGGGCTGGGGTGCCCACCTGGGGGACCACAGAGTCCACGGGCTCTGATCCGCCGATGAGTCCCAATGTCTATCAACCTGCTGGAGCTTCGGGAAGTTTGTCTGACACTGACAGCCTTTGCTCCACACATTTGGGGTCAAGTTGTTCAGGTCCAGACGGAAAACACCACAACCATGTACTACCTCAACAAACAGGGCTAGACACATTACATTCCTTTGTGCAGGGAAACTCTCTGCATCTGGACTCTCATGCTCAGCCTGGACACCTATCTCCTGGTTATTCATGCAGCTGGTGTCTCCAACCAGCTGGTGGATGCCTTCAGCCATGTGGGCGAGGCGTCTCACAAGTGGTCCTTCCATTCGGAGGTAGTACACTTTCTGTTCTCCCATTGGGGCACCCCTCTGGCAGACAAGTTTGCCTCCAGGAAAAACGAAAAGCTGAGGCTATACTGTGCTCACCCTCCCTCAGCAGGGAATGCTGCAGGGGGAGATGCCCTCTTGAGGCCCTGGACCCCAAGCCTTATTTATGGCTTTCTTCCTTTCTCTTGATCTACAAGGTGTTGCTCAAGGCCAGGAGAGACAAGGCGTGGATTATCCTGGTGGCTCCGGACCGATCCCACCAGCTCTGGTACCCCAATCTCCTCAACCTCAGCAGTAGGCTCCCAAGGCATCTGCCTCTACACCTGGACCCACTCTCTTGCAATCACAGGAATGTACTCATTCTGGAACTTCAATCCCTGCACCTGACAGCCTGGTTCCTGACAGAGTTCCAGGCTTTGGGTCTGTCTGACGATGTCCTGACTGTGGTTGAGGATTCTCAGAAGGAGTAGACCCAAAAATGCTATGCCTTCAGATGGAAAAGGGTCTCCATTTGGTGCCAGGGCAAGGGGTTGGACCCTTTATCTTGTCCACTGGCTAGCATTCTCAACTACCTTTGGTCCCTCTCTCAGTCGAGCCTCCGGTCAATGACCCTTAAGGTGCACCTGGCAGCCATCTCTGCTTACCGGACATGGGCCAGTATGCAGCTGGTGGTCTGGCACTTTTTCAAAGGCCTTGACTACATTTCCCCTCTGGTGGGTGAACCACCACCACCTTAGGACTTATTGCTGGTGTTGGCAAACTCATGGGCAAGCTATTCAAACTGATGCACAGGTGTGAAATGTCTCACCTGTCGTGGAAGACCGCCTTCCTGGTGGCTATCACATCAGCCAGAAGGATCAGTGAGCTCCAAGTGCTCTCGGTGGAGTCTCCTTACCTAGTCTTCCACAGGGACAAGGTTGTCTTTCACTCTAACCCGAAGTTCCTCCCAAAGGTTATGTCAGATTTTCAGCTTAACCAAGTGATTAATCTCCTGGTGTACTTCACCAGTCACACCTCGGGAGCCAAGCATGAGCTCCATATATTGGACTTGTGGCGGGCACTCGCCTATTACAAGAAGCGCATGGCTGGAGTTTGGGGAGAGGTTCTCCAGGTATTTGTCACATACGTTGAAGCCACACCTGGCAGACCGGCAGCTAAGTGGACAGTTGGCAGGTGGATTGTTTCCTGCATTGACCTCTGCTACAAGTTAGTGGGTAGGAAGTCTCCTGTAGGGCTTAGGACTCATTCCACCCATCATGCCACTGCCTCAGTGGCTGCTTCCAGGGATGTTCCTATTCAGAAAATCTGCAGGGCTGCTACCTGGAAGTCAGCACACAACTTAATTTGTCACTACCACATCGACCTTGAGCAACCCCAGGATGCCGGTTTTCGGGCTTCAGTTCTCCAATCTCAGTTTCCTAAGTAGGGGGTGTGCACCTTGCCCCCTCCTCCCAGAGAACTGCTAGGAATCTGCCAAAAGTGTGGACAATCCATATATCCATGTCCCTAGAAAAACAGGTTACTCACCAGTAACAGTAGTTCTAGGAGTGCTATATGGTATACATCCGCACTGACCCACCTGACCCCCCGGCAAGTGGCACACCGGTCTTGCTTCCAGCGGGCAAGACCTGACATCACAGGGCAGTGCCAAAGGAGTTACTACCTGGGTGGGTGAGAGAAGCCAGCTTGAAGACTTTCCAGCAAGCCTTAAAGGGGAAAGAACACTGCCAGAAGTGTGGATGTACACCATGTACCACTCCTAGAATTACTGTGACAGGTGAGTAGCCTGTTTTTATTGGTTGTGTATAATCAAAATGCAGCAAATTAGGCTTCCATCTCTTGCTTACTCAGAAATGAAAAAACTTAGTAATTTGGGCATGCAAACAAGATGTTTTTTATATTTATTTGAAATACTGAGTAACAAGAAATTGTTCTTGTTATTAACTCTAGCAGAAATGGCAATTATCTGAAATAACTTCTATAAGAATTTGATTAAACAAAGATTGATAACTTTGGAGGAAATTGATACAGAACCTCTTTCAAAGGTCAAGTTTTGTATATAATTGTCAAACAAAATGGTACATCAAATGGAATCTTAATTACTCGAGGACCCTGAGCGCAGAGCTAGTTTTACCAGATTCTGATTTCAGTTTCGAGTCAAATAAATTTACAGCAGGGTACTCCGCAGAATTACAAAACTATGAAGGCACAATTTGTGGGCGTGGAACTGGTGCCCAGAGAATACCGATTACATAGTATTTTATTGCTTCAAATATAATTCAATTAGGAAAAAGTGGCTAGGAATTTTTTATTTGTTTTTTAAATCCATTGATCCTCCTGCTGAGAAACTCATGATATTGTTTGGTGGTGTTGATCCTCAGTCAGCAATTAGGTGTGCTGAGTTTCCCAAAGCCATTTCAGTTATGAGAATAACCTATAATGTATGATAGTTGAAAATATAATAAAATACATACTGTGCTTAAAATATATATTTATTTACATCTGCAGTTGCCAAAACTGTGTCATTTACAGAATATCCACCGTTTCCTTGAAAATTACTTCTCGCTTGTCCCTCTTCCCTGCTCAACAGAAAGTCTTCCAATCTTGTTCTAAAAGAATGTATGTGAATTAGCTGTTTAAGACCTTTGGTAATTCCTTCCTAACAGGATTGAGAGATTACAGGAAGGTCTGGATTTGGGAAGGAAGGTAGATAACTAGACATGATCCACCCAATTTTCACTGTAGTTTCTTCTACATTTAGAGAGAAGATCATGCCTTCTAGCCAGACTCAAAACATGATCCCTAGTTCCAACACTGTCTATAACAGCCATCACCATGCATGGCCCTTTATCTGAATAACACTTGCTTTCCTCCATTTCATTCCGTAGAATATCCACCAACATTTCTACTGTCATTGACTGGCCAGCTACAATGTCAAACATATGATTCATCCTACTGACTGAAAACAAGAGCTGCCTCAACATTTGACCTAATGAATGCAGCGTTTCCTCCGATGTCTCTCCTTCAGCCACGCCTTGCTGAGGCAATCATATGCTGGGACCTGCTTCAGCCCGCTCTTCCTGTGTCCTTGTAACTGTCTCCCGATGCTGTTCCTCTGTTTGGTTTCACTACTGCATCCACCAACTCTTCTTGGCCACAACAAAACAAAAAATTACAGGCTGGCGTATGTTTTCAGCTCAGAAATTAAAAAACCAAGGGAGAGGCCAGCCCAGTGACATGGCGGGTTGAGGTATAAATGCCTCCCTGCTGCCACACTGGTGAGTTGGGTTCAGAAACAGATTCAGGTCACTCGGGGGTTCATGCCGCACGATTGCCACCTGGAGGAATCCAGGTGGCAGTGCATGCACAATCTCGTAGTTTGGGGAAGGGCCAGCGTACAGAGTGCTGAGAGCGCCTCCGCAGAAGCGGAATGCGCTCACTGCACATTCAGCTACGCCCAGGGAGAAAAACGGAGGATGGGCTTAATGAAGCCCTGCCCATTAGCAATGGTAGCCCGCCCGGTCTTGGGGGACCAACGGAGACTCGGGATGACCACATGCTATGGGACAGGACTGATACAGCTGCCCAGCCTGCCAAAGGAGAGATAAAAATCACTATACAATGGGGAAAAAAAAAAGGGGGGGCCACTTCCAACATTGGCAACCCGGGTTCAGTATTGACCTTGGGTTGTTGGAGACTGGCCAGGGAGAGGTGGGCAGAGCGTCCGGTGGATGCTCACCACCTTTGGGGGGTGCTTACTGGGGCAGTGTAGGCATGCCCCGCTTGCCTCACTGCCAGTGAAAGCACAGATGAAGAAGCAGCTGCTCCAGAAATGAGCACTGAGAGGGGGAGGACGATCTTAAGTGGCGGTGGCATACTTCCATTTGTCCGTCTGTACTTCTGGCCTCGTGCCGGCGCGGCGTGGAAGAACATGGGATTTCAGCGACCGCATGAAATTGGATCCTGGTATGCCGGGACCGTGGGTGGCCCAGACTGGCTAGTGACCCACGGTACACAAGGGCACAGCCGATGACCTCGGGGATAAGTACTAGGCGAGCTCCCCCCCTCCCCAAGGGTGCCGTCTCAGATCCCAGGGATAAAAAGTAAGTAAAAAAAATAAAAAATAAAAAAACACAAGGGAGATGCAGTGACCTGCGATCAGTTGGCTCAGGCTCCACAGTGTCCCCCCCCCATTTTCCTGCATTTATAAATAAGCGTAACAAATACATACACCTGGCAAGCAGTAATAAGCGTAACAAATACATACACCTGGCAATCAGTATTATGCATGGTTTAGTATTAGGACTGACACATAAGTTAAGGCTAAAGTTTACTTCACCATGATGTGTGTATCACCATTATGTTTGCATCAGTCAGTGGAGTACAATTGTTTATTTAGTTTCTATTAACCAGGTAAGCACACTAGACACGAAATGCCTTTCAGGCATGGCACAGGAGACCACTGTGCAAGCTATACAAGGGGCATACTGAATACAGAATTTCAAAATTACATCAAGTACAGTACAGAGGAGAACACAAGGGTATGATATAGTCAATTACACTGAGCGTATAAAGAACATACAAGTACTATACAGTCTATGTTTAGGGACTAGCATTTGAGGATAGTAAAGGTTTTCTTAGTTCATGTCTAAAGAACAGAAGAGTAGAGGCATTTCACAAGCCCAATGGAAGAGATGTCCAACATTTAGGAGCAAGACAGGAGAAAGCCCTCCCTCATGTCAGTTGAGAACTTGGGGACAACTGCTGTACTTATCAGTGGCTCTGAGAAGGCAGGCACAAGAGGGGTACTGAAGCAGTTCAGCCAGGGAAGTCAGTACTTGTGTTCTTAATACATTATCAATAGAGCAGCCAAGGGCAAATGAATGTTTGGCGGAAGGGGTTAGCCAGCCCAGACCTGAATACAAGAGAGACAATGGTGATCAAGGCGATTTATTGCCAGGAGAAAGTGACAGCTATTATTCAAGTTACACCCCACTTGGTCAACTTACTTTCGGAACTGTTACAGGACAGGAGGCCATAGGTCAAGCTAGGCAGAAGGATACCTTGGGTAACTGCCAGGGAGCTCTAGAAGTTAACGTATCTAATCATACAAGCAGACTCAGTCTATAGTTAACTGATTTACATACAGCAGTGATATGACTGGAAATATCTAATGAGGGATTTAGGGTGATCCCCAAGTTCTTGAAAAGCTCAACAGTATCCAGCTGGATACAGAGGAGGGGAAAGTCAGTTGTTCCAAACTGGTTTGGAGTAAAACTTGTGTTTTACATTCAAAACAAATAAAAGAGTGCACCGAGTTTCACTTTTACAACAGGTGCTATTCTAGATTTTCTGCAAGCTGAAGATACGATTGCTTATCAGTGCTGCTGTAAGTCTCTCATCTAATTCTGTGCTTGTTTCAGAAGCATTATAAACACTTTAGTGATAGGAGGAAACCTTGAAAGTCACCATATGCTAGATAATATAAGTTGTAAAAAAAAAAAAAAAAAAAGCAAAGCCTAAGATTATTGTCTAAGTATAAAAATATTCTGCCAGAATCAGTTTAAGTCAAGGATACGTTCCAAAGAATACCCCTATCTCCTCGCTAGCAGCATATCCTGAGCTTTACAGTGAGCAAAGGTCTGCAGCAGCTGGCACAGAGTGGGTCTGCTGCTTCCTTCATCGGCATTCAAAATTAAAAGGTATTGTGCTGACTAACTAGTAAAGGTAATGCAAAACCACAGTCTATGTCTTTACTTACAAATTACAGAACGGTCTTTTTCAATCAAAACCATACACTCTGAACAGTTATTACATGCTTCTGCCTTGTTTCAAGCCTAACCCTTTGCAACTAAACCAAAACACATATTGCAGTTGTAACACGCGCACACACACACACACGGCAGACTAGAATATCAACATTTGCACAAGTAAAGCAACAGTGCATGTAAGGGTTATAAAAATAACAAGATTTCAATTTAGAGTAATGATAGCTATATGAATGCGCACAGCACCACAACCCCAAAATGATTCATAGATACATAGACAGTGTCGGCAGATAAGGGCCTATGGCCCACCTAGTCTGCCCATTTGAGCTTGTAAGTTCAGTTTGTTTTCCTAGAAGTCTATTTCCCCTTACCCCTGACCTCTAGAATTCCTTTATGTCTATCCCATGCATTCTTAAATCCGTGATTGTTTCACCCCCACCACTTCCTCTGGCAGGGTGTTCCACTTGTCCACCACCGTTCTGTGAAGAAATTCTTTCTCATGTTTCCTCTGAATCGTCCTCCTCCAACTTCATCCCATGCCCTCTAGTCCTGAAACATCTTTTCGCTAAAATAGTGTTTTCCTGCACCCTGTTCCTCCCTGTAAGATACTTGTATGTCTCTATCATATCCCTCTCTCCTCCTCTCCTCAGGGAGTACATGTTCAGTTCCTTCAACCTGTCTTCATAGGACTTGTGATGCAACCCATGCACCATCTTTGTTGCCCTCCTCTGAACCTTCTCTACCCTGTCTATGTCCTTACGTAGGTATGGTCTCCAGAACTGTACACTGTACTCCAGGTGGGGCCTCACTAGTGTCTTGTATATGCGGAATTATGACCTCCCTTTCCTGCTGGTGATGCCCCTGCCTATACATCCCAGCATCCTATTTGCTTTACCTGATGCCTTGTCACACTGTTTCCTACCTTGAGGTCATCAGAGATGACAACCCCAAGATCCTTTCCTGCTTGGTGCATGCTATATCCTCACCCCCCAACTGATATATTGTGCCAGGGTTTTTGTGCCCCATATGCATTATCTTGCACTTCTTTGCATTGAATTTCAACTGCCAAACCCTTGACCATTCTTCAAGTTTCTGCAGGTCCTTCTCATTCTGTCCACACCCTCTGGTGTGTCTACTCTGTTACAGAGCTTTGTGTCATCAGCCGAACAGTGAAATTCTGCCTTCATATCCTGTGCAATGTCACTGATGAAGATGCTGAATAGGACCCGGTCCCAGCACTGATCCTCTGTGAATTCCCACTGGTCACTCTTCCTCTGTGGAGTGACAGCCATTTACCACCACCCTCTGTCCTGCCACCCAGCCAGTTACCTACCCACCACACTACTGTCCTGCCCACACCCATATTCCCAGTTTGTGTAATAGTCTTCTATGTGGCACAGTGTCAAAGGCCTTGCTGAAGTCCAGATAGGCCATGTCCACTGCCCCTCCCCTGATCCACCTCCCTAGTCACCCAGTCAAAAATTCATTGAGGTTGGTCTGACATGACCTCCCCTGGTGAAACCATGCTGCCTTGGGTCCTGTAGTCCATTGACAACCAGATGTTCCACCAATCTCTCCTTCAGTAGTGCTTCCATGATCTTTCCCACTACCGAGGTGAGGCTGACTGGTCTGTAGTTCCCTGCTTCCTCTTTGTTCCCACTTTTGTATAAGGGGACTACATCTGCTGTCCTCCAGTCTTTGGGTACCTCCCCTGTTTCCAGTGATTGGCTGAACAGGATAGCCAGAGGTTCAGCCACCACCTCTCTTAGTTCTTTAAGGACCCTGGGGTGCACCCCATCTGGCCCCATTGCTTTATCAGCTCTTATTACTTCCAGTTCCTTCAGGACCCTTTCTCGTGTAAAGGGACTTGTGTCCATTTCTGCACCATTCTCACCCCTTGTACTCCCTTCAGACCCATTACCCCCCCTCTTCCTTAGTAAAGACTGAGCAGAAATACCTGTTCAATATGTCAGCTTTACTGTTGTCATCCTCCACGCGGCTCCCATCCTCCCCCTTCAGTCTCACTATCCCTCCCTTTGTCCTTCAAACTCATAACAAAACAGTTTCATTACTTTGAATGAAATTGTACTTCTTTCCCAACCAGTTACGTAAACCCTGCTGCAGTAAGAACAGTTGGCCCAATTTTCAAAGGACCTGGAACGGCCCATAGACTATATTCCTGCGAAGAGCTCCCTGGTGCACTGAAAAATCCCCACACCTGCAAAAACTCTATTTGTGGCATAATATGCACAGAGGTGGCATTTCCCTTTTTATCACGCAGCTGGGGAAAAATGCTATGCCTGGTAATATCAGGTGCAGCATTTTTCTGCAATACACAAAAAAATAAATAGCTGGTTGTAAGTGTGGAAAGGTTGCAAAAAGGTAACCTTTTGAAAAGTGAGCACCCGCGGAAAACACTGCGGTTGTGCATGAAACCTCCCTTTTGGGGGGTTTTTTGCACATGTGCAATTTTTCCACTTTTGAAACTCTGGCCCAGACTATTTTCTACCCTAAACATGGAGTTGCACACTGCTTCCCATGATGCTTTTCACTGTTTGAAGACTGGGGAGTATGCCTATGCTTGGGAGACAGATATAGAAACTTTAGATGTTTGCTCTTTCCCTGTATCCCTTTTGGAATCCTACATACTGCTCTTTAACTATCTCTTCTGTGTGCTATCTCTACGTATACAAAAGTTCTGTCAGCCTCTTACAAAATGATCAGGCCTCACAGTATCTCTTGCAGCTTGGAGACTGGGACCAAACAAATAAAAAAACTGGGGTCCCAGGTCAAATTCTGCAAGCCCAGCACTGTTCCACTGGAACCACTTTGGCATGACCCACTGGAACCACTTTGGCATGTCCCACTACAATGCGGGGGTGGGGTTGGGGGACACCAGGCAGTGGCAAATGCATCTATATGTGCCGGCAGCGTGTACCAGGTATGCAACACCCTGGAAAGCATGTGTGCTGACGGGCTGCTGATGCGCCACAGACACAGGGCCCCACATCCCTGAGAACCATGGTGACTGAAGCCACAAGCACAACAGGGCATGTGCCATTGTTAGATTTACCCACGCCTTGTGTGGTGTGGCGTGTCTCGTACCACACAAGAAGTGGGTAAATACCACAACAACCCACACCCTGGAGTGCCTTCTTGTGATTATAAAATGGACTGTGAAAAACACTAAACCACAAAATAAATGATTTAATTTAATAAAAATGGAATAATGATGTTAAGCACTCTCCAATTAATAAAAAACAGTTCTAACTTCAATAGTTCTGCTCAGCTAGAATGTCGGTGTCAAAGAAGGTGATTTCTCCAACACGTGTACCCATGCATAAGCAGTAAGACGCAACTGGGTGTGGGTTGTTATACAATACACGCATGCCCAAGTGCGTTGTGATGCACAAGGCATTTATACCAAGTGCCTTCAGTACCTGGAAGTATGGTTACCACATAACCCACACCCTAAAGTGTCTTATTGCACTTATAAAATGTGTGAACTGAGAAAATGCTATTCTTTTTTTAATTAAAAAGTGATATTCTGTTTTTGTTTTAAAGTAACTAGTAAAACTTAGTTCCACCACACCTACCAATCTCCTGTCTATCTGCACATTCAATAAGTGAAATATTTATTATGGAACACAGGAATTTACACTTCTGCAGAATTCTAGTGGCAGGATGTTTTCCGCTCCCCTTCAAAAACACACACAGCAGAAGATCTCTGTAAAGTCAAGGATTCAATGTTATCTGTGACAGAGTAAGCAGGAAAGATTTCCCTGATGGGTAGGTATGGATAAAGTGGGAATTTCTCAGGGTCAGAAAAAGAAGCTGTAGAAAATAAAATGGTGACTTGCACTTCACTTTTAATTTGTGAATGTGTGTTAGGAGAGGGATGGTTACAAATGGGGAAAGACCATTTAGTAAACTTATCTTAAATTTGAGGGAGTTTTGTTTTTAGGGACCTAGATGACTTTTTTAGTGAGTAAAGGCGGTGACCACATTTGTAATGGAAATCAGGATTTAATAAAACATACAAATTTGTTAATGTACTATATCCTGATTGCCACCACTTTTTTAACCATTAGTGGTGATCTCACAATGCACATCTGCTTACCAATCACGATACAGTGATTTCCCTGCCCATTTTATAACTGGTTCCAATACATTGTATGCACTTTTAAGAACTGCAGGAATTATTTTTATAAAGCACTTAGGATCTTGTCTCCCTTTCCCAGCCTGTTTTTTCTCTGTTTCTCTAATTTCAACAGATAGGATGGTTGTTTACTATGGAACAAAATCTTTAAAATTCTACATAATTTTGCTGGCAAAACATCCCCCTACACATACTTGGAATGTTTACCGTGGAAAACAGATTTCAAAATGCTGCATAATTGTGCTGGCAGAATGTTCAAAACCACCCAATCACAACAGAAGGCATAATAAGGAGCCAGTGCCACAACGGTCTATGCTAGAGGGTGAGCAGCAGAGACTTCCTTGGTAAGCTGGTACAGATGGGAGGAGAATTTTCATGGTGAGCAAAGAAACACCATAAAATAAAACTGTATAATTTAAATTTACAAGTGTAATGAGGTAGTAAAGGAAAACAACTGTTTATTATTTTTTAAAATGTGTTTCTTTTTTTTTTCCCTAAGGCCTAGATGAAGGCTTTTAATGAAGGGGGAAATGGCTGCCATTTGAAAATTTTGAATAAATAAAAGTTCCGAAATGTAGGTGTAAGGATTTTAATGCAGGTAATAAGGCTAGACTAGTCCTTTTGCTGTAGGTCACTTAAGCAATAAAACATGACAGGGTGTGCGTTGTGGTGGGATAACGGCACACCTCAGGTGTGTTATGAAGGGAACATTGTTTAACCAGGAGTAGCACACTAAGCTGAAGCTTGTTTCCAGATGCGACCTGGGAGCATAAGGAAGTTAAGTGACTTGCTCAGGATCACACAGTATGCACCTAGGCAGCTGTGGGATTCAAACCCAGGTCTCCAGATCTGCAGCTCAGAGCCTTAACCCATTGCACTATACTAAACCTTAGTTCCACCACACCTACCAATCTCCTGTCTATGAGGCACGAGGCATCACCGAGTGCCTTCAACCACCCGAGAAGTGCCATTATCCCACCACATCGCACACCCTGGAGAGTCTTATTGCAATTAAAAAATGGGT
This sequence comes from Neoceratodus forsteri, assembly GCA_016271365.2. Taxonomy (NCBI): domain Eukaryota; kingdom Metazoa; phylum Chordata; order Ceratodontiformes; family Ceratodontidae; genus Neoceratodus; species Neoceratodus forsteri. The sequence goes on from CM057455.1 coordinate 1,677,373,105, forward strand.
CCAAGATTTATTTATTTTTTGGTGGGGTGAAGAAAAGCACCAAAATCAAAAAAGTAACTTTTTTATGAATATCTTTTTTAGAAAAGTTCATCCACCTCAGCAAAATAGTCCCACCACATCCCAACACTAACATGCCATCTCAGGTTAAATATTATGCACAGCAAAATACACAAATGTTTAATTCGCTCTAAAACCCTCTATTTTCCTCAGCCCACCCCCATTTACCCATTTTCTCACCTTTCTTTCTTCTTCTTAACATAGAAACATAGAAGTTGACGGCAGATAAGGACCTCAAGGCCCATCCAGTCTGCCCATTTCTTTTTCTACCTTATAAATGTGCCATTGGCCTTTGCTCTGTCAGTGGCCTATCTATTCATACTCATTTGTATTGCTCCCTTATGCCTATCCCATGCCTGTTTGAAGCCCTGCACTGTATTCATAGCCACCACTTCTTGAGGTAAGCCATTCCATGCATCCACCACCCTTTCTGTGAAAAATAATTTCCTCACATTCCCCCTTAATCGGCCCCCCTCTAATCTCATGCTGTGTCCTCTTGTCCTGCTATTTTTCTTATATTTAAACATGTTAGACTCTTTCACCTTGTTAATGCCCTTAAGGTGTTTGAATGCCTCGATCATATCACCTCTCCCTCCTCCTTTGCTCAAGGGTATACATATTGAGCTCCATTAATCTGTCCTCATATAGTCTTCTGATGCAGTCCCTGCACCATTTTGGTTGCCCTTCTGGACTGCCTCAATTTGGTTAATGTCCTTGTGAAGGTGTGGCTCCAATACTGCACCTAGTACTCCAGATGGGGCCTAACTAGGTCTTGTAAAGAGGGATTATTACCTCCTCTTACGACTTGTGATACCCCCACTACACCCTAACACCCCCCTAGCCTACCTACTGCTTTAGAGGTCTGCTTGATGATTTCAGGTCATCAGTGATGATGATGCCCAAGTCTCTTTCTTCCTTTGTGACTGCTAGCAACTCCTCCCAGCCTATAGGTGGCTTCAGGTTTCTCTTCCTATGTGCATGATCTTGCACTTCTTTGCATTAAATCTCAGTTGCCACTCTTCTGACCATTTTGCTAGTTTATCCAGATCTCTTCTCATTCTGCCCACCCCATCTGGATCATCTACTCTGTTGCAGATCTTGGTGTCATCTGCAAACAGACAAGCCTTACCCTCTAGTCCATCTGCAAGGTCACTAATGAAGATGTTGAAGAGGACTGGCCCCAGGACTGATCCCTGAGGTACCCCACTTGTGACTTGCATCTCTTCTGACTGTATACCATTTACCACCACTCTCTGTTTTCTGCCCCTCAACCAGTTTGCCACCCAGTTGACCAACTTCTGACCCACCCTGAGCCTACCCAGCTTATTTATAAATCTTCTAGTGGAACAGTGTCAAAAGCTTTGCTGAAGTCAAGGTAGGCGACATCAACTGCTCCCCCATGGTCCACCATTCTGGTTACCCAGTCAAAGAAATCTATGAGATTAGTTTGACAGGACCTTCCTTTTGTAAACCCATGCTGTCTTGGATCCTGTGCCCCTATGGATTCCAGGTGTTGCACTATCATTTCCTTAAGGAGTGCCTCCATAATCTTGCCCACTACTGAGGTAAGACTGACTGGTCTGAGTTCCCTGCCTCCCTGCTACCACTCTTGTGGAGCGGGATCACATGAGCCCTTCTCCAGTCTTCTGGGACCTCTCCTGTGCTCAGAGACTCACTAAACAGTTCTGCTAATGGCTCTGCTAGTTCCACCTTTAGCTCCTTAAGTACCCTGGGATGTATGCCATCAGGTCCCATTGCCTTATCCACCCTGAGCCTTAAGCTCTTGTAGGACCCTTTCTTTGTGAAGGTAGTGCTCACCTCCTCCCTCCCCTGTGTCCATGATGTTGAGCTGTGGGCCCTGCCCTACCTTCTCTTCAGTAAATACTGAGCAAAAGTATCTATTTAGGATAGATGCCTTTACAGGGTCCTCCTCCTCACATGCTCCCTTTCTCCATTAAGCTTAGCAATACCCCTCTGGACTTTCTCCTTTCACTAATGTATCTATAGAAAGTCTTGTCACTTCTTTTACTGTTCGTGCTAGTGTTTCCTCAGTTTGGGACTTTGCCTGCCTTACTGCCTTCCTTGCTTCCCTTAGGGCAGTTTGGTATGCCTCCTATCTTCATCCCACTGTGTTCCCTTATATTTCCTGAAGGCCAGCCTTTTGGCTCTGACCTTTTCTGCTACTGTATTTGAGAACCAAAGTGGTTTCCTTCTTCTTTTGCACTTCCTTTTCTGTCTAACACAATGAGATGTTGCTTCAAGTACTGTATCCGTAATGCTTGCCCACTTTGCCTGTACCCCCTCACCTGTTTTTCTTTTTGCCAGTGCTAGCTTAACTCTGTTGGCCATCTTATCAAAGTCAGCTCCTCTGAAGTCCCATATTTTTGCCTTGGAATGGGATGATTTAGATGTAGTAGCCAAATTGAACCATACCATGTGATGGTCACTGGCCCCCAGGTGACCTTCTACCTGGAGATCTGTGATCCTTCCTGTTAGTCAGTACTAGATCTAGGATAGCCCTGTCTCTTGTGGATTGTTGTACCAGTTGTTTGAGGCCCTCCCTGCAGGGAATCCACTATGTGTCTAGTTCTGGCAGATGTTCCTGCTGGTATTGACCAATCTGTATCCGCATGCTGAAGTCTCCCATTATCAGAACCTTCCCTTTAGCTGTCATGTTTTGTATATCTTCTAACAGTAATGTCTCTATGTCCTCCCCCTGGTCTGGGGGCCTGTAGACAACCCCAGTTCTTATGGCTGTCCCATTTCCTGTTTCCAGGGTGACCCACAGTTCTTCTGGCTCCTTATGTGCCCTTAGGCTGCCGGAAGATTTAGAATGCATAGGTTTTTAGGACAAGATATTATGTCGGCAGCAGGCTAAGGGTTAAAATTATTTCTTTCCTTGTTCCTATCTTGTTTATTTTCTGTCTTGACTACATTGAAGAGATGGAGGCCCACATATTCAAAGGAGATGTGTTGCCCAAAATGGAGATGTGTGGTGCATTTCAGAAAATGCATGAAAGCACAATATTCAAAAGGGAGAGATGCGTTGCGCATTTCCGAATGCGTGATCACGCAGAAATGGACACTTGCTTATTGCTGTCTTGTACTGATTGTATGCTACCTCCGACTGTCTGTTTGATTGTATTATGTACTCTCCCTGGTCATGCCTGAAAATGGGCAGGGTTACTGCCAAGTGTACTTACCCGGTCATCAAAAGCAAATAAATAAATAATGTATGCAGCACAAAAAAAAAGGGGGCGGGCACACAAATATGCCATGCATCTGTATATTCAGCCAAAATGTGCTGTGCATCTGCCGCGCATCCCAGAAGTATGCCACGCAAAGTTAGGCAGACAAAAAGATGGCCTAAACTGGCTAGCCACCAACAGGAAGGCTGCAGAACTGCAGACAGGCCATCCTGAGACAGCCCTTGGAGGTGCACCAGGACATGCTCCATGCACCCATACACAACAGTCATGCCAGGATGGAAGTACCCAGAGCCACAGGTGCCGGTACACCATGTGCACTGCCCAGAGAACCATCCCCCATACCACACCCAGGATGTAGACACCCAGCTGCCACATGTCAGTGCTGTCGGATGCCCCCTCAGCACAACAGCGGAGCAGATGGCCACACTGCAGCACATGTACCACGGGACATGGCCTGCACCCATATGGCCTGCAGGGTGCCACCCGTTGATGGCATGCACCCAGGGTGATGTCTGAGGCAATGGTGCCCACGTAGCCTGGTGGTACGAGTGGCAGCCTGGCCAGGGCCAGGGACTGACCTTTTGCACACACCCACGGTGGTACACCAGAGGTGCAAACAGGTGGGACTCACCCACTCGGGTACCTGGTCACCCTCTGCACACTGCCATTCCTTGCAGTTATCACCATGTTCTTCTCATTTGGTGGAGTGTGGGGCACTGCAGGCGATTGCATTCTGCATATGGAGCTAGTGTATCACATGCATGTGGTATACTGATCAAACTGTGTTCCTTCCCCTGTTGCTTGTCCAGGTGGACCCCTGTGGCCACTGTCCAGGTGGGGCCCCTGCACCCCAGTCCGACCCTGTACATGGCTATGGGTAATAGCACTGTACCCAGGCCAATGCAGTCCACCCACCCACACACAGTCAGTCCATCACACCTGCCTACTAGGCTGCAGTACCGCCTGTTCACCTTTGTGGGGTGGTGGGGCAGCCCTGCAAAGCTGGAACTACGCATGCCTGGGGTATGCAAATGACCTGAAAGCATTCGAGTAATGAATTGTGCATGTGGGGAATGGGCTCAAAATATGCAGTGAGGTAATTTGCATATCCTGGCTGAATATTGCAATTTTGCGCACCGAGCATGTGGCCGCCTATCGCGCATTTCCCTATGCTCTGCATAGGGTTCAGGTCATCTGGCACACCATGCATCTTCCACTGCACGATCACACATGTTCAGGATATTCAGCCTGACAAGTGCAATCGCATCTGATGGCGCATCTTCTGAATATACCATTATTTTGTGCCGGTGAATCTCAGTTGTGTGGCGCAAGCACTTGTGTGATGCAGTCTGGGACTTTTGAATATGGGGCCCAGAATATTTACTATGGATGGAACACAAGAATTCAAACCTCTGCTCAGTTCTACTGGCAGAATGTTTACCCCCACTGTCACACAACAGAAGGCCTCAGATGGAACCAGGCTTCTGTTTTATCTGTAGCTGATTAAACAGCACAGATTTCCCTAGCAAGCAGGTTAGGATAGGAGGGGGATTTTTCATGATCAGCAATGAAACACTAGAAATTAAAAACTGTAAGTACTGTATTACTTCATTTTTTAAGGGGTGTGTGTGTGTGCATGTGTGTGTGAGAAGAGGATTATAAGGGCAAATAACATTTAATTATGTTTTTAAATGTAAGGCAGTTTTATTTTCAGGGCCTAGTTGAAGGTTTTTAGTGAGTAAAGGTGACAGCCATGTTTGTGATGGCAGTCAGAGATGTGTGGTAGTATTGATTTTACTGTGAAAAGGCTGCTGGATCTTTATCCAGTGCTGCTGTGCTGGGATATCAGCACTGGGTTCCGAGTAAGGGTGTAGACAGGTATACTCACTGTACACATTTGTGTACAGTTTTGTTGAGTGCCTGTCACAAACCATAAGCCACTCTGTTAATATTATCATTTTAATCTGTAGTATTTGGGTTAGTGTAGGCCACTGAGGAGTGTCCAATACATGTATAACCTCTTTAGAGAGTAGAGGAGTCATCTGAGAACAATCTGACTTGTTTGGAAGGGGGTGCCATTTGAAAAGGATGTGTAAATTTTTTAATTGGGGGGTGTAACTGTTGGAGATTGTGTACAAAATGGAAATTTCTGGCTACACTCCTGGTTCCGAGCTCCTCAGCCAGTCAGGTTTCTGGATTTTTATACCCATTTTATAATGCAGGACTTACCAACAGGTAAAGACCCAAACTGACCAAACAGATTACAGGATTTTTTTTTTTTATTTCCTCCTGGTCTCGGCCCAGAGGAACCCTTTCCTCCGGTCTTATTGGCTGGGCCCCAACATACCGGGAACCCAGTGTCATGCTGCACGATACCGAGAGATTTTTTTGCCTTTGGTTTTTCTCCTGGTTCTACCCTACCCCTTGAGGGAGCCGATGTAAAGGACTTACATCTAGACGTATGGTGTGCTTGCGCATACTGCCATCAAGCATCCACAGCACCCTCCCCACCCTGACTCCCTTAAGGAGCTGTTGTGCCTTGCTGCCCGTGCTTCCACAGACAGCAACGCTTGCGGACATCGCTGCTCGGTAACTCCCCTTCCCCTGGAGGAGGAGGAGAGCATCCATTGGGATGCTCAATCCGACCTCTCCCAGCCAACCCCCAGTGACCTGGGTCCATTCCTGAACCCAGGTCGCTGGCGTAGCATGAGGTGTAGCATCCAGTGCCTCAATCCTCAGCGCCACCGGGCCAGCTGTTGATTACAGGATTTTTATTGCCCATTTTATAATGTGGGACATATACTGGAAGCCAGCACTGCAGATGTTTTATCTTAAAGGGAAACTTTTATGTACTGTCAGGCCCCACGTCTGTGTGAAGGCGGGACCCAATTAGCAGATGCATCAGTGGTAATAAAAACTTAGCTTACAGTTTGTTGATTTATTCAAAATAGTTTCTGGTTGATCCTGCACCCTCTCAACCAGCATTTTAGGTGTAAGAGCGCTCCCCGGCAATATACCTTGCAATATAGTAATCTGTATTGCCATATCTTCAAATAACTCCGGTTTGGAGTTTGCGTGCGTCTGTGCTACACCGAGACCAGGTACCAACTGGCAGGGTCCCTGTCAGTCCGTACCTGGTATTGGGGTTGCACGAGAACACCCAGGCTCCAAACCAGAGCTATTTTAAAATACAGCCCTAAGTTAAGCCTATGGATGACCCCGGCTGCTCCTCGCAGGACACATCATCACGGGGGCAGCTGCGGGTGCATGTGGGCGTGCCGGAGAGGGCTCTTACATTTAAAATGCTGGCAGGAGGGTGCAGGATCAACCAAATACTATTTTAAATAGCTCAACAAACTGTAAGTTAAGTTTTTAATGCCACTGATGCATCTGCTAATCAGGCCCCACTTCACACAGATGTGAATCCCTGCAGTATGTGGACGTTACCCTTTAAGAAATTAAGCAAAAACATCCATCAGAAATGTATCAAAAACTCTATGTTAAACTCCTTTCCATTTTAAACAAGGGTGTGTAACCTTAACACTGGTAGCAGATTTTACAACAGTCTCTAGTAGTTTAACTACCCATTTGCTATTGTAAACTGTTATCTTTGGATAGATGTACCTTTGAACACAGTTGACAGCATAATGCAATGCACGAAAGGTGGTAAAGTAATCAAGTTAGGGTAACACAGAAAGGAAACATTGGAACAATAGTCACATGTTGAAGGACAAAGATGGAAACTGTATGATAAGAAATCTACGTAAGAGCATACATTTATGATCACTAGTAAAAAAAATTTTATAGTTCATTCTGACATATATTGCTGTTGATAAAACTGAAGGTAAATGAACTCACTAAGCATAATGTTTTGCAAAAAAGGGCAGTAAAGCACAGTCATAAACTACTGTATTTGGAAAAACTTCTAAAGTTAATCTCAAAGGACTCACCTGGTACCAACATACTTTATAACATTGTTAACTGAGCTCAACTTATATGGTTCTGTCAAAACAAACATGTTAGAAAAGACAAAGCCTTGCTTCTTATAAAAGTAAATGGGGTCTCCTCAAGATGTCTCTTGGCTTTTCAAGGGTATCATCTTGTGACTTCTTAGGGTTCTGAAACTATAAGGAGCTCTTAATAATCCAAGAGACATCCTGTAGACCCCATTTTATTTTAATAATCATAATCATGTCTCACTTTTGTAAGGTGTTTGGAGCGAGGTGGTCAGTGACAGGAAAGGGACATTACAGGCTAAAGGGTTGTTTAAAGGTAATGAAACATGCCCCCCCCCCACCATGCGATCTTCATTCAGAGGTTTTAGATCATTCAGGGCTACTGTTAGCAAATTTGAATACGTTAAATCTTGTAACCACCCACCCCACAAACTGACCTACATAGTAATTATTGAACAAAAACATTTTTAAAATACCTATTCTAAGAAAACTCATCAGAATTTCTGACAAAACTTCTTCACCACTGGAGCCTACAATCACTGTATTTACATCTCATATGCTATAGCAGAGTACAGCGACTTACTAAGGTATAAGGAGCTAAGAAGGCTGTATGCCCATATGTGCTCCTGCCATTCACCAACAGAAGGAGTATTTCCATTTGAGATATAGTTGTTTAGTCATTTTTTTAAACTGTTTTTGTCTTTACTGATTATAATATCCAGTGGTAGTTTATTCCATGGGTTAACCACTCTGTGTGTGTGTAAAAACATTTCCTCTTATTTGTATTAAACTTTTTTGGTCTCAGTTGAAGGGGGTGCCCCATGTACCTAATTTATCATTTTTAAAATCAAAATCTTGTTCACTTAAGAGAGAGCTGTCTTGCATTATATCGTAACATAGCAGTAGATCGCCTTGTACTCTTCTTGTCTCCAGGGACATGAGGTTTAGTTTTTTTTAATCGCTCATTGTATGACAAAATATTTATGTTGTGTATCATTTTGGTTGCCTGTCTCTGTACTCCTTCTATTCTATTTGTAGCACCCCTGGTAATTGGTCCCCACAATGGGCTTCCATAGTCTAGTAGGGGTCTAACATGGGATCTATACAGGGGCATTATCACTCCTTCATCACTACTTTTAAAGTTTCGTTTTATAGTCCATAGTAGTCTCTTCACCTCTGCCAAGTAATGCATTGCAGTGCTCGTCGTATGTTAATATTTCAGTGACTGTTATTCCTAACTCTTTTTCCTCATTTGATTCTCTTCAGAGTTTTCTGGTTTAAAAGATATATTGCTTTCTTATTTTGCCTGCCTAAGTGAATAACACAACACTTCTCATTGTTAAAGCTCATACCCCAAGTTTTGGCCCATTGTCCTATGTTATCTAGATCCACTTGGAGTGCCTCCACATCATCTTGTGTTTTTACAATGCTGTCGAGCTTTGTGTCATCTGCAAATTTACTTAGCCAATTTGTGACATGTTGACCCATATCAGAAACAAATATTTGGAACAGGACTGGCCCAAGAACCTATACCTGTGGCACTCTACTAGTCCCTGCTATTGGTTCTGATGAGTAACCATTTATGCTAACCCTTTGGCTTCTTCCTCCCCAGCCAACTTTGAATCCATTGTATAATTCTGTTGTCCATCTGTGTATCTATTAACTTTTGTATAAGTGCTTTATGCGGTACTTTGTCGCACGCCTTTGCAAAGTCCAGATATATACAATCCACCATCAAGCCTCTAACTAGGGCTGCCGGTATTTTCTCATAGAAACGTAGCAGATTTGTTACACATGATCTACCTGTAGTGAAGCCATGCTGTTCTTCCTCTCCCTCTCTTAAACCTAGTTTCTCAATGTGCTCTGTTATTAAATCCTTAATTATAGACTCCATAATCTTTCTTGGGACAGAAGTCAGACTAATTGGTCTGTAGTTTGTATAGTTTGCTTTGCTTCCTTTTTTTTATGGACTGGTATTACCATTGCTGTTAACCAATCTGGTGGGGCTTCATTTTTTGATATTGTTCTTGAGAATAACATTTTTAGTGGACAAGCTGTTTTTGGTGATGGGAGTTTTAACATTATAGGTGATATGTTATCAGGCCCTGCTGAGTGTGACATTTTTTAGATTATCAATTTTTTGATAATACATTCTGTGGTTATGTTAATTTCGGTCACTGAATTTTTTTGGATATCACCTAGGTATGGCTCATTTTTTTTAAATACTGATCCAAAGTAGGTATTAAATACATTTGCTGTTTCCTTTGGTTCCTCAATTAGTTGGTCATTGGACATTACAGAACGTAGTCCATTTTTTGAACTTCGAAGAGAATTTACATAGCCATAGAAACCTACTTGCCTTTTTTGCAAGTCTGAGTTCCATTTTTTGCTTATTTTTCTTTATTTTGTTCTTGCACATGTTTTGGATAGTTTTGTATTTTTGTTAATTATCTTCAGTTTTGTGTTTAACAAATAGATGATAAAGATGCCGTTTTTTCTTTAGCAGTCATGTTAGGCTATTCGTCAGCCATTGTGGTTTAATGTCTCTGCCACTGTATTTCTTTTTCTTTTTGATATGCTTATTACATATTGAAAAAATATGTTTTTTTTATCGTATCCCAAATTTAACAGGCGGATTTATAATTTAGTTCGGCTTCCCAATTAATTTTGTTCAGGTCCTTGAGAATTTGGATTTTGTTTGCAGTATTATAAATAGAAATATCCCTGCACCCTTTGTTTATTGGGATACATTCTTGGAGTGAGAGAGACACACTATTGTGATCACTTCCTAGTGGTGCCTGTATTTTATAGTTAGTCACATTTATCTCATTTGAACTTAATACTATATCCAGAATATTCTCTACTCTAGTTGGAGCCATGATATGCTGTCTAAGGCCCAACTGTTCTGTTTTATTTAGAAACGTAGTACTTTGCCAGTTTGTCACCTTCAATTTATCCCAGTTGATATCACCATAGTTTAGGTCTCCCATGAAGACCACATGGCCCATCTCACAAGCAGTCTCAATCAAGCTCAATGCTTATTTCCTCCATTATGTCATTACTACTGTTGGGTGGTCTGTAACATAGGCCAGTTATAACATTCTTGTCCCTTGCTGTTTCCATTCTGACCCATATGGATTCAGTGTTACTGTTTTACTTTTTTATTTTGTTTGAGATGTTTTGGGGATTTATCACATTTTATCATTCCAACTGTCGTCCCCTGTCCACCAAGTTTCTGTGATGAAAGCCATATCAGCCTTCCCATTAGGTTTTAATAATGTCTCTAGTTCCTCTTTGTTTTTGTTTAAACTTCTAGCATTTACCAAGTAACACTCTATCATTTCCAGTATAAGTGATTTTCTTTTGCCTAGTTCCTTAGTAATATGGTTATTTTCTTCCTGCCCTGGCCCCCCTTCCGGGGACAGTTTACATTTTCAACCGGGCTTGCATTGTTAATCAGTGTTGCCAAGGTCTTTTGTACCAGTGATACTCAAGTGTAAACCGTCTTTACAATACAAGTGTTTTTTTTTTTTATAGAAAATTTCCCAAGTATTTATAACATTCAGTTCCTCAGTTATACACCTGTTTTGTAACCAAGTGTTTATATGCTGGATGGTATTGTTTTTCTCTGCATGTCCATTTAGTACTGGCAAGATGCCTGAAATCATAGCCCTCTGTTACTTTTTACAAGCTTGCTCAGATCCATTATATCATCTACAACGTTTTTTTTTTTTGTGATCTTTGCCTACATTATTTATCCCTACATGTACGACCACTGTTTGTGTGTTAGGTTCTTTCTCTATTACCTTTGGTAATATATCTTTGACATCCTTTACTCTTGCTCCTGCTTAACAGTTTACTTCTCTATTTAATTTGTCAGTCCCACAGATAATGCTATCTGTTCTACATAGAATAAAGTCTCCAATAACAATAACTCTTTGGCCTATTTTATCTCTCATGTCATCACTGCGTACTAGAGGAGTTCTGTAATGGTACGTCACTTCTCATTGCTCTTCTACCCCTTTTTTTGTAGGCATTTTTGGTACAATAGACTAGTCTGGCACATTGTCTTCCACCTGTTCTGTTTCAGAATCAAATTCTGTCTCATTATTCTCCATGATATTTTCTACTTGTGAGTCTCTTTTACTTTTATCTTTTTGTTCAGCATTTATAGTTTTTGAGTGTTGTACCCCTTACTTGTTCTTTTAGGGTGTTTACCTCTCCTCTCAATAAATGACCCATTTCTATGCATTTTGGCATATGTATTGATCAGTGGTCTGTTCTATGTTTTTCATTGTATACATCAGGCAGTTGCAATATTTCACAATTGTTCCATCGTTGCATAGGATGTTAAGAATTCATCAGATAGATTACAGCTCTCCATTTCTCCCGACAGTTATATACACTATTTTAGTAATAACAAAATACTGAAACAACACCCTTATGGTGGGAATAGGTGCTGCTTTAGGGATATATTGATTCAAGAAAATAAACTTTACTTGTCAAGCTCAGTTTATGTGGGTAGTTTCCTGACCTTGTCCCCTCATCCACACAGGACACGCAAGACACGCGCTAAATGTTCGTGTTTCTGTATCTCCGATGCCATGACTGCGTGCTCACCCCACGAGAGCTTGTGCCCGCTCGTTCTGGGCGCTCTTAAAGTAAGCTGCGACCCAGAACTCAAGTCTGGGGTCACATGACTACCCGCCCAGACGAGTGCTCCAACAACAAAGTACGTTTATTTAATTGCAGTGCAGTTATTATGCTTTTAACCCTCTACACAACCCCTTGTGCACCACAGAATAGTAAAAGTATTTTTTAATTTGTAAAGCGTAGTCTGATATCAGTGGACTACAAGCCCCACACTACTTCCTGTCTGAGCACCCGTTCTGTTGCTTAGCAACTAGCAACAGATTTCCTCCCAGACCAGTAACTTGCTCAGAAAATAAAGTAAATAAGGAGATTTGCAAAGTAAATGCTGTCCCCACAGCTTGCAGTCAAGTAATATTGGAGCCTGCTTGCTACTTGGCCCTCTCCTCTTCTGTCTTTTTATTAACAGTCTCCCAGAAGCCTGCTCGCATTCCAAAATGCTACTTTATGCCGATGATGCGGTGATCTACTGTATAACAGTAGTTCCCAGTTGGCTGATCTCTCCAGCAATCTCCAAAGCAGCTTCAAGTCCCTCGAAGACTAGTTTACAAGGAACAAACTTGTACTTAACTACAAAAAGAACAAGTCAATGCTGTTTGCGGGGCAACATTACAAAAAGAAGGTCTCCCCTCTGGTCATCCTGAATGCACATGGTGCTGCCTTGGAAGAAATGGAAACCTTTAAGTGCCTGGGTATCACCCTGGATGATACTCTTTCATTCGCCTCTCATGTTGACAACATAACTAGCCAGACCAATCAAAAATTAGGAGCGCTCTACAAGCAAAAATCAAATCTTACTGCCAATACAAGATGTATGGTGGTCTCAGGTGCAGTACTCCTCCTCATTGACTATGGTCTCCCCATTTACGGAGCAGCCTGCGAGACTGTCCTTAACAATTTATGCTTAGTCCACAACAAAGCTTGCCACTTTGTTAGTGGGGCAGATAGACTAACACACACTCTTGCTCCCTGTACTCCCAAACTGGATAGCGTCCACTTCAAGAAAGACTGTAATATCAGATTTGCCTTTTGGCAAGAAAAGCCCAGTCGGGCCTCACCCCGGTTGTTATCAGTGATCTTCTCCACCTGGTCAAAAATAACTATGCAACTAGGAGTACGGCTAGACAAGCCCTTGAAGTCCCTTCGGTAAAACCAGTCTAGGGAACTGCTCATTTGAACCCAGAGCAGCCTGCTGGATGAACAATCTCCCAGAACCCATACGGGGCCTACCCAAGATTTCCCAGTGTAAGTCCTCTCTGAAGAAAGAACTCGAAAAGAAAGCCTCCTGTAGTTGTTACAACTGCTAAACTTCATCCTGAAACAAATGTGCTGCTTACCCCTAAAACTGAAAAGCTTAAAATCATATGGCTCCATTGTCTGATAATGATCAAGCTCTATTAGGGTTAGCAATGTTCCTGTCCTCCTCTTCAAAAATGTTCAGTTGACCGGGCTTTATCCTAACTGCACTACTGTCGGAACCAAACCAGGCTCTATCCAGGCCTTCACTGTTAATGTCCTTTTCTAACTGAATGTATTCATTGACCAGGCTTTCTTTGAGCCAGACTACGTACCATTAATGTACTATAACCCCAACTGACGTGGAATCTTTTGAAAAGAACATTTGTGCTCAAAGGAGTTATTCCAGAAATCTAATAAATAAATGTGAACCATCGCTTATAGTACCACTGGTTCACTGATAAATGAAGGTGGTTTTTGAAAGGAAAAAAAGGTTGAATTTACAAACACAGAAGCTGTCAGCAGAAAATGACTGCTTGGCCCACCCAGTCTGCCCAGATGGTCCCTGACTAGTCTGTCTTCACAGACCCTAACTGGTCACCGGTGACCTTACCTCCTCCTTGTCCATTTCCAAATATACTCTATGCTTAGCCCATGCATGGCTGAAGCCCCCTACTGTTTTGCCTCCATCACTTCCACCACTTAGAATGTAGCGTTAGAACAGTGATGTTAATGGAGACTGTTGCACCTCAAAATCTCTGTGCAGAAGAGATCTTCAGGTGCTGCAGCCTCACTCATTTACTTCAACTGAAACAAATGCATGATTTGGGGATAGATGTTTGGCAGGGAAAATTAGAAGGTAATTTAAATGTGTTGTTTGCCTGGTGTTTGGTAAGAGCCTCCCACCCACCCTGTTTTGTAAAGCTTTCTTAAATACTGAAAAGCCACTGGGGTTGGGATTGAAGGGCTGAGTATTTCTGTTTGGACTGAAATTTGAAGCAACAGGAGTTGGTGGGCCTGTGACATCATACGGTACCTGGTGTCTGCTTACACACACTGTTAGTAGGACTGAACACATACTGGACTGTATGTGTTTGTGAGACTTGAGGAACTTTGTTGGTGGGATTGAAATTGGGTTTGTAAATAACTACAGTCAGTATAGAGAGAAACTGTACTCCAGGGGAAAGGGACTGAGAAAAGGGGGTGTGCTATTATAAACAGAGGGGATAATCAGGGTGGCCATATTCCACCATGGCAGGCATCTTCGGAAGGCTGCACAGGCTGTGGGATGGCAATAATTCTAAATTGGGCCTGGAGAGAGGGAGGCTGCCCACTCTGTAGACAGCTATCTTGTATCAGGAGTGAGGTATATTGGTTAAGGAGTAAGCTGTGGGAGCTGGGGGTGTCCAAGGATAAGGGGTGTGGATATGGGCAGCAGAAGGGTGGGGCTGAGGGGAGGCTGGGGCAACGCTCTGAAATTACAGGACATTATGCTACAGCAAGCAGAAGGGGGGATATTAGGGACAGAGGACCCTTAGATAGGGAAGTTGATGCTAAGGGGAAAGCGTACAGGGTGAAAATTCTGAATTCAAGGAGACTGGAGGGGGAAGAGTCAGGAGGGGCTGTTGTGCGGAAGCCTAAAACAGCAGACTGTGGGAAGGAGCTCTAAGGTGAACAGTGCAAGAGAGGAAGAAGAGGTCAGTTTAGAGATGCAGTCAGGGGAAACTGGGTTACTTGATGGAGGCTGACATAGAGTGTCACAATAAATTTGAGATACTAAGCATCCTAGAGGGGAGGAAGGGGTTGGTGGAAATGAGGAAACTTATACAGAGGCGGGAGGGAGTCAGATACCCATAGGGCATCACAGAACAGCTATGGAAAGGATAGACATAGTCCCAGAGGGAGAAGGGAAACATATATGTTAAGCAAATGGGGAGATGCAACATATTCCAGACATGAGGGAGAGAGCATGATTGGAGAGAAACTGGGAGACAAGGAGGTGGAGAGAGACCCCTTCAGCAGGAAGGTCAGTACCAAGGATGGGGCCCTAGCTAAAGGGGACCCACAGAGAGCCTCTGGAGACAGGGGGTACTATTACAAGGGGGATGGGGGTGGGGAAGGGAAACCATCAGGGCCAGGATAAATGGTTCAGATAAGAGAGGGTTAAGGGACACCTATTCAGAAGGGTTTGAGTTAAGTGGGCAAAATAGCAAGGAGGCAGAAAGGGAGGGTGACAGGGGTCTCTAATAAGGCAGGAAGACTCCCATGAATGCGATCATGAATAAAGTGGGGAGGGGGCTGAGAGGGCATAGTGGAGGTAACCATAAGGATGATGGCGGAGTTAAGGTTCTGTTACTGGGAGACTCGATGATTAAGGGTATCCATTGGGAGGGACAGGGGATGGATGCCATAGCCAGGTGAAGGTAGTGAGTATCTCTGGGCTGACAGTGCACAGAGCAAAGTTCATGGTATGAAATGGTTAGGGATTGTGGAGGGAAACCGGATTTCTGTGCATTTGGGAACTAATGATCTAGAGGGAAATAGCATTATGGAAATCCAAGCAAGGTTCCAAGAAATTGCCAGAGTCTGTCGGATAATGGATGCAACATTTCCTTTTGGAGATATTGCCAGTACCAAAGGCCTCAGTGGAGAAAAAATGAAGCTCACAGAGGTTAATAAATGGCTCAGGAAGTGGGGTGAAGAGAATGGGTTGGGTGTTAGGGAACTGGAATGGAGTTTGGGAGGATAAGGGACTATATGCCAAGGACAGGTTTCATCTTGCCCCATTAGGGAAGGAAGTCCTTAAACAGGGATGGCTGACTACATACAAGAAAGGTGGGGTTTAAACTTGTAGGGGGAAGGGATAAGGAGGGCTGACCAGAAGCCTCCCCTCCAGATGAGGGAGTAGCCTCAAGCCCAAGGGGAGGGGAAACAGACTGGAGGTGGAGGTTTCAGGAGGAGCAGGGGAGGATGGAAGTATAAGGAATCTGGGTGGGGTTCAACAAAAAGGATCGAGGATAAGGGGTGGGGTTGGTAGTAAATGCCGGAGCTTGGGAAACAAGTTGCCAGAATTCCAGGCCATGCTGTTCGGGGGGTGGATGTGGCGGCAGTCACGGAAACGTACCAACAAAACCATGACTGGGACCTAAATGTACGGGGTACACTATGCTTAGGAAGGATAGAAAGGAGGGCAGAGGGTGGAGTGGCTGTTCATTAAAGATGACATAGAAATTGCTATGGTAGAAGAGGCAGAGGAAACGTGGAGCCTTATGGGTCACCTTACGATCCCCAGAGGGTAAGGTCAAGCTGGGAGTAGCATATAGGCCTCGGGATGAGTGATGTTCTAGAGGATGGTTTGCTGGACAACATCATTGCCCAGTGTGGTCTAAAGGGAAGGTGGTGTTGATGGGGACCTTAATATGCCAGGTACAAACTGAGAACCATGTCCTCCTAAGGTGGCCAAGGAGCAGAGGCTGCTGGATGGCTTCCAGGATGTGTTCTTAACACAGCATGTGATGGAGCCCACAAGGAGGGGCATGTCCTGGATGTGGTTCTGGCAGATGGGGATCTGGTAAGGACATGGTTGTACAGGACCCCTGACTGGGAGTGACCACAATACTGTCTGGTTTCAAATAAGCATTGGGGGAGTGGGGTGAGATCTAGGACACTGGCAGTGGACTTCAGGGGCAGACTTTATGGGCATGGAAATATTCTCAAGGATCACTTGAAGGGGATTACCTCAACGACAAGTGTGGAATGGAGATGGGAGGTCATAAAACGGGATTCATGAGGCAGTCAGGATCTGCGCTAAGTTGAAACGTAAGGAGCAAGGTCACATAAACCATGCTGGTGGTCCAGTGAGGTCCAGGTAGCAGTCAGAGAAAGAAAGCGGCTTACAAAAATATAAAACAACAAGAGGATAGGGATAAGAAATGTACCAGCTTGCATCTAGAAAAGTCACCCGTATGGTGAGGGAGCAAAGTCCAGTAAAGAGCAATGGCTGGCACAGGGATACATGAAGGGGAAAAGGGGTTCTTCCGGTACATTGGAGAGCGGAGAAAACCAAGGGCCATCTCAGCAGATTGAGATCAGAAGAAGGGTGGGTGGAAGAGCGAGGACCAGGCAGAGGTATTTGAAAGTACTTTGCCTCTGTGTTCACTAGGGAGGGATGGGATATCTACAAAGCAAGGCACAAGGGGATAGAGCGGCAGGGAGTGGGATCAGGGGAGCAACAGAAATGGAGCAAAAGGGAGGGAAAGGTACCCCAGGGGTGTCACATCTGGATAAGGATAAAAAGACCAGTAAGGTGGAGGGGACAGATGATGCCATCCCCACCAAAAGGGTGTGGTTTGCCCTCAAGGCCCTAAAGAAAGACAAATCTCCTGGGCCGGATGGCATTCATCCGAGAGTACTATGGGAATTGGCGGACATACTGGCTGCACCCCTGGCGGAGCTTTTCAACAGGTCACTTGAGACAGGGAGGTACCTAGGGATTGGCGAGAGCATGTGGTACCAATCCATAAAGGGGTCGAAGGAAGTACCAGGAAACTATAGACCCATCAGTTTAACCTCGGTGGTGGGAAAATTAATGGAGAGTATACTAAAGAGCGATTGGGGGTATACTTGGGGAGGTGGGAGGTCTGGATAGTCGGCAGCATGGGTTTGTGCCAGGTAGATCATGTCAAACCAACCTTGAGAGTTCTATGAATGGGTAACATCAGAACTGGACAGGTAAGCCTGTGGATGTATTATTCTTGGACTTCAGCAAGGCGTTTGACTCTGTCCCACAATGGTCTGGTGGAGAAACTGATGGGGTTAGGGTAGGCCCTTTGATGGTCAGATGGATTGAAAACTGGATAGCTGGGCCACTCAGAGTAGTGGTCTGTGGGGAGCTCTCGAACCCTACAGGGTTGGTAGTAGGGTACCACAGGGCTGGTCTCTGGGTCCAATCCTGTTTAATGCATACATATCAGACATCAGGGATGGTATAGGGTGTGAAATGAGTCTCTGTGGATGACTCCACGATGGGAGCAGTAGTTGAGGGAGAAGAGGGAGGTTGGCCCTGCAAGAGGACCTGGACACCCTGGAAAGCTGGGCTCACACATGGAAATTAAATTTCAATATCACCAAGTGCAAGGTGTTGCATCTTGGTCGGAAACCCTAAACACAGGTACACCCTGGGAGGAGGTGCTGGAAGCCTCAACAGGGAAAAAGACGGGGTCATGGTGGATACATGTATGAATAACTCTGAGCAGTGCAGGAGAGCAGCTAGCAAGGCAAACAGGATGTTGGGATGCATCATAAGGGGATCACCTCTAGGAGCAAGGAAGTGATTCTGCCGCTGTACAATGGACTGGTTAGACCACACCTTGAGTACTGTGTACAGTACTGGAGACCACACTTGAAGAGGGACATACAGCTCCTGGAGAGGGTACAGAGGAGGGCAACAAAGATGATACGAGGGCTAGGGATTTGACTTATGAGGACAGACTTGAGGAGCTCTGCCTGTTTTCATTGGAGGAGAGGAGAGCAGGGGACATGATTGAGGGTGTTCAAGTACCTCAAGGGAATAAATAGGGTAAACATGGAGGGATCTTTAGACTAAAGCAGGAGGCATCACCAGAGGGCATGGTTTGAAGTTGGAAGGTGGAAGGTGAGGGGGAAAGAGGAGGAGGTTTTCACTGAGAGGGTGGTGGACCCTGGAATGCTCTGCCTGGTGAGCTGGTTCAGAGATCCACAGTGGAGGGCTTTAAGAGAGGGTGGGACAGACACAGAAAGTGGATGTATCAGATGATGGCCTGTCCCGGGGGGGGTGGGGATGGATGATAGGGGTTTCTGCAGCACAAGGGATGGGAGGGTCTCTGCACCCAACTAAGGATCTAGGTTCGAGCAGACTTGATAGACCATAAGGCCTAATCTCCTGGCAAATAGTATGTTAGTATGTTAGTATTTATAAAGACAGTAAGGGGTAACAAAACTGGCATTGAGTTGGAAAGAATCATGCAAAAATGTAAGTAACTCAAACATAACAACCATTCCATATACAGTAAACTTTCACTAAAATTCTCTTGTTCCAGTAAAAAGTATCAGATCACCCATGTTGTTCCACTAAAATTCTAGGCTAGTCTAGCAGAATAGTCAAGGGATATTGTAATACTAAACTGCTCTTTAACTACAAAAAGCAAAGCTTTCTCACATAAAAATTAAGATAAGTT
The DNA here is from genome assembly GCA_016271365.2 of Neoceratodus forsteri. Lineage (NCBI taxonomy): Eukaryota > Metazoa > Chordata > Ceratodontiformes > Ceratodontidae > Neoceratodus > Neoceratodus forsteri. The sequence goes on from CM057455.1 coordinate 1,677,392,428, forward strand.
AGTCCATCTCAGATAAAACTGAACACCAAAAAATGCAATGAGATGCACATAGGGGCAAGGAATCCCAGCACTAAATATAGGATGGAGGATGCAGTAGTGGAAAGCACTAAGAAGGAAAGGGACTTGGAAGTCATAACAACAGTCAGTCTGAAGGCGTCAGCACAATGCAATAGGGCAGTGGGAAGGGTGAACAGGATGCTAGGGTGCATAGGAAGATATCACAAGCAGGAGAAGAGAGGTGCTGTTAAGGTTCGCTAATTAATTCAAAACCAAGTGCCCACATGCAGTTCCAATAATTCAATTATAATAAAAACAAGTTTTTTCTCCATTCAAGATATAGGTGTCCAGTTGATTTTTAAACTTGTTTTTTGTTTTGTTGGTGATAATGTCAGTCAACAAAGCATTCCAAGGTGGTGTTATCCTTTTTGTAAAGTAGTACTGCCTTTTTTATTTAGTTAAAAGATTGTCCCTGGATTTGTAAAGGATGTCCACTACTATTAGATGAATTTTTTTAATTTAAGTTAAGTTCATACATGAGATAGAGATCATGGATGCTACTGATCATCAGGAGTAAATCCCCACAGATTCTTCAGACTTTGAGGGGCATTAGGTTAAACGTTATGAATCTGTCATTGTAGTCTAACTCCTCTGAGCAACTGAGTATTCAGTCACTAGCGCAAACCAACTGAATATCGGGCCATGATGGCACAGCACTAAGTGAATCTGTTCTGGGCTGCAGCGACATGGACCAAGGCAGAATATGACCCACAGGAGATAACACTGCTGAATCGGGATAGTACCAGGTCTCCTGTGGGCGATATTCAGCCCATGCACACAAATGAGCTCACTAAGTATGCAAGGTGCTAAGGACTATCTGCATGCCCATTATGGGCTCATCTGCATGTGCGCAGAGGACCCCCAAAGCTGCTACTGCAGGGCAGCAGCAAACATGCCCCCAGTAGTCTAGCAGTCCCCCCCAACCCAATCAACCATCCTGCCTTTTAATAGTAAGTCCCTGGTGGTTTAGTGGTCCCCCCCCACTCCACCTCAGCACCCATCTTGCTATTCAAACATATATCCCTCGTAGTCTAGTGCCCCCTCACCCCCACCCTGGTCACCCTTCCTGTCTTTTAATAATATTAATAGTAAGCTCCTGGTGGTTTTGTGGTCCTCCAACACCCTGATTACCCTTCTTGCCTTTTGTTTTTCCCCTTAAAACTTTTTACCTGCTGGGTTGGCAAGCACCTCTTCAACCCTGTTCCCGATCCTCATGACTGGCACACACCTTCCTCTGCCTTGAGGTATATATCCCCCGATGGATTTCCCATGCAGCGGGCTGGGAGAAGGAGGGCTGTACTCTCTCCCGGACTACAAATTCAGACAACCCCATGATCAGAGTTGCAGTGCGGGGGAGGGCGACAGGCAGGGTGTCATATAGCTGGCCTCCCCACTTTTCTGTTTTATCTGGATCCCAGTTCCTCTACTATGGCACCAGTACGTGTGGTGGAGGTGCCCATGCTCTGCACAGCTGCAGCCCCGCTCGAGTAGCTTAAGCCTCCACCAGGTGGCAGTCATTGACCTGGGAGTGGACAGCAGTTCCTCTCCCACCCTGCCACCACTGGCAACCCATGCTACTTCCTAACTACAGGTCCTGTCATGGCAGGAGGTAAAGTATTCAACACCTTAGCTCTCCATGCCACCAAGCCAAACTACCCTTCCTGCCTTTTAACAGTAAGCCCCTGGTAGTCTAGTGCTCCACCACCACCCTGACTGTTCGCCAACCCCCACACCCTCCCACCCACTGAGGACCCCCACTCCCTCATCCAAACTTACCCGGATTGATACTTACTTCCACTACTGGTACACAGCAGCGGCTGGCACAGCCCTCTGCTCATCTCTGCCAGCCACCTTCTGACAGTCACAAAGTATGATCTCATACGTGATGGTAAATCATCAGGAGCTTACTATTAAAAGGAAGATGGGAGGTCAGGGGTGGAGGGACTGCTAAACTGTCAGGGACTTACTATTTAAAGGTAGGAAGCATAATCAGGGGGGTGGGGGTCAGTGGACCACTAGACTACCAGGGATATACGTCTGAATGGCAGAATGGGTGACTGGGGGTGTTGCGGGGGAGACTGCTTGGCATAGGGGCAGGCAGCTGCAGTACAAACACCTTGCCTTCAGGGGGTGGGGGCACGGGTTTAGTACCAGATAAGACATGGTTTTCGTTGTCAGTAAACAGCACTGCTGTAGGGGCTGTTTAGCGCTGCCACAACCATTTGAATATACTGGTATGCAAAGATGCATGACAGACCCGATCATTTGCTTTGGCACAGCGTTACAGGTAGAACCTTGATACTGCTGAGTTTGGGCAGCTCTCAGCTGGCCTCTGAATATGGCCCCACCCAGAGCACTGCTGCAAACCTAGGTTAGCACTGCACTAATCATGTTTGTGCCAGCGCTAATGTCTGATTATGGGGTCCCTAGTGTTTTACTTAGCTTTTTTTTTTTTCCTTTTCATTTTTATCCCCTGCACACCCAGCTGGCATCTATCTGCCCCCTCTACTCTAGCACCATCACCCCTCTGTCCCTGGGACTTACCCAGTGTAGCGCCCCACTGTTTACCCCTAAATGACGAAGCCTCCAGGGCACCTCCCTAATCCCAGGAGGTTTTTAGTTCAGATGTGGATCTGGGGGGCAGTGAGTGGGTGCAGAGCCTGCGAGGAAAGGCAGGCTTCATCCTGCCGCTCAGTTTTTTCATGGTCCCTGAACCCTTGGACTTTCCATGGAGGAAGCGGCATAATGGATGTGCTGACATCTTCCACAGGGAGCGTGCCCCCACCCCCCAGAACTGCGGCTCCCTGTCCACACTGCAACCAATGGTCACCTAGGTGGCAGTGTTGCAGTAGGACAAGCAACCTCCCTTCCCTGGTGGAGGACAGCGTCCACTGGGACACTCAACCCTCCTCCTCCCCATGGCTGACCCCTGAGCAACCCAGGCTCTTCCCCAAACCCGGGTCACCGGCATGGTGGCAAGTGAAGCATAGGTGCCTCAGCCCTCTGCGACACCAGGCCAGCAGTTACTGACCTTTTCTTAAAAACACAGCAGGTTTGTCGTACATGATCTTCCAGATCTAAACCCAGCCATACACCCATGTTGCTCATCATCAATTTGATTTCCTGTAATTATGTCTTACGAACATATGAACATAAGAATGTGCCAGCAGAAACAGACCACCCCGTCTATCTGAGTCTGCTCGTGGAGGCAGTGTGGAGGAGGGTAACAAGGATGATACAGGGAGAGCAGGAAAGGACATGTTAGGAGAGGTTAGCAGAGAAAGAGGGGATACTGTTATGCCAAACATACAAATACATCCATGGAGTTAAATAAAGTGGATGGCAGGGAATTGTTCAGACTGAGTGGCACCAGGTGAGACTCCATGAAGCTGGTTGGGGGGGCAAGTTTCAGACGGGCAGTATAGTGCAGTGGTTAAGAGCACTCAGCTGTAAACCTGGAGAACTGGGTTTGAACCCCACAGCAACTTTGTCTCCTCAGTTTAGAAATTCGCCCACCCTTAGTATTTTTAAACGTGGTTTGAAGAAATTGCTGCTGCAGGAACAATTCCATTTGTAATTGTTATCAGCTAACTTTGTACATACTAGTTTTTGTTGTCTTATCATTATGATTAGTGACATTCTGTAAATGTGTCTTATTTCTCACAGAACTCTTTCTGTATTTAATGCGACTTCTAAATAAAATAAAAATAGAAAATAAAGCCACCAGAGCTACTTCTTGCATACTGTGTGACCATGAGCAAATCACTTAACTTCCCTGGGCTCCCACTATGCACCTGGAAACAAGCCTCAGCTTTAGTGTGCCTTTCCTGGACAAAAACTGTAACCAAAAAAAAACAGAGCGAGATATCAGGAAGTACATTTTCATAATGAGCGTGGTGGAAGGACTGAATAAGCTACAGGAGAAAGTGGTCTGTGACAAATCAGTGGGGGATTCAAAAGAGGGTGGGACACCTACAAGGGTGTAGTAAAGGCTGCATCAGAAAGGAAGGGAGAAATGAACAGCCACTAGGGCTCCCTCAGTCAGCATTAGTTAGGTAGGAATGTACCGACATGATGGGCCAATGGGCCTTTTAATGCAGAAAGATTCTATGTTCTCATCATAAGTGCACCTTTTACTATTTCTATGTTTGTTTGTTCTCCTGTGAACTCACCTACCTCCTGCCCTCCTTACACACTGTACCTCTAGAAGTCCAATCCTATCACAGCAGTTGTGGCCAAGCATCTCTTTCAAATAGCAAATGAAGTAAGTGGGACTGCTGTCTTTGTCTCCAAGGCCTCCCATCAATGGGCCCCTCCTTGCCACTGTCAGAGGGACACAGGCAGAACTTAAGAGGTTCTTTGATAGGTGCCCCCCCCCAGTCTGGTTGATGATTAAGGACTCCGGACAAGAACCTGTGGCCACCCCTGCTCCCAAAGAAAGGTCAGCACTTCAACCAGTAAGCCACCAGAGTGGGCCCGATTTTTTCATGGTTGATGACAGTACACTGTCTTGCAGCTACAACAAATATCTGGCGATATTGCTTCAGTAGTGGCTGATTTAAGACAACTGCAAATTCAACTCTGAAACATGGACTCATTCTTTGAATTATCTGCCAAGTGAGTCAACCCAAATTTGATCCTTATTTCTTCCAACTTGTTTTTACTGACCCTGTAAATTGGAGACGTAATGCAGTGTAACCCTCAAGTATATAATGTAGGTCAGGAATTTCAAGTGAGTTACCATAGCATTCTGAGCAAAAATGTGCTATGCTATCTCAGAAGTACAGTATGTCATGCACCACTGTTACTAGGAATCTGAATGGGCAAAAACAGTAGCCTTTCATGGGATAAACAATGGACTTTAAACAACAGATTGTAGGCTATGGTCTAACAACACGATTACACAGAAGTAGAGCAGGAAGAATGCATCATCACTTCCTAAATAATTTAGTTATATGGACTAAAGGACAAAGAAAAGCTTGTCAAAATATTGGACTGTGCATCAGACAGGAGAGAAATGACCAAAGGAAATAGTAGCTAATGTTTTTTTATACCTGTGTTCCCAGTGACAACCATTACTACAGGCAGGAGTGCAATATCATTGTGTATTTCCCCAGCAGTGCCATTTCAATGAGAGTTATGGCATAAGAGCCACAGACTACTTCAACAACAGAAACTTTTCTCTCCACTGTCCGGCACTCTGCCCAAAAGGGAGACAATCTCAGTATCAGCACACCTGCATTACACTCTAAGAATTTTGGTGCCAATCATTTTTCTCTGTGTATCTTTCCAACTTCATAAAGCTTAAGATTATATTTTTATTTAATAATATTCAACTCAAATTTATTGAGTTTTATATATATATATATATATATATATATATATATATATATATATATACACATACACACAGGATAGGGATCACTGGGCATAGCCCATTTTCCGGAGCCATCCTGTGACGGACACTAATACAGTACATATGGATACGTATGCAGTTTGTTACATCATTCTAAAAGACACATAAAATAATAGTCACTTACAATTACCTACAAATGAAAATAAAACACTGACAGCTTTGCTAAAAGTAGCCTGTGACAATGTATGCCAAATATGTCCCAGTAGCTTATTCGATGAAGAAGCAGTAGCATAAGTAAGAGTCACAGGACTGCAACGAGTCCTAAGCTTTGGTAAAACCCGATCCTGTTCAGCTACCATTCTAAGTAAGTAGTGGGGTAAGCAGATGTAAAAATTGGTCAGTTATATGAGTAGGGATCATGTCATTAAAACATTTAAATACAAATGTTAAGCTTTTGTTAGATCCACACACAATGCAAACATGTTTATTGATCAAGACAGCTAAAGTAATAGTAGCCATTTATGAACATGGTCATAATAAACTGGACATTTGCATATTCAACAGCTTGCCTGGAATATTAGTATAGCAACAGCAATACATTTATAAAACAAATGCCATTTTCCCCTTTTACTATGAACAGCCTCCTCCTCCTCCATTACTATCTCCTCTTTGTCAGATGCTCTGGTGCCCTCTTTTGTTTCATCTGGATTTTACTTCTCTTTTTTCTTAGAACCACCATCTTACTACTAAAGAAAATGAGCAGTTAAACAGGCAATGCATGTGCCAGTAGCCAATGCTTGTAAAGACTAATTTAATTCACATTTGCAGTGCTAGCCCATCAAAGCATACAATAAATCAAAACTGTATAGCACAGTCAGCAGTACAAACAGCAATATCACAGAGAGCAGTGGCTTATCTTATAAGCAAACATGACTATCAACAGTATCTTATTAACAGAGTAGCACATCTAAGGGGAAATTGTGGAGTCTAAGAAACATCAGTCAGGGTTTTTAGAAGCATTGTTGAAACGACTTTAAACAGAATGTGTAACCCAGACTCATTTGTTTTCTTTTTTCTATCCACCAAGGAATAAGGGTTGGAAGGAACATCCCTCTTAATAAATCAGGATTAGTAACTCTTTCCAAATTACCAACTCAGTGGTTAGTAAATTTTTCAAACTGCCTGCAGCATTGCCACCATGAAGTCTGCTCCTGTCAGATCTCAGAAGCTAAGCAGGGTCAAGCCCTGGTTAAGCAGTACACATCCAATGAACACCAGGTGGTGCAGGACGTGGTGCTGGTAGTTCTGCAGGGGACACTCTCTAGTTGGCTAAAAGTAACCATACTGTTACCCCCACCATAGTGTTTGGGGGACACTTTGCCTTTGCACACGTCATCTTTTGGATAAGACACTTAACTGAGGTCCAGTCTGTCTGTTCTCTTGGTTGCTCAGATGGATGTGAAGGCCCCATGGCACTGGCACTATACAAAAAAGAATAGGGCAATTTCTCTAGTGTTCTCATCAAAGTTCCACCATTCACTAAGCCTGCCTGACTGAATATCAGTCAGTTTGCATATGTAACCCCCTCCCCTCAGGACAAAACTGAAAATAGAAAGCATTTTCTACCCTCCTTTACTGGTAAACAAAAACACATTCCCCCTCAGTGGGAATATCATCACCCCAATTTATTTAAAGCACCTGTTGAGTCTGAGCTTGGAGGTCATTACAGTATTACCTGATACCTCATGTTCTGGCAGTGTACCATAACCTGGGTGCCATGTACCAATGGGCTACATTGCGGGCCCATCCAAGGTTGAGGGGCCTGTGCTCTTGTTCTGGTGGAAAGGGGGGGGGGGGTTCTTTCCCAAGATAAAATAAATGGCGCAGTGCCTCCACCCAGAGTAATTTATAGTGGACCAGATGGTTACCTGGTACAACACCCTGGGATGTTGTACCTCACCACCTCCTCCTACAGTCACCCCCACACATGGATTACCCTAAACCAAATATTATTTCAATATACTTGCAGTTAAAGACTATAGCTAATAATATGCTCACTAATATTATGCTCATGAGACAGTTGCAAAAAGGTTAACCAACAATTTCTTTACATGGGGTGGGGTTAGGAAAAGGGAAAAGGGTGTAGAGGTTAAGCAACTATTAGCATTTCGTAATGCCAATCAATCACTAAGGGCCCCATTTTTAAAAGGCTAGCCGACACAAAGAGTGTCTGTGCCGTGCTAACTGAGAATAGTGCCAGTTGATGGGAGCGTGCCCATATTCAAAGGACACAAATGTGCAGCACACCCCTGACAGTGCCATCATGCACAATATTGTGCTGCACCTATGGAAATAAGGGTTTTCCTATACATATGTGGTGCAGCACAATATTGAAAGGTTTCAGAAGTGCTAAACATCCATCAGCAGTGGCACAGTTTAACACCTCTGAAACCCAGCCCTGAGTGTGCAGATCCATCTGCCCACTATCAAGGGCTGGGTACCCTGCCAGTTCAGTGGTTCCTCCCTAGCCCCGATCCATGTATAAAGAAAACATCACCCTCATCCCTGATAGTCTAGTTGTCCCCACTCCCTGAGCCCTGTTAGAACAAAATATCGCCCTCATCCCTGGTAGTCTACTGGTCCCCCCTCCCCGAGCCCCTATCCCTGTTTGAACAAAATATTGCCCTCATCCCTGATAGTCTAATGGTCCCCCTTCCCCGAGCCCCAGTCAGCATAAATATAATACCCATATCCTTGGTAGTCTAGTGGCCCCCTACACCGGTAAGCAGTGACCCACCACCCCACCCACCAACATGACCAGAGCGAACAGCCCCTCATACATGGGCCACACTGAACTTATCGCAGCATGCACTGTATACAGTACATGCCAATGAGTGCGTACTGTATACTGTATGCACTCTGATACAGTTCAGTCGGTGGCTGGCCATGGCAGTGTGAGGAGGGCTGTGCCAGTTGATGGCTCCAGTCGGGCTGGGGGGGGTAGGGCCACTAGACTTCCAGGGATGTGGGTATTATATTTATGCTGAATGGGATCGGGGCCTGGGGAGGAGTGACCACTAGACTACCAAGGATAAGGGCAATACTTCGTTCAAACAGGGATCGGGGCTCAAGGAGGGGGACCACTAAACTACCAGGGATGAGGGTGATATTTTATTCGAACAGGGCTCAGGGAGTGGTGGGACCAACAGACTACCAGGGATGAGGGCGATATTTTGTTCAAACAGGGACTGGGGCTTGGGAAGGGGGGACCATTAGATTACAAGGGATGAGGGTGATATTTTATTCAAACAGGGATCAGGGCTTGGGGAGGAGGGACCACCAGACTACCAGGGATAAGGGTGATATTTTGTTCAAACAGGGATCGAGGCTCGGGGAGGGGGGACTACTAGACTACCAGGGATATGGGTGAGTTTTTATTCCTGCACTGATTGTGGTTGGAGGGTACCTGGCCCAGTGCACTCCATGGCAGCACTGGCATGCAGATGAGCCCATGATGGGCATGCAAATGGCCCGCTAGTGCCATGCATACCCAATGGGCTCATCTGCATGTTTGGGTGGAATATCACCCAAAGGGGTAGCAGCGCTATCCAGTTTGTGCCGCGCTTTACCCCATGGGAGGCCTTCAGTTCCGCACTCTTGTAGCACTGCGCCAGACATGGCAACTGCTTGTTGTGGGCCATGCTACCAGAGTCCGATATTCAAACAAATAACGTGATCAGTTTGGACTGCGCTGTTTGAATATGGTGCCAGAGCTACCTGGCCGGCCCTATTTTTGCACACGGCACACTTGTTTGCGCGTGCAGCTGGACAGCTCTGAATATGGGGCTCCTTGTCTCCACACCCAACAACATTTCCAGTGCCTGCCTCCCACCATCATATGCATTAGAACCGGTAATATCCCACTTATGCTAACATTACCTATTCCCCAACTGGTACCAGTCTCCCCTCAGTGTCTACCTAGTGAGCTCCCTCAGTCTCTCTGGGTACCCAGTTGGAACAGTTGCAGGCCTGATGTGATCCAGCTGGTGGCTGGCATTGGTGCACTTTAGAATTTAAATCTTTAACAATTTGAATTCAACCTCTTTAGTTCTAACAACAGTTAACTGGTAAAACTGGGCAACTTCAGGCCGGGTGGTCAAACACAGTAACTGCAGAACTTTTTACAATGTCCCCCCAGATGCAGGGCAAACCCTGAATTACTCAAGGTTTTGTAGAACAGTCTCTTTGCTTGTAGAGCTGACAGTTTTCAGACTGTGGCTCTGGGATGGTTGGGATCAGTAGAAATTCGCATAGCTGAGATGAGCAGCAGACTCTTGCAGCTTGGACCTTCTGTGTGCATCTCTTACAGCTTGGGCCTTCTCAGCAGCAAGCTCTTGCAACTTTAGCAGGCTGGATACCTCTCAGCTTTGCTTGCAGAATGTCATCTTCTTTCTGCATCATCGCAGAACTGGATCAGGTCAGTGATGGGGACCAGGGCCAACACGCCTCAGGAAACAGATGATGGGTAGTGCCTAGCAGTGACATGACCTGGCTGACTCCCCAGACTGTCCTCATCTGGCAGACACTCTCCTTCTAGTATTCAGCACACTTCGGCTACAGCTGGCTTCAACCACACTGCCTGCAAGTGGCTGTGGCTCTCACTCAACACGTACATAGTCTTTTGGGTCTCCCACCAGATCTTAGCAGGAAACAGTTTCTCAGCTTCAGACTTTAAGTGCTCAGGCTTGCAAAGCAGACTGCTTTCCTCTTCAAGCTCTGAATGCTCAGATCGGGGACAGAAACTGGCATTCATCTTCTCACTTTAAAGCTTCAGAATTAACAGAAGAACGAATCTTCTCTCTTTAGCACTCAGACTTGAACAGAAGACTGGATCTTCTCACTTTAACAGCACAGACTACTTTCATCTTCAAGTTTTAAATGCTCAGGTCGAACAGGAGATTACTTTCTCCTTCTTATCAACTTTTCATCTACTGGATCATCAGACAGGTGTCCCTTGGCATTTTGCCCATACACATCCCAAGTAATCAAATCAGATCAAAAATCTTTATTTAATCAGGTGAAACACCATTGAGTGAGACTCATGTACAAAGTGGGCCTGGTCAGCATTGCGATGCTGAGATATGACAACTAAGATAATACTAGACAAGGTCAAAAAGTAGTAGCAGTTAACAACCATGCAAATATACAAACCTTTCACAATATTTGCAAAATACACATTTCGTATTTGTCTACGGCAACTGTACCCTAAAAGTAGTAAGGGGAGAGACAGCAGTTAGGTATGGTGAGGGAAGACAACACACCAGCATATGGTAACAGGAGATCGGGAAGGGGATGGAAGGAGGAGGAAGCAGTTGGGTAGAGATGGTAGTATTATTACGGGGATATTGGCTGTGTTAACAGTAGTGTAGACAAGAGAAAAAGTAGGTAACATATCAGCTGAAGGACTAAATATAATCACCTGGAAGGCTAAGCGGGGAGTTAGGAGTAACAGTTGCAGGAATCTCTGATATATTGTCTTATCAAAGATGTAAAAGTTGCCAGATTAACAACAGTGGACAGCTTTAGTACTTTCTGGAGTTTGTTCCATAGGGCTGGCAGGGCATAGCTTATGGATGAAAGCCCGAAACGAGATCTACATCTAGAGATGTTAAGTGAAAGGTAGCAATGCTTTCTAAATGAGTAGCATCCTGGGGTACTAGTTAATAGGTTTGAAATGTGCTGCGGGAGATTTCCAATTAGGGCTCGATATGGTCCATGTGGCCGCATTTACAGTTCTCCTACTTTTTAGAGAGTGCCAGCCTATCATTGCATGAAGATAGCAGTGGTGTGTCCTGAATGGGGCACTGGTAATGAATCTTATTGCCCTATTATATAAGGTATCGAACTTTGCCAATGCCATACTTGCACCATGGCTATACAGAAAGTTGGCATAGTCCAGAAGAAAAAATTACTCACCTTAGTAATGTTGTTTCTTCTAATGGAGTCTTGCTATATTATGACATATGCAGTTTGACCCAGCCTTCGAACTGCTCCGGAGGTGAAAGAGTTAACTTTCCATGCCAGGTATGGAATCTTGAGCGTGAGCTCGGTTGAGAACTCTGTCTGGTGTTCTTCAAACTCAAACTGTCAGATCTTTACGAGCAAAACTCACTAAGATTCTGTGTGGAAGCTGTAAACCTACACTAGCCAACTGGCTACTAAAATATTAACCATTTTTTGGTCCCAAAACAAAGACTCAAGTCAGGGGATCCAAAAATTAAAAACACAACACCCAAACACCCCAAAAAAAAGGGGTGAAAAAACAAGGTGGGCATCTACTAAGTGCCAACACTGCACTGCCCACCCACATCCCAAAAGCAGAGGTTCTGAGAGGGGCAGGCGGGGGAGGTCATAATATAGCAAGACTCCATTAGAAGAAACAACATTACTAAGGTGAGTAATTTTTTCTTCAAACAACATGAAGTCTTGCTATATTATGACATATGCAGACTACACAGCAGTACCTCCATGGAGGAGGGACAGAACCTACTTGGGAAATAGGCTCTGAAGCACAGCTGTGCCAAACCGAGCATCACTCCTAGCCCGGATGTCCAGAGAGTAATGCTTGGTGAAAGTGTGAACTGTTTTCCAGGTAGCTGCTTGACATATCTCTATGATAGGGATGTTCCTGGCTGCAGCCAAGGACGCAGCTGTACCTCTGGTAGAGTGAGCCCTCAGGCCTGAAGGGGGAACCTTACCCAGTTTTTGATAACAAAATTGGATACAAGAGACAATCTACCTGGCAATGGATCTTTTAGTGGCAGGTTCCCTTTACCAACCTCACCATAAGTGAGGAATAGTTGGAGGAGTCAAACCTGTGACCCTTGGTATGCTCTATGTAGTAACTAAGGCTCTCTTCACATCTAAACTGTGCAGCCTCCTCTACTCCAGAGGAAATGGTCAGTGAAGTACACTGGAAGAGATATAGATTGATTAAGGTGGAAATCTGAAACCACCTTAGGCAAGAACTTCCTGTTAGTCCTGAGGACCACCTTATCTCTGTGAAAGGAGATAAAATCAGACTCCACTGACAAAGCTTGTAACTCACTTATGCGTCTGGCAGAAGTGATGGCTACCAGAAACACAGTTTTCCAAGTCAAGTACTTAAGCTCTGCTGAAGACAAAGGCTCAAAGGGGGTTGCATAAGCTGAGCAATGCAAACATTAAGATCCCAGGCGGGAACAGGGTCCCTGAATGGAGGGTTGGTGTGAAGCAATCCCTTGAAAAACTTGGAGAATACAAGGTGAGCAGAAAGAGAAGAGGGCTTTCCTGCTGATATAAAAGCAGAGACAGCTGCCAAGTGCACTTTCAGGGTAGCTGGCCTCAGCCCCAAAGTATTTAAGTGGACCATATAATTCAGGACTGTGGGCAAATCAGCAGATTCTGGGGAAATATGCTTTCCAGAGCACCATATGGAAAACCTTTTCCATTTAGAATTATAAGTAGCCCTGGTGGAAGACTTCCTAGAAGCTTTCAAGATATCAGTACACCTTGAGAAAGGTGTAGGTCAGCAAACTCTAACTCTTCAAGAGCCAGGCCTTGAGGTTGAGGGATTTGAGATTGGTGCCAAACTCTCCCATGGGCTGAGGTTAACAGATTGTGATTCCTGGGAAGACACAGGGAAGGTGGACTGCTAAGGACAGAAGGAGTGGATACCAGGGCTGTCTGGCCCAATCTGGAGCAATCAGAATCATCTTGCAAGGTTGAGATCTGATTTTGACTAGCACTGAACAAGAGAGGAAGGGGAAGGCAAGAAACTTCCCTTCCCAGTTGAGAAGGAAGGCATCCAGAGGGACTGGGCCCAACACTGGGGGCCTGCAGCAAAATAGCGGAAGTTGGTGATTGTCTGGGGCTGCAAAAGATCTATCTGAGGAGCCCACCTGGCAAATACTACCTCCAGTACTAGGGATCCAGAGCCCATTCGTGATGGCCCTGGGAAATCCTGCTGAGAGCATCTGCCAGGATATTGTCCTTGCCTGGGAGGTGAACTGCCATGAGGGAGGTGTTCAGAGAATAAGCCAGAGACCACAACTTCATTGCCTCGGTGCACAAGGCCGAAGACCGAGTGCCCCCTTGCTTGTTGATGTACCACATTGTAGTGGTGGTGTCTGTTCTGACCTGTACCACTTTGTTCTGAACAGATGCAGAAACAACCTGAAGTGCTAGAAAAACTGCTCTGAGTTCCAACAGATTGATGTGGAGCAGAGACTCCTGAGGGGACCACAATCCCTGGGTGGTGAGGTTGCCCATGTGAGCTCCCCACCCCAAGAGGGACGCATCTGTAGTAAGGGTCAAGGAGTGAGATTGAGGGATGAAAGGAACCCTTGTTTCAGGTTGCTCTGATCCTGCCACCACTGTAGGGCCTGGATCAGGGTTGAGTTACTGGGATCAATTTGGTTAGAGGATCTCTCCTTTGAGACCAGAAGGCTCTCAAATGGAACTGAATGTCCCTCATCTGAAATCTTGCTCCCTGCACTACTGCTGTGGAGGCAGCCATGTGTCCTAGGAGCTGCAGAAAATGACTTGCTGGTCGAGAGACCTGCAGAGTGAAGGAGGAGGCCAGAGCCACTAAGGTCTTTGCTCTTTCTAGAGGGAGGAAAGCTCTGGCCTGCTTTGTGTCCAGTTCTGTGGCTATGAAGGTGAGTAGCTGAACAGGCTGTAGAACTGACTTTGGGAGATTGAGAAGGAAACCTAGAGATGTAAGCAGCTGCTGGGTAACCTGAAGGTGTAATTTGACTTGGTCTGGAGACTGGCCCACTATGAGCCAGTCATCCAGGTAAGGAAAGATGGCAATCTTTTGCCTTCTTAAATGAGCAACTGCTACTGCCAGGCATTTTGTGAATACCCTTGGGGCAGAGGTGAGGCCGAAGGGCATTGCTCTGAACTGGTAATGGCCTGAGGGCAGTTCGAATCTGAGGTACTTCGGTGGGAGCTTCTGATGAGAACATGGAAGTAGGCATCCTTGAGGTCCAGGGACGCTTAGCCAGTCCCTGGCCTTAGAGAGGGTAAATAATTCCCAGAGTCACCATTTTGAATTTTGGTTTTAAAAGGTGCTTGTTTAGGTATCTGAGATCCAGGATGACGCCATTCTCCTGTCTTTTTGGGGTAAGGAAGTACCTGGAGTACAGTCCTTTGCCCTGCTGTAGGGGAGGTACCCTTTCTACAGCTCTGAGAGCCAGGAGGGTAGAGACTTCTGTTTCCAGAGTGAGAGCCTCTGATGGATTTGCAGGTGGAAAGGATCTGGTTCTCATATTTGGAAATATTTTGAAGCTGAGAACCAGTCCCTGACTTACTACTTCCAGGACCCACTTGTCTGATGTTAAAGACTCCCAGTCCTGGACGAAGTAAGCCAGTCTGCCCCCTACAGGTAATGGAGAATCGGCCCTGGCCCTCCCATCAGGGTGCCTGTTTGGCAGGGGCTTTAGGCTGAGGGGTGGGAGCAGGCCTGCTCGTACCCCGTCTGCCTCTCCCTCTGAAGAACCCCCTCTGGGCATAGGCTGAAGAGGAGGCCTGGGCTTGGTAAAAAGGTCTATGAAAAGGCCTGCCCTGCCCTGGAAAGCTGCCTCTGAGGTGGCCTGCCTTTCCTTGGCCTGTGCACTCCTATAAGTGGTCCTATACCATCATCCATTTTCTTCATGTAATTCTCTGTCTGCTCCCCAAACAGAGAGTTACCCACAACAGGAAAATCCATGGCCTTAGCCTGGGTATCCTGTGACAGGCTAGTACATCTGAGCCAAGCCATTCTCGAAAAAGCCACAGATGTAGTCATGACTCTTGAAGATACATCATTAGAGTCCACTGCAGCATGGAATTGCACCTTGGATGCCTCAATACCATCAGCAGCCACCTGCTCCAGCTCCTTGGCAAGCTGGCAGGGACCTGTTGCCAGAGCCATAACAGTATCCCATCTGGATTTCTGGTATCTTGCCACATAGGCCATATAATTTGCCTGTCTGAGTCCCAAGGATGCTGCCATGTACTGTTTCTTTGCCATGGCATCAATCCTCCTGGAGTCCTTGTCAGGGGGGTGTGAAGCCGAGTGAATGTTTGCCTTATCACAGGCTGCAGCCTGCACTACCCCAACATGGCTGCATTGTTGTGAAAGGAACTCCGTATCAGGGCCTGACAATGTGTACCTCTTGTCCATTTTTTTATCCACAGGAGGTATAGTGTGAGGAACCTTTAAAATTGTTATTGTCTGTTTCCTAAAAGATTTATGTAAAGGAATAGACAATCTCCTAGACTCTGGGATATCCATCATTTCTACATAGTCAGGCTCCTCCTGTTCATCCACAGCTTCTTCCAAAGGGAGTTGGAGGCTTCAGCCACTTTCTTATAAAACATAAAATGAGAGGGGACTCAGAAAACCAGGGGAGACACTCCTGAAGGTCTGTCTGGGGAGATGTCGGTTCAATGGGCACATCAGACTTTCAAAATCACATTCACTCTCTTCATAATCTTCCTCCCCTCCTCCGGTTCATAAAATTCCTCTATATCATATTCTTCAGAACGGTGGCACCGGACGAACTGACCGCTTACCTAATGGTGCGGTTCGGTCGGAACGAAGCGACTGGACAATTTTGATCGCTTTGGCTATCTGCAGCAGTTGGAGAAGGAAATTTTGGCTCCACACCTGCTGATTTTCTAGTCCTTTTGCTGGGACTGGCTCCTCGAGTCAGCCCTCCGTTTGCCGAGGAAGTCTAGCCCTGGTCAGAGGGCACTCCCTCCGGTCGGTTGGCACCGAACCGGCTGTCCATCTGGGTCAGCGGACTTTTGGCCTCCTCATCCCTGAGCCTACCAACTCTCTTATCCAGGGTAGCTGCAGGGAAATTCCTGCAAATCTGGCAGTCTGCATTGAGGTGGTCAAACCCCAGACAATAAACACATGTGGTGTGTGGATCAGCCTTGGCAAAGGCTTCCCCACAGACACTATAGTGCTGAAACCCAGTGGGCCCGGTTTTTCTTTTGGGTTTCTCATAGTGCCAGCCTAACCAAAAACTTGCCCATTTACGGCAATCCGCCAAGCAAGACACCCCATCGTTCCCCAACCGTGTCAGCGGTCGTGGAAAAACGTGAATGAAACCGGGCTTTTAGAACCGACAAGAACCGAGAACCGCACTCTAAATGCAATTTAATAAAGTTTAACAACAACCTGATCGGTTCAAACCGAACCGATAATACTCGTTTACAAGTTCCACACAGAAATAATGTAAAATCTATCTATTACTTACGATACCACAGACAGAGCTTGAACCGAACCGTTGCGTTAAATATAGATAAAATGCGGTTTAAAACCGAAATTACACTTTTAACCGAGAAATGAACGAGCAGCAGGAGAAATCTCCGAGCGACTGTTCAGTGAGACGGAGTAAAGAATCTGACAGTTTGAGTTTGAACAACAGACAGAGTTCTCAACCGAGCTCGCGCTCAAGATTCCATGCCTGGCATGGAAAGTTAACTCTTTCACCTCCGGAGCAGTTTAAAGGCTGGGTCAAACTGCATATGTCATAATATAGCAAGACTTCATGTTGTTTGAAGGGCGAGAAAGGCAGACTGTACTAGTCTCTGTTTGGCTTCAGGGGTTAGGAAGTATTTAATCCTGAAGAACAAGCCTAAACGTTGCTTTAATTTTTTTGACAGTTCCTCTATATGCCCCTTATAGAAGAGTTTATGATCGGTCCAGAACCCTAAATAGTTAAACTTGTCCACGGCTTCGATAGGCTCCCCCAGGAGGGACATGATTTGATGAAGAGTGCTTATAGGTGAAGGGCTGCCTGGATTGGATTTGTGGGAGAGAAACATGTCTTTTGTCTTCTTAGCGTTTATCAACAATTTAAGGCTCAGAAGAGTTTGCTATAATAGACTGAATTCATGTTGCAGTATGCTACAGGCAAGTTCTGGGGTGAGTTTAGTGACATAGAGAACGGTATCAACTGCGAACAGATGAACACTAGCTTGACTGATGCCCTCATTGATGTTATTGATGTATATGTCTAAATGTCTAAAAAGTAAGAGAACCGTAAATGCGGCCACATGGACCATATCGAGCCCTAATTGGAAATCTCCTGCAGCACATTTCAAACCTATTAACTAGTACCCCAGGATGTCCCAATATTGAACCTTGTGACACTCCCCTGAGGACCGTTTTCAATGGTGCTAGTTCCCCTTGGGCCTTGATTTGCTGTTGTTTTCCAGTGAGGTAGCAGGTAAACCAGATGGTGGCAGTGTCATTAAGACCAATACTTTGTAGTATGGTCAACAGGAGATCATGGTCCATTGTATTGAAGGCCTCACTTAGGTCGAGGAATAAAGCGTGGAGTTTGGAATCAAGGACCAGGTGCCAGTCATTAGTTGCCTTTGTTAATGCAGATACTGTACTGTGATTTTTCTGAAGCCTGACTGAATGGGGTTTAGCAACTGAAGGGAGCCCAAATAGTTCCTGATCTGCATATTTACTAGTTTCTGTAGGAGTTTGGACAAGATTGGCAGAAGGGATATGGGCCTATAGTTGTGGAGGTCGCTCCAGTTGCCAGATTTAAAGAGAGGGACTACATGTGCCACTTTCCATATGAAGGGAATTTCACCGTGTGCCAGAGAAAGATTAGAGAAATGTGTGACAGGAGCAGTCAATACATGATACCCCAGTTTCAGGAAGTAGTGTTCCAGTTTATCTGCACCTGCACTTTTTTTTTGTATCCAGGCCCATAAACAAGTCCTCTACTTGCCTGTACATGGCAGGGCTGAAGGAGAATTTTGTCTTCTGTGTCAAGGCCTTTGTGATGGGGCAACCCATGGCAGGGTTATCTGACTGATGGGGGAGTCTGCTAGCAGCAGATGAATCAAAAGCGAGACAAGCTGTAGCAAAGTGGTCATTCAGTAGGTCAAGTATGCACTGCTTAATCGTGGTACTGATGCCGCCAGAGCAGATCTTGGTGTGGAGGGTGTTGGCAGAGTGATGCTCTTCTATTTCCATTAAGGTTTTCCAGAACTTGGCTGAGTCGTTGGTAGAGGAGGCCACCCTAGACTGGTAATGGTTCACTTTGGCTGCCCTAATTAACTTAGTCCAGTGATTTCTTGTTCTCCTGAAGGCAGTCCAATCTTCTGGGTTTTTAGACTTTCTTGCCCTTTTCCAAAGTGCATCCCTGTGGTGTAAGGCTGATTTTAAGTCAGGGGAGAACCAGGGGGCTTGACCTTTTCTTAGTTCTGGATTTTGCCACAGGAGTGTATTTGTCTATGACCTCTAATACAGGTTTCTGGAACAACTCATATGCTGAGTCAACAGAGGAGGCAAGATAGAAATCCTGCCAACTGATGCTACCCAGATTAGATAAGAAACAGAGTCAAAATTCCGGTGATTTCTTTTTTGGACGTATGTCAAAAATGATATGGGTTTGGGAACGGCCTTTACATAGGCTATGACACAATGGTCACTGATACTGTTGAAGAAAACACCCACATGGCTGAATAAATACAGCCTGTTGACAAGTATAAGGTTGAGAATAGTGCTGTTTGCTGGATTTTTAGTGTTGGGATGGGTATTCTCCAAAATGAGCTGGGAAAAGCCATAGTCACCGCAGAAAGCTTTCAGCGCTTTGCAGCCGTTTGAATTCCAATCCAGGTTAAAGTCACCTAAGATGATTACTTGACTGGCTTGTGTGTTTGCTATTTTGCATAAGCAGAACAGCAGTTCAAGTCCTCCTGAAGGAGGCCGGTAGCAGCTGACTATGCAGAAGGATTCCGAAGATGGTAGATGGATTCTTATGGTGACACATTCAAATTCTTTTGGAGTAGAAGTAGCGTCAACAAGGGTTACTGAGAACTTGTCCCTCACATAGATTGCGACCACCCCTCTTCTATTGGGTCTGTCTGCCCGATACACACTGTAGCCTTCAGACATCTCTCAGACATAAAAGCAGAGGTCTGACACCCCTTGGCAGAGGGGCTGCAAAAGCCTCAGGAACACCTCCAACCCTCTTTCAAGTATCACAGTAGAGTTGTATCTTCCTCTGGAAGCTACCAGCCAATTTCCATAACAAAGGTCAACAAACATCACATTCATTCAGGTACCAGCTCCTTCCTTCTATGGGAAGGCAATACAGAGCGCCTCCTAGGCTGGTGGCTACGCAAGCCCCCAAGCAGGCTTCCTTCATCTTTCTGGAGCAAGGGCCGGAGCCCCCTTCCCTCAGAAAGGGCTTCAGCTGAACTGACTCAAGCTGAATCTGTCCTCTTGAGCTTCAGGAGATCATAGCTGCATCCTCAGCTGACACAGCTATCTGTCTGTAAAATTAATACACATTAGGTTCACTCGACGCCTGATTGGCTAGCTGGTTAGGCGTCAAAACATTGTCCTTGCCTCTTCCCAGAAGTCCCTTTGTTGTAGCCTTTTGGGCTCCTAGTTCTTTCACTGGCTACCTGCCAGGTCAATGGTGTCGAGTATGGCTGCAAAAAAACAGTTTACACAATATCCCAATTTCAGTCCATTTTTACAGACAAACTGAACACTTTTAATAATTACTTGCACCAGTATCCAATAGTTTCTCCTCTGCCCTACTGCCAGGTAGCAGAGCGGACACAGATCAAGGCTCCCCCTACCAGTTGCCAGCACCATAGCGCTGTCTCCCTAGGCGACAGGCAGGTTTCAATTCTCCAAGCAGCCTCGCCTGCTTTTAAAGCAAGAATAGTGCCCCTTTACAGTGCCAGTGCATAATAGTGCTTTTTCAACATTTTCTTTTCTTTTCTCCCAAAAGTGCTTCCTGGCCCCCAAATGGGCATTTCTGAGGTCTCGGGGATCAGAATACACAAGAAGAGCTGTCCAGAAGCTGCTGGAGTGGTTTCAACACTGGGTACTGCAGTGCTCACTCAGTGTTTGAGCTGGCAGATGCCAACTCATACATTCATGCAAGCTTCCTAGTAGATTGCTCACACAGGCAGTGCCACATTCACGACCACCTAACTGGTGGTTTCAAATTTTACTACACTAGGACATGCACTCCCATGAGCTGCAGGCTGTGCTGCATCGCCCATTGCCACACACACATCACTTCCCTGCACAGAGGATTTGACCACATGCCTCCCTGTTTGTTCAAATACCAGACCACACACATGTTGTCTGCCTGTACCAGGAGAGGCCCAGGAAGGAGAAGAGGCTGAAAGGCCCAAAGGGCATATAGTACTGCCTGTATCTCTTGCACACGGATGTGTAGTGACAGCTCCTGCTGAGACCAGGATCTCTGCGTCCTGTGGTCGCCCAGATGAGCACCCCAGCCCTGACCGGAAGCATCCATGGTCAAGGTCTGAGCCGGAGGGGGCACCTGAAAAGGAACCCCTCTGGTGGGGTTGGACAGATTCTGCCAACACAGGAGGTCCCAACGCATGGGGCCGGACACCAGGATCCTGCGATTCAGGTCATCTGATTTCTGGTCCCACTGGACCCTTAGGGTCCACTGCGTAATCTGCACATAGAGCCTGGCCAGGGGAACAGTGGCTACAGCCACTGCCATAAGACCTACAAGAGATAAGACGGAATGGGCCGTGGTCCACCAGATGGTTGCCACTAGGATGGCCTGCTGACACAAGGTTTCCGCCCGGTCCAGTGGGAGGAAGGCCTGACCCTGAGCAGTATCCAGCACTGCCCCAATAAACTGAAGGCATTGGGATGGAACCAAGTGGGATCTGGGGTGATCCACTGTAATTCCCACTTGCCGGAAAAGGTCCAAGGTAGCACTCAGGGAGGCCGCCAGGCTGTCCCTCGACGGTGCTGACAGGAGGCAGTCGTCGAAGTATAGGAACACACATATCCTCTGGCAGCGTAAAGCTGCTGCCACCACCATGGGCACTTAGTAAACACTCTGGGTGCGAGAAAAGGCCAAAAGGGCATTTAAACTGGAAGATAAAAGCGAAGGAAGCCGGTGAGGGAAAATTGGTATATGCAGGTATGTATCCTGCATATCCACAGCACACAGACAATGTCCTTTGTGAAGCAGTGGCAACAGACCCAGCAGGGTCAGCATGTGGAATCTTTTGTACTCAACATACAGATTTAGCGTGCTGAGGTCCAAAATAGGACGGAGGTCTTCCGCCTTTTGGAGGGACCAGGAAGAAATGGGAGTAATGCCCCTTTCCTTCCTGGGCCCGAGAAACTGGCTCTGTGGCTGATTTTGTCAGAGAATGTGGCCTCTTGGGTAGTGAGAGAGAGAGAGACCTGGGGGATTTCTTGGATGTCTCTCTGTGAATTCGATGGTGTGACCTTGAGTGACTAGCTGAAGGGCCCACGTGTCTGTAGTGATCGCCTGCCACTCGGTCAGATGGTTGGTGAATCTGCCCCCTACCGGATCCTCTGGAGCTGGTAGCAGAGGCTAGGTGCCCTGCCACAAGTCAGGAAGCAGAGGGGGTATAGGGGAGCATCGCTCCTACAGCCCACTGAGACTTGGCTGGAGGAGTGGCCACTGCCGAAGGGGCCCGACATTTGTTCTGATGTCTGGCTGGCTGTTGCCTATTCTGGCACCTTTGCTGGCGATTAAATGATTGTTTTGGCTTGGTGTTAGAGCGATACATAGACTGGACAGAGCGCAAGACCTTGCCACTGTCCTGAAGCTCAGTAATTATGTCCTTGACGTCACCCCGGAAAAGGACAGGTCCTCTGAAAGGCACATCCTGGATAGCTGACTGGATGTCTGGGGCCAATCTGGATACCCGCAGCCAGGAGTACTGGCGCAGGCTGACAGCTGTGGCGGTACTTCGAGTAGAGGCATCTACTGCATGGTATGTCACTCTAAGGGAATGATGGCAGGAGATTTCAGCAGTTCTGACCATCTGGGCGATTCTGGTTTTAGCCTCGGAATTGGGCAAAGCCTCGAATTCCAACTTCAACTGTCCAAGTATAGATTTCTGGTACACAATCATGTGTGCCAAGTAATTCAGTGCTCTAAGGGTCAGTGAGGAAGATGAATAAACTTTCTGCCAAAACTGGTCCATCCGCTTCAACTCCTTGTCTGGAGGGGAGGTGCTCATATGTTTCGGCTTAGCTGTACAGTCATGGGCTGCATTAATGATCACCCAATCTGCTTTGGGATGGGAACGAAAGTGGTATTTGCCCTCTGGGGCTCGATAAATTCTGTCGGTCTTCATGGTGACTGTGCCCACCGATGAAGGCTGCTGCCAGACTGTGGAGGCCAGCTCCTCATGTGGACCAACTCATGGAGGAATGAGCAGAGGGGACATCTCGGGTGTATCCCGGTGTTCTGCCAACCTCTTGCATTGGGGGCACTGATCCTCAGTCTTCCACCCATTTGGCTCCTGAATCGTCTGGAATATCTCTGTAAAGGAGGGGTCTTCTGGAGGAGACTTGGGAGAGTCTTTGGGTTTGGATCCTCAGGAGGGAGGGTCTCAAAGCCCAAAGCCAAGGAGCTAGCAGAACCTGAGTCCAATGATGGGCTTCTGTCCAGA
Organism: Neoceratodus forsteri; assembly: GCA_016271365.2. Lineage (NCBI taxonomy): Eukaryota > Metazoa > Chordata > Ceratodontiformes > Ceratodontidae > Neoceratodus > Neoceratodus forsteri. Next base: position 1,677,415,346 of record CM057455.1, read on the forward strand.
TACAAAGCTCATGGGAGCAGGATCTCCTGCAGGGAAACCGCAAGTCCCTGCCATTACCAGCTACCACGGTAGGACGCGACGTCTGTCCTGAGGTAGAGGGCGAGACTCCACTGGAGAAATGGATCTTGGCATCGAGTCTGTGCAGACTGGTGTGGAAGCTGCAGCCGGTTGACGACGATCCAGTTCAGAGACCAACTGCATCTTAGTTTTGGACCACCAAGACTGTAGTGCCTCCCTGAAGTCCACCTGAGGCTGAGGCAGTGGAGAAGGAGGTGGAGGGGGCTGGTAGATGGAAGGGGAGCCTTGTAAAGGAAAACCCGGTGTCATATAGCCCAGCGTTGGGTAATGGAAGCCCAGTGCATCACAGGGAGAATAACCTGGCGTCGGATATCCTGGTGGCAAATACCCTGATGAAGGGTAGTGAGGAACAGGGAATCCTGGAATCAGAAGGCCTGGCAAAGGGCTGACGGCAGAGCTGAAGGTCCTGCAGGAGGCCCTGATGGCAGGAAGCCTGGTGTAGGCCCCAAATGAGGGGCCAAGGGACCTGATGGGGGCTCTGACAGTAGGAGTGAAGGGCCCGGTAACTTTAGGTCTGGTGTCAGACCTTCCGGAGGAAGTTCTGGCATCGGCTCTGATGTGGCTGAGGGTCCCCGCTGGAGTCTGGAGAGGGAGATCTGGCCCAGTTGGGGGAGCCTGCAGTGCAGTAGACACCAGCTCTTAAGGGAGGTCTGGCATCAGGCATTCTGGCCCTGGCACCAGGGTGGTGTGAGGCGGATGCCCATCCGACTTGTAATGTACTGGCGAGCCAGGAGTCTCTACCCAGGGAGGTGGAGAAGGAGGATCCCAAGAGGGAGAACACTCTGGGGAGGGCTGCGGCAGAAGTGGCAGCATGCACTGATCCGGAGGATCTATGTTGGGCCTGTTATCAGGAACTGATGGAAGCACAGTGACTGCGTGGACGCCAGAGAAGCTGGCATGCAGCTTATCAGCCTGGGCCAGGCGTTCATCAGAGGAGCTGAAGACCAACTTATAGGCCGCACTACCAGGCTTAAGCCCAGGATGAGGGGGTCTAAGGGTGGTGGAGCTCTCTGGCACACTGGAGGCACCCGCCTGAACTGTGACCAGCTCAGGTGGGGGGACCAAGGGCTGCTCCATGGAGGAGGAAGCAGGCTTGGCTGGTGGAACAGTATCCATGCCAACTGAAGGCTGCTCATTTCCCACGGCCCCCAAAAGAGGTCACGGGTGGGAAGGAGACCCATCCAGGTCCCAGTGTTTCTCCTTGTCCTTCTTCTTATGGGAGTCTGAAGACTCCCCCTCCCCAGAGAGGAGGACAATCCCCACAGCTTCCACAGCTCCTTCTCCATGGAATCCATCTTCAGTTTAAGAACATGGGTTTCCAGGGTCTGTGGTGGCATTTCCGTGTGGCCTGGTTGAAACTCTGGCAGGCCTCACAGTCCTTGGTCTTGTGCTCTGGGCCCAGGCAGAAGAGACAGAAGGAATGGTCTTCCCTGTGAGGGAGCTGAATGCTGCAGGAACCACACTTGTTCTTATGCGACTCAGAAGGCATCGGAGAAGACATGCACGAAAAGATATTACTTTCTACACTCTATAGAAAAAGAAATTAAACAATGAGCTAATTAATCCAAAAATGGCAGTCGATCAGTTGTTACTCCTCCGCTGTCTAACGTGCGCAGGTCAATTGTGGAAAGAATTGGAGGGCGGGCACGGGGACTGCCCAATATACCACTATATAGTGTCACGTTGACATCCGTCACGTGATGTCAGGTGGGCGGTCCTCCGCCAGACACTGCTAGCTAAAGTTTTCTGTGTGGTCCTAGTGCGTGATGGCTCTAATCCTAATAGTTACTACCTACTGCAAGAGCCCTCTCGAAGTAAGATCTAAAAGCAGTGAAGACTTTCTATGGCCCACCATACAGTCCAAGTAGAAGTATAAAGCCATATGGACATTGAGAGAATGGAGGATGACTCCTTCAGCATTTTGATGGGGAAGGACAAAACACAGGAAGGGGGACAGTCTAAATTAGTGAGAACACAGTAACCACTTTAGGAAGGAACCTAGGATGGGTACATTGTGAAATCCTGGTGAAACACAAGATAAGGGGAAATGGCAACCTAAGCCTGCAACTCTGAAACCCTATGAGGTAATCACCACCTGAAAACAAGGAAATGCATATCACAAGTAGCAGAGAGGCTTTAAAAGAAGCCTTTGTAAGAGATTCCAGAACCAAGTAAAGGTCTCATACTGAAGATTGCTTATTGACGGGTACACAGATGCAGGTGCCCTTTGAGGAACCTATACTACTCCTCCACCTGGGTCACAATCTTAACGTCAGTGAGGACATGAAAGGCCAAAATGTGCACATTCATGGAAGAGTGCCAGAAGCCAGTTTGACAGGGACAAGAGGCAGTCCAAGAAAGACTGCACTGGACATGAAAATGGATCCATGGAGCAAGAGGCACAGCAAATGAAATGTTTCCATTTCAGAGAGTAACAGTGTCAGGTAGACAGTAGAACATCCAGAACAGCTCTATAAAACCACAGTGGAATAGTTTTTCATCCTCAGGAGCCAGGCATGAATCTGCAGGAAAGAACAGTTACATAAGAACCTATCGTAACAGTAGATCTTTGAGGGGGATCTCAGTCATCGGGTAACACTGTAGGAACTCCACTGTCAGTGAAGGAGAATCCGCATGGAAGATTTTCAGCAGCACAACTGGGGCCACCCACGTTGTCGATGTCCACTGATGTCATCAACCATATGAAGATGTGAGTGGCCCCACTCCCTCTGCAGTTCTTTCCCCGGAGACTAAGACAGCCAGGCTCGAGCCATGGAGGACCGATGAGAGAGAGACAGAGAGGTGCCCAGGCCTATATGAAAGGCTGGATATACAAGACAGTCGGTTCCTAGACAGGAGCCCCAAGAAGGGGGATAGTGGGAGGGAAAGCATACCTGATGACTGAGATCCCCTGGAAGATCTACTGTTATGGTAAGTTCTTAAGTAACTGTTCTGTCTTCTTCAGTGGTATCTCAATCATCGGGTAACACCGCAGGAATGAGTCCCAAGCAGTTACAGGTGCAAACAGACAGTCTGGGAGGAGGGCTCACCATAAACTTAAGACAGGAGGCCCTGCAGTACAGCCCTGCCAAAACCTCCATGGGCTCTTGAGGCAATGTCCAGACTGCAGTGCTTGGTAAAAGTATGGACAGTACTCCAGGTGACCACTGCACAAATGTCTGTGGCTGAGGCACCTCTGGAACAAGCCACACAGGTAGCCATGCCCCTTGTGGAATAAGCTTTAACAGCACCAGGCAATTCTTTGCTGTACTTATTGCAGCAGAACACAATGCAATTTGCCAACCATTTGGATAAACAACGCTTGGAAACTGAAATGCCCTCTCTGCGTGGGGTGAAAGAAACAAACAGCTGCATCGACGTTCTACATTCCTTGGTCCGAAGCAGGTAATACTTCAGAGTTCTGCACACATGGAGCACTGCTTCCCCTGGATTGGCACACTAAGGGAAAATAAATAGGAAGGTTACTAAACTGGTTGAGTGTAAACTCTGAGACCACCTTAGGGAGAAACTATAGGATTTGTGCACAAAGACACCCTGTCTTTGTGAAAAATCAAAAAAGGCTCTTCACATCAGAGGGCCTGAAGCTCTGAAATTCTTTGAGCAGAAGTAATGGCAACTAAAAATAACGCTTCCCAGGAGAGAAAGCGTAACTCGCAACTTTCAACTGGCTCAAAAGAAGACTGGGTCAACTTTTCTGAAACAAAAATTCAAATCCCAGGCCAGGAGAGGAGATTGGATTGGGGGTTTCAGATGCAGGATGCCCCTGAAAAAGGTACAGGAGACATCCAGCTGAGCAATCGTGTGGTCACCCATGGGCTCACGAAATGCATAAATAGCTGAAAGGTGCACTTTGAGGGAGGATTACTGGAGACCTGAGTTGGAGATAGAGGTCAGGTAATCCAGGATATGGTTCAACGGGCAAGTGAAAGGGTCCAGACTATGTTTGGTAGCCTAGATGGTAAACCGCTTCCCCTTCATGGCATATGTGGCTCGAATGGAAGGCTTCTGGGTGGCCACAAGGACTTCTGCCACGCTGTTAGAGACCCTGAACCTGGTGAGTGCTGTGTCCTCTGGAGCCAGGCATGCAGATGGAGGGACCTGAGGTTGGTAGGGACCAGGGTCCCTTGAGCCTGGGTCAGCAGATTCCTGCAAAAAGGAGAGGGACCAGAGGTTCCTCTGCCATCTGCTGGAGCAGAAGAACTACGATCGGGCCAGAACAGCTACAGGACCTCAAGCCTCTGCAACGTTAGCACCTCAGAACAAAGAAACTCGGAAGGCATGAACTCCCACTCCAGGAAGACATACCAGAAAACCCCAGGCCTGGATCTGAGCAGGTGGGCAGTTTTGCATTGAGTGGGGACGCAAAAAGGTTCAATTCTGGATGACCCCATCAGTCGATCAGTTCTTCTGTGACTGATGAGAGAAGCTCCCATTCATGCATGCTGGACTGAGTCTTGCTGAGACTGTTTACCAGAGTGTTTAACACACCTGGCACGTGGACTGCAGAGTGTCAGACTGTGGTCCTGCAGCCAGTACCACATTCTCATGGCCTCCCCGCAAAGGGAGTATGAATAAGTCTCCCCCCTCCACTTGTTGATGTAGTATACTACACTTAGATTGTCCGACTGCACCAGCAGTTGACCCAGAGCAAGGTGTTCCTGAAAAGCCTGCATGGTGTAGAGCACCACCCTCATATCCAATACACTGATATGCAGGGAGGTTTCCCACTGGGACCAAGAGCCCCGAAAGGGACCCAGGTGTGCCACCCAGCCCAGACCTGAGGCATCCGTGGTTAGGATCTGCTGCAGGGAGGTTATCTGGAATGGGATGCCTTGAAGCAGATTCAAGAGGTCCATCCACCACTGCAGCACCTTGCGTACTGGGAAAGAGACCAGGACTGGTTGATCTAACTCATCCATGTGCTGGTCCCACTGTACCTGGAGAGTCCACTGGAGAATGTGCATATGAAGTCTGACCAGTGGAACAGTGGGTATGGCAGTTGCCATCAGGCCCAACAATCTGAGGTATACCCTGGCAGGAATGTAATGACTTGGGGCGACTTCCTGAGCTTGGGCTATAAGGCACTCTGCCCTGTTTTGGGGCAGGAAGGCTTTTCCTTGTGCTGAGTCCAAAACTGCCACTATATACTGCAGGCCTTGGGATGGTACCAGAACCGACTTAAGCAGACCAATTGTGATGCCCAGGTAGTGGAAAAGCCGAAGAGTTCACTCCAGAGTCAGGAAAGGCTGTTCCCTGGATGGAGCCTTTAGTAGCCAGTCATCCAGATAAGGGAAAACATACAGTCCCTCCCCCTTCAGAGAGCTACTGCAACCGCTGCTAAGCACTTGGTAAAGACTCACAGTGCAAAGGACAATCCACAGAGTAGCACTTTGAACTGATAATGCTCACCCTGAAAAGCAAAATGGAGAAACTTCCTGTGAGGAGGACAAGACCGAGATGTGCAAGTAGGTGTCCTGCATGTCCAGAGAGCAGAGCCAGTCCCCCAATTTCAGAAGGGGCATCAGGCCTGGCAAAGTTACCACCGAAAACTTTTTGTATTGGACATACAGATTGAGGTCCTTTAGATCTAGGATAGGCCTCAGATTGCCGATCTTTTTGCGGACCGTGTAAAACCACTTATTTCTCTAGTGCCTGGGCACTGGCTCGATGACCTGCTTGTGCAGAAGGGACTGTACTTCCTCCCGGAGAACAGACAAGTGAGCCGGGGGACAACAGGAGGGCAGGAGTGGGGTTTCTTGAGGTTGCTTGATGAGCTCCAGGATGTGCCCCCTTTCTATGATCCGCAGAATCCATATATCCAAAGTTATGGTTCTCCACTGATTCAGATGGAGGGAGAACCGACCTCCATCTCCTGGCCCGGGACTAGAAGGGGGGGGGGGTCTGGCAAGGAATCAAGCAGAGGTGGAACCAGCTGCAGTGGCTGGTCCCTCACTTCTGGTGCACTGGCCCGCTGCTCCAGCACTGGAGGGGGCGGGCAAGGCAGTCTGAGCTCTACATTTCCTCTGGGGGCCAGAAAACTGTCCCGAGCCTATTGTTCATTTTTCGAAAGGAAGGGCACCCTCTACCCCTTGGTTGGGTATGGTAGAGAGAGTGGGCAGACTTAAGGGCCCTGCCCGAGGCTTGCAGATCATTAATAATGTCCTTTGACATCAGGGTCAAATAGTTTGGTGTAATTAAAGGAGGCATTAAGCACATTTTGCTGCACATCAGCCACAAAACTGGATACTGTTAGCCAGGAGTGCCTCCACAGACATATGCCCATGGCAGCTGCCCTGGCAGTGGTGTCAACCATTTCATACAGGGCTCTGAGGAGATGCTTACTAACATCCTTAGCAACTTGAAGGCACTGAAGCAGTTCCTGCTTTTGGGTGCCATCTGAAAAGGCCTGGGCGGCAGTCTTGCTCTTCTTCCAATTGGCATTCTGGTACTTTACCATGTGTGACAGATAGTTTTCAATCCTCAAACCCAGAGTAGAGCCGGCATATACCATTTTACCCCAGAGGTCGATTCTGTGACACTCTTTGTCTGGGGGAAGGGAACTAAGGTGCTTAGGCACCTTAGACCTGTTATGGGCTGCCTTGATGACCACTGAGTCTATCTCAGGCTGGGCAGCATAGCAGGGGAATCCCTGAGGGGCATGGCTGGCACCATGTCTGGTCTCTGCCAGGCTGCCATGGCTGCATTCTTCAAGGCTGGCAAGACTGGAGGAATGATTTCTGGGGACGATTCAGGGATCTCCAGAAAGCCCACCCACTCTTTCCTGGTGATATCCTCTTCCTCAGTGCGGAAGCCCATGGCTGAGGACAGCTGATTCATCATATTGAAAAATGTGGGGTCCTCAGGAGGAAATCTAAGCGTTTACTTCACCAAATCCTCACTGACAGAGGAAGCAGTGGACCCATCAGAGACAAGGATTTCTTCTTCTTCTTCCTCCTCATCCTCAGGAAGAAAGCAGTCTGAATGGTACTCCTCCTCGATGTCGACCTCTTCTAGGTCTGGGTCTGGTGTCAGTTACACCAACGATGGCCTGGGGGGGGTTCCCGTGGCCAACGAGTAGGCATCAATGATGAAGCTGTCATCGACGGCGTCAGCGAGGAGGACCTAAGGGTACCCAGCTGTTGCACAACCACATTGGTAAATGTGACCAAAATTTCGTTTAGGTCTATGGTGTTAACCAGCAGAGGGGTCAAAGGCACAGATGTCGACGACCTGCCAGATGGGTCCTGAAAGCCCAGGGCCTGCTGGCCCAAGTAGGAGAAGAGGCAGGCCTTGACAGGAAGGACGATGACTCAAAGGTTGATGGCCGACCACCCTGAGAATCGCGTGGTTGCTGTTGGTATGGGTCTGGTGGACACAGAGACCTGGACAGCAGATTTCTTTGCGGTGCAGCTGCAGCTGACAAAGACCCCCAGAAGAAGGAGAGGCCGATAGGAGAAGAGATTGACAGCCGGGGGGCAGTCAACATCTCGGTCTTTTTTGTGACTTTTCCCCAAGGACTTGTCTCAGGCCTGGGAGCTCGAAGATCTAGTAGACAACTGAGAGGCCGGGACCCTGGAGAATCCCTGTTTGGAACTGGCTTACCTGTTGAACCATCAGGAAATTTTTGAGACCCTGCTGTCACCTGAAGGTTGTTTGGTTAAACTTCTGGCAGAGCTCACAGTCACGTACCCTGATAAAGGGTTAGGTTACCCGAAGCGCCGGGGCAAGCTGTGATTCTCCATACATTAGACTACACTCTCCTTTGTAAATTGTGCAATAAAGCCTGCAAAGTATATTCTGGTCGACTGCTGTGTTATTTCAACTGAGTGCAAAACCTTTTTGGGAAAGAAAAAGCTCACAGTCAGAAACTTCATGGTCAGGCCCAAGACAGCAGACACAGAGAGAGTGTTCATCTGTGGAGGCAATCTTCTTTCTGAAGTGGCAGCGATAGAACAGAGAAGTTGAAGGATTAACTCTTGACATAAACAAGTCATAGGAATCTCCTTAGAAAAAGAAAATCTGGAAAATAATGCTAGAAATAGTGTAGGTGAAAAAAGGTGCGAATACTGCAACGAAGCTTCCTCGGAGACCCATATGAGCGAGTCAATGGCAGGAAAGAACTGAAGAGGGAGCAGGGCCGCTCACGCCTTTATAGGGTTGATGACGTCAGCAGACATCATCGGCCTGGGAAGCCCCAGTTGTACTGCTGAAAATCTTCCATGTGGATCCCTGTTCACCGATGGTGAAGTTCCTACGGTGTTACCTGATGACTGAGATACCCCTGAAGGAGATCTCAAGGTCTGGTTGCAGCAGACTGCCCTGGTCATGTGACAGCAGAACCAGTCACAGAGGGAGTGGAACAGGGCATTGCACTGTAATCTGTCAAAGCAGAGGGGAACTAAATTTTTCCAAACCAGAAGGCAGCCAGTGTGACCCTGTCTTCCCAAAGGGAAAGGTGTATAGAACTCTCCCTTTACAGGAGAGGGACAACACATCACACCAAAAAACTCCAGGTCCTGAAGCAAGTGGCAGAAACACAGCAGTTCGGCACTGTGTGGGGATGCAAGAAGGCCCAAGTCAGGATGACCATAAGGGGTAAAGGGGTCTTTGACCATATCATCCAGGAGTTCCCACTGATGGGACTGAAAAAGCTACCTGCTGAGATAGTCTGCCAGGATGTTCAGAGAACAGGGCAGAAACATGCAAAATAGCAGTTACGTAAGAACTTACAGTAACAGTAGATCTTCGAGAGAGGTTCCTGCAGTATGTCTTCACAGAATAGAACTGCACCCTCCGGCGTCAGGACCGCATGGCAAACTTCTAGCTAGTAATCTGTAGTGGGGGACTGCCCCTGGCATCACATGATGGGCCATCCGCATTACTGTATATAGGGGGTGGTCCCCACACCCGCCCTCCATTTCTCCTGCCAGAGAACTCGGAAGAGGAAACAGGAGAAAAGAGTAGAAACTCCTGAAGCCCTGAGCTGCTAAAACAAAGCCCTGGGAAAGGAAAAGAGGAAAATACAGGAACTGGGAAGGTGGAAGGGAAATCGAGACCTACTGCAGGAACCTGTCTCAAAGATCTACTGTTACGGTAAGTTCTAACATAACTGCTGTATCTTACTTCAAGAGGGTTCCTGCTGTAGGTCTTCACAGAATAGGACTGAACACCAAGCAGTCAAAGAAAAAAAAAAGGAAGTCGGAGACGAAGTTCCGGGAGGAGGAAGCATCTACCAACTAGAGGTCTGTTTAGGACAGGAGGTCTTGCAGAACTGTGAGGCCGAAACCAGCTCTGCGCCTAGAGGCGATGTCCAGACTGTAATACTTGGTGAAAGTATGGATGGAAGACCAAGTGGCCGCTGCACAAATGTCCGCAGTGGACACATTCCTCAGGAAGACCGCTGAAGCAGCCATGCCCCGAGTCAAGTGGCCTTTCACGTCCCCCGAAAGGGGCTTCTCGTACTTTTGGTAAATGTACGAGATGCAGTTAGTCAGCCATTTAGACAAACCGTTTGGAAATGTCCTTGCTCTGACATTTGGGTACAAAGGCCACAAACAACTGGTCAGAACTACGAGTCTCTTTGGTCCTAGAAATGTAATATCTCAGAATCCTGTGCACGTCTGAAGTGTGCAACAGGTATTCCCCGCCTGTTGAATACCCTGGGTAACATACTGGCAGTTCAACATTCTGGTTCAAAGTAAATTCCGAGGCTACTTTCGGAAGAAAGAAAGGGTTAGTCCGCAGAGCCACTGGGTCTCTGTGGAAAATCAAATATGGCTCCTTACAAACGAGGGCCTGAAACTCTGAAAATCCTTCGAGCTGAAGTAATAGCAACTAAAAAGAGCGTTTTCCAGGATAAATAATGTATGTCGCATCTTGCTGCTGGTTCAAAAAGGGGCAAAGTAATTTTCTCAAAAATAAAATTCAAATCCCAGGGGGGACCCGGATTACAGACTGGAGGCTTAAGGTGGAGGATCCCCTTAAGGAAGGTTTCGGAAACCTCCAACTGAGCAAGGATGGTGCCCTCCACCAGAAGGTGGTAGGTGGAAACCGCAGAGAGGTGGCCCTTCAGAGAGGAATAGCTGAGGCCCAAATCAGACAGGTGCAAGAGGCACTCGAGGACTTGGGGAGCCGAGCAAGAAAAAGGATCCAAGCCTTTGGCCGTGATCCAAATAGAAAATCTCTTCCATTTCATGGCATACGTGGATCTGGTGGAGGGGTTTTCTGGCCTCCACTAGGACCTGAGCAACTCTGGAAGAGACACCAAAGCATGAGACGGCTATGTCCAAAGGTGCCACACATGCAGGTGAAGAGACCCGAGGCTTGGATGCACCAGGCTGCCCTACTCCTGAGACAGAAGGTCGTGGGAGAGAGGAAGTGGTGCCAGGGGTTCCGTCAGCTGTTGCAGCAGAGGGAACCAAATCTGCCGAGGCCAAAGAGGGACTATGAGAATCATGTGGACCCCTTCTACTTGGAGCATCAGCAGAACCTTCTGTAAATCAGGAAAGGAAGGGAAAGCGTACAGCAATCTCCCTGTCCAGGACAGAGACAGCACTTCTCGCCAAAAACACCATGCCCAGGAACAATCGAGCAAAAGCTGGGCAGTTTTGCATTGGATGGGGAGGTGAACAGGTCTATTTCTGGTTGACCCCAATAAAGGACGGTATCCTCCAATACTTCCTGCTTTAGCTCCCACTCATGAGCACGTGCGACAATGTTGCTTAGACACTCCGCCAGGACGTTGAGAACTCCTGGAACATGGACTGCTATCAATGTCAGGCCATGCTGGACTGCCCAGTACCACACCTGCATCACCTCCCTGCAGAAGGGGTATGATCAGGTGTCTCCCTGTTTGTTGATGTACAAGACCATTGTTGTGTTGTCAGTTTGGATCCAAAGTGTTCCTGGAAGTAAGAGAGACTGGAAGGCTTGGAGAGCGTACAGCACAGCCTTCATCTCCGGAAGGTTTATATGCAGATGCTCCTCTAGGGGATACCATGTCCCCTGAGTCCGATGGTCTCCCAGGTGGGCTCCCCAACCACGGCCCAAAGCGTCCGTTGTGAGGGTCATGGGGGGGCAGGGGATAGAATGGAACCCCCAGGGAAAGGTTGGATAGGTCCTGCCACCAGAGGAGATCCCTCTTCAAACTGCTGGAGACTAAGATCCTGCGGTCCAGGTCATCCCTGCTTTGATCCCACTGGACCCTAAGGGACCATCGGGTCACCCTCATATGCAGTCTGGCCAAAGGACTGTGGGTATGTCAGCTGCCATTAGACCCAACAGGTGGAGGATAGAGTGCGCTGTGGTCCAACGGGAGGATGACATCAATGCAGCTTGGTGAATCAGGGTTTCCGCCTTGTCCGTAGGAAGAAAGGCCCTGCCCTGGACTGTATCCAGCACCACTCCAATGAACTGAAGGCACTGGGAGGGTGAGAGTTGACACTTGGCATAGTTCACAGTGATGCCAAGTCTGGAGAAAAGGTCCAGGGTGGTGGAAAGAGAATCCGTCAGACTGTTCTGAGACGGTGCTGACAGCAGCCAGTCATCCAGGTAAGGGAAGACATTAATCCCCTTGCGGCGCAAGGCCGCAGCCACCACCGCCAGGCACTTGGTGAAAACCCGAGGTGCCAAAGAGAGGCCAGAAGGGAGGGCCTTGAACTGATAATGGTTCTCCTGAAAGGAGAATCTCAGGAAACAGTGGTGGGCTGGGAGGATTGGAATGTGCAGGTAAGCATCCTGCATGTCCAGGGAGCACAGTCATTGATTCTGTTGGAGCAGGTGTAAGAGTCCCTGGAGGGTTAGCATGCAGAACCTCTTGTATTCTATGAAGAGGTTGAGCAGCCCAAGATCTAAAATGAGTCTCAGATCTCCCATCTTTTTGGGCACGAGGAAGAAGTGGGAGTAATATCCTCTCACTATTTGCTCTAGCGGAACCCGCTCTATGACCAACTTTGTCATTAAAGCTTGGATTTCCTGCAGAATAAGGCTTTGATGGCCTGATGGGTAGTGAGACCTTCCTGGTGGACTGCCCAGAGGTCTGTCCAGGAACTCGATGGAGTGCCCTCTTGTGATGAGCTGGAGTGCCTAAGCATCTGCAGTTACCATCTTCCACCCTTCCAGGTGGAGGGTGAACCTTCCGCCCCACTGGTTCCTCTAGAAAAACAGGAGGAGGAGGTGGAGGGGATCCCCTCAAGTCAGGACGCAGAGGGGAGGGCCACTTTGCCGCCTGCAGCGGCCTTTTGGGACTTTGCCTGAGGAGTCTGGGTGCCAGAACAGGTGGCACAATGCTAGTTCTGTCATCTGCCCTGGTTCTTCCTATGCCATCTATTCTGGGGGTGACAAAAAGTCTGCTTAGGTTTCTGGCCCAACATGGAGAGGACATCTTTAAGGGATCTCCCGCTCTCCTGTAGCTCCATTATTATATCTTTAGCATCGCCCCAAAAAGGACAGAACCCCTGCACGGGGTGTCCAGCAGGGTGCTTTGGATGTCTTGCTCCAGTCCCGCAAGACGGAGCCAAGCAAGGCGCTACAAGCAAACTCCTGTAGTAGTGCAACAGGCCACAGAATCGATGGAGTCATAAGTGGCCCGTAAGTTTTACCTTCTCTAAAAACCTATTCCTGAGGTCCTCATCTGGAATGGCCTGGAGTTCCTTCTCCTAGTCTGATAAAGCCGACTTCTGAAAGGACACCATATGGGCCACATAATTTAAAAAGCAAATGGCGCAGGTAGACGAGGCATAGACCTTGTGGCCATACTGGTCCATTTGTTTGGACTCCTTGTCCGGAGGAGAGACATTCCGGTGTTTAGGCTGAGCCCATCTATCATGTGCTGCTGTAATGGCAACAGAGTCGACCTTAGGCCGGGCTGTCAAATGACAAGCCACTTCCGGGGGGTGAAAGGTTCTGTCGGCTTTTTTGGAAACCACAGGAATAGAGGATGGTTGTTTCCATATGGTAGAGGTCAAGTCCTCATGTGGCCCCGTCCATGGAGGGATGGGAAGAGGGTCCGCATTAGTGAGATCCAGATGTTCTGCCAGCCTCTTTCTCTTGGAGTCCATTTCCTGGGACACCCAGCTGCAGGCCTGTTAAATGGAACGGAGGAGTCCCGCAAAGGATGGATCCGCCAGTGGAGACTTTGGAGACTGCTTGGGCTGACACTCTATCGGGGAATGAGGCTCCAATTGGCCCACAGAGTCAAAGTCTGAATCACGGTAGGAAGACTCCGGTCTGCTAGGCAAAGAAGTTACATCTGGGACCACCTCTATGACCCTAGCTCCAGAGGGAACCACCGTCTGATGCCTGCCCAAATCCCGATCAGACGTCCGGTCCAGAGGGGATGGGCTCCTTGTTAGTGCCCTGTGGGTCGGTGTGGCAGCCACGACCAGCTGCAGTTGTCCCAGCTCCTGCAAAAGTTAGGACTTAGTATCCTTCCACCAAGCCGGTATGGTCCCTTTGGGTTCCAGCTGGGTTGGGGGAGGTGGAGGCGCAGGCAGTGAAGGCTGATAGCCTGGGTACCCTGAAGGATATGGGAGGTAGCCAGGTGTCTGGTACCAGTAATGGTACAGGTGGTAGCTCTGGTACATGTGTCCCTGGCCCCGCGTTGGGTACCCTGGCATCGGCACCTGCAGCGGGTAACCTGGCGATGGCCCTCCTGGTGTCGGGCAGTAAGGGAACTGAGGTGGTGGGTAGCTGGGACAGTTGCCCATGGGGCCTGACAGAGGAGGGGCGGATGGCCCAGGGGGCGGTGGTGCCGAGGGACCACTGGGGGGGTAGTAGGGTCCATCAGCAGGCCTGGGGTTGGTAAGGGGACCCCTGATGGGCCAGGAGTGTGCTTTGGCATTGGAGTGAATAGTCCCTGGTCCATGCCCAATTCAGTGGGAATGTGACCTGGGGATTGGCCCGGCATCGGGGGTCTAAAGGTGCCCTATGACAGATCTGAGAAAGGCAAGGGGGGGGTAAGGGAATAGAAACCCTCATCAACAGGTCTGCCGGGAAGGCAGGAATCTCAGAAAGTAGACCTGATGCAGGAGAGGTCTCTTGGGCAGCAAAACTCGATTCCCAGGGTTCCAGGGAAAACGAGACATCGGGCTGGGTCAGTGAGGCCCGGGAGGGAGAACCCTCATGGGACTGAGGGGAGCCTGGAAGCTCGCTCTGCACAATGTTGGGAACCACAGAAGTATCCAATGGGAGAGCAACCGCTGAGCGGACATAGGGCGAGCCAGCAACCAACTTAACGGTATCAACCTGGCGGGTGTCGGAGGAGCCGATGTTTGACTTACAGGTAGAGGTCAGGCCGACGACAACCAGGAGGCTGGAGTCTGGCTGGTCGGCCGACGCCAAGCACCCAGCGAGAGAGCTGGAGGGAGAGTTATTGGCTGAGCTTACACTAAGCCTCGAAGGAAGATCCTCTGAAGAGGAAACCCCTGACTGCCCACTGACCACGGTGGAGGGGGGAAGGTGTCCAATCCACCAGGGTGGATGGAGACCTAAGAGGTGGGGTACTCACCGATGTGGGGCCCCACCTGATGTGGCATTGGCTGCCTGGCGACGTTGAGTGGAGGAAGAACAATCCTGCTCCCAGTGCTTCTCCTTCAGCTCCTGAAGCTCTTTTTCCATTGATGTAAGACATTTTAAGAGATGAGCATCGAGGGCCTTCTGGCGACGGGTGCGCGTGGCCTGGTTAAAGAACTGGCAGATTTTGAAATTCGCCACCTTGTGCTTGGGGCTCAGGCAGAGAACACAGCAGGAGCAGTTATCCCCATCCGGGATCTGAACACCGCATTTTGAACACTTTTTCTTCAGTTTACGCAAAGACATACAACACGCTTTTGAAAGAAAGACATGGAAAAACTTGCTATTATACTAGTAAAACTGGCAGATGACTGAAGCTGTTCACCACGAGGTCTGACAATTCAGGTCGACGACGGGAAAGAACTGGAGGGCGGGCGTGGGGACCGCCCCCTATATACAGTCACGCTGACGTCTTGTCATGTGATGCTGGGGGCAGTCCCCCACTATAGATTGCTAGCTAGAAGTTTGCCGTGCAGTCCTGATGCCAGGGGGTGCAGTCCTATTCTGTGAAGACCTACTGCAGAAACCCTCTCGAAATAAGATCAAAGTGTACATCATACTGTATGCCAGTGCCCATGCTCACACCAACATGGCTTCTCAGCAAGGACGGTAGGAGTGTGTACCTCCCCATTTGTTGAGGTAGTGCATGTCACAAATGCTGTCCATCCATACCAGTGGTAGATGACCCCAAATGTGAGGAGAAAAAGCCTGCAGGCCAAAAAGAACAGCACTTATCTCCAGTATGCAGGGCTCCAGATAAGTTTTTAGTCCAGGAAGTAAAATCGCCCTAGTTTTCCAAGCTGGTAGCATTTTGGTATGCCAGGTAGTATTTTGTAATGTGGTCACACTGTTCTGTTGGACGATGAATGTTCTACTTTGTCTATTTGAAAAATAGCTACGAAAAACAATACATTTCTTAAGGTAATGAAATATAGTTTGAACCCCAGGCTGGACCGCTCGAGGAGCTGATCCCGTCCGCCCTGCTGTCCCTGCTGAGTTTGAACCCTGGGCCAGACCACCCAAGGAGCTGCTCCCATCTGCCCTGCTGTCCCTGCTGAGTTTGAACCCCGGGCTGGACTGCCCAAGGAGCTGCTCCCGTCCGCCTTGCTGTCCCTGCTGAGGTATGCCCAGGAGTCCACACTTTCTTCCTTTGTTCTGAATTTTCGAACTTGGCGTCTTTTTTACTCAGCCTCCAAGTTCCCCTTGGGGGCTACTAGAGAAGGAATCTTGCTCTGAATTCTTTTGCTGGATTCAACACCCCCCCTTGGAACTAGGATCCTTAAACTACTTTTATTGTGTTTTTCTTATATAGCCCGTCTTTAATTTGCTCCTGGACCTTTTAATTTGCTCCCGGACATTTTAAAATTAATTTAGCCTATGGAACTCTGCTAGCCTACTCCTGCCCCTGCTCCTTTGGAACAGTTAATTCCTAGCTATGCTCAGGCTTTAATAGGAGCCGAGTTTGAGTGAGCTTATATGGAGCTATAGGCTGCCTGTAATTCTTTGCAATTTGTGGAAGTTGAGCATTGGGCCTCCAGCTCTAATCTTGGCTGCATTTTCTGTAACTACAAGCCACTGGCTTAGTTAGTAAACTGCTCCCCGCCCGCAACCCAATTCCCTCCCACCCTTAGCTGGTGTTTAATTTATACTGTATGCTCTCGCGCAGGTTCATCCTGCTTTTTTTGATAACACTCTTGATTCTCATTTGCTCGTAATATTAGATCTTCCCGCTAGAGGCTGCCTAAAAACTTGTGGTTAATCTAAGTTTCAGTCGGGGTCCCTGGCTTCTCCGTGCATACCTCTCCTGCTGGGGGATCTGACTTCTCCTAGTCTCCCTCTGGCTGACTAGCTTGTCTTTCTCTCACTGTCTTGTTGGGTTTCTTTTTTGATCAGTGTCCCTGCCTCTTACTCCACTCCTCCTTGTATTCCCCTGATCTCTTGCTATTACCACCAGCCTATTTCTGCTCTCCATCCTCTCCCTCTCCTCCTCTCTCTCTCTCTCTCTCTCTCTGTTCTATTCTCTCTTCCCTACCTAGCCACTTGCACCATCTCCTATATCACCATGCATTCCAAGTCTATCTACCCTCTCCTGCCATTATTAGGTGCAATGTTTTTTCTAGTACTTTTAACTGGCCCCACTGAGTAGCCCCCTACTCGCCTGTTTTACTCTCATAACTTCTGTTTCTCTAACTTACTCTCCGACCCCTCCCCTGATCCTTCTCCTTTGTCGGGGTTATATTATAAATACCTTGGGTTAAGCTGGCCGGTGGCGCTGAGGGTTGAGGCGCTGGACGCCACACCTTGCACCACGCTGACGACCTGGGTTCGGGAATGGACTTGGGTCGCTGGGGGCTGGCAGGGGGAAGGGAGGATTCAGCGTCCTACGACACCTCTCCTTCCTTCGGGGTGGGTGAGGGACATGCTCCGCACTGCACTGACACCCAGCAGAGGCTAGGTGTTCGGCAGAACGTGGGCATCTACATTGAGGGAAGAGTCGGCGGACATCTGCACATTAGTTCACTGACATCATTGCATGTCCGGCTCTTTGGAATGACTAAAGAGGGGAAAAATTAGGGTACCTCTGCCTCTATGAAGCCTTCCCCGGGGCTTCAATTAGCCACTGTCACTGGGGTCCCCAACTAGTTACTGGTTCTGTGGGGCTGGATAGGGTGTCCCAGCTCACGGCCCACCTCCTCCGGGAGCCATGGGTGACCAGGGTCCCAGCAAAATGACAGCAGGTGGAAGTCCAGGGCCATGACCACGGTGGATACCTGGCGGAGGAGCCCACAAAAAAATAAAATAAATAAATAAATATATTGGGTTATTACTTAGGTATATCTTGCGTAGGTATGTTATCTCCCCTGGGTGTGTTTCTTATGCTGTCTTAATTGCCTCTTTCTAAATAAATACTCTATTTCTAACCCTGGCAGGTGATATTGAGACCAATCCTGGCCCTGCTATTGTTACTACTAACTCCCAGCATCCACCCTCAAACTGCTTGCCTCAATCTTCCTGTTTCCCCTTTGCTCACCTGAACATTAGGAGCCTAACTGCTAATCTCCCTGAGCTCGAGGCTTGGGTTAGTTCTAATAACCCTGATATTCTGGCCCTGTCTGAATACTGGCTGAAACCCTCTACTGCTGACTACCTCTGTTCCATGCCTGGGTATAACATGCTTCATGCTGATCGCTCTAACTCTAAAAGAAGGAGGGGCCTGGCACTGTATTTCAAGTCTCATCTCAATGTGACTATCATACAAGTTCCCCCCCTGGTAAATTTGTTAAAAAAATCCATATCTTCTGCATGTACATACCACCAAGAAACTCTAGGTTGGGTCTGGAGGAATTCATCGAACTTGTGCCTTCTATTGGCTGGGAAAATGAAGTAAGTTGCCTGGGTGATTTTAACCAGGACTGGGCCGGGGCTAACTCCTCTATGCTATCTTCCACTACTAGCAAGACAAACCTCACTCAGCTTATCCAGGCTCCCACCAGGATCTCCCGTCGTGGTTCCTGTTCCACCCTCATTGATTAAATCCTGACAAACAGGAAGGAGAACTTCCCCTCTGCTGGAGTTCTACCTGACTCCATTAGTGATCACAGCCCGGTTAACTGTGTTTGGGACATCTCTCCCCTCCCCCCCCAACCCGTCTAAAGTCTTATCTTTCTCTGACACCTCTAAACAACCCGGCTGCGTTCCTGCATGATCTAAACTTGGTTGACTGGTCACCCCTCTACCTAACCAATGACATTAATATTGCAGCTGGACATTTCAATGAAACCTTACTCTCTCTTCAGAACCTTCATATCCCAATCACCACTCGCAGGGTGAAAGGAAAAGTCAGCAAATGCCTTAAGTGCCCATTACTCCAGCTGCTAAAATGCAGTGATAAACTCTGGGCTATGTGGAAGTCCTCTTCCCTTCAGGCTGATTTTGAGGCCTACTGGTCCTTACGCAACACCTGTAAAAGGGAGTTTCGGTTGGCCAAGAGTTCCTCTGCCTCCAACCCTAAATGCTATTGGGCCCAAATTAAGGAAATCCTGGGAGCAACAAGACCACGACTCCGAATGAAATGCTATTAAATGACACACACTGCAATAACCCTCTCACTATAGCAAATGCCTTTAACTCCCAGTATTCCACTCTTCCTACCCACTCCCCGTCATCTCATGTCACTTCCCAGGTGTTCTCATTTCCGCAAGTTGCTGATCCCCCTGCCCTTGAGCTATCACTGGCAACATGTCAAGAAGTACTAAAGCTACTAAAGTCCATTCCTGCCTACGGAAACTCTGGCCCTGATGGTATTCTCCAGAGGATCCTACGACAATTTGCCTCTTGTCCTGCTGTACCTGTAACCAGGCTTTTTAACCTCTCCATCTCTTCTGCCACTGTTCCCCTGGCTTGGAAAGTTGCTAGGACCATACCAGTGTTTAAAAAAGAGGACACCAAAATCTTGTCAAACTATAAGCCCATTTCTCTCCTCCCCACACTCAGTAAACTGCTTGAGAAACTAGTTCATCACCAGGTTTCTGAGCACGTAATCAACTTTAACCTACAAACCCCGGTACAACACGGTTTCAGGGCTGGCCATAGCACTACTACTGCTCTTACACAGTTTACCAACAATGTTAAAAGCAACATAGATAAGGGACTACTTATGGGGGTGGTGTTCATTTACCTCTCTAAAGAATTTGACATGGTACATCACCCCCTGCTTCTGGCCAAGCTGCATTCACTCGGTGCCTCGGACTCTACCCTTTGCTGGTTTGGCAGCTACTTAGATAATCGTTCTCAGGCCATCTCCTTTTGCAAGTCTCTCCCTCTGCTATTACCTGTGGTGTTCCTCAGGGTTCCATACCTGGTCCCCAGCTCTTTTCCCTCTTCATTAATAACATCCCTACTCCTTCTCCTCACTGCAGCATTATCATGTATGCTGATGATCTGGTGCTTTACTCGACCTCCAAGTCTATTGTTGATATCAATTCTCATCTCTCCCCAGCATTTCAGTCCCTCCAATCCTGGTTCTCATCCAACTATCAAGTCCTAAACATATCTAAGACCCAGGCCATGCTCTTTGGGTCCTCCAGAAAGGCTCCCACTGAGTCCCCTAAGCTTCTGGTGTGCTGCTGTGATGAGACTGCTGTCTCCAACACTCTATCCTTCAAGTATCTTGGGGTTACGCTGGACCCGGTACTTGACTTTATTACGCATGTTAACGAGGTTTGTCGCTCAGTTAATGCCAAAATTGGTGCTGCCTACAGAGTGCGTCACTCACTCACTTCAGCAGCCAGGATCTTGGTTGCGAGAGGTGTTTTACTCCCACAGCTGCTATATGCCCTCCCAGTACTCTCTCATGCCAGTGTGGGGGTACAACACAAATGGGATATATCTTACAACAGTATCTGTAGATTTGCCCCTTCGGCTCCTTGCCTAACCCATCACGGTCTACTCTATTCTGCCTTAAACTGGCTGTCTCCCAATGCTCTTAGTTCTTATACTCTAGGATGTTTTGTTGATGCCTTAACCAGGTCTCCTCGTCCCTCCTCTCTGGGGGACATGCTTACCCTGGTCTCTCACTCTCGGTTCCATAGGTCCTCCACCTCCCCATTGCTGTTTGTTCAGCCTTGCTCCACTAAAATGGGTGAGCAAGCCTTCTCCTACTTTGCTACGAGGTTTTGGAATTCTCTCCCCGTCCATGTCAAGAACTCCTCATCTCATCTTACATTTAAGAATGTACTATTTGTCCAGCAGCTTGTGGCTCAGCCCACTTTCTGCATCTGCCATGTGTTAAAGTGTCTCTACCAGTCATTTCTCCCACGGCTAGGCCTCAACTTGGCTACCTTATATTATGTATTATATTGCAGGCTTGCCTCCTGCCTGCTTCTCCCACAGCTAGGCCTGATGACTTGCCTACCTCTGCTTTTTGTAATTTATATTCTGGAATAACTCATTACTGTTGCTGTGATCCCTCTGGTGTATTAACCTCTGTGGCTTAGGTGCCGTTTGTAATTGTGTTGAACAGTTCTCCATCACTATGTAACTTATTGTTTGTAACTGCTGTTCTTGGATGTTGTACTCTACCGGGTCATGCCTGAAAACAGGCAGGATGTTTGCCTACTGCACTTACCCGGTCACCGAAAGCTAATAAATAAATAAACAAACAACACACTGTTGTATTTCATTACCTTAAGAAATTTATTGCTTTTCATAGCTATTTTTCAAATGGAAAAAGTAGAACATCCATAGTCCAATAGAACAGTACAGCCTGGTAATAGAAGCTGATGATTGCTTTAATGTAGCTTACCAGCCAGCTAGCCTAGATTACTTTTATTTCTTCTGGGGGTTTTTTTCTGTTTTTTTTTTTAGAAAGCTGCAGATACAAATCAAGTGTCAGACTGGTATCCGAGACCATACTTAGAAAGATGAGGCCAGCCGGACCACTTGGCTAGAGACAGCAAGCAGTCAGGGAGTACTGTAGCTTACCCACAGCCCTCCTGACTACAGAAACAGACAGACCACCACATTAAACTGCAACAAATTTTGAAAGACAACACAAGTCTCATTACATGCTTGGTTGATAATCAGAGTAGCTACTAGCTAGGCTACATACACAGTCAGTGAGGCAGTGTCAGACACATTCTTTAGTTGCAGCCTGCCCTGCACCATTTCTGATCTCCCCGCCACTGCCATGCTGCAGGCTAACAGATTTGGTGCGATTTGTATGAAGTGCCAGTCTGCCCCAGCCCCAGGCCAGCCAGAGTCAGACAACTGCACTGTCTTTCTAAACTGCGCTCCACCCCGCAGTACAATTGAACTTTATAGCCACTGCTTTAAGTTGAGCTTGCAGATGGCTATTCTGATGCTCCGAGTGGAAAGCGCAATTTTAACAGTTGTTTTTGAGACAGACTTAATCCATTTGTCTTCGCAGTTCACCCAGGCATGCTTTTACCGCCATTCTTTGCTGGTTGCCGAACCAGAAGTGACTCATACTCATGAGAAAATCCTCCTCAGATTACAATGTGCATCCTCCTGACAGCCCCCATGCAAATGGCACTTGACAGCAGCCACCCTGTGTTCTTCCACCCCAAGTCGTCTGCCCCAAACTACAATGAAAATAAAAACCATTTCACGGAGGCTCAAAGCATTCTTCTGACACAAGGCAGCAGACTGCAATCAGAAGAACTTAAGTCTCTGCACAAATACAGTGTCCGCTATGGTATGCGGGGGTTGGGGGCATGGAGCATCAACACTCAGGCAGCAGCCAGGGATCAGTAGCAGGCTGCACTCACAAACACAAAACTCTTGTCCCGACTCCCTACAGATGAAACTAGCAATACATGCTCCGAGTCGCTCCATGCTGTCAGCCTTTGTTACTGACCTCTGAGCCAGTACTGCTTGTTTCTGCCAGTGCTCGCTCAATTCAAGTTAAAGAATGGAGTTGCAAACTGCACTGAAGTTGCTGACTTGCACAGA
This sequence comes from Neoceratodus forsteri, assembly GCA_016271365.2. Classification (NCBI taxonomy): domain Eukaryota; kingdom Metazoa; phylum Chordata; order Ceratodontiformes; family Ceratodontidae; genus Neoceratodus; species Neoceratodus forsteri. The sequence continues at coordinate 1,677,437,489 of CM057455.1, forward strand.
ATTGTCATCACTTTCCAAAGTGACTGTGACAGCTGAGTGGAAGATGTGGCATGCAGTCAACAATTCGGGCTGAGCTGGAGGTGCAGTGCACACAGAAGGGAATATTGGCATGGCAACCATAAATAAAGTCTGACTGGCAGAGTCAGATGCAAGTTCTGTGACACTGTGCTGTGAATTTATTTTATTTTTATTTATTTAATCTTGGATTACAAGTACCTTTGAGCCAAGGCTCTTTTACAAAGGTTCCACGTCAAATTGGAGAAACAATACAAACATAACAAAATTGGAAATAAGCAATTCAAGCAGACTGAATACATACATTTGAGGGGGAGGTATGTACAGGACAGAAATTTAAATAAACAATGCAGAGCATGAGATTCAACACAGTCACAAGTAGTGGAATAAAGGCAATTGAGGGAGGGATGGAAACAGGGCCGGGCAGGTTTCACAGTGAAAGTTGAGAGACAGAGGGGAATAACAGAAACTAAGGAGCAGCCGAAGGCCTTGTCAGGTTTCGAAAAGTGCTAAAGCCAGGGAGGGGGGGCAAGGGGGAGGGGAGATGTAAGCGATAGTGGGGATAGCAGATTAGGAGTGACAGTCACAGGAGCTGGAGGCAGAGAGGTGGAGGCGAAGGTAGATTTTGAACTGGCCAAGACTTTGCAGTGAGGTGATGTCTTTGTTGATTCCATTAAACCAGGAGGGTGCCCGGGTGAGCAAAGGACCTTTGTCCCTGAGAGGTGCGTCACCAGGGAATGTGCAGAATTTGTTTTTCAGAGGTCCTGGTGGGGTGGGGGATGCGTGCAGCATGTAGGAGGGCTTGGACACCTGGGGAAGCAAGGCCTAATGTGATCTTCTTGGTCATCAGGCAGGTATGGTACTTAATACGGTTAGATAGGTGGAGCCAACCCGTTTGGGGGTAGAGTGCACACATATGGGTGAGACGGTGGGATCCTGTGATAAGACAGCAGGCTTTGTTTAGGGCCAAGGATAGGCACCTAAGGGCTCTGTCAGACGCAGAGCCATAGACAACCAGACCATAATCGATTAGTGGTACCAGAGAGCTCTGCACAGCTATCCTTAAGGCGTCTGCGGTAAGGCGCTCCCTGTGCCTGTAAAGAAGACCAATGTGTTTGTTAACAGCTTTGGCAACAGTGTCAGTGTGAATGTCATAGGATAGGGGCTGTCGAGTGTGATTCCAAGATATTTAAAGGAGTGAACTTGGTCCAAGACAGCACCATGGCAATTTGCAATTGCAAAGGGATGAGACCTATGCTTGTTGCAGGAGCCGCAGAAAAGCATCGACTTTGTTTTCTTACAGTTGAGTACCAGCTTTTGGCTATTAAACCATTTTTCAACAGAGGTGAAACCCATCTGGAGCTTTTTTTGAAGTAGGAGGGGGTCATGATGAGTGGCGTGGATGACAGCGTCATCCGCATATAGCAGGATCTGTTCAGGACAGGATTGTGGCAGATTGTTCAAAATGAGGATGAACAAGAGAGGCCCGAGACTGGATCCCTGCAAGACTCCGGAGCAGACGGGTTTAGAGTCAGAGAGGGTGTGAGCAATTGTCACCCTTTGTATGCAGTTTTCCAGGCAGCTCTTAAACCAGGATGTAGCATCAGGGGAAAGCCCTGAGTTTTGAAGCTCTGTGATAAGTAGTTGGTGATGGATGGTGTCAAAAGCCATAGTCAAGTCAATGAAGACTGATCCACTCAGTTGATTATTGTCAAGAGAGTTGTGGATTGCTCCTGTGAATTTTAGGAGGGTCAACATAGTGCTGTGGACTTTCCTGAAATGACGGTGCTTGTGTACAGTTGGTCATTTCCACTCAGTCTGAGTAATTTTCTTTTTATAGCAAACGGGTGAATTTAGGTGGAAAAACCTGTTAACATTATATGTGCAAGTGCGCATGCGCAAAGTCAGTGGAAACACCCAGTCATGATGAGACGACCCAGGACTCTACACAGGGCATAAAAAAGGCAAAAACAGGCATAAAATACGATATGCCCCTTAACTGGACCACTGCCAGTGTGTTGATAAGAAGAGAGCAGTCCAAGGGGGGGCCAAACACCCTGGGTCTTGAATGCACCCAGATGAACTCTACAACCCATCCTGGAGGCACCCAAGGCGAGTATCTCCTGTGGGAATAGAATGAGTAAAGTGCAGCCCCACCCAAAGCAGATGGGAGCAGCGTTGCTACCAGCAATGGGCAATATATATATAAAGGGTCCATGACCAGAAAAGGGTAATTCAGGGATTGATAAGCCTGGGCCCCACTGGGCACGAAGCATCAACTGGGGAATACGCATGTGGAAACAAGCCACAGGAACTGTCACAATGGCAGCTGCCATGAGACCTAGGACTCGAAGCATGGAGCTCACAAGAACCTAGGCACTAGAAGTGACCAACATCGTCGGTGCCATCAAAGTGTCAGCAAGGGAGTTCAGAAATAACACCTGAGTCATGTCCAAGACAGTGCCATAAAGATGCTGGTAAGGGGTCAGAACTGATTTCAGATTGTTGACTAAGAAACCCTGTTGTTCAAATACCAGGCACGTTCAGTACAATAGCTGAAGAACGGCTGCTCTGTACAGTGTGAGGAGCCTCTTATCCAGGTAAGGGAAGACATGAAAGAGTTTTTCAACATACGGCCACAGCACCACAGCTATGAACCTGGTCAGGGGTAGGGTTGTCAGAACTAGTTCGGGAAAGATTCGAACCCATCACGAACCCTGGTGTTCGAGTTCTAATTCAGAACTCGAACACTAGAGGGTTCGCAAACGGGTTCGAATCAATCTGAAACAAATTTTTTTTTTTTTTTTTTTTATACATTAAGGAATAAGCCACAACGCAAGCAACATGAAGCAACCTGCCTGATTTCAAAGTAGCAGCCCCAGAGTGAAAAAAATCTCACTTGCATACTGTCAGCTCCCTCCAGTCCCGCTTCAGCTCTAGTATGATTGATCAAATCATGCCATGCCATTAGTGTTGTTGGGAGCTGAATGGTGTGGAGTCGGACTGCGTGCCTGCATATTTACTTCATCCCAATCTGTGTTACCACCTGACCATCTGCTCTGCAGTCAGGTGGTAGTCGAATACGAAAACCGCGCAGCTGCAGCTCCATTCATTTAGTCCCACCATAAAGGAGTTGCAGTAGCTTGTGCTACTACGCTCTGTCTGGGCTAGCTCTGCTCTTTAGTCTGTAGCTCTGCTAATAATAGCTAATTGTGAAATTGTTGTGTCAGATTGAGTTAATGTATTGCAAAGAAAAGTAAAAAAATAAAATAAAAAAGCTAAGGGGTGGGTGGGGTGAAAGGTGGGGATTCGGGAGTGGGAACCGAGGAAAAGAAAGGGCCCAAAGGAACAGTTGGTGACAGGCTCAGCCTCAGGGTGAGACAGAGGGAAGTTAAAAAGTTGCTGAATATTTGAGAGAAACTGAGAATTTATCTTTCATTTTCAATCTCAATTCAATCAAATCAACAGTTCAAACTTCATTTCTGCCTGGCATTACTTGTTTCACACTGGAAGGAGCGATCATCATCACCCTGGCTGGGGAAGGGGTGAAGAAATTAAAACAAACAGATTTACTAATTGTGAGGAAAATTAAGTTTAACTTTAATGTGTAAGAAGTTGAAACATTTGAATTTGATGGCTTTTTACTTACTACTTTATACCCTACTCCACAAAACAAAGTAAAATAATAGTCAGGTGGACAGGATTGTGTCTAAGGACTGTAGTACTGTGCTGAGCGTTCTTCTATTCCACCCTATAAAATTCCTGATAGAACAACACCAGGCTGTTTTTAGTTTTTTTTACACAGTACTCCCTACTTGTTTGTTGTGTGTGTGACTCCACTACACTGTATCTCTCTATTCTCCTGTGGTGTTATCACATCACCCTGCTGCGGTTGCTGTGTACCCTACCCATTGTGTGTTACTGCGAGAAGCTCATTGTTGGGCAGTCGTGTGATGGCATTATATTTAAATACATGACAGAAGCATATAAATAAATTTTAGTGTTGGGAGGAGAGACAGAAAAATCTCTTTCCTTGGGTTGTATATGTGTGTGTGACTCCATCTCGTGTGGTCAGCCCATCTCCTTCTGCTGTGTGCCTTTTGACTGCACTGTACCCTACCCAGTGTGTGTTACCGAGAGAGGCCCAGTGGGCAGCTGTCGTGTGGTGGCAATATCCTTAAATACATCACTGAAGCCTAGAAATATATTTCCCTGTTGGGAGAAGAAACAGAAAAATCTCTTTCCTTGGGTTGTATGTGTGTGTGACTCCGTCTCCTGTGGTCAGCCCATCACCCTGCTGCTGTGTGCCTCTTGACTGCACCGTACCTTACCCAGTGTGTGTTACCTTGTGAAGCCCAGTGGGCAGTTGTGTGGTGGCATTATCCTTAAATACACGACAGAAGCCAAAAAATATATTTCCCTGTTGGGAGGAGAGACAGAAAATTCTCTTCCCTCGGTTTGTGTGTGTAACTCTGTCTCTTGTGGTCAGTCCATCACCCTGCTGCTGTGCGCCCCTTGACTGCTATGTGTATGCCTATGCCCAGCAGCCCAATCATTCTGTAAGCCTTGAACCTGGGATCCTTTAGTTGCAAACCATCATATTCTTCAATTACTTTCAGTCCACTGCATCACAGTGTCACACACCCAAAATAAAATTTTGGAGTTGTAGCCAGCGATCATAGATCACATTGCCTTCTTACACAGGAATTGTGTGGGTGTATTCACTGCAGTATACTGGTACTGTTATGGCTGACACCAACATAGATGAAGCATCTGGTGCTGGTGTTGGAGCAGGTGTTGGTGGTAGTGGTAATCCTGGTGCTAGCAGAAATAACCAAAATATTTCACGTGATAAAAATTCAACAAACAGTAAAAGAGCAACAACGAAGTGTGGTAAAGGGGGACCTTTTAAGAAAGCCTGTGCATCTGCTGGGGTCACACGGAGAGGCACCATAAGGTATGCCGTTCATGCTGTTAAAATCCCTGTGACTAGCAGTAATAATGCAAGTGACAGTGAGTCCCTCTCTGACTCAGACAGTAGCTCTTTGTCTCAGTCTGACACTGTTGTGTCTTGTGACGTATCTTTACTTCCTCAACAAAGTGAGATGAGCAAGTCTACTGACACTGAATCAGGTAGTGCACTTGCAAATACATCCAGCACTGTTGGCAATGAAAAGGACATATCCATTGAATCCACCACTTCTGTGTCGGCCAGCAATGAAAATCCATCAAAGTCCTTTGTCCACTCTTCTAGCACCAAGGAGCATGTCCCAGGTTCTGTTAGGACAGGTGAAAAGATACAAACAGTCTTTAGCTATCTTCTAGCACTCGAACAAAATCTGTCACATCTGAGGTGTGGAATTATTTCTCTGTGAGTAAAACTGATCCATGCAGATCAATTTGTTCCCTGTGTAAACACAGTGTAAGCCGTGGTAGAGTTGTGTCATGCCTTGGCACTACAGCTCTTAAACGCCATCTGAAAAAGCATTCAGTTTAGCTTGATCGTCCACAACCCATGTCCTCCATCTTCCATACCACACGTGAGAAGGGTCAGGAATCTGAAATGGATACTGAATTGTCTGAACTTGATGCGGACAAAACCACTGCCAGCCCTAGGATCACTGTTACCACCAATGCCAGCACCATTAGTACCAGTTGGACATCCAGTGATGGCACTGAATGTATAAGTCCTAGTCCACCATCTCAGCGTCTATCTGCCCATCGAATCATGGTGTATAATAAACCAGCAGGGACATGTTGTAAACAGCTAACACTGTCTCAGGCATTTGAAAGGAAGAATACCTTTACTAAAAATCATCCAAAGACCCTTCATCTTAATCACAGAATTAGTGAACTGTCAGCCGGAGCCCTTCTCCCATACTCTTTGGTAGATCATGAGGATTTTAGGGAGCTCATGAAATTAGCAGAGCCTCGTTACAATGTTCCTCATCAAAGGTACTTTTCCTACGTTGAAATACCAAACATTTATCAGTCTTTAAAAGCGACAGTGATGCTTGCACTTAAAACTGCAGAGGGTGGGGTTATTAATGTCACAACAGATATGTGGACCAGCACTCAAAACATAGATTACATGTCCCTTACCGCTGATTGGGTCACGTTTTCTTGTGCTTCTTCAAAAACAAAGACACCCCAAAAGATGGCGCTGCTGCCAGGGGTGTTGGCGGGCATATGCACTGTACTCAGCAGAGTACAGCAAAAAAAAATCAGGCAGGGGCAACAACTCAGGCAGGGGCAACAAAAAGATGACAGCAAGGACATTGTGAGTCACATTGTATCTGTGTCGTGCTGAGCCCTTCTGCCTTTGTTGTTCACTACGGGGCACTGATGCCACCAGCCAAATACACAAATAAGAACAACTTACCAGGCAGGCAGAAGAACACAAAAGAAGGAGGATTACAGGAAAAAACTGATTACTTGAAATCAGAAATGGCAAATGGGGGGCTATTGTTGGTATGGAGTGGCAGTGCATATTTATAATAGACACACAAGGTAGGTAAGAAATAACATCACCCTGGGTGGGCTGAACACGAGGCTAAGTTGAGTAGCTTCCACTACCCCAGGAGTGATGTTATTACATGATAACACACACCTTGGAGTGCCTTATTGCAATTATACAATGGCTCGATGTTATACAAAACAAAAATAAAAATGTTTTTAGTAGATTTTTAGTGAGGCAGTATATCTTTGTTTCTGAAAAAAAAAAAAAAAAGGCTCAGGCTCCATAAAATCAGCACAGTGATGTTATTGTGTAATATCATCACTGTCTCAGGCACACACTGACCAATCAGAGTCCAGGAAATTTTCTTGTCATTGTATAATTTGGTTTATGTTTACATAATGGGGGCACCAGTGCATCAGTTTTGAGTACAAGTTTAAAATTCCTGGCTACACCCCTGGCTGCTGCATATAAAGAAGTTTGGGCAAAGTCATACAGCTGCAAACATCTTGCAGGAACTAAATGACCTCCTTGACGAATGGGTTTATTCTCACGGTCTAAAATGTGGCTTCATAGTAAGTGACAATGGAGCCAACATCTTGAAAGCAGTACAGGATGGAGGATTTATGCATGCTTCTTGCTTTGCACATTGCTTATATTTAATTGTCACGGGATTTCTCAGCAATGAAACACAAATGGATGGTATGATTGCTGTTTGCAAAAAAATTGTGACTCACTTTTCACATTCAATCAAGGCTATATGGACATTGTCCGAACTGCAAAAAAAAACACAAGCTGCCCCAGCAAAAGCTGATTCAAAATGTTTCCACTTGTTGGAACTCAATGCTTTATATGCTGCAGCACCTCTTGGAGCAAAAGCAAGCTGTACACGAGTATTGCTCCAGTTACATTATTGGAGATGGCATTATGCTGTCTGTGCTGCAGTGGAAATTAATAGAGACAGTGTACAGCATCCTAGCTCCTTTTGAGACAGCTACAAGAGACATGTCTTCTGAAGGCGCATCTGTGACTCAGGTTATCCCACTCATAATGCTGATTTCACATCATCTTAGTGTTCTAAATCTACAAATAGAAAAATACAGATCTGAAGCTCAGACAACATGTCCCCTGTATCATGAGAATCTCGTAAAGAGAATGAGTGAGTGCTTCAAAACCAATGACAAATTAGTTGAAATGACGAAATCAAAACACTACATCCTTGCAACTCTCTTACATCCCAGGTGCAAGGCTATACATCTTCCAAAAACAGATGATCTAGAGCAGTACAAATGTATGTTGCTAGATGAGCTGCAGCACTCACAGGAGTCAAACACAGACACGCACAGTACGCTCAGGTTGTCATCACCACAACATGCAGGATCATCTTCACAATGGGATACAGAACTGGAAAAGTCACCAAACATTAACAGTAGTTGTTCCACAACTGCCACTTCTTCAACCCTTAGTAGCAAGCTAAATCTGTGGCAAAACCTTTCCCAAATTGCTGCCAAACCAGCTTATGCGGATTCCTCTTCTGAGCAGTCTCTGTCCATCATGGTAGACAGTTACCTGCAAGAACTGCCTTTTCCTACTAATGCATGCCCTTTTGAATACTGGAGATCAAAAAAGTCGATTTGGACAGAGCTGTATGATGAAGCCTGTAAATATCTTGGTTGTCCTGCAACAAGTGTCTCTTCAGAACACATGTTTAGTACTGCTGCTGGCAATATTGTGACAAACACCAGAAATAGCTTGCTGCCAGAAAATGTACACACATTAACTTTTATTAAAGTTAATAAGACATGATTTTCGTATCCCTACAAGAGTATACAAACTGGTCCTGAAGTGACTGATGTTGTGGATGTTGATGGTGATGACAACTCAGATGGTGGTGGCTGGTAAATACTGTGTGGGACAGAGTCTGACTGCACCAAAAAGGAAACTTTTACAGACTGTGATGCCTTTGGTTGTCTCTCTCCTTTCCCGATCTACTACCTTGGACTATATACCCCCAAAAACTTTCACCATTTCATGGCAAACTGCTTTGTAGCTAGGGTCTAAAGTCAACAAGTTTTACATACAGGGCAATTTTAACATCAGTGGGAACAGGCCCAAATTTGGCACAAAAGGGACACTGTCATGTCAATCATTTCTGTATCATATTATTTATAGTTAAAGTGCAAACATATATTTTTGGATTTACCTTCTGTGACTTTGTGGTGCATCAGTATGGGCTGGGACCGGGTCGGTCTATTTTTCAATTTTAAAGAGGACAAAACAATGAGTTCTAATTGGTGGCTGTTTATTATTTTTTCAATTACAGAAATGTTAGCCATATACCAAAATGATCTATATGTAACTTATCTTACTGAATAAAAAATTATGGGAAAAACTGTATTTTGTATTGTTATGTTTCTGTGGGCAGCATCCTGTTACAAGTCTCTTCTGGGAAACAGAGTCATCTGGAGTTTTACCTATGTCATGGTTGTGCACATATCATTCTGTAAGCATAGGTCTCATACCACAACAGCTCGTGTTTAACATTCTGTTGTACATAGACCATGGCATAATAGCAGCAACTCTCAAATTACTGGTTCCATGAAGAGGACTGTACAGAATGTTGTCCATAAGAAGAAGGCAACTGAAAAGAGAGTTTTTCACATAAGTGTTGTTTATTAAGGAACAGTTAAGTATGGCTCATTTGGAGGCAAGAGTTTCATTTTTCTTGAGTAAGCATGTGGTAGTTTTAGCATTTGAGAGGGGGAGGAGGGTAGAATGGGTGCTGGAGGGTGGGAAAGGGCTGGAGGTTGGTTTAACATGGATGCAAGAGGGAGAAAGATGGCATGGATGCTAGTGCATGGGTGAGGGTTGGGGGTTGGTTTTAACATGGATGCAGAAGGGAGAAACATGACATAGTTGTTAGCTTTTAACATGGGTGATGGTTGTGGGAGTGGGTTTTAACATGGGTGAGGGACAGAGAAGGGTGACATGAATGGTAGTTCATGATTAAGTGTGGGGGTAGTTTAAATATTTGGGTGAGGGAGGAGGGTGGATTATGTGCTTGAGGGGGTGAGGGTTGTGGGTTGGTTTTAACATGGGTGTAAGGGTGGTATGGGTGCACCAGTCGGACGTCGGACCATTACACTGTGCAATTTAATTTTTGCACCCTTCTTCGTAGGCCAGCCCCTGGGGAGATGGTCGAGTACCGCCCTTTACGGTATGTGACTCCTGATGGTCTAACTGCGGTGCTTGATCTATCAGAATTTTCAGTGGCGAGTTTGGATCTGGAGGTTTTGGTTCCGGCATATAATAAGGCCATTACCTCTGCTCTGGATTCCATTGCTCCAGTCCGTGTGCGTTCTCTCTCCCTTCACCCTCAGTCGCCGTGGTTTGACGGGGACTTGAGGGAGATGTGTCGATTAGGACGCAGGCTAGAGCGGTGCTGGCGGAAATCCGGCTTAAAAGCCAACCATCTTAGACTGCTAGAGCATTATCGACTCCATCAGTCGGCAATTTCCCGTAAGAAGGCAGTATTCCTGTCTGGGGAAATTGCTGCCGCTCAGAACTGACCAGCTCAGCTCTTTCGAACCGTGGACAGGCTGTGCAACCCAGCCTGTCTACAGGTTCGTAGAGCTTTTTCTCAATCACAGTGTGATGAGCTTGCTCAGTTCTTTGTGGATAAGGTGGCCGACATCAGGGCGGAGACCCGTGCAGCGCTCTCTATGGGAGTTGCTGTGGACCAGCACTTGGTCACTATCCCTCTTTTTCCCTGGAGTTCCTTCGAACGGATGGAAATCGTGGATGTTATGAGGATTGTCCAGGGTATGCACACTACATGTTGTAGTTTAGACCTGGGTCTACAGCCCTGATAATGGGCTGTGGGGATGTTATCGCCCCGGTTCTGGCACAGATAATCTGGTGCTCCCCTGACTCTGGTGAGTACCCCTGCTCCCTGAAGGAGGCAGTGGTGACACCATTGTTGAAGAAGGCTTCTTTGGACCCAGACTCTCTCGCTAACTACAGGCCAATCTCTAACCTTCCCTTTGTGGGGAAGGTGACTGAGAAAGCAGTGGCTGCTCAGTTGGACAACCATCTGACCATCCATAGCATCTACGAACCTCTCCAATCTGGTTTTTCGAAAGAGGCACAGCACCGAGACTGCGCTGGTTCGGGTGCTCAATGATCTCCTGATGGCGAGAGACCAGAAAAAATGGTCCATTTTGGTTCTGCTTGATCTGTCATCAGCATTTGACACCGTTGACCATAGGGTTCTGCTTGAGCGCCTGAGATGCATCTGTGGGCTTTCTGGTTTGGTCCACAGATGGTTTACCTCTTTCCTCACTGGTAGAACTCAGAGGGTGGTGTCGAGGGTCTTTTCCTCCGACCCTATTTCTCTGTCTTGTTGGGGTGCTTTAGGGCTCAGTGCTGTCTCCCATGTTGTTTGCGGTGTATATGCTTCCCCTTGGAGACACTGTAAGACGGTATGGGTCGAAGTTTCATTGTTATGCCAATGATACCCAGCTCTACCTGTCTTTTGCACCAGACCAGGATGGAGCACTCCTGGTGTTTAATAACTGCCTTAGTGAGATCCAAGGTTGGATGAGGTCCAGCTCGCTGAAGTTGAATCCTGGGAAGACGGAGGTGATGGTTGTGGATCCTGGTCGCCGGATAGGGGGGTGGGGAGCAAATCAATCCATAGGTTTACTCCTTGGGGATGTTGAGCTCCCTATCTCTGAACAGGTGCATGACCTAGGGGTGATTCTTAACGATAGGCTGCCATTATGTTTACAGGTGTCAGCTGTTGTTAAGTTATCCTTTTACCATCTGAGGAACATCGCTAGGATCAAGCACCTTGTTCTGTCCGGGGACCTGCCTACATTGATCCACGCCTTTGTGACCTCGCGTTTGAATTACTGCAACTCCCTTTACTTTGGGCTTCCAGGGGTTGATATCCGCCGCTTGCAGCTGGTGCAGAATTCCGCAACCCGGTTGTTGATGGAGACTCCTCGTTCTTCCCACATTACACCGGTGCTGCAGGAACTGCACTGGCTGCCTGTTCAGTGGTGGATCACCTTTAAAGTCGGATTACTGACTTATAAAGCCCTACACGGACTGGGCCCTGACTACCTGAAAGAGCTCTTGGTTCCTTACCTCCCAGAGTGACCACTCCGCTCAGCCAACGAGGGGTTGCTGGAGATTCCGCGAGGGTGTTTTTAAAATCTTCTGGGGCCTGGGCTTTCATGTTCGTGGCACCAACCCTCTGGAATTCTCTACCCCATTGGATTAGGGAGTGCATGACTGTGGGGGGTTTTAAACAAGCATTGAAAACATATTTATGGAATAAGGCATATGGGGATGGTGTTGAAGTGGATTGACTATAATAGTCTGGTTGTTTCATAATGATGTTGTATAATGATGTTGTAGTGTGAAATTATTTTAACTATGTACTGCACCTTGATTTTGAAAGGCGCATTATAAATAAGGTTTATTATTATTATTACTGCATAGATGAGGGTGGTGGAAGAAAAGTGGAATGGGTGCTGGGGTGAAAGGTGGGTGTTGTTTTAGTCCTTTCCTTTACAGATTCGTGATCGGCTGGGGATGGTGAGAAAAAAAGATGATGACAGACTGATGGTATGGGAGGGCTGTACCGATTGCCCACTGTGGAACCTACTATAGATATAATATATATATATATATATATATATCCTTTTTTCTTATTAAATACATTGCAAACTGCTGCCACCTAGCACAAGTGCCCTGTCCCCTTTAAAAAAAAGAATAAAGGAATCAGAAATAAAAGAAAATCTGCATCAGCAGTCTTCACAAAATGTGACCTATCATAAAGTGTTTTTGCTTTACAAGTAGTGATAATTTAATCTATAATGGGGTTGAGAGACACTGTCCCTTAAACATCACATCACATGCCAACTGCTGCAGCTACATTAAATGTTCCTTAAGTTAGTATGTGGTGAGGAAACCCCTTTTTCTAATTATGTGACTGAAATACAGATTTTATTGACGTATCAGCTGGAAAAATGCATAATCTTAGAAAGTTGTATGTATTACTTCAATTTGCCAACAAGAATGTTGGTATATGTATGCATTATCTTAGAATAATAGTTCTCAGACTTTGTCACAGTGAGCCTCCCCAAATCCATGGAAAAGATTTTGAGCCTCCCCCAAAAACTGAAATAATTTTGGGCCCCCCCCCAAAGAAAAATAACATACTGTACTTTGCGCAGTACACCATGAATAAATTGAAACCCCTCCGAGTACTTGGCTCACATTCAGTTCTTGGTCTTATACTGACATGGAACATTTGAAAAGTGCTCATGTGCTCAAAGGTGTTATCTGAATAACAAATAAATAAAATAAACAAATATTATTATTCGCTTATTGAAACCCTCCCCCAACAGGCCAACCTACTTGTTCGCTATTTTCATTTTTGAACCATTGTTACCCTTGTTGCAGTACCTTCACGGGTCAGACTGCTTTCTCTGTTTCCTCTCATATGAAATAACCTTCCTCCATACTTTGCCTCTCCCGCTCCTTCCCTGCTCCTAAGCAACTTCTTGAGGATTACTTTGCTCCTTCCTGCTGTTGCTCTCAGCACTTCTATGCTCAACCCTTATATTTGGTCTGTTCTGCCATCAGTCTACAAATTAATCAATTACCACCACTCATTATTAGTTTATTGCTCATATTTGTTTTACACTATTGTACGCTGTATTTCTTGATTGTTTTGCAGTTACCGTTTGAAATGTATTCACTCCCTACTCTTCCCCGGGAACACCTGAAATGAGCCTTGACTCATTCAACTTCCCTTGTCATCTATTATTAAATAATTACATAAAATCCACCTACTTTTATCCTCTTTCAGTTTGCTTCATCTCCTCACACAAAATATATAAAACTCAGAATTTAAATACAGTCCTTTCTTTTAGACCTGCTTGAGCCTCCCCTGGAACAGGTTGGGGCCTCCCTAGGGAGGCTGGCCTCACCATTTGAGAACCCCTGTCTTAGAAAATTGCATGCATTTTTTGCCAGCAACAATGACTGACATTTTTTTTATTCAAATGTCTTGACTGACTATGTTATGACATAATATGTTTTGCAACAGTTCCATGTGCTGCGGCTGCAGTACCTTGGCTTGACTGTTATAAAAGCTTTCTTTTAAACAAAGCAACTTTTGATTTACTCATTTAAAACACAAAGCAGCAAATAGCTGAGATTAGGTAATATCAGTTATTTTTTGTAATAATTCATGACGATGAGTATATATAACTGAGTATATAAATGGCTAATGTGCCTCTTTCTTTCACTAAGGAACTATGAAGGCAGCTGCAGCAGGAAAACTTTTAACATATGGATGGGTGGGTGGGCTTGTTACATATTAAGTTGCTGGCTTTAGCAAACAGAAGAAATCATAGATAAACCTAGTTGTATTCCTATCAATGTCACACATGATCATTTCTCTCCCTCTTATATTATTAAACAGTTTTTCCTTTACATGTATTTCATTACTATCTTCATTACTGGCAGCAAAATTAAAAAATAGGGTTCGAGTTCTAAAAAGTTCTAATAATATTAGAACCCTAGAACTTTTTCAAAAGTTCTAGACTAGAACTAGAACTAGAACCCAGAACTTCAGAGGGTTCTGACAACCCTAGTCAGGGGTAGAAGTTAAGAAAAAAAAAAGGATATTCTTGGCGGAATACCAGATGCAGAATTTTGGTATCCCCTCTGGAAATCTGGCATTCCGCCTGCAACACTGTTGTTGGGGACAGTGTGTAGGGTGACAAAGCACCTGATTACACTCGGTACAATATGGCGGTGGTAGTGGGTGAAGGGCACGGGGTCATAATGTCGCAAGACATTATACGCATAACAAAATCGCTGCCAGTACAAGCGATTGTGCCATGCAGCATAAGTCTGTTTTCTGTGGGGCTCTGCCACCCACCCCCAACCCCAGGGGCTGTGCCCCCTGAACCCCCACTAAGGATTCTCAATTCCGGGAATTTACCTCGGGAGTGCACAATGCGTTAAAAATATATCGTCTGGGACGGGACTCAAACCCGGTCCCAGGCGTAACGCCCTGGGTTCCTGCTGCTGTGGCTCAGTCCAGTGAGCCACAGCAGCTGCTCAGTGGAACCCACTCCCAGCAGAGGTCTTATCCTCTGCCTGGGATTGTGTGAATGGTGCAATACCATGTACAGCAGTATACATGGTATCGCACCATTTGCTGTCATAGACAGCGCTGTTTTGGGTTAGCTATAATGTCGTACGCTATTAAGTGTACGACATTATGACCCGGTAGGTGGGTGAAGACCGTGCGTGACCAACGCCGAACTTATGACAAGCCTGAGGTCATTGGATCATTTGGTTACTGACTCCGAGGGTTCACCAGAGATTGTACTATGCCCATGTATGTGGTGAGTGGGCAAGGTGGATGCAAGCAAGCAAGGAAGTCTTTATTTATAAAACACCATTCCACTAGATCATAGCACTGTACAACTTTCATAAAACAGTTATCAATCAACACATACTTAAAAATAAATAATAAAACAGCAGCGCTTTAAATAGTAGAAAATGCTGACTGAAATAAATAAGTTTTCAAGGCAGATTTAAAGGCCTCAACAGACGAGCACTCTCTAATCCGACGAGGTAGAGAATTCCACAGGCTTGGAGCTGCAAAAGCAAACGATCTGGCTCCAGAAGTTGTTAAATGGATCCTGGGAATCTCTAGCAATCCCTCATCGGCGAAGCGGAGAGGGGGAATGGGGTGGTAGGGACGAAAGAGATCTTGCAGGTACCGTGGTCCCTATCCATGTATGGCTTTATAAGGTCAGTAATCTGACCCCGAAGGTGATCCTCCACTGCACCAGGAACCAGCGCAGATCACGGAGCACAGGTGTGATGTGGCAAGATCTCGATAAGCCAGTCAACAACCTGGCAGCCGTATTCTGCACCAACTGCAGGCGCCAAAGGTCCACCCCCAGTAGCCCTAGGTATAGGGCATTACAGTAATCAAGGCACGAGGTCACAAAGGTGTGGACCAGTGTTGGAAGATCATCCAATGGGACCAGGTGTTTTATCCAGGCGATATTCCTCATATGGTAAAATAAGGTCTTGACAACGGCCGACACCTGAGATTTAGGAGTCAGCTCGCTATCAAGCATAACACCCAAATTCTGCACTCAATCTGAGGTCATTAGCTGGCTGCCTCCGAGCCAAAGCCCCAATGGCAGCCCAGCCAATGACCCCTGTCCTCGACGACCTGGATCCACAACTAACACCTCAGTCTTATCTGACTGACCTGACAGTCCTTGCATAGGGTCATCCTATGGAAGGATTGTCAGATCAGTTATCCACCTTGTCCACTCACCATCAGGTAGTAGAATCTCTGGTGGATTCGGTGTCAGTCACCAAATGACCCAACAATGAACTCCAACTTGTCATAAGGTTGGTGGTGGTCACTACACCTTCACTCCACTGACTCTCACCACCACTGTTCAGACTGCTACGCCTCAGGTCCTCTGTCACCTACACACTCTCTGCAACAACAGTGTTGCACACACTTTGTCACTTCCACCCTGCCAGGAAACCCCTGCTACTTTCGTACTGCCTTTGCTCTTTCAGCGTTGCAGACACTCATGCCTTTCACTTTGCCACTGGTATCTCTCTCGAGCAGGGTCCTGTTAATAGGGACTCAAAATAAAGATTACAAAAAAAACTTGTATGTTGCCTCTTTTTTTGGGGGGGTGGGGAGTGGTGTTATCAGACCTACTTGTTGGAGACCAGGATCACTGACTATTTATAAATTCTAGAAGATGCCAGAGAATGATGGTAACAAGGCAAGAGATTTGGTCCCCAAGACTTTCACACAGTGACACACATGATACAGCAACACTCCCAATCACAGCAGCAGCAGGGAGGACCAAGACGCAAACCAGGGCAGGCTTACACTCACACAGACTCAGGGCACCGAGGGCAGACACTTTTTTTTTTTAAAGTCATCTTCATTCAAGTTGTCACTGTTAACAGCATCAGTTTCCAATCCTTACTGCTATTACTGCTAACTTTTGCAAAGAGCTGTCTCCACTATCTCAGGAAGGTTCATCTGTTTACTCAGTTTTTCCTCTTCATATCAAATATACCCCCTCTATTCCAGTTCTCTCCCTCCTCCTCCCTGGACCGCTCCTTCTTGTAGCTTATAATATTCTATACCTAATTGTGCCTGTTGCATTTCAGAGAAATCATCTCGGAGAATTCTCTCTACTTCTCCTTTCCTTTAACTAGATGCTTGCCCTTCTTATTAGTATTCCCTTTTATTCTCCCATATTATCAACCGGGCCGACATGGTTCCAATCTCTTAATATTTTCTGTCCGTTCCCATGCCTTTTCCTCGCTTATTCTCCCACCGCACCTCAAGATCAGACCCTCTGATTGCTTTCACAATACTTGTTCCTCTGTCCCCCTCAGACCCCCCATTACTCTCCCCAAAATGCATTTCAATTCAGTGTCCAGTATATGCTCATGCCCTGCTCCATCGCTCCCCTGTTCCAAAGAAAACAAAAACGATGACATGTGGAGAGTGCTGAAGAATGGTCTGTCATGGAGACAGAGAGATGCACGCAGTGCCACCACATGGATGGGAGCCGGCACTGCCATGAACTGAAGATTTGGTATTTCACACAGGCATTGGGGCTGATTTAGGCCTAATTGAACTTCCAGTCACTGATACCACTAAATTCAAGCCCTGTTGGTGAATACCCACAGTGCTCAGGACAAGCCAAAGGGCAAGACATGAAATTAGTAGTGTTGGCCCTCCAAAACGAAGTGCAGGTATTGTCAACAGGTGCACCAAACCTTAAAGTGCAGGTATGCATCTTGCATGTCCACAGTGCAGATCCAATCCCCTTAGAAAAGCAGAGGAAGGAGGGACTGAAGAAAAACCATGCAAATCTTTTTGTATGCAACATATTCATTCTGGCAGCTGGACCGGTGGCACTGAGGGTTGAGGCACTGGACTCCACACCTCACCCCATGCCGGCAACCTGGATTTGGGAGTGAACACGGGTTGCCAGGGATCGGCAGGGGAGGGAGAGGCTGCCCCTGGTTGAGGCCCGGGTGGCAGCATTAGAGTTAGGGAGGTAAGAGTGTGGCTATGTGACACACATGCATTCATGGCCACGAGGGGGAACGGATGGAAAGTGAAAAAAGGAAGGGTGACCGCAGGCTCCATCGAGCCCTGCCAGTCAACAAGCATCTCACTTCACCACATGTAATTGCTCTGATCTGGACTGTGCCCTGGGTGTGGGGAGGACAGCCCTCCCCCTTCTCGACCAGCCATGGAGGGGGGGGAATGGGGTCCAGGGATGATAGGGGAGCAGTGGACGGTCCTAGGTGGCTCGTAGGGGTGGAGTGCCCTGCCTGCGGTCACTTGGGGACAAACAAAAGCTGAAAAAATAAATTTGTTCATTCAGGCATCTGAGATCAGGATGAGGGATACAGCAACCAGCTTATTTGGGACTATGCAGGATCTTGAATAGAAATCCAAGTTCATTTCAAGCTGATTGGCCGTTTGTCCAAGAGGGTACAGGCTTCAGTCAATAAGACCGACAAGTGCTCCAGAGGGTAGTGACAAGGGCTTGGAGGATTCAGTAGAGGAGGTGCAATCGATTACAGCACATGGCCTTCTTGAATGACACTGAGGAACCACCCATCTGACTGGATCTCCTGCCATTTTGTCAGAAACAGAGTGATCTGTTCCCATATCTAAATCTCTGGTATAGAGTCAGAAGAGGCAGAAGGGAGTCAGAAGGAGGAGGGGCTGTAGGGCACTGCCAGCACAAAACCTTTTTTGGGGCCTTAAAATGGGCACCCAAGAGCTGAATCTTGAAGGCTGAGGACCCAGCAGCAGAACAACCCAGACCTTGCATATAGGAGGAGTGGGAACCCCTATGAAAGGAACTGCCAACATGCCCACATTAGGGCTGGGGATCAAGAGACGTCAAGGAGCAAAGAGTCATTTTTGAAGACTGCAGGTTCTTAAGCGTGAGCTCCATGTTGTGGCCAAATAATTTCTGGCCATGAAAGGGGAATTAAGAACCAATTAATTGTTGAACAGGAATTTTGATGCAACATTGCAGCCTGAATTATCAATGTACCCCAATTAATTAAGCTTAAAATCTGGACTTACTATATATTATGGATTTTTACTTCAAATTCTGATATAGATACACTTACTGTATATATTCTGAAATGTTCCATACCTGCCTTGTTGACTTCTTGTATTTTTTTGCATGCAGCATGGTTAAGTGTGGTATTAAAATGGGGTTTTTGTATTGCTGACTCTTTCAAACATGGAAGTGCCTCTCTCTGTTTTGTTAGCTGAACTCCAGGAAGGTGATGCTGTCATCACTGGGCTGCATAAGATGTCAGAGATTTTTTTTTTTTTATTTACTATACTTTCTTCACCCCAGAAGGCCGCTATCAGTCCTACCTGCTCGTCCAGCACCATCACCTGCCTACCTGGGGACTTACATCTCCCATTTACAACCTGGCTTACCCCCAAAGACCAGACCATTGGGAAGGGGCCACTACCTTCTGATGGACACTGTGGAGAGCACCATGGTTGGCAGTGTGGGACCTACAGCAAGGGGTGGATGTTCTGCAGCAGCTGGTGCTCTGTTTTCTCATTTTTCTCCCCCAAGGACACTGAGAAGGGTTCCCGGCGTGCGTGCATACATACGCGTGCACTGTACCCTAGTTCCGCAGCTCCACTTGCACTGCCACTTATGGTCACTCAGGGGCAGTAGTAGAACAAAATCTGACCTCCCCCCTCCCCGAAGAGCGTACTCTGGGATGCTTAGCTCACCTCCCCCAGCTGGCCCTCTGATGACTTGGACTCGTTATCAAACGTCAGTTTTTTTTTTTTGTATAAACAGAGGGGCACAGGGCCCAGACCAATACTCCTAGTCGAAGAGGAAGCACTCTATGAACCTTTTGGGTCTGGCTGGAACTACTGCTGTTATTGCACTATTCCACTCTGGAGATCATTTTATAAATGATTAAATATCCTGCCTTGCTGAATGCGCTGCATTTGTTTGTTTACTTACTTTGGTGGCTCTGAGCTTGGAGTGTGGCAGCACCAGCTGAGTGATCCACTCCTGAGATGCCTCCCAAACCTCCTTCTCTCTGGACCATCAGTGACGCACTCACCATCACCACTAACTGCCGGTGTAACTGACAGCAAACTTTAAAGCTCCTCTTGTTCTTCAGCATCCTCTCCCGCATCTGCTTCCCCATGCTCTTTCTCCTCTCATGTTTTTTTCACCTGCCTGTGTCTCAGTGCATGAATCGTGTGCTTTGCTCTGTTCTTTCCCCTCTTGCTCATGTGCTTCCCTCTCCTCACTCTTATGCTCCTGCTCCGACAGCTCCACATCCATACCCTCCTCATTGGCACTCTCCAATTACTGGTGGTACTACTGGCTTACTTTTGTAGAACAGCAGGGTTGGCATACCTTGCCCTGCTTCAGCCCTGGCCTGTACTCCCATGAACTGTACTTTTTCCTCTGGTGAGATAATCATAGTGTTCATACCAGACACAGACTGTCACCTTCCTTACGCAGTGATGAAGCAGTAGCACTGTATTAGGTGAGGGTGGTACTGCTGCTAATTCATGATTTGGGGGCATGGGCATCATATAGTGCTTCAATGAAGACTGGCAACTGTTCACACCCACACACATGACAGTGGTGGTAACTGTTGCTGTGTTATTAGTACAAAAGGGACAGTGAGTGGGCTTGCCTTTACAAATATGGATAGATCTATTCTGTCATGAGTAGGGGAACTGAAAGCACTTGAAGGAGGAAGAGGGGTACAGTTGCGCTTCTGGATTGTTCACGGTGATTTCATCATCACATGCATGGGACAACTGGCCAGGAAAGCTGCTTGCAGTGGGGGTGGAATCAGTGGACTTCTGGGGACTAAAGAACCATAGTTGTTTTAGCCATACTATCACATTCACAGCCTTTGTCCTCCTCTCAGGCATGACCCCAGCCCCACCCCACACACACACACACACACGCACACACACACACACACACACACACACACGTTTGCCCACTGTGACACCCCCCTTCACCTGTAGGTGTCTCACAGCAACAACCTACTTCACTTAGTTTTCACTCACAGGCAAAAACAAAAAATAAACATGAACTGCACCACCCGCACCCATAGGGAGGGAAGGAGCACCACCTAAGGAAAGAAGGAAGGATGGATTTCTGTGCCCTCTTTACCATCAGCACTCAGTAAAAAGAAAAAAAAATCTATGAAACAAATCCTTCAAAAATCCCTCCTGCACCTTTCTCAGCCTGCTAAATTCACTCTGCCCTGCTCCAGCTACAGGACCTGCAGCTGCCAATGTAGGTTCGCACTGTACACACTTCTGTCCTCTACAGCACAGTTTCACTAGCTGGCTTGCCTGCCTGAAACTTCAGTTCAAGGTAGTGAATGATACCGCATGACTCTGATAATTTCTAAAGTTTTCTTATAACAAGTCAGTCTAGAGCCAGCCCAGTGGCACTGAGGGTTAAGGCACTAGATGCCTCATCTCAAGCCACGCCGATGACCAGAGTTTGGGAATGAGCCGGGATGTCGGGGTCGGCAGGGGCGGGTGAGGTGAAGCATCTGTGAGACAGCTCCTCTTCCCGGGAGAGTAGAGGTTAGCTGTCACTCCTAAGCGACTCCATGGCGATGGCCAGGGGTAGCCAGGAATTAGTGATGCAGCCGGGCACGAGGTGGAGCTCGGCAGACGCTGACGCCACTGCACGTCCGAGCACCGGGGGACAGAAAAAAAAAGGAGAAAAAAGCCTTTCCAGTCCTCTGGCGAGATGACGGAGGTCCCAGAGGAATGCCACGGATTCTACAGTCGGCCCAGACACACCTGGTTCTCCTCGCCAGAGCCCGTACAGGATCCAGGTAGGCACTTCACACTTAGGCGAATACCACCAGGGGTAGGGCGGAACCAGCCTTGGAGGTGATCCGAGGGTCGAGTCTGCCATGGGTCCATGCAGGGGGAGTGTCTCCGGGAGATGCAGGGGGTTGAGACCAGGAGTTAGTAGTCCATCCGAGTGGGTACTCCCGAAGGATGTCCAGTGGTTGGGAAGTATAAAAAAATAAAAAAAAGTCAGTCTGACATAAAATGAGCTGTTCAGTAGCCTGGTCCTTCTCCTGTGAGAGAGTGCTGGAAGTGGCACTGTGCTTCTGGATTGTCATGGACAGTGTGATGATTGACTGCTGCAGGTTATATGGTTTGTCAACAACATTGCATGCTCAGTGTGTGCACCTTGTGAATGATGCTGCATCATGACGAAGTGGGAATAGGAAATAAATGTTACTGTAATTCTAGATCTCCAAGAATATCTTCTCAATACAGTACCATTCTATGTTTTTAGAACTGGTGATGACACGACCCTGCAGGAAGCAGAGCTTTTGAGGATGGCAGTGCCAGTGTCTACTAAACTCATGTACCTGCAAGGTTTAAAGTGCCATCAGCCCCAACTGCCTCAGTACCTTTTTTACTCGGGATGAAAGTGAAAAACTGCCTCTCTAAAAATGCTATTGGTGAAAACAAACAGGGCATAATACAAGCCAGCAGTCCCTTTAAGAAGGGACAGCAACAACAACAAGTGTCTTCACTGCCTGTACCTATTTGAGGAGGGAGGAAGACAATATTTTGGCATTATACCTGCAGATTGGAAGAGGGTTACTGTAGTTCCAATCTATAAGAAGGGCAACAGATCATCAGCTGGTAATTTCTGTCTGATCAGCTTGACGATGGTGGTCTGTAAAGTCATGGAAAAATGTTTGAAATCAAACTGGAAAAGGAAAGGCTAGATACAGGAATTAAGGACCAATCACAACATGGTTTTGCTGAGGGGCACTTTTGTACCACAAATTTACTGTCATTCTATGAGAAGGCCAGTTGTAGCCTTGACCGAGGTGTACCAGTGGATGTGATTTATCTTGATTTCCGTAAGGCATTCAATACTGTGCCTCACATTAAGTTGATACTTAAAATGGTTATTATGGGATTAAATGCATATATCACATGGTGGGTTGAGGAATGGCTACAGGGTCGGACTCAACAGGGTAAGATTTCTAACATCCTGTCTGAAGAAACTGAAGTTACTAGTGGGATTCCCCAGGGTTCAGTCTTGGGACCAATTCTGTTCTGTTCTGTATTTTAATTAGTGACCTACACCATACGCTACAGTGTAATATTATTAAATTTGCAGATGATACCAAGCTAGGCTTTGATGTGGATAACATTGTTAAACACAATACACTCACTAAGGATCTACACAAGATAAAAATGGGCTTCTAACAAGGACATGTTTTTCAATGTAGATAAATGCTCTGTTTATTTCGGCAAAAAAACAGATGTTACACATACACTCTAAATGGAACCATCTTGAGGGAGGTTACCTCAGAAACCATCCTGGGAATTACAATTAATAACGACCTCACACATGGGGACCAGGGTAGGTAGACAGCCCTAATGGCCAACAGAATTGTTAGATCAATCCGCAAGTCCTTTATTAGTAGGAATGAATTATGCCTGATACCATTATATAAAACCTGTGTGGGACCATACCTTGACTATGCTGCTTCATTCTAGGCCCAACATTTAGTATAACACAAAAAGCTATTAGATAACATCCAACACAGGGTCACCAGGATGGTACCAAAACTAAAGGGACTCCCATACTGGGACAGGTTACAGGCCTTAAACCTGTATGATTTACAGAAGCCTAGGGATAGAGGAGACATTCTCATGTTATTTAACATCTTACATGGTCAGGAGGACCTGATACGAGAAGGTAATATTACTTTTGCCCCTAAACCATCTAATCTATGCTCCCACAATAGGCAACTTTATATTCAGAGGGCAGCAACCAATAAGAGGAATGGCTACTTCACTATTCGGGCCTGTAGATTGTGGAATGCTCTACCCCAGAACATCGTGGACATCTCTGACTTTACTAACTTAAAACAGCATTAGACAAACATTTTTTTTACATGGCTGGCTAATTTCTCCCACATGGTGTGGGAAAGGCAGTCCTGATGAGCCCTGTGCACTCTTCTGCCTTCAATACCGAGTAAACCGAGTAATATACATTATTTATTTATTTTAATTTAGTTTTTGTTGACCAGGTAAGTGCACTAGACAAATCCTGCCTATTTTCAGGCACGACCTGGAGGAGGGGGGGGGATATAGATGAATGCCAACTGAGCTTGAACCAGATTAAGCTGTTGGTGGTATTTTGACTGAAGTGAACCTGGGGGATGACGGTCGGGCAAGTGGTACTTTATGAAGAAGATATTATTGAAAACCAAGAGTTACAGTAAGTAACTTAACTATCTTCCAAGAATTAATCTTTTCCATACTGTTTCACTCTTGGACGTGTAGCAAGCTGTAAAAACCGCCAGAATATGTATGCTGGATATCTATGATTCATAAGGAGAGCAAGCTCTGTAACACAGCCAGCCTGAAAACTGAATGTTTCCAAGAGTGACTATCCAAAGCGTAGTGTTCTGTAAAGGTGTGAACACTACTCCAAGTAGCAGCCCTACATATATCAACAATAGGGACTGAACTGACTGAAGAAACTGAGGTAGTCATTGCTTGAGTGGAATTAGCTTTGATGGAGCACTCCAACTGCTGCCCTGCCAACCTACAGCAGTGCTGCATGTAACTGACAGTCCAATTCAATGAGGACTGTTGAAAATAGGCAGCCCCTTTCAACTGGGATCAAATGAAACAAACAGTTGAGAGGCTTGCCTGTAATTTTTGGTTCTATTGAGGTAGAAGCTAAGGATTTCTCAAATGTCAAGAGAATGCAATACCACTTCCCACAGGTTTTTTGGCTTGGGGACAAAGGTTAGAAGCACCAGTGACTGGCTGAGGATGACTGATTGAGAGCACCACCTTTGGCAGAAATTTAGAATGGTAGTTTGTAGTACTGTACCACCCAATACTTATGGAAAACCATCTATGGATCAGTCACAAAGAAACTGTGTGTGCCGAAGTAACAGCTACTAGACACATGGTTTTCCAGGTAAGATACTTCATGTCACAAGTAGTCATTAGTTCAAAGGGCTTGCAGGGCAGCATGTTTAACAGTAGATTGAGACCCCAGTTGGTGACTGGTTTCTGTATAGGGGGTCTCAAGTGTAGGATATCACTAAGGAACCTTCTAAAGAGAGGAAGCTGGGCCAAGGGAAGAGGCCCAACTAACTCATAATATTCAGAGGTGGCTAACAAATGGATCTTTAAGGAGGAGTACTATAAGCCAGATTCTGATAGGTCCAGAAGATAATCCATGATGTGCACACTGGAGGGCAACTAAAAGGATCATTGGAGTCTTTAAAACACCAAACGGAAAACACTTCCACTTTGCACAAGGCTTTTCTGGTAGAAGACTTTTGAGCTACCAGCAGGATTTAGCAGACTTGCTGGGACATTTGAAACCCATCCACTTCCATCTCCTCAGGAGCCATTCCTGGATATGAAGGGATCATACATACAGATGTACTAGCTGACCCCTCAGCTGGGTCAGGAGGTCCATTGTTAGGGGTAAGGTCCCCAACTGTTGGATTGCCATTTGGCATAACAATGGTACTAGATCTGCCTTGACCTGTACAAGGCTATAAGGCCCATCTTGGCCCAGTGGGCCTCCAACTTGAGGAGCACCATCTGGATAAACAGAAAAGGCCAAAAGGCAGGGGTCGATCTTAACATTGTTTTAGTAGCCCAAACACTAATGCAAAATGACCAGCGCTAGTGCAGCTAACTCTTTACTTGTCCATCTTGACTAGTGCAGATTTTTATGGCTGTTAATGAAATTAAAAAGGTCTCTACTTTAGCATTCTCTAATCCTCATGCTAATCTCTCTCAATGTTCTAGATGGCTAGGTGTGATTAACAGTTCATTAAGAGCTGTAATTATCTGGCAGTTCAAGAGAGGGATCCCACAAAAGACTCAATCTGAATCATTATCACTCCACTGCTAAGGCTTTCATGTAGTGTTCAGGGTGTGATCAAGGGTACAGTGCTGTTAAATCACTAGGTTCCAGTTTTCTGAATGTGTCTATGTCTAACAATTTGTCCAATATTATTAAGACCAGTGCTCTTCATTTCTCTACCTTTTGAGTGTTTGTATCCAACATTTCAGTGACAAAATGCAAAAAGGTATACAGGATTGGCCCTGCAGGTGGTGGGTTTTATTCCAGCCACACCACAGCATCCCTCATCCCTCCACATCTCTTAACTCTCTTCTTTCTCTGGACACCACTGCAGACCAGACTCTGAAGTGACCATCCATAGATCCATAGCTGCCATTACTGGCAAGTGTAGTGGGTCCCCAGATCTTCTAAATGGACCATGCCAGCTATCACCATCCATGCAATTCCACCCGTATCCCACTCAGCATGTCCTTTCAGCCTAAAAACAAAGCTTTGGAACATGTACGGTACAAAATAAACCTTGATAAAAATCATAATTTGAAACCTTGAAATAGGCATTCCTGGGGTGCATAGATCATCCTATACAGAAATAGAGATTGTATAGCATTATGCCTGTGTACTGTTTTCCCTGGGCTGATGAAAGGACAATGTTAAAGAAAAATATGTTATTGTTGGGCTAAAGCATGTTAAAATCAATGCTTTTACAAATAAAAAATTTCATAGTTTTCTATTTCCCAAGCCCCTTAGGGTTGTCTAGCCCCACCCCAAAGAAACCTTAGATATGCTCCTGGCTCACTTGAAACTGTACAAAAACTTTCAGAAGGTCTCCAGTTGACTATAGGGTGGGGGCTGAGTGTGTCTTTCTCTGCCTGACTCTGTTCGCTGCCCTGTGGGTGGTGGTGGTGACAGTGTGGTGAGGTGCATAATGATGTCAGCTATTGTGTGCACAGAGCTAGGACTGCTTGACTGAACATTTATTGTTGTGATGTCCTCTCTCCATTTGGTGTTGGTGGGGGGGGTGAAGAAAGAGGAATAGAGGAGGCCATGGTACAAAACAGTGGGGGCTAACTGCCTGTGATGGTATTGTAGTTTTTTTTTTCTGCTGTGGAGCTGGAAGCAACGTGGGAGCAGGGTGAATGTGCAATAATCAGAGTATTTCTTACGAACATATGAAATTTGCCAGCAGATAAAGGCCTAGAGGTCTATCAAGTCTGCTCGAATGTGCAGCTAGCACCCCTTATTCTGCAGCTGCCCCTCCCTTCCACCCTTCCCCTTCATTAACCTTCCCCTTGTCCTGTCCCATCCCCTTTTGAAGCAGTCCAGTGTTCTACTGGATACTACTTCTGCAGGTAATGCATTCCACCCAGCCACCACCCTCTCTGTAAAAAAGTGTCTCCTCATCTCCCTCCTGAACCTTCCTCCCTCCAGTTTCATATCATGGCCCTTGGTGTCCCTCCCCTCCATTACTTTGAATAGCACCTCTGTACCTGTCTTGTTTATTCCTTTCAGGTACTTAAAGGTTTCAATCATGTCCCCCGTCCCTCCTCTCCTCCAGTGAGTACATGTTCAACTCCCTCAACCTCCTCTCGTATGATAAGTCCCCCAGCCCCTTGATCATCTTTGTCGCCTTGCGCTGCACCCCCTCCAGTAACTTAATGTCCCTCTTCAGATGTGGCCGCCAGTACTGCATGCAGTACTCCAGGTGCAGTCTAACTAATGACCTATAAGTGGCAGAATCACCTCCTCCCTCCTCGAGGATATACCCCTTGCAATACAACCCAGCATTTTGTTGGCCTTTGCAGCTGCCTTCCTACATTGTGCCGAGTTGTTCATTGGCCCTGTAATGAGCACCCCCAGATCCTTCTCCTCCTCTGTCTGGGCTAGCTGCACTCCCCCTAGCTGGTAACTCCTCCTTGGGTTCTTCATCCCAAAATGCAGCACCTTACACTTTTTGGCATTAAACCCCAGTTGCCAGGAGTCTGAGCAGGTTTCAAGCTTTGCCAGATCATCCTGCAAGCCCTGCCATCCCCCTAGGTCATCCACCACCGCTCCTACCTTGGTATCATCAGCAAACAGACTGATCTTGCTCTTGATGTCCAATGATATGTCTGCAATGAATATCCCAAACAACACTGGTCCCAACACCGAGCCCTGTGGAACACCGCTCATCATTACCCTTGGGTGTGAGAACTCCCCACCCACCACCACCCCCTGTTGCCTTCCCTGAAGTCAGTTTCCCACCCATCTCACCCACTTTGCACCCACCCCTGTGCCTACTAACTCACTTCTCAGCCTTCCACGCGGCACCGAGTCGAATGCCTTACTGAAGTCCAGATACAGAACATCCACTGCATGGCCCCTGTCCAGTTGCCTAGTTACCCAGTCATAGAACTCCACCAGGTTGGTTTGGCAGGATCTGCCCCATATAAAGCCATGCTGTCTGCTGTCCTGTAGTCCTTTGGCCTCTAGGAGAGCCACCAGCCTCCTTCAGGATAGTCTACATTAGCTTACCACGATGGATGTGAGGCTCACTGGTCTGTAGTTTCCCGGTTCATCCTTGGGGCCACTCTTGTGGAGGGCACCACATGAGCCATCCTCCAGTTCTGAGGTACACCCCGAATGTAGTGAGGCATTAAATAGGTCTGCCAAAGGTCCAGCAGGACCTCTGCCAGCTCCTTAGTACCCTGGGGTGGATGCCATCTGGGACTGGCGCCTTGTCCACCCTCAGTGTCTTCAAACCCTCCCGAACTCTGCCCTCCATGATTTCCCATCTGTCACCCCTTCCCCCCGTTTCTGCCATTTTTCCCCTTGGGTGTCACCTCCTCTTCTCTTTTAGTAAATTCTTGGTAGAAGTACTCATTTAATTACTTCTGCCTAGCAATACCTCCTCTTCCACCCAACTCCCTCCTTCCTAATCTTGGCTTTGCTTGCATTGTTTCCTGTATAAGTTATCAAAATTTACCATTGTAGTTAAGGGCTAGTGCAACCATCTGCGGGCTAATGCAATTTTGAATCAACTTGCCCTGCTGGCTAGTGCAAAAAAAATAAAAAAAAAAAGGTTACGGTTGATCCCTGCCAAAAAGGCATAAAGAAAATGATCTGTCCACTGCAGCGTGAATGCATCACACAAAAAGCACCATGCTTTTAATTTCTTGAGCAAAAGTGTGTCAGTTCTGTGGTATGGCAGGATGCCAAAAAGGTTAATTTCTGGCCTTCCCAAATTGCCGAACAAGGACCAAACTACGTACTCCATGAAACAGCATCCACCAGGGTCAGCCACTGTTTTACTGAGATAGTTTGCCTGGGGTTCACCCATATTTAAGCACCGTGCAAACTCATGTAGTCAAACAGTGTGCTGCGTGGAGACCCCCAAAAGTGCATGTTCAGAAATCAAGCTAAAATTAAATAAACTCCAGATGCTGTTTTGAACACGCAGTTTTCAACTGCGCATCTATTCTGTCACGATCTTTACGGTACAGTTTTGGCAGGACATTTTCTACCACAGGGAAAAAGGGTCCTGGAGAAGGATCTTGTGTTCTAAGCACCACTCTCAAACTCTCATCATTTCTCTGCACAGAGGATAGCATTATGTCCCTCCTTCTTTTTTTGAGACAGAACCTGACACACTGGCTGTCCATCTGAGATATACTACCTTGTTGTTAATTAAATCTGGCAGAACCAGAATCTGTACAGAACAGCTCTCATTTATTTTTTAAATTTACATTTTTAGTGCCCCCATGTTTTTCGCCTCTGCTACTTCTCGGGCACGCACATGTGCATGTGGAGGCACGCACATGCTGCATTCAGAGATGCCCTCCCGGCTTGCTTCCCCCTCCCACCTACACTGCCACTGGACCTCCACCCAGTGGCAGCGGAACTACAGGGGGACGACAGCCACCCCTGGAGAGGAGAGCTGCTGTTAGGTGGCTCGATCCCACTCCATCCCTCTCCCCCCCCCCAGGCCGGCACCCCGACGACCCATAGCTCTCATTTTTAACAAATTTACGTGAAGACACAGTTGCAAGCTCAACCAAATCCCTTGGGTCTGGAGACCTTGGCAGAAAAAAACCTATCCCACTAAGGAAGGGTCTGTGTTCACTGTCACCTGTGGCTTCAAAGGGGACAAGGAAAACCCTTGCAAAAAGTTTTCCTCAGAGGATCACCACAGGAGGGAGTAAGGCAGAGGCTTTATCATCTGTACTGGATGATCCAGTGGTTGAGCTGCCTGTGACCACTGTGTGCTGAGCATCCATTCAGATGTCTCATATGTAGTCTTGCTATGGATAATGTCTGCACTATGGCTGCTAATGAGTCCCCGCATCCTCTGCCTGGAGTGCACGGTTACCTGAGCGTATGCCTTGAATCAGCAGGCAATGCACACAATTGATTCTTTTCTTTCCTCAGGTAGAAAGGATCTTGCTTGCATGGAACCCAGAACTGTGCCTATGGACTTAAGCCTCTGTGAGGGAATCAACTGCTATTTTTAGTGGTCGAGAAGGATTCCCATGGATGTCTAAAAATGGCATGTTGAGGATGCTGTAATTTCCGTGTGATGCCTGGATGATTTGTATGAACCAATTATCTATGTAGTGAAGCACTTGCATTCCCATCTTTCTGAGGTGTGCTGCAGCTACTGCAAAGCTCTTGCTGAAGACATTTGGTACCAATACAAGCACAGACGGCAAGCCTCTGAAATGGTTGAGCTGTACACATAATCTGACATCTCTGCAGTGACTGGTCCTGATGGGGATGTACTGGTAAGACTCCTGCATGTCCAGGGATACCAGCCAGTCAAGGGTTTCAGCTATGGAAGAAGACAGTGCACAGATACCATTCTGTATTTCTTGTGCCTCATATGCTCATTTGGTGACCTGAAGTTCAAGACTGGGGACATGCCACCAGTCTTCTTGGGAACAAGGAAATACTGCAGTAGAAACATTTGCCCTGACCTGTATCTGGTACTTTCTCCACTGTCCTGTTCTGTAGAAGCCCCATAATTTCCAGAAAGATCTGGTCTGCAATGGGATCAGATACAGTTGTCCAGGCAGGTGATCCAAAGGTTGCTCTACCAGTTCCAGGGTGTAACCATCTTAGCTAATTTTCAAGATCCACCTATCCATGGTAATGGCCTCCCACTGATGACACAACAAGGTTAGTTTCCCCTCCCCCCCAAAGTGCAGAAGAGTGAGCTACCTCGAGCAGTTGAGATGGATATGGGGCTAGCATCCCTTCAGAGGGTAGTGCTTGAAGTCTTTGCCAACAATGCTGCGTGCTGCAGCTTTTGCTTCTGCTGTTGCTAAAAGGGCCTAAGTTTGGATTGTTGGTGGAAGCCTCGTTGGGTGGACTTGCCATGAAATGGCTGCTGCTGGCAGAAGAAGTCACTGCCTCTATTTTTGTGAGGAGGGGAATGGAAGTTCTTCATATCCTTAAGAGTCATCTTCTTCTCAATGGACGTCTCAAGGGCCTCTTCTACATGCTGTCTACAGGGTAAGTTCTGTTGAATGGAACATTTATGATCTTCTGTTGGATATCAAAGGAAAATCCTGTCTTTTCAGTCAAGAGTGTCTCTGGACACAAATCCCAGCAGCAGCAGCTGTATAGGCTTCTGCATCAAAGGCATCTAGAGAAGCCCTCAGTCGGTGGTATTAGATTCAAACCCTTGTGTAATAACCTCCAAGAAATTGTGCTTAGAGGAAGACTCCAGAAGGCTCTTACTAAGATCTTGCTAGTTCCATAAGGAGTATTTGTACCACAAAATATGGGATTGGCTTGTGACTATAAGGCTCAGAGAAGTTAAGTCGAACATTCATTTTCCCATGATGTCAATCTTGCATGACTCCTTGTCCAGAGGCTGTGCAGTGATTTCCTTCACAGTGACTGACTTATCATTGGTAGCCATGATAATAACTGCATCTGCTACAGGCTGGGTATAGTACACTGGTTTGGTCTAGGGGCATTTACTTTTTATTCAGGAGCCGGGGACTGCCAGAATGGAAGCTGGTTCACGCCAGGCTGCTTCTATAAGAGTCTCCAGGGCAGGCCGGATAGGTTGAGTCAGAAATACAGGGAGTAAAGGTAAATTGAGATACTCCATCTGCATCTTTTTAGATTCATCAACATCCACAGTCTTGGCGTTTTGAGCCTTTGCATATTCTTCAGCAGTGACCAAAAAGAGAGAGATCCTCCTGTGAAGTCTGCATAGACAGGGAAGCTGGGATTACCTCTTGTTCATACGGATACTCTAATTAATCCTCTATCTCAGTATCAGTGAGATCTGGATTATACTCTTGTTCATCACCCAATAAAGGGAATAAAGCCAGAGGTTCCCACACTGCTAACTATTTAGGATCTGAGAGGCATGCCCCTTCCTGGCACCGAGCATATCATCTGCTCAGTGCTTCAGCACAAAAGATGGCCTCATACCACAGACAGCACTGTCACTGAAAATGTCTCTGACCCCCAGGGAGCTAAACACAGAGATGTCTCTGACACTGTAAACAGCACAGCAGGCAGATCCAATAACATGTGGGGGAGTCACCGCTCCATAAGAGCTGTCCATTGACCAAAATACTCATCCAAAACATCATCTGTAGGCAGAGAAGGTGTCTGAGATAGAGAAGCTGTCTCGAGGATGTGAAAACATTTGGTGTGTTATCATGCCTCACTGATGGCGACGAAGGCAAGGACACTGGAATTCCTGCATCCTAAGGGAGATGGTTGCCTTGGGGCACACTGGCGAGAATTTTACCTGTACCTTTGTCATTGTTTCCTTTTGTTTTATTGTGTGAGAGTGAAGTAAAACAGTTCCTGGAACTCAAGGCTAAGCGTGTAAGTGGACAGGATCTTTTCTTTTTGAGACCGCCCAGTGCCAGAACACTCGCCCAGAGGAAAGTAGTGGTCAGATACAACCTCATTGTCAGAGCAATTTCTTGTCTTCGTCCTACCTGCCATAATGTTTTTTTAACATCACTGAATGTGGTAGGGATGTAAGAAAAACATGATGTTAAAACTACTGAAACTGTACAAATGCAATCATATCAGTAAAAGTAGAGATGAACATGCAGAAAACTAGACCAGAACACAAGTTGTGTGGAAACAGGTTTTTTATCATTTTAATTTTTGCATTTGTTTTTTTACATTCACTGTACGTTAAAGAACAGAGGATACATGCTAATTTATCAGGTCAGTATCTTAAATAAAAAAGAAAATAAATCCATTAATATTAAAAGGATTAATACATTCTGTATTAATCTTTATAACAAAAGCATACAGACTAGAATGAAGTTAGCACAGACAAGACTACTGTAGTTACTTGGCAAGGAGAGCCCATTTACTGAAGTTAATTAGTGAGGCAGTATCTGGGGTGAATAACTTTCAAACCCTCTGTTCCTGATAATCATTTTTTTCAGAGGAGAGTGCAATACAACATTGCTTCATTTTAAATTTTTGAATTACAAATACCTATGCATTTATTCTTATTCAGTATTAATTGACACTATAAAACCTCTCTACCCATGGTATATGTAAGCAATAACCCATGACCGGATATGGAGTTATTGCAGATTAACCCACACCCTAGGTGGACTGTGAGGCAGATTAAGTATACTTAGTTTCAAATATTATCGCTTTGCCTCAAGACTTAGTCTAATATAGATTAAGTATAAAGTCACGTTTACTGATTAAACTACAGAATATTATACGAAATAACTATGTTCCTATAGTTCAGTTAATATACAACAGTCATGCATGAAGTCCTATGAATGTTCTAATTATAAAATTAAGAGGAATTATTCTAATATTCATAAATAACATGTATCTGAATGGTGTCTTCAAAGTAAGAATTTCAACAATTGAAGAATTAAAGATGAGAATCTCAGAATTCATCAGACAGATTCATAGTAGTATTGTAAAATAAAACTCAGTTGCGAGTCATTTAACAGGGTCTGCAATCTCTCTTTTTTTCACTCATTTTGATGAGCAGGGACAGCACTGGAGGTACTATCAATAGGCGCAAAAGTCATTGTCTTTTCTCAGAATTTTCATCAAACTGACCTTCAGCTGATAATGCTGGGGATTTTTCAATTACAATCAGGGATTCTACGTCCACCGACTCTTCTGATTCTGATAAGCCCATATCATCGCATGAATCCTCTGCAGTCTCAGCAGCATCCCTACCTGTCTTTGAAGCTATGTTGTCTTTTATGAAATCTGCAAGCTGGTCTGTATCGTAAAAGATCCTCCTCAAACCATCAATTACAGTTTTCGCCTTACACAGATATAAAACTGAGAGTTTGCTTCTCAACTCAGAAATATCATCCCAGAATTGTAAAAATCTATACTGGCATTGTTGTGTCCGGGGGTGGGGGGAGGGTGTCAGGATTAGACAAAGAGTTTACTACATGTATAGGTAAAAGCCTCTTTTACTCTGTCAGTCTTCAATATTATCTCCCGGTCCAGTACTAAAGTGTATTGCGCTAATGTAGTAGCTGTTTTATTCAGTGTAACACTCATCTGTATCTCAGATCACCTTTGGGGAACTCTAAATACTACCACAAGATTCAGAACATAAGTACTAGTATAATTTCAGATCTTTGATAAGGAAGTCTTTTATCAAGTGCAAAGCATTATAAGTGGAGATTTCAAGATTAGGTATCCCCACACAATGTAAATTTATCAGCCATTGGTTATATTCCATTGTTTAAGTCTTTCAAGAATCAGCAACTGAATCTCGCATCAGAAAAGCATTCACAGGTATAGCAGTCTACAGTCTTTGATGGAGCTCAATATTCTCTTTTCTCAAAATATCAGTTTTTTTTGTTGTTGTTGTTGTCGTCTGTTACTTCAAGCCACATCTTTACAGCAAAACAACATGGGTGCCTTTGCGCCTACATGAATTGAGCGGGTGCTTAATTTCAGACCAAGAATGAAAGTACAAACAAAAAGCACTCGAAAGCCAAAATAAGCAATGCAGAAACTCAGTATCATGGGAGCAAGTGAATCCAACCACATACTACCCCGCTTCCACATCTGTACAGCACCTTTTTCTATTTTATCTAGTTTCATCTCAAGCTTATTTTCCATTTTTGGGGAATCATCCTAATTAATATATTAATTGGTTAATTAATATAAATTATTGGTGAGACCTCATCTCGAGTACTGCATCCAGTTCTGGAGACCACATCTCCTTAAGAACATAGAGTAGAGGCGGTCCAGAGAAGGGCAACAAAAATGGTGAAGGGTCTGCACCAAGAGCCATATGAGGACAGACTAAATGACCTCAATATGTACACCCTGGAGGAAAGGAGGGAGAGGAGGGATATGATGGAGACTTTCAAATACCTCCCAGGTATAAAATAAGGTACAAAAGGGAAGCATTTAAAAAAAAAGATGCTCAAGAACAAGGGGACATGCTATGAAGCTGGAAGGGGTAGACTCAGGGGAACCATGAGGAAGCACTTCTTCACAAAAATAGTGGTGGATGCCTGGAACAGCCTCCCAGTGGAGGTGGTGGGGCAAACTCTGTAACAGGATTCAAGAATGTATGTGATAGGCATAAGGCAACCTTAGTGGTTAGGAAAGTGAGGGTAAAGCCAGAGATCAAGTAGGGTCTGCGGTATTATAGTAAGTAGGAAAATGGTCACACTAGGTGGGTCAAGTGGTCCTTAATGCCGTCAAGTTTTATGTTCTATGTTTTCTATTAAAGGAGTAGTTTACTTCATTCAAAAAACTGTCTTTCTGTTTTTTTTTTCAGGAGCAGGACTCAGTTGCTTGTCTGGTTTAGTAGGATCAGAAAAGGTAGTAGTGGTTACGTTCCCAGAGCGTCTTGGAGAATCTACTTTGTTCTTAGCAGCTTAGGCGATATGAACAGAAACACAGACAGGAAACAGTTTTACTGAAGCAGTCTCATAGCCTTTTACTTGGAGTCGAGGTGTTCACTGGCAAAAAAAGAACTTGCAGGCCTAGATGTGAGGTCTGAAGTGTTGCAGCTGGGCCCAATGCCACCAACTGCAGCAGTCACCATACTCCCAGAGCTTCTCGACTGGGACTCAACAAAGATTCAATCCAGAGGCCCTGACTATTTGCGTTTTCCAGAGCTCTGTATGTCAGGAGGGGACAGACTTAGATTATTCTATAACAAGGGGACACAATTTAAAGATAGAGGAGGGGCGGTTCAGGGGCAATGTGAGGAAGTATTTTTTCACAGAGAGGGTAGTGAATGCATGGAACAGCCTTCCTGAGGAGGTCATGGGGTCTAAAACTGTGGGAGAATTCAAGAATACATGGGACAGACATAAGGCAATTCTTGTGGGGGGTAGGAAGAAATAGGCTGTTGGTTAACTAGGATCTGCGGCTTATCCTGCAGGTAGGGAAATGGGCAGATTAGGTGGGCCAAGCGGTCCTCATCTGCCGTCAAAGTCTATGTTTATATGTTTCTGTTTCTTTTCTTGTTCCCGAAGATGTTTCCATTCTTCCTTTGAATGTTTCAGCTCAGTATCAGCAACTTCCACTTTCCAAATGTCTGAAATCAGTTCTGCAGATTATTTGTAGAATGGGAATAGTGTTTTAGTCAGACAAGTAAGGAGCAAACATTAAAGGGGCAATGTCAACTCCCTTAGGCCTCCAGTTTTCCTAAGTTTAAACAACACGTTACGATTGCTCACATTCTGTAGAGACTGCTGATGTACAGTAGCTGTTTGTTTGATCCTGATTTCTTTTTTCTTTTAAAAAGTGAAAAACAGACTGCCCACCACACTAGTGTTACCCCCACAACAACATACTTTTTTACATGTCTTGATCAACTCCCACTGCTGGAGCTTGGCATTGTACTCCTGTCTCTATAGTACTTCTCAGACCCCATCCAAGATCATTCAGTTCTGGTCAGAAACAACACTACCACCACAACGTACAACACAAACAAGCAAGGTGATACCAGCTCCACAAAACTATACACTGAGGCAATGAGAATTTGGAATCTGGCCTACTCCCTAAATACAGAAATCACTGCTGTACATCTGCCAAGAAAGGACAATGTTCTTGCAGACTCACTAAGCAGGATAAGTCAGGGAAATCATGAGTGGTCACTGGACGACCAGGTGCTTTGATTCCTTTTCAAGAGATTAGGCACCCCCAGAGGTGGACTTATTTGCCTCCTTGGAGAATCGCAAATTATCACTGTTCTGCTGCAGGTCAACCCACAGGTGGACTCTCTCAGATGCATGGGGAAACTTCCTATATGCATTACCTCCATTACATCTGATACACAGAGTGCTTTGGAAATTGAGGAAGGAGCTAGCAAAAATGATTCTGGTGGCACCAGACTGGGTGAGTCAGTCTTGGTTCTCTCCTAATGTCCCTGTCAGACAGAAACCCATCTCCCTCCCATAAGCCACAACTTTTTGACTCTGTCTCGGGGCAGGGTAAAACTGCCAAACTCCAGAACACTGAGGCTGAAGGCTCGGTTCAAACATGAAGATTTCACGCAGAGTATTAAATATTCTGACAGTTTCAATGAAACAGTCCACAAGAAAATCCTATTCCTCAAAATGGAAAAGATTTTCAACGTGATGCTCAAATAAGGGTATTTCTAGCCAGCCCGGTGGCACCAAGGGTTGAGGCGCTGGACGCCACACCTCGCCGCACGCCGGTGACCCGGGTTCCGGAATGAGCTCGGGCCGCTGGGGGTCGGCAGGGGAGGGAGAGGATTGAGCGTCCCATGACAGATCTCCTCTCCCTGAGGAGGGATCCGGGGAGCCTCCAGAACAGCAGCGGCCTCCGTTGGTGACCGTAGGTACAAGCTGCATACAGATCCGAATAAAGGGGTGGAGTGAAGCAGACGTCGGCGGCAACAGCCGTCTAGACATCATTGCATGGCTGAACTCCATGGGGCAACATTACAAGAAAAAAAACCCAGTCCTGGTAGGTGAAGGTGATGTCTGGGACCTCCTTCCCATGCCCAATGTCCAGTACGCTGGCTGCCTCTGGGGCTCCATCCACTCCCGGAAGCCTGCCCAAATTCCAGAAAGGTCGCCGAGGGAGTGTAGTGGTCCTGCCCGGGGGCTTAAATCCGGGGGATCAGGAACTGGACAGCAGACTGGAGCATGGCGAATCAGATGGCAGGACTGAGTCTACGACAGGGCGGGATGGCAGGTGAGTTGAGTGCATACACTGGAGAGAGTCCAGGCGGGGTGTCTAAAGAGTCTACAAATAAAAAAAAAAAAGAAAGTAAGGGTATTTCTTCCCTGGAAGCTGTTTAACTTTGGTTCTGGATTACTTAGAACATCTGTCCACAAGTGGATTGAGGACTTCATCACCGATAGCTCACTTGGCAGCAGTACCAGCTTTCCTATCTGCAGGAAAGTCAAATCCTCTAGCTTCACACCCTCTGTTACAGAGATTCTTCAGAGGCCTCCTGCAACCCCCAGTTAGGAAATCTATTCCCCCAGGGATCTGAATATCTGTTTGACACAACAATGCATGCCCCTGTCGAGCCAATGGCCTCTGCAGACCTTAAGTTTGTAACATGGAAAACACTATTCCTTATGGCTATGACCTCTGCTAGAAAAGTCAGCAAGCTCCAAGCTCTGTGCAGAAAGCCTAATTATTATACAGAGGGACAAAGCTGTCCTGAGGACAAACAGAAAATTCCTTCCAAAAGTAGTGTCAGAATTTCACCTTAGTAAAACAGATATGGTGCCTGTACTTTTTCCATCACATTCTAGTCCAGGTGAACAAAAACTGCACTGTCTGGATGTCAAGAGAGCCGTTGGCTACTATCTTAACAGAACAAAAGATGTAGGATCTGACAACAGCCAGCAGTTTGTCACCTGTGAAGATGCTGGCAAAGGAAAACCTGCTGTAAGAAAGATGATTTTAAGGTGGTTGGTCTATTGCATACAGTTCTGCTATGAAAAAGAAGGTAAGCAGTCCCCTTAGGGCTTAGAGCGCACTCCACAAGGGGCACTGCAGCCTCCATGGCATCCTGAAGTGGCATTCATTTGGCAGACATCTGTAAAACAGCTACCTTGAAAACTGTACACACTTTCACAGAGCACTAATGTCTAGACATACTTTCTAGAAGAGGTACAAGGTTTAGGGTAGAAGTCTTGCAGAACCTTTTTTCCTAAATACAGTATGTTCTAGACTTCCCAGACTCCCAAGGTACTGCTATGTAGTTTGTAATTTTTGTATGGCATCATTATTGGACTCATGTTATTAGAAGAAACAACTACTCACCATAGTAATGATGTTTCTTCTAAAGGGTCCAGTATTGAACCAATATAATCCCATCCCTACCTCCCCTTCTAGAACCAAATCAGAAACAGGTTCTGAAATATAATAGTTTTAAATACTCTTTTTCTGCCTGATCATTTAAGAAAATGTTTATACAATTCGTATTTTAAAAACATATTTTAAAATACTGGGCATGGTTACTTAAACATTTCTTACTGTTAAGGCTGCTTATTTTTTGCTATTAAACTTGTTATAGGTACAGAAGCCACTTAATCGGCACGCGGTTAATCGGGACGTTTCTATGGTTACCGATTGTTCCCCTATTATAGTTAATGGAAGCTCCTGTTGTTTAATAGGGACGCCAATTTCGGCTAATTGGGACGTTTTTGGTGGAGTTTCCGTATAGAAGTAGATCCTGTGAGCAGTGTTTTTCAACTGCTGGATATGAACATGGACTCAAAACGTAATGAGCTGTCCCTTGCTGAGCGTTTTAAGGTTCTTGAAGCTCTTCACGGACCAAAAACTTCCTTGTCAAAGGTTGCTGCTGCCTCTGGGATCTCAAAAAGCCAGGCTGGCAGAATCAGCCGAAATCGTGATTCAAACATGGCTGAGTGGCTTGCAAACAGCAACCCTCAGAGAAAAAGGAAGGGCGATGGAAAGGACTCCGAGGTGGAAGAAGCACTATTCCACTGGTTTAATAATGCAGTTAGCAGAGGTGCTAGAATCTCAGGTCCCCTCATGAAAAAAAAAGCTAATGAACTGGCGGCACAGCTAACCCACGAAACATTTGCTGCTTCTGATGGCTGGCTTTCGAGGTGGAAGCAGAGGCACAATATCGTTTGTAAAAAGGAACAAGGAGAGCGTGGTGATGCTGATAGTAGTGCCGCAGGGGACTGAGTGCAAAGCGTGTTACCAGCTCTACTGCAGGAATATACACATGGCGATGTCTACAATAGAGATGAGACAGGACTGTTTTATAGAGGGTATCCAGATCGTGGCCATATGCTCAAACACTCAGAGTTGTTGGGGGGGAAGAAGGCAAAAGACCGTGTTTCTTTGCTTGTTTGTGCTATGGATGGGACTGACAAACGTCCACTTCTCTTGATCGGCAAAAGTAAAAAACCTATATGTTTGCCAAAAGACTTGAAATCACTACCTGTCATATACACATCCTCTGCGAATGCATGGATGACAGGATGGATCTTCGAAGAATGGCTTGCCTCATGGGAACAGCAGTTGAAGCGAAGGAGGAAAAAAATCTTACTGTTGCTTGACAATTGCCCTGCCCATCCCCAAGACATTATTGGCCAATACCCTCACATAAAAATAGTTTTTCTGCCTCCCAATACAACCTGTCTAATACAGCCTATGGACACGGGGGTTATTAGAAATTTAAAGGGGCATTACCGTGCAACAATGGCAACATGCATTGTTGGAGTTATTGATGAAGG
The DNA here is from genome assembly GCA_016271365.2 of Neoceratodus forsteri. Classification (NCBI taxonomy): domain Eukaryota; kingdom Metazoa; phylum Chordata; order Ceratodontiformes; family Ceratodontidae; genus Neoceratodus; species Neoceratodus forsteri. Next base: position 1,677,477,679 of record CM057455.1, read on the forward strand.
TGGGAACGCGCAAGCATCCGAAATTGCAAAGGCAGTTACTCTCCTAGATGCAATTTACATGGTGGCTAGAGCATGGAACTGTGTCAAACCTGTCACAATAATGCACTGTTTCCAGAAAGCATTCAAAATTGTATGTGAAACTGACATTCCATCAGACCAATTGTCATTGGATGACATAGTGACGCCGGAAGTCATATCGGCAGTCGACTTTGCAGAATTTGTTGACATGGATGCTACCCTCCCAACCGACGGTGAGCTAACGACAGAAGAGATCTGTTCATTAATTAAGAGGCCCCAGACCAACGAGCCAGATTCATAATCTGACAGCCAAGATGCCCAGCTTGTTGCTCCAACTAACCGTGAGGCAGTGGCACATCTGCATTCGCTCATGGCGTGGTGTCAATACCACGGTAAGATTGACGAGTGGAACATGCTACAAAATGTTGAAAATGCAGTCGCTACTAAGATGTGCTCTGATTCCAGGCAGAGCCAAATGACTGATTTTTTTTTTAAACTGAGGTTCGATTTTTAGTTACAGTACTTTCCATTAAAGTGTATGTGTGCTATATGTACTGTATGTCTATAAGATTAAATTATTACTGCATATCAAATACTGAGTACAGCGTTGTGTTTGGGGAGTCGCAATGTAAAGATGTGCGGTCTTTGTTGCTTAACTTTGCTACTTCGGGTAATGGGGATGGCCACTTAAAAGGGACGAATGAATAGCAACGGAGCCGTCCCTATTAAGCGGCTTCATCTGTATTGCAGTTTAGCAAGTTAGTACTGCTCCCTTCTGCTCTTCAGCACAGATTTGACATTAGAAAACTATAGGGAGCACCAGCACACAGCAACATTTGAATGGAGTTCTGATTCCACAGCACCATTCTAAATTGACATGATGTCTAAGCATGGAGATGATGCAGTTGTTGTATTGCCTCACTATTTGACCCATTAGAAGAAACAGCATTAATATGGTGAGTAATTTTTCCTTATGGTCAGTGTTTTGGGTGTTCTTTAAATTTCTGTAACTCTTATTAGCCAGAGAGGGGGACTTAGCTGAAAGAATACTTGCAGTCTCTTGTGGGTTGAGTGGTTAATGATTACCTGTAAAACAGGTCTGTGATTGGGGGAGGAACTGAAGCAGGCTTAAAGGGGACAGGAGATTTTTTTTAATTTTTTATTCTTTGGTAACCAGATAAGGCCCATTAGGCACAAGGTACTGTTTTCAGGAGAGCCCCAGAAGTCCTAGGGAGGGCAAGAGACTTGCTCAGAGTCACACAGTATGCAAGTTGAGGTTGTGGGAATCAAACCCAGGTCTGTTGGATGTACCAAGCTCATTCACAGCTCATTACTCTAACCTCTGGACTATACTGCCAGCTGCACACCTGCAAGTACAGTATCCCATTGTGTGGTGTCCTGTTGTGTGAGTGTGACAGAGTACGAGTGTGCCATCTGCCTTAGAAGTGTCTCTAGGACAACCGCAGCTGAGCTGCAATTCCACAGGGAACTCTGAATGGTATAGGTATCTCTTACTACAGTTTTAAGTGGCAAAACAGATTGTACAAAGGATCCTAGAGATACCCTATCTGGGGTTGCGCAACATTGCAATTTATAGTGCTCAACTGTGCAGCTATGTAATCTGTGTAAATTCTGGTTTGTTGCTAGCTCCCTAGCTAGGGCAGGGTGTGATACAGAGTAACCAGAGAGTTTCAGGCAGACAGTATACAGTAAAGTTAATACCAGGAAGTTACAGCATTACAAACAGAACTCAAGCAGGTATTATGTATAGGGAAATGGCACAGTATGGAACATAGGTACAGCAGGGAAATGCAGTAGTTAGCATCAGGGACTGTGGTGCACTCATCTCCCATGTTACACTCTGAAGGGGACACTGTCCCATATGTAGTAGATTTTTGGAGCTCCAGGCATAGCTGGCAGCAGCAGAGTCAGAGATATCGCTACCACATTACTGGCTGAGCTGGTACCGATAAGCACATCCCACACAACCATTTCCCCAGAGGCCCGCTGGCCAGGGGGGCTGAAGAGTGGTAGGTAGCAGTATGGAAGGGGCAGTCAAAAGGCAGTTGTCCAAGTTCACCACATCCAGACAGCAGACCACTTTGCACCACCAGAGGCACACGTGACTGACACCTTCATAACAGACTCAGAGACAATTAGGAACAGTAAGCAGGATTACTTAGCAGCACTCAGTGGTACAAACAGCAGGAAGGTAGCAAGAAGTATCCTAGTTGAGGGGGACTCTATGACTAGGGGGTGGAGAAGGTGGTGGGATGAGTAGGGGGTAGTTAGATGACTTCCAGATGCATCAACCATCCAGTACACAGATAGGATAGAGAGGATGGTAGAGGAAGATAATGGGGAGCATGGGGTGCTGGTACACTTGGGTACCAATGATCTGGCAAAGCAGCTAAAGGAGGCAGTGAAGCACAACTTCTAAAGGCTGGGGGACAAACTGAAAACATACTTGGCTTCCCTGGCCTTTTCCAAGGTTCTCCCTATGTGGAATGTATAGGGCCAAGGAGCAGTGGGAAAGAAAGCAGCAGGGTGGGGCTCTATAATTGAAGGATAAGGCTGCATTGAAACAACTGAACTGGGAGTTGGGAAGGAGGCACAATCTTGAACTGGAAACTGGGAGCCTGGATGAACGCACAATTTTGCTCAAGTTCTGAGGGAGGTGTACCTTACTTTTAATTTTAATCTTCTTTTTGCTTCTTTGAATCAAGAAGGGGTTTGCAATACTGCTTATCTATTTGTAGATTGTTAGTTTGAATCCAGAGGGATTGCAGTACTGCTGATTTTTCTGTGGATTGCTAGTTTGTTTGTAATTTGCAAGTCTTCTGGTGACATTTTGTATCAAACTATTTTTTGAACGGTAAAGCATTCACTAGTAGCGGAGGTTTTCTTTCATTTAAGTCCTGCTGTTTGGTGGATTTGTATATTCGACACCAGACAAAGCCTGAGGTGGTTCAAACTGGTTTGCTCTGATTTTATTTTATTTAAAATACGGTAAGTGGAAAAGGCACACTGAGCCAAGGCACATTCCAGATGCAACCCGGGGTAAGGGTAACACAAGAATTAACAGCGTTACAAGACAATGAATGAGTCATGGTATACAAACCCAAAAACAGTAAGGTAAATCATAACACAGGAAAAGAAAAATAATCACAATACAGATACAGATTGCAAAGACAAATTCAGGCATAGGACAGAAAAGTAACAAATAAGCTTAGAACATTCTAATTTTAGCAGCAGCAAGAGTACTCAGCTCACCACCAGAGCATGGGGGAGTTGGGGATGGAGAACTACGAAGTACTGACTTCTAAAGGGGGAAGGCTGCTTGGGTAGTTGGGGGGGTTGAGAGCACTGTGGGAAGGGGGGAAGCCTGATGAGTCTTTTGAGGGAGGAGAAAGAGAAGGATAGGCAAAGATCAGAGGGAAGTTTGTTCCACAGTAGTGGGAGATGACAGGAGAAGGTGGATTGGCCAGCGTCAGAATGGGGGCGAGGGATAGAGAAGGTACGTGGATCTCTGTGGCATAGGGAGTATGTTGAAGTGACTGCTTGAGAAAGGCGGGAGGAGAGGTAGGGAGAAAGAGCTCCAAACCAGAACTTAGCAACAAGGGAGGCACAGTGAACCATCCTTCTGATAATGGTGCTAAAGAGAGAGAGCAGAGTAGAGGGGACAGTGGTGTGAGGGGAAGGGTTGTGGTAGTGAAACAGTAGAAAGAATTTAGGAGTGTGTCCAGTCTGGAGAGGGAAGTGACTGGAGCAGTGCCACAGACCACGTTGGCATAATCAATCATGGGAAGAATCATTTTAGATATCAACTCCCGATGGGTGGGGAGAGGGAGACTGTGTTTGTGACGATAGAGGACTGCGAGCTTAGGTTGGAGTCTGGTACAGATGGTGTCTACGTGGGTTGTACAATCCAGGTGACTATCCAGCCAGACCTCTAGGTATTTAAAAGCAGGGACTCTCTCTAGAGGGGATCCATCCAAAGTAGAGAAAACTGGGGGAGACTGGAGGGTGGCCAGTTTCTGTCTAGAGCTGAAAGTCATGGCAACTTTTTTTTGTGCCGAGTTTCAGCTGGTTGGACTGAAAACAAGACTGCACTCTGTTGAAGTCTTGCTGGACAGGGGATTGCAAGCTGATGGAAGAGGGACCAGAGGCAAAGATGACAGTATTGTCTGTGTACATATGCATATTGGAGGAATTGCAGATGGAGGGGAGGTCATTTATAAACAGGGAGACTAGGATGGGGCCAAAGATAGAGCCTTGAGGGACACCAGTAAGGATAGCGAGAGCGGAAGAAAGTGTGTTGCCTATTTGGACAGATTGTTGCATATTGTGTAGACAGGAGCGGAACCAGTTAACAGCAGGTTCTGCAAGGCCAACAGATTTAACTTTATGAAGCAGCAGGGGGTGGGAGACTTAATTGAATGCCTCTGCCAGACCTATGAAAATATCAGCTGTAATAAGACTCTGATCCACTACAGAGAAAATGGAGTCAGTGACCTGCAACAGGGACGAGATGGTCGAGTGCTGTTTCCTAAAACCTGACTGCACAGGTGAGAGAGAGTTGTTGGTGGCAAGGTACTCAGACACCCTGGAATGAATGAGTGACTCCTGGAGTTGGCAAGAAATAGGAGGAGTGAGATGGACCAGTAGTTCCCAGGTGCAGAAGGATCGCCACCCTTGTGTAGAGGTAACACCTTTACACATTTCCAGCCTTTAGGGACAGTAGAGTTGAGAAGGAGAGGTTAAGGATGTGGGCTAGAGGGTGGCTACAGCAGGGGTGGAGATATGGAGAAGCCTGTAGTGGAGTCCATCAGGGCTCTTTTTGGCTGGGTTAAGAGCGGTGAGGGCCATATAGACTTCATATGGGGAGAACGATGGGAAGAGGAACTCAGTAGGGGGAGTGAGTAAGTCAGCCGGGATAGGAGTCTGGAAGGATGGGAGAGGGGTCATCAGGGAGAGTGCAAGTGGCAAAGAATTTGTTGAAGACCTCTGCTACGGTAGAAAGGATCAGAGACTGAGGAGCCATCAGTTTTGAGGACCATGGAGGCCTGTTGGGCAGGGTGATCAAAGAGAGAGAGAGAGTAACACTTTCCACAATGATGTGGATATGTTTTGACCTTGTTGCAGGTGGGACCTGAAGTATTTAGCCTTGGAGAGGCGGATGGCCTTGGTGCAGTTATTTCTCAGTGCCTCATAAGCTTGGAGGTCTGCCTGGGCTAAGGACACTTTATAGTGAATCAAGCTTTGTCCTGGTTTGCATTTGCCAGCAGGTCTGCTGTTATCAGGATGATGGTGACTTTTATCTAGCTTTCTTAGCTGGATGGTCCAAATGCGGTAAGTATGCTAGAGAAGAGGGATAGGGCAGAGTCAACATCATGGGCTGAGAATACGGGTTGCCAATCTGTCTCGGTGAGATCTTGGTGCAGGGCTGCTATTTTAAGAGCATGGAGGGGGAGGGACCAAATGTATTTAGGGACAGCGTGAGGGAAGTGCATCTTCTGTATGCAATAAGTGATGCAGTGATCACTGAGAGCATCTGGTAAGATGCCTACTACAGTGATATGATGGGGGTGGGAAGATAACACCCAGTCAAGCAGGGAGTGGTTTTGGGAGCGAGGGTTTATACAGGTGGGTTCGAGTACCAGCTTTGTGAGGTTAAGAGCCTCTATCCTCAGGAGGGTAGGCTATGAGGAGGGGAAGAGCCAGTCTAGGTTGAAATCACCTAAAAGCAGGAGTTCTCCATTTGCTGCATGAAAGGAGATGGAAGAGATGGTGGTGACAAGGATATTAGGTGAAGTTTAAGGAGGGGCACAGAGTGCGCCAATGCAGAGTGGAGTTGAGGAAGGGAGAGACAGAAGAGCAATGATAAGTTCATGGGAAGAGGGACAGGATTCTTTAAAAGTGATGGAGCAGAAGAGAGAGAGATGGTCCGGTGTACAAGGCTACACCATCACCGTGCTTACCTCGGTCTTGGCAGAATAGATTGAAGTCGGAGATAGAGAGAGCAGAGTCAGGAATCCTCGTGGATAGCCATGTTTTGGTAACGCAGAGAATGTCTGGGGGGTGCCGAGCAATTCAAACTTTAAGAGCATCCAATTTGGGGAACAGGCTTCTAGCAGTAAGGTGAAAAATGCGAAGTCCCTTTGGCAGAAGAGAGGGTGTAAAGTTCAGTGGAGTGCCTGAGTAGGTTGGAGCTGAGGCAGAGGTGATAGTGGGAGGTGCCAGGGTTGAGTTGGACATCACCAGAGAGAAGCAGGAGGAGTAGGAAAATGGAAAGGTGTGGAGAGTACTTGTGAGAGGAAGGTGGAGTGGAGGGGTTTGTGCAGTGAAGCAGGGCCTCAAGGTTTAGGAGGCGAGAAGGGAGAGCGCAGGGTGGATGAGGGTGTAGTAGTGGGGTGGGGAGGGCAAGGAGTGTGCAGGGGGAAGAGGCAAGCAAGGGTGAACACTGAGGCAGACAGAATGGTGGGGCAGTAGGCAAGGGGGAGAGGAAGTAGGGAGACGGGGGGGCTGCTGTAGGTAGTGGAGTGATGGACAGAAGTAGCTGGAGAAGTAGGCAGGAAGGTAGAGAAGAAGAGCAAGGGAAGGAGATAGACTGGGAGAAAGAAGGGTAGATTCATGGTGAGGGAAGGCAGGTACACACACACAAAAAAAAGTGTTGGTCAAGCATTTAAGGATCCAGGAAGAGTAACGGAAAAATCAAGCCAGGTATAGAGCAGAGCTGACTAGGCAGATTTGGGGAGGTAGCAGTAAGCCACCTCAAGGCAAGCTGCTGTGGCTGAAGCTGTAAACTACAACTAGGCAGGAGGGGCTGACTTGGAGCTGGAGAGTTCACATCAGGCTAATTTGCCTGTTTGAGACTAAAATCAGGTGCAGCTCATTAGGGGAAAGGGCAAGCGAATGGAAGAAGGTTTAAAAAGGGCACCCCCACCAGAGTGGGTGGGTGGGAGCCACACTCAGCTAGAGTGCTCGGAAACAATCAGCCCAATGAGATAACTACCTGCAGGGTTCTCCTTGAGTTGCAAGGAGAGCAGCATCGGCTGGGGGGATGCGGTTCCCTTCCCGAGTCCCCTTCTGAACCCTTCCTTCTGATTGTTTTCAGAGCAGAGACCAAGTGGATTTCCCTACTCAACCCACCCCAGGCTCAACTAGCCTCATAGGGTTGAGCAGAAAGGTGTGACAACTTACTGCTCGGAAACAAAACAGGGTGGGGTGAGCCAGGCAGTGCTGCACAAGCTAGGAGGATATCTTCTTGAGATTGTTATTGTATCAAAATAAAAAAAATAGATATATAAAAAAATTTGTAGGGGTTTTGATAAATAGTCCCTAGGAAAAGGGTTACAGTACTAAAAGAAAGGGAGAGTCCCTAACAGCGACCTGGGCAAACAGAAGCAGAGCAAGTCGGGATCATGTTGGCAGTGGTGTAGTGCAATGGATGTGAAGCGGCAGTCTTCAGAAGGACGTTCTGGGAACTGTAGTGCTGTACCACCTGCAAGCACCTCTCTGGGCTGAGGGCAGAGATTGCCAGCCTCCACATTGAGCTGGCTAGGTTGCAGGGGATCTCCTCCCCCACCCAGGGGCCACCAAGTCTACACACACAACCTCAAAGAAGGACCAGCAAAAGCAGTGTGTGGACTACAGTGGGCTTAGGGAGGGTGAAGCAGGTGGATCAAAAGCACATCCCCCACCTGGTGCAACTAAGGAACTCCTACATAATTTTGGAGGAGCAGGAGGATACCACTGGGACCCCAGAAGTTGCAACCATGGTGGATGAGCAGGTTCTACACAAGAGAACCCCACAAGTGGGTGAAAGAGGACCCCAAAGGAAGAGAAAGCTTCTCCTAGTGTAGGACTCCATAGTCTTGAGAGTGGATTTGGGGACAGGAACAGTGGAGGAAAGGGAGGTAAAGGAAGCACAGCTTGGAGGGATGGGGAGAGGATCCAGAGAATCGCTAAAGCAGGGAAAGCTTGATGTCATTGTCCATCTGGGGAAATAAGACCTTGCTGGAGATAAGGCAGGGATAGCAAGGGTGCAGGAGGAGTTCAGGGAGGTGGGAAGGGGCCTTGCGCAGGTAGCAAGCTCTGCGATCTTTTTGGGGGTGCTGCCTGTCCACAGCAAGGGGGAGGCAAGGAACCTGCACACCAAGGACTGAACACTTGGCTGGAGAGCCGGTGCAGAGAAAAGGGTTTCGGCTTCATTGGGAACTGGGGATCCACTTGGAGGAATGTGACCCTGTACAAGCGGGACGGCCTACACCTGTCCAGGGAGGGGACCGCTGTCCACAGTGAACAGTTTAAATGCTTTATTGGCAAGCATTTAAACTAGCAAGAGGGTGGGGTAGCAGAATGATGCAGGGGGAACCAAACTGCCCACCTCCACAGGATTGTGAAGTCATCATGGAGGACCATAAAGGGCACAAAGGCAGCACAAAAAGTAGGAAGAAAAAAAGAAACGGATTTGCACGATGTTTGGCATACATAATCTCCAGGTGTAGGTCCCACGACTTGCGGAATTTAGTGCAAGTCCATTGTGTGGTTTGTGAGATGGAAACTGTCGAAAAATCCTAAATTTACCATTTTTTTTACATTTCTTTGTCCACCTGTATCTCAGGAATGGCTTTAGGTTGTGAGCTGAAATGTTCAGGGCAGAAAGCCTTTGCCTCACAGATTTGCCTTTTGAAGGTTTGGTGAAAAAATATTAATCAGTTCAAAAGTTACTAAACTTTTAATTTCCCATTATTTCCTATGGGGAAATTTATATGTCAGGAACAAAAGTAATAATTTGCACAAGTTACATAACATTACATTACATACAACAGTATCTTGCGCAAGTTATGTAATTTGTGCAAATGGGAGTGCAGGATCCGAAGGGCCCTGTGTGCCCACCGTAACATAAGGATGCTGTTATACTGTCTCAATGGAGGGATGGGAACACAGGGTCCAAAGGACCCTGCAGTCCCACGGTAACATAAGGATGTTATACTGTCTTAATGGAGAGATGGTAGAGCAAGGTCCAAAGGAACCTGCACTGCCGCTGTAAAATAAGGATACTGTTATAGTGTCTCAAAGATACTGATGTACTATCTCAACGTTCACACCATAAAATAAGAATATTATTATACTATCTGAAAAAGTAAGGAAATTCATTGTAAAAACTTTGTTAATGCCCCATTAGGGTTGAAGCATAAAAAGTAGGGAAATGTGATCTTAGGGTTCCCAAGCATAAGACCCTGCCCTCACCCCCAGCTTCCAACCTGACTACCCCACCCTCACCCTTGGATTCCACTCCTAAGGCCCACCTCCACCCTACATGCAGGAACAGGTGTGAGGGGTCTGCCTTGGGGTTGCGAACCCTAATGCTTTCCCCATTTCAACAGTTAATAACCTGACATGGGATAGAGAATAAAACAATTGGGTGAGCATTAGGGTTCACAACCCCAAGGCACACCCCTCACACCACTTCCTGCATGCAGGGTGGAACCCTAAGATCGCATTTCCCTACTTTTTACCCTTCAACCCTGATGGTGCATTAACAAAGTTTTTTGCAATGAATATGTATATTATTTTAGTGAGTTTTCTCTCTCTTAGCTTTTATCCCCTTTCTTTTTGCAGGCGAAGATTCCTGCCGCTAGGTATAGGAAGATCTGCATTACAGGAGCAATGGATGTGGTTAGTTGCCAGTGGTGTGGGACACTTGTCTTCCAGGGACTACTACGGAGGATTGGGCACTGTCCTATGTGCAGGAGCCTGAATGAGCTCCGATCTCAGCTTGAGGAGGTGAGAAGAGAAACTGCCTGACTGCACCATGAATTTTACTGGGGTACAACCCCCGTCCCCTTCCCAAGAGGCCCGCTGGCCCAGGGGGATGGAAAGTGGCAGGACAAGAAAGGAGCAGACAGACAAGAAATCTGAACTGACCAACTGAAGTTTCAACTGCAAATTGCTTCACAGCCTTGGAGAGGATGCAGGACACAGGGGCCGAGGAGGCATATTCTGAAGCAAACACTATGGCGGAAACAAGGCAGAACATAGGAAAGGCTACAGAGGGACACAAAGGGAAGCACAAAAACTCATTCTGGGGAAGTCTATGATTACAGGAGTCAAGTCCCACTTAGATGGATCTGCAGTAAAAGTTCGATGTGTCCCTGGCGCTTCAGCCAAGAGAGACACCCCAAAAACTGAGAAGATAATAGGCCAGGCAGATGAAGTAATAAACACCCTTATCCATCTCTGTACCAATGACCTAGTGAACCAGACAATGGAGGAAGTCAAGCTAAACTTCAAGAAGCATGGGGGAGGGCGACTGGAAGTACAGACAGCCTCACTAACCTTCTCAGAGATCTTTCCAGTACGGGGAAAAGGTGTCAACATGAACAGGATCAGGGAGGAGGAAATTGAGGACTTCAACAGTTGGTTATAGGAATGGTGCAAGGAAAAAGGTTACCATGTCATAGGTGACATGGGGAGCTTCTGGGATAAAAGACTATTCAAGCCGGACAGACTTCACTTAAACAGGCAAGGAAACAGTGCATTACAACAGAAGTTTGATGTTCACTTCGGGTGTTTAAACTAGGCAAAGGGGAGTATGGTGCTAGGAAACCTATCAGCGATAGTTTAGAAGATGGGAACTTAGTAGTCACTCCCACACAATTAAGACATACTGAATCACACCACTGGTACAACCAGAATAAACAGAAAAAGGCACTGAAGAACCGAAAAAAGGTTCAGGATAAGGGAAACACAGGAATTTACCAGGTGGAAGAAGCAACAATTCAGCCACAGGTTCATGGACAGGGGTGTGCATTAATTCCAGAATCCTGGGTAACAAGATGAGTGACCTTTAGGCGGAGTCCTGTATGAATCTTGTGGCAGTCACAGAGACCTGGGCATCCGACAACAATGTCTGTGATCTCACAGCCACTGGTACGCGCTCTTTAGGAAAGACAGGAGAGGTGTGGGGGGGGGGGGAGTGCTGCACTCTATGTTAAGGAGGGGACAAAGGCCACATCCTGTAAAATGAGACTTGGAGAAGGATTGGAATCCCTGTTGGTTCAGCTTAGTTCATTCTCAGGAAAGAAAATCCATGTCACGTGGTATATAAACCCCGAACCAAGTGGAGGACAAGGAGCTTTTGGAGGAAATTGAACAAATGTCACTAAAATAAAAACTAGTGGTAGTGGGGGACCACAACATGCCAGATGTGGACTGGGGCATTTTTTTTTTATTTTATTTTAGTTATTTAACCAGGAGTAGCATCCCGGTGGCTGGATCATCAAGGAGTCGGTCGGTGGTAGAAGCCTTACAGGACTGCTTTCCCACACAGTCACCGATTCTACCAGAGAGAACAACCTCTTGGATGTGGTCCTCACTAACTCAGAAAAAATTGAGAGAGTCAGGGAGACGCTGGCGAACAGTGACCACAGCTCGGTTTGGTTTAAAATAGCCCTGAAGGATGTCAAATACCAGTCAAGGGCAGAAGTCCTAAATTTCAGAGGGGGCAAATTTCGATAAAATGAGGGAACTAGTAAGAGAAAAACTAACTAAGATTCTCCACCATTTTGTAGTAGAAGACATTTGGGGAATGATTAAAGAAACCATCACAGAGGCCACAAAGGTATGTACAAGGGCAATGACCAAAAGAAACAGACACAAACGCCCCTTTTGGTTCACGAGTCAAGTTAGGACAGCCATTAGGGAAGCATTCCGCAACTTCAAAAGTAAGTTGGGTAACGATGTATGGGAGAAATACATAACAAAGAATAAGGAGGCTAAGTCGGCAATGAGACAAGAAAAGGCAGCTGCGGAACTTCAGATAGCTAAAGGTGTCGGGGGAGTAACAAACAGTTTTTCAGATATTTGCAAGAAAAGAGAAAGGATGGAGGGGTAGTTAAAATCAGGGATGGGGATAGCATAGTGGAAGACACGCAGAAGGTCACCGTTCTGAACACATAAGTCTGTTCAGTGTTCAACAAAGAACACAGTGGCCCAATGCCTGACTGCGGCATTACAGCACATGGCAGGGGGGAGTGCCAAAAATGGAAATACTAAGTATTGCCGCAAGCAGGGTCAGAGAAGTGCTTGAGCGTTTAAAGACTGACATATCTCCTTGTCTGGATGGAATACATCAGAGGATAATTAAAGAGTTAGCAAGTGAGTTAGCAGACAGCTTAGTGTACCTGTTTAATCATTCTCTCCAGACGGGAATTGTACCTAATGACTGTAAACGTGGTGCCGTTGCATAAGGGTCATAGCAGGGAAGAGGCCAGTAACTACAGGCTGATCAGTCTCACATCAGTGCTAGGAAGGAAAATGGAGACCCTGATTAAACAAGACCTAGAAGACAACTTGGATAGGGTCTGGTACGATTGCCCGACATGTATGCGCCCGACGTACATTTGCCCGACTCCCATTTCCCGACTTTAATTTGCCCGATTGTGACAATTTACTGACATATATATTCCCGTCTCTAAATTGGGCTGACACACAAAACTGCAACACCTGCTTCCAGAATCAAGCCGGGGAGGGGGCGCGCATATCAGCACTCTGCACTCAGTCATCCAAATGAGTTCATGCAATCCATGTAGCAAAACCATTTTTGTTCAATAAAAAAAATTCAGGACATAAAATCAAACTTTTTCAGCCACTCCACAGACTTGTCATGGAGTGGACCTACCGCTACGTCAAAGACCGGCAGGTGTAGTAGCACTGTCGCTCTTTGGCCTGATTCCTCCTTAACTGCCAACATCCAAGCTCATATGTAAAAAAAAAAAAAAATTTAATAAAAATGTGCCCAATGTACATTTGCTTTCCAGTGCCTGACTGTATATAAAGCAATCACTTCTGGATAAAATCTACTCATACTGACATCATGTCAGGTTGTCAAAGGTAAGTAGGAATGCTATAGTAGGACACCTATTTATACACAGAAACAAAAATGGGTTTAAACAATGAAATAAATGCAGATCAGTTAAGAAATGTATAATGAGCTGCATGAAAGGGTGTACAGGCTCATACCCATCCTGCTGTCTGTACATTTGCTTTCCAGCGCCCGACTGTCGGGATTTTTGTACGCAGCCATTTAAATATTGGGAAAGTTTACCCAACGGGAAGTTACTGTTAGGGAAAATAAGTGTTGTGCACATACATGCAAGGCAATTGTTCGAATCTCCTTGGATAAGCATGCCATACAAGATGACAAACAACACGGTTTTGTTATAGGCAGGTTGTGCCAGACAAACTTGTCTACTTTTTTTGATTGGGCATCTAGGGAAGTGGATAGTGGCTGGCCAGTGGACCTCTTCTATTTTGCCTTTGATTCAGTACCACACAAATGCTTGCTGAAGAAGCTAGAGGATTTGGGCATAGCAAGCTGCATCATTATGTGGGTGGGAAACTGGTCAGACGGAAGGAGGCAAAGGTTGGTGGTCAATGGGGAGATGTCAGAGAAGAGAGAAGTGACGAGTAGGGTCCCACATGGCTCAGTCTTGGGCTCAGTCCTGTTTAATGTGTTCATCAGCGACATAGGAATAGGTATCCAGGGCAAGATTGCACTGTTTGCAGATGACACTAAATTAGGGGGAAGGGTGGACAGCGAAGAAGCAGTGAGAATCATACAAAATGATTTAAGAAGGTTAGAACAATGTTTTAGTATCTGGCAGCTGAAATTTAATGCCAAGACATGTAAAGTGATGCATACTGGCAGGAATACCCATAGAACAACCTATTGGCTAAACGAGGTCAAACTCAGTGACTCAAAAGAGGAAAGGGATCTAGTAGTTATTATTAGCGATACCCTTAAACAAACCAGCCAATGCAACACAGCATTTAGTAGGGCCAACAAAATGCTGGGATGCATAGGGAGAGGATCTGACAATAGACACAGGGAGGTGATACTTCCACTGTATAGATTAATGGTGCGACCCCATTCAGAATACTGCGTACAGTTTTGGAGACGATACCTTAAGAAGGATAGGGACAGGATAGAGATCATTTAGAAAAGGGCAACCAAAATGATACAGGGGCTTCAGGGACTGCAGGGTGAGGTGTTGCTAGAGGCATTGAACAAGTACTCTCTTGAATCTAGGAGAGAAAGGGGGGGAAGAAACCTTTAAGTACATGAGGGGTCTAAATTCAGTACCCTACGCTGAACTGCTCACCAAGGTTCCCAACTCAAACATGAGGGGTCATGGATGGAAACTGAGGGGTAGGAGTTTCAGGAGGGATCTTAGGAAGCACTATTTTCCAGAAAGGATTGTGGAGCCATGGAACAAACTACCTGCAGAGGTGGTACGAGCTAGGACCGTATCTGCATTCAAAAGAGATTGGGATAAGAAGTATGCTAGAACCAAATCCACAAGGGAATCTACCAGTTAGGACCTAGAATCACCTAGGAACTCAGGATCTCAAGGGCAGACTTGATGGACCTTTGGTCTCTTCCATCACCTTTCTATGTTTCTAACGTTATGGTATCGCTAGAGGAAACAAACCCATAGAGGGGGGGAACAGCAGAGGACAGGAGGAAGGGGGTTGAAAACAGGAAGGACAAACAGAGGAGACAAAAAGACAGTAGTGAGGGATGATAAAAGGACAAATGGCAGAACATGGAAGGCCATGTATACCAACGCCCACAACCTAGGGAATAAAATCTCAGACCTGGTGGCTTTGATAACAGAGTCTGACCTGCACATTGTAGCTATTACCCAACGTGGTATTTCATTTCATTTTTTTATACTTTTTAACAAGGTGAGCTAAAAGTCCGTTTTCACAAGCAGCAAGTGGTATACTGGAAACCATGACTGGGATGTAGCAGTACTAGGTTATGCTCTATTTAGAAAAGATGGGGGAAGGAGAGGGGGTGGCTCTTTACATCAGGGAGGGTATTAGGGTGACTGAGATACAGGGAATGCAGGGGGGGAGCGGAGGTACTGTGGGTCACCCTTGAAATGGGCAACAGCACTGCTATTTGCACAGGCATGAGATACAGACCTCCAGCACAGGGGGAGGAGGTGGACAGGATTCTAGTGGAATTAATCCATACTATGGCAACTAAAGGAGAGCTGCTGCTGGTAGGTGATTTTAACCTCCCAGATGTGAGCTGGCCTGGTGGCGCTGAGGGTTGAGGCACTGGATGTCACACCTGACACCACACTGGCGACCCGGGTTTGGGAATGAGCCTGGGCCGTTGGGGGTTGGCAGGGGAAGGAGAAGATCGAGCATCCAATGGACTGCTCTCCTCAGCTCACTCAGTGCACCGGAGACCCCT
Source organism: Neoceratodus forsteri (assembly GCA_016271365.2). Classification (NCBI taxonomy): domain Eukaryota; kingdom Metazoa; phylum Chordata; order Ceratodontiformes; family Ceratodontidae; genus Neoceratodus; species Neoceratodus forsteri. Next base: position 1,677,492,974 of record CM057455.1, read on the forward strand.
GGTGGAGATTAGGGGTACCCCTAGTGCTAAGCCATGTAAAGGGGCGGAGTGGCGGCAGACGTCAGCGACATGGATCGCACGGATCTCATTGCATGTCTGCACTAAGGGGAAACTACATAGAAAATCCCTGTCCTCTGGGATACGCAAAGGCACCTATGCCTGCCGGGCCACACTCCTGATACCGGGCACTCTCCTCTCCACGGGCAGATCGCCATGCCCGGCTCTCTAGATTATAGATAGAGTGCCCTGGCTGGATAGGGCAGCCCCACCTTGGGGGGGGGGTGTTCAGAGCCAGGGGGTCTGTTGGGCTGGTGCGAGGAGAAGGAGGTGTCTCAGGTGGGAGGTAGAGCCCGGAGGTGAAGGATGCTGGAGAGAGTTCCCCGAGGATGGTGCAGAAACAGTTGTTAAAAAAAAAAAAAAAAATCTTCCAGATGTGGATTGGAGCATCCCAGCTGCTGCCTCAGCCAGGAGCAGGGACATTCCATACTCTGTGCAAGGGGCAGGCTTCAGGCAGCTAGGCAAGGGCAAGGCAGCTTTATTTCTAAGGCACCCAATCCTGGAGGCTCTGGGCACCATACACAATAAAACAAAATACAGAGATAACATTTGTGCAATAGCAACGTATTTGAAACAGCATTCTTAAAAACATAAAAAAATACATAATAGCTGAGGGAAGGGTAGGGGGAGACAACTTAATCCCCAAAGGCCTGGCAGAAAAGATGATCCTTAAGTCTCTGTTTAAAGACACCAATCGAGGGGGCCTCCCAGACTGCAGCAGGAAGCATGTTTCACAGGGTCGGCCCAGAGACACTAAATGCTCAGTCACTAGAGGTCTTGAGCCAAACCCTGGGAACATCTAGGAGGCCCCTTGAAGCAGAGCGGAGGGAACGGGCAGAGGTTGCAGGCGACAGGAGCTCAGACATGTAGCCAGGACCCAGCCCATATAGGGCCTTATAGGTGAGCAAGCCCACCTTACAAAAAATAAGGAAATATTAACAGAAAAGTATAAACAGGATATTAACTCTGTAGTCTGATATTGACTCATGGAGGTTTAGTCTATTGTTCACAATGAATCCATAACAGTTTAACTTTCTCAGGATCATATTTTTTACAATCAAAACACCATACTTTCTGTAGAGAGATTTGAATATTCTTCAAAATTTCAACATAATGAACAGACTTTTGCTGAGTCACTCAAACACAAAGAGATTGCCATATATAATATATAATTATGGCTAGAACAATGTACAATGCTTTCGCATAATATTTGCCCCACTCTCTATTAATGACACCATATATCGGAGCTGAGTATGTTAAGGAAGAAAGAGGGGCTTGACCTATTCTGGTCCCTCTGCAACTCCCTTCTCACTGTCTACCCTGCCACAGGGCTCAGTGTCATCTGTGAAGAGAAACAGTTGCCTAGTATTCCTTCTCCCATGTCATGGATAAACATATTGAAAAGGACTGGTCCCAGAACTGACCCTTGTGGTACTTTGCTTGTGACCTCCCTCTCTCTTGACTTGACCCTGTTTATACCACCTTCTGCTGTCTTCATCTCAGCCAGCATCTCACCCATATAACTATGTCCTTCACTATAGCCAGATCCTATGACTTCTTCCTCAACCTACTATGTGACACTGAGTCAAATGACTTGCTGAAGTTGAAGTAGAGTAAATCCAGATTGCTGCTTATCTACTGTCCTAGTTACCCAGTCAAAGAATACTGTCATGTTGGGCTGACAAGACCTCCACACCACAGACCGTCCTGCTTACTATCCTGGAGCCCATTTCTCTTTAGGTGGTCAACTAGATCCTCCTTTACTAATGTCTCCATCAGATCAACCACAATGGAGGTAAGACTGATGGCTCTGTAATTAGATGGTTGCTCCGTTGCCCCTCCTTTGTGGAGTGAAATCACATCCGCTGCACTCCAATTTTTCAGAATTATCCCTATCCGCAGTGACCTACTGAATAGCCCTCCCAGGGATTCAGTCATTTCCAATGCTAGTTCCCTGAGCACACTCTGGTGCAATGCATGCGGCCTTTATCTATTTTCAGGGCAGTAAGCCTTCTTTTTTCTTCTTCTTTTCCCCTGTGATTACTTCCTGCCCCAATTATGAGGTTCCCCTTACAGGAGCTTTTATGCAGCTTTCTGGCAAGGGCCTACTATCCTCCACAGTAAATACAGAGCAGAAGTAGTCACTAAACTTGGTTGCCTTCTGCTTGTCATCCTCTATTACCCTTTTTCAATAAAAATTCCCTTACTCTTATTGAGAAGTGCCATGGGATCTTTAACATCCACCTGAACAACTACCAGGACAGGCAGACGGGACGTTTGTTTAACGTCTCATCCGAAAGATGGCACCTCAGGAGTGCAGTACTCCCTTTATGATGCACTACAGTGTCAGTATTGGGATTTATCCTCTATTACCAGTGTGTGGCTAGAACCCACAACAGAGGCGAGTGTCCCACCTACTGAGCCACTGACACTGCTTATTTATTGTTATCTGTTTATTATGGATTTTAAATTATCTGTTTAAAGACTTTGTATATATTTTTGTCTATTCCTGCCATGTCTTACTATAGTATCATCAAGAACAGGAGTGGTGACACACAAACTGGGGCTCCACCTGATGAAGACCCGAATCGGCTTGAAGCATTGCGGTTGAGGGTGTCTGTCTGAGCAGTGATGCCACAATAAACTACCTTGCATTTGCATTTACTGATTCTGTTTTTATGTCCATGAGTGCTGAGTTCTCTCTGATGGCAGGTATCATGTTGGGCCCATGCCAGGCAGCAAGGGTGGCATCCTCCAAGATGGGTAGAAGAGGAGGAATGATGATGGGGGGGGAGGGAATAGGCAATTCCAAGAACTTTCCCAGGTTCTTCTTGAGGAAGCAGCTGGGTCTAAAGCTACAAGAGCAGAAATAACAGATTAGAGCACATAAATAGCAGTTCACTAGGGAAAGGTATCGAACTACAAAAAGAAAGCATTGGTTCAGTATCAGAGCGGTAACAATCTAGAATGGATTGCCACCTGAGGTGGTATTAAGTAGCTCCATGCAAGCCTTTAAAACAAATTTGGACAGATATTTGAGAGGAAGTAATATTATGGGATATCAGTAATATCGTAAAGCGAGCTACATGGACATTAAAGTCTTCTGAGCTCTGAATAAACCTATGTAACCTATGTCCTGTTCCTCCGAATCACATCCCATGGCAGTCTGAAGTTGCTGCATCATGGTGATAAAAGAAGGATCTTCGGGGAGGGGGGACCTTGGTGTGTATACTGCTAAGTCCTCACTCACTGTAGATACAGTGTAACTGAACCTCTCATAGGCACTTTCAACATACTCTTCCTCCTCATCTGCATCCTGCATAATAAGGTCAGGATTGTATTGCTGATCCTTATCGACATGTTCAATGAGATGTAAGGAGCGAACAGGTGAAGCTGTCGATGGCCGAGATGGGAGCTGGTGCACTGGCTTAGCAGGCATTCTCTAGGGTTTGTCGTGAACGCCCAGTTTATATATCTCCTGCTACAGGAGGAGGAGGTAGCAGGTGTTTAAGTATGTCCACAAAGGATGAGAGTACTGCCTGAATGTTTGCACTATGCGGTCGGTTGAACAGAAGGGGGGGTGCTCAGTCCCAGATGGCGACACAACAGCCATACTAGGCCTGTTGGTGCTTGCAGCCTGCCCTGACCTGGGAGGGTCGACAGTCTGGGCGGTTGGCGGTGTTACCACTGGAGTGGTCGACGGCACTTAGGTGGTGGTCCTGGAGTGGATTAGCAGCCGTAAGCAGACTGGGAAAGCCTTGTCCTTGCTGTGCTCCCTCTCCCTGTGCTTATGTTTATGCTGCCACGAAGTCTTCTCCCAGGACTTCGAGGAATGAGAGCCCGAGGAGAGGGCTGGCAACACGGTGGAGCTCTTCTCCTGCAGCACTTTCTCCATGCTGGCTACCTGCTGCTTCAGAAGGTGCCTCTCTAAAGCGTTCCTTCAGTGTCACCGGGTAGCAGTGTTGAAGTTTCTGCAAATCTGGCAGGCCTTCACATTATTGGCCGAGCCGAGGCAGCACACGCAGATGTCCTGCGTGTTGACAGAGTATATCTTCTCACTGCATTCAAAAGAGTTTCGATGATTCTTTAGTCAACATACACATCATTGGAATTCATTTTTTAAAAGTGATTGCTAACTAGGGAAATAAATATATGAAAGTGGTTGACTATAACAGCAGCATTTTTGTTGAGTATGGTCAGCGGTAGGAAAAGAACTGAGAAGGCAAGGGGTTGCCCATGTTTATTTCAGAAGAGCTGACATAGGACATCATCGTGGGCACCCATACAGGACTGCTTGTGACAAGTTTCCATGTGGTCCTAGTGCCTGGTGGCTATAATTTCAATAGGTGCGGCCTGATGAAAGAAATATCCTTGAGGAAGATCACAGAATTTGTCGTCAGATAAGGACCACTTGGCCCACTCAGTCTGCCCATTTTTTCCTACCTACAGACCCTACTTGATCTCCGGCTCATTCTCTCTTCTCCCCCCTTCCTTTCTACAATTCCCTTCTGCCTATCCTATGCATTCTTGAACCCCACCATTGTTTTTGTCCCCACCAGCTCCACTGGCAGGCTGTTCCAGGAATCTACCACTCTTTCTGTGCGGAAGTACTTTCCCACATCTCTCCTGAATCTACCCCCTTCCAGCTTCATAGCACGTCCCTTTGTTGTTGAGCACCTTTTTGTTTTTGAAAAATATTTTCTTCATGTACCTTACTTACCACCATGAGGTATTTAAAGGTCTCTACCATATCCTTCCACTCTCTCCTTTGTTCCACGGTGTACCTATCGAGTTCCTTTAGTCTATTCTCGTAGGGCTTTTGATACAGACCCTGCATTGTTTTAGTTACTCAGCTCTGTACCACTTCTACTCTGTCTATCTCATTCTGGAGATGAGGTGTCCAGGATTGTGGAAGCCATGGTGCAAACTACCCCATTCAACAGCATTCATTCTAGGCCATGGGTCTGTGCCAATGGCATGCTCCACAAGCAGCCAGACCCCACTGTAACTCTCCCAGTTGGCCAAAAGCCACACCAGCAAAGTGACATGCTGGAGTATGCTACTGTGACCTATTATGAATGTGCAGTAGCATTACAGCATTGTCAGAGGCAAAGATGCATTTTTTGAATGCCCTCGGGGTGTGGTGTGCGTCCTGGCATCTCGTTTAATGAAGGACACTCTAAGAGGTGCACATGACTGATCTTGCCAGAGCAGCAGAAGCGCTGTTAAGCAGAACAGACAGAAGGGCTGTTACTTTCCTCGGACTCCAACCACAAGTCTGTGCAGTTCCATGTACCACATGGCGAGTAGTAAGGTAAGCCACATAGTACAGATAGTTCACCAAGACCGCACACTTACACTGACTGTTGCCCCAGTTCAGTGGAGTTGGTCTCAGAGGTGGCAGCATTTTCAGAAAATGTGGCAGAATTTATCAAATCAGTCCCGACTTATTGTTGTGATTTTATATCCGAAGGGGAAAATTAGTTGGAATTCGGCAGACTCAGGAGATGAGCTATAGACTGAAAGATTAATTAAAACATTGTGGACTCAGTGAAAGTAGTCTTAAAGTAGACTTCTCTCTGTTGGAAGTAGGGGGCAGAGCTTTTGGCCTCTTCTGTAGTACACTCGGTCACCGTGTTTTATTTTTTAAACAAGAGAACAGACTGAGATTCAACTAAAGTAGATCGAAAAGTTCAGTTACGTAAGAACTTACCTTAACAGTAGATCTTCAAAAGGAGCTCTTCCAGCAGGCAAAACCAGTAGAACAGAACCCGCCAGGTGCCAGGACCACACGGAAAATGTCTAGCAAGCAGTCTATCATGGGGGATTGCCCCCGCTGATGTCAGCACACTGAAGTCCGCTTATTCTATAAATAGGGTGGTCCCCCACACCTACCTCAGTTCTCCCGCCGGAGACTCCAGATCAGGAAGCAAAAAAAGAGTACCGTGGCAGTTCCTCAGAGCTGAGGAAAGGTAGAAGAGATACAAAAGAGACAAAACTATCAGGTGGAAGGAAGGAAGGAAAGCAGCGCCTGTTGCAAGAGCTCCTCTTGAAGATCTACTGTTACAGTAAGTTCTTACGTAACTACTAACTTACTTCGAGGGGCCTCTTGCAGCAGGCAACACTGGTAGGACCGAGTCCCAAGCAGTATCAGAACTGAGCACAAAGTCAGCCAGGAGGAGGCAGAGGGCAACAGCAGAAGGCTTAGGAAAGAAGGCCCTGAAGGACAGAGTCCAAAATTGGCCCTGTGCCTAGAAGCAATGTCCAGACTGTAGTGTCGAATGAAGTATGAACAGAACTCCAAGTGGCAGCTGTACATATGTCCACAGCAGACACATTCTTGAAGCAGGCAGTAGAGGTGGCCATACCTCTGGTAGAGTGGCCTTTTATCGCCTCGGGAAAGGGGTTGTTATACTGACGGTAGCAGTAAACAACGCAATTAGACAACCATTTTGACAAACACTGCTTCAAAACAGATGTCCCTTCTCTCTTAGGGGCAAACGAAACAAACAACTGATCAGTTTTCCTAATAGTCTGGGTATGGTTAATATAATACCGAAGCACCCAATGAACATCCAAAGTATGCAGCAAGGCCTCCCCCTGATTGGAATACTAAGGGAAATAAGCTGGCATGTGGATGGATTGATTTAAAGTAAACTCAGACACCACCTTAGGCAAAAAACTTAGGATTTGAGCACAAGAATACCCCTTCCTTGTGAAAAACTAGATAAGGCTCTTTACACATCAGAGCCTGAAGCTTGGAAATCCTCCGAGCAGAAGTAACAGCTACTAAAAATAACGCTTTCCAAGACAGAAAGTGTAGCTCGCAACCGGCTCAAAGGGAGGTAGAGCTTCTCCAGCAAGAAAAGAAGGTCCCATGGAAGGACAGGATCCTGGATCGGTGGCTTCAAATGTAGGATACCATTCAAGAATGTGCGGGATACCTCCAGTTGGGCAACAGTTTTGCCTTCAACAGGTGCATGGTACGCAGAGATGGCAGAAAGGTGCACCATAAGAGAGGAGTATCCTAGGCTAGAGTCCGAAAGGGAGAGCAGGTACTCCAAAATCAGATTTACCGGACAGGTGAAAGGATACAGGTGGCAAGCAGAGGGAGATGAGTTTCCACTTCAAGGGATAGGTGGCTCCGGTGGAAGGTTTCCTAGCAGCCTACAAGACATCAGTGACCCCAGAAGAAACCCCAACACAGGCAATAGCTAAGTCTGCAGGTGCCACGCATGTACATGCAGAGACCTGAAGTCTGAATGGACCAGGGTGCCCCACTGCCCTCTTCCTGGGACAGTAAGCCGGTGCATATGGGCAAGGGTACTGGAGGTTCCACTGCCAGTTGCTGTAGCAGGGAGAACCAAATCTGACATGGCCAGTAGGGAGCTATGAGAATCATCTCTGCCTCCTCTGACTGGAGCTTGAGAAGAACCCTCTGCAGGAACAGGAAGGGAGGGAAGGGAAGGCATACGGGAACCTCCTCTTCCAGGAGAGGAACAACGTGTCATGCCAGAAAACTCCAGGCCCTGACTCGAGCAAGCAGAAAAGCGGCAGCTTTTGCACTGAGTGGGAATACAAAAAGGTCCAAATCTGGGCAGCCCCACCTATCAAAGAGATCATCGACCACTGAGGAAAGAAGTTCCCACTCGTGAGCCATGACCTAGATCAGCTTAGACTGTCGGCCAGGGGCATTTTGGTTGCCTGGAACATGAACTGCTGAGATTTCCAGGTCATGCTCAATGGCCCAGTACCAGACTCACACTGCCTCCCAACAAAGGGGGAATGAATGGGTGCCCCCATGCTTGCTGATGTAGTACACCATTGACATGTTGTCCATCTGCACTAGCACTGGGTCGGGAAGAACATGGGTCTGGAAAGCCTGCAGAGCACAGAGAACTGCCCACATCTACAGCACACTGATGTGGAGATTCTGCTCCATCTCAGACCAAGTCTCCTGGGTCTGGCGGCCGACTAAGTGACCACCCCAGCCCAGGCTCGAGGTGCCTGTGGTGAGGATCTGTTGATGGGACACAGCTCGAAATGGGACCCCTCACAGGAGATTGGCAGGGTTCTGCCACCACTCCAATGTCCACCTCACCGGGACGGAGACCAGTACCGGCTGATCCAGGTCATCAGTACATTGGTCCCATTGGACGCGAAGGGTCCACTGAGGAACCCTCATATGCAGGTGGGCCAGGGGAACTGTGGCTATAGCCAGCCACCACATGCCCCAACAGGCGGAGGAACGCTCTGGCCGGGATCTGTCTACTGGAGGAGACAAACTGGAAATGCTCTATCAAGAGTTCCGCTCTGTCCACTGGCACAAAGGCTCTACCCTGGGAAGATTCCAGTACCGTCTCTATATACTAGAGGCATTGGCTAGGATAGAGACAAGACTTTGGCAGATTGACCATGATCCCTAAGGCCTACAAAAGCTGAAAGGTGCATTCCAGGGTCTGCAGTGAAAGGGTTGTCAGCAGCCAGTCGTCCACGTAAGGGAACACCTAAAAGCCCTGTCTCCTCAAAGCTGTGGCTACCACTGCTAGGCACTTGGTAAAACCCTGAGGTGCCAAGGAAAGGCCAAAAGGGAGGGCCTGAACTGAAAATGGTCCCCTTGGAAGCAGAAATGGAGGAAATGGTAGTGGGCTGGGAAAACCTGGATATGGAGATAGGCATCCTGCATTTCCAGGGAGCAGAGCCAGGCACCTTGGGGAAGGAGGAACAGCAACTCCTAGAGAGTGACCATCTTGAAAGGCTTGTACTCTATGTACAGGTTCCGGTGGCCAAGGTCCAGGATCGGCCTCAGATCCCCTGTCTTCTTGGAGGAAGAAGTGGGAGTAAAACACCCTTTCTCTTTTAGCTGGGAGGATGGGCTCCGTGGCTTTTTTGTGCAGGAGAGCCTGAATCTCTTCCTGGATGAGGGAGATGTAGGAAGGAGGATAGCGGGAATGCAGAGGATGGTTTTCCGTAGGAGCTGTCATACATTCTAGTGTGCAACCTGGCTCAGTAAGAAGTAACACCCACTGGTCTGAGGTCACTGCTCACCACCTACTGAGGTAAAGAAAGAACAGACCCCCGACCGCCTCCCCAAGGTCTCCGCTGGAGAGGGGTGTCGGGGAAGGAGTCAGGTGATGGACTTGGGGTGGGCAGAGCAGCTGTGGGCGCCCTGGGGACCTAGGGGCACCCTCCGCAGGGGTGTGTGTAAGCCTTTGCGCTTGAAGGGGCCTTCACGGTTATCTCTTGGCGGCTGACAGAGGACCAATGAAAGGAATGACGCAGGGGTGGTCAGAGGCTGAGATCGGTAGAGGGAATGGACCATCAGAGAGCTTTGCCCAATTCCTGGAGGCAGGAGATAATGTCCTGGGCATCTCCCCAAACAGGACAGAACCCCTAAAAGGGGCATCCAAGATGCTGGCTTGAACATCAGGCACAAAGGCAGACATCCGAAGCCACTAATGGCAGTGAAGGCAGATCCCCATTGCCACCCCATGCCTGGAGGCATCAAAAGTGTTGTATGCTGCCCTTAGGACGTGGGTGCCCACGTCTGACCCTGATTTAAGGAGTTGGGCCAATTTTGTACTGGTAGAGACCTCAGGGAGGGTTTGAACCAGATCCCTTGCCTGATCCCAGAGAGCATTCTAATACTGCATCATATGGGCCAAATAGTTAACTGCCCTAATGGTCAGTGTGGCAGAGGCATACATCCGCTTGTACCACTGATCTAGTTGTCTAGACTCCCTGTCAAGAGGGTTGGTGCGGAGATGTTTGGGCCTCCTCGTACAGTCACAGGGTGTGTTCATTACCACAAAGTTTGCAGTGGAGTGCTCACCAAGGAAGGGCTTGTCCACAACTGTATGATAAAGGCAGTCCGCCTTCTTGGGTAAGGTTGGGGTGGAAGAAGGGTGGTTCCACGCCAGCTTAGTAACATCTTCGTAAGAGTCAACTAAAGGAGGAATCATCAGAGGGAGGGTCTACTTTTTCCAAAGGTGTATATAGCCAGGCGACAGCGCTCTGAGTCAAGCTCACCTGTTTCCCATCGCATGAGGGATTGGATAGGACACATGAAGTCAAGGAAAGAGGGGTCATCAGCAGGGGACTTAGGGGACTCCCTGGCTTGATCCTAACCCTCAGAGGAGCCCCGGGAGCCCTCCAACAACTCTAAAGAGGAGTCATCTCTAGACTGATCGCTGTCTGGGACTGGTGTCTGAGGGTGATGTTTGTCTACATGCTGACCCGATGCCCCCCAGTGAGTCCCCAAAAGACCCTGTAATACTAGGGTCGCTAGGTCCTGCCCAGTCTGTATCCTGTGGAGGGGGGTCCCAGGAGGACGAGGGGGAGAAGGCCTTCTGGGTGCGCCCTTATTCTGCACATAGGACCACCAGACATTAAACAGGGCATTATAATCCAGTAGTGAGATCAAGAAACTCCATAAACTTAAGACAGGAGTCCTTGCAGAACAGGCCTGCCAAATCCTGCACGGGCTCTAGAAGTGATGTCCAGACTGTAATGCTTGGTGAAGGTGTGGACTGTACTCCAGGTGGCAGCAGCACAAATGTCAGCGGCCGAGACCCCTTTGAAACAAGCCACAGAGGTAGCCATGCCTCTGGTGGAGTGAGCTTTGATGGCACCCAGCAATTCTTTGCCGTACTTACTGTAGCAGAACACAATGCAATTTGCCAAACATTTGGATAAACAGTGCTTAGAAACTGAAGCGCCTTCCCTACCTGGGGCGAAAGAAACAAACAATTGCTTAGACTTTCTGGACTCCTTAGTCCTGAGCAGGTAATACTTCAAAGTTCTACGCATTTCTAAAGTATGGAGCAGTGCTTCCCCTGGATTAGCATGCTCTGGAAAATAAACAGGAAGGTGGACCGACTGATTGAATGTAAACTCAGAAACCACTTTAGGAAGAAACTTAGGATTTCTGCACAAAGACACCCCATCTTTGTGAAAAATCAAATAAGGCTCCTCACACCAGAGGGCCTGAAGCTCTGAAATTCTTCGAGTAGCAGTAATTGCAACTAAAAAGAGCACTTTCCAAGACAGAGAAAGCGCAAATTGCAAGTCATGACTTGCTTAAAAGGAGATAGGGTCAGCTTTTCAAAAATAAAATTCAAGTCCCAAGCCGGGACAAGAGAACGGATTGGGGGTTTCAGATGTAGTATGCCCTGGAGGAAGGTACAGGAGACATCCAATTGAGCAATAGTGTGGTCACCCATGGGCTCGTGGAAGGCAGAAAAAGCTGAAAGGTGTACCTTGAGGGAGGAATACTGGAGGCTTGAGTCAGATAAAGAGATCAGATAGTCCAGCACGTTTCACCGAGCAGGTGAAGGGCTCAAGGGAATGTTTGACAACCCAGATGGCAAACTGTTTCCACTTCATGGCACAAGTGGAGGGCTTGCGAGTGGCCACCAGAATGTCTGCCACCATGCTGGAGATGCCAAACCTGGCGATGGCTATGCCTTCAGGTGACACACATGCAGATGGAGGGACCTCAGACTGGGATGGACCAGGGTCCCCCAATCCTGGTCATCAGATTCCTGCAAAGGAGCAGAGGGACTAGAGGTTTCTCTGCCAGCTGCTGAAGCAGAGGAAACCATATCTGCCATGGCCAGAATGGAGCCACCAAGATCTTGCTGGCCCCTTCCATTTGCAATTTGATCAGCACCCTCCATTTTAATGGGAACAGAGGGAATGCGTACAGAAATCCCCCACTCCAAGAGAGGGACAACGCGTCTTTCCAGAAAACTCCAGGCCCTGGATCTAGCGAGCAGAAATTGGGCAGTTTTGCATTGCATGGGGACACAAAAAGGTCCAACTCTGGACAATCCCATCTATCAAACTGATCTGCTACGGAGGACAGAAGCTCCTGTTTGTGCATGGTGGTCTGAGTCTGTCAGCCAGGGTGTTTAGAATGCCTGGCATGTGTATGGCAGACAGTGTCAAGACTGTGGTCCAGTGCCCAATACCACACTCTCATGGCCTTCCTGCAAAGGGGGTACGAGTAAGTCCCACAATGCTTGTTCATACAATACGCAACACTCAGATTGTCTGACTGCACCAACAGCTGGCCTGGGGCCAGATGATTCTGGAAGGCCTGCAAGGTAGAGAGCACGGCTCTCATCTCCAGGACATTGATATGCAGGGTGGCTTCCCACTGGGACCAGGATCCCTGAGTTTGGAAGGGACCCAGGTGGGCTCCCCAGCCCAGAGCCGAGGCATATGTGGTTGGGATCTGACTTGGGGAGAAAAGCTGGAAAGGGACCCCTTGAAGGAGGTTCGAGGGGACCATCTACCACTGAAGTACCTTGCATACTGGGAAGGAGACCAAGACTAGCTTGTCCAACTCGTCTGTCCGCTGGTCCCACTGCACCCTGAGGGTCCACTGCAGGGTGCGGATGTAGAGTCTGGCTAGTGGAACCATAGGAATGGCTGCGGCCATGAGTCCTAGGAGCTGTAGATATAGCCTGGCAGGGATGTACCAACTCTGGGCAAACTTCTGCCCTTGGGATACGAGGCATTCTGCCTTGCTCTGGGGTAGGAATGCCTTCCCCTGCCCCGAGTCCAAGGCCGCCCCAATGTACTGTAGTCTTTGGGATGGAACTAGCACAGATTTGGGCAGATTGACTGTTAAGCCGAGAAACTGAAAAAGCTGAAGAGTACACTCCAGAGTGGACAACAGCTGCTCCTGGATGGGGCCATGAGAAGCTAGTCGTCCAGGTATGGAAAGACATGCAGTACCTCTCTTCTAAAGGGCTGCTGTGACCCCTGCTAAGCACTTGGTAAAGACATGCAGCGCAGAGGATAAGCCAAAGAGCAATACCTTGAACTGGTAATGTTCTCCCTGAAAGGTGAAGTGGAGAAACCTCCTGTGAGGAGGGAGACTGCGATGTGCAGGTAGGTGTCCTGCATGTCCAGTGAGCAGAGCCAGTCAACAGACTTGACGAGGGGGAACAAGCCTGGTATGGTTACCATTTGGAACTTTTTCTACTGGATATAAAGACTAAGGTATTTCAGATCCAAGATTGGCTTCAGATCTCTGGTCTTTGGTGGGAACCAGGAAGAATCTTGAATAGGACCCCTGGTTTCTCTGCCTTTTTGGCACCAGTACTATCACCTGCTTGCGCAGGAGAGAATGCACTTCCTCCCAAATGGACAGATGAGCCAGGGGGTAATTTGAGGGGGCCGGGGGGTATCTGGAGGCTGCTGGACTAGCTCCAGAGTATGACCGCACTCTATGATCTGCAGGATCCAGGCGTTTGATGTTATGGCTCTCCATTCATCCAAATGGAGGGAGAACTGACCTCCAACCACCACCTCCTGGGCCTGAACTAGGGAAGGGGGGTCCGGCCAGGAGTAAAGCTGAGGCAGGGCCAGCGGAGGAGGCTGGACCTTCAGTCCTGGGATGCTTGGCTTCTGCTCCAGTATGGAAGGAGGCAGGCAAGGAGGGCTGGGCTTTGCGTTTGCCCTAAGGATGGAAGCCAGAGTCTGGTCTGTTAACTTGCTTATGAAAAGCATGGCACCCCTACCACACTGTTGAGTGTGGTAGAGGGAATGGACAGATTTAATGGCCATACCTGAGGTCTGCAGATCATTAATGATGTCCTGGACATCCAGACCAAAGAGTTTAGTGTCATTAAAAGGGACATTGAGCACCTTGTTTTGCACATCAGCAGCAAACCCAGAAATCCTGAGCCATGAATGCCTATTGAGGCAGATGGCAATGGCCACTGCCCTCGCTACAGTATCAGATAAATCGTAGATGGCTCTTAGAAGATGCCTCCCAACATCCTATGTGGTTTGGAAACACTGGAGCAATTCCTTTTTCTGGGCACCATCAGGAAGGGCTTTGGCAGCTGCCTTGCACTTTCTGGCATTGGTGTTCTGGAATTTCACCATGTGAGACAGGTAATTTGCTATCCTCAGGCCAAGGGTAGAGGAAGCATATGCCCTTTTGCCCCGAAGATCTATCCAGTGGGATTCTTTGTCCGGGGCAAGGAACTAAGGTGCTTGGGCAACTTAGACCTGTCATGTGCCACCTTCATGACCATTGAGTCAGTTTCATTCTGGGCAGCCAAGTAAGGAATACCCTGGGGGCACTTTAGAGCCTATGCGCTCTGCAGGGCATAGCTGGCACTATATCTGGTCTGTGCCAGGCTGCCATGATAACATTCCTGAGGGCTGGAAACAAGGGAAGAATAATCTTTGGGGGAGAGTCAGGGATCTCCAGGTAATCCGCCAGGTCCTTCCTGGTGGCATCCTTCACCTCTGTCTGAAACCCCATAATGGAAGACATATGCTTCATAATCTTGAAGAATGAAGCATCCTCAGGCGGAGACCTGGGGTTATGTGTAACAGATTCTTCACTTCATCTGAAGTGTAATACTGCTCTTCCTCCCCTTCCTCCTCTACCTCATCTGTAAGTATGAGGTCAGAGTGGTATTCCTCCTCAACGTGGACCTCTTCATCTGGGTCTGGCGTCAGATGCACCATCGATGGTCCTCGGCATGGCTCCCAGGTCCGACAAACAGGAGTCGATGATGAAGGCATCGGCGAAGGCTCTGGCTACAAAGGCCTGTTAAAGGCAGCAAACTGCGGAACAATCACATTAGTGAAGTGGACTAGAACTTCATTAAAGTCCATGATCACAGGAGGAGGGGTCAATGGTACTGATGTCACTGGACCCGACTACATGCCCGAAGAACCAGTAGCCTTTGACAAGAAAGGGTCGGGTCTCGAAGAGGCCATCGTCGACGAAAGAGGGGCCGACGACCCGGAGGTCGATGGCAGAGTGCCCTTCGAATCAGAGAAACTGTCGGTATGGGTCTGGAATGAACCAGGACCTGGAAAGCAGGTCTCTTTGTCGGTGCAGCTGCCGATGAACATCCCTCCGAAGGAGAGGCTGACACTTAACAGGCTGGCCGCTGGGGGAGTGGTCATGATTCCGGTCTTTTATGACATCCCCACCCCACCCCCACCCCCAGGATCTGTCTTTGGCCTGGGAGGCCTTGGGCTCTTGGACCCAGAGGCGACTGGTTGGCGGAGGACCCCAGCTCAAAACTGGCTACCTGCTATTCCATAAAGGTACAGAGAGCCTTTCTGCGTCGCCTAAGGGTCATTTGGTTAAACTGTTGGCAGAGCTCACAGTTGAGGCACCATGATCAAGCCCAAGACAGCAAACACACAGAGTGCTCGTCACTGGAGACAATCTTCTTTCCGCAGCGACAGAAGAGAGAAGCTGAAGGTTTAACTCTCAACATAAACAAAAAAACAAAAATAAATCTCTGAAAAGAGATTTGTGAGGATTGTGTAGAAAAAAGGCCATAGGTCAGAAAAAAGTGTGAACACTGCGACGGCTCTTCTGGGCGGACTGTCAACTGCAAGTCAACGGTGGGAAGAACGAGATGGGCGAGGCCCATCACGCCTTTATAGGGTTGGCGGCATCAGCTGATGTTGACGGGTGAGCGCCCAGTTGTGTTGCTGAAAATCTTCCATGTGGATTCCCCACTCACCAATGGTGAAGTTCCTATAGTGTAACCTGATGAATGAGATACCCCCAAAGAAGATCTTTTGGCCTGAAACTCCTTCTCCATCACGGCCAACTTCTGCTTATGCAGGTAGTTTTCCAAGGTCAAGCGGCAACTCTGTGTGGTCCAGTTGATGTCCTGGCAGAGCTGGCAGGCCTCGGTGTCATGGCTGGGGCCCAAGCAGAGAAGGCAGGAAGAGTGACCGTCCTTGGCGGGTTATCTACTTGCCACAAGCACACTTTGTCGGCTGATCGGAAGACAAGGCTGGAGTACAAGACATAAACCTGATGGAGAAAAACACCAAAAATTCGATGTCAAGACTACTGAAAAAGAAAAATAAAGCATGGGAGAAACAGAAAATGGCGATTAGACTGTGTCCTGCAAAGATCCAACATCGTGGGTCAGCGGCGGAGAAAGAAATGAGGTAGGTCTGGGGGACCACCCCCTTTATAGGATAGGCTGATGTCACCATGCTGATGTCGGCGGGGGCGGTGCACCGTGAAAGACTACTAGCTAGAAGTTTTCCATGTGGTCTTGGCGCCTGGCCGCTTTAGTCCTACCGGTGTTGCCTGCTGCAAGAGCCCCCTCGAAGTAAGATCAGACTCTCAGCAAGGTTTATAGCGCTGTGAGGCTAGCTTTTTTTTTTTTTCCTGTTTTATTTTTTTGGTTAAGTTACTCACATTGCAGTTAGATATAAGCTTTTAAAGCAGTGACAGAATGAATGGGAAATAGGTTTTATAATGTCTGTCATTTTCTTCTAGCTACGCTGACGTACTGCTGAATCATTCTTCTTATTAGAAATTAAAATTAATTGCAGCAGCAGTTAACTACAGCCACACTTGATCAAATCGCTCGAATGGCCCACATGTTTCTTGAAATTACCTACCTTTTGAGGGTCAATGGATCAACTGACCCATCACATTTCATTTCTAGGATGATCACTGCATTCACCTAAAAGAAGCACTAGCTAAGCTGTTTTGTAAGTGGCAGGGTAGGGTACACATGCTTTAATTCTGAATGGATTTTTATTCAAATACAGGTATCTAGGGACATGAATTAGGACTACTGATTGTAAACTTAAATGTGCTTCTGGGAGATTATGAGGGAATATGTGATTTTAAAGATAATATACCTGCAGCACAAATTAAGAGCAGCAAACATTTTAGCAAATAAAATCAGCGTGTTATTTACGAGACCTTGATTTTCCATCACCCTCAGTTATCCACCAACTGTTTCTTGTACCAAAGTGGACAGATAACAGAGAGACCTACATTTATTTATTTACTGATTGATTTCAAAATGTTTTACCAGGAAAGACATACTGAGTTTATATCAGCTCACTTTTAGCTGCGCCTAGGAAAAGGGGAGCAGGGAGTAATAATACATTGAAAAGTATTTAATACAATTGTGACCAATAGTTCTAGCATATGAAAATAGCCAGGTGAGAATAATGAAATTAGCAACAATTCAAAATAAAATTACAAGAGAACTAAAGTTAAAATTTACAAAAAAAAAGTGCTGCACACAGTGTTTTGATTTGTGTGTGTAGTCCTAGTGTGTTCTTTCCTTTGTTTGCTGTTAAGAGGTTTTTTTTCTTCTAAATTTGCCTCCTTGTTTTATGGCCCGTGGGGATCTCCATGCCTTTATCTTTTACTGCCTTTCATTTTCCCAATGTGCCTCCTGTCCCATGTGACAACTGATGAGTCGAATACCATTGATTCTTTTTGTGCAGAACTGCATGAGGATGTACACGAACATTGTGCTTGTCTACCCGGGGACATACATGTGTTTTGTATCCATCTGCCTGAGAATGCATGTATATGTTTAAGCAATAATGACAAAAAGCTAATAATTTCCTGGGGATTAATGACCAGTTGGGGAGCAGGCTAGCACAAGGCCTGGCCGAAAGGCAATCCCCCCCCCCCAAGGTCATTAATACACTGGAAATGACAGGCTGTGAAGTCTGTATTGTGGTAAGTTTAACTGCATTAGTAAGGGGGCAGGTCTATTTTGTTATAAAGTTCACAAACATGTGAACTGCTCTGAGCTGCACTGGGTATTTATAAGGGTTAATGACAGGTGCAGCAACAAATCAGTAAGTGCATTTGCATCATGAATTATTAGTTATAATTAGCCTGTCTGCCTAAGGACATTCATGCATGTTATTCTCTCTGCATGATGACCCATGTGCACGATGTGCAAGTCTGTCTGAGGAGATGAATGCTTGTTATGTCTCTCTGCCTGAAAACATATGAAGACTGTGCCTGTCTGCCTGAGGTTGTACCTGCATGCTGTACCCATCTGCTAGAGGACAAACGTGAACGCAGTGCTCGTCTGCCTGAGGAGGTACATACATGCTTTGTCAGAACAAAGCATATATACATGTTGTGTCTGTCTGCCTAAGGATGTACATGCATGTTTTATTGATCATGTTGTGTCCATGTACAAGGTAGCATATGTATACATGATGTATTCCTCTGTATACCTGGAACCATAGAGGATTTGCACACCACACACACACAAAGTCCATAGGACTAAAATGTGCTCACAATGTTTGATTTACTATGATGCCCATCATTCATCTTTAAGTCAGAAGCTTTAAATGTAGCTCTGCTTTTTCAAGCACTAGACAGACCTCTCCATCCTGCCTGTCTAACGCTGAAAAAAGCATCTTCAGTCGCTCAGTGTGAGGGGTTTGCTCTGTTCTCATCAGACAGGGTGTCCTCCATTAGGGCTGGGATCTCTCAGTCGGGGCAACTGCAGCCCCATGGTGGCAAGCCATGTGTCCAGAGGCAGCGCCTATTGTCTGGAGCAAGTTAAGCTGGTTGAGGTTCATGAAGCGATTCTGAAGCTGCGGCCCATACACTGTGAACTGGACCCGGGCCTGACTCATCTCTTAAGGGGATGCATTGAGTCCACTGGTCCAGTGTTAGCCAACTTGTCCAGTGTTCACTTTCAGAGGGATGTTTACCAGGCGCCTTGAAAGACGCGCTGGTGAAACCCCTCCTTAAGAAACCATCTCTTGACCCTGACATCTTGGCGAATTATAGACCTATCCTTAACCTCCCATTCTTGGGTAAAGTTATTGAGATGGCGGTGGCTCTGCAACTCGAGGCACACAACATTTATGAGCCCTTCCAGTCTGAGTTTTGGTCAAGACATAGCATTGAAATGGTGTTAGTCAGAGTGCAGAATGGTCAACTCGGGGTGTGAGATAGAGGGGAGCAGTCCATACTTGTTCTCAATCTCTCCTCAGCATTTGGCACTGTGAACCACATAGTGTTGCTGGATCACCTAAGGGAGCTCTGTGGACTCACCAGTACTGTCATCACCTGGTTTGAGTCCTTCCTCACAGGCAGGATGTAGAAGGTGGTAATGGGGAATTCCTCATCCTGCCTGAAGGCCCTGCTTTGTGGAGTTACCCAGGACTCAATCCTGTTGGCCTGCGATGTTTATGGTGTACATGCTTCCCCTGGGTGAGATCATTAGATGGTACAGCTTGGGTTTTCACTGTTGTATAGATGACACCCAGCTGTACAAGTCATTTGCACCCGAGACAGGTGGTGCTATGGAGGTGCAAATAAATGTCTGGCTGAGATCCATGACTGGATGTCCTCTAGCTGGCCAAGACTCAATCCTGACAAGACAGAGGTGCTAGTGATGAGCATGGTCATCGGCGGGATGTGGGTGCCGCTGGTGTGGGAACAGGGTTATTCCTTGGCCCTACTCCCTTGGCTGCATCTACCAAGGTGAAAAATCTGGGCATCATCTCTGATGATGGACCGGGACCTGAGGCTCATGATGGACTGGGACTTGAGGCTCAGGTGTCATCAATTGTTAGAACTGTTTTTTACCACTTGAGGAATGTTGCCCGGATTAAAGTCTTGATTCCACCTGATGACCTGCCCTCACTGGTACACACATTTGTGACATGGTTGGCGTACTGCAACGCTCTGTACCTCAGGTCAAAGGAGGGGTTCTCTGGTGCCTGCAGCTGGTGCAGAACGCAGCGGCCAGGTTACTGACAGGCCTTCTGAAGTCCTGTCATGTGACCCTGGTTCTGCATGAACCGCACTGGCTGCCGGTTAGGTGGAGAATCATCTTCAAGGTGGGCTTGCTCACCTGCAAGCCCCTACATGGATCGGGCCCTGGCTACCTGAATGACATCCTGGCTCCTGCCCGTCCAGTGCACTCACTTTGCTTCTCTACCAAGAGTCTCCTAGCAGTTCCCAGGGCCCACCTCAAGTCCTCCGGTGATCGCTCATTTGAAGTGGCGGGCCAGGTATTGTGGAACTTATTACCAAGATCCTTCATGTTGGCCCCATTGGTGAAGATTTTCAAGCAGGGCCTCAAGGCCTATCTTTTTAAAAAAATCATTTGAAGATTGTTTATAACTGAGATCTAGTAAACTGCACTATTTGATTTTAATTTAGGATTTATTTAAATTGTATTTTTATTGTTCATTTTAGCTTATGTATCACTGTATGTTGTTTTATTCCTACCTACCTGTACAGCACTCAGAGCCTCTGGGACGGGGCACTAAAGAAATAATTTTACTTGTTAGAATTGCAGTACCATAACCAGCATATTACCTGTTTATTGTTCTCATCACAGAATCTCCAAGGATCCTGTTCTCAAGAGAGTGTTACCCAGTTTGCAACTATGGCAAAATCTTTGTGAATAAAGTACTACATTTTTAGTAGAAATATGGCTATAGAATGTTACTGTTTCTTCTTTAAACATAATTACTTCTAGTGTTTTAAACAGCAGCCACAGTGTGTCCTGTACTATCTCCTAGTAATCAAAACAGGATGTATGTTTTCAATCTGTATGTGACCCAAGAAGGAGTAGCACAAGTGGTGCATAGCACTGCTTAAAGAGTGACAAATTAAAGTTATGTTTTAAAACAGCATTCCCTTTAACACTAATTGGATGATCTAATTTCATAAGCAAAGTCATACACTTATAATTCAAATACATTATTGGAATTGACATACAAGTTCTTTGTTCTTTTGCTACAGGAAACCGTTACCTCCCTGAGACAGACTGCAATAAACAGAAACCATCCAAAACTAACAACATAGCATTTAAAGTGTCATTGCAGGAATTAGAATCATATTAAAGGTAAGAGAATAAGCCAAGTTCTTGACAACCTCAGTAGTGCAGAAAAGTACTTCCTTTAGGGAATACACTTAATTTCATATGATGAAAGAGGAATTAGGTATATGATGTTTACATTTAGGGTAAAGAGGTTGAATCCAATGACGCCATGGAATACTTCTCAAAGGAAACACTAAGTAGTTACAGATAGAT
This sequence comes from Neoceratodus forsteri, assembly GCA_016271365.2. NCBI lineage: Eukaryota > Metazoa > Chordata > Ceratodontiformes > Ceratodontidae > Neoceratodus > Neoceratodus forsteri. The sequence continues at coordinate 1,677,513,874 of CM057455.1, forward strand.
ATTCATAGCAATGCAGAATTTTACAATGTCGATGCTACTTTTTTTAATAAAGATATAAAAGGCGATACAAAACACGAACGAGCTCTGGCTCACTGTAAATTAAGTTATCAAACAGAACAATCTTCCCAACTTTCTCTTTTCCTGTATAAGACCAAAACTATGTGATGTTCTGTTTGTATTGCAATTATAATAATTCAACGCAGGTCACTTGTTTTTTACTAGGTCCAGATGACATTAGTCAACTAAACATGTGCCAATTAATTTAGAAACAGTTTGGAGCGCCGCTGGGTAGGTCACACAGTGGCTACAGATCACCATCAGCTGAAATGCACTGTAGTTAACAATGAACACAAGGCAGACGTTAGTAGTACTCATATGTTCTTTTACATCATGATCTTTGACGCCTGAAGTTACAGGGTCACATGTATGCTTTCTTAACGCTGGCAACGTACAACTTTCAAAACTTGAAAACAATTTCTTACACTGACCTCTAGATTTATTTGCTAAAGAAAAAAAAATATTTTCAGCACCCTGACATCCTTATTTTTTACAACCACTACAATGGAGAATCAAAAGCACATTTTAATTTTTTGTGATCACTGCTCTTATTCTTGTTTTTCCCTTGGTTCCCTGATCCCAGTGGTGCACCCACCTTAAATGGGGAGGGTAGAAGAGCAGGTGACAGCCAATGCCACTCCATGACTGGCCTGCTGGGCTGTGTGAATGCTGGGCAGCTTGTGTCCCCCATCCCTAAAAGTCCAGTGCCACTCCATGACACACCCAATCCCCAGTTGGCTATAGTATGGGACTCCAGGGGACTGTTTGCAAATCCTGGTACTACGGTGGCATGAGACTGACCAATTTTATAAGAGAGGTGGCAGCAGGACCAAGGGGTTCATGAATGGTCACTCGAGAAGATTTGGCTTTTCTCATTTGTAAATTTCACAGCCCTAGTGAAAAATGTTCTGCATCACAAAGCGATCAATCACACAGACTGGCCATGCCACCTTTATTTATTTATTTCATTTATTTAATCATCGGTTTACAGACCTTTGAGTCAAAGACTCATTTACAAAGGCACCTCATCAAGAGGGCAATACATCACAACAAACAAAACAGTACAGTACATAATACTTAGATTAAAAAAGCAACCAGTTTAATGAATGCAGTTTAATGAATGGTTGAAAAAATGGTGCAGAGCACAGAGGTTTGGCTTCATTGGGGACTGGGGTTCCACCTGAAGGGACACCAGCCTATACTGGCAGGATGGTCTGCATCTGTCCAGGAAGGGAACAAGTCTTTTGAGCAATCGGTTTAAATGCTTCATTGGCAAGCTTTTAAACCAGTCAAAGGGGAGGCACTGACAAGCAGCAGGAAAATCCCAGCCTCCTACTAAACAGGGTACTAAATGAGAAAAAGACCGAGGTAGAAACGTCAGTGGGGGATGCTGCAACAGAAGGTAAAGCCTATCAAAAATGGAGAGCAATGAGTACCAATGCCCGTAGTCTGGGTAACAAGCTTCCTGAATTAGTGGCCTTGATGGAGGAGGAACATCTGATATCGTGCAGTCACAGAAACATGGTACACATAAAACCATGACTGGGACATAAACATACCAGGATACACTATCTACAGGAGGGACAGGGAGGGAAAGAGGAGGAGGAGTAGCTTTACATAAGGGAAGGAATAAAAGCAACAGAACAAAGGGTAAAGAGGAGGAGAAGAAGCACTGTGGGTAAATTTGGAGACAGGCAATGGCACCACAATCCGCACAGGCGTTAGATAAGATCTCTTCTCAGGGGAGGAAATGGACAAGGAAATGATAGAAAGTATACTTAGAATGGCAGAAAAGGAAGATATTGCTGATGGGTGATCTGAATATGCCAGATGTTAACTGGAGTGCAGTTGCAGCTGCCACTTCGAAGAGTGGAGTTATTCTAGATGCCCTACAGGGGGCATGCCTTAGACAACTAGTATTGGAGCCCACTCGAAAGGGAGCAATCTTAGACCTGGTTCTCTCAAATGGAGATGAAGACAGGATCACAGATGTAGAAGTGGGTAGCCATCTGGGAACTAGCAACCATCGAACAGTATGGTTCACAATAAACACAGCAATAGAGTCAAGCCATACAAAGACAAAAGTACTGGACTTTAGGAGGGCTGACTTTGCCAAAATGGGTGAGTGCCTAAGGAATGCACTAGCAAATGGGCAGGAAGGAGGGGTGGAAGAACAATGGGGAATAATAAAAACTGCCATCACAGAGGTAACGAGCCTTTGTGAAGCAAATAAACAAAACAAAACGATGTAAGAAACCACTATGGTTCTCAAAGGAAGTGGCAGTGAAGGTTCAAGAGAAAAAGAAAGCATTCAGGAAGTACAAGGAATCACAGAAGGAGCAGGACAGAGAACTGTATCAGTTAAAGCAAAAGGAGGCTGGGAAGGCAGTCAGAACAGCAAAGGCCCAAACTGAGGAAAAGATAGCCAACTCAGTTAAGAAGGGGGATAAAACCTTTTATAGGTACATCAGGAGCACAAGGAAGACCAAGTGAGGGATAGTGAGGCTTAATAAAGGGAGAGGAGGGTGGGCAGAGGGAGACTGTGAAAGGCAGAGATACTAAGCAAATATTTTTGCTCAGTATTTACAAATGAAGAGGGGAGGTACATAAAACAAACAGTAGAAACACTCTGGATACAGAAGTTGATACCAGCCCATTTACAGAAGAAAGGTTCTGAAAGAACTCTAAAACTGAAGGTGGACAAAGCAATGGGGCCTGATGGGATTCATCCCAGAATTCTAAAAGAACTAAGGGTAGAACTAGTGACATCACTGACTACCCTTTTAACAAATCATGGAGGAGGGGTGGTACCAGAGGACTGGAGGAGGGCAGATTGATTCCCCATCACAAAAGTGGAGCAAGGCAGAAGCAGGAAACTACAGACCTGTTAGTTTAACCTCAGTGATAGGGAAATGATGGAATCACTTCTGGAAGGAAAGAACTGTCGAGTATCTAGAGGCCAGAGGGCACGGACCCAGGCAGCATGGATTCACAGCGGAAGGTCATGCCAGACCTAATCTGATAGATTTCTTTGACTGGGTGACCAAAGTAGTAGATCAGGGAGGGGCTGTGGACATGGCCTACCTAGACTTTACAGCAAGGCATTTGACACAGTCCCACACAAAAGATTAATATACAAGTTAGCCAGCCTGGGAGTGGGTCCCAAGATGACAGCCTGGGTGAAGAATTGGCTGAGAATAGGACACAGAGAGTATAGTAAATGGAGTCCACTCAGAAGAAAGGAGGGTTACTAGTGGGGTACCGCAGGGTTCAGATAGACTAGTCCTCTTCAATGTCTTTATGTTTACATTGCAGAAGGACTGAAGGAAAAGTATGTCTCTTGCAGATGACATAAAGATCTGCAACAGAGTTGATGCACAGGGTGGGGTGGAAAGGATGAGAAGGACTTGGCAAGGTTAGAGGAATGGTCAAATGTATGGCAGCTCGATTCAATGCTAAGAAGTGCAGGTAATGCACCTGGGAAACAAAACCAGGGAAGAGTACACAATGGGGGTGAGATACTAACAACAACAAAATGGAAAGGGACCTGGGGGTAGTCATATCAGATGACCTAAAGGTGGGCAAGCAACATGAGAGGGCAGCAAGGAGGGTTGGGGATACTGGGATGCGGGAGAGGCATCACCAGTAGAAAACAGGAAGTTATTATCCCTCTGTACAGACAGCTGGTGAGACCCCATCTGGAGTACTGTGCAGTTCTGAGACCCAATCCAGTAAAGACATAGACAGGATGAAGCTGTCCAGAGGAGGGTAATTAAAATGGTGCAGGGTCTGCAACGAAGACATATGAAGAGAGATGAAAGGAGCTTAATATGTATAGCCTCGAGGAAAGGAGGGAGAGGGGGACATGATAGAAACGCTCAAGCACCTCAAGGGAATCAACAAAGTCCAAGAGGGTAGCATCTTTCAAAAAGAGAGGTGCAAAGAACAAGATACAATTTGAAGATAGAGGGGGGGCGGCTCAGAGGTAATTTAAGGAAGCATTTTTCACAGAGAGGGTTGTGGATGAATGGAACGCAAGCCCGGAGGAGGTTGTGGAGTCAAAATCAGTGGTGGAATTCAAGCATGCATGGGACAGTCATAAGGCAATTCTAGGGGGTGGAGGTAGGAAGAAGTAGGCTGCTGGTTAACTAGGATCTGCAGCTTATCCAGTAGGTAGGGAAATGGGCAGACTGGGTGGGCCAAGCGGTCCTTATCTGCCGTCAAATTCTATGTTTCTATGTAACCAGTGTTACAGGCATTTACTGGTGGTACAAGCTTGGTGGGATTATGTGCAGTTGCAGCAGCTAGTGCTTGTCAGATGGCTTCTGAGGGAGACCTTGAAAGGACCAAGCTTAGTGGAGTCAGCTGTGTTGGCTGGAAGGGAACTGAACCACGAGGGAGCCCGATAGCAAAAGGATCTCTGGGCCATAGAGGTCCTTACCCTGGGGACAATAAGGGAGGTTTTGACAGTGCTGCGGGTGGAGACTAACGGGAAGGCATGCTGCAGGGAGGTGGTGACCCTGGGGGGGAGAGCCCTAGCATGGTCTTTTTTACAAGAAGGCAGGTTTGGAAGCAGAGTCTTTCCTCAAGGTTAAGCAAGTTGGTGGTGGAGTACAGCAGGCACGTATGGGTGCGCCTAGGGGCTCCCAGCATTAGCCTGCAGGCCTTGTTTATAGAAAGCTGGATTCTTGCAAGTGCAGTGTTGTCGGCTGCAGCATAGATGGGCAGCCCATAGTCGATTAGCAACAGGACAGAGGAGGTGATTACCAATCTAAGGGCCTCCTGTGGTAGGCAGTCCCTATGGTGGTATAACAGTCCAATCCTGACATTGGTGGCAGCAGAAAGGGTTATTGATATGGGAATGGAAGGAGAGTGCCGAATCAAAGGTAATGCCCAGATACTTGTAGGAGGAAACTTGCTTAATGGGGTTTAGTGTGCTAGGCAGTATCACAAGAGGGGCACCACTGGCTTTGCTTTGGCGATGCAAGAAGAGCATAGCTTTGGTCTTTTTTAGGTTCAGGACTAGTTTTCGTGATGTGAACCAATGCTCAGCTCTATCAAAAGCTTGTTGGAGGGTGGCCTGGAGTATGTTGGGGTTGGGGTCAGAGGCGAAGAGTACAGTGTCATCCACGTAGAGGAGGATTTTACTTGGGCAGGCTGAGGAGAGGGAGCTGAGGTAGAGACTGAAGAGGAGAGGCCTAAAATGGAGCCCTGGGGAACCCCAGAGTGGACAGGTCGTGTGTCAGATAGGGTGCTATTGATTTTTACACACTGAGTTCTGGCAGAGAGGTAGCTGGTGAACCATGCAAGGGTGCCGGGGGAGAAACCAAGGCCTCTGAGGGAGTCAAGCAGGAGGGAATGGCAAATTGTGTCAAAGGCCTTGGAGAGGTCAATGAACACGGCACCAGCAGGACTTCCGACATCAACAGTACAGTGCAGGAAGTTGGAGAATTCAAGTAGCGCAGTTGTGGTGCTGTGACCTGCACGAAAGCCATGCTGTTCAACGCACATGATATTGTACACGGCCAGGTATTCGGCAAGCTGGTTGGCAACTACTTTTTCAAGGGCCTTAGAGAGTGGGGGGAGGATGGAGATAGGTTGATAGTTACCCGGAGTTGCTCAATTGCCACTCTTTAGGATAGGATTGATGATGGCAGTTTTCCATGTGCTGGGGAACTGCCCCAGGCACAGAGAGTGGTTCAGCAGCTCGGTAAGTGGGACCAGGATAGCATCCAATGTCAGACAAAGTAGCCTAGTGTCCAGTAGGTTGGTGCTGGGGTTGTTGCTACTAACGGCTTTTTGCAGAAGGGGTCAAGCCTCTAGGGGGAAGATGATACATAGATAGAAAGGAGGTCTCTGGAGAGTGGCCAGGGGTGCTAATGGGAAGGGGTCAAAGAAGTTTCTGGGCAGGACTAAACTCAGATCTGAGAAAGAGTGGTTTAGGCAGTCTGCAATGCCAAGGGGGTCAGAGCAGACAGTTCCATTAAAGGAGAGTTGAGAGGGGGGTGGGGAGTGGGATTTCCCATTCAGCTCCTTTACATTATCCCAAAAGTTTCTAGCCGACCCCAGGAAGAGACAACAGCCAAGGGCTGAATGAGCATATATATTAGCTTCAGTGCATCCAGCTCTTACAATGCTAGTGTACTACCTGAAATTAATATTAAAGGGCAACTAAAGCCAACATTTACAAATAAAAAAATGCTGTGTAGAGTGTTTTGATTTGTAGGTGTAGTCCTAGTGCTTTCTTCCTTTTGTCTGCTGCAAGGAATTTTTCTAAATTTGCTTGCTACTTTTATGGCCCTTGGGGATCTCCATGTGTGCATTTTTTATTGCTCTTCTTTTTCTTACGATGCCTCCTCTCCCATGTGAAAGTGATGTGTTTGTGATCATTGAACCCACCACTGTTTCATGCATTCCTCCATCTCCTTGCTCTCCCTTGATGTCAGGCACCTCAGTCATTGTTCAGGAAGAGCAGGACACTCACCAACCAAAAAAACAACATGCAGTTCTCCAAAAAATACTGACAGAATCAATTTATTCCATAAAATTGCACGTATTTGACACGCTTTTGGATGTTTGTCCTTTATCAAAGCTTCTGATTAAGGACCACGTCTCAAACACATCAAGTGTAAATATTTTTATGGAATAAACTGGATTCTGTCAGTATTTTTGGAGCCCTCATGTTGTTGTTTTGTTTGCCGAGTGCCCTGCTCTGCCTGAATTGTTACACTTTTGTTTGGAAGCACCACCCTTCCTAGTGCAGCCTTTTTGTGAAGTTGGTTTGACCTCAGTCATTGTGCCACCTTCATCTCCAAATTCTGGCTTGGTTTCCTCCTTCTCCCCCCACCTTTCCTCCCTCCTTCCACCTCCTACTCCCTTTGTAGATCTGACACCCTCTCTCTCATTCTTCCCCCTGTCAAATCTGCTGCTGGTCAAGCCACTTTCTTCTCCTGCTTCCCCATATTTTGGAGCACCCTTCTTGTTGCTATTCACAATGCTCCCTCTTCCATATCACTAAAATTCCCTTCTCCGTAACTCCACTACTCCTAAATTAATCTCAGTGCTCATCCGTTCATACACTCACTCCCCATACTGTTCTGGTTTATTGGTCCACTTTTCCCTTTTGACTAGTCTCTCATTGTACTCACAGTCTCCCTCCCCTCCTTCTCTCATTTTGCTGCCAGTTACACATTGCTGAACTGTTGTTATTAGTATGCTATTTATACGCTATGTTTTGCACTACTTGCTTTGTACTTCCTCTCCAATGTCTACTGTGTAGAATACTTTTGACCTTTCACAATTAGTATTGCTTTATATAATTGTAACATTACTGACGTAACTTATTACTGCACCCTCCACATCCCCTTCCCACCAGAACACATATAGAAATGAACTGTTAGATCAGCACTTTTTTCCTGGTGAAACACTTTAAATAAAAACATAATTCAGTAAGAGCTGGCTCTGTGTTAAGTTTACAGCAACAACGCTATGATTTTAAGTAGCTCTCCTTATCAAGGGAGTTCTAATGAAGGCCACATTTACAGATGGCAAACACCTGAGGGATAATTGTGTGGGCTATTCTGTATGGAAACAGCTAGAGTCTTCACTGATTATAGCGTTGGTGACTTGGAGTGATGTGTGCGCTTTTTTATAGTTGTATGTAGTTTGATGAAATGACTTAAAAATAAAACATTCTTTCCTGCTGGCTAGACATAGACACTCACCAAGAAAACAAAAAAAAAGTTTGGATTAGAAAGAATTATTTAGCAGACTGCTGCTGCGATAGTTGTTATTCTATGACTCAAAGGTCCTGGATGCATCACTATCACATGGGACAAGAGGCACTGTGTGAAAAAGAAGAGCAAGAAAATATTCAAACATGGAGATCCCCAGGGGCCATAAAACTAGTAGGCAAATTAAGGAAAAACTCTGAACAGTGAACAAGGGAAGCATACACAGGACTGCACACACAAAACCCCTCTCTCCACAACATATATTTTTGCAGATTTTTTCCTCTCATAAATTTTAAAAGTAGTCAACTATTGCTTTTTATATCAGAGATATTTTTTCTATTTGTTAATAATAATATTTGTAATAATGTTAAAAGTGGAACAGCACTCTGCTGGCAGACAGATATATCTAGTTCTATTCCTCCTCATCAGCAAAGTGATCTCACTGTCACATCAAAACTACTCAAGAAGAGCCAATTATCTACTGCCAGATCAGTCACCTGTGATGTCACACTGAGGGAGTTCACAATGCTCGACGAGGTATGAAGAGGAATAGAAATAGATCTGTCAGCTTCCAAGTAAAGTACTGCTGTTCATGTCACAGCTGATACTATCAGGAACAAACTCCTCCAATGAGCAAAAGAAAAATAATTCAGAAATAAAAAGTAATAACTGTCTACTTAAAAAAAAATAATAATTACTGTCTACTATTTCTGGTGCCACTAGCTCTTTTAATAAGGAATACAGAAGCTGGTCCAGTGATATGATGGGCTGAGGCACTGGCTGCCACACTTTCTGCCACAATGGCAACCCATGTCTGGGAACGGACCAGTGTCATTCAGGAGCCAGTCAGGGGAAAGAGGACTAAGCATTCCCAGACAGCTCTCCTCCTTTGGAGAAGGCAGACAGCATATGCCGCTGCTGTGTGATCACCAGAGAAGGCTAGGTGGTACAGCAGCGGCCGCCTCATGGAAGGCCTGGAGCAGTTACTAAGTATGTGCGGCATCTTCACATCACACTCCTGCAGCACTGCACATTTTGCTGATTTTGGGGGAACAGGGAAAAAAACTGGTGAAAATACCTCGTCCGGCAGGATGATTCCAGCCAACTGCAGGCCCCACACCCAATAACTCAGGCACAACCATGGACCGGATCCATGGCTTGGCAGAGATTGGGAATCCACCCAACCCCATTGGGGGGGGCAAACCCTGGGGAAACAAGGTGGTGCAGATAACACCTGGGGGAAGTTGGGGTGACGGGCTGGAGTGCCCAACAGGATGGGGGCCAGGTGGATGGATGAAAGGTGGATAAACAAATAATGGGAAAAAATAAGGAATACAGTACAGTATATAGAATTAACAATAAAAATACAGTGTTAAGCTACTTTTTGGTTTTGAAACTGGAAAAAGGAAAATCTTACACTGGGGTTCAGAACACTAATTAGGCATTTTTTTATACTATAGCTGGACTTTATAAAGACTCTCCATGCTTTCATATGGTTCCTTTAAGCAAAAATACTATAATGCTAACTATTTATGGTTTACATTCTGTATTGAAGTGAACTCAGTGGTATAAAAAAAATAGTCCCCAAACTGGCCACTAGGTGCAGTGACAGGGTTGCCACTTGCAATGTTTCAAGCCTGGATGTCTTAATGGACAGAATGTCCTCAAACTTGTAATGTAGGTTTGAATGAAGGACCACTGAGTGCATTAAAGGCCGCATAATTTTGTTTTCTTAATTCTATTTTACAATATTTGGCCAGGAAAGACACACTAAGCTGAGGCTTGTGTTTCCAGGTGTGTCTTAGGAGCACAGGAAAGTTATGTGACTTGCTCATGGTCACACAGTATGCAAGAGATGACTGTGGGATTCAAACCCAGTTCCTCAGGGTTGTAGCTCAGTGCTCTTAACCACTATACTATGAAGCTCTATAGCCTGGCCTTGTTCAGCTGAAAGCTCTACAAAACTGACTGTCAAAATGCAAACCTAGAGAGAGAGTCCCTCACACAGACCAAGCACAGCACTCAAGCAGAGACCTGTACTCATAAGGTACTGAGGATCAGACCTTTGTCTGCCCACTCATTAGGATATCCAAAATCTGTATCAACCACTCTCTCTCAGAATATCCTAATCTGAGAAGCCTCTGCCTCTCAGCAGCCAAGCTTCCTGTTGAAGCTGAGAGGGATGGGGATGAAAAATTGGACCTTGATACAGAAGATTGTGCAACTGAGGAAGTCAGTAGAGCTCCTATGTGGCCTGACTACGTTTGCAAATCACGGTTTTCTTAGCCACTAGAATGGACCAACTGTGCAAGTAACGGATCTGTTTTAGGACTGCCGGAAGTAAGGAAAATGGTGGGAATAAATGCACCTTGCTGGGACTCTATGGTTGAGACAGAGCATCCATTGCTTTAGCTACTGGAAATCTGTACCCAGTGTAAAATCTTGCCACTTGAGCCCTGCTTTGAGAGACAAGAGGTCCATCTCTGGACACCCAAATCTGTGACAAACACTTCAAAATATCTCTAGATTCAGTGATCATTATCCTGGATGAAAAAACTGAGACATAAGTATGCTTCAGTCAGCATCATCTCACTTCTTGTGACACCTGGTTTGTTTTTGTTTGCAAGGTTCACTGCATTGTTGGGCCAGACCTAAACTGATACAAGAACCTGTCCCTAAAGAGTCTTAATGCCAGTAAGACAGCGCTGGCCTCCAGGACATTTATTTGGAACTTCTGCTCCTCTAGGGGCCCTGTTCCTGAACTGGAACCTGGTCTAGCACCACACCCCAGCACGTCAGGCTGGTATCGGTGGTCTACATATGAAAATGCCAGCAGAAGCAGGCCTCTGCAGTCTATCGAGTCTGCTCGAATGTGCAGCGAGCCCCTCAACATGCAGTTGCCCCACCCTCCTCTTCATCGTAACACCCTGTCCCAACCCCCCTTAAAGCTACCCACCGTTCTAAAGGATACCACCCCCTCGGGCAAGTATTCCACCTGTCCACCACCCTTGCTGTGAAAAAATGTCTCCTGACTTCCTTCTTGAATCTTCCCCCCTCGGGCCTCAGCTCGAGTAGTCTCATATCCCTCCCTCTTCTATGCCAGAAAATCCCTTCTGTATTATCCTTATTTATCCCATTCAGGTATTTAAAGGTTTCAATTATATCACCCCATCCCTCCTCTCCTCCAGGGAGTACATGTTCAGCTCATCCAATCTATCCTCGTAGGGCTTTCCCTCCAATCCCTGGATCATCTTTGTCACCCTACGTTGCACCCCCTCCAACAATTTGATATCCTTCTTCAGGAACGGGCACCAGTACTGCATGCAGTACTCCAGGTGAGGCCTGACCAGGGACCTGTACAGGTGAAGGATCACCTCCCTGTTCCTGGAGGAGATTCCCTTCCCTAAACACCCTAGCATCTTATTGGCCTTTGCTGCTGCCTTCCTGTTCTGAGCTGAGCTGTTCCTGTTGCCCATTAAAAGCACCCCCAAATCTTTTTCCTCCTCTTTACTTTCCAGCTGCACCCCTCCCAGCTGATAGATCCTTCCCTCCACTTCTTGGTGTTGAACCCCAACTGCCATGTTTCTGACCACTCCTGTAGTTTGGTCAGGTCCTTCTACTGCCCCTTCCATCTTTCAATGTCATCTACCGCCACTCCCATATTCGTATCATCAACGAACAAACTGATCCTACTCTGGACCCCATGTGAGATATCAGCTATGAATATCCCAAACAGCATTGGTCCCAATACCGATCCCTGTGACACCCCTCTCGTCACTTCCCTTGGTGATGAGAGTCCCTCCCCCACCACCACCACACTCTGCTGCCTTCCATTCAGTCAGCTGACAATCCACTTGACCATCTTTGTTCCCACCCCTACATATTCCAGCTTCCCCCCTCCAGCCTCACATGCAGCATGGAATCAAAGGCCTTGCTGAAGTCCAAACACAGGACATCAACTGCATGGCCCCTGTCCAGTTCCCTGGTCATCCAATCATAATACTCAATTAGATTTGTCTGGCAGGATCTGCCCGAAACAAACCCATGCTGATAACCATCCTGGAGATCACTGTCCTCCAAGAAGGTCACCGGCCTCTCCTTTCCGATTGTCTCCATGAATTGCTCCACAATCGATGTGAGGCTCACTGGCCTGTAGTTGCCTGGCTCATCCCTGGGGCCACTTTTGTGAATGGGCACCACATGGGCCATCCTCCAGTCTTGTGGTACGCATCCTGTGTCCAGGGAGGTATTGAACAGGCCAGTCAGTGGTCCTGCCAAGCTCTCTGAGTACCCCAGGGTGAATGCTATCTGGTCCAGGTGCCTTGCCCACCCTTAGTGCCCTCAATCCTTCCAGAACCCCATCTTCTGCAATCTCTATGTCCGTTCCCCCTTCCCCCACTACCCTCCTACCCTCCCTTGGGGTATCTGCCCCCCCCTCCTCCGTGAACACAGAAAATAAGTATTTGTTCAATGCATTTGCCTGTTCCCCCCAACCCCCTTCTCCACCCACCCTCCGTCCTTCCTAATTCTCACAATCTGGTCTCTGTTCTTCCATCTTTCTCAAATATATCTGAAGAAGTCCTTTTCTCCTTCCTTAATACCCTGTGCCAGTCTCAGTTCCCGTGATGCCTTGGCTACTCTGACTAGCCTGGTAACCTCCCTGGACTTCTTCATATACTCATTCTTGTCTAACCCACCTCCCCCAATTTCCTGAATTTCCAAAATTCCTTTCTCTTGGCGCTAACCCCCCTCCATCACCTCCCGAGTCAACCAACTGGGCTTCTTTGCCCTTCCCTTCTTACTCCGTGTCTTTGTACACGTCCCAGTGGCCTCTGTCAGACCTCTTTTAATAATATTCCACTTTTGACTAGCGTCCACGTCTTGACGAATGCCTTCCAGATACTTACCCCAAATCTCCCCTATCCTATTAAAGTTTAAAATCAATCACCCTGGTCCCTGTACCCCCAGTTTCCCTACTCATGTTGAGCGTGAACCACACTGAGTGGTGGTCACTCCCAGCCAGAGGGTCCTTCACCCCCAGATCTCTTACAGCTTCCCCATTTGAAAGTACCAGGTCCAGAGTCCTCTCCAATCTAGTTGGCTCATGTACCAATTGTACCAGGAAGCTGTCCTGAAGTGCCTCTATGATGACCTGCTCCCGCGCGTTCGTGGTGGCCGGAGTGCTCCAATTCACCCCAGGTAGGTTGAAGTCCACCACCACCACTGTGTTTCCCTTCCTACAGACTCCTCTGATTTGGTCAGCAAGCTCTTTGCCCAGGTCCTCCCCTTGCACTGGTGGTCGGTATACTACCCCCATCCTCAGTGTCCTACCTCTTGAGTCCTGAAACTGCATCTACAGTGCCTCTGTTCTGCCTCCCTCCCCCTCCTCCCTTATACACTTAATCCCTTCTCATACATAGACTGCCACGCCCCCCCTTTCCCTTTAGCCCCATTCTTCCTGAATATTCTGTACCCTGGGATCATCATATCCCAGTCCTGATACTGGGTAGCCCACGTTTCTGTGATGGCCGCTATGTCCACCATCCTCACTGCCAAGAGAGCCTGCAACTCAGCTGACTTATTACCTAGGCTCCTTGCATTCAACGTGACCACCCTCCATCCGGTTTCCTTCATTGCCTTACCCTGAGTTCCCACCTCCTCCCATGCACCTACCCTGACTCCTCCCCGGTTATCTTGTGGGGTAAGCTCGTCTGGCTCCCCTCTCTGGGTTCCCTGCCTACCAGCTGTCTGAGTGAATTGCTCAAATGCAGCTCATGGAGATTCCTTCAACAGATTTTAAAGGAATTGCCCACTACTACAATGACTGTCGCACTGACTTTGGGAGCAAGACTGGACCTTAGTAATGTCCTGATGTTGGTGGCCAATGATAGAGTAGGAAGACCTAAAGAGGTCTCAAGTAAAGTCTGAAAATCACCACCTCTATAGTAGCCATCATCCAACCTAAAATCTAGAAATTTCCATGGACAGACTTTCAGTAAACATTATGAGTTTGAAAAAAAAAAAAAAAAATATTCAATACAATTTGCTGACATCTGAGCAAGATCAAATGGCACTGTACATTACCCAATTATGCTTTATAGTTACATGATCTTACAGTTGAGAATGCCTCTACTGAAGATGAATCAACATTGGCCATACTTCACAAAACAAGTCATGACCTTAGACCAAAAGATTAAGCAGATATGAAGGGAGATTATATGTTGTCCAACAGTTAGGTAAGAAAATGGAAGGAAAATTCAAATGTGAGTGAAATTTGGGCATATGGGCACCTCCCACCCATTGGCAAACTCACTTGCAACTACCCTTGGAGATTCCTGATGCTGCACAGTTACCCATAAAATCAATGGAACACTGCATACCTTCTCTAGATGTCACTGTGTGAGCAACCCCTGGGACCTACCCACCTAGAAGAAGAGCATCCACATGGACGCTCTCTCAGCCCTCCCTGCTGGGTTCTGTATCCTGTCACCAGGGTAAAGTCATTAGGAAGACAGCAACGTGGGCACTACAACCAATTTGCCTGTCATTCTGGTGAACTGGATTTCGCAGCACTCACCGTTGTTGCTGCCGCAGGGGTGTTATGCTCCTTGCCCCTACACCTCTGATGTGGAGGTGATTGTATTAATTTGCCAGGGGATGTGGGGGTGGAGTCCCCCTCAGTTTGGGGTGCGGTGGGCAAAACCCTCTGCAAAGAGTCTGCATTTGCCCCAGTGCATGGGCGCAACTGGGGTCGGGCACCACAACTGGCGGGTGTAATGTGTGCCATCGGCACTGTGGTGTCACCCTTATGGCCATCACCCTGTTGCATGTCGCAATGAAGTGGGTGAACCGCCATCCTCCACTCCAGACATACCAGACTAAGGGCATGAACCCAGGTTAACAGCATAACAAACCAGTGCTCACCACTCAGCACCACAGACCCAGCAATTCTGGATTTTTTTTGTTTAAAAATTGCTGACCGGCAAAAGGACTTGAAGAAGAGGTAGGTGGGGTCAGAGAAGGCCAGGAGTTCCAGAAGTCAGGGTACTTGCCTCAGCTAAGATTACAAAGATGGCTGCTGTATGCTGAGTCAGTGAGGAGGGCTAGGGAGATTTTGCCTGACTATATTTTTAAAAGGTACCATTGCCTCTATATATGATTTTCCCTACTGCTTTGGAGTCTGGTGCACATACCAGAAAATATTTCTTTTATTTTTAGAAAGTCCTGGTGATGCTTCAGAGTCTGGAAATTTGTTAAGTTTGCCGACCCACAGGTGAACTGTCTGATACCTGCCGTGGGAGCTTCGCCTTGTTCTGGGTTGAATCAGGAGGACAAACCAGAAGATGTCCACAGTGATCTGAAGAGAGGTGTCCCCTCGGAGGAAGGACTGGATGGAGGATAAGTAGGAAACCAGTATAGCATGAGAAACCAGAGAAATTGCAGAAGAAGAAACTCTGTTGGCTAGGAATATCAGAAGAGTCTGGAGCTAGGACTTGAACATAGGCTACAGTGACCAGTTCTAAGCGACTTTCTCTTTCTTTAAGCTGTCATGCTGTAAATAAGAAAAGAGAAACAATTTCAATTCTAAATGTTTATGGTAGTCATAACGGCAATACTGGCATCTTATTTGCATATTTTATTTTAAATGTATTTGCAGTCCTTTGAAATCCTCTGTTTCTGATAATTAACTTGTTTTGTGACTGTATTAATGTTATAAACTTCACAGTCTCTTACTTAAGTTAATTGTCTAACTTGCCTAACCTCAATGAAACTATGCAGTTTCATTTCAGTAAAGTTAACTCCAGTGCTCAAACCTACAATGTACTTTTAACATAGGTTTTCATTGCATTTTTCTTTTACATTTAGTCTTAGAAGAGTTGCTTTTAAATTTTGCTCGGGTTGGGTCACTATACTGTGCTGACATATATTTAACAGCAGACATTCTTGTCAGTTGGAGAACACCGTTTTAGAATGCCAACCTCAAAAGTGCAGCAACCTTTGATGAACACTATCAGGATATTTGCACATAGCTAATATCAACAGTTTGGAGATTTGAGGCATAGCAGCAGTGGTATTTGGCATTATCAGAAGCAATATTTCAAATGCTGCCAGCAGTTTTATACTAGAATCTAATGCTGGGCTACATGTAAAGCTAGTGTGCATTCGTGGTGAGTGGTTGTGGGCTTTTCTTCACCAGGCCACCAAGCAGTATCTTGTTCATGCGGATCTTGCAAGTTTTCACTACAGGCACGATATGGATCATGTGCAGATGCCTATCCATGCCTGCAGTTCTTATTACTGCCTTGCCTCTGTGTAAGTACATTTTTATTTGGGACTACTGAAAGAAGTCACTGGGTGTTTTCTTTCTTATCTGAGGTTTTTGAAATCTGTAATCTACTATACGTATTATAAATATAGCTGATGAATAAATGTATTGTAGAAACTGGAGAAATAATTTGATGGCTTCTTCTGTGGACATCAAGGTGGTCATTTGCTGGCTCATAACAAAACTGGTTCAATTTCTTAATCTGCCTTGGTTTGGCCTACGGAGTAATGGCTACTGGGCAATCACTTTGCTTCCACTGGTTGAAAACACAACATAAGATTAAGCAAGGCCAAGTTTCTCAGATTTTAATTTATATATTTTGAGATTGGATTTAGCCTGCATCATTAGTAACTGATGTTACACTGAGACTTCCAGGACATTTGAAGGAACTGTTTTAAAAACATATAAACCATGAGAAGAAATTCTGAATTGGACATTTACTCCAGTCATTCTTAGATTTTTTTTGGACGTTTATTTACTGTAAATATAACTCGTTTTGCGTATATTGTAAGATACAATACAAAGATAAAATGGTAATAAACAGGCCACAGCAAATCTTTCTATAGACGGTAAAAGTACTAAAAGAAGAAATAAAAAACTAAAGAAGGAAGTGGTTAAAATTAAAACTAAGAATAAAAAGGAAGCCTTAAATTTGGATCCTAACAATGGAAATCATTTATTTATTTAGTTTTTGTTGACCGGGTAAGTGCACTAGACAAATCCTGCCTATTTTCTGGCATGAGCCGGGGGAGGGGGATACAGATCAATGCCAACTGACCTAGAACCAGATTAAGCTGTTGGTGGTATATTTAGTGAATGAGGGAAATTTGGCCAGGACACCAGAGAAATTCCCCTACTCTTTTCGATAAGTGCCATGGGATCTTTAACATCCACCTGAACTACCACCAATCCAGGCAGATGGGACCTCGGTTTAACGTCTCATCCGAAAGACAGCACCTCAGAAGTGCAGCACCCCTCTCATGCTGCACTACAGTGTCAGTATTGAGATATTAACCCAAGTGCCAGATGTGGGAACTGAACCCACAGCCCTCTGATCTCCCGGCCTCAGAGGTGAGTGTGCTACCTACTGAGCCACTGGCGCTGCAAATAATGAACCTATTGTTCTGCCAGATACTACTATATCCCATCTGGGGGAAACTTGTAGGGTTAAACAAGAGCTGATAGATTATTGAAAATTTTGACTCCTCTGGAGACTAGGATAGTGGTCATACGCAACAGGCCCCTTTAGTGAATTAGAGGAAAGATGGAGGAAAAATTCTCATTTACACTGCCACCTACTGCCTCTAACTTAGAGGGCAATGTGTTGCTGTGGATTGTTTGATTGTAGAGAGAGATACAGGAAAAAGGTTGCAGCGGACATTGCCAGCACAAATACAAGGCACCACAGACCAAATGAGAAAAGAATGTGTTTAATTCTTAGGACAGCCACAAGTATCTTCTGACCATTTCAAAAATAATACTTTATGATATTTTATAATGCATGAAATTATTTTTGAAAGCAGTAACATATGAACTGTTAACTGCAGAAACTGTTTTTAAATGAAAGCTTTGAGTCTGATCAACATGTATTCCCTGGGATACAGTTTTCCTGCATCACTACATGTCTATACTGTACATGTCAAAATAATGTTTTGTTAACAATAACAGGACTTTAAAAAATTTTGCAACCCATTTTATTTTTTTTTTCTTTTCTTTTCTTATATCAATATATGGTCGCTGTAGCAGTATCTTATTGATACATCAACTTAGCTGACTCCAGGCTTTCATTAAAAAGATAAATTTCTAACCTCAATGGTTTCAGAGTTATCCCATTTTAAAGAAATTATTTTTTGAAAGTCTAACTTTGGAATAGTCGGGGCTAGAAAATATTTATTTAAATGAAAGTTTGGAGTCCAGCTGTTAAGAATTAGTTCAGTTGATAATATTTCATGTGTTAAAACTATTCTGTATGTATTGATTGAACCTGCTTTTTCTGAATATTATTGATGCATTTTTTTTTAGTAGTGATACAACCAAAAAATTATAAATAAATAGTATCAATACTATTTTTTTGTATTGATATACAACATATGATGATTTTAAAAATATTTTAAACTATTTTATAACTTTTTTCTGAATTTTGGTATTATTACACATTTAATTAGTAACTATCAGTAACTGCCTAGTTGTCACCTTAATTTTCGTTCATCTTATGACCCTAATTACGTTGTGAACTTTTCAGTCTCCCCTATAACAGTACCATTTCATCCTCACTTTTAGAAGATGATAATGAACAGCAGAATTTTCCTCTTTCCTCCCCAACAGAATACCAGTGTAAGCCATTCCCCAAATCAGTCACAAAGTTAGGAAATTTATCAACATCTCTAGAAGAGACCGCAAGTATTTATAAGTGTGGTCAGGAGACTTTAGAAGAACCTAGGGAGGAAGGACAGGAAGTTATAGATGCTCCTAGGGAAACTCCTGTATACCCATTTAAATTTACAAGTGTTGCATTTCGTGCATTTAGCTGGCTGGAGTGGTTCGTGCCTGCTACATTTCGCACTCTGACAAAAGCAGCTGTGATCAGCAGTTTTCACCCGGTTCACCCAAGCTGTTCCTCAGTCTGGTTCCCAGTCTCAGACTACTGTGCGTGCTCACAATGATTACAATGTATTGTTACCTTATTCCCTTTTAGTATTTCTTATGGGGAGAGATGATTTAGACACACAGACTTGCCCACAACCTCGAAATCCCATCACCCCCATTGTGAGACAACACCATTAATAAATATATTTCAGGCACTGTAAGTCACTTAGTTGTCTTCTTCAAGGTAAGTTTTCAGGGTTTAGGTCTAACACGGTACTGTCATAACTTTTATTCCGATACTGAATATTATCACTACTTTATTACTGCTAGATGAGTGCCACTGATTCATGTAACTGCTTCTCATTTTGCTTTGTGTGGCTAAGCCTACTTCTACACTCCAAAACAGCACTTTTTCATTTTTCTTGTTCAGAAATTAGCTCCATCATCAGCACAGAGCATAAAGTCTTCAGAGTCCAAGCTCACTGTGGCCATGCCCGCGAACACTGCACCATTTTCTTTTTTTAGCAATGTAAAGCTGAAACCGCCTGCCCCCTACCACACACCACCACCACTGCTACTGACTGAAAATGAGTGACGGATACTGTGAGACACCACAGTAAGGTACAACTGTCCTTGGCATTATAATCAGGAAGTTACAGGACTATAGCAGATATGTTTCCATGTGTATGCATTTTTGAGCTGCTAGCATTGGATGGTGGTAAGAACTTTGGCAGCACAGTAAAGCTGCTTAGTGAAGCATAGGGAAGCAACTAATATTCGTTGTCCTATTATTTTCATGGTTAAATGAAGCCCATGAATATAGCGAAAATAAAAAGACAGCAAATATTTCCTGCTGTACAGTGTGTATATATATATATATATATTTATACAATAGGGGTGAGGTGACACACAGTAAAATAAAACTATGTATTCGCACCCCCATTGAATAAACGATTCCTGACGTATGCAAAGAGGTATTCCCTTACAAATATACAGTCAATCAATACGTCACACTCCTAATACTAAGCTCTTGCATACGTCACCAAGCAGTATAGGTCTGTTGCTAGAACAACAACGTGTAGGCAATTAATCACGGAAAAAATAACATTCACCTGAGAACTAGAACGAGAGACCACAGTGAATCTTTCCTATCAGTTTCATTTCAGCATCGCGCACAGCCGAGCAGGATCTTCGCGTCTAAACCGCAGCGTTTAAAAAAAAAAAAACGGAATAGAAATGTTCTCTAAGCTGTCAACGCCAAGCTCTTAAAATGTCACTTTAGAAAACCGCTGACCACCAAGAACAATACATTATGTCAAAACGGCAAAATAAATTATAAATATTCCGAAGAGGTCATGCTGAGCTGTACTAATTCGAACAAGATGCAGAGCCATTACTGGACCCAAGCGAGCCTACAGGCGACAATATTGATAACAAACATCCAGCTGACTGCACTATGACTACCAGTTCAATGGACACCGCAGAAACTGAACGCTTCATCAAAAGTACTCGCAACGAAAACACCACCCGCAAAACGAGTGCAGATATAAATGCCTTACAAAAATTCCTAAAGGACACTCTGCACATTGAGACACCTATTCAGCATATACCTCCTGAAAACCTTGACAAAATACTATGCCACTACTTCATGACTTCCAAACGACAAGATGGTACAGAATACGAGCCTCTAACACTGCGATCCAGATTCCAGAGTGTAGAGAGATATCCGAAGGATTGCAATTACCCAGAATCTATTAGTACTTCTAATACATTTTTAAAAAGCAGACAAGTATTGCTATCCAAACAAAAGCTGCTGAAGGAGACAGGCAAAGGCAATCGACCTCAAGCTGCAGACGAATTAACAGACAACATAATTGAGCAACTGTATGCAGAAAAACAACTGGGACATGATGGCCCTCAAGCCCTTCTAAACACTATGTGGCTTACTGTCACCTTGTATTTTGGCATTAGAGGAAATACAGAAACACGAAACCTAAAATGGGGAGATACCGAACTTAAAAAAGATGAACATAACACTCAATACTTGGAATATACAAAGGAGAGACAAACCAAAACAAGAAGTGGCATAAATCCCAAAGACACCAGAGCTGTGAAACCTAGAGCATATGAAACTAAAGATATCAACAAATGCCCTGTGCTGAACTACAAACTGTACCGTCACAAACGACCAGAGAAAGCAAACCACCCAGATGCACCTTTTTTCTAGCTATAAATTATACACCAACAGCACAATATCCTACATTGTTGGTACAAAAATCAGCCACTTGGTATTAATTCACTAAGCAAAATAGTGAAAAATATGGTTGCCAAAGCCAACATCTCCACCAACAAACGCCTCACTAACCATTCAATCCGCAAGCATTTAGTACAAAAACTTATAGATTGCAACGTCTCCCCCAATGATATAATCCAAGTGTCTGGCCACAAGAAATTACAGTCTCTCAACGATTACTCCAAATTAAATGAGGAGAAACATCAACAGATTTGCCACATACTCAGCTCAACCGATGCTGATCCTGGAACATCCAAAACCTGCACTGCTGCAGAACCTGAAAAGAAATGCACCGCAACCTGCCCAGACATAATGTCTGCATGCTTTCACAATCCTACCATTAATGCTACAAATATAACGTTCAATATTGTTCAAGGTAGATTATCCTGTAAATATTGCACACTATTAATAAACGTTTCTTGCACAACACAATCCATTTCTAACACTTCTGCTTTCTCCCCACAGGTCACAAGTATGAAAGCCACTGCAGAAAAAGGTGAAAGTACTCGGAGTCTGACACAGATTCCGACTAATGTACCTGGTCAACGATTGCTGCGATCATCTCACATTTTTTTTTTTTACCTAAAGAGACGCACCTTCTCAAAGCCTCCGCGAAGTGCAGCAAAGTGAAAATAATGCAGCATTTACTGATATCACTGTTTCGCACAACGAACCCGTACGAAAAGTAAACAAAAGCACTACATAGTATTTCAATAAATAAATAAAACTTTGTACGGCCAAAACCCCAAAAAAATATGTCTCCAACAGTGCCAAAACAAGAAAAAATAAAAGTTTTCCTGCTGAGCCCACATCCACCAAACTTGCGCTGAGACGACCTTGAGCACTGACGAACCCACATATTCCCCGCCCCGCATACAGCACAACCAATCACAGCAATACCTAACGACCAACAGCCAATCTTAACATAGCAGGAAAATAGCCATTCATACAGCACTTCCATAACGACTGACCAATAACATTTCACTATCCCACATAAACCAATAGAGCAAGACCTTACAACAGCCAACCACTGCACAGACCACACAAACTAACCAATCAACCGCCATATCAGAACTACCAATGAGCAGGGCAAAGCACACAACACCCAGCAAGACAAACGAACAACTGCACCACAAAATCACCGCAAGTAAACCATTTCTGACAGTTTATTTTCAGTGTGCATCACCTCACCACTACTGTATAATGTACATATGATGATGAGTGTGATATGGAAAATATTCCCACTCCTGCATCGTGAGGCACAGACATCTCACTCGTGCCTTCGGCACTCGTGAGATATCTATGCCTCACTCTGCAGGAGTGGGAATATTTTCCATATCACACTCATCATCATCATGTATCCCCTATATATATACCTGGTTAATAACTATCCTACTTCCTTTTCCCCAACTAATGTTAAGTATTGAAAAAATTAACACATGGCCAATATGTTACTCTTTGTGCAACTATATATCCTAAGAGATGGAATTATAGATATCATACAACACTGGCACATCATGAGGCCTTAATTACAAATGACTTTGGAGAGTTTGTTTGCATCAAGATGGGGTCAGATTTTTACTCAATGCTTCTTAATCCTCAATCTCAAAATCCACCAAAACTGCCTCTGTAAATTCACTTCAACATGATCCTAATATTTCTAGTTGGAGTAAAGTAATTCTGGAGAAAAGGAAAAAGAAGAAAATGAAAAACGAAAAAAATAAAAAAAATAAGGTTATGCCAGTAGAGAGATCTTTCTATGTTCATAGGCCTCAAATGGTGAAAGAATATAAGGAGAAAAAAATGAGGGAAAGGAACTTAAAAAAGAAAGTGCTTGTACCAATCCCAGAAATTAATAGCACAAGTGTATTCAGAAATTAATAAAAGTATTCTGAAGCTGGATTTAATTGGTGAAGAGATCCTTCAGATTTATGCGTTGCTTAAAATACAAGATGAGGATCCTGATTCTCTTTTTTAATGTTAGTTATATTACTTTTTGAAAATTCAGATGTTAATGGGAAGATTAATAATTATGTCAAACTGATCCATTGCTATTCAGCATATAATGTGTCAGGTTCTCAGGCTCTGGTTCTCACGGGAGGTGGCAGGGAGGGTGAAGGATAAAGGGTTAGCCTTCAGGAAATACAAAAAGACATAGAGGGCAGAAGACAGACAAATACATATGGAAAAACCTAAAGCAGGTGAAGAAAGCAGCCAGAAAAGCCAAAGCACAGACAGAGGAAAGAATAGCCAAGGCAATAAAGAAAGGGGACAAGACCTTCTATAGATACATCAGGGAAAAGAGGAAAGCCAACGGTGGGATTGTGAGACTAAAAAGGTGGGGGGGGGGGTGGCAGTAGAAGACCAGGTAAAAGCAGAAATCCTGAACAAATATTTTTGTTCTGTGTTCACGGGAGAAAGAGAAGAACAGGGACCTCAGACAGGTGACAGGAGTACCGGGGCGGGGGGAGATAGGTACTAGTCTATTTACAATCGAGGGGGGCCTAAAAAGAACTAGAAAAACTGAAAGCAGATAAGGCAATGGGGCCAGATGGAATAAATGCCAGAATCCTAAAGGAACTTAGAAAAGAGCTAGCAGCTCCACTGACTGCCTTGTTTAACAAGTCATTAGAACCAGGCATAGTTCTGGCAGACTGGAAGAAGGCAAATGTTATCCTTCTTCATAAGAGCGGGAGCAAAGAGGAGGTGGGCAACTATAGGGCCAGTCAACCTAACCTCAGTGGCAGGGAAAGGGATAGAATCATTGCTCAAGTAAAAGAGTGAGACATTTTCTTTCAGAGAGCTTTTCTCTGGGTAGGGAAACCAGGCAGGGTTGCCCGCTTTCTCCTCTACCCTTTGCTCTCGCACTACAGCCATTAGCCATACCCATAAGCTCGAACTGCCAGATACGGGGAATTATGGCTGGCGGAAGACAGCAGAAACTATTCTTGTACGCTGATGACTCCCTTTTGTCATAGCAGACCCCTCTACATCTTTGCCACACTTACTGCAGACCCTACAAGACTTTGGAATTTTAGCAGGCTATAAAGTAAATTTTCAAAAGTCAGAGGCAATGGTTTTAAGCAGATCCCCCTCCTACAGCCTTCTGACAAACTTTCCCATTTGCTTGGGCCAAGCGAAGCACTTTCAGATACCTGGGAATCCTTGTATTCGCAGATATTTTTGCATTATTTAACATTAACTACATGAAACTTTACCAATTCCTACAAGCAGATCTGGACAGGTGGACTCTATTACCCCTAACCCTATATGGTACGATACAAACAATTAAGATGAATGTTCTACCTCGGCTTCTATTTCTGTTTCAAACACTGCCGATTACAATCCCTAATTCATATTGGAATAACCTACACAAACACATTTGACACTTTATTTGGTCAGGAACAAGATCCCTGTTAGGAGGAAGGATACTCCAGGCACCAAAGGCAACTGGTGGTTTGGCCTGTCCAAACCTAAAGCTCTACTATCTGGTGGCTCACAGAGCGGATCTCTGTACATGGGTCAGAAGGAGAATAATTTCTGGCTGGTACCAGCTTGAAGATGCATTAACAAATTGGTCCTTGTGGATCTTACTGACTAGTGACATCCTGCCCCATATCTGGAAACATACCACAAACCCCTTGGTTAAACACATGCTGCACATCCTTTTGCACCTCCGTAGAATCACACATACTCCCAACACTTTTGGCCCCCTCTCCCTCATACATCATGACGAGTCTTTTCTCCCACCCAAGTTGGACCCAGGATACGAATTTTGGGAAAGGCACAGATTAAGAACCTTTTTAAAATGCACAGATGATCGTGGGTGTCTATCATTTAGCCAGCTGCAGAACACCTTCTACCTGGGGAGGGAGGACCATTATAGGTTCTTGCAAATTTGGCATTTTATAATGTCATCAGACTGTTGGCCCGGTGGCCCTGAGGGTTGAAGTGCTGAACGCCACACCTCATGCCATGCCAGCGACCCGGGTTCGGGAACTAGCCTGGGCCACCGGGGGTCAGCAGGGGGGAAGAGAGGATCGAGCATCCGGAGGACAGCTTTCCTCTCTCTGGGGAGGGATCCAGGGCTCGCTTGGCACAGCAGCAGCCCCCGGTGAAAGCCGGAGGCACTGCACAGGCCTGGGCTGAAGTAGAGAGTGCAGAGCTGTGGTAGACATTGGAAGATGTCATTGCACATCCAAGCTTCGGGGAGAGAGAGAGGAGGGGGAAAAAACCAAGCGCAGAAAAATCCCCTGTCTCGGGGACAGACAAAGGCTTCTCCAGGGCCAAAGACCACACTCCCATGGTAGGGCTCCTCATCCAGGTTCCCCCTCCCGACCCCAACCGGCGGGTTACATTCTAGATAGAGTGCCAGGGCGATGGTGGCCCACTAGGGGTTCAAAGCCGGGATTTGGCTGTCATGGCCTGGCAAGAGGCTTCAGACAGGGAGATAGACTCAACGGTGAGTGGGGCAGCTGCAGAGAGTTCTCCAAGTACAGGTGCAGAAACAGAATTGGAAAAAAATATATACTGTATATATTGTCATCAGATAATCCGCTCAAAATTTGAAGAGAGAAAACAGCTCTCTAATCCTTTTTTTATTTTTGTCATTAGTCTTAGAAGTCAAATAAGATACATATCTGAACTATATCCTATACTGACAAACTCCGATAACCTACCCATGGAGAAAATGTCGAGGCAGTACAGCGCAGTGGACTAAGGCTCTGAGCTGCAAATCTGGTGACATCCAGCAGTCCAGACCTGGGTTTGAATCCCACAGCTTCCACTTGCATACTGTGTGACACTGAGCAAGTCACTTAACCTCCTTGTGCTCCCAGGTTGCTCCTGTAAAAAAGCTTTCAGCTTAGTGTGCTATACCTGGTTAAACAACTAACTAACTAAATAAATAAATAAAAAAAATTAAAAAAATAAGCCAAATAGGAATTAGAGGTGGGTACCCAAATAGATCTGAGACAGTGGGCCAGGAGGTTGAGCATGGGTTGGCAGGTTACAGCCTCGCCTTCATGGCGTGAATTTAACTGGAAAGTTTTGGTCCGATTTTTCAGCACGCCTACTATAACTAAACACTAACACAACATATACAGACCTCTGCTGGAGACAGTGTGGTAATAGTGGTTCCCCTTATCATATATTTTAGGCCTGTCCAAGGCCGTTGGGATCCTGGCAGGGAGTTCATGCAGAAATCCAAACCTTAACTGGCCTCATGATACCCTTTCATTTTACAGAGATGGTCTTGGGATTCCAGGCTCTGCTGCCTTGCTCTCCTAATGCATGATGTCTGGGCCAAATTCTCAGGGTAGCCCTTAACAGTATCACTTCCGGATAGCTTTCTCCCACTCCACCAACACTAGAGGGTTGGAAATCCAAAGTATCAGAGCTGAAATGACTAGAAAGGATAACAAGCCAAATAAGGTTAAAACATGAAACATTTCTAGAAATATGATGCCCACGGCAACAGACACAGGTTTCTTAAGGGACTTGATCTCCTATTTTATTTACAGAATACGTAGATTTTAATATCAGTGGTAGGGACAATGGGAAGAGGAGGAGAATGGGAGCTAGTTTTGTAAGCCTCCCCCCTCTTTCTACCTGTCCTCTTCCGTTCTCCCCCAGCCCTATCTACCTCCTCACCTGATCCTATACTAGCCTATTCCTGGACCCCTTCCCTTCCTCCCCAAGCCCATCCTGGTTTAACCACCTCTGGTTTAACATCCTATCCTCATCCTATCCTCCTGACCACAGTGGCTCTGTCCGCTTCCATACCTGTTGCTGTACTAATCCTGCCCAGATCTCCTGCCTATTGCGACTTTACGCCTTTCTCAAGTGGCCACTAGGAGTCAGCATTAGCACCCCTTCCTGGTCCCAAACCTACTCTGTGTCCTGGCCCCTGAACGGAGCACGGCTCTTACCTAGGTCCCGTGGTCCAACTGCCCTGAGTTGGTCTTGAACCTGGTACCCTGGCCTCCAGAGTCCGTGGTCGCTACCACTATTCACAAAGTGGCATCCACACTTGCTGAGTGACGTAAAAACAACTTCAACCTACCACTCAGCTGCAACCACAGGCAATATGTTAGCCCTCTTACTACAATGCCTCCTTTCATCCTCACCCTGGCACCATTGTTCTCCAACCCAATACCCCCCGCACAATGGCACCTGATCCTACCATGTTTCTGAGCTAACCTGCCACACCCTACTCTCATCGCCTGCCCCAGTCATCAACACCCTCCCCCAGTCCTCTCCCTACTACTACTTCCCCAGGTGCCCACCTGAGAACTTATCCTCTTCACGTTCTCAGCCTGGAAAACCCTGCCCACCCAGTGTGCCCAAAGCACCTCCCCTCCACACTACATACTGTCAGCTCACCTCTACAGAGTCCCTGGCGGGGGCTGTGGTTATACTATTACTTCTGACAGGCAACATTCATCCGAACCCTGGCCCCAGTGCCCTCTAACCCTCCTACAGGGTCACCTGGCTCTGCATTGCGCCTATGAATATACGCAGCCTGATGAAAAATTAGACTCCTTCCAATGTTGGATCACCTCACATAGGCCTGATGTCACTGCGGTGGTGGAAACCTGGCTATCAAAATCCACGCCAGACCTGGCTTGTCACTATTCCTGGGTACTCCTCTACAGGGAGGATCTGTAGGCAGAAGAGGGGGTTGTGCAATTACACCAGGGATGCCTCACTGTTCTGACACTCCCTGCCCCTGCCTCGCCCATGGAGCGCAGGCCCTAACCCTCAAGTTGACTCCCGACCCCTCTAGGGGTCCCCTCTATCTCACTGCAGCTTACATTCCCCCAAAAAACCAAACTGTGGCACTGTCTTCGCTAACTGATTATCTTTCAACCCTACCTCACACAGCTGACCAAGTCCTTGTTGGCGACCTGAATGTTAACTGGCTCAGCTCATCCATCAACTCCACTCGTGACTCTTTTGCAGCCATTGACATGTCCCAATTGGTCTCCCAACCCACCAGATTTAACACAAAGAAAGGTACCAGCACACTGCTGGTTGGTCATCACTAACCGCCCTCTACAAATCCATGATACCCAGGTCCTTCGGACTCGATTAGTGACCACTCTCCTATCATTTTCCACTGGGCCACCCCCACTTCCAAACCCTCGGCTCATCCCACTCTTCGTCGGCGTCTCAGACCAGGTGGGCTGAAAGGCCTTAAGCTACTTCTTGCCCAAATTAACTGGTCTCCCATACACTATGCCTCTGATGTTGACTCCGCCCTTACCTTCTTCACCCAAACCTTCAACAATGCCTGTGACGTTTTCGCTCCCATGACAGCAGTCCGGACTAAAGTCCGCAATGCCCCCTGGATTACCTCGTCCCTGCTGCAACTACTAAAACACAGGGATAACCTGTGGCACCTGGCCACCGAAACAGGCCGTGCTGCGGACAGACAGGCCTACAATGCCGCTAGAAACAAATGCACATGGGCCATCAGGAAAGCAAAATCTGGTCAATATCAGGCAGCACTTACCTCCTCCTGGGGGAACAGCAGTAAGTTCTGGGACAACATTAAGCAACTAAATGGGAGCACGCGCTCTCCTCCCCCCTCCCAGATCTCCATCGAAGGCTCTGTCTCCACTGACCCAGCTCACATAGCCAACTTCTTCAACACATCTTTCACAGACCTCAGCTCGATCCTCCCCAGTGACTTCTTCGACCCTCCCACATAACCCACCCTGACTTCCAATATCCTAGCTTCCACTCCATGGGGTGACCCCCAGGAAGCTAGGCCACACCTGCTTCCAAGCTCTAAGAGCAATTATATTGGCAGCACTCCTGGACCCAGTATCCTCCGTGAGGGTCCTGGATCAGGTTCTTGCCCCCTAACTACCCTGCTCAACAAGTCCCTCTGCCTGGGTCAATTCCCTTCAGGCTGGAAAACAGCCTCAGTCCTGCCCATACACAAAGGAGGTGACAGGTCCTCTGCCGGGAACTACCGCCTATCTCCATCCTTCCACCCTCTCCAAGCCCTTGAAAACTGGTGGCAACCCAAATCACTGATTATCTGAACAAATACAACATCCTCTGCCATGAACAGCACGATTTCCGTGCAGGTCATAATACCAACACTGCCCATACTGAGTTCTCAAATTTTTCTGCATTCCTCCCTTGACTCTGGCTCCCTAGCAGGGCAGTGTTTATTGACCTCTAAGGCATTGACACTGTCTCCCACCTCTCTACTGTTGGATGCCCTCATCGCATCGGCTTTGCTGCCGCCCGGTCTCCTGGTGCTCCAGCTACTTGTCGGACCGCTCTCAGCGTGTTAAAATTAATGGGACCCTCCAATACATGTACCATCCGATCCAGTGTCCCCAGGGCTCCATCCTAGGCCCACTCTTCTTCTCTCTATACCTCAATACCATGCCCAGAGCTTGCACAGGAAAAATCCTGCTGTACGCAGATGATGCAGTAATCTTTGCCACCCACCGAAACCCCATCTCTCTTCAAGATACCTTGCAACTAGCCTTCAATGATGCAGAAGCCTGGTTCATAAAGCACAGACTTGTAGTTAATCTAAAAAAAAACAAATCCATGCTCTTTGCACATCCCCAAAACAAACTCAGTAATTTCCCACTCCATATCCTCCCTGGCTCTAATCTTCCTCTCGAGCAAGTCCGCCTGTACAAGTACCTTGGGGTCTCCTTTGACTCTGCACTCACTTTCCACGACCACATTGATACTCTAGCCTCAACTGCAAATACACGGCTAGGTATCCTTTATCGCTACAAGCACTGCCTCCCCCCTGAGGCCCTCCGACTAGCAGTCACCTCCTCAATCTTGTCCCTTGTGGACTATGGCCTGCCTGTCTATGGTGCCCCGGATATGACTGCCCTCAATAAAATTCGACATACCTTGAACAAGGCCTGTAGGTTAATCACGGGAGCTACCAGATTAACCCATACAGTGCCTTCAGAAAGTATTCACCCCCCTTGGATTTTGTCACATTTTGTTGTGTTACTACCAGAATTTTTAATGCATTGAAATTATTTTTTTCCCCCTTGATTCACACAGCATACTCAACAATTTAAAGGGCCAAAAATATTTTTATTGTGTAACAAAAATTTATGAAACATTAAAAACTGAAATATCTTGTTTACTTAAGTATTCACCCCCCTGAGTCAATACTTTGTAGAAGCGCCTTTGGCAGCAATTACAGCTTTGAGTCTTCTTGGGTATGTCTATATCAGCTTTGCACATCTGGATTTGGGGATTTTCGCCCATTCTTCCTTGCAGATTTGCTCAAGCTCTGTCAAGTTGGATGGGGAGTGTCGGTGAACCACAATCTTTAAGGCTTTCTACAGATTCTCAATGGGATTCAAGTCTGGGCTTTGGCTGGGCCACTCAAGGACATTCACCTTCTTGTTCTGAAGCCACTCCAGTGTTGCTTTGGCTGTATGCTTGAGGTCGTTGTCCTGTTGGAACGTAAATCTTCGCCCCAGTCCAAAGTCTATTGCAGACTGATGCAGATTCTCCTCAAGGATGTGCCTGTATTTGGCTCCATTCATTGTTCCCTCTGTCCTGACAAGTGCCCCAGTCCCTGCCGCTGAAAAGCTTCCCCATAACATGATGCTGCCACCACCATGCTTCATGGTAGGGATGCTGTTACACCGGTGATGAGCTGTGTTCGGTTTGCACCAGGCATAGCGCTTTGCATTCAGGCCAAAGAGTTCAATTTTTGTTTCATCAGACCAGAGAATCTTTTGCCACATGGTCTCAGAGTCTGCCACGTGCCTTCTTGCAAACTCCAGGCATGCTATTATGTGGCATTTTCTCAGGAGTGGCTTCCGTCTAGCCACTCTCCCATAGAGGCTACATCTGTGAAGTGCTGCAGAGATTGTTGTCCTCTGGACAGGTTCTCCCATCTCAGCCATGGAACTCTGTAGTTCTGTCAGGGGTGGTCACTGGGTTCTTGGTCACTTCCCCACCAAGGTCCTTCTTGCCCGTTGCTCAGTTTGGGAGGACGGCCTGCTCTAGGAAGAGTCTGGGTGGTTCCGTAATCTTTCCATTTCTAATGATGGACTTGACTGTGCTCCTGGAACTTTCAACACCCTAGAAATGTTTTTATACCTCTCCCCAGATCTACGCCTTCTCACAATTCTATCACGGAGTTCTACAGACAGCTCCTTGGCCTTCATGGTAGAGTTTCTGCTCTGACATGCACTGTCAACAGTGGGACATTATATAGACAGGTGTATTTCCTCTGAAATCATGTCAACCATTTGAACTGACCACAGGTGGACTCCATTCAAGTTTTAGAGTGATCTCACAAGGAAATTGGATGCACCTGAGCTCAATTTGGAGTGTCATAGCAAAGGGGGTGAATACTTATCAAATCAAGACATTTCAGGTTTTTATTTTAAATTACATGTACAAAAAATTCCAGAAGTTTCATTCCACTTTGACATTATAGTGTAATTTGTGTAGATACGCGACAAAAAATCTCATATAAATGTATTTTAATTTGAGTTTGCAACATCACAAAATGTGACAAAATCCAAGGGGGGTGAATACTTTCTGAAGGCACTGTACCTGCCAGCTATATGACTTCGCAAAACTGCTCAACCTGGATGAACGGCTCAGATATCAAACCTGCCTCCTAACGAAAAAAACACTCCTTGGGCTATCCCTTCCCGGTCTGACAGCCTCTATTCACCTAGCTCAACCCTTAGTCCAAACTCGTAGTCTCCTCCAAGGCCACCCTGTCTATCCCAAGAACCAGGACCACTCATGGTCAACGGTCCTTCTATTACAGAGCCCCCACCTGGTACAATACTCTCCCCAGCTCCATCACTGAAATCCGTTCAATCTCCAGTTTTAAAACTGCTCTTAGAAGTCTGCTATTTAATATGCGTAGCTGTGCTTGTCCCCGGCCGTAGGTGTTCAAGCTCACTGTACCCGACAAAACTCTCTGAGTAGCTTCACAATCTACAACTGACAAAACTCCTGAGTGGCTTGCCCCCTAACTTTCACCTACCCTGTCCCCTAGGCCACCTGTTCCAACTAACCTAGCAGTCTCTGCTCAAGACTAATTTTGTCGGTTTAACCAATGTTTGCTTGCCTCTCAAGCTTATCTTAATTAACTGTTATACCTGTCAATACCTAACCTGTTACACTGTAATTGTAAACAAAGTAATTTACAGCATATATCTGCCTTACTGTTGCCTGCTATGATGTAAAAAAAAAAAAACGATGTTACCTACAATGATGTAAAGAAATGTTGTGCTTGTATTTGTCCTCTTTGTGATGAGGTACCTTTGGAAACGAGCCATTGGCTCAAAGGTTGTAAACTGATGTATAAATAAATAAATAAATAAAACACACCAAAGTTTACTGTGTTTTATTCAATGTTAAATAATTTCCTATCAGATGTTTTGATCAATGAAGTAGTTGTTTTAAGATATGTTATAATACTTGTCCTTATGTGAACACATGGTATAAATTTGTACACTCTTATAAGAGCAGTTCTTGTGGTGTTAGTACAGCGAATTGCTGTGCTGGATTAGTTGGACTCCTGGTATACAACAACTGGAGGACTTTAAAGACATTGGAGAACACTTCTTTTTTTTTTCCTTTTTCTTTTTTACTGAGCATTTCACTGATGTCTTTCATTACGATTTATGTAACTATACAACTTACCGGGATATTATTGGTAAAGCTGTAGCCAAAAGTATTATTTACTGTGCAACTGCTGGAAAAGTATACTTATATTTTTATTTTTAATAAAAAGAAATTCAAGTTAACAAAAAAAAAGATTGTGACATACCTCAAATCCAGCAGACAGCAGGATCCAAGACGATATGGTTTCATGGCAAGCAGGTCTTGCCAAACAAACCTGACAGACTTCTTCAACTGGGTGACAAGAAAGATGGATCAGGGAGGGGCAGTGGATGTGGCCTACCTGGATTTTAGCAAGGCCTTCAATATCATCCCACATAAAAGGCGAACAAACAAGCTAAGCAGCCTGGGGGTTGGATCCAGGGTAGTAAACTGGGTTAGAAATTGGCTGAGTGGTAGTACACAAAAGGTGGTAGTAAACAGAGTTCAGTACATTGAGAGGGAGGTGACCATCAGGGTGCTTCAGGGGTCAGTGCTGGGCCCAGTCCTCTTTAATGTTTTCATAAGCGACATTGCGTAGTGGCTAGAGGGGAAGGTGTACCTCTCTGCAGATGACACAAAGAACTGCAATAGGGTCGACACACAGCACAGGGGTGGAAAGAATGAGAAGAGACCTGAGCAAGCTGAAGGAATGGTCAAATGTATGGCAGTTGAAATCAGTGCAAAATTATGCACCTAGGACATGGGAACCTAAGGGCAGAGTACTCGGGGTTGGGGGGGGAGTAGTGTCATAACCACGCAGGAGAGGGATCTTGGGGTAATTATATCTGAGGACCTAAAGGTGGCCGGTCAGTGTGAGAAGGCAGGCAAAATGGCCAGCAGGATGCTGGGATGCATAGGGAGAAGCACCACCAGCAGAAAAAGGGAGGTGGGGATTCCACTATACAGATCATTGGTGAAGCCTCACCTTGAGTACTGTGTTCCATTTTGGAGGCCACATCTCAGGAAGGACATAGCCAAGGTGGAGGGAATCCAAAGAAGGGCTATAGAAATGGTACAGGGGCTACACCAAAAGCCATATGAGGAGAGGCTGAAAGAACTCAATATGTTCCCTCTGGAGATGAGGAGGGATGGGGGACATGATAGAGACATCAAATACCTTAAAGGGATAAATAAGGTGCAAGGGAGTAGCATCTTTCAGGAAAGAGGGTGGACAAGAACTAGGGGACATGATATGAAGTTGGAAAGAGGTAGAATCAGGAGTAATGTGAGGCAGTACTTTCTTTACACAAAGGGTGGTGGCTGCTTGGAATAGCCTCCCTGCAGTGATGGTAGAGGCAAAATCGGTGGAGGAATTCACAAAGGCGTGGGACAAACACAAGGGAAAACTGGAGACAGGGAGGAGAGAGAAAGCCGTAGATCAACAACAGTCTGCAGCATAAGCAAAAGGTAGGAAATATGGGCAGACTGGATGGGCCTAGCAGTCTTCATCCGCCAACAAGTTCTATGTATCTATGTAGGTTACCTTATTAGTCTCTTGTATGGCTACTGCACAAGATTAATCAAACAAAAGTCCCTGTTTAGAGAATTTTGAGTGTATACTGAAGAACCTATGATAGTAACGATTTTTACAACTCAATAAATTTGGATCCCCTCAAATAGTTTTACAAAATCAATCTTTATCTTCATCGATTAAAATAATTAAGATATACCAGAAAACCAAGGAACGGGGTCTTAAATGAGCACACTGACATGAATACTGAATTTGTTTTATCCATTCATGCTTTGCAAAAAAAGAACAGGGAATCAAATTCTTACCTCATGAAGAAAGTATACATGTTCCTAAAGAATACTTTGGATATAATATTAGGTAGGCAAGATAGCCTATGAGTCGAACATTTTGCAGTAACTGTCACAAAATGCTGCAGTAATAAAGGGCTTAACAGCCACTGAATTACACTGTTCCCTGCAGTATACTGCAGCCTTACTGTGTTGCACCCTGGATGGCACCGCTGTATACGACAATATCCTAAGGCTTCAGGAAAGTTAGATTTGCCAGGAATCCTAATAATGGACATTTGGAAAGAAGAAGGACCTGCAAATATTAGAATTGAGGAACCTTGGGCAACTGTTACAGCCGGCCCAAATAACTTGTTACCTGACAATTTAACCTCACAGGTTGTACTGTCACTTTCAAACAGAAATGAAGTGTTACAACAGACTGTAAACTGCCTAGAAGGTTCTGCATCAGCTCTGATGAGGAATAGATATTTCACTCTACTGTACTTTCCTGGAATATTGCTGAGTTAGGAAAAAAATGAGTGATCTGGCTCTAGTTACCTTCCTTCAATCTAGCCATATCATTTATTTACAAGCAACTTGGCTTATTACAGATATTTTCAGGTTAAATTGGTTTGTAATTGTTGCTAAACAGACTAGAGAAACAAACGTACTAGGCTTAGTTCGGGTGTATTAACTGCAGTTAAAAATGATGGCTATTTCAAAAATACCAAGTTTGATGTTGTTCTCAATAACTCGAACAGTCTTATGGTGAAAACTGAAGTGAGGAAACTAATATACCTGATAATTAATGTTTATATACCTCCATCTATGTCAAAATATTTATGATAATTCTGTATGGTTGGTGCTGGAAAATGTTTAGAACTGGTAGACAGTATTCAGTGAACATGACAACCGAGACTGAGCGACTGCAAAAAGGGCGACTAAATCACGGCGCCTGTGTTCTGGGCTACCTGGTGGGATAGCTACTGGATACAGGGATAGGCAACTGCAGTGACAGGATGCATGTGTATATACATGCGCGTGGGGGAAGGGCCACACTGTGCAACAGGCGGAAGGGAAGGGAGGGTATGTGGGTTGTAGTGCAGCGGTCGACTGCCAAGCTGGTTATGTAGTGTGGTGGGTAGGGTGGCAGGCTGGCGTTGGGAGGGTGCTGGGTTCAGTTCTGGGGCAGGCTTCTTTTGCATTGGATCTGGTTATTGGTTTTTTCAACTTTTACACTCACACACCCCGACCGCACCTCCCGGGGCTGAGAATCCTTAAATGGAAGTGCAGGAGGCATAGCCCCTCAAATATCCTAGAATCCCATCGCTGGTTTCCAGACACGGTAAGTGTATCGCCAATTGTTTTTCGTGATATACATCACCATAATAGCGATCGCCATAGCTCGTTCACTATTATGATATAGAACACTGGTAGACTCTTGCTGTCAAGTAGAAAAGGTGATTATGAAAAGGGATTTTAATGCGAGGGTGCGACCACAAACTACACTGGATTCAAGAGGACTTAGTGAATAAATAGATGCCTTAGAGAGTCCAGCTTTGTCCCTGAAACTTAAAAGAAAATAACTACAAAGAGTAAGATGCTAAAAGATTTCTTGTCATGGTTTCCCTATTTTATTCTAAATGTTAGAACTAATGGTGGCAGACCAGCTGAGTATACAGTGTATCTATCTAGGTCTAAATGGTTTTTCGACAACTAACTTAATTTGGGTAGATTTTCATGTGCCAGGAAATACTGTTTCTTTAAGCTCACTGTCTCATACAGACAGTGATCCTGTGCCTTTGATTTTTCTTCTAAAATTCCTATAGAGACAATAACACAGGATTTGAACTCTCTTACAACCTTTACAGTAGTAAATCAGAAAAGAATTAGATGGAGCATGATTGCCACTGATTAGTTATATTTGTGGACTAATGATAATATAGAAATACCAGCAACACAATGTTGTCCAGATTTATGATAGTATTATTGATATTTATGAAAATAATAAATTCAAAACATACAAGTAAAATGCAAAAAGGTGAAAGCTCAAAATGGTTGGTTTAATAGAACTTGTAGATCTGTCTCAAATCTAAACAAACTGGTTTGTTTTACCTGGAGAAATTATTCCCTTGCACATTTGGGATTTCTTATTTGAAAAATGAAAAATATAAGTTGATTATGAAGGTATCAAGGAAAAAGCATCAAGATAAGATCTGAATAGATTTAAGAACTGCTGCTCAGTTGTGTGATAGCAGAATGTTTTGTACTCTAGTGGCAAAAGGTAAAAAGGAAAAAAAATGGGAAAACAGCATAATGGCTACAATCCACTTATCTGGGTGCATTACGTTTTTAAGGGCTCTTTTTTCCCCAAAGAAGTAGTAACCCCCCCCGGTCTTCTCATAAAAAATGTTGTTACAGAGTATTCTTATACTCCACCCATTGTAAAGTCAGACCTCAATTTGGTTCTGAAGGCCCGGGACCTGACTTAATTCCAATGAAAAAAAAAATATATATATATATATATAATATATAAAATAGTGACTGCTGGACTCCCTTACTTCTACATTTGTTTAATAAAACAAATAAAACTCTGAAAATTCCATATTCCTGTGATCTGTTGGGGACCCTTTAATGTAAAGGCCAATTAGTCTATCAGATAATTCACAAAAATTGTTTCCTGGTATTTGATTTTACAGAATACCTCATTGGCTTCAAAACTAAAACAAAAAACAGGCTACATCCGTTACTGATAACATTGGCCCAGCTTATAGAAAAATACACACTAATAAAGAAAGTCAGTTTATAGCTGGCATTTATAGATCTTTTGATTTAATTTCAAGAAGAATTTTATGGGAAGATGCCTGTAGATTGGGACTTCAAGACCATCTTTTAGTAATACAGTAATTAGAGAATGATATACAAAAAACCTGGGCTCAGGTTCATTATTCCCTTGGAGGAGATCTTACAGATAGTTTTCTACCAAACTGAGGTATGAAGAAAAGCTGCTTATTAGCAGCCCCCCACCCCATCTTTTATTATTTATGCTAATTCATGGTTAGAAAGTCGGACTAATTCTGAATTTCATAATCCCAAAAATTCTGACATATATTGTGGATGCTCATCTTACAGAGGTGACACTGTGCAGATGTTCACATTAAGATTAGGTCTTCGGGGGAGGGGGGGGCACTGTGAATCCCAAGCTGAGTGGCAGAAAAATAAAACAGCTCTGTGTCACAACACTAAATAATTGTTTTTTGGTTTTTTTTACAACCATTTGAACCCCAGTTTTTGTGATAATTTCTTCAGAATCTTGGCAAGCACCATTGAAAATTCAATATGGGTAACCCTCATAAAGATAGAGGAGGAGGAACGGGTGGTAAATCAGTTGGATCCTTGCAGGATGGGAAGATTCAGTCAATCATTATTTATATAGCGCCTTTCAATATCAAGGCGCTGCACAGATTTTAACAACATATAAAAACAGAGAGTAATATACTTAATTAAAAAAACATTCAGTCTGGGAAGGCCTGTGCAAATTTTAACAAAGATTTAAAACTACTGACAGTCAGGCATTCTCTTAACCGACGAGGCAGAGAATTCCACAGGGTTGGTGCTGCAAATGAAAATACATGAGCTCCAGATGTTTTAAGACAAACCCTGGGAATCTCTAGCAGTCCCTCGTCGGGGAATCAGAGACGGCGGTTAGGGGTGTAGAGAGTCAGGAAATCAGACTGACCCAATTGAACAGGCCGCGGTGGCTGGAGACACGGAGGAGACCATGTTGTCTACTGGACTGAAGCTGCAATGACTGATTTTGGTTGTGTCCGACTTGAATATTAAAATGGACTCCTTTGGCACATGACTAAATGTGTTCGAAACCACGGTGGACCAGTTAAAAACTGAATCGGAGGAAGTGAAACAGCAAACCAAAGCATCTACTTCAGCTACAGCACTACTAATTAAGGAGAACTCTCACTTTCGTGCCAGATTAGAGATGCTTGAAAATCAAGCTCGAGGTTCTCACAATTACAAGTTGGGACTTCATGAGGGTATCGAAGGAGATCACCCTTTAATGTTTCTCCAAGAGTTGTTTCAGGAGAAATTGGCCTTGGGGGAGTCGTTGACCCGCTTTGTTCTGCATAAAGCATACCGGATCACTCTCCGAGGATATCGGGAGAACTCAGAAACCCCAAGGACCTTGCTCGTCATGACAGATGTGTGGGGAACAGAGATCACATTCTGAGGCTGGCAAGATGAATGGGGCCTTTAATACAGAATGATTGGGCAGTGTTAATCTTTCTGGACATAAGTTATGCGACCTGCATGTGGTACAAAACATCTGAAAGCGTGTGTCAAAAACTGAGAGAGG
Source organism: Neoceratodus forsteri (assembly GCA_016271365.2). Taxonomy (NCBI): domain Eukaryota; kingdom Metazoa; phylum Chordata; order Ceratodontiformes; family Ceratodontidae; genus Neoceratodus; species Neoceratodus forsteri. The sequence continues at coordinate 1,677,552,624 of CM057455.1, forward strand.
CCTCGGTACCTCACGATATAATCTATCTGTCCAGACTTCATATTATCTACAAGGGCAAAGTCTGGATCTTCTCAGACCCGACAGAAGCAGAGAAATGGGCTGCTCGTATCCAGGCACAGCATCGGGATCAACAAGCAGAGGATCTGGAGGATCCTGACTTGCAAGAAGAAGAGGGTGATTGAACAGACTGTGTGATCTTAGTTGCGCTCTGGGTTTCTGGACTGCCCTGAAGTCTATTGTGTTGGATTTAAGTGGAGCCGGCAGCCTGATTTCCATGATCAAAGGATGCATAAGTACTTTTTTTCTTTTCTTTCCACTTTAGCCGGTGTGAGACATTCCTTCTAATATCTTCTAAAGAAGAAGTGGTATATGCCCTACCTTTGTTGATTTTTATGAAGTGTTTAAATCTCTGGGTTCTCTAGACTTAAAATCTTTCTTTATAATACCATAATGGTTGTTAAATTACTATAATCACACACACACACACACATATATATATATATATATATATATATGTTTGGATAGCTTGAGCTGTTGACCATTATAGCATGTTTAATTTAAACTTTGCTGCCTTATAAAACTTGAGAATTTTTTTTCTCTTTAGGGGAAAGTGTGACGCCATTAGCCTAAATACAGGCATACAAAAGCAGGACTTTTGTTTTCAGGACTTGAGATAATTGTATAAAGTCATACTGCTCATGGGCTTATTTTACAGCAACTGCTTTAGTATTTCACAGGTTATATTTCGTTTCCCCCCATATGTGGTATCGTAATATCTCTGATACACTTATCCTCTGATTAAAGGGGCTGTGTCCCCCAGAAATTGTCAATGTACTGGATTTTGTCATGGATATGAACCTTACTTGCTATGATGTATAGTATTGAAATTTATAAAAAATAAAGTACAAAAAAAAAAGATCAGGTCTTCAGAGAAAATTACTGCACCTTCAAAATGCATGTAGACTCTAAAAAATTACTATAAATTCAAAGTCCCAGATAATGGTGGTTGGTAAGAAGTCAGTTACACGTAAATGTTTTTTGAACAGGGTTTCACTAAAGACAGTTCCGTATTATGACTTCCATGGTCTTAGATTTTCCAGCAACTCTTACCTTTGCATGCTGTACCCTTTAGTCAGTAGTCCAGCGAGGAATATACTGTTGGTTTCTACAGTATATTATACCACAACTGTAGTGGAATATATATAGAGCCCAGGGCATTTGATAAAGACGTTGTTATACAGAGAACAGAAATTTTAAAAGTCAACAAAATATTTTAAGGGACGGCTTTGAAGTTCAGCACTATGATAACATAAGTCACAAATTTCTGTAGCCTGGACTAAAGAGACACTCAAGAGATAGCTACTCTTTTCATATCGGCTGAAACAAAGATTTGCCCTGACACCAAGCATGCGTATGTGTATATCACTACATACCAGCACTCTTGCATAGAAAACCAGGAGCTACAGGAAAAAGTCCTGATCCACTGCACTGGCACCCCACAGGCCCATGCACAATTAATATGTCAGGCCACCCATCACCTGGGATTTGATCAAAAACACTACATAAATAATATTAGTTAACTATACAAGCGCCATGAGCTGAGACTAAAGCACTGTCTCAATTGAGGGCAAGCATAAAATGATTACTTTTTCAAAAGAAATCATAGTCTGTGTTGTTTTACTTTAAAACTCACCATTACAGTTCCAGGCAAGAGCACTCGACAAGTGGGACAGCACAGCACATTCTCCGTAGGCCAATATTAAAAAAAAAAAAAAAAGTTAGGCATGACGCTTGATACATGAATCAAATTTCAAATTATACTGCTAGCATTTCAAGTGTTACCAATGCTGCTGAATCCCTGAAGGAAGAAACCTGAAGGAGCAGTCTCCTCTACCAGCAAGGAGGTTAAACTAACGAAAATGTCAATGGAGCCCAGTGACACCATCAAACAAATCTTCATACTTCCTGTCTATCCACCAGAATGCATTACTACTCATTGTCTGGACCACTGTCTACAAGGATACACTGGACAAAACTGAAAGCATTTGTTTACACACAACTGTCTCTAATAATTCTCAGTTATCAAAAGAAAACAAAGTCACTTTTAAAGCAGCTGGATTTTTGTTAAAATGTAAAATTTGACAGCAGAAGGAGACCCAAGGTCCATTGAGTCTGCTCATCATATACTATCGTACCGCCACCGACCTTCTGTGCTAGTGGGCTGTTCCCCTCTCCCTGGTCCCCCACTCCTCAATCTAGTGTCCCCCCCTCAGATTATGAGTCTTTCTGTCCTGTCCCAACAGGGTCAGAAATTCAGAAAATTATCTGGTGTGGAAGGCAAAATACCAATATCTTAAATTTGGTTTTCCACCTCTGGTTCCGGTATTCAGCCTACACTAAATAGCGATGCTATAGATTCAGCTACAGAGTGGCAGCATGGTAGAGTGTTACTCTAGTTATCATACCAGTGTGACTGAAATGGTAGTCCTCCATGAAAACCAGTGTGAAAAACAGGTAAGAATACCATTAAATTCGAGCCCTGTTGGTTATTTTTTTAAAGTATGATGACACTGCAATACCTCTTTCAATGTGGCTAATTGGTAATGCACTAGCCTGCCATGTGGGTCACAGATCATAGGTTTAAGTACCACACCATAAACGTGAGCTCGTACTCAACGTCGACACTACAGTGCAATGTATGTGTTGAGTATAGGGGTGCTGAAGGTGCTGTCCCTCATGTGAGACACGGTTAAAATGACATGCATTCTGCACACCTGTAGTAGCTGTCCAGCTGGACGTTAAAGAAGCAACAGTACCTAAGAGCAGGGGACAGCCTTGGTGTTTTAGCCAACATTTCCACTATCAATAAAGAAAACAGAGTCTACTGCAGTTGTAAGAAGAGAAAGATGGTGCACACACAGGGCTGGATAAAGACAGACTGACTATGGCCCAAAGTGCAAATCAACAAATAAAGCACACAGTGCAAATTCTGCTATACAAATGAACAAATTACACCCCGACATTCTGCATTGTTCTTGTGCTTCTACAGGAGGTGGAAGCAATCCGGAACCCTGCTGAATATATTCACAGTAATAAAAGAGATATTTCTTTCTAGTACACAATTCATTTGAGCACACTGATATCTGTAGCTTAGAAAAGGAAACTTAAAGAATGCTGTAGTGATTGTTAAAGTGCAGAAAGGTGCAGAATAAAAAGTGCATGTGAGGAAGACAGAGATTTAAAAGTAAATGCCATACATTTGTGAAAATATGGCAAATATTAATTAAAAAATATTAATGCAAAACACTAAATTCAATTGATAATTCAAACAAAAAAATCTACACATGTAAGTATCTTTGGCTGCATATTAATGTTGAAACCTTACTGGTGGGTCAGTTTGCCTACATCAAAAAAAAAAAAGAAAAGAACCCTTTTTTTTTTTTTGATTGGTAAACTGGAAAGTCACACTGAGCCAAGGCTCATTTCCAAGCATGACCTGGGGCACGACCTTTGATCCATCAAGTCCTTCCCCATACCAATGCAGTAGGCACATATAGCCACTTATTCCTTTTAAGTAATTTTTTTACCTTAATTTAAAGACATGGGTTTGGGCTGATATTAACCTACTGTATAAGTAAACCTTCACAAATCTACCACTCTTACTGTGAAACAGTGTTTTCTGATATCATTTGAAATTTTTCTCGCTTAATAGTAAATATATGCATTCTAGAACTCTCATGGTTTGATATGTTTAGTAGTTTTATCTGATCAGATGAAGTTATTCATGTTAACAATTTGAAGACCATCATATCTCCTAGTAATCCTATTTTCTCCATTATAAATCGCCTACAAGATTTCAGACAATCAGTGCGCAGAGTCACTGTACCTCTTACCCAGTGTACAGGGTACGGTCATGCAGGAGCGTTAGGAGGGAGTGTTTCACTTCAGTGCCAGAGGGGAGGACGACACAGTAACATTTAAAAAAATAATAATTTAAAAAGACAACTTACTACAGATTACTCAGTCTAAGCTTGAGTGATTTATAATAAGATAACAGAGCCTTCAAGGGATGTTTCTTATTGTAGAAAAGACATCTCCTGAGGTTTGGGCAGACAGAACTGCTTAGCTTCCCTTTTCAGTTCTCTTGCCCAAAGCTCAGGCTTCAGCTTGGAGTCTCTTATACCATGAGACACATACATCGGCAGCCCTAATAACTTATATTGTGCCCACCCTTGGTCAGACAGTCCTTACGTTATTCACTCTCCATACTGTCTGTCCTTATAGTATTCGCTCCCATACTATCTCATTTTTTGTTACTGTCCTCTGAACTCTTTCTAGCAAATCTACACCTTAGTTTTATTTAAGTCTTTGCATTACCAGAATCTAAAAGTCTATAAAGCATTCTGATACCCAATGTGCAATGTATGAAAGGCGTGGCGTAAAACCAAATGTTATTCTTTAATATACAGAAATGTTCATATTACTGCATAAAAATAAAAACTTGTATATGATAACTGTCTGCTGATCCATCTTGTTTTTTGTCTAGAAAAATGTCATCTGTAACCTTAAATTCAAGTATAGGATTAGACTTCACATCACTTTATACAGTACCTACATCTAAGTAACAGTGCAAGGGAAACCAACTATTGGCAGAATATTATTCTAATGGCTATTTGATCACAGTAATCATGCAATTCCTTCAGTTTCTTATCATATTACCAGACTTTCAGCAGAAACAGATGTTAGCAGCACACTTTAGTTAATAACAGAAAAGTTGTTCAATAATCCTTTCATAACAAATTAGTCAGTGCTTAGCTGATACTTCTGAATAACTTCTAAAATCACAAGCCTCGGGGCATAGTACAGAGTGTCATTATAATTCAAAACATCACTTGCTTAAACTCAAATGCAGTAGGAAATGATTATGTTACAATGTAAACAGAAATAGCCTCATTTTAATTATATAGCCCAATCTTAACTGAAAAACTTTTTTTTCTAAAGGAAAGCAATGTTTGTAATGTAAATATGAGCTGTTATGTTGATTATCCTGCATACTGACAGATCATAAATTAAATCTATATAACGCATCAGAAATAAATGGAATTGTCTATTATTAAACTAAAATACAAGTCAGAACATCTATATAACTGTTGTAGCTTATTAAGAAATCTTAAAAAAAAAAGTCTCAATCCTTGTTTAGCAGTTGCAATATAGAGAACTGCGCTAAGACTGTTCTAATCTGGGTTCATCTAGAAACGATAGTGGAAAATCTTTAATTTCTCTGGTTTTAATAGGGCCAGAAAATAATATTCAGGATGACATGATAACAGTTTAGAATGCACAACTAACACATACTCTGCACAGGTCTCATAGGTGTCAACAAAGCCTTATTATTTTGTATACTTTTTTGTATATTTATTAATTATCAGGACAAGGAGATGCAGTATAAAAAGAGAGGATACACTTATTCATGCATCAACCCTCAGGAGGGTATTATGTCAGCATCATGAGAATAACAATTTGTCCAGTATACTTAAGAGAACTTCAAGCAGTCAGTACTTTCATCAAATAGTTGCAAACAGCTTTAGACAATCCATATGGGACTCACTGGTCAGATTAATACGATTTCCTTCTCAATTAAGTTTTTTTTAAATGAGAACCACGTTTTATCAAACACTGTTGTGTCCTTTAGTAAGATATAGTGTATCGTCTCAGTATTAAGTAGTGTATATTAAGTGTAAATTTAATCCCCATATAATGGTCTGGTGTTCAGTTCTTCTGCTTTAAAAGGATACATTTCAAAAACATATTTTAATAAGAGTTCTCCTTTGCTCAGGTTTAAGATAGATAGATAGATAGCTAGCTAGCTAGACAGACAGAAATATATTTAAGAACACCTTACTTAAAACAAAGGGTGCTGTACATAGGATAACAAATCATATCAAATGCAAACAAATATAAACAAAATAATAAATACATTAAATAATCACACCAAAAAAATACTACACATAAAATTAATTACTGTAGCTAAGTAGGCTATGCTAGTTGTTGACAACCTCTCATCTAAAAAGCAGTTTAGTTGTCAAACTCCCATCTAAAAAGTCAGTTTACTATGCATTGTACTCCCCCCCCCATCCTCGCCCTACCTTCATTGGGTGTCGCTACCCTCCAGCCCTGTCACCTGCTGCCTCTGGGCCTTACCGCCTGTCACCATCATGGTGCAGGGCTTGCAAAGGAATGCAGCATCATTCTACTGCACTGAGGTTTTTCCAGCTTTCCTCTCCTCCTCTTCCAGGCACCTTTAGGGTTGAGAACTGAGCAAATGCATGCTGACCCATAAGTCCCACTCAGGAGGCCCTGTCCTCCCATTCATGGTTCCAGCCTGAATTGCCACCTGTGGTCCCCAGCTGGTGGAAATGCGATTAAGCACATGGCCCTCCCTTGCTGGAGGAGAGCATCCTTTGGGATGTTCAATCTCCCCCCCCTCAAGCCAGCCCCCAACGACTTGGGCTTGCTTCCGAACCTGGCTAGCTGGTTGAACTACCACTGCGCCACTAGCCGGCTCAAAATTCCTGGATTTTAATTTACACTGAAATGTGGTGGGTGAGGGGGCAGACTGAATATCTATGACAAGGTTGTTCCAAAGAAGAGGTGGCAGCAGCAGAAAATGCTCTATCCCCAGCTGACTTTAATCTTGATTTTGGAGCAACCACAAGGCCCATGCCTGAAGAGCGTAACTCACAGATATTGGTGTGCACTGTAAATAGCTCCTCAGGTAAAGGTAAAGGTGTACCAGTCCATTAAGGGCCTTATACAATATATCAAAAGAAGGATCCTAAAGTTGATCGGCCATCTAACAGGAAGCCAGTTCAGAGAGTGAAGTACAGGAGTGATATGCTTCTCCTCCTGGTACAGGTAGTAAGACTAGCTGCTGCATTCTTGACTAACTGTAGACCGCAGATCTGACCTGCCAGATGGCACTGGTAGAGCACATCACAGTAGTCATGAAGAGAAATGACAAAAGTACGTACCACTGTTAGAAGATTGCCTGGGTCCAGGAAGGGGTGCAACCTAGCCATGTTCTGTAGATTGCAAAAGCCACACCTAATCAAGGCTGGCACCTGAGAAACCAGTGACAGTTCTGGATCAAGAGTTACCTCTAGGGTTGTGCACAGCCTGCCTAACCTGAAGCCTTTGGCCTCCAAAGACAGGGAAGCCCCGGCTCATTATTATGGATGACCTCAGATGCTCTGTTCTTACCATCTGCTGCTCAGTTTTGCTGGGGTTCAGCTTCAAACCACTGTGAGCCATCCACAAGCTGGAATCAGTTAATGCACTCTCAAGCACAGCTACTGGTGAGCTCTGTCCAGGTCTGAACAAAAACTATAGCTGGGTATCACCAGCATACAACAATGGAAGCCAGATCCACACTCCGGAATCACCTCTTCTAGTGGAAGCATAAGCACTGCACACAATAGTGGGTACAAGATGGAACCCTGAGGAACACTACAGTCTATGCTTAAACAGGAAGATAGAAAATTGTCTAACAGCACTGAAACAGGAAAGACCAGAACCACACAAGTGCAGTCCTGGCTACCTCAGTGTTCTATGTTCCACAGTTCCAAATACTGAGGATCCAAGAGAACTGGGGGGAAAAAAAACTCTCCACATTTCCTTGCAAGAAGCAGATCATGCAAAATCCTCATCATGGTGCTTAGTGCTGTACTGAGGATCAAATCCTGACTGGAATGTTCACAGATGGAAAATTCCTCCTGGTGCTCTCTCTTAGCCACACTGCCACTATTTTCTCAATAAATTTGCCCCAAAATGGCAAGTTAGAGATAGGACTATAACTCATGAAGTCATACGGCTCTAAAGATGCCTTCTTAAAAAGTTCATCAAAGCTGCAGAAAACTCCTCCTCCCTCAAAGAGGCACTTATGACTTTCACAAGCATTGGAAAGAGTACCACCATCCCATTCTTCATTAGAGCATCAGAAGCAGAGTCTTGCAGACAGTAGCCTGGGTGCAACTTCAAGAGCAGCTAGTTGATCTCCCCGGAAGCAGATGGGTGAAAACTGTCCCAAGCAGACTAAATTTTTGTCATTTCAGGTACCTGGTCACAGTAATCATGAAAACTCACTTGATGTCTGTAATCTTGGCTGCAAAGAAATAAGCAAAACCCTCACATTTCTCTTGAGTGATCTCTCCAAGATTTTGGGACAGGCACTCAGGGTGAAGAATGCTGTCAACCATCTAAAAGGGAGCAGAGGGTGTATATCTTTCAGCTGTGATGATGCCACAAAAAAAGGGTCCCTTTGGCTATTATCATCACCACTTGATATGACAGTGAGCCATCAGGACAAGATTATTGGACTCTAGTTCTTCACAGCTGTGTGAAAGGAAATGTGCCTAATGCGCCCAAATAAAGCTACTCTGACACTAGGGCAGGATAACTGAGCTACTAACCAGATTCCTTCTTACCTTGCAGGAGTACGAGCTAGACTTCATCTGTTCAACAGCTACTGGATTGTTTTCTGCAACATACAGGGAACAGTAGGATATGCCCACCCACCGTCCCCCTAATCCCACCCTCCCCGGGTGCTCTTGCTTTATAGGCATGTAGCGCCACCCATAACACCTGATAGGAGATAGTAAGGTACAAAAAAAAAAACAACTCACTATTCTGCTTCCTTTTTCATCCACACTTCCTGGAAAGAAACAGGATTCAGCACTACCTCTCAACTCAAAAAAAATAAAAATAAAAACAAAACAAAAAAAATGGACCTTGTCAGTTGCGAAAACTGTGGTGCACTGTATAATAGGTTCTACAAACGGCAACTAGGACCATAGCAGATCTTGCAGCCCAACTACAGGATGCTTGGACTATGATGTACAAACTCCAATACAGGGAACTCTATAGCACACCTCCACAACTCTCCCCCACACACCAGTACGAGCATGTCAGCCAGGGGTCAGGACTCAAGGCAGGGCCCAGAGACTGGCAGATGGTAAGGAAAAAGAGGCATCATAGGAGGCCCAGAAAAGAAGCCACAAACCAGAAGCACTTCCCGGCCATCCAAACCGAAAACAGGTTCACTCCACTGCTGCCAACCACAGACAAAGTAATACCAGGTAAAGAAATCAAACCACCAAATAAGGCTAACACACCAATTAAAACCAATACAAGCTACGGTAAAAACAAAAATACTAATACTCAAACTATAACCAACAATACCAAAACCAAATGCAACAACAACAAAAATATTAAAACTCAAAATAAAAATGACACAAATATAAATAAAAGCAAAATTCTCATAATCAGGGATTCCATGATCCGAGAAGTGGAACACCACCTAACACAAAATGTTAAAAGTGACATTGTGGCAAAGTGTCTATCACGAGCCTCTGCAAGTAGGGACACTAACCGTATCAAGACAACTGTGCAGGAATCAGGGGATGTTACACATATAAACAGTACACCTTGGTACCAATGACTTGGCAAATCACACAGTTCAGGAGGCCAAAAACACTCTGAGGACCTGGCCAACAAACTTTCTTCCCTTCCATCCAACTTAGCATTCTCAGAAGTGCTGCCAGTGTGGGAAAAAGGAAAAAGCACCAAGTGAGTCAGAGCGATTGAAGTAGGCGAATTCAACTCATGGCTGCGTGATTGGTGCCAAGACAAGGGATATCACTACATAGGGAACTGGCACAACTTTTTGGGAAAGAGCTTTTATTAAATACGACAGATTGCACCTAAACAGACAAGGTGTGTGAGCACTCGGACAAAAATCTGATGTCTATACAGGTAGTTGAAACTGAATAAAGGGGAGTATGACACAGCTCACACCCCTGCCATTAGTGGGCTAGTCATCACTCCCCAAAACACCAAATGCACGCATACATCCCCAGAAAACAAATCAGAGTCAAAATCCACCCAAATCAGCAACCTCCATAATCTCTTGGCCAGAAAGAGCAAACTGGAGCAGTCCAGGAAGAGGGTACAACCTCGTGCCAAAGAGGATGTACATTCCTGGAAGGCAATGCTTGCAAATACTAGGAGCCTAACTAAAAAACTTCCTGAACTCACAGCCATCTTGGAAATAGGAAGGTTGGACTTGGTGGCTGTAACAGAAACGTGGTATATGGAAAACCACAGATGGGAAATGACCATTCCCAGTTACAATCTATTCAGGAAAGATAGGCAGGAGAAAAAGAGGAGGGCATAGTCATCTACATTCAGGAGGAAATAAAAGCCACAGATGTAAAAGGGCAACCTGAGGACTTTGAGCCACTGTGGCTAAGAGTAGAAATGGGCAAGGGAAAACCCTTCAGAATCGGTGTCATGTACAGGTCCCCAAATCAAGGAGACAAAGTCCTAATAGAGGAAATCCACAAAGTGTCTGATAAAGGTGAAGTAATACTGGTGGGGGATTCAACCTACTAAAAAAAAAAACTGGAGCACACTAGCAGCAGCAACAAGAAGAAGTAGGGACTTCTTATTGTCACTACAAGGTGAGGGACTGTGCCAACTTGTTAAAACCCCAACAAAGGGAGATGCCATTCTCGATCGTGTCCTCACAAACTCGGAAAGGATCAAGGACATCAAAGTGGGATGCCATATGGGCAACAGTGACCATCGCATGGTAAGCTTCAAGGTAAACATAACACAGGACACCAGCCACTCAAAGATAAAGGTGCTAGACTTCAGAAAGGCTGACTTCCAAAAACTGAGGAACAACATAAATAGCCAGTTAATGGAAATAGAGACTGAGGAGGTGAAGGTCACGTGGAGGGGAGGGGACTCAAAGCAATAAATATAGCCACAGATCAATGTGCCAGATAGATCAGCAAAGCAAAAAGAAAAAGAAATCCCCTGTGGTTTTCCAAGGAAGCAGCTACCACAGTCAAAGAAAAATAGAAGGCGTACAGCATATACCAGTAAGCCAAAACTGAGGAAGACTGGCAGTCATACAAGGAAAAAATGAGAGAGTCTAACAAACAAATTAGAAAGGCAAAAGCCCAGACAGAGGAAAAGATAGAAGAAGGGGCAAAGAGAGGAGACAAATCATTTTTAGATGCATTAGAGAACGTAGGAAGGCAAAAGGGGGGATAGTAAAGATTGCTGCTGAAGAAGGGAAATGCACTAAACATGACACAGAGAAAGCTGAAATCCTCAACAAATACTTCTGCTCGGTGTTTACCAAAGAGAACCCTGGAGATGACCCAGCCCTGAAAAAACACAACACCCCAGGACCAGGGGTAGACACCAGTCCCTTCACAGAAGCTGAAGTACAGGAGGTGCTTAATAAACTAAAAGCAGACAAAGCCATGGGACCAGACGAGATGCACCCCAGAATCCTTAAGGAACTAGGGATAGAATTAGCAGCCCCTCTGGCACTTCTATTCACAAAATCCTTGAAGAGTGGTGTGGTACCTGAAGACTGGAAAAAGGCAATAGTGGTTCCACTTCACACATCAGGCAGTTGCAAAGAGTAGTATTACCTAGGAGGCAAAAAACTGGCAGCCTCACGTCTATAGTAGGGAAGCTAACAGAGACACTACTCAAACAGAGGATCATAACATTCCTTGAAACTAGCGGCCAACAAGACCCTGAACAGCATGGTTTCACAGCAGGTAGGTCATGCCAGACAAATCTGCTTGAGTTTTTTGACTACGCTACAAAAATAGTGGACGATGGTGGGGCAGTAGATGTGGTCTACCTAGACTTTAGTAAGGCCTTCGACTCAGTTCCACAAAGGCTGGTAAAGAAGCTTGACCACTCAAGGGTTGGTCCAGAAGTAGTCAGATGGGTATGGAACTGGTTACAAGGCAGAAACACAGAGGGTACAGGTTAATGGAATGCAATCAGTGGAAGGCAGGGTGACCAGCGGAGTGCCCCAGCACTCAGTACTGGGACCTCTGCTCTTCAATTTTTTTATAGCAGACATTGCTGACGGACTGGAAGGGAAGGTGTGTCTGTTCACAGACGACACCAAGATATGTAACAGGGTGGACACCTCAGAAGGAGTGAGCAAGATGGAAGATGACCTTAAGAAACTAGAAGAATGGTCCGGAGTGTGGCAGCTGAAGTTTAATGCCAAAAAGTGCAAGGTCATGCACACAGGAAAGAAAAATCCAGGAAAGGAGTATAACCTAGGAGGCAAAAAAATGGCAGCCTCAAACCAGGAATGAGATCTGGGAATCACAATCTCAGACGACTTGAAGCTTAACACGCAGTGTGAGAAGACAACACTGAAAGCCAACCGAATGCTAGGCTGCACTGGGAGGGGAATCATGAGCAGGAGGAGAGAGGTGATACTACCACTGTATAGATCGCTTGTCAGGCCTCACCTGGAATACGGAGTCCAGTTCTGGAGGCCTCACCTCAGGAAGGACATTGACTGGGAGGAAACAGTACAGATAAAGGTGACAATAATGATTCAGGGTCTGCAGTACATGTCCTATGAGGAAAGACTTAGGGAACTGAATATGTACTCCCTAGAGCAGAGGGGGGGAGAGAGAGAGAGAGAGACAGAGAGAGAGAGAGACAGAGGGGACATGACTGAAACATTCAAGTACATCAAAGGCATTAACAAGGTACAGGCACAGGAACTTTTTCACTTCAAGAAAGGCTCTAGGACCAGGGGACATGACCTCCAGCTGCAAGGAGGGAGGTTTTCTACTAACACCAGGAACTTTTTCTTCACAGAAAGAGTGGCAAACACCTGGAACAACCTGCCCCAAGAGGTTGTGGGGGTCAACACTGTGGAGGGGTTCAAGAATGCATGGGGTAGAGACAAGGGAGCCCCGACTACAAAAGGCAACTAAAGTGTCAAAATAGGTCTAAAACAAATGGGTAGACTAGATGGACCTAGCGGTCTCCTTCTGCCGTCAACTTTTATGTCTCTATTAAATCTGAACTTTTTAGTACTGAGATGTTCCTGAATTGCTTCTCTGTTTCAGATGTGACTTTAAGCTTTATAAGCTATAAGGAACTCAAAGAAATCAGTAATAGAAAGTGGGGGAAGGCGTGGACAGCATGCCACAGCAGCAGATGAATGGACCAAGTTGTGTATGAACACTTCTACAGCACAGCCCATGTTGTGAGATGTTTTAGAGGAGGTCAAAACCATGAATTACCATGTAATGGATCTCAACCAGAAAAAGAAATTTAAATACCTGTAAATTTTCTTCCTCCAACTGCTGGTCACAGGGCTCCTGAACCACTGGGATTGTCCCTCCCAGGCTTCAGTAGAGGCAGAAAGTAGACTTGTTGCACAAGGTACAGAGGTCCCACCTCCAGCAGACTGTGAGAGTTAGTTCGGAAGGCAAGGATCAACAATCCAATCACCAAACCAGACAATCCACCTACCAGTAAACCTACAAGCATAACTTTAGACAATAGAGAAAAACCATCATGGGGATCAATAGCCAACTATGTAAACGTTATTAGGGTGGGATGCAGCCATGCGACTTGCAGTCAGAGAAAGAACATTTACAGGTATATAAATGTTAATGTCTCCCTCCTTGTTCTGGTCACAGGGCTTCTGAACCCCTGGGATATATAACAGGAGTAAAACTAGTGCGTCCAGGGTGGGAAGTAATACAGTCAGAGTGTAAAACACCAATGGCAGCCAGTAAAACTCTACAGCCAAAAGAGGCTACTGTAGACGTGGTTACATCTATGTTGTGGAACTTCGCAAATGTATATAGAAAAGTCTGGCCTTTCTGTAAGAGAAGATGATGGAAGATCAAGTCCACCTGGCAATAGTCTTTAGACACATTCTTGCCTTGATTCTGACAGAAATGAGGACCAGAAGACCTGCAGTTTTGTGCAATGACTCTGTTAACTTGAGCTACTTCTTTAAGACACATCTGGGATCCAGAGTATGTCATTCTTGGCCTTAGGCAGAAAGACAGAAGGACCCATTTTTGATTACAATGGAAGACAGAACATGGGTCAGTGCATAATACTACAGAGTCCTGCTGAAATATCATATACGGCTCTTTGGAGGAGAGTGCACAAATCTTGTTGATTCTTCTAGTCTAGGTAATAGCAATGAGGAAGGTGACCTTCACTGTAAGATGGAGAAGGAATGCTTCCCCCAGAGGCACAAACGTGGCTTCTGTTAGAGCCGGAAGGACCAGATTGAGGTGCCATGGATGCACAAGAGACTTTACTGGAGGACCTTTCAAGGACACCACTCTTAAAAATCATCGGACTTGAGGATGGGATCCCACTGACTCTCCGGATTCCACCAGTAGCAAGACTCCCAAGGCAGAGACTTGCACCCTCAGTTTTGCTGGTTACAGCCCTTTATTGAAATCTTCCTTGAGGAATTTAAGAAAGACTGGTAAGGATACAGGCTGATTATGTGTATTCAGGGATCGCAGTAAGAATAAAAACTTATGGCAGTTTCTGCAGTACACACTTGAAGTTTGGCATCTGGAGTGCACCTCCATCATCTCAATTACCTCCAGGGAATATCCTACATGTTCTAGAGCTTCCTGCTCAATCTCCAGGCTGGGAGGTACCAATTTCCATGAGTCAGATGAGGTATGGGCCCTTGATGGAGAAGATCCAGGCTGATCTGAAATTTTAGTGGCGGATCCTGTGACGTGGATAAGATGCAGTAACCATAGACGGCAGGGACAGTAGGGGCAGACCAAAATTAGCTCCACATTGACCTGTGCTGCTTTGTGTAACACTGTGGATAGAATGGGAATGAGAGGAAAGGCGTACAGCAGTTTGCATTGACCCCAGTGGAGACAGAAGGCATCTCCTGCCAATGCACGTTCATCCCTTGTGAGAGAATAGAACAGCTGGCCTTTGGCATTTTGTCTGGAAGCAGAGATCAATGTGGGGGGGATTTCCAATGTCGAGTTAGTACTTGAAAGGCACTCTCTTTCAGTTCCTATTTTCCCAGTAGAATGTCTCTGCGGCTGAGCCAGTCCACTGTGGAGTTGTCCTGTCCCAGGATGTAAGCTGCGGAGAGGCTGGAGAAGGTGATCCTCGGCCCAGTGCAGTAATTGCAGAGTTTCCTGAAGTAAGCCCTTGCTGGATGATGTATGCCATTGTGGTCCTGTTGTCCATGTGGATTAGGACATCTTGTAGAGAATGGTGTCCTTGAACCTCTAGAGAACTAGGGGTACTGCTCGCATTTCCAGCACATTGATGCTGAGGCACAACTCCAGTAACAACCGCTTGCCTTGAGCCGAGAGATGATTCAGGTGGGCACCACACCCTCTGAGAATGGCGTTGGTGACAATTCTCTTCTGTTTGAGGATGGCAACACAGCACAGCCCTTCATTATGTTTGTCCACACAGTCCACCAACTGAAAATGTCCCTCATATGTTATGAGATTTTCACTTTGCAGTTCTTGTTGTCCCTGTGGGGGGGGGGTCACTAGAGTCAGTTGCATGTGAATCATGGCCCATAGTACTGTGTCTGCCAATGAAACCACTGTCCCTATGAGCTGCTTGAACAACTGGGCCGGTAGTCAAGTGGTGTGTTTGAAATTTATGAAGACGTTTTTGTAAGTTCAGAAATTTTGATGTGGTTGGGAAGACTTTGCCCTGGCAAGTGTGGCAATCCACCCCCAGATGGGCCAGTGTTTCTACTGGTATCTGGGAACTCTTGTCATGGTTGATGACAAAGCCGTGGGTGGTCAAGCATTGGATGACTAAGGCAACTGCTTGCAGAGCCGACTCACACTGTGGCACTCAGATCAAGATATCATCTAAATAAGCTAACAGCGGAATCCTGTGACTTCTGGGGTGTGCAATCACGACCACTAGGACCTTTGAGAAGATATGGGGGGTGCTGACAAAAGCCCAATGGAAGTATTTTGAATAGGAAGTGATGATCTGGGGCTTTGAACCTCAGATACTGCCTGTAAAACTCTCAAATAGGAGTGTGTAAGTAGGCATCCTGTAAGTATATGGAGGCCAAGAAGTCGCCTCAGTGAATCTCCCTGAAGATGGATGAGAGGGTTTCCATCTTGAAGGTACTGGGTCAATATGTTGTATATACAATGCTGCTGGGCAAAACCGCGCAACAGTAACAGCACATGGAAAAACAGCTACAAGGTACACAATGCCACATGACTCAGATTTTGTGGAGAGGTAGAGGTGACCTTGTAGCTGTTTCCTGGAAAGCACTACCGCAGAAGGTAAGAGCTCTGCTGGAAGGGGGTCCGTCGAGCAGCTGCCGTGGCTCAGGGAGTACAGCCATTGGCTCTGGAGGACAACAGAGCAGCTAAAGACTAGGGTTCTATTCCCAGTCCCAGATTAGGTTAGTTTTTTTCTTGTCTTTACTTTTGTGCGGTTCATAATGCCCCCCGCCCAAGTTTAACCCTGTCCCTGAGTTGCTCCCCACCGAGGAGTTATTTTATGTAAGGGGAGGTGGGGGGGGCACAGCCCTCAATAATGGGGGTGTCGGGGACAGAGCCCCTCACAGAAAACAAATATTTTACTGTTTATATTTGTAGTCATTGTTTTGACAGCACGGTATAGTGCCGCGTCATTTTTGTTTGCGACAACATGACCCTGTGCCATCTTGAAGGACTTGTTACAGAAGAAACAACTGAGCAACTTTAAGTCCAGTACTAGTCTGAAACCTCCTGTGCATTTTAGAATGATAAAGAATAGGGAGTATACGCCTCTGCTGAATTCGAGAAGATGAACTGTTCTATGGTCCCTTTCAGAAGCAAATCCGTTACTGCTCGAATCATCGCAAGTCACTTGGCAGGGTTAGAAGACAGTGGGAAAGGAAATGATAATTACTGCATGTACTCACAATAATTGTTGATCTTTTAGAATATCTTCACCATTCATTCACTCTTATGGGTCTAGGGCCGGAGGCACGAGGACCCTGAGAGAGCAAAGTATTTTGTAGCCTAGGGACTGATGTAGGGTGCCAGCACATACATGAACGAACACACAGTAGAAGTTGCTCTTGTGGGCTGGCCAGTAGCACGACACTGGTCCCCTACCTTCATCAGTTCTGTTAGCCAGGAGAGAAACTAGGGGGAGACAAAAAGAGATAGTGAGATGGCTATAGACTCCTAGCCCAAGGGGATAGGAAAGGATAGAATCATAAAAATAATAAAATTCAACAACCAACCAATTTAGAGAGATTAAGAATGGGCCTAAGTGGCACAGGGGTAGCGGCTACAAGACCCAGAGCCTATTAGCCACTTGGACAGGAAGGTGAAGGGCAGCAGCCCTGGTATGGTGCTCTGGCTGGCCTCAGAGAGACATGAGGGAATCTCTTGAGGGTTAAGATGGCAGAAGCCAAACAAGTAGGATCTTGTACTCATGAGTACAAGAATTAAGAAAAAAATCAAACTAGAGAAAAGAAGAGATTGGAGCAGATTTGGAGCTTTGCGGCTATCCTCTTGCCACTCCAAGAAAGTGAAGAGAGAAGAAAGAAGAAGAGACCCGGTACCGAGGTGTGAGGCAGTATACAGATTAACAGGCTGAGATAATAATAACCCACCCCCCCTTGCAACCACCAGAGGTGGGGACTACACCTTGATTCAAGGTTACACTACACGTTGGCAGATTTGAAAAAAGTGTAAGGCACAGACCAAGGTGGTAGCAGCCCTAGGGTTATGCAAAAAAACTCCTTTGTGAAGGGGGAACTAAGGGTGATAAGAATACAAAAGAAGAAATCTGAAAAGGTGTTCTTTTATTTATTTTTTTTTTTAAAAAGGGGTAGAGAACTTCATTCCTGTTTTTTTAATTTTTTTTAAATACATTAAAAACCAGGTGAGTGTGAAGGGGTGAGAGGGCCCAATTCCCACAAAGAAAGAACAGGGATATTCATGGGGGGGGAAGCCCTGAGGGAGTGGCAAGAGGATACTGAGTGCCCTGAAACACACAGGGTGAGCTGCCCAGAGGCCTTGGCTCTTACCTGAGCGAGCGTGTGACTGAATGACGACAATATTCTGGAAGATCAACAAATACAGCGAATATACAGGTTACTCACCTGTAACAGGAGTTCTAGGAATGGTATATGTTGTTCATCCACACTCATTGGCAGGTATCCTTGCCGCTTTAAATCTTGCCGGAAGGTCTTCAAGCTTGCTCCTCCCACCCACCTGGGTGGTATAACTCTCGGCTCCGCCCCATGACGCCAGATCTGGCCCGCTGGAAGCTCAGGTTGTGCGTCGAAGCCGGGGAGGTCGGGTGGGTCGTGTGGATGAACAACATATACCATTCCTAGAACTCCTGTTACAGGTGAGTAACCTGTATTTCTAGGACATGGATATATTGTTCATCCACTCATAACTGAACTCTAGCAGTTCTCCGGAGGAGGAGGCAAAACACACCCCAATACTTACTTGGGAAAGAGACTGGAGAACAGAGGCCCCAAAACCAGCATCCAGGCGTGACTCAAAATCGATGTGGTAATGGGTAATAAAGGTGTTTACTGACTTCCAGGTAGCAGCCATGCGATTCCTGGATAAGGACGTCCCTAGAAGCTTGCCACCCGTTGCAACAGTATGGGCGGGTAGAAATGAGCTCTTATCCCTCTGGGAGCTCCATGCCCGCTAACATAACGAGATCTATGCAGGAGGTTACCCACCTGCTTATCGTCCGCATAGGCTGCAAGTCTGCAGATCGGACTTCAGCGTAGGTGACAAACAGCTGGCGAACCTCTCCCAATTTCAGCCACGCTCCTTATAATAAGCGGCGCCCTTCTAGGAGTCCAGAGTATGGAGCCTATATTGACCTCCCGAGGTGTGATTGGGGTGGGAACACCGGCGAGTCAACACCTGGTTAAGGTGAAACTCCGACACCACCAACCCGGAGGAATTTCGGGTGGGCGCAGGACAACTCTGTCCCTGTGGAAGACCAGGTGAGGAGACTCGATGGAAGCGCCTGGAGCTCTCCCATCCTTCTGGCTGACGTGATAGCCACCAAGAAGCGGTCTTCCACGACAGGTGAGAGCACACCTGTGCATAGGTTCCAGATGGCTTGCCCATGAGCTTTGCCAGTCCAGCAGTAGATCCCACCGGGTGGGGTTCCGCGACTGGAGGGAAATGTGATCAAGGCCTTTGAAAAGCGCCAGACCACCTTCTCCTCATACCGACTGCTTCCGGCCAGCCCGGTAAGCAGAGATGGCTACCAGGTGCATCCTTAGAGTTCAGTCGACCTAAGCCCTTGACTAGAAAGGGACCATAAATAGTCCAAGATGCTTGCCAAGGAACAGGAGGAAGGGTCCAAGCCCTTGCCCTGACACCAAATGGAAAACCTTTTTCCATTTGAAGGCATAACATTTTCTGAGGTGCGACTCCTTGCGGGACGCCCTCAACTACATTGAGGACCTCGTGAGGAAGACCCAAGGCCTGGAACTCTAGCAGCTCAGGAACCCAGGCCGTCAGGTGCAGGATTGAGGTCCGGATGGAACACCTTCCCTGATTGACTGAGGCAGGTCGGGTGAGCTGGAAGCTGCCGAGGAGTCCTGGAGCTGAGACTGAGAGATCTGGGTACCAGAACTGCGAGGCCAGTCTGGGGCTATCAGAATCACCTCGCCTTGTCCCTCCTGCCTGTGAGAAGCACCTTGTGGATCCAGGAAATGGGGAAAAGCAAAAAGAGGCCGGGGTCCACTGCCTCGAGAGGCATCCCCTGCAGCGAGCCCTGCTGAGGGAGGCGGCATGGAACAGACTCAGCTTGGCGTTCTCCCCTGGAGGCAAACAGGTCCACCTGAGGTGTGCCCCAATGGGAGAACAGATGCTGTACCACCTCCGGCAGGAGAGACCACTTCGTGGGATGCAGCCCCTATCCCGGCTCAGGGCATCGGCCAGGGTGTTGGAGGCTCCTGCCACGTGAGATAGCGTGAGAGATCGCCTCCAGGCTGTACGAGTGACCAAATGGAAGCTTCCTTGCATAGAAGCATGGGTGGCATCCCGCCCTGGCGGGTTAGATGAGTACATGAGGGTGGTATTGTCCGTCTGGACTGGGACCACTGACCGACGAGCAAAGGCGGTGAGAGCTAGGCGGACCGCTGAACTCCAGCAGGTTGATGTGGCATCGGGACTCCCTTGAGGACCAGAGGCCATGAGCCAGTGTTCCCCAGATGGGCACCCCAACCCATCAGAGAGGCACGGTCGATAGAGACCCGTCGGCTCGGGCGAGACGAGCAGGATGCCCTCCTGCAAATGATCTGGAGCGGTCCACCACTGGAGGCGTTCCACATCCCTGTCACCGACCTAGGCTAGGTCAAGGATCATGGCGTTGTGACCACTGGCTGGCCAGTCCCCCACTGAAGAGACGCATGTTCAGCGGGCCTTGAGGACCACGCTGGTGCAGGCCGCTCATGAGACCCAGGGCGCAGGAAGTCCGGGCAGGCGCGGTGCCCAACCAGAAATGATCGGGCAAAGGAGAAGAACCTCGGCCCTGTCCGCCGGGAGCAGCTCTGGCTCGAAGAGAGTCGAGCTGCGCCCGATAATAGAATCACCTGCTTGACTCGAGTTCCGACTTGGCCTCGTTGATAAGGAGGCCCAGTTGAGAGCAGACCTGGAGGGCCAGATCTCTGGACCACTCTGCCTCCTTCCTGGAAGGAGCCGCTATCAGCCAGTCGTCCAGGTAAGGGTACACCCGGACCCCTCGGCGCCACAGGAATGCTGTCACCACTGCCATGCATTTGGTGAAGACCCTGGGAGCTGGAGACAAGCGAAGGGCATGGCTTGGAACTCGAAGAGGATCCTTCCTTTCGGGCGAAGAATCTCTGGTGAGACAGACGGATAGGGACGTGAAAAAGCGCGTCCTGCAAGTCCAGAGAGCAGAACCACACGCCCTGCGTTCAAGGATGGTATTATCTGAGCCAGAGTGACCATCCTGAAGGTTCAGACCTTAGGAACATTTGAGATCGTGTAGGTCGAGAATGAGGCGCCAGCCCCGTCCGCTTCGGAACCAGGAAGTACCTGGACTGAAACCCTGGGTCTGAAGGAGGGTCCACCACCTCTTATCACCTCCTTCTGGAGGAGGAGGTGATGTCGGCTCGACGAGCCGCCAGTGAGGCTGGGGATCCGGCCCCGAGGCGGCACGGCTCTGAAGGGTGGTGCCTGCTCGAATTCCAGAGCAGGCCTCTTCCACCACCTCCAAGACCCACCTGTCCGTGGAAACAGCGGACCAGGCGGCAAGTGCGGAGCCGTCCCCCAGGGGGACCCAGGGATAAGGTGGCCGGGAATGGGGGCGACACCCTCAGCCGTACCTGGGCAGGCTTGGAGGAGGGACGGCGGGACCTCCTGGGCCTTTTCCTCCTGCCTCCTGTTAGAGAGCCCGGCGGCTTGGGTTTGGGATGCCAAGGCCGAGCCTGCTGGCCCTAGCGTTACTGGGCAGGCGCGGGGGCACAGAAGAGCGAAAAGGAGCTTAGGCTGTGGTTTGCAGCCTTTGTCCTTCTGGCGGAAGAGACGAGTCCAAGGTAGCATTGGACTCTCGATCCTCTGCAGGTGACCTTCCACCCCAGGGCGAAGAGGTCAGTCCCCAAAGGGACATCCGCCAACTTGTGCTGGGTATCGAGTAAAGGTGGATATCCTCAGCCAAGCCCGCTGGACGATAGCCACTCGGCCGCCACCGATCTGGCACAAGTCCCCTATATCCAAAGCAGTCTGGAGCTGCTGTTTGGCCACTGCCCTGCCCTGGTCCCGCACCTGCTTAACCGTAGTCTGCAGATCGGCGGGAAGATGAGGGATGACCTCATCCAGGGAGCCCAACAGGGCATGAGAAAAATGTGCCATGAGGACGGCCGAACTGGCCTGACGAAGGCCGAGAGAGGACACAGCGTAGACTTTTCGCCCGACATAGTCCAATTTCTTGGACTCCTTGTCAGGAGGTTTGTCCACATCCCTGGCGTTGCCCGGCAGGCAGACGAGTGGCTACCAACCCCTCAGCAGAGGGTGTTCCAGCAACCGGACAAGGAACCAGTAGGGACGCTACTTCCTGGCCATCCTGGCCGAGGCGCAGGGCAGAAGCAGAGGCGTGCCAAGCTCCAGTGCGGACCCACTATGGCCTCGGCCACGGAAGGCCTCCGTCGGAGAATCCCTCGGTCAGAATCTCCGTGAGGGATACCTGGCCCATTTGAACGGGTTCGAGCTCCATCCCGGTGGACTCGAGATGAGCCAGTAGTCCTAGAAGGACGCACGGGCTATCGTCCATTGACTGACCTCCTGAAGACTCCAAGTCCAGTCGCTTGGAAAAGGAGGAATCATCTTCGGACTCGGAAGAGTCCTCGAAAAACTGCCTCTGGCCTGAGCCACCCTTCACCTGCCGAGGTCGGTCGGGAGTGAGGGTAACTGACAGCCGATGGGGTAGACCCTTAGCCGACCGAGAATCCTTGGTCAGAGCCCCAATTGGTGGCTGTGGAGGCGGAGGTTCCACCGGAATCGGTGGAGCAGCTGGTTTAGCGTGAACAACCGCCTGGGTATGAGCTCCTCGGATAAGTCGGGGGTTGTGTCGAGCTGTTCCGGTGACAGCCACTTAATGGCGGGGAAGGCGGCGGGTGGCTTATTCCAGCCAGGAGAACTGTTGCAACATAAGGTCCTCGTACCGTCGGCGTAATTCGCCCGAAGCCTCCCCTCATCCGAGGAGGAGGCGAGGGGCAATGACGACGCCGCTTATGATGCCGGGCAGACCGCCTATGGCGGTGGGATCGGCTGGACCGCGAAGAGGTCAGACCGAGACCGAGTCCCGAATTTCCGAGGCCGGTCGCGGGGAGGTGTCGGCGAACCGGCACTCCCCGCCGGCTCGGATGGTCCATCCGAGGGCTCGGAACCGGAGGCACAGAGCAGCCACGGATCCTCAACTCCTCCGGGGAACGGGAAGGAGATCTCGGCTGCTAAAGGCGACAGCCCGTCCAATGGGTCGAAAAAATCTCGACTTCATCGGTGGGAGTCTCGGTCCAATGACCTGGCCGGGGACACCGTGAGGCCAGTGGCGAAGCAGTGATCGACCCGAAGCAAAGCGGTCGTAAGCCGGGAGAGGGACCTTCCCCGCTCCCAAGGCGTCGACGGAGGGGACTTACCCCGTCCCTCTTTTGGACCGAGGAATCAAGGGTCCAGCAGGCGCAGCCCTTCTCCTTTAGTGGAGAGGGACAGACAAAGCTCCTAAAAAGCCGTGTAGGAAGAACCCAGAGAGGCCGGGATAAATGCAGCCGAGGAGAATACGGCCAGCGCCGCCTCCTCTTCAGGCGACCATCCGCTCGAGCTGATCCTTGACCGCCGCGCCGCGGGACACGTAACGGGCCTCCTTGGACTTCACGGAGGAAACGCTTCGGGACGCCCAGTTGCAACCGGGCAGCACGGTCTTCGAGGACGAGGGCCGAGAAAGATGAGCACAGGTCGCAAGCCCGCGGTCGTGCCTCAAGGCCTAAGCAGTGAACACCGTGGAGTGTGGATCCGTCGAGACATCTTCTGCCCGCATGGGCATCTCGAAATCCGGAGTCGATTTGTCCGCCATGACGCGGGGATCGAAGACTGAAATCTTTTGCAAAATTTATTTTTAAATCCATAAGCGGAGAAATAGGAACCAGTCTCAAACGCAGAGCGTTAAGGAGGGAACCTGAGCTTCCAAGCGGTAAGGAAGATCTGGCGTCATGGGGCGGAGCCGAGAGTTATACCACCCGGGTGGGTGGGAGGAGCAAGCTTGAAGACCTTCCGGCAAGATTTAAAGCGGCAAGGATACCTGCCAATGAGTGTGGATGAACAACATATCCATGTCCCTAGAAATGTAATTTTCATATCTTCCAAGAATCGATCTTCAACAGTCATACCCACTTACAGGTCAGAGCACCAAGTTTTCCCCAAAAAAGAAGAGGAGTTGTCTCACCCTGAAGGAAATGGTTCTTCCATCAGCCCCCTAAGGGGGACAACCACAGGAAGGCAAGGACTCCTTATAGGTCCAGTGGGACCTGAGGCTGGTGAGGGGCAGGTGGAGGCTCCTGTGGCCTGGGAGCAGGAGGGTACTCCAACAACTCATGCCTGACCCTGCAGGAGAAGAAATGAGTCCCTTTAAAGTGCAAATTGAGTACCCTATGCCAGGCCAGGGGTGCCAATGGGAAACGGTGAATCCTTGGCATCCACCAAATGCAGACTGCAATTCCTACCACACTGGAAGCTACCTTGTTAGCATCATAAGATGCCCTCACTTGGTGCCTCGTCAGCTCAGGCCCTGGCGGAGTCATGCACCAGGTGAATGGCCTGCTTTTTTGACTTGCAATCCTTCATGGATGCCAACAGCTGACTCAGCATCACTTACAGGCACGTACCCCAAGATGCCTGATGTGCAGAGAGGCACATCATGGTGCATGCTACCACGAACACCCTCCTGCCCCAAGCATCAAAATATGCAGAGTCAGTGTGGGGGCAGTCATGCACCAGGTGCCTGAGCCCACAGCAGGTCTGCAGCACTAAAATCCCAGAGGAGGGATGAGACATGGACTCTGGAGACCCTATGGGAACAGCGTCTGCGATGGATGTCACTTGAGGCTAGAGAGGGGGGGCAAGAGGATGAAGCCAGACATTCCTGGATGCCTTAATAAATGACCGGGGCCACAGAGGACTGACAGTGAGTGCTGTCAATGCTGTATTCTCCTAAAAATGACAGCACCAGGGTTGCAGTATTGCAACCTATAAAATGTCAAAGACTCAGATCCTGCATCATCTCTGCTACAAACTGCTGGTAGTGAGATTACTCAGCATTAGAGGAGAGATGGACTGAGGGATCTTCTTTCAAGTGGTAGAGGAGGAGCTGGATTCAGGCAGTGGCGGTAAAGGTACCTCAGGCCTGAAAATATCCTGGTCAGGTCTAAGGTGGTACTGGTGGAACACATCAGCCACTGACCTGAACTGGTCCCAGGTCATGGGCACGAGAGGACTGAAAATACCTAGGAAAGCAGAAGGGGGATCAGGGAGAAGGTGGAGGGTCATGAGAGACCAGGCCAGGTCCTCTGCCAAGGCTGCAAAAATTCTCAGGGGAAGTCGTCTGGAGGGAGAACCTGGCAAACTCACCTATCTGTAAGCGAGCAACACCTGGGGACTGATTCAGACGGTGCTCCCATGTAAGTAAATAAGTGATGTTTTGTTTATATTAAGCTTTTCCCTGAGGCTCAAGGTGCTGTACAGGGTGCAGGCAGTACAAACATTTGAGTACAACATAAAAACATTATTCATACCAGTTCTAAGAACAACATATAAAACAAGTATAATATCATAAAATAAATACTAAAATTAGCAGACAATATTAGGGGAGAATCCTAATTAGACCCCAAACACCTCCCTGAACAAGTGTGCCTTCAGTCTCTGATTAAAGGCCTCCAACAAGGGGATCTACGTCAAAGATCTTGGCATCAAGTTCCACAGCGCTGGTCCTGCAACTTGAAATGAACAGTCACCCGAAGATTTTAGCCGGGCCCTGGGACCCGCAAGGAAGCCTGCTTCAAAGAAGCAGAGAGAGCGCTGGGTATCGTAAGCAGTCAAGAGGTCATTCAGGTAGCCAGGGCCCGGTTCATATAGGGCTTTGTAGGTCAGAAGACCAACTCTGAAGGTGATTCTTCACCTCACTGGCAGCCAATAAAGATCCCGCAGGACCAGGGTCACATGACTAGACCTAGGGAGGTCCATCAGTAACCCAGCCGCTGTGCTGTGCACTAGCTGCAGGTGACGCAGGACCCCTCACTGACCCCGAGGTAAAGAGCATTACAGTAGTCAAGTTTGCAGGTTACAAAGGCATGTACTAGTCAGGGCAGGTCCGCAAAATGGATTAAGGCTTTAATCCGGGCAATATTCCTGAAATGGTAAAAGCCACTCCGGACAACCAACAACACCTAAGCCTCAAATGTCAGTCCATCATCCAGAATGACCCCCAGATTTTTCACTTTAGCAAAGGCATTTAACGGAGAGGGAACCAGCATTACACCAGTTACCCTCCAACTGCCTTCGCACCCTGCCGGTGACCAGGCTCAATCACCAGCACCTGACAGGACTAGATGGTTCCAGAGAGAAAATGTGCTCCAATCTAGTGCTGTGACCCATTACAGCTTCTACCAACTCCAAGCAATGGGTGAGTAGCAGCTCCAGTGCCAAGTCTCTTCTCCTCATCAGTGCTAACCTTACTGCCTTCACAGCCCAAGGCCAGGGCCACCTGCCTCAAGGTTGGCACTGGTTGCTAGAGATTCTGAGGGTGTCTCTGAAATCTTCTGGGGCCTGTGCATTTATGCACGTGGCCCCAACCCTCTAGAATTCTCTACCCTGTCAGCTTTGGGAGTGCAAGACTGTGGAGGGGTTTAAACAAGCAGTGAAAACCTTCTTATGGGGTCACGCTTATGAGGACACCGTATAACTCTGATCCCGTTACTTATTTTATCTGTATATTATTTATTCCATCATTATGTTCATTGTTTTAATATGACTGTTTTCATCTTTTTGTAAAGCACCTTGATGGCCCGAAAGGCGCTTATGCGAAATAAAACTTATTATTATTATTTATATTAAAAGAAAATTAGGGGCTTTGTGTGTCAGCTCATTTGCCACTGAAGGGGTCAGGTTCTTTTCTAAGGGGCAGACTACACTTGTGTAGCTGCATTCACTCATCTGTTTTAAAAAAAAGTAGGGGCCTTAAGTGCCACCCTCATTTACTAGTGAAGTCGTCAGGTTCTTTTCTAAGGAGCAGCCTTCACTTGTGTAGCTACATTTCACTCATCTGTTAAAAAAGAAATTAGGGTTAACAGAATCCCAAGTGAGAGTTTTGGAGAGACCCTTTACAGAGGGCAAGATCCAGTCGGTAATCAAATCACTTAGCTCGGGTAAAGCCCCGGGCCCGGATGACTTTATAGTAGAATTTTATAAAATGTTTGTGGCAGACCTGATTCCTACCCTTCTCCAGGTTTGCAATGCAGCACATGTAATAGGGGCTACACCGGACTCTTGGGGGGAAGCTACAATCTCAGTGATCCCTAAGCCTGGGAAAGACCCTCAAAACTATGCAAGCTATCGCCCCATCTCCCTTCTTAATGTTGATGCAAACATTTTTGCCAAGTTGGTAGGGGTGCGGCTTCAGGGCCTTGTCCCTGATCTGGTTCACCCGGATCACACTGGATTTATCCCAGGACGCCACATCCAAGATAATATATGTCTTCTGCTAAATACTTTATCACCCACCAAACTGTCTCCCTCTCATACACTTAATGCGGTTATTTCCTTGGACGCCGAAAAGGCCTTTGACCGCCTTGATTGGCTGTTCTTGGATAAAATATTAGCCAAATTCGGGTTTGGGGGAAAGTTTAGAGATTGGATTTTGAATTTGTATAGAAATCCCAATGCTAGAGTGAAGGTGGATGGAGTAATCTCAGAACCCTTCAGTACTGAATGGGGTACTAGACAGGGCTGCCTGCTCTCTCCCCTCCTGTTTGCATTAAGTATAGACCCTCTGGTGGCCCTAATCAGATAGTCAGGGATATATAAGGGAATCAAAGTGGAAGGTACTGAATTACGCGTCTCCTTGTATGCAGATCATACTTTATTGTATGTCGTAGATCCGGTGAACTCTTTACCGATTTTGGGGTCCCTTTTACAGGAGTTTGGGATAGTCTTGTGATTTAAAATCAATGATACGAAAACAGAAATGCTACCTACAAATCCCCCTAATCCAGGTTTACTTCCTCAAATAGGCCAGTTTAAATGGGCAAGAGAGGAATTTCGATATTTGGGAGTCTGGATACCTATTAAGATTGGTAATTTATACCAAACTAATCATCTTAAATGACTGCAAAATATTCAAGATTTAAATCGATGGAATGAACTCCCCCTCTTGCTCTCAGGATGCATTGAAGTTATAAGGATGAATGTCCTTTCACATTTTCTTTTTATATTTACTATGCTTCCCTTTAGGCCTCCCCCCCCCTTTTGGAAAAGTCTAAAAACTTCCATTTCTAAATTCTTGTGGAAACACAAGCCACCTAGGATAAAATGGCAGATTTTACAAAGAGCAAAAGTAGGAAGGGGATTAGGCCTTCCGGATTTTATTAAATATTTATGGGCTACTCAACTACAAGTGCTTGTGGCTATGTGTTCCGAGGGCGACTCCCCACGATGGACCAAGCTAGAAAAACCCTTGGCAACTGCTGCAAAATTGTCAGATATTATATTAATGGACTGAGAGGGACTAGTTAAATTCACTATCCTCAATCCATGGTTCCTGACCTTGAAACAAATTTGGCTAAGAGTTGTCAAACAACTGGGAATTCAACTCAAGCTATCCTTCTTGACCCCTATAACAGCTTGTGTAGACTTCCTTCCTCTCCAGGTGGATGGAGACTTTCTCAGACGGACAAGATCTGGGTTGCAGCATATAAGCCAACTATATGAGGGGGTGCCCTACAGTCCTTCCAACAACTGAGCAGAGAATTTAATCTTCCCAGGCAAGATTTTTCAGGTTTTTGCAACTGCGACAATTTTTGTTGGGTAAGAATTTAAATCCCCAGATACTTGAAGAAATGAATCCCCTACGGGAATTCTTTCTTCCGCTGATTGCACAAGAGGGACAGAAGGGTCTAATTTTTAAAATCACAGCCTTTCTGTTCTCCACAGAGCCAGAGGCATTGAAAGTTCTGGAAGAAAAATGGTTCAGAGAATCAGGGGTTGGCTTGGAGGAGAAGGAATGAGTGCAGGTGTGGGGGGAAGTGCATTCCATTATAGTCTCACCAATTTGGAGAGAGTTCAGGTGGAAAGTGACAATTAGATATTTCCGCTCCCCTCAGATCACTAAGCACTATAGGGCTGCTTCCTCTGATTTATGTTGGAGGAAATGCAGAGAAACAGGTACTCACACACATATATTTTGGGTCTGTGGGAAGTTGGATATCTTTTGGGAACAAATAGTTCAAAGGGTGGGGTTAATATTTCAAATCCAGCTCCCACGGGACCCAAAGATCTGGTTATGGGGCTTGCCCCCTCCGCAAATTAAAATCAGTGCACAAAGATATTTATTTTACATCATCGTGCCCGCAGCACATAAAGCCATCATTAAGAGCTGGATTAATGAGGACCCACACTCCCCGAACTTATGGTATTCCACCTGCCTTTATCTTTTGGAAATGGAAAAACTAACAGCTAAACTAAGATTGAACTTGGAGAAATTTAAGGCCAGGTGGTCGCCCTTTTTCCATTATCAGGCAAATAAACAGAATAGAAATGTTCTGGAGATACTTGTTGATCTTTCTTAGCATATGGCTACTCCCAACATTGTTATCAGGTCCAGTATTATTTAGGTGGACACTTCATCCTATATTATGCCTGGTTGATGGCTAGTTATTTACCCTACTTCTCGGATCCCACACCGCAGGGTCTTTGGCCCCTAAGGGATTAGTCCAAATTTCTGTTAGATAGATACATGGGGATACTCATGGAACCCAACTTCCATCTACCACCCCTCCTCCCAGAAATATTATTAACTATTTTTCTGTATTACGGATGCCTAATCTAGTTAAAATCCTTTTTCTTCTGTTTTTAATTTAGTTTGATGTGTTCCAGTCTATTCTTTCATTATTTAACATGTTGCCCCAGATGCTACACTATATAGTAAGAAGGATAAGTTGTTTGTATGATAAGTGGATCCCAGTTTACACATTTAAGACCAGGAAGCGGAAGGGTAATTTTCTTTCTTTCTTTCTGGACAATAGTGTTTGTTAGATTTTGAACCTATATGCAGTGAAGGAATTCATATAAATACATTTTAATATGTAATGGAATGCCTTTATGGGATAAGGTTTAGTTTTATTCATCTCTCTATTATCTAATTTAAGTTATTCAAGTGAATCTGTTTATATGTGGTATCATGTCTTATTTATCATTTACAGTATAGTCTGTTTTTTTCTTGTGTATCTTGTTGATATTTGTGATAAACAAAACTTTAATAAAATTGCTATTTCAAAAAAAAAAGAAATTAGGGGATTTGTGCACCACCTCATTTGCCACTAAAGGCATTATGTTCTTTTTTTTTTTTTTTTTTTAATTTATTCTTTATGGCACTGCCTCCTCAGCTGGGTTTTCCCCCCTATGGATCCCCCTGTTCTCCACCTCTGATGTCCTCCAGCACCCCAGCGGCCGCAGCACCCCATTCTCAACCCCCCTTCCCTGCACACATCCCAGGTCTCTAACCAAGGGGGTACTCACCCTGCACACTGGAAAGTTCCTGGCGAGCCGGGTTGTGAAGGAAAATCTCGGTGTGTCCGGTATGTCGCCAGCAGGCCTATGCTTCATGTGTGTCTGAGGACTGTTGTTTTTTCTCCCCCTTTTCTCATCGGTTAAGGGCGCGCAATGATGCCTAGGATGTCACAGCGAGTGCTTTTCGCATGCTGAAGGTCTGATGTCTTGCTCTGCCGACCCCATGTACTGGAGCCATCGCACACTATCCCCCGGCCACCACCAGGAGCCAGTACTGCAGCGGCTCATTTCCCTAACCCTCCCCAGGAGCGCAGAGCTGTCCTCTGGATGCACAAACATCTCCTCCCCGGCCAACCCCCAGCAACCTGAGCTCGCTCCCAGCCCCAGGTCGCCAACGTGGTGTGAGGTATGACGTCCAGCGCCTTAACCCTCAGCGACACTGGGCTGGCTCATTATTTTCTTTTTCAAGGGGTAGCCTACACTCGTGTAGCTGCATTTCATTCATCTGTTAAGGAAAAAAACAAAACATAAGGGCCTTGTTCTGTGCCACCCTCATCTGCCAGTGAAGGCATGTTTCTATTTAAATTCAGTAGGCTCCATCACGGTCCACCAGCTATCTAACTCAGCCAACCAGCACTGGCAAGCAATTTGTTTGATCATCTATGCTATGTGACAAAAACAAAACTATAACAAACTTAGAAAAAAAATCTTTATTGCAATACACTTACAATGCAGAAACAAACCAGCTGTGGTTTCAAAATAACTCAGAAAAGGAAAAATACTGATTATCAAGTAGCTGCATCTTCAGAGACTGCAATGCCAGTCACCCTGGACACGGTTTTCCAGGAGACTCCCAGCACTTCCTGTAATAAAGAGAAAAGCACCCCTAAGCACAGAGTGACTGGTTTTTATACTGGCCGACTTAACAAATACAATTGGCTACAGTATAATGAAAACTATGGCATGTTATGTGCATTTTGTATGCAACTTATATAGATGCACAAATCAGGAACAGTATGAGTACTGACTAGGTGCAAAATATTCACAGAAGATGCTATTAAGAGGCATCAGAGCATTATAGTTTATGTAATTCCTGTAGGGATTTTGGCTGGAAAAAAGTGGCACAGAGCAGACAATACAGCAGGCCCTGACCCTGGAACAAGAAACTTTTGTGGCATCCCTTCCTTGCATGTACTGGCTAATAAAAAAAAAAAATGAGCTACCTCAAGTATGGCTCACTGCTGGATCTCACCAAATCTTTGGGCTGCAAATATCTGGACAATATATGTGCTGCTGATGTAAAATATCAATTTGGTCGAACAATAAGAGAAATGGTCCTCTCACTAAGTGAGGTGGTCAGGACGTCAATTCTAACAGATTTTAAAGGTGAACTACTGGCTTAAGTGAAGCCCGACCACGTCACAGAGCAGGGCTTTACTATATAGATTCCTCTGCAGTCACTCTATAAAATTACTATTTTAATTGGCTCACTGCTCGAAAAATTCCGGGAAGCCCCCGGTGCAGTCAGCATTTTGAATCATGGCGTCCCAGTCCTGTCGTGATCTCGCTGGTAATAACGCGAGATGATGACATGCCATAGCCCCTGCCTTATCATTGTCCCTGTATACAGAAAAATAATCCAATTAAGAGAAGCACTCTGGATAGGGGGGTCAATCCCAGTCCTTTCACAGAAGAAAGGGTTCTGAAAGAACTCCTAAAACTGAAGGTGGACAAAGCAATGGGGCCTGACGGAATTCACCCCAGAAATCTAAAAGAATTAAGGGGAGAACTAGTGACACCACTGACTACCCTTTTTAACAAATCATGGGAGGATGGTGTGGTACCTGAGGACTGGAAGAAGGTGGATGTGATTTCCCTTCACAAAAGTGGGAGCAAGACAGAGGCAGGGAACTACAGACCTGTCAATTTTACCTCTGTGGTAGGGAAAGTGATGGAATCACTTCTGAAGGAAAGAATTGTTGAGTACCTAGAGGAAAGTGGGGCACAGGACCCAAGGCAGCATGGGTTTACATCGGGAAGATCATGTCAGACGAATCTAATTGATTTCTTTGCCTGGGTGACGAAAGTAGTAGATGGCCCACCTAGACTTTAACAAGGCATTTGACACAGTCCCATACAAAAGATTAATAATCAAATTAACCAGCCTGGGAGTGGGTCCCAGGGTGGTAGCCTGAGTAAAACACTGGCTGGACAACAGGACACAGAAGTTAATTGTAAATGGAGTCCACTCTGAAGAAAGAGGGGTTACTAGTAGGGTACTGCAGGGTCCAGTCCTTTTATAAGTGACAGTGCAGAGGGACTGGAAGGAACAGTATACCTCTTTGCAGATAATACAAAGATCTGCAACAGGGCTGATACACAAGGAGGCGTGGAAAGGACGAGAAGGGACTTGGCAAGGTTGGAGGAATGGTCAGAAGTATGGCAGCTTGGATTCAATGGAAAGAAGTGCAAAATAATGCACCTGGGAAACAAAAACCCAGGGGAAGATTACACAATGGGGGGGGAGGTAGTAACAACAAAAATGGAAAGGGACCTGGGGGTAATCATATCAGATGACCTTAAGGTTAGCAAGCAATGTGAGAAGGCAGTAGGGAGGGCTGGGGGATACTGGGATTTATATTGAGAGGCATCACCAGTAGAAAAATACAGGTTACTCACCTGTAACAGGAGTTCTAGGAATGGTAAATGTTGTTCATCCACACTGTGGCAGGTTTCTTGCCGCTTTAAATCTTGCCGGAAGGTCTTCAAGCTGGCTCCTCCCACCCACCCGGGTGGTAAAACTCACGGCTCCGCCCCATGACGCCAGATCTAGCCTGCTGGAAGCCAGGTTGTCTTGTCAAGCCGGGAGGTCAGAGTCAGGGATGAACAACATAAGGCCATTCCTAGAACTCCTGTTACAGGTGAGTAACCTGTATTTTAGGGACATGTATATTGTTGTTCATCCACACTGTCTGGCAGATTCTAGCAGTTCTCCGGGAGGAGGGACAAAGCACACCCCACTTGGGAAATAGACTGAGGAACCGAGGCCCCAAAACCAGCATCCCGGCGTGACTCAAGGTCGATGTGGTAGTGGGTGATGAAGGTGTGTGCTGACTTCCAGGTAGCAGCCCTGCAGATTTCCTGGATAGGGACGTTCCTGGAAGCAGCCACCGATGCAGCGGTATGGCAGGTAGAATGAGCTCTTATCCCTCTGGGAGGCTCCATGCCCGCCAACCTATAGCAGAGATCTATGAAGGAGGTGACCCACCTGCCTATCGTCCGCTTGGCTGCAGGTCTGCCAGGTGCGGCTTCAGCGTAGGTGACAAACAGCTGGCGAACCTCTCCCCAAACTTCACCCGTCGCTCCTTGTAATAGCGGCGCTCTTCTAAGGTCCAAAGTATGGAGCCTATATCGCCTCCAAGGTGTGACTGGGGTAGAACACCGGCAGAGTCAACACCTGGTTAAGGTGAAACTCCGACACCACCTTCGGAAGGAATTTCGGGTGGGGGTGCAGGACAACCTTGTCCCTGTAAAAGACCAGATAAGGAGACTCGATGGAAAGCGCCTGGAGCTCTCCCATCCTTCTGGCTGATGTGATAGCTGCCAAAAAGGCTGTCTTCCACAACAGGTGAGAGATGTCACACCTGTGCATCGGTTCAAATGGCTTGCCTATGAGCTTAGCCAATACCAGCAGTAGATCCCATGGAGGTGGAGGTTCTCACACTGGAGGGGATATGTGAACAAGGCCTTTGAAAAAGCGCCCGACCACCTTCTCCTATGCTACAGACTGCTTCCCGGCCCACGCCCGGTAAGCAGAGATGGCTGTCCGGTGCACCTTAAGGGTCGTCGACCGAAGCCCTAGCTGAGAAAGGGACTACAGGTAGTCCAGTATGCTTGCCAAGGAACAGGAAGAAGGGTCCAGGCCCTTGCCCTCACACCAAATGGAGAATCTCTTCCATTTGAAGGCGTAGCATTTTCTGGTCGACTCCTGACGGGATGCCTCACCGATACTGAGGACCTTGTCGGAAAGACCCAAGGCCTGGAACTCTAACCGCTCAGGAACCAGCCCAGCAGGTGCAGGGATTGAAGGTCCAGATGGAATACCTTCCCCTGATTGACTGAGATCAGGTCCGGGCGGGCTGGAAGCCGCCTCGGGAGCCTGGAGCTGAGATTGAGGAGATCTGGATACCACAACTGGCGGGGTCAGTCTGGGGCTACCAGAATCACCTGTGCCTTGTCCCTCCTCGCCTTGAGAAGCACCTTGTGGATCAAGGGAAATGGGGGAAAGGCGTAGAAGAGGCCCGGGGTCCACGGCCGCGAGAAGGCATCCCCCCTGCAGCGAGCCCTGCTGAGGGGGGCGGGCATGAAACAGTCTCAGCTTCGCATTCTCCTTGGAGGCAAACAGGTCCGCCTGAGGCATGCCCCAGTGGGAGAAGAGATCTTGTACTACCTCCGGCAGGAGAGACCAATCGTGAGACGCAGCCCCTATCTGGCTTAGGGCATCGGCCAGGGATGTTGGAGGCTCCTGCCAAGTGAATGGCGAGGAGATCTGGCTCCAGGCTGCGCACGAGAGACCAAATACGGAGGGCTTCCCTGCAGAAAGGCATGGAGCTCTTCCCACCCTGGCGGTTTAGGTAGTACATGGTTGTGGTATTGTCCATCTGTACCTGAACCACTTGACCCCGTAAAGACGGAGCGAAAGCGGTGAGGGCTAGATGAACCACTCGAAGCTCCAGCAGGCTGATGTGGCATTGGGACTCCCGAGGGGACCAGAGGCCGTGCGCTCTGTGCTCCCCCAGATGGGCACCCCAACCCATCAGAGAGGCATCGGTCAATAGAGAGACCATCGGCTCAGGGCGGACAAATGGGATGCCCTCCTGCAGATGTGCTGGAACGGTCCACCACTGGAGAGCGTTCCACATCCCCAGGGTCACTGTCACTAGCTGATCCAACAGATCGAAGTGCTGTGACCACTGGCTGGCCAGTCCCCATTGAAGGGGATGCATGTACCAGCGGGCCCAATGGACCACGCTGGTGCAGGCCGCCATGAGGCCCAGAAGGCACAGGAACTCCCGGGCAGGGCGTGATTGCCCAACCTGAAATGACTGGGCAAAGGAGGAAACAACCTCGTCCCTGTCCGCTGGTAGCCGTGCTCAGGCTCGAAGAGAGTCGAGCTCTGCCCCAATGAAATGTATCACCTGCTTTGACACGAGTTCCGACTTGGCCTCGTTGATGAGGAGGCTAATCTGAGAGCAAACCCGGAGGGCCAGATCTCTGGACCACTCCACCTCCGCTCTGGTGGTAGGGGTACACCCAGACCCTTTGGTGCTGCAGGAATGCTGTCACCACTGCCATGCATTTGGTAAGACCCTGGGAGCTAGGGAGAGGCCGAAGGGCATGGCCCAGAACTCGTAAAGGGATCCCTCCGCTCTGAAGCGGAGGAATCTCTGGTGAGACGGACGGATTGGGACGTGAAAGAACGCGTCCTGGAGGTCCAGGGAACAGAACCACATGCCTCGTTCCAAGGATGGGATTATCTGAGCCAGAGTGACCATCCTGAAGGTCCAAGACCTTAGGAACCTGTTCAGGTCATGCAGGTTGAGAATGGGGCGCCAGCCCCCCTTCCGTTTTGAGACCAAGAAATACCTGGACACAAACCCAGTGTCTGAAGGAGGATCCGCCACCTTCCTGATTACCTCTTTTTCGAGGAGCAGGGCAATATCGGCTCGTCGGGCTGACAGTGAGGCTGCAGACCCCGTGGCCCCCCCCGAGGGGCGACGGCTCGAAAGAGTGGAGCCTGCTCGAACTCCAGAGGCAGGCCCTTTCCTACCACCTCCAACACCCAGTGGTCCGTGGTGATATCGGACCAGGCGGAAAGGAAGTGGCGAAGCCATCCCCCCATGGTGGGAACCCAGGGGGAGTGACGAGGCTGGGGGGCCGGCACCTCAACCTGGGCCACTGGCCTGAGACCCTCCTGGCCTTTACCCTGCTTCCTACTAGAGGAAGCCAACGGGCTTGGGTTTGGGATGCCAGCGCCAAGCCTGCCTGGCCCTGGTGCTGGTGCTGTTGGGCGGACATGCCACAGGCACAGAAGGACGAAAGGGCTTGTGCTGCTGCTGTCGGCAGCCTTTGTCCTTCCGGCAGAGGTGAGCCTTTGTCCTTCCGGGCAGAGGTGACAGAGTCCAGAGTTGCATCGGACTTCTCGATCTGCTGGAGGTGACCTTCCACTCCAGGGCCAAAGAGGTTGGTCCCCAAGAAGGGGACATCCGCCAATTTGTGCTTGGTATCCGCCGTGAAGGTGGATATGATCAGCCATGCTCTGCGGCGCATGGCCACCGCGGCCACAACCGATCTGGCACAGGAGTCTCCTATGTCCAGAAATTTTTGGAGCTGCTGCTTTGCCACTGCCCTACCCTGGTCCCAAACCTGCCGGACCATGGTCTGCAGGTCAGCCGGGAGATGAGGGATCACCTCATCCAGGGAGCCCATGAGAGCGTGGGAGAAGTGTGCCATCAGCACGGCCGAGCTGGCCAGGTGGAGGCCAAGGGAGGACGCAGCGTACACCTTGCACCCGGCATAGTCCAGCTTTTTGGACTCCTCGTTGGGGGGCTTGTCCACGTCCCTAGCGTTCCCGGAACGCCGGAAAACGCTGTCGGTGACCAACCCCTCAGCAGAGGGGTGTTCTGAAAAACTGGGCAAACAGCCGGTAGGGACAGCATACTTCCTGGCCATTCTGGCCGAGGGCGCAGGGCAGGAAGCAGGCCGCTGCCAAAGCTCCAAGGCTGGGCCTACAATGGCCTCAGCCACCAGAAAGGCCTCCGTGGATGAATCCCTTCGGTCCAGTATCTCTGTCAGGGGATACTTGGCCCATTTGGATACGGGCTCGAGCTACATCCCGGTGGACTCTGAGATGAGCCGAAGCAGACCCATAAAGGACGATGGACTTTCATCCAGTGACTGGCCCTCGGAGGGCTCCAGGTCAACCGGCCTGGAGAACAGGGAGGAGTCGTCGTCTGACTCCGAGGAGTCTGCGAAGAGCTGCCTAGGGCCTGAGCCACCCTCCACCTGCCGAGGGCGGTCGGGAGTGAGGGTGACCGACAACCTGTGGGGCAGGCCTTCACCCGACCGAGAGTCCTTGGTCAGCGCCCCTGATTTCGGATGTGGAGGCAGAGGTTCCACCACAATCGGTGGGGCAGCAGGTTTCGGCCAAACAACCGGCACAGGCTTGGGCATCTCGACTGCAGCAAGAGGTTGTTTCGGCCGTTTGGGTGACAGCCATTTGATGGCCGGGGAAGGCGTCGGTGTCGACTTGCTCCCGGACAAAAGTAACTGCTGCCACATCAGGTCCTCGTAGCATTGACGCAATTTGCGCCGAAGCCTCTCCTCTTCCGAGGAGGAAGATGAGGACGAGCGGCATCGCCGCTTACCTCAGTGCCGAGACCGAGACCGCCGATGTCAGCGGGATTGGCTGGACCAAGAAGAAGTCCGAGACCAAGATCCTCGGTGTTTCCGAGGACGGGCCTTGGAAAGAGCGGGGGACACCCGCTCTTCCCTCAGCTCGGACACCTTAACCGGGACTGCTGCACCGGGGAGCGCAGGCAGATCCTCGGTCTCCACCGGGGGAACCAGTGAAGAAGGGTTGTCGGCCTCACCAGTCAACAACCCGTCCGAAGGGTCAAGAAAAATCTCGACCGCGTCGACGGGTGTCTCAGCCAGCTGACCTGATGGGGACGCCGTGAAGTCAGCGGCCTTAGCCACAACCTCGACTGAAGTCAACAGTCGGCTGTCCGGGAAAGGGGACCTCTCCCGCTCCCACGAACGCCGACGATGGGACTTACCCTTCTAATCCTTATTTTGGACCGAGAGGAATGTCCGATGGCCCCTCTCCCTCTGTGGAAAGGGATTGGAAAGCCCTTGAACGAAGCAGAATCTCAGGTACCAAAAGAGTGGGATAAATGCCGCAACTGAGGAGGAGGAAGATGCGGCCTGGGCTGCCTCCTCTTCGAGGGCGATCATCTGCTCGAGCTGCTCAGCCGAGCCAGCCACCGCAGTAACCGCCCAATGGGCCTCTTTCAACTTTACCGGCGGATAAGCGCTCGGGGCACAAGCTTCAACCGGGCAGCGCGGTCCTCCAAGACGTTGGCCAAGAACGAACAGCATGACTCGCAGGCCTGCGGGTCATGTTCTAGGCCGAGGCAGTAGACGCAAGTGAAGTGCGGATCCGTCCTGGACATCTTCTGCCCGCAAGGGCACTGCCGAAAACCGGGAGTCGATTTGTCCATCGCAGCCACGAGGGAAAAGGAAGACCGAAGTCTTGAAAATTTTAAAACGAGTTTCGGATGAACCGAAGAGTTAGGATCCAGTCTATCACGCAGAGCGTTAAGGAGGGAACCTGAGCTTCCAAGCGGTAAGGAAGATCTGGCGTCGTGGGGCGGAGCCGAGAGTTTTACTACCGGGTGGGTGGGGAGCTAACTTGAAGACCTTCTGGCAAGATTTAAAGTGGCAAGGAACCTGCCAGACAGTGTGGATGAACAACATATCCATGTCCCTAGAACAGGAAGTTGTTATCCCCTCTGTACAGACAGTTGGTGAGACCACATCTGGAGTACTGTGTCCAGTTCTGGAGACCCCATCTCCGCAAGGACATAGACAGGATAGAGGCAGTCCAGGGGAGGGCAACTAAAATGGTGCAGGGTCTGCAAGAGAAGCCATACGAGGAGCGACTAAAGGAGCTTAATATGTATACCCTTGAGGATAGGAAGGAGAGGGGGGACATGATAGAAACGTTTAAGTACCTCAGTGGAATCAACAAAGTCCAAGAGGGTAGCATCTTTCAGAAAAAGAGATGTGCAAGAACAAGGGGACTCAATTTGAAGATAGAGGTGGGACGGCTCAGGGGTAATGTGAGGAAGTATTTTTTCACAGAGAGGGTGGTGGATGCATGGAACAGCCTTCCTGAGGAGGTTGTGGGGTCTAAAACTGTGGGAGACTTCAAGAATGCATGGGACAGACATAAGGCAATTCTCGTGGGGGATAGGATGAAATAGGCTGTTGGTTAACTAGGATCTGCAGCTTATCTCTTAGGTAGGGAAATGGGCAGACTAGGTGGGCCAAGCGGTCCTTATCTGCTGTCAAAGTGTATGTTTCTACATTAATGCTCTATATCAAATGCCCAATGGTATTTTTACAAAATTTGCCTAAATGCCATGTGTACGGCTAGCACACACATGGTATTTAGGCGAATTGTGTAAAAGTACTGATGGGCATTTGATACAGCGCATTGATTATTTTTCCCTACATGGGGGCAAAGATAAGGCAGTGGCTGTGCCACATCATCATCTCGTGTTATCACTAGCGAGATCATGACAGGACTGGGGTGCCATGACTGAAAATGCCGGCTGCACCGGGGGTTTCCCAGAATTTTACGAGCAGTGAGCTAACTAAAATAGTAATTTTATAGGGTGATTGCAGTGGGAATCTGTGCGGTGAAGCCCCAATCTATGAAGCGGTCGGGGCTTCACTTAAGCCAGTATAACTCCTTTAAGTCTGCAAAAGTCTTCTCTTATTTGATGGTTGAAACAACAGACATTGCCATTCTGAAGCAGCTCATTACAGCTGCTGGGGCGGAGCTCTGCAGCCATACGATGCACAGGGGAAATGCCAAACCTCACCCAACAACTAACACACCGAAATCTGGCCAATGGAAAATCATGTACACAAATGCTCACAGCCTGGGAAATAAGATCCCAGACCTGCAGGCAATAATGTCAGGGGCTAAACTGGACATAGTAGCAATTAGTGAGGACGTGGTTTACCAGTAACCACACATGGGAGACTTCAGTACCTGGCTATGTACTGTTCAGAAGAGAACCAGGGCAAAAAGGGGGGAGGCCCCACAACAAATGAAAATATCAATGCTACAGAAATTCAGAATACACATAAGGAGCCAGAAGAACTGTGGGTCACCCTGGAAACAGGAAATGAGACAGCCATAAGAACTGGGTTGTCTACAGGCCCCCAGATCAGGGGAAGGACACAGACACATTACTGTTAGAAGATATACAAAACACGACAACTAAAGGGGAGGTTCTTATAATGGGAGACTTCAACATGCCGGATACAGATTGGTCAATACCAGCAGGAACATCTGCCAGAACTAGACACATGGTGGATTCCCTGCAGGGGGAGGCCTCAAACAACTGGTACAACAACCCACAAGAGACAGGGCTATCTGAGATTTAGTACTGACTAACAGGGAAGGGATCACAGATCTCCAGGTAGAAGGTCACCTGGGGGCCAGTGAACATCACATGGTCTGGTTTAATATGGCCACTACATCTAAATCATCCCATTCCAAGGCAAAAATATGAGACTTCAGAGGAGCTGACTTTGATAAGATGGCCAAAAAGGTTAAGCTAGCCCTGGCAAAAAGAAACACAGGTGAGGGGGTACAGGCAAAGTGGGCAAGCATTAAGGATGCAATACTTGAAGCAACATCCCATTGTGTTAGAAAAGGAAGTGCAAAAGAAGAAGGAAACCACTTTGGTTCTCAAATACAGTAGCAGAAAAAATCAGAGCCAAAAGGCTGGCCTTCACAAAATATAAGATAACACAGCGGGATGAAGATAGGGAGGCATACCAAACTGCCCTAAGGAAAGCAGGGAAGGCAGTAAAGCAGGCAAAGTCCCAAACTGAGGAAACACTAGCACGAACAGTAAGACAAGGTGATAAATCTTTCTACAGATACATTAGTGAAAGGAGAAAGTCCAGAGGGGGTATTGCTAAGCTCAAAGGAGAAAAGGGGGAATGTGAGGAGGAGGAGGACCCTGTAAAAGCATATATCCTAAATAGATCCTTTTGCTCAGTATTTACTGAAGAGACGGTAGGGCAGGGCCCACAGCTCAGCACCATGGACACGGGGGAGGGAGGTGAGCACTAGTCCCTTCACAAAAGAAAGGGTCCTACAAGGCTCGCTAAGCTCAGGGTGGACAAGGCAATGGGACCCCATGGCATACATCCCAGGGTACCTCAGGAGCTAAGGGTGGAACTAGCAGAGCCATTAGCAGAACTGCTTAGTGAGTCTCTGAGCACAGGAGAGGTCTCAGAAGACTGGAGAAGGGCTCATGTGATCCCGCTCCACAAGAGTGGTAGCAGGGAGGAGGCAGGAAACTACAGACCAGTCAGTCTTACCTCAGCAGTGGGCAAGATTATGGAGGCACTCCTTAAGGAAAGGACAGTGCAACACTTGGAATCCAGTACAGCATGGGTTTACAAAAAGGCAGGTCCTGTCAAACTAATCTCATAGATTTCTTTGACTGGGTAACCAGAGTGGTGGACCAAGGGGGAGCAGCTGATGTCGCCTACCTTGACTTCAGCAAAGCTTTCGACACTGTTCCACATAGAAGATTGATAAATAAGCTGAGTAGGCTCGGGGTGGGTCAGAAGTTGGTCAACTGGGTGGCAAACTGGTTGACGGGCAGAAAACAAGAGAGTGGTGGTAAATGATATACAGTCAGAAGAGATGCAAGTCACAAGTGGGGTACATCAGGGATCAGTCCTGGGGCCAGTCCCCTTCAATATCTTCATTAGTGACATTGCAGATGGACTAGAGACTAAGGCTTGTCTGTTTGCAGAAGACACCAAGATCTGCAACAGAGTAGATGATCCAGATGGGGTGGGCAGAATGAGAAGAGATCTGGATAAACTAGCAAAATGGTCAGAAGAGTAGCAACTGGGATTTAATGCAAAGACGTGCAAGATCATGCACATAGGGAAGAGAATCCCTGAAGCCTCCTATAGGCTGGGAGGGGAGTTGCTGGCAGTCAAAAAGGAAGAAAGAGACTTGGGCATCATCATCACTGTTGACCTGAAATCATCCAAGCAGACCTCTAAAGCAGTAGGTAAGGCTAGGGGGATGTTAGGGTGTATTAGTAGGGGTATCACAAGTCGTAAGAGGGAGGTAATAATCCTCTTTACAAGACAATGGTTAGCCCCATCTGGAGTATTACGTGCAGTACTGGAGGCCACACCTTCACAAGGACATTAACCAAATTGAGGCAGTCCGAGAAGGGCAAACAAAATGGTACAAGGACTGCATCAGAAGACATATGAGGACAGATTAACGGAGCTCAGTATGTATACCCTTGAGCAAAGGAGGGAGAGAGGTGATATGATCGAGACATTCAAACACCTTAAGGGCATTAACAAGGTGAAACAGTCTAACATGTTTAAATATAAGAAAAATAGCAGGACTAGAGGACACAGCATGAGATTAGAGGGAGGCCGATTAAGGGGGAATGTGAGGAAATTCTTTTTCACAGAAAGGGTGGTGGATGCATGGAATGGCCTACCTCAGGAAGTGGTGGCTATGAATACAGTGCAGGGCTTCAAACAGGCATGGGATAGGCATAAGGGAGCAATATAGATGAGTATGAATAGATAGGCCACTGACAGAGCAAAGGCCGATGGCACATTTATAAGGTAGAAAAAGAATGGGCAGACTGGATGGGCCTTGCGGTCCTTATCTTCCGTCAACTTCTATGTTTCTATGTTTCTAAAACTGAGGTTGGTGAGGAAGCTGGCAACAGTCATTTACTAGCACATGGCACCACATGGGTTAAGCCCCTACCACGCCCAGTAACCACTGCCGGCCCCTGGTCAAAGCTTTGCTCCTGCGCAGCGTCCTAGTGCCTTCAATCCAGATCCATGAATGGGAATCAGTGGTGAATGGTTGATGCCTTACCTTTCATACCCGATTCTGGAGACTTGGGCCTTTTCTGTCCAATGAGGGCTGACTCAGATATTCTAGTTAACTCCCCTTGGTCACAAGGAGCTAGTCGTGTAAAAATGAAATTGAATCTCCATGGCATACCCCTAGTAATTATTACAGCTCTTTACATTCCTACATATCAATATATGCATTTATCCCCTTAAATTACTTATAAGTGGCCGGTCCAGTGGTGCGGCTGCAGTGCTCTGCACTGCCACCTGGTGAAGAGAATGTGCATGCAACCCCTGACATCCAACAGTGGGCCAAGTACAGCTATCAGGGAGGGCAGAAGTGGGACACCCAACATTCACCCCTCCCAACCTGACCTCAGACTGGCACTGGCTTTGAAGGTAGATGCCTTTCTGGCATCTGTGCTGGAGGAAGTGCTCAACCATGGCAGTTCCAGTGTTGGAGTGGGGATGGGGGAACCAGAGGAACAAAATGGAGAAAAGAATAATTCAAGTTACGTACACTGGAACAACATAAGATGCAGGTATATATTCTCAAGTCACCCAGCTTTACCAAACAAAAACCTTTTCTATCTACTCTTAATTAAATATCTACAGAAAAAATACTGAAAAAAACATGCTGTCCCTTTATCCTCTAGTATTACCTAAATATAGAAAATCATAATACACACTTACGTAATTAATCAATCTACTTGTTATAACTTAGTTAATTCTGCAGTAGCTATTTACCACTGAGTCCATGGGGCTCTCTTATACAGATCCTGTTTAAAGTTTTCAATTGGAAAGAACAGCTACAAGAAAGCTTTGATGCAGGTTTATATACTTTCTTTCTCAATTATTTTTAACAAGCGGGACTCAAGGAAGTTTATGTAAGCTTTAATCACTGCCACAGTTGAACTCTCTGTAACAGAAGCAGGCATATGAAATCTTGTTTTAGTCTAGCAGAGATTAATATCTCTCTCTCTATATCTACACACACACACACACACACACACACACACACACACACACGTCTTATCACAGGTTCTCCCGAGTCCAGGATTTGCTATTTTTCATCCTGGACCATTTATGCTAAATTCCTGGACAAGATGATGACAGAAAGCAAGACCTGAACCCTGGTAAAAAGAAATGAAATCTAATCTAAAGGGAAACTAATTTATGTTTGTGTAAAGTTATAGCATAATTCTGGGAAAGGAACACTACACCCTAGTATCTTGTAAATTTTGTTTCCTTGTCAGCAGACCACTCCTTTCCTTTAGCAGTTAGGGATATATATTTGTGTTTGCTTTAGTTTGTTTTCACCGTTCGTTTTAATCCCCTGTAGCTATCCTGGCAGTGTCCATTTTATGGCTGTTGCAATCTCAATGTCCATGACAGCTGCATTAGCATATGAGAACCTGATGTCTCATCACCCATTTATGCCATATATCACTATGCTGAAAATACAAATACCTTGAAAAAACTCACTGGAAACACAAACCAAATTCTATTTAAAGGGAAAAACCCTGCATTACAACTCAGTTTGCAAAGCTAAGTGAAGGTAAATGTGGTATTTCACACCTTGCTGCAACTTGTTTTGCTAAATTCTAATTAAGCTAACAGGCATACTGTGGAGTCTAGAGGATGCTGACACATCATGTACTCATTTGCTAATGCAGCTCTCGGGGACAATGAGATTTCAGCAACTAGAAAATGAAGTTCCCCAGGACAGTTACAGGGACTAGTATGAACAGTGAAAATAAACTAAAGCAATCACATGCATCTCTAACGGTTACATGAAGAAAGTTGTCTGTTGACATGGAAACAAATAAAATTTACAAGATATGAGGGTGTCGTTTTCCTTTAAGTAACATCATACAACTAATACATAGAAACATAGACAATGACGGCAGAAAATGTTTTTGGACACATCCAGTCCATCAGGAAGGTAGTATAGTGCAGTGGTTTAAGGCTCTGAGCTGCAAATCTGGAGACATGGGCTTGAATCCCACAGCCCCCACTTGCATAC
The DNA here is from genome assembly GCA_016271365.2 of Neoceratodus forsteri. Lineage (NCBI taxonomy): Eukaryota > Metazoa > Chordata > Ceratodontiformes > Ceratodontidae > Neoceratodus > Neoceratodus forsteri. The sequence continues at coordinate 1,677,597,543 of CM057455.1, forward strand.
TGTGTGACCCTGAGCAAGTCACTTAACTTCCCTGTGCTCCCAGGTTGCACCTGTAAACAAGCTTTCAGCTTAGTGTGCTACTCCTGGTTAAAACAATTGGAAAAAAAGTCTGCCTAATCTTACCTAATGTATGTAGCATGTATGCAAGTGGTCACTTCATTTCATTTTCATTTCATCTTTATTTTCAACCAGGAAGTGAACTGGACAAAAGCCTTTTTCATTCACACCTTACATGTACACACTTACAAAATACCATAAAACACGTAAACAATAATGCACAGGGAGTAGATAACATATAGTAAACTGTAAGTTAGACAAAACTAAAGAAATTAAGAGGCAGCAGCTTAGCTTCTTTTTAAAGACACTTTGAAATGGAGAGTGCATGCAGTTTTAATATGAGCTGGTAAATTATTTAATGTTAGGACCTGACCAGATAAATGGCCTTCTCCAATTTGTAATTCTTTCCATCATTTCTTGAAAGATAATCAGATTTGAACTTTGAGTCTGGTGAGGAGTTAAGTTTTGTAAAAAAAAAAAATTACAAAAAGAGCGGATGGAGTAGAATTGAAGCATACAAGATGAGCAAAAATAGCCAAATTCCATTTTATCCTAAGCATAGGTGAAAGACTTCTCAAATTATATCAGATGCAATGGTGCATGCTTAACCATGCTGTCAGTGCAAACTAACAGATATTATTTAGTGCTATTTGATACTGATGCATAAAATACTCGGTCTGGTCAGAAAACAGTCCCTACCACTTCCATCTTAAGTGCCTCCTCCACACCCACTCTAACTAGCCCCACATGTCCCACCCAAGATTAAATTCCACTACTGTTTTAGCACAGACCACTTCCCCTGGCAGCCTGTTCCCCTTCTCAACCACCCTCTCAGTGAAAATCCAATTCCGGACATCCTTTCTAAGCCTTCATCCAACCAGTTTCTTATAGTTACTCCATGTACCTGTGTCTGCACTCATGAATACATTTATGGGTCCACTCTGTTTATCCCATGTAGAAATTTATAGGGCTCTGTCATGTCACCCCTTCTCTCCCCCTTGGCCCTAGACTATACTTGTCCAGGTCTTTTAGCCTTTCCTGTAAGGCTTCCCGTATAGACCTTAACATCTATGTGGCCCTCCTCTGCACCGCCTCCAGCCTATCCCTGTTCTTCCTCAAGTACAGACTCCAAAACTGCACACAGTATGCCAAGTGTGGCTGTACTAGGTATCTGTACAAGGGTAATATCACATCCAGCTTTCTGCTGCTGATGCAGCTTCCTACATACCCTAGTATTCTATTTGTCTTCCCAACTGCTTTTACTTTCTTTAATTCGTTTTTATGCCCCCTCTTCACTCTGGGCCCAATCTCCTTCCGATACCCACAAGGCTATAACTATCCTCCTTACATGACTGACTTGAATTGCCTTCCTCCATGGAGCTGTGGTTTACCCTCCAGGCAGGGATGAGGTGAGCACCTGGTCCCTTGAGCTTCTGGTCTCATCAGACGGCATACTTCAGAGGTCCAGGCAGAGGGGTATTTCTGGGGGATCTTTATCATCAGGCCCATAATTCCTACATTTCCTCCAGTTTTCACCTAGCACCTTCAGGAACCGCGTGGTCGAGGGATGAAACATAGAAACATAGAATTTGACGGCAGATAAGAACCGCTTGGCCCACCTAGTCTGCCCATTTTCCTACCTAACAGATAAGCTGCAGATCCTAGTTAACCAACAGCTTACTTCCTCCTACCCCCCACTAGGACTGCCTTATGTCTGTCCCATGCATTCTTGAATTCCTCCACTGTTCTTGACTCCACGACCTCCTCAGGGAGGCTGTTCCATGCATCCACAACCCTCTCTGTGAAAAAATACTTCCTCACATTACCTCTGAGCCGTCCCCCCTCTATCTTCAAATTGTGCCCCCTTGTTCTTGCACATCTCTGCAAGTGTGAATGTCACTATGTGATGTCACAAGCAGCAAGCACAGCTCCTCCCACCCCTAGTCACGCCGTGCATCCAGAGGGCAGTGTGGCAGTGGCAGACGAGATCCTCCCTCCTGGGGAAGGACAGAGTTTTCTGGGATGCTCAATCCTCCCCCATCCCGGCTGGCCCCCGACAACTCACGCTTGCTCCGGAACCCGGGTCACCAGCGTCACAAACAGTAGTGATACTGCTGTGCCGATGGGCCAGCCCCAACTACTTTTTTTTTTTTTTTTTGACTGTGTTGATTGCTCCAAGTTATCCGTATTTATGACCCCTTGGTCCCTCCACTCAGTCATCTCTTGTAACTTCAACTCATCATGTGAGAGGGGAACTTGTTTAACCAGGAGAGGCACACGAAGCCATAGCTTGTTTCCAGGTGTGACCTGGGAGCACAGGGAAGTTAAGTGACTTGCTCAGGGTCACACAGTATGCAAGTGGGGGCTGTGGGATTCCTTGCCCCTATATACAAGACCGTACACTGTTTTGCATTAAATTTCAGTTGCCAGACCCTGGGGCATTTCCCTAGTGCTCCATGAGCTTCTTTATGTGACCTTACACCCTAACCACATTCCACCCTGCTGTCGACAATGGTATCATCTGCAAAGAGGTATATGTTTTCATAAATTCCCTCCCCATGTCACATATAATGACATTAAAAAGGCCTTGGCCTAGGATCGATCTCTGGGGAGCCCTGCTTCTGACCTCCCTAACCTCTGAGAATTCTCTATTTAAGATGACACTGTGCAATCTTCCAGTCAGACAATTTCTAATCTTCCCTACAATTTTTTCTCCCACTTCCGTATCACTCAATTTTTTTTCAACTAACCATTCATGCGGGACTGAGTCAAAGGCTTTGATAAAATCCAGCTGCAACACATCCATTTCCTGGCCTTTACCAGCTGTCTTTTTTGACCCAGCTGATGAAGTCTGTCAGATTTGTTTGATGTGAACCTGGTGAAACCATGCTGCCTTTCGTCCTGAAGTCCATTTAACTCCAGGAAATACACTATTCCCTCATTAATCATGGTCTCCACCATCTTACATGCAATGAACATCAGACTTACTGTCTTACAGTTCGCTGGCTCATCATTTCTCCCACATGTATTCAGCGGTATGGCATTTGCAGTCCTCCTGGCCCTATACCTGACTCCAGTGAACAGCTGAAGAGGTCCATCCACGGTCTTGTTACTGCACACCCCATTCCTTTTAGCACTCTTGGACATAAGTTGCACAGGGCCATTGATTTATCTACTTTCAGATTTGTACGACCTTTCAGCAACCTATCTTCAGTTATTAGCACACTTTTTATCCCAACTCCCCCCCCCCCACACACACACACACAAACACACACTTCTGACCCCAATTCTGCAATCACATAGTGAACCCTTTTCTCTACCATAAATGCTGAGAAGATATACTCACTGAGTATGTCTGCTTTCACCTCCTCCCCATATAACATCCTTCTCTCTTCTTCAATTATACAACCCCCTCCTTATAACTGCATTTTCCTTGATGCAGCAGAAAAATGTCTTGCCCCTCCCTTTTTACTCCCTCTGCTGTCCTCACCTCTGTGCCCAACATTTATCGATCTCTTGTTAGCCTCCCTCATACTAGCCTGATACACTTCCCTTTTCTAATTTGTCTGATATGCCTTGTAGTTTCTGAATGCTCTTGTTTTCCCTCACTGCCACCCACCTCCTTTGTGTCCCACAATGGCTTTGTTTCCTCCTATTTTTATCCATTATCTTAATACAGAAGCATGTCGCCTCCAGGAACCCCTGCTTAATCTGACCCAATTTGCTACCTATCACCACCACACCCCTTACTCTCAACAAGCTGTCCTCTATATCCCACATTCAACACATTTTATAAAAAGTTGTGAAATGTTTTGTTTTCTACTAATCTTAATTAGGCCACAACAAATAAATCAACTGATCATTAGGATGTGCCGCTTGTAAAATCACCCCCACCCAGTCGCTTCCACCACTTCTAGATGTCAATCTCCAAGTACTTCCTGACATCCAGTGGCAATCACCTCCTTCTCTCCATTCCAATGGAAATTGTCCTTGGTGTCCAGAGAGACACCCCAGAGCATCCAATCTACCATGGGTCCCGTGGCAATGGCTGGCACAAACCCCTCACTCACCTCCTCAGCATGCTACCGTATGACTCTTACAAACTACTAGACTTATATAAGAGTATATTGATACAGTAGTTGAAAGATGTCTCATTTGATTTTCAGTGAGACACTTCACAATTACTATTGGTAAATCAATACAGTATACAGTAATTTGGGTGAATAAAGGCAGCTAGCCAAATGGGTGAGCAGTGGGTTTAATGTCGGTATCCATTAATGGGACCAGGATTGAGGGGGGGCACTGAATATGACAGACAACTTGCATGGAGATGGGGAGGGAGGTGGTGCCACTGCCACTATGGAGTACTTACAAAGGGCTGAGGAGAGGGAAGGGTGCCACAGGTTGTCAGGGAGTATTTGGAATGGGATGGAGAATGGGACAGGGTGGCAATGGATTCAGGGAGTACTTGGGATGGGATGGGGAGAGGGATAGGGTGCCACTGGATTCATGGAGTAATTGGAATGGGATAGGGAGAGGGACACGGTACCAGTGAATGACAGGAAGAACTTGAAAGGGTACTGGAAGTGGAAGGAGCTGCAACTGAAGGCCAAGGAATACTTGGAGGGGGACAGGGAGAGGAAGGAGGTACTATTAAATGTCAGGGAGTACTTGGAAAAGGACGAATTACCACTGGACACCAGAAGAGTATGTCTAAAGAGACTGGGAGAGAGAAGGTATCACAGGACACCAGGGTGCATTTGGAATGGGACAGGGAGAGTGTTGGGGTGACACTGGACACTAAGAAAAGCTTGAAAAGAGATGGGGTGACACTGGATCCTAGGGAGTGTTTGGAAAAGGACAGGGACAAGGGTGACACTACAGCAGGGAGTGCTAGGAATGAGGAAAAAGAGCTCTATGGGGGGGGGGTGGACTTGAAACATCTAACTTGCTGCTCCATGATCTCATCTATAAAAATCAGATGATCAATTTTATTTTGTTGTAGCCGCACTCACATACTTGCTGCTTCAATAATCATTAATTAAAGTCACCATAATGTGTTATTTTAAAAACAGCAGCCAGCATACCCTGGCACTTCACTTGTAGGAGCTTTGTCAGGGGGCACATGCCAGGACCTCCATTTTCATTCATATACTCTGCTCTGGGAGGTTTGTGTCAAATGCACATAACTTTAAACATTTTAGCATTGAATCCCCGCTGCCAAATTCTGGACCACCCTATTAGCTTTTCCAGGATCCTCCTCATATCCTCAACTCCCTCCACTGTGTGCGCTGTAATGCAGATCTTGGTGTTAACTGCAAACAGACTGACTTTTCCTTCTCAACCCCCCCCCCATGACTCCTATGAAATATTCTTCCTGATGTAAACTCCCATGTCAATCTTGAAAATAGACATCTTACTGTCTAGTGCACCTACCTGATAAATAAAAACGAAATAAATTGAAGAGTAGAGGGCCAGTACCGATGCCTGGGACAGCCAGCTTTATGTTATCGGGTGGCCCCCAGCAGGGTAAGCCATTAGGGCTAGAACTACACGCAAATGCACTCAGACAGGAACGAAGTTCAGACAAAATAGTAAATATGTAGACAACTCATGATTTATTTGATGGAACAAAACGTGTGCACAGCAGCAGACAAAGCCCTGGCACTTCAGGTCTTATTTGTGACCCTTCATCAGGGGATGAAGGGTCATGGTTAAGTTTGTTCCCCTGTGCTCTGCCCCTGCCTCTCCCCTGTAGCTGTTCTTCCGCTGTGGCTTGCTCCTTTGTCTTCTTCTTGTTCCTGCCACTCTTCCCTCTATGCATTCATCTACAGATGACACCTGCTGCAGCCATGGGCTCCATCTGACTTGCAGTCTCCCTTGTGGTGGAATGCTAAGTTCATTCCGCTCCTCTAAAAAAAAAGACTCTTACTCAGAGCTATCCCCATCTTTGTCACTTGGGGTGGAGGATTAATACAGCGTTCGAAATTGGCACCCGCCCGCCCACCAAATGTGGGTAGATTTTGCCTTGTGCGGGTAAACCTAGTGTTGTAGAGTGCCCGCCGGGCACCTTGTGGTAATCGCGCAAAAGCTGCTGTCTGCGCAATATAACTGCATGGTGTATTAGAGCGGCAGCTATTGAATAACAAGTATTGTGCTACAGTGCAAACCACGCTAATGCACCGTGCAGTATATCGCACAAATGGTTAACTTTTGTGTGACTACTACTGTATATAGACAATTAAGTTACAGACTTAGCCCGCTAGATGCAGTCGACAAAAATTGCAAATGGGAGCTCCAGAATGCTCCAAGAACAAGAGTGGCAATGACTGCAAGTTGGAAAGGAGTCCGAGTATCTTCAGTTGTCTTATCCTGGCTGAGTATGTTGTGCTGCTGCATTCTAGCTGGTCTGAGCTGTGCACTTTTAGCTGTGTCACAACTGCCCTCTCCTGGCTGATGTCCCTCCTGGATGGGTCTGGGCCACCTCTTCTGGATAGGTATGTACTGCCCCATACTTTCTCCTCATGTTGCAGTCCCTTGCCAGTAAAAAAAAAAAAGACAATCAAAATCTTCTTATACATTCAAAGTTTATACTTATTGTTAAAAACTACAATAAAACTTGTTTTGGGGAAAAACAAAATTTCTGGTAATTATTGGGTTGGGCTAGTGAAAATCCTATTGGCCCTGTGGATTTTATCAGTCACTAGCCCTGCTGACTAGTGGCTGAAAAAGTTAGTTTCAACTCCTGTTAATAGAGCTAAGATTTTCCTTCTTGGTCCTTTTCCAGTTGAAAATCTCATTATTTTGATAATCGGAGAGATAACCATGGGTTACTTTTTGTGGGTTTGCAATGAGTACCAGTTAACCCAAGAGGTGGGGATCACAATAATCTATTACTGAAAAAAGAATGCTTCTGGATTTACTTTACTGGAGCCAGCTCCTTGCCTGGATTAAACTGGGAGCTAGACTTGGCAGGACTACTTACTGTGAATTCTGTTATGCCAGGATCCAGTTCTGTGAATTGCAAACTTTTTAGTATTATGCTGCATTTGTATTAATGGGTCCTACGTTTTATCTCTTCTTGGTTGTGGTTGCTTGTCCTCCCCCCTTCTCTGAACATCAGCTTAATGTTTAGAATTCATTTACCACATGGTTTATTGAGTACACAAAGTTCATTACCAAAAGCCCTCCTAAAATTCTCCAGATTCGATCCTTCCAGTTGTTGGACTTGTCACTGGTCCATGCTGACTTGGTAGCCACCGACTGGTCCCCCATTTCTGCAGCCAGTAGCATTGACTCCACTCTCAGCTACTTTCACTCCACATTTTTGTCAGTCTGGGATCTGCATGCCCCCCTCAGGAAAACCAGGGTCTGAGGTTCCCACTTTCTCTGGATCACAGCTGAATTACTGGCCTGCCTACGTACACGTGATCTAGCCTGAAGGACTCATAAGTCCTCTGGTTCCCCGGCTGGCCTTAACAGGTACCCAGCACTTCTCAATGCGTGTACCAGAGTCAACCAGGCTTTGTCAAGGCTGAGTACTTTTCCTCCTCCTCCTTGCAGAATAACCTTAGCTACCCTACCAAGTTCTGGAAGGTCACCCATGCCCTCTTCTCCCTACCCACCAGTCCTCCTCCCCTGTCCTTAAGGTGACACCCTCATTTCGAACCCCCATTCTGGAGCCTCAGAGTTCAACTCCTTCTTCACCCCCTGTGCCTCATCCCTTCTCTCCTCCCTCCCCCATTTCGCTCATCTCTCCATCTCACTCCTTCTCCTTCTCCTGTCATCCCTGCTGCTTCCCTCAAGGCTCTCCTGGCCCTCAACCCTCTTAAGGGTGGAAGCCCTGATGGGCTCAATTCCAAACTCCTACACCTCTCTGCACCTGCCGCTGCTCTCCCAATCACTTCCATCCTCGATTTCTCCTTCTTCCTTGCTTCTGTCTGTCCCCGACTCCTGGAAACATGACACAGTCATTCCCCTTCCTAAAGGTGGTGACTCCTCCAGCCCTGGCAACTACCACCATATCGCCTTGCTTCCCAGTCTAGCTAAACTTCAAGAGCACATCATGCTGTCTGAACTCTCCACCTTCTTTGATTCTTCTGCTTTTTTAACCCTCTTCCAATCTAGTTTCTGTAAACACCACCCCACCACTTCCTCCCTCCTTCAGCTTACTGACTCCATTCACTCAGGCATGGATCATAGCCTCTTCTCTTCCACCATCTATGTTCATTTGGCAAAAGCCTAGATACTGTTGCCCACCCACTCCTTCTTGACAAGCTCAGGTTAGCAGGCTCTCAGACTCGGCAACTAACGGGTTCCGCTCCTACCTGCAGGGTAAATTACAATATGTTAGGCTTGGTGAATCCCACCTCCCACCCCCTTTCCTATCAGCACTGGTGTCCACCAAGGCTCAGTCCTTGGCACATTACTCTTCTCTGTTTTTCTTAATGACCTCCCCTCTGTTTGCTCATCTGTGTCCATCCAAATGTACGCCGATGACACTGTCATATTTGCCTCTGGTTCCTTCCCCTCTGAGCTTACAGCCATGCTTCGACTGGATCTCAATAATGTCCAGCACTGGTTCCAGTCTAATCTTTTATCCTTAAATACTAAGAAAACAATCTCTATGACCTCTGGCATTAAGCAGAAGCTTTCCAGGCTTACCTCCCTCCCCTTCTTCCACATCTTAGATGGGGCCACACTCGATGATGTTCCCTCTTTCAAGTATCTGGGGGTCTGCCTTGACTGGCACCTCAACTTTTCAGAGCATGTGATCATTATCCATAAAAAACTCCACCTTAAGCTGGGTGCATTATTTTATTTTTTTTTTTAACTCTATTTCACTCCGATCACAGCTCGCGAGATCTCTCTCAGGCATCCTGTCCTTTTTCCTGTCTACCTGTGGGTCTTTCAGTCTGTGCCTTCTCCCTCCCCTGCAGCCAGCACCCCCAGTTTCACCCGCCCGGGGAGGGTCGCTGTCACCTCTTGGGCTCACATGTAAGTCAGACTCTGGCTGCAGGTGGAGCCCGGGTGGAGGATCTGGAAGGCCAGCATAGGAGAACCCTGCAGAGGGCATGGGGGACAGGTGCCGTCGCCTGTCTCACAAAGTCGGTGTTTTCCCTGTTCTGCACTGGTATAACCCCCCACCTGCATGGGCATGCCCCAACGCTCTGTCACACGGCAACCCTGCCTGCGTCGACCACGCTGTTCCCGTGCTGCCCGGCTTGCTGCAACGTCCCCAGTCTCCACCGGGGTCGCTGGCATGCCGGGTGTCCATCCTTCTCAGGGGAGGGGAGCACCAAGGGCACCCTTTCTCAACCTGCCCTGCCAACCCTCTGGCGTCCCGGGCTCGTTCCCGAACCTGGGTCGCTAGTGTAGCGCGAGGTGTGGCAACCAGTGCCTCAACCCTCTGCGCCACCGGGCCGGCCTAAGCTGGGCGCATTACACAAGAATAAAGCCTGCATCCTTCTTCCTGCTTGCTGAATGATTATCCAGAAAATGATCTTACCCACTCTCGACTATAGTGACGTTTACAGGGCTGTGCCAAAGATTACCCCAGCCAGGCTAGACTCTCTCTTTCACTCCTTCTGCTGCTTTGCTTTAGACTGTCCACCCCACACTCACCATTGTTCCTTCTGCTCCTCTCTTTCCCTTCCCTAGATGCTAGACATCTCACTCGTTGAGCCTCCTTTAACTCAAAATTCTGGCCATCTTCTCTTCCCTCCTACCTTATCTCTCTACTCAACTGTCTTCCACCTTCTTTTTCCTCCCTTCATAACTCTAGCTATTGTTTCTTCACACTTCCTTCACATAAATCCCTCAATGGCCAGGCTGCTTTCCCCTCTCACTTCCCCAAACTTTGGAACTCTCTCCCACGAACCATTTGCTCCTCCTCTTCCCACCACTCTCTCTCGCTCTCTCTCTCCATGACTTCTCTGCTCACTCCTGCAACTGCATCTGATTCATCTGCCTCTTCACTTCAAAATACCACCCTCCCCTTTTTTTTCCCTCCCTCTTCCCCTGTTCCTGATCTTGTGTAAATCTTCCCTCTCTTCCTTCCCCTCTGAACTACCTAGCCCTATGTTGCCTCTGCAGTCATCTGAAGTTTCGTTCCTGAACCTCCTGCAATTGCACCCGATTCTTCTGCCTACTCCACCTTCAAATCTCTCCCTGTTTCTCTCTTGTGCAAACCCTCCTTCTCTTCCTTCCCTCACAGAGCAACCTAACCCCATGTCGCCTTTGCAGTCTGAAGTATTTCCTGAACCCACTGGGTAGGCTACCACCTATGTAAATATTGCCTATTGTACATATTACCTGTTGTAACTGCTTCGCTCTAGTACTGTATATTTTCTTATTCTGTTTTATTGTACTCCTCCTCTCCCCCCATCCCCCCCCCCAGGCGCATCTGGAAACAAGCTGTTACCAGCTCAGTATGACTTTCCTGGTGAAATGTTTGAAAATAAATACATAAAATAAATTTGCCCTTCCTATTATAAGTAAAAGGAAAGGCAGAAAAATACTTACACAGAGCATTCGTTAAGTTTTCCCTATAAAGAGATGTAGTATTAAATTAAAACTAAATACTGTATGTTTTTTTTTTTGCACACAATTTCAGCACATCTAGCCACTAGAACTAAATCATCCCATTCCAAGACAAAAATATGAGACTTCAGAGGAGCTGACTTTGATAAGATGGCCAACAGAGTTAAGCTAGCCCTGGCAAGAAGAAATACAGGTGAGGGGGTACAGACAAAGTGGGCAAGCATTAAGGATCCAATACTTGAAGCAAAATCCCATTGTGTTAGGGAGAAAAGCAAGAGAAAAAGGAGGAGGAAACCACTTTGGTTCTCAAAAACAGTAGCAGAAAAGGTCAGAGCTAAAAGGTTGACCTTCAGGAACTATAAGGGAACCCAGCGGGACAAAGACAGGGAGGCATACCAAACTTCCCTAAGGGAAGCAGGGAAGGCAGTAAGGCAGGTAAAGGCCCAAACCGAGGAAACACTAGCACGAACAGTAAAAAGAAGAGGACAAAACTTTCTATAGATACATTAGTGAAAGGAGAAAGTCCAGAGAGGGTATTGCTAAGATCAAAGGTGATAAGGGGGAGTGTGTGGAGGAGGACCAAGGAAAAGCATCTATCCTAAATAGATACGTCTGCTCAGCATTTACTAAGGAGAAGGTAGGGCAGGGCCCACAGCTCAGCACCATGGACACGGGGGGGGGGGGAGGTGTGCACAAGTCCTTTCACAAAAGAAAGGGTCCTACAAGAGCTCATTAAGCTCAGGGTGGACAGGACAATGGGACCTGATGTCATACATCCCAGGGTACTAAAGGAGCTAAGGGTGGAACTAGCAGAGCTATTAGCAAACCTGTTCAGTGAGTCTCTGAGCACAGCAGAGGTCCAAAAGACTGGAGAAGGGCTCATGTGATCCTACTCCACAAGAGTGGCAGCAGGGAGGAGGCAGAGAACTACAGACCAGTCAATCTTACCTCAGTAGTGGGAAAGATTATGGAGGCACTCCTTAAGGAAAGGACCGTGCAACATCTGGAATCCATAGGAGCACAGGATCCAAGACAGCATGGGTTTACAACAAAGAAGGTCCTGTCAAACTAATCTCATAGATTTCTTTGACTGGGTAACCAGAGTGGTGGACCAGGGGGGTACAGTTGATGTCGCCTACCTTGATTTCAGCAAAGCTTTCGCTACTGCCCCACACAGAAGATCGATTAATAAGTGGGATAGGCTCAGGGTGGGTCAGAAGTTGGTCAACTGGGTGTCAAACTGGTTGGATGGCAGAAAACAGAGAGTGGTGGTAAACGGTATACAGTCAGAAGAGATGCAAGTCACACGTGGGGTACCTCAGGGATCAGTCCTAGGGCCAGTCCTCTTCAGTATCTTCATCAGTGACATTACAGATGGACTGGAGGGTAAGGGTTGCCTGTTTGCAGATGACACCAAGATCTCCAACAGAGTAGATGATCCAGATGGTGTGGGCAGACTGAGAAGAGATCTGGAGAAACTGGTAAAATGGTCAGAAACTGGAACTGGGGTTTAACGCAAAGAAGTGCAAGATCATGCACATAGGGAAGAGAAACCCTTAAGCTACTTATAGGTTGGGAGAGGACTTGCTGGCAATCACAAGGGAAGAAAGAGACTTGAGCATTATCATCACAGATGACCTGAAATCATCCAAGCAGACCACTAAAAAATAGGTAAGGTTAGAGGGATGTTGGGGTGTATTAGTAGGGGCATCACAAGTTGTAAGAGGGAGTTAATCCCTCTTTACAAGACACTGGTTAGGCCCCATCTGGAGTACTGCGTGCAGTACTGAAGGCTGCACCTGCAAAAGGACATTAACAAAATGGAGACAGTCCAGAGAAGGACAACCAAAATGGTGCAGGGACTGCATCAGAAAACATATAAGGACAGATTAACAGAGCTCAATATGTACACCCTAGAGCAAAGAAGGGAGAGAGAGGTGATATGATTGAAACATTCAAATATCTTAAGAGAGGCCAGCCTGGTGGCGTAGAGGGTTGAGGTGCTGGCGCCTTACCTGGACCCACGCTGGCGACCCAGGCTCGGGAATGGACTCGTGTCATCGGGGGTCGGCAGGGGGAGGATAGGATCGAGTGTCCAATGGACTGCTCTCCTATCCTGGGGTGGGCTAGGGTTTGCCTACGCTCATGCAGCGGCCCCCAATGGAGATTGGAGGCACTACATGAAGCGACGCAAAGGGGGAATAAGAAAAATGGAAAAACCGCTCTGGAAGTTAGCCGGATAATGGCTGCTGGTCCCAGGCATCCACGAAGACTCCCTGAGAGCCACAGAATACCTCAGTAGCTCCCAGGACCGAGAGACAATAGTGTGCTGGTTCCCGCCGCCGGTGCCTTCCCCCTCGGAGAAGTGGGGACCCATCCAGTGCAAGGGTTACACCAGACTACCCTGTGGAAGGCTGCAGATGTGAGGTAAGTGGTGGCCGAAGGGAGTTAGTAGGGGATTGTCTAGGACCATGACAGCCCGAGGGAGAGGCAGCTCTGGGGCATGTAGGAGGGGATAAACAAATAATGCAAAAAAAAATATCTTAAGAGCATTACCAAGGTGAAAGATTCTAACATGTTTCAATATAAGAAAAACAGCAGGGCAAGAGGACACAGCATGAGATTAGAGGGAGGCCAATTAAGGAGTAATGTGAGGAAGTTCTTTTTCACAGAAAGGGTGGTGAATGCAAGGAACGGCCTACCTCAGGAAGTGGTAGATATGAATACAGTGCAGGGCTTCAAACAGGCACGGGATAGGCATAAGGGAACAATACAGATGAGTATGACTAAACAGGCCATTGACAGAGTAAAGGCCTATGGCACATTCATAAGGTAGAAAAAATGGGCAGACTGGATGGGCCTTGCAGTCCTTATCTGCCATCAACTTCTATGTTTCTTTCTAATGAGAAGCACTATAAAAGGCTGATATGTGTCCTGATGTCACCGAGATAAATCAGAGTTTTTAATTTTAAAATAGCATGTGTTCTGTGTTTGCACTGTCTGCACTACTGCTGTTACATTTTGAAAATGTGCTCTATTACATGCACTGTCAGTTTGTGAGCACTTTCATGCCGAGTCAGGTTGATCTGCCAGCTCCCTTTTAAATTAATTATGCAAATGATTTAATTGCCATGCACCCATTTCTCAGAGAGGACTATAAGGACAGAAAGGAAGCAGGGAACTACAGACCGGTCAGCCTCACCTCGGTAGTGGGGAAGATCATGGAAGCACTACTGAAGGAGAGATTGGTGGAACATCTGGTTGTCAATGGACTACAGGACCCAAGGCAGCATGGTTTCACCAGGGGGAGGTCATGTCAGACCAACCTCGTTGAATTTTTTGACTGGGTGACTAGGGAGGTGGATCAGGGAGGGCAGTGGACATGGCCTATCTGGACTTCAGCAAGGCCTTTGACACGGTGCCACATAGAAGACTATTACACAAACTGGGGAATATGGGTGTGGGCAGGACAGTAGTGTGGTGGGTAGGTAACTGGCTGGGTGGCAGGACACAGAGGGTGGTGGTAAATGGCTGTCACTCCACAGAGGGAAGAGTGACCAGTGGGGTACCACAGGGATCAGTGCTGGGACGGTCCTATTCAACATCTTCATCAGTTACATTGCACTGGGATCTAGAAGGCAGAATTTCACTGTTAGCTGATGACACAAAGCTCTGTAACAGAGTAGACACACCAGAGGGTGTAGACAGAATGAGAAGCGACCTGCAGAAACTTGAAGAATGGTCAGGGGTTTGGCAGTTGAAATTCAATGCAAATAAGTGCAAGATAATGCATATAGAGGCAAAAAACCCTGGCACAATATATCAGTTGGGGGTGAGGATATAGCATGCACCAAGCAGGAAAGGGATCTTGGGGTTGTCATCTCTGATGACCTCAAGGTAGGAAACAGTGTGACAAGGCAGCAGGTAAAGCAAATAGGATGCTGGGATGTATAGGCAGGGCATCACCAGCAGAAAAAGGAGGTCATAATTCCGCTATACAAGACACTAGTGAGGCCCCACCTGGAGTACAGTGTACAGTTCTGGAGACCATACCTACGTGAGGACATAGACAGGGTAGAGAAGGTTCAGAGGAGGGCAACAAAGATGGTGCATGAATTGCATCACAAGTCCTATGAAGACAGGTTGAAGGAACTGAACATGTACTCCCTGGAGGAGAGGAGGGAGAGGGGATATGATAGAGACATACAAGTATCTTACAGGGAGGAACAGGGTGCAGGAAAACACTATTTTTAAGCGAAAAAGATGTTCCAGGACTAGAGGGCATGGGATGAAGTTGGAGGGAGGACGATTCAGAGGAAACATGAGAAAGGATTTCTTCACAGAACGGGTGGTGGACAAGTGGAACACCCTGCCAGAGGAAGTGGTGGGGGCTGAAACAATCACGAGATTTAAGAATGCATGGGATAGACATAAAGGAATTCTAGAGGTCAGGGGTAAGGGGAAACAGACTTCTAGGAAAACAAACTGAACTTACAAGCTCAAATGGGCAGACTGGGTGGGCCATAGGCCCTTATCTGCCGACACTATCTATGTATCTAAGGTTCAAGGGGGCGGCACCTTTGAGAAAGCACAGAGGTTGCTATGCAAAACATTAGGTTCATCTGACATCACCCGCCAGCACAGCCTGTTGGATTGCACTGTTGTTCATAATAAATTTTACCTTTTTGCACCATCCCGACCCCAGTGGAATTTTTCAAACAGGGAGAGAGAAAGATGGTAGAGTGTGAGGTACTACTACAATGGACTTGTCAGTACGGACAGATGAGTGGCAGTTTTCTTGTTTTTGTAGTGTCCGTCTCCCTGCCTGCCTCCCCCTTTACATGTATGCTCCCTCTGGTAATGCCCCTCTCTCCCCACTGTACATACGGAACAAAAGTATTTGTTCAGTATTCCTGCCTTGTCCCTGTGTCCCTCCACCAAGACAACTCCACAAAGTTTGAAGACCTCAGTTTTGCCTTTTTTGTAGTACAAGGTCTTTTAAGTTTTGGTCTAGCTATCACTAACTGCTTGTATGTTTGGGTGTCATCTGGGTGTTGTTTCTGTGTGGATTCTATTTCCATTTGTTTTTCTAACTCCAAGTGCTCCTCTATAGCTAATTTTGTCTGGGTCACTGTGAGGGAGATGAAATACCCTAAAGAACCACTTTAAGAGTATTTAACATAATAATAGGTGTGGTTTCTCGGTTGTCATTATGTTCTAGGTAGAGTATGTCAGTATTTCCTGTTTAATTCTTATGTAGTTGGCTTCTTTAGCAAGGAATCCTACATTAAACCTCCACAACTTTTGTGTGGCAATCGGATGGATTTTTATAGTTACAGAGAAAGGAACATGATCAGGGTGCATAATATAATGTATAGCGCAGTCTGTGACCACATGTAGCCAGTTGGGAGGGCAGGAATCACAGGTCTAAACAGAAGTATGACCTGTGGGGATGGGAAAAGAAAGTAAGGTCTGTACCATAGGGATGAAAACAGCACCACACATCTTTAAGCCCTAACTGATCATTTAGATCCATAATAGTATTTGCCGTCCGTAATCGTGGCTGATTTCAGGAAGGAGACTTATCTGAATTGGGATGCAGTACAGAGTTAAAATCACCCATGATGAACAGGTCATTCCCTTTTTCTGTAAAAAGTTTGTATACCCCCTTAACAAATGAGGGTAAGTTAGTATTTGAGGTGTTATTTGAGCGGTGGCTTTGATTTGTTCAAATCAGCC
This sequence comes from Neoceratodus forsteri, assembly GCA_016271365.2. Classification (NCBI taxonomy): domain Eukaryota; kingdom Metazoa; phylum Chordata; order Ceratodontiformes; family Ceratodontidae; genus Neoceratodus; species Neoceratodus forsteri. The sequence continues at coordinate 1,677,613,881 of CM057455.1, forward strand.
ATTTAAAAGACACGAAAAAGAATTTAAAAAACTGCCCTATTCAAGCCTACGGAGTATGCCCCCGCTCCCTCCCAACTTATATCACAACATGTGCTAGTGCAAGGGCATTGCTCAAACTGGGAAGTGGAATGGATTAGACTTTCCATTCCATGAAGCCAAAATATGATCCCTTCCTTCTCCAAAACAATGGATTTAAACATTTTAATTATCCTATCCAGGAACTCCAGGGAAGCTAAGAGTACATGCTGTCCAGTCCCAAATCAGCCAGGAAAAGTGCTCTTGAAGACACTTGATCAATGGAGAAGGTGGTACGAAGATAAAACGTTTTATTGAGTACATATGGCGCAAACCTCAGTAACACCCAAGGAGGCAGACACAGGTCACAGACAATCCTCCTAACATTTTGCACAGGTGTGTGCTTTGTCAAAGGAATACTGCCATCTGCTGTTAGACTATTTCTACAGTGTGATTAAAGTGATAGTGCAATTATGCTGACATAATACAAAAAAAATACAAAAACAGAAAAGTAATAACATTATTACTGAGCACCTTGGACAAAATATCACCAATATGATTTTTAAACAAACTAGTCAGATCAGATGTCAATGGGGTATACAATGTTCTGTTAGCTGTCTCAAAACTTCCTGATTATATTTGCAGGTGTCCATTATAACACTGGATCCCTCTTTATCTGCCAGCTTTTAACCACTGCAGGGGGAACTGTTCCTGAAGGCTATTATGGGAGCAGTCACACAATGGCATTACCACAGTCTTGTAGAAGTTAACCTTATATCCTGAGAGGTTTTTAAAAACCTATAGTTGGCGGGCCAGTGCTGGTATCAATTCCTCAAGGTCTGTTATGCAGACCAAGAGGTCACCTGCATGTAAAAAAAAAAAATCTTTTGCCTCTACCGCCCCAAACTTATTCCATTAACATCCTGGCTGTCCCTAACTTTTTGAGTTAGTGGCTTCCAGGCCAGGACAAAATGTAATGGCCAGAGGGTCCTGCCCAGTCTATATGCCACCGTTGCCCAGGAATTTGTTTGCACAATGGCTGTTGGGTTTGTGTAAATAGCCTGCACTCACTGGAGAAACTGTTGTGGAAATCTCATGGTTCCCACTGTACGCCACAGATGGTCCCATTCAATACTATTGAATGCTTTTTCTGTATCACGTGAGACCACCCTTGGGCAGTCATTTGAGTTATGCTCACCTCTAATGAGCACCAGCAGCAATGTTCTCAAGTTAGATGCCCCCCGCCCTTAACAAAACCCGCCTGGTCTGTATGGACCAGTTTAGACATTACTTTTTCCAGTTGACCTGCCAGAATTTTCGCATTAATTTTAAAATCAGCATTAAGCACTGAAACTAGCCTATAAGAGACCACTAAACTTTCGAGCTTATCTGGTTTGGGTAGCACTGTGATTCATGCTTGTGAGAAAGTAGCGGTAGCGTCCCTTTTTTACAGACCTCTGTCAAGGTGTCAAACAGAGCGAGTATTGGCGCTGGGGTTGCTTTTTTATATAAATCAATCATGAGTTTGTCTGGTCCTGGGGCTTTCCCAGTCATCAACTGCCCTAGGACCTTCACGACTTCTCGTTTGGTAAGAGGGGTTTCCAATTCTTGTTCCTCTTTCTCCATTATGGTTTGTAAGTTTGCATACAATGACTGTGGGTCCATTTCTGCCACCGAGTCAGGATTTCCAGTTCCTGACAAGTACAGGTCAGTGAAATAGGTGACAAATTCGTAATTTACATCTTTGGGTTTCATTGTGACCTGCCCATCACACACTTGGATACCAGTGATGTGTCGCTGGGTACTCTCCTGTTTTAACTGAAAAGCTAATAATGTACTACATTTATTCCCCATCTCATAAAATCTAGCTTTTTGGAAGCCCAAAGTTCTTTCTATACATCTGGTATAGGCTTCACTGTATTCCATTTTTAGACGAGCTGGTTCTCTATCTTGGCCATATCCGTGCTAGTGTTAAAGTCATTCTCTATCTGCTTAATGCAAGCTGGTAAGTGCTCTAACTGGGTCTTGCTCTCCTTATTCATTCTGCATGCGAATGCTACAGCTCACCTCTAACATAGGCTTTCAGGTGCTCCATGCCACCCCAGCGTCAGAAACTGAATGTTTATTTATGTCCGAAGATTCCTTAATTTCTGTACTCAGTTGTTTGCAGAAGTCAGCTCTGTGCAGCAAAAGTGTATCTAACCTCCATATTTTACCCCCTGGAAAGGGATGCTGTTCCACATACCATGTAAGCTTCAAATGGGGCATGATCCGATACTAAGAATGGCAAATATCTACACTGCACCATGCCATGCAGTACATCAGCAGTTAAAAAAAATACATTATCAATTCATGTATGTGATTGGTGCACCTGTGAATAAAAAGAGCAGTCTTTGACAGTAGGATTGCAAACGTGCCAGACATCACGCAGACACAGATTTTTCAAGTTAGAGTTTAATAGCTTGGCTGCTTTCTCAAGTTGGTAGGGTCACCCCAATGAGTGGTCCAGATGCTCACCTTGCACTAAACTGAAATCCCCCCCCGAAACTATTCGCCCTGATGTTTTTGTCTCAGTTGGAACAGCAACTCCTGAAAGAATGCACAATCATCATGGGTTGAAGCACAAATATTCAGTAGTACCACAGAACAATTATATAGCGCTGTTTGAACCATCACCCACCTGCTATGGGGGTCTGACCCGAACAACGAAACCTTAAATGGAACCCGTTTGCTAACTAAGACTGCCATACTCCTAGAATGGGAGATAAAAAATGCAAAATAAACTTGTCTAACCCAATCCCTGTGCAATTTAATATGCTCTGGGTTGGTTAGGTGAGTCTCCTGCAGAAATGTGATGATTGTTTCATTTTGTTTTAAATAAGTTAGGACCCGTTTTCTCTTTTATGGGCAATTAACCCCCATAGTCTTCTTCGGTGTGTACCTGTCCTTGGCCATTACTGAGGTTTGCACCTTAATGCACTCAATAAAATATTGTAGTCATAACGTCTATGGTCAGCTTAAAACTTATTTCTGGTGAGGTCATTTCTCTGTGCCCAGTTTCTTGTTTCTGAATATACACGGATTGCTGCAGAGTGCACCAACTGCATCTCTGAGCAGTCCCTGCTTGTGCCTGGTACAAGGATAACCCACTTTTCTGCCCCAGCTTTCTAAGCAGAATTCCCACACAAATTATGTATTTTTTTTTTAAAGAGACTTCTAATAGTCTGCCAGAATCTGAGTAATGCCAGACATTCTGTCAGGACAGGTCAAGTAATTAGTTTCTGACTCCAGCATATTAATGACCTCTGAGATCCAAACCTTCTACACTCCCCCAACACTAAGATTTGCTTTTCTACTATTTCTTTTAACTTCTCTAGCATGTCCAGCTCTATTTCCCTGACAACTGTTCAGCCCCAGCGCCTTACAAGAACTCCAGGGTCCCCCCCACCCCAAAGAAGAGGGGTCTTTGGAGGGGGGGGATACTCCACTCTGGTAACTTCTGGTTCAATGACAAGGACTCTGCATTTTGGGCTGACAGGTGGCACAGAAACCGGACGTACTGAGGCATCATCTTGCTAGACTAGGTGATTTTCCCCTATTCCTCCCACCCTGAGAACTGTTTGTGAAGGCGCAGAGCACCATGCAACAGGTGTGCACATCGCAAAGCCCTGGTGTCTCCCTTCCCACTGCTGTTCCCAGGCAGTGCTCCTGCAGAGAAGAAGGCACACCCAGAGGAAGCAAGTGTCCTCTGGGACACTCAAACCTCACCCCCCATTGAACTTTACAGTCATGGCTCATTCCCAAACCCAGGTGTCCGGCATCATGAGCAGCAGTCAGAAGTAGGTAGGCACCACCATTAATATTTTAAACTTCGCCTCCACCTTAGGCACTCCTCCAATCACACACCCTCGCCTCATAATTAAAACTGAAAATTACGTATCTGGCATAATGTTGCTCTTCACAGATATCTTCACCATTGATAACCACCAATGGGTCTGGGGCCAGAGGCGGTAAGAATCCGCAGGAGCAAACTGTTTGCAGGGAGGGTGCCAACAACAGTACTTATGATGCCTGTGCAGCTTACGTGGTGCGGTGCATGCCAACCAATAACTGACACTAGCTCCCTCAGCACCTCAGTTCTGTTCATCAGAAGAGAAACAGAGTGAAGAAAAAAAAAAGACAGAGAGAGCTCGATCCTATCTATCCCAAAGAGATGGGGAAAAGGATATAGGAAAACAAACTATACAACAAAATCAAAACCAACTACCAATCTGGACTAAGTACAGGGCACACTAGAGGGCACAAGGGGTAGTTGGGTGTATACAGCCAGAGCCCCACTTCACAGGCTAGGTAGAAGGTAGGTAGTGGCATAAAAAAATAAGGGCAGCAGCCCTGGGCATGAGACTCTGGCTAAGAAACATAAGGGTGATGCCCAGCATGGGAATCCCTTATAAATGAGATTGCACTAATGCCTAAGGAAGAATTACACAGACTCCTGAAAAAAAGGAGCAGCTCCTTGCTATCAGAAGATAGTTAGCTTGCACACTGGTTATGTTTCTCTTCCTTCCATCCAAGATGAAAAGAGGAAATTTAACACATCTGGAGTTGCCAGGCTAGACTGCTAAAGGAGCTGAGAGGTGCTCATCTCACCACACACCCCTAATGATTGTGGGCTAAGGCCCAGTCACATAAGAGGAATTGGAAACAGGAGTTGTTCCAGAGGACTGGAGGAGGGCAGACATAGGAGACTGGAAACTAGGACCTGTCAGGCTGACCTTGGTGATGGTGAATATTATGGAATCGCTGGTAAAAAAAAAAAAAAAGATAGTGGAGCACCTTGAATCCAACGCAGCACAGGATCCAAGGCAGCATGGATTCACAGCAGGAAGGTCATGCCAGATTAATCTGATAGATTTCTTTGACTGGGTGACCAGAGAAATGGATCAGGAGAAGCGGTGGATGAAGCCTATCTGGATTTCTGCAAGGCATTCAACATTGTTCCACATAGGAGGCTTGTAAACAAGCTGAGCAGCCTAGGATTGGGTCACAGGGTAGTAATGTGGGTTGCAAAACTGGTTGGGGGATACAGCACAGAGAGTGGTGGTTAACGGGGCTAGATCCGAGGGGGGGAGGGTGACCAGCGGAGTGCCACAATGGTCAGTTCTTGGGCTAGTCCTGTTTAATATCTTCATCAGTGACATTACAGAGGGACTAGAGGGGAAGGTATGCCTCTTTGTAGATGACACGAAGATCTGTAATAGGGTGGATACACCAGAAAGGGTGGACAAAATGAGAAAAGACCTGAATAAGCAGAAGCACAGGTCCAGAGTGTGGCAGCTAAGATTCAATGTGAAGAAGTACAAAATCATGCACTTTGGGCGCAGTAATCCAGGGGAGGAGTACATGTTGGGTGGAGAATTGCTAATGGCCTCCAAATAGGAAAAAGACTTGGGGGTGATCATATCTGACAATCTTAAGGTGGCCGAACAATGTGCCAAGGGGGTGGGGAACGCCAGTGTGATGCTGGGGTACATAGAGAGGTATCACCAGCAGAAGAAAAGAGGTGGTGATGCCACTGTACAAGTCTTTGGTGAGACCTCATTTGGAGTACTGTGTCCAGTTCTGGAGACCGCATCTCCAGAAGGACATAGACAGAGTAGAGACAACTCAAAGAAGGTGCAGGGCCTGCACCTAAGGTAATACAAGGAGAGGCTTGACGAACTCAATATGTATACCATGGAGGAGCAGAGAGAGAGAGAGAGAGAGAGACAAGACATGATAGAGATCTTCATATTCCTAAAGGGACTGAACAAGGTACAGGAGGGTAACATCTTTCAAAAAAGTTGTTACTGTAGAATGAGATGGCATGACATGAGACTGGTAGGGAGCAGACTAAGGGGCAACGTGAGAAAGTACCTCTTCACAGAAAGGGTGGTGGAGTCATGGAACAGCCTCCCATCAGGGGTGGTGGGGGCAAAGTCAGTGCAGGAGTTCAAAACTGCATGGGACAGTCATAGGAGAATCCTATCAACACAGAAGAGGACGTAAGGCCAGAGACAGAGTAAGCCTCAGCAGCCTTGTTAGCTGATAGGGAAAGAATGGCAGGTTGGATGGGCCTACTGGTCTTTATCTGCCGTCAAATTCTATGTTTCTGTGGGATACTAACCAAAATATTCTGACACAGTCAAACAAACATAGCATAAAAGAAAAGACCTGCTTTTCATCCAACCACAGGGATGTACTTGTTTAAGCTAGTGCTGTTGATCCAACAGGATGTGTTGCAACTACTACGTGCAGTGAACTGTGAAGTGGGGTTAGAGCATATATTGCTCATGTGCACAAGTCACATTTAGCAGCTAATAGGGACAATACTCCAGATAGTTTTGGCAGGCTAGAGTAATTTACTCCCCATTTTTTAAATTAGGTGATTAAAATGAAATTTTATTGAGTAAAAGTGCTTCACATCTTGAAGAAAGTGCTCCTCTTGAAGCACTAATAGTGTTATAAACTGCACTCTTTTGCTGGGTATGGAGCATTTTCAGATCTGGGGGTGAGTATTTGTACTCCTTTAAAATAATTTTGAAAAGTAGTTCCTTAAAAATGATGAGTACAATAGGTTGGTATTAACCTTATCTGGATCATTGAATACAGATGTACCCAGAAGAAGATATATCCAAGCAGGAAGGAGGAAGACAAGAAAGAAAAAAAAGGGTGAATCACCCATTCTTTATAGTGGTGCGGTAATGCCCCTATAGTTAGGGTTGAGTAAGCTGTTCTAATGTTAAACCCTTAACGTTGCAGTTCAACAGATTTACATGAAATTTAGCAAGCTCAGTCTTGGGGGCAATGTCTCTTGGCGTACCAAGTTTTGTTCCGGTAAGATGTGCGGATTCCAAGATACAGATAGCGGGGGAAAAAAAATCAGGGTCTTTTGCCCTTTTTTTATTGTCATTGCCTGACGCCCAGACGGTTTGGAATTTACGTCTGAAATTTTCAGGGCAGGAAGTGCTTGTCCCAAAATGGCGCCTTTCATTGGTTTGGTGAAACAATATTATTACGTTCCAGAGTTATAAGGATGTGAAATTTCAGTTCTAAACTTCCTTTGTACTCTCTTTTGGATAGCTGTTTCATATGAAACAAGAATTTGGACATATGAAACTATTCTCTTTCATGAGGTGGGGAAATCTTTTTTCGTAAGGAAAAATGTCTTATTTTGTATGGTGGCCATCTTGTTTCTGTTATTTTCAAAAACATTTTTTTTTAAACCCATAAAAATCATATACTGCAGAGACACCAACATGTATATCTTGCTAAACGGGACCCCATTATCTGGATTCTGCACTTACCTTTTTGAAAAAGGACCCAGAAATGTGTTTTAAAACATTTTAAAAATATTTTTTTCATGAGATGATATAGGGCCATACGAAAGAAGAACAGGGTGCTACGAAATAAGAATTGGACTTTTTTTTGTTTCACATTCTTGTTTCATATGAAGCAAACCTCTTTTGTGAACATAACACATTCTCTCTAAAGTGGACTGATTCATACAAAAGAAGAATTTGGACTTAAGTTTTCTTTGCACATTTGAATTTTAACAAGTCATAACTCTGTCAATATTTGAAGTTAAGGGTCAATCTATATAGCAAAACAAATGTATCAATGAGTACTACAGCACTAACACAATACCATCAAAAATAATTCAGGGGCCGTAAAGAAAACATAAAAATGTAAAAAGTAAAATACCCATAGGAGAACACTGCAACTTTAACAAGGATGTACCCAGAGGGTGGAGGTCTCACACAAATGATCGACATCTTGAGATATAATTAGAGTGGTCCCATAAGGGTCCATTTTGGGGCCCCTGTTATTTCTTTTATTCAACAATGATTTGCCCCAGGTGGTGAGGCACTCGGCCGTGAGGCTGTATGGGGATGATACAGCTATTGTTGACACCGGCAGTTCTGTTTTGGATCTCCAGTTAAAAAGCTCCAAAACGGTTTTGCTGAAGTGGGGGGGTTTCACCAGTTCGAGGCTTTTGATGAATGTTAAAAAACAAAGTTAATGTATTTTTCAAATAAGAAAAATAAATCTCAGATCCATATTTTTACAAACACAAATGAACCCCTTGACCAGGTGCATAGCTATTGCTATTTGGGGGTGACCTTTGATTCTTTGCTAACTTTTAATACTCACATAACTACCACAATAAAAAAGGTGAGTAAGAAACTGTGAGCATTAAGACGAACCACCAAGTGTTTACAAATAAAGGATAGGAAAAAAGTGGCCGAACAGCTGATTATGCCAATATTGACTTATGGGGGTTTAATTTACAGAACTGCGAATAAGCACTTGCTGATTAGATTAGATAGGGTGCAACATAGAATAGCTAGATATGTTTTACAGTGTACATACAGAACTCATCATTGTAACAGGTTTATAAAATTAAATTTGCAGCCTTTAGAAACGGGTTGCTTAAAAAATTAGTTAACATTGATACATAAATATTTAACATCTTATCCTGATCATATCACGTAAACTCCTTTTCCCAAAGATAGTAAGGGTAAACGTGAATTAACAAGATCTGTAGACACAGAATTTGCCCCATTAAAATTAGCAACAAATATGGTAATAGAACCCTTTCGTACCAGGCAGCCAAAGTCTGGAACATTCTACCCCTTCCAATAAAATCTTTAGAAAATCATGTGATCTTTAAAACAGAAATTTTGAATTTTTATCAAATAAGATGCAGCTGTATATGACTTTTGCTTAGCATGTTAAAGAGGGACTCTGGCCAAAAGTGCTACATTGCATAATTAGAATAAGCATACCCCCAATAAATCTCATACCAAACATTAGGTTTCTGTGTTACTTCATTTTAAAGTTATGGGCTATTTTGTAACCCGGATTTCACTACCTGTTCCAAAAAGCCAGTTTCAGTGAATAGTGCTGATGATGTCATCTCCTGAACTCACAGTCTAGCCCTCCCTGTCATCAAGCTTATAGGACCTGTTTCTCCAAAGTTAAAAGATCATTCTGCAATGGTTTTTACAAGTAAAGCAGGCATCACCATTCTAAAAATAGTGCTATAGAAGCTATGTGTTTCAGGATTTGTAACAAAAATGTGTATTTTAATGCCTTTTTGGTGTGCTTCATTTTACAGAGTTGCAGGATGCTGTCAGCATGACTCCAGGCTGCTGATACCAAGTGAAGTGTTACTCTGCAGTGCCTGTTTGGAAGCTGTATTGCTACAAGTGTTGCAATGTTGGTAACTGCATTGCTGTTTGTCAGTGTCTACTTTACAATAAGTTTTAATAGGGGCCTTATATGTGTGAATTCTTACTGGGGTGGAAGTGTTAACCCTGGTAAAACAATCATTGTAATGTGGAGTACAACACAGATGAACCTGAATATAGCTAAAGTAACAGCCTGTCAGTGAGAAAACAGAAAATGATTTCGGCTCAACTGAGTATCCCATTCATTTGTACTTTGATGATGAATAAAATATTGATTGATTGAATGAGTGATTAAGGAATGAGCTGGTTACTGCATAGAAACTCTAGTAAGGTTTCAAAACAGCACTACCTCTCCCACCCCCATTTACAGGGTAATGGAATAATTGTTTTAAAGGACCATCCTAAGAAATCACCTCAATTGAATGATAGGTGTGAATGATCACAGCCTTTCTCCACATCAGAGATATCCAGTCTGAAAATCTCACATTAGTGTGCTGTGACTTAGCATCCAGCAACCCAAGAGAAAAGGATCACAAACAAAAAAGCACCAAAAACAAAAATATGAATATGTCAACTTTGTTACAAAACCTGAAACACACAGGTTTTAAAGCAATATTTATTGAATGGTGCTGCCTGTTTTACTGGAGAAAGCAGTTTGCACAAAATGTTTTTAAACTTTGGAGAAACAGGTCCTGTAAGCTTGCTGACAGGGAGGGCTAGACTGTGAGTTCAGGAGATGACATCATCAGCACCTCTTCACTGAAACTGGCCTTTTTGAACAGGCAGATAATTTAGGGTTATAAAATGATTTGTAACTTTCAAACAAAGCAACCTAGGGATCTCAGTTTTGGCATGAGGGTGATTTGGGCTATGTTGATCCATATTCTGAATTTATTAATGCCAGTAATTTGTGACCGTAGCCCCTCTTTAAGATCTATGGATAAATATGTGATTCTTACCACTAAATCTCAATTCCCTGTTATTGGCTTGGATATAGCTGTATATAATTCATGTTTGATAAGGGTGTTACTATAAACTATTTTGCACCTTTTATTTTTTAGAACTTGAGACTGTATTTACTGAAAAATGTAATGTACTTTGATACGTAGATAGAGCACTTAGATAAACAGGGTCTTTCTTATAGGATAACAGAAAACTGCATTCAGTGTAAATCTTGTATTGTCTATGATGTGTTTTATGTTATATGTTTAAGAGTAACTTAAGTGCAATATAACAGGACTGTCCTGAGAACAGGATTGCATAATCCGAATGACTAGAATTCCTGTATAGAAATAACATTTTTTTATCTATCAGTCTTTGGAGTTAAGGGACAATCTATATAGAAGAAGAATCAATGAGTACTACAAGATTAAGCCCCTAATAAATAGCAACTGAAAACTGACACATTAAAAACATTCAAATAAAAAAATGGAACGTCCCATAGGATAACACTGCAACTTTAACAACCCATAACTCCATCCCCACAAAAAAAAATACAACAAAGCAGATTAATTGCTTTCCTGAAGGAACGAAAGCACTTCTACACCCAGATACACATGTGCATCAGCAGAGGCATAGGGCCCTCTGGGCCCTGCTCTTCTGTAATCACATGGATGTGTTCACACAGATCCCTTCATGACCTGCATGAATGAGGATACAATTCTACTATCTTAAAAAGTAAGAACATTCTGTGCAAAAAAACTGCATTAATGCACCAGTTAGGGTTTAGATTAAAGCAACAAAAGTAGGGAAATGTGGCGTTAGGGTTTCCAACCCTAACTCCTCAACTCCCCCAACCCCAAGCAGCAAAGGAAAAAAACATTATGGTTTTCACTGCTGTGAGTCTTGGCGATTCAGGGGTGGGGTCCTACTTGGGGCTCTCAACCCTAATGCTTACCCCATTCCATCATCAAATAAGGCCAGATGTAATCAGTTTTCTTCAACTAGGGCCTATCAGTTGTTGCCAACATGTGGGGAGACAGTTCTGTACGTTTGAAGACTACATCACAATGGGGTGAGCGTTAGGGTTGAGAATCCCAAGGAAGACCCCCACCTCTGACTCGTCAAGAATGAGCAGAGCATGTATATAGTATTCATATCCAGTTTGGGGATATGGGCCCGGGCATGTAACCTGGGGTGTTTGTATGTATGTCTCAATGTTGGAAATAATAAAACTTTAATAAAGAAGTTTTAAAATAAGAATGAGCAGAGCAAAAACCGTAATGTTTTTTCCTGTTGCTGCTTGGGGGGTGGGGAGTTAGGGCTGGAAACCCTAATGCCACATTTCCCTACTTTTATCACTTCAACCGGTGCATTAACATATTTTTTTGCAAAGATATATATATATATATAGTATGCTTTGCAAAAAACTTTGTTAATGCATCAGTTAGGGTTGATGTCACAGCAACAAACGTTTGGAAATTCAATGTTAGGGTTACCCCCCCACTACCACCACTACCACCCCATCCTCCACACACCAGACGTCGTATGCCATGGGGTCGCCAGGCCCTACTCACACCCCATTCCATGTGTAAGCAAGCTGACATGCTACAGTACAGGAGAATGGGGTGAGAGTTAGGACTGATGATCCCATGGCACACCCCGATGTCTGTTGGTGTGGAGGATGGGGGTGGAGTTGTAGGAGTGGTAACCCCAACACTGAATTTCCAAACTTTTGTTGCTGTGACATCAACCCTAACTGATGCATTAACAGAATTTTTTTACAATGAATTTCCCTTTTTTTGAGAAAGTGTAATGTAAGTAGTTAGTGGTATGCGTTTGTGGGAGCATGGGCCCTCCAGACCCTGCGCTCCCTTCACATTGTCCATTTTTTGCATAATGGTATGTGTATGTGGGAGCACGGGCCATCTGTGCCCTGCACTCCCAGTTACACATAAATACGGAGCCATACAGCAGCCCCATAGTACTGAAAAGGAACCCTTGGATCACTAATTTGCCAATATCTCAGTAACCATACAATCTATGAAAAAAATTCCACTGCAGTTGTAATCATGACTTGCACACTTCCACGTGGGCTTAGTCCACCTAAACATGGACAAAGCTACGGTTAGCAAAAAATCCATATCTCAAATCGTTTTCGAGATACAGGCGCTGAAAGGCATCGCAGGCACCACAATGTTATCATATGGGAAAGTTCTCAACTTCAGAATGCTGTAACTATGTGCCCGTTGAATGTTTTGGTACTAAACCACCAAAAGGCACATCTGAGGGACCAGGGCTTGTCACCCTGCAAATTTCAGCCCAAAAGCACAATCCACCTTGGCACAATGAAGTGTCAAAGAAAACAACACATGGGAAAAATATGTTCATGCAGTGTTTTTGCGATAACCTTACTGTGTTCGCAGCAGTCCTAGCTTTATAATGGGAATGCTGTTGCTGTTGTTTTCTTTGTCACTTCATTGTGCCAAGGTGGATTGTGCTTTTGGGCTAAAATTTGCAGGATGGCAAGCCCTGGTCCCACAGATGTGCCTTTTGGTGGTTTGGTCCCAAAACATGCAATGGGCCCATAGTTACAGTGTTCCAAAGTTGAGACATTTCCCATAGGATAACACTCCGGTGCCCGTATCTCAAAAACTATTCGAGATACAGATTTTTCAATACCCGCAGCCTATGTGAAGGTATGGAAGTCATGTTTACAACTGCAGTGGAATTATTTTCCTAGGTTGTATGGTTACTGAGATATTGGCAAATCAGTGTTACAAGGGTTCCTTTATAGTACTATGGGGCTGCTGTATGGCTCCGTATTTATGACTAAGTAGGAGCGCAGGGCCCGTGCTCCTACACTCGCATACCACTACACAAAAAATGGACAACGTGACGGGAACGCAGGGCCCGTGCTCCCGCAAACACATACCCCTAACTACTTACGTTACACTTTCTCAAAAAGAAGGGAAATTAATTGTAAAAAACTCTGATACTGCATCAGTTAGGGTTGATGTCACAGCCACAAAAGTTTGGCAATTCGATGTTAGGGTTACCAGCCCTACCATCCCACTCCCACCCCCCACCCTACAGGGACCAACAGGCATTGGGGTGTGACGTGAGGTCGTCAGACCTCTCACCCCATTCTCCTATACTATGGCATGTCAGCTTGTTTACACATGGAATGGGGTGAGAGTTGGGCCTGATGACCCAATGGCATACCCCGTTTGTTGGTGTGTGGAAGATGGGGGTGGTGGGGTAACCCTAACATCGAATTTCCAAACTTTTGTCACTGTGACATCAACCCTAACTGATGCATTAACAAAGTTTTTGCAAAGTGTATATATATATATATATATATATATATATATATATATATATATATATATATATATAATGAGAAGAAAGGAAACTAAGCAATGGCAAATTGTGGTATATTAGGAAATAATACCGTTGAGGGGTTGAACAAGCCATGGAGCCACAAGCCCAAAGGCCTTTTTGAGCTTGTTCAACCCTGAGATGGCATTATTTCCTCATATATCACACTTTGCCATCATTTGTTTTATATACTGTAATGCATAAGGCTGGACACTTTTGCTGTGTCCTATATATGCAGCTAGTTAGGGTCATAATACTCTACTTGGCTACCATCTTTTAAGAGGAAATAAATTATGAAATATTTGTATAGATTATATATATAAATATATGTATATATATATTATACCTGCCCGGTAGGGCAAGTATAGTTAGGGTTGCACAGTCACTTCTATGTTAAACCCAACATTTTGCACTTTAATACCTTTACAACCGTTCATCTGATTTGCCTGAAATGTTGCATGCACAGCCAACAATCCTAGATCTCCGAATATGGAAAGTTGTGTTCCAGTTGGATGTACGGTTGCGGAACCGTAGAGCATCCAAAACCTTAAAAACGGTCAGGTTTTGCACATTTTTCAGTCGGCCATAATGAATTGAAGAATGCATCTGGGAGGATTCAAATCTGCATGTCTACATGTGGCCTGAGTTGAATTGGTGCCTTTTGAAGATTTGGTGAAAAAATATTAATCCTTTCAAAAGTTATTCAACTTTTTCATGTCCCTTTATTACCTATGGGAAAATTTATATGTGCATTGCAAAAACTTTTGCAATCACATTTTAGTTGTCGTGCTCCCCGAATTTATTTTCGTGCTCCCGCCATCTTGTTTGCAGTTAGTGAGAGACAAAAAAAGCTATAACTCAAAAAATACTGCCCCTTTATAAACACCACCACCTGTGTTTACCTAATCGGGCCACAAGGAACACATCCCTGACATCAGTTACTGTCAATATCATCTGAAATTTTTTCTGATTTTTTGATCGAGCTTCCAAAATTTCAGTCACGCAAACATAATTTTCGTGTGCGACAACATTCTCGGGAAGCATGAAAACAATCGCGAAAACAATTTTTGATGCACGACAGCATCCTTTTAATATGAATACGGGTGCAGTAAAAAGTTTGGCATTTCCTTGCAACAAGGTAAATTGTGCTTTTCGACTACAATTTGCAGGGTACGAAACTATTGACTCATAGTTGTGCCTTTTGCTTGTTTGGTGAAAAAATATTGAGTGGTTCCATAGTTACAGTGTTTTGAAAATTGAGGAATATCCCATTGGATAACACTGCAGCGCCCATGGCATCTTCAAATGCCCATATCTCAAAAACAGTTCGAGATACGGTTTTTCATCGCAAAAATTCTTATATAGGATGGAAAGTCACAAATAGCATGAATTTTAAATTGTTTGTCTACCTTGTACGGTTACCAAGATATTTGGAAATTAGTATTCCATGGCTCCCTATTAGTTGAGCGGTGTCTTTCTTTTTTATCAAAAGGTAGTTTAAAGTATTAAAAAAAGGTTCTGAAAATAAGCCCTACAGGCTTGCATGGGGTGCGCCCCCGCACTCTCCCTGGTACCACGTTACAAAATGGGGGCGGAGCAGGCAGTCTAGGAAGTGGGAAGGAATCGCCTAACTCACGGTTTGGACAAATTTCGATCCCTTCCCAAACTTTGAGTAAAAAATTTTTATTTTTACACAGCGGGGCTATCGTCGCCCCAGGGTAGCAGGCTATGAAGCCCAAAGCATGATTTTAGCACATCACACATTTAAAGGAATGAGCTTCTTACATTTAATGATCTTTGCCAAAGGATACCAGGGATCTTACACGTGAAAATGCATTTCTGAGCATGCTCAGTGAGCAGCTTCACTAGATATCAGGGATCTCACATGTGAAAATATATTTCTGAGTAGGGTCAGTGAGCAACTTGACATACCTATGCTGGGTCAAGATATCACTTTTTATCTTGCTATTTATCAGCACATGTGTGTTGTATAAACACACACACACACATACATACATATATATATATATATATATATATATATATATATATATACACACACATACATATAGAGAGAGAAAGGATAATGGCTGAGGTTATGAAGTTTACCATGTTGTAAACCCCTCGAGCGGTTGCCAGGCAGACCTTGTAAACCTTGAGAGGTTTACCGTCGGCATGGCCACCGCGAGAGGGGTTTTCAACGTGGTAAACTTCACAACCCCAGCCATTGTTTTTTATAGTGTATGGGGTCGCAATGGTAAATGCTTTCAAGATAGAATGGGAAAGGCTCTTACTTGTTGCTTGTGGGCTTCTGTTGAACAGTTTAAAGCAATCGTGGTAGCGCAACCAACATTCAGGTGCTAGAATTCGGTGCACCTGACTGGATTCGATCCTATAATCGCACCGTTGTGATGAAGGCAGGCAAGGTTTATACCGCTGACGTCAGATTGGTGAGATTACAAGATTGTTAGACAGCAGTATGCCATACATAATAAGGGCTCCCCATGCATTATATATATGTATACACATACATACATACATACACACACACACACTTTTTTCCTGGTGGTATGAGGAAGTAAGATCCTCAGCCCATTTTTTGTTGTTTTTTTTCTTTTTTTTTGAGTTGGTACTTACGAGTGCTCAACTATAGTCATAGCCCCCCAAGAGGTGGTGTGACTGAAGATATGTTAGCACCCACTGTGGTGTCGCCAGCACCAGCAGGGTGACCTGCCAAGAGACCCTAACTCTGTCTGAGCAGAGAATGGTGGGTGAGGTGTGGTAATTAATGGTGAAGATATTCTGAAAGATCAACAATTACAGTAAGTATGTGATTTTCATACCTTCCAATAATCAATCTTCACCTCTGATTCTCTCACTGGCGGGTCAGAGTACCAAGCTTCCCTATTCTATGAGCAAGGACCTTGCTCACTCTGAAGGAAATAGAAATTCCTCAGCCCTCTGTTCAGGGAAGAACACCCAAGGGCAGGGTCTCCTTAAGGGTCTGGTGGGACCCAAGGCTGGTCAGAGTCAGGGGGTGCTCCTGTGGCAGAAGAGCAGGAGGGTACCCCAACAGCTCTCCTCTAACCCCACAGGAGAAAAAATGAGCCCCTTGGATGTGTGAGTTTAGCACCTTACTCCAGGCCAAAGACGCAAGCCTGGAAAGGCAATGTCATGCTGCCCACCTGAGACAGACTGCAGTTTCCACAAGCATGGAAGCCATTTCATTGGCATCGTACAATGCCCTTGATTGATGCCTTGACACCTCCTGGCCTCTAGCAGGAAGGCAAATGGTTTGCCCGACTAACTCAATTTTAGGCACTGCAGCTAGTTTACTTAGCTGCAACCATAGGTACCACCTGAAGGCTACTTGATGTGTGTGGTGTGCTGTGATGCACATCATGATGTATGTCGAGGTAAACAACTTTCTGCCCACAACATCTGTCTGAGAGTCAGACTCAGGAGGTCAATCATGTGTAGGGCGTTTTGGCCCTGTCTCCTCCAGCCCTAAAAAGGGATAAGGTACTGCACCTGCAGATCCAAGGGTGCAAACTACCATACCATGAACTCCCTGGGGGCTAGAAGACAAGAGAAGAGACAAGGATCTTGTTAGTTGAGCAGTGGCCTTGATTTGTTAAAATTGGCACTCTAAAATGTTAAAAATAGTACTTCAAACCAGACAGCATGCTCCCATGCTCTTCTAGTATCACATCACAAAACATGAGAGCATGGGGCGTGCCTCTATCGAGAAGTGGAAGGGACCAGGGTCTCTGCTCCACAGACCACAGAGCCAAAATATAATCCCTTCCTTCCCTCTTTACAGACACCAAAAAATTGAAAGTAAGGCAGCAACAAACTTTGGGGCAGGTACGGCTGCTTTGGTGTTTCTGGGGGGAATTCATAAAATAAAAGATGCTCTTTAATGCAGAACTGATTCTTGTGTGAACCTATTTTCAGGTTCTAGAAGAGAATGCATGGGTAGGGATTGTAAATCACAGTGATGGATCACTAAGAAGGAACAACATTACAGGGGCCTCGAGTAGGACAGGGACATTGTGGAGTCCCCTACAGGGAGCAGGCCT
This sequence comes from Neoceratodus forsteri, assembly GCA_016271365.2. Taxonomy (NCBI): domain Eukaryota; kingdom Metazoa; phylum Chordata; order Ceratodontiformes; family Ceratodontidae; genus Neoceratodus; species Neoceratodus forsteri. Next base: position 1,677,631,531 of record CM057455.1, read on the forward strand.
ATGACAACTGGTACAGTAGCCCACCAGGGACAGGAATATCCTGGGTCTAGTGCCCACCAATGGTGACAGGATCACGGATCTCCAGATGGAGGAGGACCTGGGGTCCAGCAACCATCACAACAGGAATACAGGCCACAAATACAAAAGATAAAATCCTAGATTTCAAAGTTGCTGACTGCAGAGGTGTGAAGGAGAGTTAAAGAGGAGTTGGTTAAGGGGGGGCAGGAGGTGGCATGGAGGGGCAATGGGCACACATTAAGGAGTCCATTATCAGGGTAACCAATCAACGAATGAGTGTGAAGCATAAGGGCATGAGAAAGAGAAGACCACTTTGGCTTTCTAAGGTGGTGGCAGTTAAAATCAGGGCCAAGAGGGTTGCCTTCCGAAAATACAAGGGGACATAAGAGGATGGGGACAGAGAAGAGTACCAAAAATGTCAGAGAGGTAGGGGTTGTGGTGAGAATTGCTAAAGCACAGACAGAAGAAAGGCTAGCACAATCAGTGAGGAAAGAGGACAAAACATTCTTTAGTACATCAGTGAGAGGAGGAAATCCAGAGGGGGTATAGTCAGACTCAATGGGGACAATGAAGAGAGGGTTGAAGGGGACCAGAGAAGGCTGCAATCCTTAATAGGTACTTCTGCTCGGTCTTTACTAGAGAGGGAGTGGGGCAGGGACCACAACTGGAAAACAGATGTGAGGAGGGGGAAGAACTGAGCTTCACAACATTTACAGAACAGAGGGTCCAAGAGGAACTTACAAAACTAAAGGTGGACACAGAAATCAGGCCAGGCGGAGTACATCCAAGGATTCTAAAGGAACTAAGGATGGAGCTTGCACCACCTCTGGCAGCCCTGTTTAGCAAGTCGCTGAACACAGGGGTAGTCTCGTAGGACTGGAGAAGGGCAAATGTGGTCCCTCTTCACAAGAGTGGTAGCAAGGAGGCTGCAGGGAACTACAGGCCAGTGAATCTCACCTCAGTAGTGGGGAAGATCATGGAGACAGCTTAAGGAACGTATTGATTTGTGGATCACCTGGTATCCACTGGAATGCAGGATTCAAGACAGCATGCTTTCATGGCAGGAAAGTCCTGTCAAAAAAATCTGACAGATTTCTTTAAATGGGTGACCAAGGTGGTGGACTAGGGAGGGGCGGTGGATACTGCCTACCTTGATTTCAGCAAAGCCTTCGACACAGTCCCGCATAGAAGACTGGTAAACAAGTTGAGGAGTCTGGTGATGGGACACAGGGTGGTGAACTGGGTCAAAAATTGGTTAGTGGACAGAAGGCAGAGGGTGGTGATAAATGGCACACAGTCGAAAGAAATGGTTGTCACCACTGGGGTGTCACATGGGTCAGTCCTGGGACCAGTCCTCTTAAATGTCTTCATAGCAGACATAGCAGAAGGGCTAGAGGGAAAAGAATGCCTGTTTGAGGATGACACCAAGATTTGCAACAGAGTAGATACTCCAGAGGGCATAGAGACAATGAAAAGAGACCTGGAAAAGCTGAAGAAATGGTCTGAGGTATGGCAATTAAGGTTTAATGCGAAGGAGTGCAAGATCATGCACGTGGGGAATAGAAACCCTGGGGAGACCTACATGTTGGGGAGTGAGTTGTTGACAGTCACCATAAAAAGAGAGGGATTTAGCAGTCATTATATCAGATGACTTGAAATCCACCAAACAGACCGCAAAAGCAGTTGGGAGGGGCCAGTGGGACGATAGGGTATATAGGGAGAGGTATTACAAGCCGTAGTAGGGAGGTGGTGATCCCACTGTACAAGACGCTGGTTAGGCCTCACCTAGAGTACTCTGTGCAGTTCTGGAGGCCACAGCTGCAGAAGGATATTAACAGGGTGGAAACAGTGTAGAGGAGGGCAACTAAGAAGGTGCAGGGTCTGCATGACAAGGCATATGGGGATAGACCTAGGGACCTCGATATGTACACATTGGAACAGAGATAGGAGAGGAGGGACATGATTGAGACTTTCAAATATGTTAAGAGCATAAATAAGGTGGAAGGAGATTTATTTTAGTCTTTGGTAACCAGGTAAGGCCCACTGGGCACAAGTGTCTGTTTTCGGGAGCGACCTGGGAGCACTGGGCGGTTAAGTGACTTGCTCAAAGTCACACAGTATGCAAGTGGAGGTTGTGAGAATCAAATTCAGGTCTGATCTGCTGGATGTATCAAGCTCGTTCACACCCGGTTCCTCTAACCTCTAGGCTATACTCCCAGCCTAGCATCTTCCAGTATAAAAAGTACAGTTGAACTAGAGGGCATGACATGAAGTTGGAGGGGAGTCACATAAGGGGTAATGAGAGAAAGTTTTTTTTTTTTTTTTTTTTACAGAGGGTGGTGGATGCGAGGAACCTGCCTCCAAAGGCAGTGGGAGCATGTACAATGGAGGGATTCAAGAGGGCATGCGATAGGCACAAGGGAATCATACATATGAGAGGGGCACAGCTGAGGCCGCTGACCTAGAACAGGCAGCAGGAGCAAATTGGTAAAATGGGCAGACTGGATGGGTCTTACGGTCCTTTTCTGCCATCAACTTCTATGTTCGATGTTTCTATTACTACAGGGAGTAATGCTATCTTCTAACACCAGGAATCCATCATTGATACTTTACAACAAGCAGACTCTCCATCAGTACCTTAGGAGGAGGGCTCCAGAACCTACTTAGGGAAAAGTTTCTGCAACACAGCAGTTTCAAAACTGGTATCCCTTCTGGACTGTATGCCCAGACAGTAGTACTTTGTGCAGATGTACACTGTTTCCCAAGTAGCAGCTTTGCAAATGTCTCATAGGGTGATGTTCCTTGTAGCTGCCCCAGAGGCAGAGGAACTCCATGTGGAATGTGCTTTAGGCCTCTGGGAGGGAGCCGTCCAGCTTTTTCATAACAGAACTGTATGCAGGAGACATCACCGTTAGAAAAAAAAAAAAACTGTGTACTTTGGAACCAGACATCCCTTGTACGGTTCTGGAACTGACATAGTGCCCTTTTTATATCTGGACAATGCAGTTTTTGTTCACCTGTACTGGAATGCTCAGGATATAGTATAGGAAGGGCAACCGACTGGTTCAGGTGAAATTTCAACACCACTGTGGACACCCAATGGCCCACTGGGTAGCGCTATGTGCTCCCACATTGGTGACCCAGGCTTGGAAGCAAGCCCTGGAGGCCAGTTGGGTGACACTAAGGGCTGTGTAAGCGTTGCTGGGTAGTAATGCTCCCAGACAGGGTGGGATGACGTCAGGTCCTGCCACTCTAGAGAGACCCCTGTAGCGGGCCAGGGAGCATGCCTCTCCTGCAGGAGAATGCTTAAAATGTGAGGACACTTAAGAGCAAGGCCTGATGTTGGAAAACACCCACCCAAGCTGCAGGATGATTCTCTGATCGCTGCAGCTCCCGCACCACCTACAGGGCCATGGGGACTTCTGGACTTTACTTCTAGGGTAAGTAGAACAAATTTCCTGTCTCATACCCTGCCACGAGGGGTTGATCTGTGGAGGACCTTCCCCAAGGTAGGCCAGTGAGGTGGTGGGTGATGGGGAGGGGGAGTCAGACAGGAATAAGGGTGGCTAAGCGGCAGAGGAAAAATCTTAAAAAAATAAAAAAAAGAAATTCCGACACCACATTAGGGAGGAACTTCCTATTAGTCCTCTGGACTACCTTATCCATGTGGAAGACAACGTAGTGTGGCTCTGTAGAGAGGGCTTACAGTTTGCTTATCCTCCTGGCAGATGTCGTCTCAATCAGAAAACATTTTTTCAAGTGACATTTTAAATCAGCAGTAGTAGCCACAGGCTCAAGGGGAGCCTCCATCAGATGGGCAAGGCAGATATTCAGGTCCTATGGAGGGACTGGGTCCCTTACGGGGGATACAGGTGACTGAGATCTTTAAAGAATCTTTAAAAAATAGGTTATGAGGCCAAGGACTTGTAGGCTGACACTGCTTCCAGATGTATGTTTAGTGGTGAGGGTCTTAAACCTAGGGGACTATATGTGTACCCGTTAGTCCAGAACAATAGGCAGCCATGCCTGCACTGGGAGTATTTTTCTGGGGGTACACAAGTATGAGAATCTCTTCCACTTAGAGGGGTATGCTTTTCTAGTTGCTGGTTTCCTAGAAAGCATAAGCACGTTCAGCACCCCCTCTGACAGATTTAAGCTAGAATATTTTAGCTCTTAAAGAACCATACCCTCAGGCGTACTGTTCTGAGGTCTGGGAATGTTATCCTGCCCTGAGACAAAGGCAGTAGGTTGTATCTCAGTGGTAGGTTGATTGGAGTCCTGCCAGACAGGGGCAAGAGCACTGAGTAGCAAGCCTGTCTGACATAGTCCAGGATTAGCAGGACTAGCAGGACCAATGGTTGCTGGCTCTCTTCCGAGCTTTATGCGCATTCTGTACGAGTGGAAATGGTGGAAAGGCATACAGAAACCTCCCTGTCCAATCCAGAACCACAGCATCCTCTGAGACTGCCCTTTGCTGATAGCCTGCAACAAAACTGTGGGAGTTAATTGCTTTCCCAAGTGGTAAACATGTCTATTTCTGGAGTTCCTGATCTTCTGAAAACTGAGGCCAGCACTTGTTGGTTCAGGGTCCTTTCATGGCTTCCCTGGCTGATTCTGCTTAGGACTCTACCAGGACATTGCCTTTGCTTGGCAAGTGAACTACAGAGATCTTTCATCTAGGGAATAAGTCAGGTTCTAGATCCTCATGGCCTCTGTGCAAGTCTTGAGGATCTTGTTCCTCCCTACTTGTTTACGTACTACACTGTCACGGTGTGTCTGTTGGGATCTGAACAGACTGACCTTGTAGCTGGGAGGAGAAGGACAGCATTGCCAGCAATACTACTCTGAGCTCCAGGAGACTGATGTATTTTTAGTTTTATGTATTTATAAATTTTGTTAACCAGGTTGGGACACTGGACAGATCTGACCCAAAGACACTGACAAGTCAATAATGAAGAATAATTAACATTAAAGAACAAAAATATAAAAAAATTAATTAAAACAAGTACGGTTTGAATTTTGCATCAGTAAAGACTTAAGCTTCATTTTGAACCCTGCCAAAGACTGAGAGAGCCGAAGAGCCTCTGGAAATGTATTCCAATATGAGGGTGCTGCGACTGAAACGGAGCGCAACCCACACTGCTTTTTGTGTATAATAGTGTTCAACAGAGTACCATTAGCAGATCTTAGCTTAGTAAGGGTAGAACGAACTTCAACCAAATCCGGCAAAGAGTAATAGCCAGAGGGGAAAACACATTCATAAAGCAAACATCCCAAAAAATTGTTAATTCTACCTCTAGGGGACATCCAACCTAACTGTGAATAAAGATCACAATAATGAGTTCTGTACGGAGAAGGCAAAATAAACCGACAAATAGTATTATAAGCAGCAGACAAGACTTTAAACTCATGACTGTTAAGATTTAAATAAAGGTAAACAGACATAATCCAAATGAGGAAGCAAAGACCCAACAGCAGTAGATTTTCTTGTTTCAAAAGAAAAAAAATTATCGAAATTTATAAATACCACCCACTTTTTGATTTATGATTTTACTGACTTGTTTAATTTGAAAGGAGTAAGTCAAGGAAGCATCAAGCCACACACCCAAATACTTAAATTGTTCAACCGAAGCATCCTCTAAATCACAAAGCAAAAATCTGGGGTTATCTTTCAACATAGCAAGGGTGCCAAAACCCATAAGATTTTGTTTTCTTAGCATTCAAAACCAAAGCATTATTCCAAAACCACTGACAAACATTCTTAAAATCAAACTCCAACGATTCAGACAATTTTGGCAAGGAACTAGCCTGTGAAAAAATAATTAAATTGTAAAGTAATGTATCGCTGGTCAAACATTGGGCTGGCAGTGAATTAATAAAGAAAATAATAAAGGGCCCAAAATAGACCCTTGGGGCACGCCACACTGTAAAGAAACAGTTGAGAGGCAGGAGACCCAATACTCACATACTGCTGGCGATGAGCTAAATAGTCAGAAATCCATCTTACAGCATTTGGGGAAAAAACAATAGCCTTAAGCTTAACTGAAACCAAATTATGGTCAATCAAATCAAACGCCTTGGTCAGGTCCAGAAACACCGCCCCGGTCATAAGACCTCTATCAAAGCCCCTAAGGACGGTGTCCATGAACCCGATCAAGGCAGTACCCGTCCCATGATCATGCCTAAAGCAGTGCTGCTCAGGACAGAGCACCCCATATGAATCGAGATGTTTCTTAATTTGAGCAGACACAACCTTTTCAAGAAGTTTGCTCAATGGATTCAATATGGAGATAGGTCTAAAGTCCTCAAGCTGCACAGCACATGACTTTTAAGGGAAGGGACTACTCCAGCGCATTTCCATTGAGAAGGGAACTGACCAGTGATTAATGAGAGATTAAAGATATGACATAAAGGATCAACAACTTGCAGAATACACATTTTCAGAAATCTTCCGTCCAACCCCTTACCACAATCGCTTTACCTTTCAGGCACCTCTTGATAATTTATTACCTTAAAACAGAAGGGAGGTCTGGGCTGGCCCTGTGGCACTGAGGGTTGAGGCACTGGACGCCACACCTCAAGCCACGCCGGCGACACGGGTTCAGGAATGGACTTGGGCTGCCGGGGATCGTGGGGGAACAGAGGATTGAGCATTCCAATGGAGGCTCTCCACCTCCTGGGGTGGGGTTACCGGGGATGCCTTGAGCATCAGACGCTCCCAGGGCCAGTGGAAGCACTGGCTTTTGGGGCTCCAGCAGTTTCTTCGAGAAGCCGGGGAGAGGAAGACGCTGTGGACGCTTGCAACGGCGCAGCATTAGCACGGCTGCTGACTAGGACTTATGTCCTTATGGGGCCGCTACCTCAGGGGCTAAAGGGGAGAAAACCAGAGGAAACATGCATACACCCTGGCTCCCCACGAGAGGAAACCAGGGTGGGGATGCCCTGTGGATGCCCAGGCGGATGGAGCAGGAGGGGGTACGAGGTCCCCTCCGAAAGCCGTGGGAGCTGGGCAAGCATAAAAAAAAAAAATAGAAGGGAGGTCTGCATACAGAACCATCCTCCACTGTCGCATGCGGTGGTAAGTCTTGCCTATAACTTGAGTAATCAGAAAATTTGGAGTTAAATTCATCATTTCAATTGGATCAGTAATCATGGAAATCATTTAACTGTAATTTGCCAAGCACCTTGCTGCTTTTAGGAGACAGCAATGTGTGCACATTAGCCCAAAATTTCTTGGAGTCAGATAATGTATCAGAAAACTGTTTGAGAAAAAAAAAAGAGGTTTTCGCATTTTTTACTAGCTCAGAAACTCGATTCTGAGACCAGTGATCTCTTAAGTGATACTGAATGTTCCTCATTTGAAATCTGGCCCATGGCACCACTGCTGTTGATGAAGTCATGTGGCCCAGTAACTGCAGGAAATCTCTTGGAGGCCTTGGTTGGCTCAGTGTAAAGGATTCTGCAGGAGCAATCAAATGTGATACCCTTACCTGTAGGAGGAAGGCTTCCCCTGCAGGGTATCCAGTTCTACGCTCATGAATTCCAATACTTGAACAGGTTCTGTTTAAGACTTCTGCAGGTTTATCAGGAACCCCAGACTTTCCATGGTGCTTTTCACCTTATGGAGAGAGCACCTTGCTTCTTGTTCTGTTTTCACAGAGTCTAGACAGTCTTCCAGGTAGGGAAAAACCTCCACACCATACCTCCTCAAGTGTGCTGCCACCCTAGCTAAGCACTTTGTAAAGACCACTGGTGCTGAAGTGAGGTCAAAGAGAAGGGCTGCAAACTGGTACTTGCAGTTTCCTAGCCTGAACTTGAGATATATTCTGTTGGTAGATCTGAATGGAATGTGAAAATAGGAAACTTTCAGATCCAGTGACCCTAGCCAATCCCCTGCTTGTAAGGGTGGTATCACGACGCACAATGTGACCATCTTGAATCTTTCCTTTTTGATATGTTTGTTCAGATATCTTGGGTATAAAAATGGGTCGCTACACCCCATTTTTCTTGTTGGTGAGGAAGTATCATGAGAATGGGCCCTTGCCCCGCTATGAGGAAGGGACCTTTCTACTTCTTTTACCTGCAGCAATTTCTTTACTTCCAGAATGAGCAGCATTCTTTACGTAGGTGAATGGGCTGGAATGTTTTCGGTTTCTGCAGTTTTGGAAACCTTCTGAACCACAGGACCAATCCCTAGCCACCATCTCCAGGAGCCACTTGTCTGTGATCATTTGTTTCTCATTCCTGGAAGGAGTGGGCCTATATTCACCCACTGGCAATGGTTGGGCAACCTGGGCAGAACTGTTAGGGGGTTTGTTTTGGCTATGGCTTGGGAGCTGGCGCTGCAGCAGCATGCCTGGAGCCATTCCTGTCTCTTTCTCTGTAGTAATCTCTTTGGGACTGATACTTAAAGGGTAGGCATAAGGTCTTGAATAGTAAACCCTGCCCTGCCTTCCCTACCATAAGGCCTGTAGGAAGTGGTGGACTTCTTTTTTTCAGTGCTCTTTTTGTAACTGGTCTTGTACTCATCCACGATTTTCATGTATGCCTCTGTCATCAAAAAGTGAATTTCCTTCACAGTGGAAATCCATGGCCTTGGTTTGAATGCCCTTGGAAAGGATGGTTTTCCTTAACCAGGAGAATCTTCTCAATATCACTGTGTGGCTGAGACCCTCAAAGCAGTCATTAGTGTCTATAGCCATATGGTGATTTTTAGTGGCATCCAGGGCTGACTTTGCTGTGGCAGCCAGGTCCTGTGCCACCTTAACTTCCACCTTATTAGTTACTGCCAGCACTGTATTTCATTGAACTTTCTGATACTGGCCCATACATTCCAAATAAGCTACCTGCCTAATAAGCAGGGAAGCTGTTGTATATACTTTTTTGCCACAGTATCCAGTTTTCTAGAGTCCTTTTCAGCGAGATGCACAGGGAAGGGGATCTTTGCCATCTCACAAGCAACTGCCTGGACCACCGTTTCATGATCAGGGTGAGCATGCAGATACTCCATCCCTGTCTGTCCACCTGATACTTAATTTTACTCTTTTAATTTGTGTCTGTGGTTGTATTAGGTGAAGACACAATTTTCAAGGTGGCTTTTTGTGTATGGGAACTAGCAGCTTTCTTGTAGGGACTAACCCCATCATATCCACAAATTCTGCTTTCTCTTCGGCCCCTACCGTTTCCTGTGAAGGAATGTGGAAGGTGCTCACCATTTGTCTAATAAATGAGGAGTATGAGGTATAATACTCTTCGGGCCTATGAGGGGAACCAAACTCTTGCTGATGTAAACAATCTGGTTCAATAGGTTCACCTTCCTCATAATACATCTCATCCTCCTCAAAAGGCAGATGCTCTGGAGCCTGAGCCAGTGGGGCAGGGGAGGCAGACATATTAATAATATCTCCCATAGCCTGGACAATCTACCATACTTTTGCCATGTCCTCTGCTGAGGGTATTTATCTTAGGTCCACTGCCTGCTCCTTTGCCTTTTCAGGAGGAGTGGAAAGTACAGTATTTTCTTTTGGTTTTTTGGAAGATACAGGGCAAATTTTCAAAGGCTGATGCAGGACTTTTGTCAAGCCCTGCGTCAACCCCTATGTTTGGCGCAACTGTGCCCGATTTTAGTACACTGGGTGCAGCTGTGACACTTTCCATGATTTATGGCATCTTGCACCAAATGCTTGGCACAAGCCCTGTAAAAAGGGTCCCTAAATGGCACAAAGTTAGACTGGGGGAGCTGGTCTCACTTGTGGCATTTGGTGCACCTGACAGAAAATAGTGATCTGCGTCAAAGGAATGCCACAAGCACCTTGCACCGTATGTTTGGCCACCAGGGACTTGAGGCATCCACAAGTGTTTATAAAACTGGGCCCACTGTTTCTAGTGCCTGCTCTGAGGCTCTTTTATTTGTAGTTTTGCCATCACTGGATGCAGGGCTGCTTCTTTCAGACACCCTGGTATCTTTATCATGCTTATCTGATGGATGAGCTGCTTTATCTTTTTTTCTTTGACCCATTTGACAGGGACTGCTGCTGTTTTTTTTCTCCATCAAGATATTTACCTCTATTGCGGCAGGCTGTGGTACTGCCATCAGCCAAACCTATAGAACTCTGGGGTCGTTCAAGATCTTCAAATGCTATGCGTGTCCCAGTGGACCCCCAGAGCTGGCCTGGAGGCTTCATCCTTCCACAGCCCTTGTCTTTGTCCTCCAGTTTTTCTCCCAGTTATCCCAGGACCCCAGACAGACAGGCGCATGTGCGTGGAGGCGCACATGTGTCCTCTTGCTCTGGTCACAGTCCCTTCCTCCCACCCTACTTGCCTAGTGCCCTGGCTCCCTCAGCTTGCACTGCCCTGTGGCCTCCACCAGGAGGCTGCCAAGAGCCGAGGGAGGCTCCAATCCTCCCTGAAAGAAGAGCTGCCTGACGGCAGCTCAATCCTGCACTGCACCCCCCCTTCTGCCGGCCTCCGATGGCTCGTGCTCATTCCCAAATATGGGTCACCGGTGCGGGGAGAGGTAAAGCATCCAGCACCTCAGCCCTCTATGCCACCAGGCCGGCTGACTGCTACTGTTTTTGAGAAGATGAACCCTCCGATGCATGCTTTTCACCATCATTAGGAACTCCTTCAGACCCTTTATTATGTTTTGGTGACAAAGAGGCAAACTGAGAAGCCATAAAGGTTTCTCTTTATTTAGCTCATTTCCTTTGGGTTTTAGGGCAAAACTTTTCACAGACCTTACAATTGATAAAATCATGATCTGGACCTAGGCATTTTAAACAGAGCTTGTGGCAGTCTGCCCTTGCCAGGAGCTGGAAACAATTTGTAGAATTTTTGAAACCTGTGCACTCCGTTTTCTTTTTCTTAGGTCTGTCAGTCATGCCAAACACGGAAGACCTTAACAAAAATGTTCTCTCAGTTCCTAATCACATTAAGGATAAATTAGCAGAACCTGTATATGTAAGTGTGGCTCTGTGAAAAAGGATTTACCACTCTGGGTCCCTATAAACAGGAAATGCATTTAAGAGGTAGGACAAAAAGACACAGCAGGAGATTAAAAGGAGGCCGATTAAGGGGTAATGTGAGGAAGTTCTTTTTCACAGAAAGGGTGGTAGATGCATGGAACGGCCTACCTCAGGAAGTGGTGGATATGAATACAGTGTAGGGCTTCAAACAGGCATGGGATAGACATAAGGGAGCAATACAGATGAGTATGAAAAAAATAGGTCATTGACAGAGTAAAGGCCTATGGCACATTCATAAGGTAGAAAAACTGGGCAGACTAGATGGGCCTTGCGGTCCTTATCTGCTGTCAACTACTATGTTTCTAAGAAAAACGCCAGAAAACGTACCATTTTAAAATTTCGAATTGTAGCCTTATTTCGATGGGGAACCACATTCGAAACAGTAAAAAAAAAAAAAAAGCTGAGTTGAAATTAGATTTTTTTTAAAGAAATTATGTCAGTTTTTAAAATAATCAATGCAGTTTCTGGTGGGAATTGAGTTATGCTGCGACCTTCTCTAGTTCCTGGGAACTGATCAGGAACCAGAGAAAATAATGTCAAAAATTACAAATACATCCTAACTAACGTGGAGTAGTCGAGTAACTAACTCAACTGGAAACCTAGAAAAATAAAACAATACGAGCTAAAAACCAGAATACCTGAGCTGTACTTTGAAGTGACTGCTCGCTTCAGTGGAGAAAGAAATCTAGCATTAGAAGCTATAACGGAATGGGACCACAGTGGAGAGTTTGAACATTATTTCTAAGTTCCATAATTAGCATAAAGTTCTAGCTCCGGGGCATCACACTCTGCTGGGAGAATGGTGCTTGTAAAGCATCAGTGATGGATTCCTGGTTGTTAGAAAGGGGTTATTTTGTAAATGCAGGTCATTCAACATCATAAAATCATTGCAATTTCAGTCTAAAAAAGCCTTTCATGCTGATTTCATGAAAAAAAAACTGCCAGGGAACTGCTGAAACATGGGCTACAATTTAAGGAGAGGCCAGCACTGGGAAAGGAGATGTCAGGTCCGTCTAGATGGCAGACAGTCACAAACTCATGAAATCTGCGCAGAGGATTCCTCTAAACCTCAGTATCCATCTATAACCACCTGGCTGAATTTCGCCACCCCGCCCAGGGCAGAACGGTAGGAACTCTAGTCCTGGTACTGTTAAATCATGGGCCTACAGCCTGGCCTACCTCATGGCTCCTTAAGGCTAAAAGGCCTACAAAACTTGACCACCACATGGAGTATCGCGCTCAGACGCGCTGAACTACTCTCAGAACTAGGGGCTGATATAGACCTCCACCTTAAAAATGGAGACTGGAATTAAAATAATATCTGACTATTATGTTAGATACCTATACGTGGCATAAGTGCTCTCAAAGGCATCAAGTTAAAATGACATCCTCTGTTTTTTCTTTTTATTTGAACTATGTCTGGGTATTTGAAGCTAGATCCTGGTGGCCTGTGATCTTAAGCAGCAATCTATTTTATTTATAGACATAGCCCTAGGTATAACATGATATACAGTATAACAGAGTACTAGTGACTGAACACGATACAATGGTAAAACATTACAAGCAGACTAATTAAGGAAGTGAGTAGGTGCATAAGCTGCCGTAATGGCAAGCCCATATCTTTATTATTTATAGGGACTAAACATTATTTGGATGTTTTTTACTTTATTGCAATTTAGTAATTGTCTTATTCTCATTTGTTTTAGCAGGGGCTATTTCAGGGGCCCGAGATCGCTATCTTTGGATTTCCCCCAGTGCATCATGAATCTTTTAAGGTGACACAAACAGGGTGAGACACAGGGATCTCCCCTACCTTGGAAGCACTAAGTTTGTCAGTTTTAGACTTTATTGGTTTAAACTAGTTCAGACCTTTATATTTGAATCAAGGTATTTAGTAAAAGATGCTAATGCAACTAAAATGTTTATAGCCCTGTTGGCTAAGTTACAATGGTTGAAATGTTTATATTGTTTGAGTAGATGGTTAAGAAATATTTCCTTTGTATTTCACAGCAGGATGCAACAAGATGATCAGGGTTTAACTCGAAGGGACTCTATTAACAACAGCAGGACCAGAAACAGGTCTGGGAATAGAAAGAAGGGGGTTTCAAATGATAGTAAAAACTATAGTGAAGAACAGAAAATCAGGCAGAAAGATGGAAGGTGTATTGCGACTCAGGGGACACATGTTCTGCTCATATGTTTCGAGGGAGTTTTTACTTTGAAGTAACTAAAGATGGCAATTAACACAGTACAATTTTTATCCCTTAACATTAATGGACTTAGCAATCCGATCAAATGAACACGTCTGTTTCAATATATTAAAAAACAGTCCAATAATGTTATTTATTTACAGGAGATGCCTTTAACAGACAAAGAGCACCTTAAATTGGCATGGGGAGGGGGCAATTTTAGCATCTTTCACTCTTCCTATTCAAAGGGAAAGCGAAGGGGAGTAACAATATTGATTCCCTCTACCACCCAGTTCCAAGCTGAGTCACAGTACACAGACCCACAGGGTTGTTTTGTGATTCTGAAAGGGCAACTGTATGGTAAGCTAGTTACTTTGGTGAATGTCTATTTTCCACCACAACATTCACCTACACAATTTAACTGTTTTTTCTCTAAATTACTAGATTATATGGAGGGCTGTTTGATAATGGGGGGATATAAACTTAACCTTGCAACCACATCTGGACTCTTCAACTCCATCCCAATACTACCTAATACCATCCCAAAAGCTATTCCCGGCACAACAGAACTCTTTGGGTAAATGGATGTCTGAGGCACTTTTATCCTACCTCCAGGATATATACCTGCTATTCACCAAGATACAATACCTGCTCGAGGTTAGATTATTTTTTTTTATCCAAAGAACATTTAGATTGGGCACAAGACCTGACAATAGGACCCAGATTTTTATCTGACCACTCTCCTTTATTCTTGAAATTAGATTTAAAAATACTAAAAATGTCCACTAGGTGGCGTCTCAATACTTCTTTAATAAAGGAGGACGCTTTTGAAACCAGATATAAAGACAAGATTAAACAAATACTAACAGAAAATACTACTCCTGAAGTGTCTGCACCCATAGTCTGGGATACACTGAAAGCAGTCATACAGGGAGAAATTATTGCTTATGCAGCCAATAGGAAGAAAAAATGGGAATGTAACTACACCAGGCTTCATACAGAACTGCAAGAACTACAAAACAATACCAATTTAACTAAAGTAGAACTTAGAAACCAGATTAATCAGAGGAAAAACAGCCATACAAAAGATTCTAGATGAGAAAACACAGCAGGCTTTATTTTACATTAAATCATACACATTTGAAGGGGGGCCCAGAGGGGCCAGAAACCTAGTTCGCAGACTGAGGGATCATAGAACTGCAACATATCTGACACATTTTAAAGATGTAAAACACAATGTTTATGCTAGAAATACAGTTCAGATTATGGAGGTCTTTAAGAGTTTTTATTCTCAATTATATGAGAAACCCCCAGAGTCAAGCGAATCAGCATATGAGGAACTCTTTAGTCGAATTACCCTTCCTAAAGATACACAAAATATGGTTGAATGATTGAAAGCACCAATACGGGCAGAAGAACTCAAGAAGGCAGTCTCCCACAGTAAAACTCTAAAAACCCCAGGTTCAGATGGACTGCCTTCAGAATGGTACAAATCCTTTTATAACAATTAGCCCTAGCTTTGTTAGCAGCTTTTCGTGAGGTACAGGAGAGTGGACTCCCTCCACCCTCATGGGCCTACACTAATATTTCCCCTATTCTGAAGCCAAATTAAACCAGTCAAACTACCGAATTCCTATAGACCAATATGCATCTTAAACACAGACTGTAAGCTATTCATGTCAACTTGGGCTTTTAGAATAGATGAACTTATGCCACACCTCATACATACTGATCAGTCTGGTTTTATTCGGGTCCGGCAGACCACAGACAACATACGGAGAACTATACATCTTCTGGATTGTATAAACCAGAGGAAGATTCCTGCCACCTTTATTAGCCTTGATGCAGACAAGGCTTTTGACCGGGTCAGATGGCCCTTTCTGTGAAAGACGTTGCCTGAATTTCGCCTGCCAATAGAATTTATACACCTAATGAAAAGAATATATACCTCCCCCAAGGTATGTATCAAAATAAGTGGACAGCTATCAACACTTATCTTGCTTAATAGAGGCACAAGACAAGGTTGCCCCTTATCACCGATTCTTTTTGCTTTTTATATTGAACCCCTTGCCAAACTCATACGACAACACCCCAGCATCCACAGTATTACTCTTTGGGGCCGGAAATTCTCTCTTTCCCTGTATGCAGATAATATATTGTTAACACTATTGGAGCCAGAAAGCTCTATTCCAGCCACGTTGGAAGTTATTCAGCTTTTCTCTGTTGTTTCTGGCTATAAAATAAAAATACAGAAGACAGGAATACTGCCTCTGAATTTTTCTCCCACCCAACGCCTGAAAACACTCTTCCCAGCTAAATGGAGAAATAATAAAATAAAATACGTGGTGGTATATCTTCCTAAAAACTTAGAACATCTGGAACTTTTTAATTTGAAACCATTGTCTTTAGAAATAGAGGTGTTTCCATTCTGTTCCAGGATACAGGCTATACGATTGACAGTTTTCCCTAAGATATTGTATTTCTTTCAGACTCTGCCTCTTACCTCTGCTCGATTCTACTTTGTCTCCTGGCACAGAATCATGTTGAGGTTTATATGGTCAGATAAACATCCAAGAGTTTGGTGGTCAATACTACAATTACCACTCAATAAAGGTGGTTTAAACCTTCCAAATCTAAGGGAATAACATAGAGCAGTTACTTCCAAATTAGTAATGATCTGGCTTAATAGGCAGATGCATCCCCTTTGGAAATGCACTGAATTTGTGATAAATGATTTATTCAACATATATCCAATAGTATTTGCACCCCCCTCCCCAAAGGTTTAGAGACTTTGCTTTTGAGCTAGGGATACTCTGAAGACCTGGTATGAGATAAGGGCACTCCCGGCCTTAGAGGACATTTTCCATTATTTCAGACCCTTAACTAGTGAGAAGCATTTTATTCCGGCACAAATGGAGCATGCTTTCAGAGAATGGACTTTAAGAGGGCTGACATTGATATACCAATTTTTGGATACCCAGGGGGTGGTGACTTTTGCCTCCTTACAAACTAACTTTCATCTCCCAAATTCGCATCATTATAGGTACCTGCAGGTTAGAACATTTCTTACACTGAAGAAACCACCTCGGAATGCTCTCCCTAATCCTATCCTACCCATGATCAAACTCCTCATCAATGCCATGAGAGGTAGTGAAAATACACACCTGATAGGGCTTATATATGGAGCATTAAGAAGCTATTGGCCTGACTCGACCAGGGATGCACTGAGCGCCTGGAATCAGGAATTAAATCTCCAAATGATTTAAGCGAAATGGCTGGAACCAATTCTACCATCCATGAAAGTCTCCCAGGCTCCATACTGGGTTGAATTTATATGGAAATGCAGAATTCGCTTTGTTAATACATCAGACAAACTAGTCAAGTTTTTGCCTCCAAGCTATGGCACATGTTGGAGGGGCTGTGGGGAAGTATTGGCTAATACGACCCCCATCTTTTGGGCCTGCCCAAAGTTAACTTTATACTGGAACGAGAGAAAACAGCTTGCAACAAATAGTGGGAAATGATTTTAAGTTAATTCCACAATATGCCCTTCTTTATACTGGAGAGGATGACTCAATCTCGCCTAGTAAGAGCAGACTACATTTATATTTAGCGGCAGCAAAGAAAGCTATAACCTGCCTTTGGCATACCAGTACGCCCCCAACATTGGCTTCATGGCATTCAGTAATGACTGAAATGTATTATTTGGAGTGGATCATAGACAATAGAACAGGAAGAACTAAACAATTTGAACTGACATGGAGACCCTGGGTGTTTTGTATAACTCTGATAGATGAATAATCTGTCCCTTGACCTAACAAAATGATAATAACATATAATATACAATGTACTGTACTGTACTGTCTGAAGCCTTCCTTCTCCTATATTCATGCAGAACCAGAATCACCTTGCGTCCTTCTGGAAGATGATAAACTCCCTTCTTGATCCCCCTACTAAACGAACATGTCCAGCCCTTAATATTGACAGGAACACCATCTCGGACCCTGTTTCCATAGCAGAGCTCCTAAATAAGTTATTCATCTTCTGTGCCCTCCCAACCCCCCACTCCCCTAACTTGGCCAAGCCACCCTGTTCACCCTCCAGCTTCCTCTTTCCTACCGCATGAAGTCCATCATGCACCATCCTCCCTTAGCATGACCAAAACCAGCCCCGACGGTTTTCACTCCAAACTACTCCGTATCTCTGCCGCCTCTATTGTGACCCCCCCTGACTCACATACTAAATGTCTCTCTCTATACACAGCCACCGTTCCAAAAGCTTGGAAATCAGTCATTATCATCCCTCTGTACAAAGGTGATGCCCCTTCCCTCCTGGGAAATTACAGGCCCATTTCACTCCTCCCCGCTCTTGCCAAAGTCCAGGAATCTCTAATTTTGTCCAAACTGTCAGCCTTTCTCTCCTCCAAAAGTTCCCTCTCACCCGTACAGTCAGGCTTCGGAAAGCACCATCACCATCCTTCTAAATGTAACCGGCTCCATCTTGTCTGCCATGGACAGCAGCCATACCACAGCCGCCATATTCACAGACCTGGCCAAAGCTTTCGACTCTGTCTCCCACCTACTTCTACTCCACAAACTTAGTTCTTTCAGCATCGCCCAACTTGCCATAGCCTGGTTCCATTTGTATCTTCATGACAGACAACAATCTGTTTAAATAAGCAACGCTATATCCACCCCTCTCCCTATTGTATCAGGTGTCCCCCAAGGCTCTATACTTGGTCCCGTCCTCTTCTCTCTGTTCATTAACGACCTTCCCTCCACCTGCCCCTCCTCCAAGGTGCATCTTTATGCAGATGACACTATCATCTTTGCCTCGGGCCCCTCCTTCGACTCTGTTCTCCCCAACCTCCAACTTGACTTCAATAGAGTCCAGTCCTGGTTTCTCGACAACCTGCTCACACTAAATACAAAAAATCCCATCACCATGGTCTTTGGCACCAGGCAAAAACTTGCTACCCTCCCTGCCCCCAAATGATCACCACCCTGGATGGCTCGCCGCTGGAGCTAGTCCCAAATTTCAAGTATCAGGGTGTTTGGCTGGATAGCCACCTTAACTACTCCACTCACATAGAGGCCATCTTCTCCAAACTCCGTCCCAAACTCACCATCCTTTATCACCACAAAACCAGATTGCCTATCCCCACCCGTTGTGAGCTTGTATGCAAAACAATCCTGCCCATCACAGATTATGCCAACATTGTCTACGGAATGGCCCCAACATCCTCTCTCTCCAGACTAGATACCCTTCTCAACTCTTTCTGCCGTTTTGCCACTACCCCCCCCACGCACACCACTGCCTACTCTACTCCACACTAGTCCTTGCTCTGCTTTCCCACCAGAGAGCCATCCACTGTGCCTCTTTCATAGCTAAATTTTGGTTTGACTCCCTACCCCCTCACCTCACTTCCCACCTCACATCAGCCACTTCCTAAACTACTCTCTTCGCCGCAGGGACCCACGCACTTTCCACCTGCCCCAACCTCACACTCTCATTGGCCAAGCTGCCTTTTCCTACCATCTCCCCCTTCTCTGGAACAAACACCCCTCTAATCTCCACCTGGCCCCCTCTCGTCCGGCCTTCTCCCAACTTCTCAGGCTCCTACCCACCCCACTTTGACTCAACCGTACAAATGGTCCCAGCATGCAGCAGAGGCCCCTCACAGTCTCTACTCACCCTCCCTAGCCCCCGTCTGCACCCTGCCCCTCTCCGCTCATCTACTCTACTCACTTACTGTTCGTTTTAATATAAATATTGTATTACTTTCCATGTAAAAATGTCTGTACATACTGATTGTATTCTTCACCATTTTTTACTCCGGTTTTCTCACTGTACACTTTGTACCAGGGTCGCACCTGGAAACAAGCCTCGGCTCAGTGTGCTTTTCCTGGTCATCAACATTTTAAATAAAAAAATATATACATATATTGAAAAACTGGATCGTGTAAAGTGATGAAAGTCCCATATAATTTTTAAATTAGTAAATTGTATCTGTACTGTAAAGATGCTGTAAAGTGAAAAATAAGAAAAATAAAGAATATAAAAAAAGATTATAATTAGGCTGTTTTCTTTAGTTGCTTGTTTTTTCTTATTTGATTTTCTGCTAGTTTACATAAATCATATATTACTTTTGGCATATTTAAATAATGTGATATGTTTCTAAGATACTTTTCATAATAGCTCCAAAGTAGTCTGTAGTAGACATGTTACTTTTTTTACATGTCTATAAATCTACAAATATTCATAGTAGGGTTCAACTTATTTTGAAAACTGCAACCAGAACAGTACTGACTGAGACAGAAGTCTTAACTAGGCTTACACTATATAATAAAAAAACAATAACACTAATTTGAAACTACTTCCCTAAGATCTCAAAAAACATCAGACCCTTTTCTGTTAAAAGAGCATATTTTCTTGTTCTCCAACTCAAAAATGCATAATTCTAATCAGAATATTAAACAGATTTAACGGGACATTTTTATTCACAAGACAAAAATCAGACTAAAAGCTAGATGTTGCAGAGCCCTGCAGTCAAATCAGTCACAGCCGCTGTGAGTAGATCCAACTTATTTTGTTTACTGGCACTCGTTACTACCGTTATGGACCTGGCATTGAGAAAGGAACCCCATCTGTGGCGGAAATATCTGGGAATTCTTGGCCAGCAGACCTAGGTGTTCTTCCCAGACATTCTACATTACTGTATTCCATGCAGCCAATCGCCACACCTCTAGAATTAGTTGGTTAACTTTCTATAACTCATGGGGTTTTCTTTTGGTTTCTGTTTTTTTCTTTAAACTGTCATAAAGACATGTTATTAATAGTCTATGTTGATCGTTTCTGTACTTTTAATTTTGTACCAATGATATGCTGGCAAATTTTTAACC
The DNA here is from genome assembly GCA_016271365.2 of Neoceratodus forsteri. Classification (NCBI taxonomy): domain Eukaryota; kingdom Metazoa; phylum Chordata; order Ceratodontiformes; family Ceratodontidae; genus Neoceratodus; species Neoceratodus forsteri. The sequence continues at coordinate 1,677,651,664 of CM057455.1, forward strand.
AGGACCATCAGATTGGAAGAGATACCAGACAACAGCACTCTGCACACATGTGTGTGTGCATTGCTGCAGGGCTGATATCCCTAAGGGAGCAATCCAGAGATTAAAAAAAAAAAAAACCCTGATCTGCTAGGGTACAGTGTGAAGTCCCCCTTCCCCCTTCAGAGACAAACACATTACTGCTTGCCACTCCACCAACCACCGTAGTTGTCCTGGGCAGGTTGTGGATATGTGAATACCAGAGAAAGATGGAGATGGAGCAGAAGTCAGGTGGCAAAAAAGCTTGACTGAAAAAGACGAATGCTACTAGCATTGACTATATATAAACAGCATGCTCAATACAACTGAAATAGTCCCTTGTTTTGGTGTGATTTTAGCAATACAGCATCCTAGTCTATTTTTATAATAACAAAAATTAAAATAGTCGTTTGGCAGTTTTATACCTCAAATTTAATTATGTGTATACTGTAGGCCACTGTCATCCCCCATTTCGACTTAGAAGGGTCCAGAATAATTCCAAAGAGGTTGTCAGTACTCCTTTAAACAGCAGCACCTGAGGAATTGGGCATATATGGTATGATAATATAATGACTGCAGCTCTCACTCAGATTTTTAATTCAGTGTATGCCCACTCCACAAGGTTTTATTATTATTTTTGGCTTGTTTTATAGCTCAGATAGTGGAAAAAAGATTCCTCAATGATTATATACCAGTGATATAATAAGCTTTGGCATTTAAACCTGATTGATACAGCTGCCCTTGATAGCAAGATTTTTAATACTTATTTATAATCAACGGGAGTCAAGTTTAATAAATGTTCACAAGTAGATGGTAAGTAAAATGGCTACAGGGCAGGCATTAAGCAAACACATATTGAAATTTATGAGCCACATGGAAAACAATCCTCTTAATGACTTTGGACTTGTAACTACTACTGGTGACATAGCAGACATGATCTTCACACCATCTTTGATGTCTGCAGCTAGGGCAAGAATGGTTGCTGTTTTTCTCTGGTTAAAATAAAAAAGTTCAGGTTTGAGCTCTAGCAACCCTTCCCAGCTACCCTGTACTGTACACATACTGTGACCTACATTTCACTTACCAACTCAAATAGGAAGCAGGTGCATAACTCACACAAAGAGCCGTTGGACAGAACTACAATTGTGGTAGCTAGGAAGACTGTTTATAATTAAACAAAACCACCAGCTACAGAGTCATGAATATAAATCCTGCTTTCTGGTCCACCTATTAGGTCCTCTCAAAAAAATGTAGCAATCTATAATACATAATTCATTAGCTTTCGTCACCCTACTGCTGACCTTTCAAGTCACTTAAGAGTTCTCTCTCACAGATCTGGTGTTTTTATTCCGCCAAACACAATTCCAACCATCTAATGATCAAAACCTTGAATGAGCATCATAACACACTACAGTAATAACTGCTTTAGTGTGTTCTTGAAATGAAACACTAGCATTCCTAACTTCTCTTGTATTTCGATGCAAGTTCCCAAAACATTACTGACTAAATATTTAAACAGACCAATCACACATCTGTCACAAGATGCAAACCTACAAGCCAGAATGATATCATTGAGCTTGAAAACCAGGGTGGTCCGGGGGGCAATGTTAGTACCAGTAGTGTTTCCAAGGGAACAAAATGAAAACAGGTGTCATCAAATTCAAATTAAAGTTTTAGTTCTATTTTAAACTACCTCAAACAATGTTTCCATAAACTTTATAACTGATACTAGCACAAAACTGACAATATTTTATGACAAGAACAGGCTTATAAATTGTCTGTAGACCATCAAGTTGAAGCTGTAACAAATTTAGACTGATTGGCACATATTCAATTATCATGCAGTATCCCCCCTTTTAGAAAACACTTTGAATGCATATCAAAAAGTAACATAATTCCCACTAAGAAAACTAGGTACTAACATACTTTGTATTTAAACTCAATCTGGTCCCTGTATATTTTTCATAGAAATTTAAAGAATAAACACTGCAAATTAATCTCAATTGCATTACTGTTGGCAGGAATGAACAGCAGATAGATTCAGGTTATGTCAACCTTCCTTCACTGTACTGTTCTATTTTTTCCCACTAAGAGAGGAAATACTGTAATACAGGGATCCTCCTACTCAAAAGCAAGTACGAAGGTTTTGCACAACCTGTATAGAGATAAAAACCACAATGTATGAAAACTTCAGTCAGGCACTTGGCAAGCTTACAGATTACGTGAGACTTTCTAAGTATGGCCTACATAAAATAAAATAAATTTTAAAGGACGGAAAGCATTTAAAGAAGAGGAACTTATCAACTAGTAGCACATAAACAGAATTAACAGCAAGGGGTATGTATCTGCTAAAATGAGCATTTTAAACTTGACTATGTTCAATTGTAAATATTTGTTTCACATATCACTTATCCCACAAGGTATTTCAAAAACACCTGACTGTCCACAACTGATGTCACATTAATGTACTACTGACACATCAGTCTACTGCTATTTAGAAAATGGCTGGAATTGATTCTGAAACCAGACTGGCAGAAAGCAGTTCCAACCTGAGTGTCTATTTTGTGATAGACGCCCGGTGGAAAACAAGTGCCAGTTTGGGGTGCCGTGCCCCATTACTGACAGTATCATTGGGCACCCCGAATTTTCAGTCTCACCAGCTGCCACTTTTTTTACCCTCACATAATGAGCGAGAGACCTCTCATCCCCAATACGACTTCATGTGGCACAAAGTAAAAGTTCTGCTACTCGCCACATAGTTCTCGTTAGCTAAAATAAATTTAAATAACAAAATGCAGTCCTACCAAAACAGTCTTTCCCAAAGCCGGCCCAGTGGCACTGAGGGTTGAGGTGCTGGAGCCGCCTGCACTGCCACCAGCGACCTGGGTTGGGGCCAAGCTTGGCGCTGAGGATGACCAGGTGAGACAGGCTGGGGCGCCCACGGCTTGCTTGTCTTCTCGGGCGGGGCTTTCAACCCAGCAAGCGTGACCCTTGGCTGGAGGCTGGAGGCGCGACAGCAAGCTGGAGTCACTGGGGCATGATTGGTCACCAGCACAGGCCGACGACCAATCAATCTCAGGGGCTGCTCCTTCAAGGAAGGAGGGGGAGGGATGTTGCTGACGTTGGCATATGCACTATGATGTATGGGCCCACCATGTCCCACAGGAACAGAGGACACCATAAGCAGACTGCTGGGCGGAGGGCGTAACTGCATACAATCAGCTTGGTTTCCAATCATAAACCAGACGGAGGAACTATTTTATTACAAAACTTCTATTAAACTAATTTTTAACAAACAGATTTTTTATTAAGCTTTTTTTTTTTTTTTTTACAGTGCCATTTTCTAAGTGTAATAATACCCTCCAGGGTGGTCAGTATTGGAGAATACGGACCATCCAGAGGTTATAAGGCCCTCCCCCTGTGGCATTGGGCCTCATTACGCCCCTGGGCGGTCCAGAATTCCCCAATACCGCCCACCCTGTTGGGTATTATTGCTTACATAAAGGACCGTGGTGTGCTAACGATCAGAATATTCTCAGGATTCCTTTTTTCTGCCATGGTTGAGTCGGCAAAATGCACTTTAAACCCTGGTAAGGACAACTAAAAATGTAAAAAAGCTATCTCTAGTAAGTAAGCAATAAGAGGAGATAGGTCGTGGGTTACAGATCTTGAACTGCACACCCAGGTGCATTGTGAGCCACTAGGTGCTTGCACTGACAGCCTTCAACCTCCTGGAAGTGCAGATCAGGAACAATAAACCCACACCCTGAAGTATCTTACTGTGTTAAAAAAGGGGCCCCCATTAAAAAAAAAAAAAAAAAAAGAATAAAATACTTAAAACGTTACATTTATAAAACTTTTTTTTATTTTCTTTATTAGTAAAAAATGAAATAGTTCTTCATCTATGTGTGTGTGTCAGTAGGTGGAGCTTTTCATACGTGCCAGCCAGTCATATATGGGACCCTCAGCCTGCATCCCCATGTTGTTTTTTGAATTTTGTTTTGGTTTCTGAAAAGGGGCTGCCTGTGGCATGCTCTTGAATTTGCTTGATCAATAAATTTGCTTTGCACCAACGTCCCTGCCATTATTTGCTTTATTTCTGTTGTGTGTGCCAATAGTGTTTAAAAGGGGCTTACTGAGGCATACCATCCTTCAAAGTGTGCCCAGACTGTTTTCTGTCTGTTCTGAAATGTAAACTTCCAGTATGGAAACAGAGACAGTTGTGTGCGGGCAGTAAATTCAGAGTACGACAGTAGATACACAGATACATAGACAGTGTTGGCAGATAAGGGACTATGGCCCACCCAGTCTGCCCATTTGAGCTTGTAAGTTCAGTTTATGTTTTCCTAGAAGTCTGTTGCCCCTGACCCCTGTATTATCAGGGGATGAGAGAGGGACAAAGTACAGGCTGCAGCAGATTTTAAATCCAGAGGAGCTGTTAGCACTACAATATTACAGTATTAAGTAATTACTGTCATTAGCTATTTGGGAGCGGATACACCGGGGTGCAGGAATGTCCAGTATTGTGGTGGTAGCAGGAGACAGACATGAAAATCAGGAGTGATGCTTGAGTGGCCTTAAAAATAATGAGATAAAAAGGTGAGAGAAGTTAAATATATTATAATATATGGATATTGAAAATAATACCACACAAAAGTATTCAAACAAATACTGGTAATAGCACAGAGCAAAACTGATAATAGTATCATCTGTAGGTGATAATAGTATCATTCAGATTCCGTAATACTAGCGTTCCGAGCTCTGAACGATACTATTATCACAAAATCTGAAGAACACAACCGCAGGCTCTCCCACACCATTCAGTGGTTGCCATGCTCCCCTTCCCCCAAACTGTCAATCAGACAGCAGCGTCCACAGGTTCCAAATCACGGCTCATGATTGGCCACTTTCTGTCTGTGGGTGGGTGGAACACTTTAAATAACATGGCGTCCGTCTCTCGCTTAGCGAGAGAGAGTATCTCATCTTCACTGTTTCCCCATTTTTCTTTTCTTTCAAGTAAACACATTTTCTGGTCGATTCTGCCTTCCCTGAACATGAAACAACAAAAAGGTAGAACTATCCACAAAACTTAATCATGGGATGCACTCTAAACTACAGAGACAGAAGGTGGGGGGGGGGTAGTTCTTGGACACGCAGTGAGCGAGTCCTCAGTGTAGTGGCAGACACACAGTGAGCGAGTCCTCAGAGCAGTGGTGGCCCATCCTCACAACATGCCACAAACAAAGAGCTGCACAATTTCAAAATCGGATCCCGGTATTACAAAGAATAACAAATAGGTCAGAACATATTATTCAGGAGTAATACCATCAAGAGGTTCGCTCTCGAGGTTCCCTTGTCCCCAGAACCTCTTGATGGTATTACTCCCTTGTAATACACTCTCACCTATCTATTATTCTATTTATTTAAAAAATGTGTGTATGTGTGTGTGTGTGTGTGTATGTATTTATAGGGTGAGACAGGAGATGAGAGGGTCCTTTTTTTTTTTTGCGATTCTTTTTCTCTCCAGTCACTGATCACTGAACCCTCCCTCAGTCATCACCCCAGCTGCTCCTGCCCTGCCTGAGACCCTGCCTACCTAGGGACCCCAGACCCACCTGTGACACACTTGTAGGCAACCCCCTGGCTTACACCCTGCCTGAGGCCGGGCCGCCTTCTGCTCTTCGGCACTTCCTTAGCAGTATCCAGTGGCTTAGAGATGGAGGTAAAGATTGAAGGTAGTCATGACCCATGAGGACAGGGCCCGGCAGTAGGCGAGGGGCAGCAGTGCAATGTTGTTCGTCCAATCAGGATCTTTCCTTGTTCTAATTGTGGTACTTCCCTCCCTCCTATCGATGTGTATGCAGTGATGTCCAGAGAAGGCGTGCATACTCCCATGCATACCACACTGACGTCCGCCATGGTCCATCATCTCCCGATTTGGAGGACTGCCAGCGCAACACCTCCTAGCCACCACCAGGCGGTACATTGATGCCATAGTCTACCTACTCGCCCACCCCAGAGAAAGCATTGGACACTCGAACCTTCTCCCCCTGCCCGGCCGACCCTCTGATTCTCTAGCTTCACTCCCGAACCTAGGTCATCAGTACTGCAAGCAGTAGTGCTACCACTGTGCTGGTGGTCCAGCCCAAGATGGAAGGTTCTTAAAATGTGGAAACATTTTATACAATGTAAAGTAGGAGGGTTTTTTCTGTACCAAGATAAATGACAGAAGGTTTTTTTTTTTTAAACAAATTTCTGGGAGGCCCTGATACTGCGCTGTGTCCTGGTTGCCAGAAGAAGTGGGAACCAGTGCGGTTCCTATTCCTGAACTGCACTGCTTTGGTATTTTCTCAGCCAACAAGAACACAGTATTTTCACTACCTATTTTTTAAATGTTTAATAACCGAATCAACTACTTTTATGAAAATACATATAGGAATGCACTTTAAAGTTAAACTGCAGCACTCAAACTTAAATTGACCCAAGCGATCAAGGACGAAGCAATGACGTTCATCGACTTTTTATCTTACTTCTTCCTCTAGGATCACCCCAGCCCAGAATGGTGGGGGGGCAACTACAGCATAAACTAGCCTTAGCTTGTTCAACAGGCAGCAGTGCAGTGGGAGTAGACTACTGCACCATTATGGCTCGACTTCAGAGGTGTTACTAAAGTTTTGGGAGGGTGCAGTGAGAGGAAAATAACAAAAATAAACAAAACAACTTTTGGTCAGAATGCACCAATATTATTTTTAACTTTTTTATTGCATAGGAAACAGATAAACAAGCAGCTGCAGTGCATCACCCAATTCTACAGAAGATGAGCAACGAAATGTATATTTTAAACTTCTAACAAAGCAAGACCTGAGAGGTTGACACTGTTCTCTTAATTAACCAGCACCAAAGAAATGGGAGAGGAAGGGGTTTGATGGATATATTGAAGCCATGAATAATTTTGAAGATTATGAATTGGGCCGCAGGACCCCTGGCAGCACGGTTTTGTGGTAGGGAGGTCCTATCAAACAAATTCACAGATTTCTCTGACTGGGTGACTAGGGAGGTGGATCGGGGGAGGCAATGGATGTGGCCATTCTCGACTTCAACAAGGCCTCTGACACTGTGCAACACAGGAGGCTAATGAAGAAACTTGGTAACCTGGAGGTTGGAGAGAGGATGGTAAGCTAGGTATGAAACTGACTGAAGTATAGGAGGCAGAGGGTAGTGGTAAATGGCAGTCAATAGGGGGACATGAGCATGACCAGTGGAGTGCCACAGGGATCGGTACTTGGTCCTGTCCTCTTCAATATCGTCATCAGTGAAAGTGCTGTGCCACTAGAGGGGAAGGTGAGTGTCTTTGCAGATAACGCAAATATCTGCAACAGGGTGGACACCCAGGAATGGGTGGAGAGAATGTAAAGAGATCTGGGGAAACTAGAGGAGTAGTCTAGGGTGTAGCAGCTGGGATTCAGTGCCAAAAAGTGCAAAGTCATGCACCTGGGGTGGGGAAACTCAGGGGTTGTATATAGGATGGAGGAGAGGAGGGACTTAGTCACCAAGCAAGAGAGGGACACTGGGGTAATAATACCTGATGATCTTAAGATGGCAGGGCAGTGCGACAAGTCAGTAGGCAAGGCTAGTGGGATGTTGGACTGCATAGGGAGAACAATTTCTAGCAGGAAAAGGGAGGTGGTGTTGCCACTGTAACTCTCACTAATGAGACCCCACCTAGAATACTGTGTCCAGTTCTGGAGGCTGCACCTCTGGCAAGCACACTGACAGGGTGGAAGCGGTCCAGAGGAGTGCTACCAATATGGTGCAGGGATCGCAGGAGAAGCCATATGAGGAGAGGCTGTGGGAGCTCAACATGCACTCCTTGGAGTAGAGGAGAGGAGAGGAGAGTGAAAGGGGACATGACTAAGACCTATACGAACCTCACGGGTGTGAGCAAGGTACAGGAGGGGAGTCTCTTTCAGAGTACGAGAAGCAACAGAATGCAGGGGCATGCAATGAAGCTTGAGGGGAGAAGTTTAAGAAGGATGTGAGAAAATACTTCTTCACAGAAAAAGTATTAGATGCCTTGAACATCCTGCTTAAAGAGATGGTGGGGACGAAAACGGATGGGAGATTCAAGCATGTGTGGGACAGGCACATGGGCATAATAACCAGGGGAAGGGAGGAGGGAAGAGACACCTGAGATCACAAGGTGCAGGGTGTAGCAACAGGCAGGGAAAATGGGCATACTAGTCCTTTTCTGCCAACAAATTCTAGGCTTCTATATGTGTGAAATGTCTACAGCTTTTCTCATAAGAGATTAAAAGAATATGACAAGGAGTGCCTGCACGAGCTTGGAAACTGCCAAGGATGAGTGTACAGTAGTTTGGCTTTGCCAAGCCTCTCCCACCTCTATGGGATAAGTTTGACCCTGCTCCTGACAAAGTTAACCCAAGAGTTCTTGGATGCATTATGCAAAAAGATATCCCCAAATGTTCCTGTCAGGAACATTCTATGTTTTACACAGCTCATAATAAATATGCTCCAGCTGGGGTTAGAACTCAGGTCACCTGTTTCATATGTTACGACTTAAAATCTGCTTCACACTCTACACACCCCTGACTTAAGTGCAGTTCTGTGGACCATGGCACAGCAGATATGTCAGTGAACTAGGAAGTAGGAGTACAGGATTTGAACCCTAATGCATACCAAATTATTTTGTATTATAAGCAACAGAGGGGGAAACAGGAAAGGTAACAATGGGATTTAGCAACTTTATAGAAAATGTATTTATAATTTATTTCAAAAAAGTTTTAGAAGAAAAGACATAGTGAGCTGGTAACAGCTTGTTTCCTGATGCTTCCAGAGGAGGGAGGGAGGGAGGGAGAGAACAGTACAATAAACAAGATGCAGTAAGTACAAGAAACTAACAACTGTGTAAATAGGGGATACATGATGGGCAGGAGTGGAATATGGAAAATATCTACATGAGTGAACAGTGAGCTCTGGATACTCATGAGTGGCAGAGCATAGCATCTTAAGGGTCGTCACTCGCAGTCTAGCTAAGAGAGGGACCAGAGGTAGTCCAGGTTGCTAGCCACAGGGCTGGCAAGGGGATCAAGCTCCTTACCCTCATACCATATGGAAAACCTCTTCCATCTGGTTCTGAATGCATAGCACTGGCGAGTCGACTCCTTCAATGAGCACATTTTCTGAGAGACCCAAGGCCTAGAACTCTATAGTCACTCAAGAACCAGGCTGAGAGGTGTAAGGATTTCAGGTCTGGGTGCAGAACCATTCCCTGATGTTGGGTCATCAGATTTGGGCATAGAGGCAGCCACCAGAGGTCTGCTGCTGAGGCTGAGGGAGATCCAGGTACCAGAACTGCCTTGGCTAGTCTTCAGCTATCAGAATCAACCACACCTTGTCGTTCCAAGCCTTGACCACCATCTTGCGGAGCAAAGGAAAAGGAAGGGAAGGCTTACACAAGGCCTGGGGTCCAGGGCCTCGCAAAGGCAACTCTCAACAGTGACCCGGACTGTGGGAGGGTGGGCATAAAACAGCCTCAGTTTGACGTTTTCGAAGGAGGCAAACAAATCCACCAGAGGCATGCCCCATAGGGAGAACAGTGGGCTCACAACCTCCTGATTCAGGGACCACTCATGCAACATCTCTCCTACCCTGATGAGAAAGTCTGCCAGCTGACTGTTTTTTCTCCTACGACATGACACAGACTGCCAGGAGATCTGCACCCAGGCTGTGCACAAGGGTCCAGGTGCAGACAGCCTCCTGAAAGGGAGTGAGTTCCATCCTGCCTGTTCAGGTAGAACATGGTCATGGTATGTGCGTCTGGACCTGCAAGACCTGACCCCTGACTAGAAGAGCAAAAGTCTCCACAGGTCTGAAGAGCCAGATCCCTGGATCTTTTGACGGTCTCTTTGGATGGACTGGCTATCAGCCAGCCATCCAGGAAGGGGTACACCCTGATGCCTTATCACTGCAGGAAAGCTGCCACCACTGCATGCACTTGGTGAAGACCATATGCACTGAGGACAGAATGAAGGTCATAACCTGGAACTGGTACATGACCCCTTCTATGCGCGGAATCGGCCATACCAGCTGTTGGTTGGATGGATGGACTGGGATGTGGAAGAATGCATCCTGGAGGTCCAAGGAGCAGAACAACATGTTCTGTTCCAGAGGTGGAATTATCTGATTCAGAGTGACCATCCTGAACTTGAGCTTCTGCATGAACTGGTTAGGATTGTGCAGATCCAGTATGGGGTGTCAGCCCCCCCCCCCACATCTGTTTCAGAATCAGGAAGTACCTGGACACATAACCCTGACTGGCTAAGGCATCTGGGACATAGCCTATGGCTACTTTTGCAAACAGCTGAGCAATGTCCTCCCAAAAGCTAGACAATGTGTCCTGTGACACACTGGACTCCCGAGGAACATGGAGTAGGTAAGACATGAGAGCCTCGAAGTCTAGAGGCAGCCCTCAGTCTACCACTTCTAACACCCACTTGTCTGTTGTGACAGCTGACCAATGTTGCAAGAAGTGACTTATCCAACCCTCGATGGGGAGCAAAGACAGGGTCAGGATGGGTGAAGGTGCGGCACCCCAACCAATCACTGTGCAGCTTCTGTGGGGCACCAGCCACTCCAGATGAAAGGGAATCATCACCCCTGCCCCCTTGTTTCTTAGGGCTTTGGGTCCCAAACTTAGGCTTTGGATGCCAAGTCTGATACTGCCCTTGCTGTGGCTGCTGCTGAGGAGGTTGTGGCTGAAAGGATCAGTACTGAAAAGCCTGCTTCTTAGGTTTTTTCTTTCTCTGGTCTTTCTGGGACAATGCCAGAGTCAAGGGTGACACTGGACTTCTCGATAAGTGTACATCCCTCCACCCCAGGGCCAAGCAGACCAGAGCTCAAGAAAGGGACACTGGCCAGCTTATGCTGGGTGTCAACTGTGAAACTGGAGAGGTGCACCCAGGCCCTGTGATGTATGGAGACAGCCACTGCCATGGCACAACTATATTCTATATGGAGTCAACTATATTCAAGACCATATGGAACTGGTGCTTAGCCAGTAAATGACACTAGTCTCAGATGACCATCATTGCCAATTGCTGGTCAGCAGGGAGGTGAGGGAGGATTGTGTCAAAGATACTCATCAGGGAGTGACCAAAGTTGGCCATCATCACAGCGTAGCTTGCCTCACAGAGACCGAAGGACGCTGCAGCATAAACCTTTTTTTCGGCATGGTCTATCTTTCTGGGCTCTCTGTCCAGAGGCTTGTCCATGTCTGCCTAGCTCCCAGATTTGCAGACGGTCAAGTCAGACACAAGCCCTTCGACTGAAGGGTGGTCTCAGAACCTAGAAAGGGACCCGGCAGAGACCTCATACTTCGGACCATCTAGATGGAGGGTGTCAAGCAGGATGCTGGACACTGCCAAAGCTACAGAGACAGTTCCAAAATGGCCTCAGCTATGGGAAAGGCATCCTCAGAAAACTGCTCCTCTCCAGTATGTCAGTAAATGTAAACATAGCCCTTTTGTGCACTGGCTCAAGTGGGACAGACTGAGATTACTCGAAGAAGCACTCAAAGAAACTGTCTGTTGTTTTTTTTTCCCAAGGCTTCGCCCCCCCGAATCCCCCATGTGGGAGGGAGGGGGCTCTGCCACCCGCACACCCTGTAACTAAGGATAATCAACTCCAAGTCAGAGTTGATTCGAGGAGGAGGGCAAACCCCAGAGAAATCAGTGCTAGGGTCCCGCAGGTATATTACAGCGGCAACAGCGACTTGCTGCTGTTATGTACTTTGCTATCAAAATGTCACTGCTGCATTGGCATACGATTATTGTACTCAGTTCATACCTTGACAAAGCATCGAGTAAGACATGAAACACTGGCGATTGGGAATGTACTGCTGTTTTTAATAATATTTTTGTAAAAAACGTTATTTGTAACATGACTTGTCTTTGTCTTTTTTTGGTCAGTAGTACTGAGATGCCCAGATTCTACAAAAAACTTTCTGACAATCTTTTGCTGTGGCTCTAGTCTAGCCTCCTAGTAGCCACCTTGAGACTTCTTAAATACAATTTAATCTCAGTTTTGGTTCGAGACACTGACCATACTCCACCTGTACCATGGCTCATGGTGGACCAAATGAGATTACTCTTAGCAGCAGTATACCCTTGGGTTTTAGAGACAGACAGTTGAATGATCCCACTATCAACTCACAGCTACCACCACAACAGACATTTAATTTTATGGAAGTGCTATTTTACAAAGAAGGAGAGCTGAACCCCATTTTAAATGATGAAAGAGTGGAGCATAGTAAACAAATAACACAAGAGCCAGGTAATATTAAGGATGCATTTGTACAGTTGGAAAGTACGGCTTTAAAAGCACGCTGATTATACTGGCAAAGAGTTATCTTAAGTGCTTATTTAGAAGTGAACCAGGCGCCGAGGGGTTTAAGAATGAACAATACAGCCAACTTTTGGCACTGAGCAATCTGACTTCCTCAAAATTTGGCAGACGTATAATTTGGAACCAAGTGCTGGGTATATTAAAACTATTTTGAAAGATGCAGAACAACAGGAGCAAGAAATTAAATAACTGATGATGCAGAAAGAGCTACAGGTCAGACAGTTCTCCACACATGTGGAGTATGAACATTTTCAAGCGCAATTAGATCAACAATTAAGAACTGTGATAAAAGGATAAGAAAACCAAAAGAAAGAACATTTGAGAGGTATCGCAGAGATTACTTAGAAGGGAGGATTTTCTACTGGGGCAAACAGTGGAAAGTCTCATTTTAAACCAAGCTCGATCCTAAAAGTACCTGAAAAATAACATAATGATGTATCTACTAGTGGATCTTATTCGGACACACCTAGTGAAACAATAAATTGTTTTTTAGTGCAGAGGGGACAGCCCTGATGACAGATACCTGCCCTCCAAATCAGGAGAATCCACAGGAAACAGCTATGAACGACTGCCCAGAAGGGACAGGCAGCTTGAATCTACAGAATCAGACTGTGAACAATAGAGGACAGAACCAAACAGCGAGGATCAAGGAGAACAATGGATTAGACTTACCAGAATTGCCACAGAATGGTACGATGCAGCCCCAGATTCCTTCGGTTCAAAGACAAACTTAATGAGGGACAAGAGAGAAGGGGCAGAAGAGGAGGACAATGTGGATTCAGTCAAGAAGCACAACACGGGAACAGGGAGAGCAGCAGGAGGGGCTGGAACAGGAGACCATTTCAGAGGTAAATACTATAGTAATAAATGTTTCACAACATGAACTGTCTGATACTGAGAAAAAAGTTCTGCAAAAGGGATTGAACTTTGTACCTACAAGCCAACTTAATGAATTCTGGACTATCGTGGATTAGTACAGTTTCACTCATAACAGACTTAAAAGCCCAATTTTTTGACAGTGAAAAAGACATTTACTCACAAGGGACTAATGAACAGATGCCTCAGCTTAAAAAGCCATCTACTTATATCTCATTGAGAAATCTGACTGTGGCCATTTTTAAAAAAGTCTGTGAAAATGAAATACAACAACTCATGGTATCTAAAGAAATAAATAAGTATTTCAACTGTTCCAAGGAGGAGAAAGCTGCCTTAAAGAACCTGGCAGACAATAACCTTATTGAAATTAAAGCTGCAGATAAAGGGGAAGCCACGGTCACTGCAGATAAAGTTAAGTATAGAAATGAAATGTCCAGACAGTTGACTAATATAAATTTCTATAAAAAGTTACCAAGAGATTTAACAGATGTGTTTAAAAATGATATTGATATCTATCTGAATGAGTGTCTGATAAGTGGGTTAATTTCTAAACAAAGTTTCGACTTCTTGACAGTAAATCATCCAGCTAAAGCCCTGATGTACGGCTTACCAAAAGTATACAAAGATTTTAAAAATTCCCCCATGCAGACCCATCGTGTCTAGCATTGGCTCATTGACTAAGCCACTCGCTCAATTCATAGATCAACCCATAAAAGAATTTGTCATGATGGGTCCTGTGTACTTGAAAGACACGACACATTTATTAAATATACTAAATGATATCAGAGTAGAAACAAAAGATGTATGGGCCACCTTAGACATTACATCTTTATATACAAAATATTCATAATGATGGGGGGATTATGGCACTGGCTAACCTTATATGGGAAGTCAGGATATTCTGCGGGGTTCCCTGAATGTCTGTTGACCCTTACAGGAAGAGTACTTAAAGAGAATATGTTCATGTTTGATGGGAATTTTTTCCTACAAGTTATGGGCACTGCAATGGGGGTGGCGTTCACCCCCAACTATGTAAACATCTATCTATCCAAATGGGAAACAGAAAACGTACTATGTAACAAAAATCCCTATGTAAACCGTATCAAACTAGACAAACGATACATAGATGATTTGCTTTTAATACAGGGGGAGTAGATGATCTCCCCAGGTTTGTAACATATTTAGAATCCACAAATGAGAACATGAAATTCATGATGAACTTTGCTGTCTCCTACATTAACTTTTTTAGATTTATGTATTTCAAAAGGTGGACAAGGAATCATTGAAACAGATCCATACAGGAAAAAAAAACTGATAACAATGCAGTTTTGAGATTTGAAAGTTGCCACCCTAAATCCTTGATTAATAATATACCAAATGGTCAATTTATGAGTATGAAAAGAAATACCAGTAATGATGAACAATATAAAAAAAATGCATTGGCTTTGAGGAAGCATTTTCAGGATCGAGGATATGGCGAAAACTGCTTGATGGCTGCACAAAAACAGGTTAAAAATATCCCTAGAGAAAATCTATTACAACATAAGATTAGGGATACATAACCCAAACTTGAATTTTGTCTGTAATTTTTCTCCACAGAGCAATGAGATCAAAAATATCCTGTACAAAAACTGGCACATCCTAAGAGCAGAACCAAAATTAAAACACATCACCAGTTCACCCCCCACCCCGGATGGTCCACAGACGTGGGAGTAATATTGCCAGCATGGTTACTAGCAGCATGTTTGTGGAGCAGAAAGAAAGAGAAAGAAGTCCCTTACCCTCTGCAACATTTATCTGTGGACACTGTAATTTTTGCCAACATATTCAGACTAGTAACATTTTTAAACATCCTATTACTAGGCAAACATTTGTACTGAGGAATTTTATTAACTATAGTACAGACAATAAAGTGTATGCTGAGAGTTGCACAGAATGCAGATGTTTTTATGTTGGCAAAACAAAATGGAACTTTAAAACCAGATAAGCCGAACATTTGAGAAGTATTACTAAGGACAATACTAAAAATGTGCTGGCAATGCATGTAATGCAAGAAGGTAAAAGTCATGGTTTTACATTTTAGGGATTAGAAAAGTCTCTAAATTGACGGGGGTGACTGGGATAATCTAGTACTACAGAAAAAGTGATCATGAGTATAAGTTAAAGGCCAGCTCAAGCGATTAAATGACATATTTAGTTTGATGCCTTTTTTGAAATGCCGGAGATAAAATGATGGTATGGGCGGAATAAGAACATATAAAGGTGGTATAGTTATTTTGCTGTGATGTGGGGCTTAAAATTTGTATCTTATAGGCAGATGTTTTACATTTATATATAAAAAATATTTTTCTCAGGTGAAACTTGCGTTGTTTGGACAGATTTCGCATCACCTTTAATGTATAAATAGATGTGGGAAACACTACAACGCGAAATTCGCCTTTATTGGCACCTTAGATGTGGAATCTTATATACAAATACTTGGCATTAATAGATCGTTTTTTATTAGATCACTTAATATTTTAAGAATTAAATAAAGATATATGTGGATTTTAGAGGTTTGGATAACACAGACTGTCAAATAGGGGCTGAGTATTGATAAATTTATTACATTTAATGAGAATAAGTAAAACACATTTGATTGGTCATTTTGAATGACCATGTGACAGAGAAGTATAAATGGCTTAATTATTGTACTCAGTTCACACCTTGACAACGCATCATGTAAGATGTGAAACCATGACTGGGAATTTACTGCTGCTTTTAATAATATTTTTGTAATAAATGTTATTTGTAACATGACTTACCTTTATTTTTTTTTTTTTGGTCAATAGTACTGAGATGCTCCTCTTCTACAAAAAACTTTCAGACTGAATCTTTTGCTGTGTCTCCAATCTAGTCTCCTAGTAGCCACCTTCAGACTTGCTGAAGACCATTTAAGTGGTTCTGGGATCCCTCTCTGAAGGCCCTCTGAGAGTCAGTCGATGCTTCCTTTCTTCCACTGATTCTGGCAGCAAAGACAAGCAGAGACCACACCAGCCATGTCATGCTGCTCGTCCAGGCAGTACAGCCATGTGGCATACGGATTAGCAACCAACATCTTCTGCCGGTACCAAATGCAGACTTTAAACCCCAGCTTCTGATGTTCCATCTTTGATTGTGGAGAGGAGTCAAAGAAGCCAAGGGAAACAACTGCTAAAGTTAGAAAAACTTCTAAAGAAATGTTCACTGATGGTGCACTAATCCCTAGCGGGAGCCCAAAAGAGGTAACTTGATCTTCCAGCAGAAAGAAAGATCTGATGTCACAGGTCAGAGCTGAGGGATAAAGTTTAGCTTAAAGATGTCTGATGAATCAGCAATTCCACTGGAACTGCCAGAATGTGAATACTGAACTATATCCAAGCCCCCAAACTGTGTTCATGGTTATAGAAGGAGCACACACAACTGAAAAATTGTGATTCTTGCGGGATGAAAATAAGGGAAGGTAATTTTTATTTCTACGGTGCCCAATCTCATGGGTGATGGGCACTTCTCATACAGTACAATTAAACAGCAGAGGTCAGGACAATACATTATAAACACTCAAATCAACATTAGTTTATTAACAAAATAAATAAAACTAACTTCCTTCTCAATAATCTTCCCCAAAAAAGGAGGAATTGAGACTGACCTATAGTTTGCCAGCACATATGGGTCTGAAGATGGTTTACTCAGAATGGGTCTCACTACAGCTTTTTTAAGAGCCTCAGGAAAGCCACCTTCTGCTAAAGAGCACAAAGCAATAATGGCAACCACTTGACTCAGAAACTCCCAGTAGTCTGCCAAAAGCCTGGTAGGATCTAGATCTAGAACACAGAATGTGGAATGCAGAGTTGAGATCACCTTGACCACCTGCTCAATGGAAACATTCCTATACTCAGTCCATGGCCACAGAAAGCCACCATCCATCATGACTTCAAAACTGCTAGTCCCTCACAGGCCACCTGAGGACACTCCAGCCCTAATGGAGGGCACTTTGTTCAGGAAGAACTTGCTAAACTATCCACACCTTTCTGCTGAAATAACCCCTTCAGACTGCAGACAGGGAGGGCTTAATTAATCTGTCCACAGTGCGGAACAGTAAGAGGCGGTGTTAGGCACAGCAAACCAAGTGACCTCTTGGGGCACCAGCACAGAAGGGGTACACTAAATTAAAAGGTACAAGCAGACATCAGCTTGAAATGCAAAACGTGTTAATATGAAAACCAAAACTGTTGCTGCCACATTTGTATTTGTAGCACATTTACCACTTTCTGGATGTGGGGTGGGGCAGAAAGGAGATGGGGGGTGGCGGTGGTAGCAGCAGCGAAGGGTGTACCACAAATATTTCTGCTTGGGGCACCATAAGGTCTAAAACCCATCCTGGAAGGAGTTGTGATACCCATTCTTTCCTGAAGCAATCACTCTTGAGAGGAATTCTGCCATTTTCAGAGTTGTTGTCCTCTGACAGTCCTTATAATGGACCCACAAAGCCATCCTGTCATCCAAAGAGACCGAGTTTTCCCAGAACACCCCAAGCCAATCCAATTCTCTTACACCCTCTCAGCTCACTGCAGTACCGTGGCAAGCCATGACAAAAAGACATTGTAGGGATATGGACTGGAGCAAGCGAGTCCACAGCAACGGTAACTGCCTTGAGTTAGCCCTCCACTGCCAACTAAGTCCCACCTTTGCACGCTGACATCAAGCATGAGGTGTTCAGCACACACCTTAGATTATTAGGTTCAAGATTATACTTTCGTCCAAACTGGATAATCTCCATCGAGGGGACAGGTAACATACGGGGGATCCCTATCTAAAACAGACTTAAAATAGTTGTCCGAATCCACCCTGACATCCCAGATGTCAAGCCCCAGAGAGAAAATATGGTCTAGAGTGTGGCCAGCTTCATGGGTTGCAGAGTTCACCATCTGTGTGAGGCCCAATGAATCCATGAACTGGAGGATCTGCTGAGCAAACTGTGAATGTGTGTTGTGCATCCATGTGTTAAAATCCCCCAGCACAATTACACTGGAGGAGTTCAATGCAACTGAGACAACGAAGGCCACAAACTCCTGTAGGAACTCCTGTCCCCGTCCCAGCAGATGATAAACCATGAGAATCCTGCACCTCACACCCATTTCTCCATTTACAGCAACACACTCTAAAGACCTTGTCTCACAGTCAACGGGTACACTACGAGTCCCAGTTGGGATCCAAAACAGATAGCCACCCAGCTACCCCCTGCTCTCCCACCTCAGGTTGTGTAATATTGACTACCCAGCTGGGATAGCTGTCTCCACCAAAGGTCTGGAGTACTCTCCAAGCCAAGTCAGATAAAACATACCAGATCCTGTGAGGAACTGGTGATAAAATCTGAGACCAACGCTGTCTAATTCTTCAGAGACCTGATGCTGCCCAAAACTCCCTGAATGGGAGGCAGTGAGTCCACTGGCCCTCTAACTACATGCTCCCTGTTACCAGGGGGCTCCCTTGGGATAGGAGTGAAACAGGTCAGACCCTGTTCTGCAACCTTCCTAAACCCAGGGCGCCTACTCAGCCTAACATACATGGATCCTAGCCTGCCTGCCTGACATCTACCCAAGGGTCATCACTCGATCTCTTGCCCTGCCATCTCAGAAGCTGTAGCGATCTACAGAGATTGCAGATACATACAGGAAGAGCAGGGGTTCTGAAGGGGCTAAGCTGACAAGGTTGACCCTGGGAGTAAATATTTTTTATTTATTTTATCTCAGATTAAAAATACCTTTGAGTGCAAAGCAGCTCATTTACAAAGGTTCCACGTCAGTGGGGAGGGTTGCAAACAAACACAGGAAGACTAACAAATGAGTTTCTAACATACAGTAACAAAGTGAAATTCATCACAGATAATTGGCACTATTCAAAAAATAAGACAAAGGAATGGAAGTAAATCAAGGGAAGAAAAAAGGGGAATAGAATTTTAAGACCCAGGGGTAGCAGCCATGGACTTTGTCAGTGTATCTGTTGGAGTAAGCATGATGTAGGGAAGTAAATCAAGGGAAGAAGGGGGGGATTTTAAGACCCAGGGAAAGGGGTAGCAGCCTGGGGCCTTGTCAGTATATCTGTTGGTGTAAACAGGATGAAGTGGGGTGAGCAGGGATGTACTCAAGGAGAAGTGTTAGGGACGTGGACAGGAGTACCTTTAATTAGGTGGTACAATCAAAGCAGCTTTCGGATATGAGATGCATATGCTTAAACTGGCCAAGGCTGGGTAGATTAGATAATTCACTGTGTAACCCTTTGAACCAAAGTGGAGCTCTATAAGAAAAGAATCGCTGGCATTGAGTTATCTGGCACCTAGGAACAAAGAGAAGTTGTGTGGCTGAGGTGCGAGTGTGCTGGGTCCTGTGAGATTGGTTCAGAAGGGTTCCCACACCCAGAGGCAGGAGCCTAAGGAACACTTTTTTAGTCAGTAGGCACATTTGGTATTTGATCCTACCACTTAGCTGAAGCCAACCAGTTTGTGCATATAACTCACATGTATGAGTGACATGTGCAGCACCCATGAGAAATCTACACATCTTATTTAGAGCAACAGTCTTCTGAGTGAGGTAGTGGTAGTAGACTCATATATGACCAAACCATAATCGATGATTGACAACACAGAACTGTAGATTGTGAGCTTGAGAGCTTCTGGTGTCAGACTCTGTGTCTATAAAGGAGCCTGATCCTGATATTAACAGCCTTGGCAACATTCTCGATGTGAAGCACATACTGTAGGAGAGATGGCTATCCAAGGTTACTCCTAAATACTTAAAGTGCTGGATTTGTTCAAGTGGAACTCCCAGGTTATTTCTTATGGTAACAGCATGTGCACAGGGGCCAACAAACCCCTAAATCCTGAACGCCTAGCTAATAAATCCCAACTCTCAATACAACCACCACCACCCACAAAACAAAAAACACCCAAATATTACAACAACCTAGAAGACACATCCATCCACTGCTCCCTTACTCCTCCAATCACACTAATTAACATTAAACTACAAAGCACATGCGACCTCCCGAGATGCTACTTAATAAGATTAGGAAATCTGAAAATCCAATCAAAAGGATGAAGCAATACAGGCTTTAAGTTAGGAAGTTTTGAACAAAGTCCACAGAGTTTTGCAGCTCCAAATTAAGAGAAGACATACATATCCAAAGCAATAAAGTAACTTTACCCATTGAGGTCTCTACCACCAACCTGTGAGGACACAAAAACTCCATAATGCATCTCGAGCCAAAAGATAAAGGTTTCTGATGGCCTGTCCACTGACAGCGACTGTGCAAAACAGCAGATCAAAAAGTAAAGGTTGATACTTTCATTTACCAAGCTGTTATCAAAGGAGGCTATAAGAAACAGAAAGATCAGTCCACCACCTACATCATTCTCTCACTGTGTGACTGAGGGGCTGCCATACCGATAAAGTTAGAAAAAATACTACAGCTGGCTAGTCAGTGCAGAACTGCCACTCGTGACACCAACGACTCAGGTTCAAGAATAAGCCTGGGATGTCAGGGGCTGGCTAGGAGAACAAGGATCTAGTGTCCCAAAGGGCACTCTCCTCTGAGTAGGAAAAGCTGCATCACCCCACTCGGGCACTGCCACCTCAGAAATACAACCAGTAGTGCAGCAGGAGGGAGCAATAGGTAGTAGGATGCTGCAGAGTTCATGGTACGGCATACACAAGCACACTTTTCCGCTGGGACAACTGTTCTTGAGCCGACAGCGCCATGTGGAGTGTTAAGAAGCTGGGAGTAACTAAGGAGTAAATCCAATATGGCCAGAAAGGTGGTGTATCTGCCCATCTGGGATGTAGAAGCAAAAACAGAATTTGAAAAAAATAAATCATACTACAGACCTCCTCGAAAAGTTGTGTAATTCTGACCCTTCTGTGGACAAGGACAATCTCTGCTCTTTGCATCGGCATCAAATCTTCTGCCCCACAGCTTGCAGCTTCTCACAGTAGATGAATTCAAAAATGCACACTTACTGGAGAAAACACCACATCTGCTCCCGTCATCTAAGCAGCAGTGATCCTGACCACATTCGCCTCACAGCGGCTTACAGTAGTCAGCAAAAGTTCTCTCACTCCAACTGAATTCCCAAGCTGGCATGGGATGGGTCGCCTAGCAATGATGAAAAATTTGGCTGATAATCTCTCCAACAACCTTCCTCCAACAGATGAAAAAGCCAGCTAAAATAAGAATACTGGTGAAAGTTTTATTTAAAAGTCAATGGCCAGCTACCCACAACACCCTTTCAGTTGGACTTACAACCTAAATTAAAATAATAAAAACTACCCTAAAACTCACTCACTAAAAAGCCCTAACTAAACCACTTCTGTTCTGTCTTACTCTAGCACTAAAATTTCACACACACACACAAAAAAAAAAGGCAACAATTAAGAGTATTCGGCAGGACAAACAACTGAAGCACAAGCAGCTCACCTGAGTAGCTGAGGAAGCCAAATCTCCAGCCTGATAACTTTCGAGGTAAAGAGAGCCTCTTCTCTTCGTCTGGACGCCTGCAGAGGGGTGCTACCTGATGAACACTTATATTTTATGAACTTTGTTCCTGTTCACCACTGGGTGGGCTTGTTATTTGATTCTCTTTGTGCTACTAATTGCTGAAGTGTAAAGTTAGGGACTCACTGGCTTTTCTAGAGTTGCCTTGCTGATTTCATCTT
The DNA here is from genome assembly GCA_016271365.2 of Neoceratodus forsteri. Lineage (NCBI taxonomy): Eukaryota > Metazoa > Chordata > Ceratodontiformes > Ceratodontidae > Neoceratodus > Neoceratodus forsteri. The sequence continues at coordinate 1,677,673,707 of CM057455.1, forward strand.
AAAGCCAGATATACCAAGCAGCTAATATAGATCAGACTTGTTTAATATGGTGGTATTTGGAGCTAATTGCTGATTTCATCTTAAAGCCGGATATACCAAGCAGCTAATATAGATCAGACTTGTTTAATATGGTGGTATTGAGCTAATTGTGCTTGTTACTGAAGGCATTAGGTTAGCTGGGTCCTAGTGTGACCTCATTTTGGAATAGCCCTGTTTGCTTAGAGTGGAGCTCCTTTGTGTAAGTCACAACATATTCTCCCGCTGCATAGTAATGAGAGGCTTTGTTTTCTCCACAACATAGGCAGCCCCCCCCCCGCCCAAGCTAGGCACTCGGGACAATCAAGCAACTGAAGCACAAGCAGCTCACCTGAGTAGCTGAGGAAGCCAAATCTCCAGCCTGATAACTTTCGAGGTAAAGAGAGCCTCTTCTCTTCGTCTGGAGGGCCTTTGCAGGAGGGTGCTAGCCAATGGCGCTTCCACGCATCTGCCCGCCCGCCCCCACCACCTCCCACCCAGGGGCGTTGTCAATTTGCTGATCCACCCCTGACATCACATCCGTGATATCACGGCCCTTCGCCCAGAACCTCATCTCCCCACTTTCCCATTTGCAGGTTATACCTGCTGGCCACTAGAGGGATCTATGCTCCCTCACTACTTCCTACTCCTACCTGTACAGCACTACTTCCCTGGGATCTTGCTCACCACAATGTATTGGCCCTGCCTCACGCTCTGCCTGTGCCTATCCCCACTAGCAGTGCACTTACCCACTTACCCATCTGCTAGTCCACACTGTGCCCTGGCACCCCTCCCTCCCCTTGCTCCTGAACCTCCTCTCCTGCCCCTTGGGACCTCTGTGTGTCCCCGTCCCCCCTGCCCTCCCCCTAGCTTTCTTTCACCTCAGGCACATCTGGATGTCTTCTTCTTGCTTTCCCTCCTGTACCTCCTGCCCACCCCTGCCCTTAGCCCTCCCTCCCTCTCATGTCAATCGAGGAAAACCTCTCACCATCTCCCAGCCAGGGTGTTAGTCATGCTACTACTCCTGTCAGGGAACATTCATCCAAACCTGGCCTGTTCCCAGGAGCTCCCCAACTCGCACCACAGGCCTATGCATGGTCTCCATAAATATCTGTAGCCTCCTAAAAAAGTTTGACTCACTACAATGCCTGGTCACATCAATTAACCCTGATGTCATCACCCTGGTTGAGACTTGGCTGTCAAATCCTCCCCTGACTCCCTAGTCTCCCTTCCTGGTTTCACCCTTTTCCGGTCCGACCGTGTTGGGAGACGGGGAGGCGGCTGCGCCATTTATGTCAAGGAATCTCTCCCCGTACTAGCCCTGCCCACTCCCATCCTTGACTCCAGGGCCCAGGCGCTTACGCTGAAACTAACCCCTGACCCTTTAAAGGGACCCCTTTATCTGACTACTGCATACGTGCCCCCCAGGGACCAAACGCAGGCCATTGCCTCTCTTACAGAATACCTTTCCTCTCTACCTCCTTCCGCTGATCAAATTCTGGTGGGTGACAAATCTCAACTGGCTCAGCCCCTCCTCCTCCTCTACCTGAGACTCCTTTTCTGCAATAGACCCTAACACAACTAGTTACCCACCCTACCAGGACTAACCCCAAGAGAGGCTCCAGTACCCTGCTTGATGTGGTACTCACCACGCCCTAATCGGATCCCCAATGTACAAGTCCTCCCAGACTCTCTCAGCGATCACTCCCCATTCTATTCCACTGGTCAACCTCAGTCCCCAAACCCATAGCACAGTCCACATGCCGGCAGGCCTAATACCTGGTGGACTGATAAAACTTAAGGAACTTCTGTCCCAAATTGACTGGTCTCCCATACAGGCAACTCCTGACATCGACACAGCTCTCTCCTTCTTTACCCAAACTTTTAATAATGCCTGTGATATCTTTGCCCCAGTGTTGACCACGTTCTAAAAGGAAGAATGCCCCTAGGTTACCCCAGCTTTGATCCACCAGCTCAAACATAGGGACAACCTGTGGCACTGTACCATTGAGACTGGCGGCCCAATGACAGGCGGTTATATGCTGCCGCCAAACAAGTGCACTGGGCCATCAGAAAGGCCAAGTCTGAGCACCATCGGTCCTCACTCACTGCCTCATTGGGGAATCCCAGAACCTTCTGGGATAACATTAAACAGTTAAATGGGAGTGCACACTCCCCCACCCACCAGATCAACATTAATGGTGTGATCTCCTCAGACCCAGCCCTCATAGCCAACCACCTCAACACCTCATTCACTGACCTTAGCCTCATCCTCCCTACAAATTTTTTTGACCCTCCTCCCCCAGCACTTGCCGTAAATCTTTCTCGCCCTTATTTTCTGCTCCACCGTGTTTCTGCCCAAGAACTTAGGCCGCACCTTGTCACTGCCCTCAAGAGTAATAGTAGAGGCAGTGACACCCTGGATCCGTGTATCCTACGGCTGGTCTTAGACACAGTCCTTACCCCGATCACATGCCTCATCAACCACTCTTTGCCTGGGGAAGGTTCCAACTGCCTGGAAAGTCACCACTGTCACCCCTATCTTTAAAGGTGGTGATAGGACTGTGGCTGGACACTCATCGACCGATCTCCATTCTCTCTCCTCTCTCCAAAGCCTTGGAAAAAGTGGTGGCCTCTCAAATCTCTGACTACCTCTCCACCTACAATGTCCTTTGTCCTGAGCAGCATGGCTTCCGAGCAGGCCACAGTACCAACACAGCCCTCCTAGAGTTCTCCAACTTTCTCCACTCCTCCTTAGACACTGGTTCTCTGGCTGGTGCTGTCTTCATTGACCTCTCGAAAGCTTTCGACACTGTCTCCCACCCTCCTTCTTGATGCCCTTAGTCTCTCTGGTTTTGCTGCTGGGCCTATCTCCTGGTGCACCAGTTATCTGTCTGACCGCTCACAGCATGTAAAAATTAATGGGACCTACTCAGACATCTGTCCCATCTTTCTGGGTTCCCCAAGGCTCCATTCTGGGCCCCTTACTATTCTCCTTTACCTTAACACCCTTCCACGCTCTTGCTCGGGAACATTCTATTGTACGCTGATGATGCAGTCATCTTTGCCTCAAGTCAGAACCTACTGCCCTCCAGGACTCGCTGCATAAGTCCTTCACTGAAGCCGAGGGCTGGTTCAAAGAACATAGATTGGTGATAAATCTTAAAAACAAAACCATGTTCTTCACTCATCCTCAAACAAGTCCTGCAACTTCAAACTCCTCATTCACTCTGGGTCTTCATTCCCACTCGAACAAGTTTGCTCCTATAAATACCTAGGGATCCATTTGACCCCTCCCTCTCCTTCCATGGACACATCGCTGCCTAGCCACTGCCACTAATATCCGATTGGGCATCTTACATGGTATAAACACTGCCTCCGCGAGGCTCTTGACCTGCCACTCACCTCTCTATCCTGTCCCTAGTGGACTATGGACTGCCGGTGTATGGTGCTGCTGATCAGACCGCACTCCATAAAATTCGCACTACTCTGAATAAGGCCTGCGGGTTAATTACTGAGCACCTAGGATGACACACACCCTGTCTACTGTATGCTAAAGCGCTGGTACTTGATCTCGGCAGGCGCCTCACATATCTTACCTGTACCCTTACAAAAAGACCCTCCTTGGGCTTTCCCCACCAGGATTGACCACCACCATCGCCTCTGTCCCACTAGTTCATCCTGGACCTCTGGGAAACCTCTTGTTATCCCTAGAGCTAGGACCTCTCACGGCCAAAGAGCCTTCAGCTTTAGGGCCCCTCCTGGTTCAACACACTGCCCCTCCAACTCAGTTCAAATCATATCGTAGCTCAAAACTTCCTTACGTAACCACCTTATTAACACCATGCTGTAACTGCCACTAGTCAAAGCCGTACTCAATACTTATGACAAAGCTTATTACTAAGCTGCTAAGGATGACATAACTCTGGTATTGTTTGCATCCATCCTACCTGTACCAGCTTGTTTGTATCTATGTCTTAATTTTACTGTTATACTTATGTGTTGTACTGCTATACTGTGTATTTTGGTTTGTCTTACTGTGACAAGGTACCTTTGTAAATGAGCCTATGGCTCAAAGGTTTTTCCAAACTGCTGTTTAAATAAATAAATAAATAAATAAATAAAATAAATAAACAGTGCTGAGCTCAAAAGGGAAGTGAGTATGTGTCATCCCCCATGGAGCACAAATACAGCCCAGTGTCTTGATGTGCTTCTTCATGGAACAAGTCCTTGCTGCAGCTGCAACTTTCCATCAACACTTTGTTCACCCCTGCTAGGCCTGTGGCAAACATTTGAATGATAAGACTAAATGCCAGATTTCATGCATTCGGATCCTCTTCATTGTCTGGAAGAATGGGATCCCTGCTGTCTGTTTTATTGTGTTGTCCGTGGTGATGCTGATCGATCAACCAGCCTTGGTCAAGGAGAGCACTCTGAACACCAAGAGGCTCACTCCAAAATAAATCACACTGATGGGTAGCAGTTGTTCCTGAGGAATTTATAGACCATGTGCCTTTTAGTCCTCCATTGAGCTCCCCTACCCAGGAGGGAATTATCTGGAGTCAGAACCAACATATGAGGCAACTGAACCAATGGAAACTCCTTGCGGAAATCATACAGGTTCAGCTACCAACAGATTGTAACATTCATGATAGGGATAACTATCACAGACTGGGACAATGGTGGTAACTGCTGGACAAATATGCCTTCAACTCCAGCTAGAGACAGAGCATTTGAAGTCATGGCACTGTGAAAAAGCCAGTGCCAATCACAGAAACTGAGACAATGATGGCAGAAAAAGACCATCGGTCCATCCAGTCTGCCCATAATACCCTATCTTACACTGACCCCTTTGTCTAAATTAGGCTGAGAAGCAGCAAGAGGTTCCCAATTGCATTACTGACCTATGCCTGAAAAAAAATCAATCAAAAACTCGGCCTTCTCAGGAGGAAGCCTGGCTTGAGCCTATCTGGAGTTGAGCTCTGCCTTGATGAACTCCATACACTGGCTCAGGGAGAGTTGTGATTCCAAGTTTCAAATAAACTCCAGATTAGAGAAGATCTCTAGGGTCACATACAGTACTAGGGGCCTCCAATGGTGACCAGACAGCGAATCAGCAAGTTGTCAAGGAAGAGAAAGAAACTGATTCCTTGCCAGCAAGGATATGCTGCCACCAAAAGAGACAACTGGGGAAGATGTGAGTTGCACAGGAAAGGAAAACAGAACTGCTTGGAAATGGAACAGCTCGTTCACCACCCAAAAATGCAGGAAGCACTGGTGAGAAGGCCTGATCGAGATTTGAAAAAAAGCATACTTCAGAAAAAAAAAAAACTACACAGCAGCTATAAAACAGTAGGCCTACAATGTCTGACAAAGACTGTTGTTAAAATATAGCAGGACCCACCTTCATGACAGGTGATATTGCAGCACATCCCGGATACCAAAAAGGGAAGGTAGCGGTACAGCAAGTTCACATAATGAAACATAACTTTCAACTGCTATGCATTTTGCATAGCACCAAGTATTTTATCCCAAAATTTACCCTTGCTCTGCAAAGATATACTGATGTTCCTCATAACAGTGCTATTTGTGGACACACAAAAATTAAAAAATGTAAACTATCTTGATAGAAGCAGTCCTTAAAACTTAACATATAGTGCTCACTATCCTTAAACTTTTAATTTTTCAAACTTAAGAACCCTGTTTATACAGTCGCTCTGCACTGTGACCCATTGAGCTCTTCCCCTTACTTCCTGAGCTCATTGCTGCTAAGTTTACACAGCCCCTCTCCGCATTGATGCACGACATACTAGAGAGGGGTCACGTGTCTGGTGAGGAAGATGCTGGGAGGCACAGGGGGATACTGGGAAGTCACTTGTGTGTCGCAGTGAGGGGTGCAATCTGTCCACATGGCTGCTTACACCACTTGCTTTGGAACACATGCCCAAGTTTGCAGTAGCTCGGGAAGAGGAGAGAGGAGTAATTTACTGCAGTTGTTAGATGTCCACATGATGAACCACAGCATCCTATGCACTTAAGACTGGTGTGATACAAATGAGGGTGTGTAAACTGTTCTATAAATGTTCTATAAATTCTATGCTGGTCCTTTGCTATGCATTTTAACTCATTTTAATTCTGAGTGATATACTGAAAGTGCATGAATAAACAGCAGACTGGATGTATTTCGTATCTTTATCTGTCCTCACCTTTCTATATTTTTATGAATGACTACCTTTTCTGGATGCAAGTCTCACTTAACTGCATTGTGTACTACATTAATTCCTGTTACCTGTTGCTCAGGGAGTAAGATCAGTACTAGCAGTGTAAGCACGGAAATGCCCTGTTATATCAAGTAAAACTAAACCAAATTATACAGGTGCATAAATGCCCCCAAGACTGACCCACTGTTCGTGTCATCGGAGGCTTAGTCGTGGGAGTCCCTGGGAGTTATAATCAGACAGCATGGCAAGAATGGGGGTTTGCCAGATAAACCAACTCTAAAAGAGCGTAAAGCAAAAAGTAACAAAAAATTATTTTGTTGGGCAGATGTCTGAATCAAGAATGCATGATCCCTGCATACCAGTTTATGGAACATGAGAGGTCCACTTTAAGCTGCCTTTTTTAGAGCCAGAGACTGGTAGCACATTGGTGTGACTTCCCTGCATAGATCAAGACAGTTTCTCTTTAATATTAATTATAACATGGGAGGTTTCAGCAACTAAATTCATTGGTTAATAATGGTCACCTGACAGTTGATTAATCTATGTTACACGCATGCTGAGGGTGAGCAGTCTCTTACTTAGATCAATACTCATAAGTTTCACTGAGGATCTTGTTACCGTGCTGGAAATTCAGTGTCACAGGTAGCCATTGTTTTACTAGCTAAGTGATTGACTCTTCTGAAACAGAAGCCTGTCATGTACTGTAGCACAGACAGTGAACCTACAGTGCCTGCAGTGTTAAAACGTTCTGCACATAGCTGCAGTGCACTGTTATATGTGTCTCTCCCTTTGTTACCAAGCCCTCCTTGCCCCCCCCCCCACCATGCTCTGTGATGCCATTTCTGAGCCTTCCAACACCAGCAGTGCAAGAGCGCTATACCATTCTCCAGTCGTCATGGTTCAGGAGTGTGATAGCGAGAGCTGTGCTTCTGAGAAAATTGTTCTCCGCTCCCCATGCTCCAACAGTGTGGACAGAAGATCACTGACCCGGGGGAAGTGAGTGACAGATGAAGGTTAGTATCTGCAGGTGTGGGGAGGGAGAGAGAGAGAGAGAGCAACGGCTCTACCAACGGTGAGTGTGAGCATCTGTTCTCTGGTGTGGTAAGTAACACAGTGGGAGACACATCCAGCGACCTGCTGTGACACTGTAACCGTGCGAGAAGCAGTTGCACTGGTCGCCTGTCACACAAAGCGAGCAGCTTTGCTCAGCCGTGTGTCGATTAGGAGAGACAGAAAGCGAGATTCAAGTAGCACAGAGAGAGAGAGAGAGAGAGACACTGAGAAGCATCTGTCACAAATCGGGAATCCAATGACAGAGTTCAACAGTCACAGTGACACTAATGTTATGAAGAGCAAATGATGGTAATAGTATTAATACTATATTTCTAGCATTTGTCTGTTCATAACATCAGTAGCCTATGCATGAGTTGTGGTGCACTATTTTTTAAGGCGGCAGGACACAGCAGAATTTGTCATATTTCCACAGGAATAACACTTATTCTTCATAATTTTTCTACTGTGAGACACTCCATGTTATAAGCACAATAACCCACTCCAGGGTGTGTGGTTACTGGGGATTAATCAACACCTCGGGTGCTGTGAGGACACTCGGCCTGCGACCTCATGCCTCACAACGCACTCGGAGTGCTGATTAATCCCTAATAACCGCACACCCTGTCGTGGGTTACTGCTTACATAAAATCTTTCCTATGATGACAAATGCATTTCTCTTATAGCATTATCCCTACCTCAACAATTTTGGCCATCACAGATGACTATTTCTTTATAGCTGAAAGATGGTATTAAGCACTGAAACTTATGTAGCCCCATTCCTCATTGAAGAGATTTGAATATACCAGAAAAAACATATTAGACCTTCACCAGATATGTCATAACTGGGAACGAAATAAGATGTTCCTAAACTAAACTGTTTCTCCTCTTCCACGGATGGTACAAGCTATCCTTCTTACCCCCCTCCAGCCCTGTTAACTAACATCTCAGGTACTCAATTCAATCTCTGTACTTTTCCCATGGCGGAGGTCGGCAACTTACTGCCAATGAACAGAACCAGTTTCTGGGAGAGGGCCCCATAGCCCTTTGTGGAGTCTGCGAGGGGTCGGTATCATCCTGCACTGCACCCAGCCATTCTTCCTCCACTTTTCTCCCCTGAAGGAATGGACCATACCCACACATGTTCCTGTGCACAGGACATCACTGGCTGCTGTTTCTTCATTCCCAAGGCTGCAGTGTGCCAGGACCTGCATCCCTCTCTCCCCAAAGGAGGACAGCAGTCTGCCAGATGCTCAGTCCTTCTCTCCCCAGCCAAACCACAGTGACCCATGTCCATTCACAAACCCAGGTTGCCAGTGTGCCGGCAGGTGAGGCACAGTATCTCAGCCCTCCATACCACCAGGCCAGCCTAATCTAATCTAGTTGATATAATCTCTTGTAGCCCTTCTTTACACTTCTAATCTCACTCTGCTCTATTTTATCACATGTTTCTCTGTCTCTGTTCTTTCTTGTCATACAGGCATAGGTCAGGAAGCATATGCAAATCAGGAAAAGGTGTAAAATTCACAAGGAGCATTTTAATAACAATAAAATAAAACAAAAAAATAAAATTATACAGGATAGCTCTTTATACAGGCAGTTCAAACAAAAAGAAGTCCTTCGTCTGAGAGTCTCTTTAAACTTGCCAGCTCTCTCCATCTCTAAACAAAACACTGCTCTCTTTTTATAAGATGTTTTTCATTGGTAATTAAATTCTGTATCCTGTTCTTGTAAATTACACCACCTGTGTTCCACAAAAATGTATTAAAACTCTGTCAATTTCTTTCTTGTGACCAGCCTGAAGACTACATTTGCCTTCTTCACAGCTGCAACCAATTAAGACATCCTATCCCAGGGTTGATTTCCTGCTGATAATTCTGCAAACAAGCTTGTGGATGTCAAAATGCACCTTAAGGTTAACCCCTGTGTTCCAGATAAACCCAAATAGCTTTCTGCAAACATTTCAATAATATAATCATATACATTTATTATCAAGGGGTCCCAGTTTCACATATAGATTCACATATATGTTTTAACCACAGGGAAGCAAGGGGAGAAAGAAAGACTAGAAACATCAAGTGATGGAAGGGTGATAACTAGGGGAAAATGTGGGACCATCATAGTGCCCAATTCCTAGTTGTCAGAAGGAAAATTTGACTGTGCAATCTGACAGGCAAGAGACAGGCAAGTGACAGAATAGGAGAGGTCAGAATAGATCCTTATTTTTAACTCTCTCTACATAATAAATGGGACGGGTTCTTACCCTACTGTGTCACATGCCCCCCAAGAGAGAACATTTTTTTTCTTTTTAAAACAGGTTTCCAAAACCGTTCTTTATTTCTCTTTTAATATTAACTTCTAACGTTTATAGTTCTTTGCATATGCAGTACCCCTTTTTCATGATACCTATTACCACAAACCTTTCAGTTAAGTGTACAATTTTGTTTTTTCAACCTTCTGAATTCTCAATTTCTAAACCATATCTTGACAGAAAATTAGCACTCATATTCTCTTTTCCAGATGTGTGCCTCACTCTGAATTTAAATGGTTGTAGTGCCAGGTCCTACTTTATGGTTCTGGGATTTTTATCCTTAATTTGATTAAGCCAACAGAGAAGACTGTCATCTAAGTACAAAGTCAGCTCCTAGCAGATGAAACGTAAGGGATTCCATTGCCCATTTCACAGCAAGATATTCTTTTTCCAACATCGGAGTACTTTTTCTCTGCCGTGCAGTTTCCTACTGATACCCAGAATGGGATGTTCCCTCCCATCTATATTCTTACTCAAGACTGCACCTAGACCTACCTATGAAGCATCTTCCCAAAGTCTGGACTTCTTAAAAGAGGGGCTAAACATAATGCAGCCTTGATGACCCAGAAAGCATCATCACACTCTGGGGACAATTTCACATTATTCAGGTGCCATTTTTTCCTGAGTTCAGTGAGCAGAGTAGCTAACTGGGCAAAGCTGGGGACCCCTGCAGTACCCAGCCACATGGTTTCTTTGTTTAAGGGACAGGACTGTGAGCTACAGCTTCCATCTTGGAAATCTCTTGCTTTACTTCTCCATTTCCCAAAATATAACCCAAATATCTGGTTTCCACCATGTCTAATGTGCACTTGGCAGAATTAAGAGTAAGACCTGCAATTTTGATAGATTGGATAACTGCTTACAGGTGCTCCAGGTGACTTTTCCAGTCTGGACTGTACATCACAACATCATCCAAATAAGCGGCACAATAAGCAGTGTAAGGGGATAGAGTTACATCCATGTACCACTGGAATGTAGCGGGAGCACCATGTAAAGCAAACAGCATGATGGTGAACTGATAGAATCCAACTGGGATGGAAAATGCTGTTTTGTCTCTGGATTCTTTAGCTAGGGAAATTTGTCAGTAACCCTTGGTGAGATTGCGTGTACTGTACCTGGCACGTCCCGGTCTGGCCACAAAATTATCTATCCTGGGCATTGGATAGCTATTAAACATGACACTTAATTAAGCTTCCTAAAATCAAGGCAGATTCTTATATACCCTTCTTGTTTATTTACAATCACCACTGGTGATGATCAAGCACTTCTTGATTTATTTAATGATACCCAGCTTTTTCATAGTTTGTATTTCCTTAACCTCGTCAGCTCTTAACCACTCTGGTAATCAGTATGTCTTTTGTCTGAGAGGGCGAGCATTCTCTGTCACTATTACATGCTCGACCGCTTTTGCTCGGCCTGGCACTGTGGTAAAAGTACTTTTAAATGTTTCTCTAAGTTATGAATTTCTGCAGTCTGTTCTATGGATAAGGAAACATTCACCTTTACAGTATAAGTTACAGTATGTTCTAGTCTGTCATAAGTTATATCAATATCTTCTTCAGCAGTTTCTGGTAATACCAACAAAGTAACCTTTGATGTCGTTCCAACCCATTTCTTCAGGCGGCTAGCATGGTATATCTTGGTAGGACTTCTCCTATCAGGGGTCACAATCTCATAGTTAACTGTACCAGTACATCGAACCACTTTATAAGACCCTTGCCACTTCATTAACAGTTTGCTTTCTGTAGAAGGTAACAGTAACAAGACCTTTTCACTTGGCTCAAAAACCTTTTCTTTTACCCTATGGTCATAATACACCCTCTGCTATTTTGGGGCCACTTCCTGGTTACTGTGGCCAACTGCAGCATATTTTGCCAGTTTCTTTCTTAGTGCACACATATAAGACGCATGTAATAGATTATTTCTGAGTGGCGTTATCTTCTCATGTTTCTTTTATTACATTTAGCGCCCTCTAGGTTGTTCACCATGCAACATTTCAAATGGTGATGGAAAATGCTGTTTTGTCTCTGGATTCTTTAGCTAGGGGAATCTGTCAGTAAGCCTTGGTGAGATTGCGTGTACTGTACCTGGCACTTCCCGGTCTGTCCACAAAATGATCTATCCTGGGCACTGGATAGCTGCCAAACATGACACTTGATTAAGCTTCCTAAAATCAAGGCATATTCTTACACACCCTTCTTGTTTATTTACAACCACCACTGGTGATTCTTGTGGTACTTTTCTATAAGCAAAAATCAGGTAAGGTAAATATTAGTCCTAATCTTTCCCTTCACCATTCACAAACCTTTTTTAACATGCGTTTTAGGGTTTAATTAAAACACTCAGCAAGACCGTCTGCCTGAGGGTGATAAGAAAAAAATACTTACCATAGTAATCTTCTTTCTTCCCAGTGATGCTCAGATATTCATAACTTTGTGCAGTCAGCCTGGTGGGTTGGACTGCCCGGAGAGATGGAACACATGCAAATGATGGAATTCTTTGCACGTGAGCATCTTTCAAATACTGCCTCTACCAACTGTAGTGTTCTAAGCCCTTCAGATTTGTAAGAAACCTGGAAGTCAGGCAATATGAAAAAAATCTGACAACTAATTAATTAAAACATTTTTTAGGATTAGCCTAATAAAACAATTTACTTCAAAAAACCTCCAAGGGAGGGACTATATCTGTAACAATGGTGTTCATCAGAGACAGTGAGAAAAACTATTAAGAGAGACAGAAACTCTGTTAAAATCTATCTAGCATAGAGAAGTATACCCAGAAGGGTATGGCTACATGGCACTAGCATGCGAAATGCAGAGGCTGAAGTTCTGGAAGGGGAGGATGGGAGTGAATTATGAATATCTGAGCATCACTGGGAAGAAAGAAGATTACTATGGTAAGTAATTTTTCTTCTAACCCCAGTAATGCTCAGAATATTCATAACTTTGTGAAGACTACCAAGCAGTACCCCCTGGAGGTGGGCACAGAACTTATTTTGCAAACAGACTTTTCAGGACTGCTGTGCCAAACCTGGCATCACTTCTGGACAAAACATCCAAGTTATAATGCTTTGTAAAGGTGTGTACTGATTTCCAAGTAGCTGCTTTACAAATGTCCAATAATGGCACCTCCCTAGCAGCTGCAAGAATGTCAGCTGTTCCTCTTGTTGAGTGAGCCCTCAGCCCAGCTGGGGACACCCTACCTGCTTTAGTGTAGAAGAATTGAATACACTGGACAATCCACCAAGAAATGGATCTTTTTGAGGCTGGTTTGCCCATTCCGACATCCCCATATGTAAGGAAAAGTTGTTTCTTGTCTTGCCTATGGCCTTTAGTAGCTGTCATGTAGTAGCTGAGAGCTCTTTCACATCCAGACTGTGGAACCTTCTTTCACCAGAGCTTGCATGGTCTGTGAAGAAGACAGGCAGAGTGATTGATTGGTTCAGATGGAAATCTGAAACAACCTTGGGAAGGAATTGCCTGTTTGTTCTCAGGACTACCTTATCCCTGTGAAAGGAGATGTAGTCCTGCTCAACACAGAGAGCCTGAAGCTCACTGATTCTTCTTGCTGAGGTAATTGCTACCACGAAAACTGTTTTCCAGGTAACATACTTTAAATGGGCTGTAGCCATGGGCTCAAAAGGAGCCCGCATCAATCTGGCTATACATATATTAAGATCCCAAGCGGGCACTGGTGCCCTGTGAGGAGGGTGCAAATGTATCAGGTCTTTAAAAAATCTTTTGAAAATGGGATCTGAAGCTACAGACACCTTTGTCCTAGCAGAAAGGTATGCAAATACTGCTGCAAGGTGAACTCTTAGAGAACTGGGTTGTAGACCTCGTGAATGTAAGTGAGTCAGATAATCCAACACCACTGAGACCCCTGCGTCACTTGGGGTGAAGTTTCTACCAGAGCACCAGCAGGAGAATCTTTTCCACTTAGCAGAATAAGTTTTCTTAGTGGAAGGCTTCCTATAACCTTTCAAGATGTTTAATACAGCTTCAGAAAGGTTCAAGTCTGCATACTCTAATTCCTCAAGAGCCATGCCTTGAGGTGGAGGGACTTGAGATTTGGGAACAGCAGTGTTCCCTGACTGGAGGTCAGAAGATTGTGCCTGAAAGGCAAGCTTATTGGCTTGCTCACTGACATGGAGAGCAGAAGAGAGTACCACGGCTGCCTGGGCTAATCTGGAGCTATCAAGATCAGAGAAGCTGAGAGGGATCTGAGCTTCAGTAGTACCCTGAAGACCAGAGGAAAAGGGGGAAAGGCACAGAGAAACTTGCCTGATCAATCCAGTACCAGGGCGTCCAGAGGGACTGTGCCCTGGGCTGGTGGCCTGCAACAATACTGAGGCAACTGGTGGTTCTGGTGGGATGCGAACAAGTCTATCTCTGGAACGCCCCCACCTGCTGAAAATTACCCGCACCACCTGCTTGTTCAGTGTCCATTCGTGATGGGACTGATTGATCCGACTCAGTGTGTCTGCCAAGATATTGTCCTTTCCTGGCAGATGGATGGCTTGCAGGAACTCCTTTAGAGAATATGTCAGAGTCCAAATTTTCATGGCTTCTGTGCACAGGGGAACTGATCTTGTGCCACTCTGCTTGTTTATGTAATAAATAGTGGTGGTATTGTCTGTTCTGACTTGTACCACCTTGCCCATCACGAGTGTAGAGAAAACTTTTAGTGGCAGCCACACTGCTCCAAGTTCCAGCAAATTTATATGCTGGAGGGACTCTGCCTCTGTCCAGGTACCCTGAGTTGTGTGCTCCCCCAGATGGGCATCCCAGCCGAGAAGGGATGCATCTGTTGTGAGGACTACTGAAGGATCCTCCTTCTGGAAGGGGACTCCCTGCCTTAGGTTGGATTCCTTTTTCCACCACAAGAGGGCTTGTAACAGAGGCCTTGTCACTGGACTGAGTTTTGAAAAGGGATCTTTTTTCTGACTCCAATGATCCCTGAGGTGAAACTGGATGTCTCTCATGTGAAACCTGGAACCCTGCACTGTGCCCGTGGATGCAGCCATATGGCCCAAGAGCTGCAGGAATTGCCTGGCTGTTTTTGACTCTGCAACTTGAAGGAATTTGCTATGGCCTGAAGGCTTTGCACCCTGTCTAGTGGTAAAAAGGCCCTGGCCTGTAGAGTACTGATCTCTGCCCCTATGAACTGTAAAGTCTGTGTAGGGATGAAGACAGATTTTTTCTGGTTTACTATGAAACCCAAGGACTCCAAAAGATCCTGTGTGAACTTTAGAGAGGTTGTGACTTGTTCTGGTGATTTGCCCACCACCAGCCAGTCGTCCAGGTATGGGAAGACAGTTACTCCCTGTTTTCGAAGAAATGCCACCACAGCTGCTAGACATTTTGTAAACACCCTTGGTGCCGAGGAAAGGCTGAAGGGCAGGTTTGCAAACTGATAATGACCTGATGGGAGTCTGAATCTGAGATATTTCCTGAAAGATTCTTTTATGGGGATGTGGAAATAAGCATCCTGTAAGTCCAGAGATGCCAGCCAGTCCCCTTTTTGGATTGTTGGCAGAATCCAAGCCAAAGTTACCATTTTGAACTTTGGCTTTTTCAGGTGCTTGTTTAAAGCTCTGAGATCCAAAATTGGCCGCCACTCCCCAGTTTTCTTTGTTGTTAGGAAGTATCTGGAGTAAAAACCTCTTCCTCTCAGGGTTGCAGGGACTAGTTCCACTGCTTTTAGCTGAAGCAGCTTCTGAACCTTTATCTCTAGCAACGAAATTTGTGCTAGGGGTGGGGAGATGGGAACCCTGGTTTTTTTTCAAGGAAGAAATCTGAAGTCCAGAGACAGACCTTTGCCCACTACCTCCAACACCCACTTGTCTGTGGTGATGGTTGACCAGAGGGGGAGGAAATGGGACAGTCTGCCTCCAACAGGTAGGGAGGAGGCAGCCTGCATCTCAGGGGTTCTGTTTAGGCTGGGGTTGAGGTTGTGCCTGAGCCCCTCACCTACAGCCCCTTTTACCCCTACCCCTTGAGTAGCCATGTGGGGGTATTACTGGTATTGGGGCATGGCTACTGGCTGGAAAAAGGGTCTTGACAAGAAAGAATGACCCCTAGCCCCCCTTCCATAGGGCCTGGTGGGTGAAGAAGCTCTGTCTCTAGCAGAGTTACTTCTATAAGTAGCCTTATATTCCTCCACCTTTTTCATATAGGCCAATGTGGACTCCCGAAAGAGCGCATTTCCTTCTAATGGGAAATCCAGGGCCTTTGACTGGGTATCCTGAGTGAGGTTTGTAACCCTAAGCCAAGCAAACCTCCTCTGAGCCACTGTGTTAGCCATCCATCTGGCTGCAGTGTCATTTAGATCAGCAGCCATTTGGAATTGGTATTTGGCCGCCTCTAGCCCAAACCTGGCAGTTTCAGCCAGGTCATCTGACAAAGGTGGAGTGGCCTTCATGGACATTGCCAGTACTGACTGCCACAGGGATTTCTGATACTGGGCAGCATAAGCTTGAAAAGTAGCCTGTCTCATGGCCAATATGGCTGACAAATAGCCCTTTTTGGCCATACTGTCCAATTTTCAGGATTCCTTATCCGGTGGGTGTGAGGACAGAGGGACTTTAGCTTTTAACACAGGCAGCTTGCTATATAACCCCTTGATGGTCAGGATGGGAGAAGAGGAAGTCAGCTCCCTCCCTATCCAGCTGGTATTTTTTATCTATTCATTTGTCAATTGGAGGAATGGAATTTGGGGTCTGCAGGAGCTTCACAGCATCCTTCTTGAAAAAAATTATATACTGGGAGAAGGAGGGTCTTTGTGGGTGTTAGACCCATCATATTAAGGTACTCAATCTCCTCCTCATCTTCCACTTGTTCTGTTGTGGCAATATCTAAAGCATCTGCCATTTTCCTTACGAAGGAAAATGGGAGGAAAAATCCTCAGACACCCTGGGAGGCGAGCCAAATTCCTGCTCAGGGGACACCTCTGGAGGGATAGGTTCATCCTCCTCATAAGGCTCCTCATCCTCTTCAAAATAGTGTTGCTCCGGAGCAGGGGACAACACAGTAGCAGCAACCTGGGGACCCTGTGAAGGGGCAGGAGGCTGAGGGATGATGCCCTGCAGAGCCTGAATAATTTTAAATGCCTGAGCTATCTCCTGAGCTGAAGGCATTACAGGCAGCTGTGCAGAAGTCCCTGGTTTAGCAGGGGAGGATTCTGCATGCTTGAGTTTCCTTAATTTCTTTGAGAGAACCGGAGAGTCAGCCGGTTCTTTCCCTCTTTTTGCCCCTTTTTCTCACGTAACGGGGCAGGGGTAGTAGCACTTGTTGCTTCAACCACAACAGACTGGGGTGTCAGCTGGTCAGAGCCTGAGGGACCCCTACGAAACTTTTCATTAAGCCTTTCAAGGCGCTTAACAGTTTTTTTCTGGGAAAGTTTTACATAGCTCACATTCCTGATCCAAGTGTTCAAAACCCAGACAAGCTACACATAAAGTGTGCTTGTCTGCCTTGGCAAACGCATCTCCACACTTTAAATAGTTTTTAAACCCGGACTCCCCGGTTCTCTTCTTAGGTTTCTCAGTCATGGTGAAAAGCAAGATGAAAAACCCCAACCGCTAAATACTAAATGTTGTTGCGGTTATTTAAACAGCTTAAAAAGGTTTTTCTTTTTTTTTTTTTGCAGTCGGTTCTGGAACCGATAGGGAACCGAAGGAACCGAGAGAGGAGATGAAATGTGAAGTGGTTCTGTAACCGATATTACGCGGTTACAACTAAAGTTTATAAGGACCAAAAATTAGCGATAATGAATAGGTTCTTAGTCAGAGAACCGAAAATAGTTAACCATCTCGATCCTCACGGTTATGCCGAATCATGAGGAAACCGAAAAACAACTTATTTAAATAATAAACTAGATGTAAACTAACAATTAGTAGAGGCAATAAAAGAAACTAAATATACTTATGGTTTGGGTGATTTTTTTCTATCTTCTTCACGCAAAAGAGGACGACAGAGACTCCGAGCAACCAGACTTTCAGGCGGAGAGAAAAATCTGAAGGGCTTAGAACACTACAGTTGGTAGAGGCAGTATTTGAAAGATGCTCACATGCAAAGAATTCCATCATTTGCATGTGTTCTATCTCTCCAGGCAGTCCAACCCACCAGGCTGACTGCACAAAGTTATGAATATTTTGAGCATTACTGGGGTTAGAAGGGGAGGTTTTATGGTAGGGATACCTAGAAGTCGGTACAGCTCCTTCAGAAATGCAGCAGCAAAATTACTACCCTGATCAGTGATAATCTCTTTAGGTATGCCCACCCTACTGAAAACTTTGGTAAACTCTGCTGCCACTTTTGGGGATGTGACAGTATGCATTGGAATTGCCTCTGGATATTGAGTAGCATGGTCACATACAACCAAAATTAATCGATTACCCTTTTTACTTTTCTCTAAGGGGCCAACCATATCCACTGCAATTCTCTCAAAAGGCACATCTATCAATGGTAGGGGCACCTTATCTTTTTCAGTTACTTGGACTACTTTTTGACATTCAGCACTATAACTGCAATAGAAAGTAACATCCCCATGAATCCCACACCAGTAAAAATCTGTACAACACTCTGGCAAGGGTGCAGTTCCTCCCTGAGTAACCAGCCATAGGGTTATAATGGGTGCTGTATGTAACAACTCAGTTCTATACTTCTTTGGTAGGACCAATTGTTCTATCTGTTCTTGCGTCTGAGGATTAGCCCAAACTCTGTACAGTAGCCCATTACATTTTTCAAAACATTGGCTTTCCCTGTTTTTTGTTTCACCCCCAGCTGCTTAAAATAACCTTGGCGAGAAACATTGTTAGTTTGCTCAGAAACAAAATCACAATCAGTTGTTAGTTTAGTTTCTGCATTTTCATATATCATCCATTTATGTTTATCAGTCTTTTGTTGCCACTGTTTTTTCAGGTGTCTTCTTTCTTTCCTGGACTTCTGGATCTTGGAGCTGGGCTCAAACAAAACGGAATCAATGTCACTGAAAGGAAAAGATTCCCCAACATCTCAAATTTTCTTTGCCTGTGCTTTTGTCATCACAGCTGTTGACAGAGCAGAATTTATTCCTCCTGTTATTTAACTTTGCAAATCCTGGAAAGTCATTTCCAATAATCACAGGTACAGGTAACTTACGTACTACCCCTACTTTCATTTAGTGTGATACCCCATTAATGCTCAGAGTCACTTAGGTAGTGGGATAGTACTGAATGTCCCCTTGGATGCAGAACATCTGGTCCTTTTGCACAGTCTTTTCTGAGACCTTCAGCATGCACCAGGGTCAACTTCCTGACTCTGCAAGTTCCTTCACAGTTTTAGCTCCCACTTTGACATCTATTAAATACTTGTCTCCCAATTTGCTAATCATGCTAAATATGCTCTAGTGTCACTCTTCTTATTTTGATTGTGGTTCCTTGCAAATACGGCCTGGCTTATTACAGTTATAGCAAATAAAGTCTTTGGGTGCAGATTTGTTACCTTCATCAGAGTTCTTATCTGACCTGAAGTTATATCGGGGAAAAAGAGGGGCTTGCCAGTCCCTGGTTGTTACTTCGCTGCTGCAATGTCTGTCAGGCCACCCAATAGTCCTCAGCCAAAGAAACAGCCTTTCCCCACTTTCTGGTCAGTGTTTTTTTTTTTTATCCAAACCTGCACATCTGTAGGAAGGATGTTGATGAACTCCTGCATTGCAATAATTGTTTTTGTTTATTATACTTTTTCCCCCACTACCGACTGCCCGGCACTTTAGCCCGGTCACGGACCTCGGCCTCCACCTCCACATATGACCGCGACTCTCCGATACCCCTGACTTGTTCCCCAGGGTGGCGTTTGTGGCACTGACCCCTAACAGTGCTGCAACGACAGGTACTAGGTCAGAGGGCCGCTCTGGAGGCTAATAGAAGCAGAGGTGGACTTCATCAAGGGCAGCTGGCAGTAGTATTTTCTGTGTGTTTCTTTGGGGGCGGGGACATGCAGTGACATCCTGCGTCCTCCCCACCCCCTGAAGGCTGTCTAATGCCGGTCGCTGCGGTACCCCTGGCCTCTGCCAGGGATCCGTCAAGCACCAGACATTCACCTTGTCCTCCCCCCGGAGAAGGAGAGCAGTCCTAGGGATGCTGTTTCCTTCTCCCCCCAGCCAGCCCTCTGATGACTCGGGTCTGTTCCTGAACTCGGGTCGCTGGCGTCACAAGCGGAAATCTAGCCGCCACGCTGACGGCCGGCTCCTGCATTGCAATTATGTCGATGACCTGTGGGACTGTTCAGCCCTCTGGTTGGAGCCATTTAATGATGATTTATCCAAGTCAGGTGAAGGCTTTGCGAGGACTGTCGACTGAGTTGTACTTCAGGGACTGGAATCTCTGCCTGTAGGTCTCTCCTGAGATGTCATACCTTTTAATGATTTCTCTTTTCACAGTGTCATAGTTTTTTGACTGTGCAGTCTCCATATTGCTGTAGGCAAGTTGGGCTTCACCTGTGAGACAAGGTACCTAGCCTGACTGCTGTTTTGGCCGTTGACAGGCTCCGAAGACCCTTTAAGAAGTTGCCAGGTATGCTTCAATATCATACAAGAGAAACAGCTTTGTGAGTTTAATGTTTTTTTAAGCTGTTTGTGTTTTGTTGAACTGCTGGACCTGTACAAGATCCTCCAGCTTTGATAGCTCGTAAGGCATCCAGCCATTGCTGCTACTGTCGCTGCATCTTTTCTCTTCTCTGTGCCTCTAAATGCTGCATCTCTTTTTCTCTCTGTTTCTTAGTTTTTCTTTGCTGTATAGCCCACCATTTGCTATATAGCCCACCATCTGAAAAAGGCAAACATGCTTTCAGGTTCTGTTCCTGCCTGTTTTTCTTCTTCCGTCACTGGTGCAGGCTATATAGTCTCAGTACTGACTTTTGTTTCTGCTTCTAGATTGGCTGCCATTCTTCCAGTAATTACTCCTAGGCTTACTGTTGCAGAATCCATACCTTTCTTCCATTTTTCCCTTGTACCAGGTCTAGTACCCACACACAAAACTCCTGGCTTAGAGTATGCACGGTGTAAATAAATCCCACTTCATCTGACACCAACTATCATAGAGGCATAGGTCAGGAAGCATTTGCAAATCAGGAAAAGTCATAAAATTTGCAGGTGGCGTTTTACTATTAACAACCATAAAATAAAAAAATAAAAAAATGCAGAGAACAGCTACCTATACAGGAAGCTCAAACAAACATAAATACTTCACCTGAGAGTCTCTTTAAACTCTCCAGCTCTCTCTATCTCAGAAAAACACTGCTCTCTTTTTATGAGATGTTTTTCAGTGGCAATTAAATTCTGTATCCTGTTCTTGTAAATTACACCACCTGTGTTCCACAAAAAGGTATTAAGACTTTGTCAATTTCTTTCTTGTGACTAGCCTGAAGACCACGTTAGTTTTCTTAACAGGTGCAACCAATTAAGACATCCTGTTTCAAGGCTGATTTCCTGCTGATAATTCTGTGAACAAACTTGTGAAGGTCAAAATGCACCTTAAGGTTAACCCACTGTGTTCCAGATAACCCAAACAGCTTTCTGCAAACATTTCAATAACATAATTTTACATATTTGCAATCACGGGGATCCCAGTTTCATATGCAGATTCGTATATCTTTTTTTAACCACAGAGAAGCAAGGTGAGAAAGGAAGGAAGAAAGAGAGAAAGAGAGACAGAAAGAAAGAGACAGAAAGAACGAACAGAAACAGCAAGTGAAGGAAGGGTGATAACAGGGGGGAACTGTAGGACCATCAGTGTGGCCAACCCCTACGTGACACAAGGAAAATCTGACTGCACAATCAAGCAGACAAGAGACAGACACGTGACAGAATAGGGAGAGGACAGAATGGATCCTTGCTTTTAACTCTCTCTGCATAACAAATGGGACAGGGTCATACCCAACCCTGTCACATATTTCTCTCTCTCTATTTCACTCTCTCTCTCTCTCTCTCTCCTTATTGTCTCCACCCCCCAAAAAAAAATCCCTTTCTGTTTCCATCTTCTCCTCTTCATTTCATTTGGGCTACATTTATGGGGTTTCTTTATAGTGTGAAACAGCAGCTTGAAAATGGATTATTCTAAATGGTTATTCTCCACTCCAACTCCACCGCACCTGAGGGGAAGTGAATTAATCTTCACCCTTGAGTTGCTGTATATACGAAATGCTTTATTTTCAAAATGGCAAAAATGGCATTAAAAAACTGGTACTCACAATACAGAGACCCAGAAGCTCATTGCCAGCCTATCCCCTCACAGTGGGGCAGGTCATGACTGCCTCAAGTCTAAACTGCTCAGGCTAGGGGCCCATCTTCTTGCTAGGCCTCTCACGCACATTTTCAATTCCTCCCTCAGGTCTGGGCTAATCACGGATATCTGGAAGGTGGCTAAGGTGGTCCCAGTCCTAAAACAAGGCAACCCCAAGAACCCCCAGAACTATCGTCCTATTGCGATACTGTCTGCTGCCTCCAAGATCCTTGAGAAAATCGTGGTCTCCCAGCTATCCCTCTACATTCAGAACCATAACCTCCTCTCACCAGCTCAACACGGATTCAGAAAAGGGCACAGCACGTCCACTGCCCTCGCTGTTGTCACCTCAACTATCAGAACTGCTGCTGACCACGGGAACCTCACTGGTGCCATCTTCGTGGATCTCTCCAAAGTGTTCGAAAAAGTTGGCCACTCTCTCCTCTGCTCCACCCTCCGATCCATTGGTTTCTCCCCCCTGCCCACACGTGGTTCCTCAACTATCTCTCTGGCAGACAGCAGTACACCAACTTCAATCGTACCCACTCCTTCCCTTCTCTGGTCCACTGTGGGGTCCCCAAGGGTTCTGTCCTTGGTCCCACCCTCTTCTCCCTCTTTATCAATGAACTTCCATCCACCGTCATCCACGGGCGCACCACTCTATACGCGGATGACCTGGTCATTTTGACCTGTGCCCATGACATTGCCACCATAAACTCCCAGCTGAACGCGGACTTCCATCGCATTCAATCCTGGCTAGTGGATCGCAGACTCACCATTAACCTCAAAAAAACCCAAGCTATGTTGTTTGGCTCACGGCATAAGACAAAGTCCTGCCCCTTCCCCTCCAAATTCTTGATACTGACGGCTCTCCCCTACAGACTATGGCCTCAATCAAGTACCCGGGCATCACTCTGGACCTGCAGCTCGATCTCACCCTGCAAATTCATAATGTCTGCAGGGCTACAAATTATAAGCTCGGCCTTGCCTACAAAGCTAAAAACTGCCTAACCCCTGCAGCTCATTTGGTGCTTGCCAGAGGGGTCCTCCTCCCTACTCTCTGCTATGGGCTGGTTACCTTTGCTCCCGTACCCTCATCCAGCTTTCAGAAATGGGACACCGCCTACAATAACATCTGCCGCTTCGCCCTTTCCGCTCCGCCCCTCACTCACCGTTGTGACCTCTACTCCCAACTGGAGTGGCTCCCTCCAGAAAAGCATTGCACCTTCGTTCTTGGTAATTTCTTTGACAACATTATAAGACTGGCCACTCCCTCTGCCCTCGTCCCCCCCAAACCTTGGCCCCCCGTCCTGTCAGCTGAGATCAAGAGAGGCCCTCGATCGGTTTGTCCCTAGAACTCGCTCCCTCATGGGGGACCAAGCCTTCTCTTCCTTCGCCCCAAAACTCTGGAACTCATTTCCAGTCCTTACCCGGTCTGCCCCCTCACATCCCCCCTTCAAATCCTCGCTCTGGCACTTCCTGTACCCCTCCTCCGCTTGCCCCTGTACCTCCTAGATTCACCCTACCTTCTCATGAACCATGAGCTCTCAGGGTCCCACTGCACCGCACCCCTCCGAACACAGTTCAGACCCTTCACCCTTCTCCATCCTCTCCCCTCACTCCTCCCTCCCCAATTTTTTGGCCTCACTGACCCTTCACCCCTCTCCATCCTCTCCCCTCTCCCCTCACTCCTCCCTCCCCCACTTTGGCCTCACTCATTTCCACCCAGCCCCTCCCCATCCCCACCCGCTTTTTCTCCCATGCACTTACTCTGAGAGGCACTAACTAGCTCATTAAGTGTACCTAATTCACTTTTTTTGCTTAGCTCTACTCCATAATAGTGTGCACCTGTGTCCCCCAACCTCTACTCTAATTGCTGCCTTGCTTCCTCTTTCCATCAGGTTATGTCTGTTGTTTTATTGCTTGCTACTTTTGTACTTTACTGTTAGCTGCCTATCCATTACCTGTTAATCCTGTTTTTGCCCAACTGTATGTAATTGTCTCCTGTATGCTACTGCCTATGTAACCCTTCCGGGTCGCACCTGAAAATAGGCACTTGGTTGTCTAGTGTGCCCTACCCGGTTAACAAAAACAAATAAATAATAGATAAATAAATAAATACAAGCTGTTACCACTAACCTGGCACTTTGAGTCATGCAGAGCCTTCCTCGGGGGTGTGGTTTACAAACAAGGAAAGTCATTAAATAGATAAAATCATACATAATTAATTATTTGCATAATCACATGTATATCACAGGACTAATATGCACACATCTATTCTCTCAACCCACACATAGCAGGATTATTTTTCAAACAGTAAACCCAATTTTTATAGCTGGTTTTACTGATTTTATATTTCATGATACTTTCTTACTGGCAACCTGTAAGAAAAAACATCCTGCTTATTTAACTCATCCTAGAGAAGATAAAAGACTGGAGAGCTCACTGGCAATCGTAGCTTCCCAAATCTTTTCAAATATTTTATTTTGTATTTATAATCAGAACAAATGGGGGGATTAAATTAATTAGTGTACCATATTCTAATGAGGGAAAATATGCACAATTTGGAAAGGAAGAGGGGAGTGAGGGCAGGGGGCAGAGGGAAATATCAGAGGGGGACATAAACAGAGGTAACAGAAATAATTAAGGGAAAGAGAAAGGCAGCTGATTTTCCCTTACCTTATCTTTACCTATGTTTTTCCTGACTTTTAGAATATGGGACACTGATTAATTTAATCCCCCATTTGGTCTGATTATGAATATAAAATAAAATTCTGGAAAAGATTTGGGAAGCTACGACTGTCAGTGAGCTCTCCAGCCTCTTATATTCTACAGGATAAAATCATAAGTTAAATAAGCAGGATGTTTTTTCAAACAGTCTCCCAGTAGGAAAGTATCATGAAATATAAATTCATTTAATGAAAGTTTTGGAAAAATTAAATTAAAAAAAATTGGGTTTACTATTTGAAAATAATCCTGCCATGTGTGAGTTGAGAGAACAGATGTGTAAATATTAGTCACAGAAAAGCACTTTCCGTATTCAGCATCAGCATAGATGATTAGGGGGATTTGTGATATACAGTACATGTGGAGTTGGAGTAGAGAACAGCTGAATAATAGGGGTAGGTGACCCCTTCTAAAGGTACCGACCACTTGCAGTTTGCGGTTTCCCATACCTTTTGTTTCTCATTATTCTAGATGGACCTTCTCATATTTTAGTGTAGTCTACCTCATGTCATCTGGATTGATTGTCGCTTAGAGAGTACATGGAGCTACACATGGCATATTGCAGAGCCATGCTATTGCAATCATTGTCACTGCATAAAACAAAGATTGGATTGCAAAAAAGAACCCCCTGTTTCAACAATTACTGGTTTTGGTGCAATCATAGCCAAAAGAAACCCACGCATCTAACTTATTAGTGCCAACAATAAATTGTTAAATCTCATGCCTTTACCTTTACTTTTTTGTCTTGTCCAGAAACATCAGAGATTTTACTTCACTAGCAACAACTGGTCACTTGCTTGCCTACACTGCTGTCAGCGAGTATTTTGCCCATGTATCCATGAATGCACCCTCACCCTACATTGTAAAACTGCAGCTGAAAGTCAGTTTGCTGATTGTCTGGAACCTGTGTGGTAACAGGAACAAGGAGGTGCTGGGGTCGATGGAACAGAAACAGCATTTAAAAAATTAGGTGCCAGGAAATTAGCATATCCTTTAATGAAAACAATAAACCTGTTCTTTATGGCAGGAGATGTTCCTGAACTTTGGAAATTAGCATTTGTTGTTTTGCTGTTCCATTGTACAAAGGGGGGATCTGAGGCTCTGGGAAACTACAGGCCAATTTCTTTGTTATCTTGCAATGGTACAATAGAGGAGAAGCGGGTGCACGCCCAACTTATGGAATAATTGGGTGAGGACCAGCTCCTCATCGAGTCCCAGTTCAGGTTCAGTAGGAAGTGTGGGACATCTGCCTTGGTCAGGTTCATGAATGGCTTGCAGACAGGTGTGGTCGTCATGGACCTGACTAAGACATTTGAGTTGGTGGACAACTCCCTCCTGGAGGCCAAGCTGGGAAATTTGGGGGTTCATACATCAGTTTTGAAGTGGTTTAGCAATTATTTTAGGAATCAAAAACAACATGTTAGGGTAGCTGGTGCTTTGTCTTCCTCCTCCTTAGTGCAGCATGGCATGCCTCAAGGTTCAATTTTGGAACTATTATTTTAATTTTTTGTAAAGGATTTGTCTGATCTGTGTCATAATTCAGATTTAATCTTAAATACATATGATGCAGTTATATTCGGCATATTTAGCAGTGACACTGTTTCGGCAGGTTGCAAGCAGCGTCAGTGACTCAGCAGGTTGCACACTTGCCTCTGAGGATGTAAGACTGGAAGATTGTGGGTTCTAGCCCCACACCAGGAACTTGGGGTAAAACTCAATACTGACACTGTAGTGCAGCATGAGGGGAATGCTGTACTCCTGAGGTGCAGTCTTTCAGATGAGACATTAACCGGAAGTCCTGTCTGCCTGTTCTGGTGGTTGTTCAGGTGGACATTAAAGATCCCATGACCCTTTTCAAAAAGAGTAGGAGAAATTCTCCACTGTCCTGTCCCAACTTCCCTCATTCACTAAAAATACCACCAACAGCTTAATTTGGTTACACTTCAGCTGGTTTCCATATGTATCCCCCTCCCACAAGGACGAGGCTGAAAATAGGCAGACTTGCCTAGCCCTCCTTTCCCAGTCAACAAAAGCAAACACAAATCTAAAAAAAAAAAAAACTTCAGAGTTTTTTAAATTACAGAAATTGTTTGAACTTAACAGACTGCTACTGAACAGGAAGATGAAGGACATGCTCTTTTGCATTTTGCAAACATAAAATATATTTGCAAATTAATTTTGTATAAAGATGTCAGACGAGACTGTATTTGAAAAAGCTGATAATTTTAAATACTTAAGGAAAACACTGAATTCACATCACGATTACGAAAAGTATATGGAAATTGTTCCAAATAATTTACATAGAAAAATAGGTCTCCTGTACAGGCTTAAAAATGTGCTTTCATCAGAGACAAAAACAGTCATTGCCCGAAACTGTTTACTACCAATATTGAAGTACTGTAGTATAGTCTGGGGGTCAGTCTCGGCAGTAATTCTGAGTAAAAAGTAAGTACTTTGTAATAGAAACATAGAAGATTATGGCAGATAAGGACCGCAAGGCCCATCAAGTCTGCCCATTTTTTCTACCTTATGAATGTGACATAGGCCTTTACTCTGTCAAAGGCCTATCTATTCATACTCCTCTGTATTGCTCCCTTATGCCTATCCCATGTCTGTTTGAAGCCCTGCACTGTATTTATATCCACCACTTCCTGAGGTAGGCCATTCCATGCATCCACCACACTTTCTGTGAAAAAGAACTTCCTCACATTACCCCTTAATCAGCCTCCCTCTAATATCATGCTGTGTCCTCTTATCCTGCTGTTTTTCTTATATTGAAACATGTTAGATTCTTTCACCTCGTTAATGCCCTTAAGATGTTTGAATGTTTCGATCATAACACCTCTCTCTTTCCTTTGCTCTAGTGTATACATATTGAGCTCCATTAATCTGTCCTCATATGATTTCTGATGCAGACCCTTTGTTCTAGGGTATACATAATGCAATTTGCCGGTTTGCTACTAGTAGTCCATACAGGAAGCATAATTATACAATGTGGTAAATCCAATGTCCCAAATACTGCATCCTGAATGGTTGGCTGGCACAATTACCACCGTGATAAATCCTCCAGTGTACTCACTGGAAGAAGTGCCAGCCAACTTTGTATCGTGCTAATCCGGTCGCTTTCACTTCAAACGAAACTGCCGCAATTTGTCCCGTCGCCACTTCGCTAAAACACTGCGGTAAATTGTTTACAAAATAACATCCTCTTCCGAAGTGTAGGGACCTCAGTGAGTTAGAAAATAGTTACAAAACATTAAAGAAACAACATTTGCCATTGTATAATATAAATTTATCCCTCCAGGGTGTGGGTACAGTGGAGGACTTAACACGACTGGTGTGGTTTGGTCATTCGGCTGCACCTCGTGACCGAATCATACCAGCAGTGGTAAATCCTCCAGTGTACCCACACCCTGGCTACCCACACCCTGGAGGGATAAATTGCTTAATTGTAACATGCATATGAAATTTAACTGGCTACCACTAGTACGAAAAGATGTCTTCCACTTGACTCAATTTGTTTTTAAGAATGTTAGCTTATGTAACAGAAGCCCTTTGTTAGGCCTAATGACAAACTATTATCCAAAAAGCTTGTGTCAAAAATAGGCCAAACAACCTATTCTTATCTGGCACAAAGGCACTGGAATGACCTCCCAAATGAGGTACATTTACAGTAGTTCCCTCGTTGTCCATATTTAAGGACAGATTACTTGTGCATCTATTTTCTACATCCCTTTACTGCTTGTGTATATAGATGTACTGACATTTATATATATATATATATATATATATATATATATATCATAATACAGAAAAATATCTGTATTTTTGTACGTGCGTAATAATTCTGTGTTTTTAAACACTGAGGTCATGCCTATAAATACCGCTTCAGGTTCACTGTACCTACATGGTAAAGAAAAACAAAAATAAAAAAATAAAATAACCACAGAAGCTGAGCACCACCACGCCATGTGTGGAAGCAGGTACTTCTTCACAAGAAAAGTTTTGGTAGGTTTTTATTTGAAAAAGTTAACAATAAATAGTTTTACCATGTTTTACAATAGCAATAAGGCACTCGGGCGGGATTACCTTTTTGTAATCACACTGATTGAGTAAGTGGCACATGTCAGTTATGTGGCGTTGCCTACACTGTAAACCATCCCGCCACATACACTGTGCCATATTGCTCAAGTAATTTCCAGTGTACAGATCACCAGCAGGTCTTGGGTCATATCAACTCTATCCAACATAATAGTCTCCAATAACATCAAAAATAAAGCATCTGATATAAAAAGAAACTTCAATATAATATTCCCAATTCAACTTTAAAACTCTTCAATTGTAGCTCAACTGTACTGTAATACACCTCAGAATTTTTTTCCCAGAAGATTAGCACTTCTAAGAATTTGAGTCACGCAACAAAAATATACAGAATTATATTAAACTGACCAATGTTAAACTTCTTTTACAGCTCCCTTAGTTAAAGTTTCACTTTAATTCACATGTGTGTAATTTTGAAATGACTGTACTGATCCACTGCTTACTTTAAAAGTGATTAATCAAAGTCAAAGAAAACCAACCATCAACTGAAGTGTGTTTTGAATTTCCTAGTTAGGGGTATGTCAGAAAAGATGAGCTAATTTCATTTTAATTAAAACCTCACTGAGAACTATGAAGTAAATGTTTTCCGTTTTATCCCAATTAGTCTTCAACAGATGTCTGAACTTCAAAAATTCTAGGACCTTCAGCTTTTGCTACTTGATTACACTCCCAGAGTAGCCATTCCCTAAGTATACATAAAAACCAGGTTAAAAGATAATTTGTAAACTAAAGAAAATAAAAAACAGAAGCTAGATAGATTAGATAGACAGGTAGACAGAGAGAGAGAGAGAGAGATAGACAGATAAATGGATGATGGATGGATGACTATTTTATTTAAAAATGCCTTTCCAAAGTTCAAGGCGCTGCACAAATCACAAAAAAGCTACAAACAATGACAAAAATCCCCAAACCCTAACAACCATAAATAAATAAATAAGAAACAATACAGTATGTTAAAATCTACAATAATACAGTAGAACCCTTCCTTTATGGGTTAAATCTAACAGATCCCCCGTCAGCCAAACTTAAACTGGAAAGGCTGACTGAAATAACCAGGTATTTAAAAGACTTATAAAATGGGTTGAAATTTTACAGCCAAATCCATTCATTAGACTGGCCAGAAACGGTCACCTGATCATTCATTATAGATCACCGAACACTAGTGGAACCAGAGGGAAATGAAAAATACATACTCGCCACAATTGTTGATCTTCCAGAATATCTACACCACTTATTACCACTAATGGGTCTGTGCTGGAGGCACTATGACCCCACTGTAGCAGTATTTCTGCAGCCTAGGGACTGGCGTCAGTGGCTGTGCCACCCATGAGGCAGACGCAGTGATATGGTGCTCATGGACTGGCCAGTAACCAACGTTGGACCCCCCCCTACATAGAAACATAGACTTTGATGGCAGATAAGGACCACTTGGCCCACCCAGTCTGCCCATTTCCCTTCCTATTGGATAAGCCGCAGATTCTAGTTAACCAACAGCCTACTTCCTGCAACCCCCCACTACAGTTGCCTTATGTCTGTCCCATGCATGTTTGAATTCCCCCACTGTTTTAGACTCAACAACCTCCCCAGGAAGGCAGTTCCATGCATCCACCACTCTCTCCGTGAAAAAAATTCCTCACATTACCCCTGAGCCGCCCCTCTATCTTTAAATTGTGCCCCCTTGTTCTTACACATCTCTTTTTCTGAAAGATGCTACCCTCCTGGACTTTGTTGATTCCCTTGAGGTACTTAAAAGTTTCTATCATGTCCCCCTGTCCCTCCTTTCATCAAGGGTATACATATTAAGCTCTCTCAGTCTCTCTTCATATGGTTTCTGATGCAGATCCTGCACCATTTTAGTTGCCCTCCTCTGGACTGCTTCCATCCTGTCTATGTCCTTGCGTAGATGGGGTCTCCAAAACTGTATACAGTATTCCAGATGGGGTCTCACCAACTGTCTGTACAGAGGGATAACCACTTCCCTTTTTCTACTTGTGATGCCCCGTCCTATGCATCCCAGTATCCCCCTGGCTCTCCTTACTGACTTCTCACATTGCTTACCCACCTTTAGGTCATCTGATATGACTACCCCCAAGTCCCTTGCCATTTTTGTTGTTGTTAGTACCTCCCCGCTATTGTGTACCTAACTTCCTCTGTTCCTTTTTTTACCAGAAGAAGGAAACAGAGGGGAAAGAAAAAGAGTGACAGAGATGGACTTGGGGAAAAAAAAACTAGTCAAGAGATAGGAAAAGGATATATGATAGAAAATAATAAAAATAATAGAACCTGACTTAAATAGAGGTAAGTAAAAATGGGCCTAAGAGTAGTGGGTTAAGGGGAGCCAGAGCCTAAAGGCGATCTGGAGAGAAAAGGTGGAAAGAGCAACAGTGAAGGGAAGTGGCTCTGGCTAATAGACAGGAGAGGCCAAAGAAAACTCCGGCTAGAAAGAAAACAGAAGAAAGGAGCTTGATGAAAAGAAGAAGAAGATAGACTGGAAGAGGGATATCTCCCTTGTCACTCCTGAGGAAGAGAGGGAGAAAGAGGGGGAAAAAATAACTGTTCTGCATATCCTCCTCTCCTAGGCAAGGCTTGAGGGAGCGAAAGGGTTGACTACACCTAACAGCAGTGAAGAAGAGGCTGGACGAATGCATCTATGCCCAGAAGGCTGAAAAACAGCGTCTGTGAGAGTTAACTTCAGTTCTGGCAGTTGTCGAAACCTGGCTCACACCATCGGTACTGGACCATGCGATCAGCCTTCCTGGCTACAACGTCTTTAGGCTGGATCGCCTCTCCAAAAGAGGCGGGGGCTGTGCTCTCTACCTAAAAGACTCCATACAAGGGCACCACATCATTACCTCAATCCAACCCACAACTGCTCAGATACTGCCAGTGAGAATCCTCCTCGGTGCCCAAAACAAAACCTTCACTGTTGCCACCATCTACATCCCTCCCAAAGAACAGGGAACTGGTCTAACAGCTGTGCTTGACTTTGTAAAGTCACTCCCACCAGACACCGAATCCATACTCCTAGGCGACTTCAACATCAACTGGCCTGCAGCTGATGATGGTGCACACAGGGATACCGTTATTGCGGCAAACCTCACACAAATGGTTGACTCACCAACCAGGAAAATTACAGGACCGCACCAGCACACTCTTGGACTGGATCCTTACCAGTCACCCATCGCGATATCTAACACTAATGTCCTCCTGACTCTCTCAGCAATCACTCCCCTGTTAGCTGCACCTGGTCAAATAAATTCATCAAACAACCACCAAAAACAATCACCAGCAGGGTTCTACCCAGTGGTCACCTTCCTCGACTCAAATCCCACCTCCTCCACCAAGACTGGTCCCCTATCTTCAATGCAACCAACGTAAACACTGCCCTTGACCACTTCATACATATCTTCACTGTGGCCTGTTACACGTATGCTCCTATTAAGAAACGCAAAGACAAATCACTGAGTAACCCTTGGCTCACAGGTGACCTCCCCAGGATGCTAAAACAAGAGATCACCTATGAGCTGGCCAGCAACCGAAAGCAAAACGACATCCAAAACTACAAACGTCAAGAATGACTGCACCAAAACCATCCGGCAAATGAAGCCCGGCTACTATAAGCATGCCCTCACAAACTCCTGGGGCAATGGTCGGAATTCTGGAAGAACATAAAGGAACTTACTGAATCCACCCAAACCCCCATCAATCCTCAACATCAATGGAACCACAACCCTCAACCCAAAAACCATTGCGGATACCTTTAACAAAGCCTTTACCAACCTCAGGCTGTCCTACCTCAGGACTACTTCAAAGATGGTGTAGCTCCCCTGTCTGGAATGAACATCATCCCACCAGCTCCCCTGCTTCTACTTCAAAGCAGTCAAGGCTCACCAAGCACGCAAATACGCTACCATAGCCCTTGTAAACTGGGTTCAGTAATGACTCCCGATCTCAAAATCCTGTCTCTCACACTTGATGAAGTGCTAGTCCTCTGACCAGAATTTTCAACCTCTCCCTCCGCCCTTAGCCAGTTCCTGGACAGATGGAAATCTGCCACTGTCACCCCAGTCCATAAAAGTGGTGACAAAACTGCCCACAATAACTACAGACCTATCTCCTACTACCCCACTCTCCAAGGCACTAGAACGCATCGCCCCGGACCAGCTCACAGAATACC
This sequence comes from Neoceratodus forsteri, assembly GCA_016271365.2. Taxonomy (NCBI): domain Eukaryota; kingdom Metazoa; phylum Chordata; order Ceratodontiformes; family Ceratodontidae; genus Neoceratodus; species Neoceratodus forsteri. The sequence continues at coordinate 1,677,706,571 of CM057455.1, forward strand.
TGGATACGCACAACATCCTATGCAAGCAACAACACGGGTTCCGCAAAAGTCACAGCACCTCCACAGCCCTACTTGAATTCACCGGCGCAATCCACAATGCACTTGATTCTGGTGAACTACTAGGCTCAATCTACATTGACTTAACTAAAGTCTTCGACACCATCAATCACCGCCTCCTACTTGTCCAGCTTCAGAACACTGGGCTGTCAACCGACACCACTGGCTGGTTTAAGAGCTACCTTGAAGAACGGTCCCAAACAGTAAGAATCGTTGATACACTCTCGGACCCTAGATCGGTCCGCTCGGGAGTCCCCCAGGGCTCCATTCTGGGACCCCTCCTCTTCAGCCTATTCTTAAACTCACTACCGGATAGCTGCCCAGAACAAATAATTTCACGCCGACGATGCTGTGATCCTCACCTCAGACCCTGATCCAAACCAATTACAAAATAAACTTCAGCAGGCCTTCTCCTCCATCGAATCCTTTTTCCTAAATCATAAACTGCTTCTCAATCAGAAAAAAAACAAGTCTATGGTCTTTTGCAGCCCCCACAACAAAAACAAACAACTCCACCTCTCCATTGCAACCGAACAAGGAGCCATCCTAGAGCAAACACAATCGTTCAAGTACTTTGGCATCACCCTTGATCCCCACCTCTCATACGCTGTCCATATTAGCAATGTGGCAAAGTCTGCCAATGCGAGGTTAGTCATATTATTCCGGCACAGGAAACACCTAACCCCAGAAGCACTGTCAGTGGCCGTCCAAAGCTCCATTGCTGTTGCTAGCCTTGCTTGCAGAGCAGAAAGCAGCTAACTAAAAGAAGCTACATTTTCTTATTAATTTAACACTTATATCTTAGCAGGAGTCAGTGTCTGCTGAGTTTAAGCAAACAGATACTTTATTAGAAGTAGAAGGGGCCCTATTTAGGGTTTTAAAAAAAGAAAGAAACGAAAAAAAGTCAGTGTGTGTTCTGTGCTGGGAAGGGTTCTGTATCAGTTTACTTTGCTAAACCAGTAGGAGGAGAGAGAGCTTAATTGGGGGTGTGGCTTAGACACTATAAAAGCAGGTGACTCAAATTACAACTTCCTGTTGCTAACCTTGCTTGTAGAGCAGAAAGCAGCTAACTAAAAGAAGCTACAATTTCTTATTAATTTAACACTTATATCTTAGCAGGAGTGTTTGTTGAGTTTAAGCAAACAGATACTTTATTAGAAGTAGAAAGGGCCTTATTTAGGGTTTTAAAAAAAAAAGAAAGAAAGTCAGTGTGTGTTCTGTGCTGGGAAGGGTTCTGTATCAGTTTACTTTGCTAAACCAGTAGGAGGAGAGAGAGCTTAACTGGGGGTGTGGTTTAGACACTATAAAAGCAGGTGACTCAAATTACAACTTCCTGTTGCTAGCCTTTTTTCTTACTAATTGCCCTCCATCCCACCCTAAGCCAGTTCTACTTTTATAGCCACTGGATTTGACTGTCAACAGGAACTTCCTGTTTGGCAGTAGGAAGGGAAGGATCACAGAGAAACATGGGTTTTGTCAACCCTAAAGGAAAAAAGTAGCTCACTCTCCCCCCCTAGTTGCTGGTGGTCTGACACTGAGCAAGGAAGAAGGAGGCTACTGAAGAATATAGGAAGTTACTGTCCCAGAACAGGAAGGGTGAGAGTTGTAAGGAGAGGAGAGAGAGTAAGCATGCAGAGAAACAGGAGAGGGGACACAAAATAAGACATGATAGGAGTGGTGCAGTGCAATGGCTGTGGGGCGGCAGTGTTCCGGGAGACATTCTGGAGGCTGAGATGCTGCCTATTTGCAGGCACCTCTGGTCTGAGGAGGAGGTTGCCGCCTCCAGGCTGACCTGGCTAGGATTCGTGAAACCTCCTCCCCACCCAGGGACCACCAGGGCCAATGCCACTACCTCAGAGGTTGCCAAGAAAGAGGAGAGGCTGGACTAGGGTGGGCTCAGGGAGGAGAGGGTGGTGGAACAGAGTTGCATCCCTCAGCTGTACCTTCCACAATTCATTCGCTCTTCTGGTGGATAGTGGTTCTCTACGGAGGCACCTGCAGGGAGACCAAGGAGGATGCTGGGAACCTTCACAAAGGAGACCCACAGGAGGGGCATGAGACCCACAGGGAAGGAAAAACTCCTGGTGGGGGACTCCAATCATTAGGGGGTAGAAATGGGGAGGAAGGGGAGAGGGAGGGTGCCTGCCTGAGCCATGGCTTGGAGGGACAGGAAGCGAATCCTCAGGATCGTGGGAGCAGCTGCACGAGGGAGGGAGCTGGATGTTATTGTCCACCTAGGGACAAATGACCTGGCTAGGAATGGGATCAGAGCAGTGCAAGAGGAGTTTGTAGAGTTGGGGAGGGGCCTTAGACAAGTAGCGCATACAGTAACCTTCTCGGAGGTGCTGCCTGTCTATGGCAAGGGTGATTCTAGGGTACTCCTCACCAGGGAATTCAATGAATGGTTGAAAAACTGGTGTGGAGCTCAGGGTTTTGGCTTCATTGGGGACTGGGGAGCCACCTGGAGAGATGCAGACCTATACTGGCTCGCTGGTCTGCATCTGTCCAGGGGTGGAACCAGGATCCTAGGTGAAAGGTTTAAATGCTTCATTGACAAGCATTTAAACTACCCAAGGGGGGAGGCACTGAAAAGGAGCAGGGAAATCCCAGCCTCCCCCCACAAACAACAGTAATTAGTGAGGTAAACACCGGGGTAGAGAAGTCATTAAGGAGCAGGCCAGAAGTAAATGTAAAAAAAGGCAAAGGCAGTAAGGACAGGAATGGGGCTAAAAGGGGTAAGGTCATCTAAAAGTGGAGGGTGATGAGTACCAATGCCCGTAGTCTGTGTAACAAGCTCCCTGAACTAGTGGCCTTGATGGAAGAGGGTTGCCTGGATATTGTGGCAGTCACAGAAACATGGTTCACAGAGAACCATGACTGGGATGTTAACATACCAGGATACACAATCTACAGGAGGGACAGGGAGGGTAAAAGAGGAGGAGGAGGAGTAGCTCTTTATGTAAAGGAAGGGATCAAAGCAACAGAACTAAAGAGTAGACAGGGAGCAGATGAGACACTCTGGGTCACCCTGGAGACAGAAAATGGCACCACAATCCGCCAGGGGGTTGTATATAGACCCCCATCTCAGGGGAAGGGAATGGACAAGGAAATGATAGAAGGCTTCCTTAGAATGGCAGAAAAAGGGGAGATATTGTTGATGGGGGACCTGAATATGCCAGATGTTAACTGGAGCACCTTTGCTGCAGGCACATCCAAGAGCAGGGTCATTCTTGATGCCCTACAGGGGGCATGCCTCAGACCCTCAGACAGCTAGTACTGGAACCCACTCGGAAGGGAGCAATCTTAGACCTGGTACTCTCAAATGGGGACGGAGAAAGAATCTCAGATTTAGAAGCGGGTAGCCATCTGGGAAGAAGCGACCACCAAACAGTGTGGTTCACGATAAACACAGCCATACAATCAAGCCATACAAAAGCAAGAGTATTGAACTTTAGGAGGGCTGACTTTGGGAAAATGAGAGAGTGCCTCAGAAAAGCACTAGCAAACAGGCAAGAAGGAGGGGTGAAGGAACAATGGAGAGTAATCAAAACAGCCATCACAGAGGCAACAAGCCTTTGTGTAAAGCAAATCAAAAAAACACAATGAAGGAAAAAAACGCTATGGTTCTCAAAAGAGGTGGCAGGGAAGGTTAAGGAGAAAAGGATAGCATTCAGGAAATATAAGGAAACACAGAAGGAGAAGGACAGAGAACTTCATCAGTTAAAGCAGAAAGAGGCTGGGAAGGCAGTCAGAATAGCAAAGGCCCAAATCAAGGAAAGGACAGCCAGCACTGTTAAGAAGGGGGATAAGACCCTTTATAGGTACATTAGGGAGCGAAGAAAGACCAAAGGAGGGATACTGAGGCTTAATAAAGGGGAGGGAATGTGGGTAGAGGGTGACAATGAAAAAGCAGGGATACTGAATGAATATTTCTGCTCAGTATTCACAAAGGAAGAGGAGGGGGAGGTACCTAAACCAAACAAGAGAAACACTCTGAAGACGAGGGTCGATACCAGTCCATTTACAGAAGAAAGGGTTCTGAAAGAACTAATAAAATTAAAGGTGGACAAAGCAATGGGGCCTGATGGGATTCACCCAAGAATTCTAAAAGAACTAAGGGTAGAACTAATGACACCGCTGACTACTCTCTTTAACAAATCATGGGAGGATGGGGTGGTACCTGAGGACTGGAGGAGGGCAGATGTGATTCCTCTTCACAAAGTGGGAGCAGGACAGAGGCAGGAAACTACAGACCAGTTAGTTTGACCTCAGTGGTAGGGAAAATGATGGAATCACTTCTGAAGGAAAGAATTGTTGAGTACCTAGAGGCCAGTGGGGCACAGGACCCAAGGCAGCATGGATTCACGATGGGAAGGTCGTGTCAGATGAATCTAATAGATTTCTTTGACTGGGTGACCAAAGTAGTAGACCAGGGAGGGGCTGTGGACATGGCTTACCTAGATTTTAGCAAGGCATTTGATACAGTCCCACACAAAAGATTAATACACAAGTTAGCAGCCTTGGAGTGGGTCCCAAGGTGGTAGCCTAGATAAAAACTGGCTAGACAACAGGACGCAGGGGTAGTAGTAAAATGGAGTCCACAGTGAAGAAAGAAGGGTTACTAGTGGAGTACCGCAGGGTTCAGTACTGGGACCGGTCCTTTTTAATGTCTTTATAAATGACATTGCAGAGGAACTGGAAGGAAAAGTATGTCTCTTTGCAGATGACACAAAGATCTGCAACAGGGTTGATACACCAGATGGAGTGGAAAGGATGAGAAGGGACTTGGCAAGGTTGGAGAAATGGTCAAATGTATGGCAGCTCAGATTCAATGCAAAGAAGTGCAAGGTAGTGCACCTGGGAAACAAACACCCAGGGCAAGAGTACACAATGGGGGGTGAGATACTGACAACAGTAAAAATGGAAAGGGACCTGGGGGTAATTATATCAGATGACCTAAAGGTGGGCAAGCAATGTGAGAAGGCAGTAAGGAAGGCTGGGGGATATTGGGATGCATAGAAGAGGCATCAATAGTAGAAAACAGGAAGTTGTTATCCCTCTGTACAGACAGTTGGTGAGACCCCATCTGGAGTACTGTGTGCAGTTCTGGAGACCCCATCTCTGCAAAGACATAGACAGAGTGGAGGCTGTCCAGAGGAGGGCAACCAAAATGGTGCAGGGTCTGCACCAGAAGACATACGAAGAAAGACTAAAGGAGATTAATATGTATACCCTTGAGGAAAGGAGGGAGAGAGGAGACATGAAAGAAACTTTCAAGTACCTCAAGGGAATCAACAAAGTCCAAGAGGGTGGCATCTTTCAGAAAAAGAGATGTGCAAGAACAAGGGGGCACAATTTGAAGATAGAGGGGACGCCCAGAGGTAATGTGAGTAAGTATTTTTCAGAGAGGGTTGTGGATGCATGGAACTGCCTCCCTGAGGAGGTCGTGGAGTCAAGAACAGTGGGGGAATTCAAGAATGCATGGGACAGACATAAGGCAGTCCTAGTGGGGGGTAGGAGGAAGTAAGCTGTTGGTTAATTAGGATCTGCAGCTTATCTGTTAGGTAGGAAAATGGGCAGACTAGGTGGGCCAAGCGGTCCTTATCTGCCGTCAAATTCTATGTTTCTATGTTTGTCAGCATCATAGACTATGGTCTTATCATATATGGGTCTGCAACTACCACTGCTCTCAAACGTATTGCGACCTCCCAGTCCCTGAATAAGGCCTGTCGTCTCATCACTGGCTCACATCGCCATACCCACACTTGTGACCTTTATTCCCAATCTGGATGGCTTCAACTGGACAAACGCATAAAATACCAAACCTGCATCACAGCCAAGAAAATCATAATGAGACTTGCCCCACCTGGTGTCTGTGCCCTCCTTAAGCTTAGACATAGGAATGTCACTACAAGGAGATCCAATTCCCATCTACTACATATCCCACGATGTCGCACGACCCAAGGACAAAGATCATTTGCCTATTGGGCATCCAACTGGCTCAACTCTCTTGGCAGTGACATAGTGGCCGCTCTCCAACACTCGGCCTTTTCAAGTCCAAGCTGCGCCTCACTGCTTGTATCCTGCGATTGCCCATCTTAACATTTCCACTGTTCCAGCTGCACATGCCCCAGCACCCAGCACTTACAATCTTTTTTCCCCTACCTTACCTGTCATATTCCCTGACAAGGCCCCTGGCTGCACTCTCTCCGCCCTCGCCCACCTCCCTCAGATCTCCACTCCTGCCCCTGCCCCCACCCACCTCCCGCACTCCCCCTTACCCCTGCACCTCCTACCCTCATCTCCTACCTCACTTCTCCCCCATCGACCCCCCCTCCTCCCCTTGTCTTGCTCATAGCTCAAGTCTTTGTACTGGTTATTACATGTCTGTAAGTCAGTGACGTTATGTTTGTAACTAAAAATGATGACTGTTGCACACGCTGACGTGGAACCTTTGTAAAAGAGCCTCGGCTCAAAGGTATTGTAATCCTAGATTGAAATAAATAAAAATAAATAAATAAAACTTTGGTAGCTACAACATGAGGAAAAAAGGTTAAAAAGGAGGGGAGGGCAACAGGACAAGAGGGAAAGAATTTTCTCAGGAAAGCATTCTTGTCACCCCTTTTTTTTTGGTGGGACAGAAACCCACAAATGAGGTAATTCTCCCTAACTCCCCCCTTTTTGTTTTTTTTTTTAAAAAGGAAGGGAAGGCTCCCGTAAAGACAGAAGGCCACGAGGGAGAGAAAAGAGTGCTAAGGAGAAGACAGAAGAAAGAAAAGAGCCAGGTAAGCTGCCTTGGGGCCCTGGCTCATGATTAAGCAGGGAATGGTGGGCAGGAGTGGTACTAAGTGGTAAAGATATTCTGGAACATCAACAATTACTTTTCATATCTCCAAGAATCGGTCTTCACCACTTATTCCCACAAATGGTCAGAGACCCAAGCTAACCACCCAAAAGGGTGGTGTCACTCACCCTGAGAGGAGAAAGTTATTCCCTCAGCCTTCTGTGGGGGATGACTACAGGAAGGCAGGAACCCCTCATGGGTCTGGTGGGACTTGAGACTGGTCAGGGGCAGGCAGAGGCTCCTGTGGAATTGGAGCAAGAATGCACCCCGATAACTCATGCCTGACCCTGCAGAAGAAGGGATGGGCTCCCTGGAATTGCGAGGCTACCATCCTACGCAGGGTTATGGGTGATAACCTAGACAGGCAAAGCCATGCCATCTGCCGAATGCAGAGTGCAGTTCCCACCAGCCTGGAGACTACCTCACTGGTGTCATAAGAAGCCTTCACTTGGTACCTCGCCAGCTCCAGGCACTGGACAGAAAGGCAACTGGTCTGCCTGGCTGCCTCACAATCTGTCAAGGACACCACGAGATGTCCTAGCATCATCCACAGATGCCTGCAATAGGAGGTCTTCTGAGCCTGGTCTACAGAAATGCACAGCCTGGTGTATGCTGCCAAAAAATACTCTTCTGCCCCAGGCATCAAACTCCGTGGAATCTGAGTTGGAGGATGGTCATGTACGGGGTGCATATGACCAGTAAGGGTGTCCAAGAGCTGAATCTCTAAAGTGGGATGTGGCATGGCATCTGGAGACCCCTCGAGAGTGCAGTACCTGCACTGGACACCCCTTGGGGCTGGAGAAGGGGCAAAGGGATAGAGCCAGATATCCCTAGACACCTCTGTGAAGGCTTAGGCCATGGAGGAATGACTGAAGAGTCCCTGCTGTGTTCCCCCAGGAAAGACAGTGCCAAGTTAACAGGGTTGCAGCTGGTAAAATGGTGAAGGCCAAACTCTGTCATCATCTCCCCAAGGAACTGCTGGTAACCAGTGTACTCAGCATCAGATGAAAAATGGATAGAACTGGCTTCTTTAGAGGAGGAAGTGGGAGATAAAGAGTGCCTGGAGTTAAGGGGGGGGAGGTGCATGGAACGCAGGCTGGAAAATGGCCTGGTATAAGGATCCAAGGTATTGGGGAAATGCACTAGCCACTGCCCTGAACTGTTCCTAGAACAGAGGCCCCGAAGGGCCGGAAATGCCAGGGAGAGGAGAAGGTGGAGGCAGATGAGAAGATTCATGTAAGACCAGGCTAGATCCTCTGCCAGGGCTGTGAGAATACTCAGGGGACCTCACCTGGGTGGGGGGGGGAGGGCCTGGCAGACTCACCCATCAACGAGCGATCAACAGCTTGGGACTGGTCAAGATGGAGCCCTCGGGGAAAAGCCCCTAGGTGAGGAGAGAGGAGCTATGTACATCCCACGGGGTGACCTTAATCCCCACCAGTGGCAGTGCCAGACAGTTCCAGAGAGAAGTGAGGGCATGAGTCAGTACTGTGACTTCTGTCAGAGCTGCCACCTACTCTGGGCTAGGAGTGAGCTGCCTACCTAGACCTCACTAATTCTACCCCACCAGAACTGGTCCTGCCTCTTGGGGCAGGCCCAAGGTCAGGAACAGAATCACCAGAAGCAGCCGTGCCAGAGACATGACACGGGGGGTGCACTGCCTCCACTCCCAACACCACAAATGATGCCAGGAGAAGGGATGGCACCAGGAACAGTGCCAGAACCAGAAGCAAAACAACAGTTTTAGTGCCACCCTTGGCACCTCTCAGGGCACAACCACAACAGGAGACCCATCCCCAACCCAGGCCCAGGCCCAAGAAGGCCTCTTTCAGTGCTGATTCCCTCAATGGTCCCGCAGTCCTCCCCAATATCCTCCCCCAGATCATTCAGCCATGCAGGGGAGAATACCTAGAGGAACTCCACAAGACAAGAGCAACCAGCTCTGGATGCCTTCCCTCTCTCAGCACCGCGAACAGTGTCAGAAGAGAACCTAGCATTGTGGTCGACGCCGCCCCACTCACCGGAACCAGTCTTAGTGCTGGGAGCCGAAGCGACTCTGGACCACAATGCCAGGGTGCCTGCCAATGTATGCCCAGTGTATAGCTCCGACCACACCACCGGAGAAGTCCGTTGCTCAGGAGGGGCGAAGGACATGGAGGGGGTGCTGAGCTAGTCCCCCAGGGGAGACCGACTGTCCACCAGACCCCTCCACCAGGGTGTCTCAGCAAAGCAAGGTCAAGGACATACCTGATAGCCATTGGTACATATAGTACTGGAAAGGGACCTTACCTTGGCATCCCTTGTACGATATCTGCATCCAAAACTGGGGGGGCTTGCAACCCCACTTCAATGCATGAATTTTGAAGGTGCGGTAGTCCACGGAGAAGCAGGTGTTGCAGTGATCCATATCATGTTCGGCATGGAGGCAGGTCCAACACTTGTCATGCCTGTCCTGTATGGAGATATGCCCCCCCACAGCAGCACCAATGCATGGGGGGTTGTCCTTGTCCTTCTTCTTCTTTGAAGACTACTTCTGAGGCTCCTGGGAACTGGACATGTTGAAACACATGAAAAAAAATAAAATGAGGAAAGAACAGAGTTCAGTGTCATACAAAAAGAACAGAAGAAAACGTGGCGCCAAGAACAAAAGTAGTCGGGGGGTACAGTGTTGAACGAGGCAGAGATGAACTGAAGAAGGCAACAGGTGATGACACTGCAAAACCAAAGAAAACACTTCCATGCTCTCACGGTGTGCCTTCGATGGCGGGAAAAACAGAACTGAGGAAGGTAGTGAGCTGGCATCGGTTACTACGCAGTACAGAAGCACTACATCACTGTGTCTGCCTCATGGGCAGCTCCGACACAGACATCGGGCCCTTAGACTGCAGAAACACTTTGCTTCTGCATCATCCTAGTACCTCCAGTACAGACCCATTTGTGGGATTAAGTGGTTATGACTGATTCTTAGAAGATACAAATCACTTCACACGTTCACTTAAGATATTCACTCCTAAAATGCAAACAAAGAGTCACCATATTTAAAATCCTGCTAAGTGAGGGAAAGTGAGTAAAACATGAGTGACATGGTGCCAATAAGTTTCAACATGTTTGGCACACTTAATGTCACAGAGTCAGCAGATATGTTTTTTTGGGCTAGGAATCAGTGATCAGCCGGACATTAAAAAGCTTAAAAAAAAAAATCAGCAGTGAAAGCAAAGTTCAAGAAAAGACCATGGTGGAGATGAAAGTGAAAGTCACCATGTGACACTGTCTGCAGCTAGCCTAAGCAAGACAAAAATGAAAAAAAAAAATAAAAGAGGAAAAGAATACACAAAAAAGTACCAGATGGGATGTAAATGTGTTCACCAACTGGTTGAAAAAAAAAAAAAGCATTGACATTGACTTTAAACTGTGCCATTTGAATATCTGGCCACACTAGTAGGGGAATGTTACCCTTCTGTGAGGAACTGTCAAAAAGAACAGTACACCATAAGCAGCTTTATTGGGCTCAGAGCCAGTTTGAACAGGCATTTAAATAGTGAAGAAGTGGGATGAGTCATTAATTTAATTAGTGATCCCATTTTCAACTTATCGAATAATGTGTTTGTGTCCACAAAGCTGGGAAAAACAAAGCAGCACATCATGTTAGAATCATGAACACAGACTTAAAAAACTGAGACAATCTGAAGTTATGTCTCCAGATACTGTACATCTGGTCAGTCATGTCTAGTTTGAGCTACAACTGGGACGGGACTGGCAAGGAGGGGTAGAGAAGGCATTCGAAATCTAACGCAGGATTCTTTTTCAAGTGCTCACAGGTGAAAATGGCTCAGAATATCTTAGTCTGTGCTTCAATGAGAATACCAACAACAATGGAAATATAATGGAAGTGAACAAGGAAAGACTCAGTGGATTCCTGAACAGTGACCCCTCTAATCCAAACTGTCCCATGAAACTGTACAAAAAAATCTCTCAAAACGTCAACCTGACGCTGCAGCACTATACCGCCATCTAAAAATGCTCCAACATGCTCTAGACCAACAAACAACCTGGTACAGTCAATGATCACTGCCTGAGAAGCACTGCAGTGCACTTGCTTTCAGAACGGGGTTTGTCAAGCCATGAAATAATGGCCGTCACCGACCATCGGTGTTGATCAAGCTTGCAAAATTACTGGTCTGCATCCACGAAGGATCACAAAAGTAGAGCACAACCTTGACAAGCACAGCCAATACCTGCACAACCCAAATGACGGCAAGCACCAGTGACACTGTCACAAGAAACAGGACCAAGCATTTGTCAATGCCAAATGTTTGCTTGTAGTGTCAGGACAACTCAGAAAAACATACTATCTAGACACAATTTAGCTTATATTTCACCTCTTTTTTGTAACTGTTGCCTTTAGTTGTTTATTACTAAGCACATGTGCATGGAAGCATGATCTCTGCCCTGTTTGCTCTGTCCACTTGTCTACTTCTGCAATCAGAATTCTGTTTACAACATCTCAATCTGTTGCTGTGGAGATAATTATAATGTCATCAACAGGGCATTATGATGTCACGTGTACACAAGCAGCCAATGCTAATAAGTTCAAGGGATAGTAATCTTGTTTTTATGTCACCTCCCCTCAGTGATAGAGAAAAAGGGGAAAGAATTGCAAAAATATAATTCCAAATGAATGGTACAGAGGGTAAAAGCACAGAACTGTAAAACGGTGGACTGCAAGATCAGCCCCGCTCAGGGCCACAAACAATATTGTCTAAGGAAATCTGAGCTACAGTAAATCTGTAGCCAGGCAAGTGGCATGAAGGGCTGAGGTGTTGGATGCCTCACCTCCCACCACAATGGCGACCTGGGTTCGAGAATGGACAAAGGTTGCCCAGGGACTGGCGGAGGGAAGGAGGATTTAGTATCCATTGACAGATCTCCTCCGTCAGGGTGGGGGACAGTATGTATGGCTGCTTGGCTGCCACCTAGTAGAGGAGAGGTAGCACAGTAGTAATCACCAGAAATGAAAGTCTGAGGCGGGCGTCACACAGGTGTCTGAACCCCTGATTACGAATGTTAGATTCACTGTTTGGTTAGACGTTTTCAGTGAATATTCTCCACTTTAAAATGTAAACCTCTGAATTGTCCTGGATAGTCAGGATTCAACATGTAAGGCATGGTGCTTTATATTGTTCTTTGCACATGTTTACACTGTATGCTATTAGCAGTATGCTAAATAAAGCTGAGTTATATACAAAAGTTTCTGTTTTCACAGCAATCTGTTCAGAAAGTGTGCAAGTGACATTCTTCACTTACTATGTTTAATTCTGTGCTGGGCGGTTGCATTTGCGGTCCCAGCTGTACTGCCGCGGTTCGAGCTTGACTGTCAGACATCAGAAAAAAAACTGCAGTTTGTAGTTTAAACTGTCATGACGTGTGGCATCATTGAAATGTAAAACTGTTGTAAAATGTTACGCAATTCATGTTTTCTAAAATTAACTTCACAAACATGTTTGGACACTATTCCTGTAACTTACATTTGCATACAATTGATAAAATATCACATAATATGGACTACCTTCATGTGTTGCAGGATATCAATAAATATGTCCAGTTAACAACAAACAAAAAAACACTTTCCTTTCATTTTTCATAAAATAATGAAAAACCCATTTTGTAAGTGTAATGACCCACTCCAGACCCATGGGTGTGTGGGGTATTAATGCACTTCCTAGATCACTGGAGGGCACTCGGCTTTCAGCCTCGTGCCTCAACACACCTGGGGTGTGCATTAACGCCATCATACACCCATGGAATGTTGTAGGTTCTAGTTTACTTGAAGCAGTTTGGGGGGGGGGCTTCTGAACAAACTGTGGAAGCACATTCCAGAGCCTGGAGGCAACTACCCCAAAAGATGTGGCGATCTCGAGCAAACCTCTGTTCATTAATCACAACTTCCTTGTATTTGTATTTGAGCAGGTGCCCAACAGGTCAAGTAGCTACTGTGGACCCAGGCCATTCAGGGCCTTACAGGTTAACAAAAGAACCTTAAACTCTATCTGCCACCTAACTGGCAGCCAGTACAGATTTTGAAAAGCTGGAGTAATATGATCCCTCCTCCTGATACCAGTAAGGAGACATGCTGTTGCATTCTGTTTTAGCTGAAAGCAGATAAGATTTAAAGGAAGGCACAGGTAGAGTCCACTGCAGCAGTCAGGGCAAGAGGTAAAACACTGCAGTAGTCAGGGCAAGAGGTAACAAAACACTGTACCAACATGGTAGATCAGCCTGATCAAGGTAGGGATGCAACCAAGCGGGTTCAACTTTAGTGCAACACATCTATCGTCGAGGCACAGGTCAGGACGCATAGGAAAACCAGGATCAGTTATAAAATTCGCAACAAGTTTTATTATTAACAACAGTAAAATAAAAAAATACAATTGTTCAGAATAACTATTAACAATGGCAGTACAAACATAAAGAGTCCTTTTTCTTCTCAATTTCAAATCTCAGTCTGTCTCTGGCAAAACATTGTAGCTTTTTTTTATAAGTCTTTGCAAGAGCTTGTTAAGAAAACAAATGCTTCTCACACAATGTTCTTGTAAGTTTCAGCAGGTGCAGCAAAAAAGAACATTGTGACCCAGAACTGACATCTTGTTTACATCTCTGTGAAAGGCTTAAAACTGCATTTCAGGTTAACCCCTTGAGTTCCAAATGCCTTTTTGCAATCATTTCAACATTATAACAATATACAGTTTTAAACGAAGGGATCCCAGTATCAATTACATTTCCACAAAAAGATTCACATATATTTGTATACTTGCAGATATGTGGGGAAAAGACAGAACAGCAAGTGAAGGTAGAGAGATAGCAAGAGTCACAGAATTGCAAGACCGTCAGGGTGATCAAGTCCTAGGTCTCACGAGAAAATCTGGTTCGCAACCAGACAGAGAAAAGACAGAAAATGAGTGAACAGAACAGATCCTTGCATTTAAACTCTTTCTCCACAACAACTGGGACAGGGCTGTATTCAACCCTGTCACAACATCCCATCCACAGTGCGATCTCAGACAAACCTTCTTCCAGCACCACTACCGAGCTACCATAGCCAGGTTTAAATGATAGATACAGCTGAGTATCATCTGTGTGGCAATGAACACTTTCAGAACACAGAAACATAGACAATGATAGCAGAAAAAGACCAATGGTCCATCCTGTCTGCTCATAATTTCCTATTAAACCCCAGGACCTACTGTCCATATAGGGCCTAGACCTAATTATCCACCCCCCGTTGCCCTCCCTAGTACTACCACCCTGAGTAACCACTATACCCTTTACTCTGTCCTAGTCATGCTTCAAACCAGCTGCCCACTACCTCTGCTGCCAGACTGTTCCACAGTTCCACCACCTTTTCTGTAAAATAAAACTTTCTCATATCCTTTTGAACCTCACTCCTGTCAGTTTCCACGTGTGCCTCCATGTTGTTGAACTGTTACTCATGCTAAATAGTTTCTCATAGTTCACCTTGTTTATTCCTTTCAGGAACCTGAATGTCTCTATCATATCACCCCTTCTCTTGTTTGGTCTCCAGCGAGTACACGTTCAGTGCCTTGAGCCAGTCCTCAAGTTCTGCCATGCTGGCCCTGAATTATCCTGGTCACCCTTTGCTGCACCGTCTCTAGCCTGTCCTTATGCTTCCTGAGGTGAGGACTCCAGAACTGGGCCAGTACTCCAGGTGCAGCCTCACCAATGCTTTAGTAAGAGGCAGTAATACCTCTTTTCTTCAACTGTCAATACCCCTTCCAATACATCCCAGCATCCTATGTCAGTGCTTTCCTGTCTTTGTTGCACTGGCTGGATTGTTCAAGGACGTCACTGATGATGACACCTAGGTCCCCTTCCTCAGCCACAGTGCTCAGCTCTACCCTTCCTATCAAGTACTCTGTCCTGGGTTTCTTGTTCCCTAGGTGCATCACCTTGCACTTTTTTACACTGAATTTCAACTACAAAATCTTAGAAAACTCTCTAGTCAGGTCACTCTGCATATCCCTAAATCCCTCAATGCTATCTACCCTCCCATAGAGCTTAGTGTACTCTGCGAAGAAACACAGCTTGCCTCACATTCCTTCTCCAATGTCACTGATGAACAAAAAGGACAGCACCTAGGCAAGATCGCTGTGGCACCCCTCTCATTACCTCCCTCTCTTCTGATTTGACACCATTAATCACAACTCTCTACTACATTTTATTATATCAATTTCCTACCAATCTCATCATGTCCCTTGTCGCACCAAGATCCTCCATGTTCTTCAAAATCTTCTGCAAGTCACTAAGTCGAAAGCTTTGCTGAAGTCAAAGTAGAGTAAATCCACAGCATGGCCCCTATCCAATACCCTCATCACTCGGTCAAAGAAAACTACCAGGTTGGTCTGACAAGACCTTCCTGCCACAAACCCAAGCTGTTTACTATCCTGGAGTCTGTTGCTATTTAGGTAGTCCACAGGGTCATCTTTTTCTTTTTTTGGCCTCTTCCTGGTAGGCCTCTGCTCCCCCCATCCAGACCAATACCCCCCGTCCCGTCTCCTGGCCTCTTGTGGTCATCTGCATTCCCCTGTATGCCCCCATGACTTGCACCCCCCCCCCGGAACCATGCAGCAGGACTACCAACTGCTACTGCACAGGATCTGGTTCCTGCGGAAGCTTGGCTACATCCATGGTGCAGGGCCTGCAAGGGGGGTTGGTCCATCATTCTGCCTTGGCCTACCACTCTTTTTCTACCACTTTCCTCCCCTCTCTTGAAACACCGACCTGGAAAGTGATGGCATGCAAACATGGTACTAGTCATGCACTAGTGTCTCCCCTCCCACTGAACCGCTCCCAGGTGTACTGCCATCTGTGGGCATCTAGACAGCAGTCATGCACTGGAACTAACTTCCCTCCTGCCCTAGAGGTAAGCAGCCTCTGGGGCGCTTGATCTTCCTCCCTCTGGCAGGAACCTGCTGATTTAGGCTTGTTTTTGAACTTGGGTCACCAGCGTCTTGGGCAGTAGAGCTACCGCAGCACTATCCAGCTGGCCAACGCAGTCCTCTCTGACCATTGACTCTAGCAGTTTACCCACAACAGAGGTATGACTGACAGGTCTGTAGTTCCCCACTTGATCCTCGCCCCCCCCCCCATGAAGCAAATCTACATCCGCTATCCTCCAGTTGTTCGGAACTACCCTCCATCTGTAATGAGCTACTGAATAACTCTACCAGGGATTCAGCCAGTTCTGCGCCAGTTTCTTCAGTACCCTCTGATGCATCCCATCAGGCCCTGGGGCATCTACTATCTTTAGGGCTGCTAGCCCATTCCGGACGCTTGTGCAAGTAAGTACTGGTTGCCTGATCTTCGAGACACCCTTCATGGCTGCCTTCATGCCAATCTCAGGCAGTGGCTGGTCTTCCCTTGTGAAGACAGAGAAAAAGTAATCATTAAGGATGGCCACCCTTTGCACGTCCTCCTCTATTACCCTACCACCCTCAGATAGCCGAACAATTCCCATTCCTTTCTTTTTTTATCTGACTATACCTAAAGAACTGCACTTCTCCGCCACTTACCCCCATTCTGCAATATGCAGCTCGTCTGCTTTTGCCTCCCTAACTGCCGTCTTTGCTTTCTTAGTTCTCAATTGTTATTCTCCCCATTCTTTCTCTCCCTGCATTTCCTTGTACCTAGTGAAAGCCTTTCCGGTTGCCCTCTCTGCTTTCCTGACCCTTTCTGAGAACCTGGTAAATTTGCACTTAGCTCTGTTATTCTCACAGCGTGGAACTGTTTTGCAAAACTCATTAAAACTTAACTCCATAGTAAGCAGAAGTCTTTTCAAAACCCACATAGAAGATGTTTGTTCTGAGGTCTTCTCATGTTGCTAGATAATGTGTCCATGTTTGGTTAAATTTAATTTATCTTGTTACTATCCTTTACAACATTTTTTTTATAAGTGGTGTTGCTCATATTGAATATAATGTATTGCAATATCTCCCAAACCTGGACTTGGAGCAAAACAAAAAGCAAACCAACAAAAGTCTAAATCTAGTTGGAAAAAAGGATACCAACACTAATGCCCCCAGATTCCGATTCAGGAGAATTAAGAGAGGGGAGGTTCTTCAAGTAATAAATAACTTGAATAGTAAATCAAGTGGTTCACACAATATTGAGGTCCGTTTTAATGGATACTGCAATGGTAATCATGCAAACACTAGCAGACCTATTTGACCTGAGTTTCGTACAGGGAGTGTTTCCCAAGAAGTGGAAACAGGCAAGAATTATCCCTATTTTTAAGGGAGGAGACCCTTCTTTACCTACTAATTACAGGCACATTGCCTTGTTACCAATTCTTTCAAAGATTATGGAGCACCTAGTGCACTCTCAATTTATGGAATTTCTTGAAAAATACAATAAACTAACTCCAATGCAATTTGGGTTTCATAAAGGGCACTCCATGGAGATCGTGCTCATGGACATTTTAGACCAACTTGCTACCCCGCTAGGAGAGGGGACATCCATGGACGCGGCCTTCATGAACTTGTCCAAAGCTTTTGATTTAGTAGAACATAATACCTTGTTAGATTGTCCAATAGATATAGGGGTAGGGAAAGAACGTCTTATATGTGAAACTGATCTCAATTAGTTTCTATAGGGGCTGTAACTCACCTCTATTATCCATCACTAGAGACATCCCCCAAGGATCAATTTTAGGCCCGCTACTGTTCTAGATCTATATGAATAATCCTCCCAAATGAATACAGTTTACTCGTATTACATTATACGCTGATGACATGGTGCTAGAAGCAGAAGGAACAGACAAGTCTGATGTTGAGATTATGCCCCAGGCGAATTTTGATACAGTGCAAAACAGGTTTATGTCAAACTATTCATTAATGAATAAAAAAAAAAAACAATCTGTTATTTAATGCAGGTAGGAGACAAGTAAATAAACAAATCGACTTGTTTGTAATAAAAGCTGCTGATGGATGTACCTTGACCCAGGCATCAACTTATAAATACCGGGGTACAGAATTTGATTCTTGCTTAAATTTTGAAACCCATATAGATAACCTTTCTAAAAAGATTGCTAGGAAATCAGGAGTAATGCGGCATGTTTCTCACTGTTTAACAAAAAAGGAGAGGTTACTAACTGCTAACCAACTGCTTTTTCCTTTGTTAGATTATGAGAGTCATGTACCAGCATACAGAACAAAAATGTCCTTGCACAAATTAGATGTGACCTATCATAAAATTGCAGGATACGAATTACATTGTGATATGCACACTCACCACTGTGCTATGTACCAGAACCTTGCCTAGAGCTCACTTCAACATAAAAGAGATAGGGCTTGGTCTATCTTGCTTTATAAAATACTTAAAAGTGAAAAAAAAACACACTGATTAATAAAAACATTGGAGTGGACTAACCATAAATTTTGTTTGAGGAAATCTAATATAATGCAAGTACCCAAAGCCAGAAATATATCTGGAGAAATGACCTTTAGATTCCGATCAGCAATAACCTGGAATAGTTTACCGAGTCAGTTTAGGGATCTGAATATGTCAGTGGATTAATTTAAGTTCTAACTGAATTACATTGTATATGTTTGTAAATGTTATTAGTGCTCTTGGCAGTTTTCATGACATGCATGCCATATCTATTACTCTGTCCAGTGATCATGTGTGATTTGTTACGTCTTTTATCTATATATTGTATTTTCTTTTTATGAAATTTCCAATACCAACTAATACAGGATCACCTTGAAAACGGGGCTTTTTGGCCCTATGGTGTATTTGCTTGTCAAATGATTGCCTGTATAAATAACGATGTTTTACTACTACTACTACTACTATTTTGCTCCTTTGAACATTTTTTGTCTACGTACTACTACATTCTTCCCTGGTTGTAGCACAGTTGGTTGTACCTTTGAACCAAAACTCCATCCTGTTGTATATCACTGCTGTTTGACTTTTTATGCGGCCCTACCCAGGACCTCCTTGTAAATGAGCTTGCTCAATGTAGCCTTTTCCTGATGAAATAAATAAATATAGAAAATACAAAATATTGTTCTCTTGTACCCATTTCTTCTGGTTACCATTCTCATGCATAACTTAGATGCCTCAAGAATGGCCCCTTAATTGCCCCCCGTCTCTGCTCCACACCTACACTGGATCAACTTCCTCATCCTGTTGAAGTCTGCCCTTCTGAAATCAAGGACCTCAGCCTTTGCGGCTCGAAACAAATACAGTTATGGTCGCTCGACCCTAGTGACTCCACTACCCGCACACCTCCTACCTCCTCTGAGTTGGTGAACACCACACTGAGAATGGTGGTCTGCTCTGGTGGGGGGAGTCATTAACCAGCGGCACAAGCAGACTGTCCTGAGATGCATCCAGAGGGTCTGATGGCTGGTGCTCCTGGCAGCTTGAATATCCCAATCAATATCTGGCAGGTTCAGTTCACCCACCATGACTACCTCCCCCTTTGCCACTCCCCTTCCTAGTTCCTCCCCAAGGTCCCCATCCCTCTCTCCCCTTGTTCAAGCAGGCCACAGGTCTCCCACAAGTGTAGTTTCTTGCCAGAGGCCACCATGAGCTGCACCCACAGCGACTCTGTCTCCCCATTACTTCCTCTACCACAGTCTTAATGCCTTCCCAGAAAAACTGGGCTCTGCCCCCCTTTACCTTTTGCTATATCCCTCCTAAACACTGTCAGGTCCCTGTCATTATTTTCTGAGTCCCAAGTTTCGGTGATGCTATGAGGTCCATCTCGGTGTCTGCCATCATTGCGTGGAGCTCACTGATTATATTACCCAGACTCCTGGTGTTAAAGCAGACACGCTTCCATCTAACTTCTAAACCCCATTTGCTTTTTCCTTATCTTTCTCCCTTATTTTCCCTAGTCTACTTAACTTCTTGTTTTCATGTTGATTGCAGGCTTCCTGAGCCCTCCCTACTTGGCCCCTTCCCCTAACCCAGTTTGAACTTCAACCTTATTTTTGCCCACTGTGCTGTTACAAACTCCCAGATTAGGGGGAGTACTAGTTAGGTTACTTTCCTCTCATATAACTATGTTTCCCTTAGCCTCAGTCTCCCCCACTGTTTAACTGTCCAATGAAGACGTCAAACTTCTGCCACTACGCACTAGCCTCCTCTCTTGTCAGGGGAAGACCATCACCTTTGAAGAGCTTCCTCTCTCAGAATTGCCCCAAAGTTCCCCACAAAGTGGTACCCCATCTCCTGACACCATCCTTTTTAACCCACCCATTAATCTCTGCAGTCTCATCACTCCTTATTCTATCTTCCCACTCAGTACTCCACACAGGGAGGACCTCTGAAAAGGCCATGGAGGCCAAGTGTGCCTTCAGTCTTTCCCCCGGTCTGCGAAAGTTCCATTTCACTGTATCCAAAGGCTGGTTTGTTAGATCGTAGGTACCCTACACAAGAGTACCAGCACATTCAGCTCCTTACCCTTCCTTCTCCACCATACTCCATATTCTGTCTATATCCCAGATGACCAATGCACCAGGAAGACACCTGATCATCCACCTCCCATCCAGCCCCCCCCCACCCTCTCTGCCTCCCTGATCATAGAGTCTCCAACCACTCTCTAAGCAACAGCAAAAGCACTGCAGGCAGAAAGGGGGACAGAACAGAGGGAGCCCACAGTCAATGTCCTGCTTGTAAGATTTAAAATTTCCCTAGAACCACTGACTGACAACAGCCCTCGATGAAGAAAATGAGCCACTTTAATACCGTTCCAGATATCCCAGTTACCTGCCTCAGGTGCTCGACTAATACCCTATGTTTAACAGTGTTAAATGCTAAGGCTGAATTACAAAAAAAACAAAAAAAGACAGTTCTCAGTCTCTTGCAAGGAGCCGATTGTTTAGTATCCTGACCAGAGCTGACACAATGTTGTGCTGGGGCTGAAACCCCTTTTGTAATGGCTCTAGACATTATTCTCCTCCAGATGAGCACAGAGTCCTGTCGACATTACCTTCTTAATGACCTTGCATGTTGGCTGATAGTTCGAGAGATCATCAGGGTCTCAAAATGCTTTTTTCAGAATGGGTCCCACCATTACCTCTTCAAAGGAAAGTGAAAGAAACCCCTCTCTCAAAGAAGCACTGCTGATTTCCACAACAAAGGAACCAGCAGGCACAACTCTGCCAACACCCGGAGGATACCTACATTGTCAGTGGGCTGAAAGTCATACCAAGTACACAAAGGTTGTGCCACTGTGTCATCCCAGCTACAGCAACTGCCAGAACCAACAGGTAGGTACCTAGATAGGTAGGTAAAGTTTATTAGGCTAAGTCAAAAAGGCTTTAGTCAGCAGTTAAAATCATACAAAACATACATAAAATTGTACATATGTACAATATATACATCTAAAGCACAGGTTTAGCAAAGCCCCCAGCTCCCTCTGTTCCAAGGAACCACTGCACCCTTTCACCATGTCTCGGTTCGGCAATCTGCCTTCTCCTATCGATTACCCTAACTCTGGAACCACCTCCCCTCCTCCCTTCCGCCTCTCCTCCTTCCCTGGTTCCCTCAGGCACTGGATGAAACTCCTTCCCTCAACTGCTCTTGTTACCCTGAATCCTGACACCTTCCCGGCCTGTGCCTCAACCATCCATGTTCAGGTAGCCAGCTGTATCTCCACTACCTGCCTACTGGTTTAATTTCCACACTACCTCTGCACTTCCATCCACCATGAGGCTAGGTATATACCAGTCCTACAGGTCTCTTGCCTGTTTCAGTATAGTTATTTGCACAGTGTGTATTGCTGTTTTATTTTGCACTTATATGGACAGTTTATTACTGTACTGTGACCGCACTTTATTTCTGAACCATCTTAATTTTGTATCAACTTATTTACCAAATGTTTGCTCAAATAACTTGTTACTTTGTATTGTACTTTTGCTCCTGTTCCTGTCCCCTGGATCGTACCTGGAAATGAGCCTTAGCTCAGTGCGTCTCTCTCAGTTACCAATTTTCAAATAAATAACTATGAGTTTTGACGTACCCAAGTTAAAAAAAAAAAAGTTTAATGACGTACCCAAGTACAAAAAAAATGTTCTTTTCAACTTGGGTACCCAACACCTAAAATAACCCATTTATTTAATGCCGCTTGTGTTCAGTTCCATGTTATTATCGTGACTCAAAAATTGCGATTGACAATTGAGCATCGGAATATAGGCGAACGAATTAAAAGCAACAGTACAAGAAAGCCCATAAAATAACGCCGACTTTAAGCAGATTCTTTCGCAAAACGGCGATTACTACAAACAGCCCCTTCAAATAACGGCTACTTCCATACTTTCACCAGACTTTACCCCTAAAACAACAACAGAGACTACTACTTACGTGTGTTTCTCCCCTAATACAACGTCCCCTTCTGCTGACTTTTTTTTACCAAACAACATGGCATTATTTTAGAACGTGACAGCACCGAAACCACGGATAACCAAGTTATCAAGCTACCATATGCAGCTAGCAACCTTCTACTCCTAGCAACCATACGCTCCTAGTTACCTAGCAACACCTAGCAACAGCTATCTATTCAAGCTACGAGCGGTCAAAATAGCGACTCTTCGTATTTAAAAAAAAAAAAACCTGGTAGAAGCCATGGGAGTCCACTGTATTCAGAAAATTCTTCAAATAAATGCATTATTCAGGAAACCTCACACTTTTCATATCTTGAATTGAAAGTTGTATGCTAGTCCTCGCAGGTGTTCGTACGTGCTGCGGGATGTGTACTGGGAAACAATGGTTTCTATTCGCTGATTCTGATCCTTATATTTCCTTTTTTTCCCACCAGCTGATGACCCCGAAATAAGCTGCTGGATCTTTATGCGGCGAACACCTATATCTGCAGCATCAGGTACATGATTGTGATCTTTTACCTGAGCCACAACAGAGTCATCTACTGTATGTAGACACGCAAGACAAGAAGATTTGTGATACTCATTACAGCGCCAATAACTCTTGCCTGCTTTCTCTTTGTCATGTCGGTAAAGGTAGCCCAAATACAGTGCCAGTGGCTTACCTTTCCTGGCTGGAAACAAATTCAACCTGCATGCTTTCGGCTTTCCAGTACAGAAACTGAGAGGATTGAGAGCAGGTTTTTAATAGGAACAGGGGAACAGGTTTTCATGCGAACAGGAAACGGAAAGAGTTTCAGGACGTGGCTTGTCTCCATTATTTCAGAGGGCGTAATAAATTTCCATGCTATGCTTACAGGTATGTCGTCATTATTCCCGAGGGCTATTACGTACAGTAGCGGTTTATTAGTGGTAGCCGGTAATACATTCGCTGTATTGTAGTCGCTGTTTTGTCATCGCGATTATCATAGGACACCCTTGTGTTCACAGAAGTTGCATGCCTATATGTATAAAATGGCAATAAAAAATCCCGAAACGTCATTTACCAAAAAACATTACCTGACCATAAATTAAAATTCTAGCCATGCACAGTCAGGTGCTGGATCTCATTACCAAGTCATAAAAGTTTCATTTTTTTACAAAATCAGTGACTATTTAAGTATATGTTTTATTAAAAATATAGTTTAACAAATCATGTGTGTGTGTGTATTTTTTTTTTTTTTTTTTATTTACATTTTACTCCCCCTTGGTGCAGCTTCCCAATCCCTCCAGTCAGGAGCATCCCTGTCCATCCACGTCTACAGGACTTGCCGCCACACCCTGACCCCACAGCCAGACATCATCCTCCACTACTCCAGTTAACACGATGGTAGAAACCCTCTGTGGGGTTGGAGTGGCTCATAGCAGAGAGTGGGGCCAGGATGCACTAGCTATCTGAGGATTTTCTGTTTTTTTTTTTAAGTCCTCCCACCTTCCTGGCATGTAGCCAATGAGCACCTGCAGCACCAACTAGCAATCTCAGGAGCCCAACAGCCAGGGGCCTGGGGATAGGATCGCAATGTAAACCACAGTCTCCAACACAGTAGTACCACATGCTACCACCAGCACCACCATGCCAGCCACAGGACGATTTCTTTTATTCCTCTTGAAAGCTGCAGTTTAATCAACTATTTCTGCAGTGATAAGGTAGGATTGACTTTCTTAGTACAAGTCTGCAAAGCAATGTATACTACTGCTAGAGTATTGTGCAGGGGTCGACTTTAACATTGCTTCACTTGTCTGGGACACAGTGCAAAATGCCCAATACTAGTGCCACTAGCACTCCACTTGTCCATCTTTTTTTTATTATATTTCAGAGTATCTCCAAATGTCACCTTGTACACATTTACCATTTGATAAGATTTTGTAAGTAAATACATATAAATCTCCCACACGTTCATGCAAAAATAGAACAAAAAAAAAAAAAAACAGGTACACAGATCTTTAACTTAAATAGGATTTCAAAAAGCTACCTCAGATCTACATATTGCACTTTCAGAGGTTTGTGTTCAAGTTCTCATAGATTCTAGTCCTCTTGAGCAGTCCCTCCGCTTCAGGAGTTTGAGTTCCAGAAACGTTTTGCGTCCACAGTGTAATGAGCCAATTAGACTTCAAACTCCTCCTGCCCCTCACTCCTTGAAGAAGCAGTGAGATTTTTCTCAGCTGATTTTCCTGTCACCCCTCAGTATTTCCCTTTTACTTAAACGTTTCATACAATAAATCAAACTCAAGGAATCTATTAAAGGGGAAGTCTCCCATAATTTCACACCAATATTTTCCCAACTCCTTATGTGTAACTGTTGTGTGCCTCCTCCAGTTGCCAGCAGTGCTACTGCTGTCCAAATGTAGTTTGTAAATAAAAATATACAGCTCCCAGAAATTATCAATGTGTTTGTCCTCCATTTTACCATCAATGTTGCTGAAGGATGATGTCATCAGCGCAACAGATAATGGTGCTTCACTAAATGCAGTTCCACCAGTAAACCAAACCCACAATGTTTGGTTCCTCACTTGAGTAATGGAGGAACTCTAAGTGTTTGTGCACATCCTGAAGTGCAGGTCTAATAGGGACTAGGACCATGTGAGTGTGATGCAGCACTGATTTGAGGTATATACAATATTCATATAAGGAGGTGCCTGTATGTGTTGTATTACTGTTTCTGTTAGCAAAAACAGTTTACCCAATAAATGACTCTGGGTACAAGAAGAGTTTTAAGTGGTATTAAACAGCTGTTGTATTATGTTCTGTGTGTGTTCGCATTCTCTGTTTTGATTGACACCAGCAGTGAGAAACAATCTTGCAAATATGCCCCTTTCCCTTTGTAACTAGGCAGTCAGGGATTGGATGTCTGCTGTAAGGCAATAAAGAGTTTAGCTATAACAAGGAATAGGTTACCAGGAAAGCATCAGCTGCAGCGTATGGAAGAAGGGTAATCTAGCAGTTAAAGCACAGGCACAAGAACCGGGAGACTCTGGTTCAAGTCCTACTAGAGTCCCTTACTCTCTAGCCCTTAACAAATTCTCCATACCTCCTTGGGAACTGTGATGGCCCCTCAGGTCCATGACTTTAAAAGTGACCCCATTCCCATTATAAATCATTAGCAGTGATGTGAGAATTACAGCACTTCACTCTGAAGGTGCTGAGGACAGGCTGCAGCAGCCCCTCCCCCGATTTGTAATGCCAGCATTTGAAGTAGGATGTCCCTCACAAATTAGATGCTACACTTCAGCTGTTGTAGGTAAAGAAACTAATCAGTCTCAGCGTTTGTAGTGCTCTGTATTTGCTTAGCACATTCCTCCCATGTCATATGCATTCTGTGCCTTGGTATTTCCAGTCAGAAACTTAGATTTAAGGAGCATTTGAAATGTAAAACAATACTCTGATCTAGCTCCCCACTTTCAGGCTGCTGAAAGGGGGTGTGTATCATTTGTGCAAAGGAGGAATTCAGTCTTGTGTGATCCTTTGGGAAACTGCCCAGGCCCACCTTGTAAAATGAATCTTCTCAAGGGTGTTCACCTGGTTCAATACAGATTGACTGATCGTTTGACTGACTCAGTCTACTGTTCTCCACAACATGTTACAACTGTCTCACAGAGAGAAATGAGCAGTACGAAGAAACAGATTTTGTTTCCTGTGAATGAAATACTATTAGATGTATTATTTGCTCTACATATACAGTATTAAGGGTACAAGTACTACTCCCTGTGTGAGTTGCATAATATAACGTTCTTAAGCCATTGCAAACTTAAACTAAAAAAAGGATAGACAGCATTGATACCCTTATGCTTTCTTCCGCACTGTTGCTGCAGTGACATCAAGGAATGGGAGGGGCTGTATTACAAGTGACTCATCTGCATGTAACTGGAGGCTTGCTTGACACTTTACTACCTTGTGGCAGAGCCTCAGACTCTAGATATGTGTTGCAACAGAAGAAATGGTTGATCTCTTATTGACATATGTACAGTAATTGATGTAATGTATCAAAAATACATCAGACATATCCAAATCATAAATATACAGGAGTCTTCTCCTTTAACTACCTCCTCTAGTGGATAAGGAGAGAAGGGTCATATCTCACACATTGGGATACTAAGTATGCAGTGCTTTTCTTCCTTGTTGTACCTTAACTCCTGGTACTTTACCAAACGTTATTATTGACTTTTGTTTGTATTAAAGTAGTCCTGTTCCCCCCAAGGTAAATTTCTGACTCCAAGAGAGTCCAGCCAGCTTAATTTATTTTAGTGGGTACCTAGGAGACAGGGACCAAGTGGACCAGACCCTTTCATCTGTGTGTGCTCCGTCTATCCTAGTTCCATCCAACCCAATTAAGGGACAAAATCTGAGCAGAGATATAGCTAATATATATGACCTATTTATGCCAATGGAGGTTGAATTTTTCTACTCGGTCTGAAAGTCTGGTCGAGAGTCGGTCTAACGCATATATCTCAATCGCTAGTTTCCTCCAAGTGTCCTTGGTAGGGATCAAGGTAGCATACCACTTTTTGGTAATGGCTTTGTGGGCAGCCATCAGAAGAACTGTAACCTGTCAATATGTATTTCTGTCAATCAGAACTCCCTCTGGTACCGTAAAGGTCAGGATGTAAGTCGGTTGGAACAGATCAGGACATTCATATATTTCTATTAGTTCTTTTGTTACTTTCTCCCAGTAGTTGCCCAGAAAATTACATCCCCAGAGGACATGACTCTGATCCGCCATCCTGCACCTACATCGCCTCCAACAGTCACACCCCGTGCCTCCCCCGAGTATTCTGCCAAGACTGCAGGGGTGCAGAAGAATCTGGTCTGGAGCTTCCATATCTACTTGTCCATCTTAACTAGTGCAGGGCCGCAGTTGCTGCTCAAGTACCTTAATGGGCCTCAATTGTCATTCTCATCTCCCTCAGTGTTTCACACTGCCAGGTGTGATAAACAGTTTGTTAAGAGCTGCAATAGTCTAGCAGGGCAACATGATGATCTAACAAAAGTCTAAATGTGAATCATTAGGACCCAGCTGTTGCCTTGGGACTAGTCCCTCGGAGCTCATGAAAAGGCAATGTTTGAAAAAAAATACAAATATTTTGGGGGAAAGAGCATTTTACAGGGAAGGTCTCTTATTCACATCATGAAGCCCCATTCTCACAAGAGTTCACCACTCCCTTGCAGTTTCTGGCATGGTTCCAAAACCTCTGTTGACTAATTTACTTGCTATATGATTTGTAGACACTCTGATCACAGTGCGTTATATAATTGTTATCCATAATTTTCTGTGCTACCACCAATCCTGCTGCAGCACTGATGTCATAGTGCAATCTGTCTGCACAGTGCTGAATCAGGTAACAAAAATTTCTCAATCTGCCAAACATGGCAGTAAATGTGTGGAGGCAGAACACCACATGCACTGTATGTGCCCATTCCTAACCTGTCATGTTGAGCTTAAAACTTTCACAGTCTCTTGAATCACATCTTGCCCCATTCCTTTTACAACACTCAGTGGAGACAGACTGCACTGTGGTATCAGTGTTGTGGGACTTTGGTCTGGGAAGACCAGTGGATAATAGATAAAATAGGCAGCACACTGTCTAATCAGACCAAATAAAAAATAATAAGCAAGTTAGAGAATTTTAAAGCAAGCTAGAAACTGCTACAGTAGTATGGGATATGCTCTCTAATATAAGCCCTTCCTTTTTAAAGTAAATACTTTTATACCTGTATCTATATTAACAAAAATGTCAAAAAAGAAGTTCTACGTCCTAACCCCCCAGGACTGTCTGCCCCCACCTAATTTTTAAAGAAATTTTTGATCTGCCCCTGGCTCACATGATGCCCCAAGAATACCTCCAGAAGATCTCACATAGGGTCAGTGGCCACATACAATGTATAGGGCCTACAGGCAGACTGGATGGCCATAGCAGTCCTTATCTGCAGACAATTTCTATGTTTCTTGTTGGTCACAGGGTGGTGTCTAAACGTGCTTTTCTCCAATTGACCGTTTTCTGTCCTGTGAACTGAGTGAGAGTGAAGGACGGTGCATGATGATGTTAGCCATTACACGTGCAGAGCCAGAGTTGTTTGAGTCAACATCTGTTACCACGGTAAGCATCTGGTACAGAGGATGGATGGAGAAAGAGGAAGACAGAGAGCAATGGCAGAAAACAGTACGTGGGATGACAGCCTGTTTGCCTACAAAGGCATGTCTTTTTTGCTGAGGGCAAAATGCAATAAAGGAGCAGGATAAATGTGCAATAATCATGGAATATCATTTGTATTTATTTACCATGTAAGTGCTCAAACTTCTTCACTATAATTGCTGACTTGGGCAACCATCTGTGAACTAGTGCAGCTTTGCGTCAACTTGTTTTGCGAGTTAGTACAAAAAAATTAAGGTCAAGCACTGTTACTGTGGATTTTAATGAACAGAGACAGAATGCATACAATGTGCTGTAAAACTCGCCAATCGGCGCAGCAGCTGGGCAGCCACTCACAACGCCAGTGACCCAAATTCAGGAACGTGCCTGGGACACTGGGGGGCCAGCCAGGGGAGGAGGATTGAGTGTCCCAGAGACTGCTTTCCTCTCCAAGGAAGGAGCGCCGTGTCACTCTGCTCTGCTCTGTCACCACCGCCTTTAGGTGTACAGGCAGCAGTGCAGAAGGGAGCAACAGGGAGAGGGACACTGTAATGCTAATGGCAGGGCATAAGCATGCACATGCTTCTGCTGAGACAGCTGTCCTTGAGTGGGTAAGGGTAGTAGACACCCAGGGCAAGTTAGGTACAATTAGATGTGTTAGAAAAGGGAAAACAAGACACACCCTTTCTAGGGTAGGATAACAAATAAGTTTCAGGTAGGCAAAAGGGAGAAGTAGGACTACCACGGGAACAGAGAGGAGGCAGTAGGGTACAAGGAAGTTTAAAAAGGCAAATAGTAAATAAAGAAAAGATTGTGGGAGTGGTGCAGTGCAATGGTTGTGGGGCCACAGTCTTTCTGGACACATTCTGGAGACTGAAGTGCTGTCCCATTTGTGCTCACCTCTCTGGGTTGATGGAAGAGGTTGCTGGACTCCATGCAGAACTGTCAAGAGTGCAGAGAACCTTTTGCTCCACTCAAGGGCCACCAAGTCTGCCACTGATCCCCCAGAAGATGCCTAAGAGGCAGAGTGTTTGGACACTGGTGGGCTCCAGGAGGGTGGGGTGGTCAGAAAGGAATACATTTCTAAGGCTATGCCACTGTAGAATTCCTTCATCATACTAGCAGGTCAGGGTAGCTGAGAGGAGGCACCAACAGTAGTGGGAAGACAGAAAGTGGGGGTCCTCAGAAGGGCAGGCTCCAAGGAGGGAGGAAAAGGCTCCAGACAAGGAGGCAGCAGCTGCTGGTGGGGGACTCTACTGTCAGGGGGATAAACCTGGGAGCGGGGGAGGAAGAGAGAGGAAGGTGAAGTGCCTGAGAGGTGATTCGGCTTGGAGGGATGGCGAGCATACCCAGAAGTTTGCTAGGGAAGCAGGACATGGGAGGGAGCTAGACATCACTGTCCACATGAGTACAAATGACCTGGCAAGGGACTGGGTAAGGGTCATGCAGGGAAATTTCAGGGAGCTGCAGAGGGGCCTAAAACAGGTGGCAAGTATGGTAACTTATGCTGAGGTGTTACCTGTGTACAGCCTGGGAGAGGAATGGGCACTGTGCAGCAGGGCATCTAACAATTGATTGAAGGCATGGTGCATGAAGGACAGCTTCTGCTACACTGAGGGCTGAGGGCCAACCTGGCAGAATATGGGCCTCTATAGGGGAGACGGACTGCAACTTTCCAGGAAGGGGACCACAGTCCTTAGTGTTATATTTAAATGCTACTTGGATGAGCATTTAAACTAGCCGGAGGGGGGGCCTAGAAAACCAAGAGAGGCAACAACTGCCCTCCCCACATGATGGAGCAGCAGTGAGGAGATAAGTAAACTCCCCCAGGCAGGGGTGAAAGAAGACAGGGGTGGTGACAAGACAGAGGGTAAGAGGGGTATCAATCAGAAAAACAAGAATAAAGGAGTAAAGGAGACAGGTAACAGAAAGTAAGAGGTGAGTCAAGGGGAGCTTCAGGAAAGAGCATAGGCAGGAAGAGGGGAACAAACAGGGAGGGAGTAAGGTATAGAGAGCTACGTGGCCCAAATCAAAAAGTCTGGGAAATAAAATATCAGACCTGGAAGTCATCACGGTGGAGGCTAGCCTGGATTTGGTAGCCATAACGCAGTTGTGGTGCACTAACAACCACAACTTGGATGTGGCAATACTGGGCTACTCTCGGTTCAGGAGAGACAAGGCAGCGAGGAGGAGAGGAGGCACTTTACTACACGTGAGGGACAGAATCAAGGCCAGGGAGATACAGGGGCATCCACAGGAAAAGGAATGACTGGAGGTGGTTGTGGGTCATCCAGGAGATATCCATACAGGGGTGGTATACAGACCTCCACTTCAGGAAGAGAAGCTGGAAAAAGTACTAGGGAAAACCATCATCAGGACAGCACGTAAGAGAAGGGTGGTGCTGTTAGCTGATGACGTCAATCTGCTAGATGTGGAGTGAAACCTACTGGACCAGGTGCTTAAAAACAGGAACAACATCACCGTACAGCATGGTTTAATATTAAAATAGGAACAGAGGCTAACCACATGAGAATGAGGGTCCTGGAATTTCAGAGGGTGGATATTAAAGAAATGAAAGATTGCCTCAGAAACTGCCTCATAAGGGGATTACCAGGGAGCAGTACAGACATGGTGGGGAAGATAAGGGATGGCATAATTAAGGCAACCAATCTCTGTGTGAAGGAAGCAAATAGTTGAACAATATGAAAAGGTCAATCGCTGCCTGATGTATGCTACCAGTATCCATAGTAACTTGTAATAACACTTTGTAAATGTTGGTAATCTTGCCCTGTCTAAATGAAGGTGCTTACGAAAAGCCTAGGTATGTTCCTCCAAAATGTAAGGCTTCTGGAATTTGTGTGATTGTCTGGATTTACTGTAATTGTTCTAAAATTACTTTGTGTCATTGAAATGTATCATTGATGTGTCCTGTATCCCACAGGTTTCTATGTAACTAATTCTGGGTCACCCCTGAAAAAAGGACCATCTTGACCCACTGGGCCTACCCAGCAGGGACAGCGCTAGATAGGGCAAAAAGGGAAAAAGTTGCACCCACCTTCTACATGACAATGGGTCCAAAGTAGTGCACCTGTCTGTAACAATAGCAGAAACACGGAAAAGTAAACAACAGAAAAGTATTTTCACTTGACAAATTTATGCTTCTGTACTGGTGAAATTTGTACTTGTGATTAGATTTTGACCCACATTTTTTACACCAGTGGGTCTAATTTGACCCATGTTTTAAACCCACTAGTGCTGTCACTGCTACCCAGTCAACAAAATTAAATAAATAAATAAAAGCAGCAGGAAAAAAGACAGTTATGGTTCTCTAGAAAAGTGGCCAAGGTGGTGAAGCAAAAAAAGGGTAGCATTCAGGAGGTATAAAAAAGTGCTGAGGGAGAAGGACAGGGAGGTGTACCATGTAAACTAGAGGGAAATGTGAAAGGTGGCAATGGGAGCAAAAGCACAGACAAAGCATAGCTAAAGGGGATAAAACGTTCTTCAAGTATGTAAGTGAGAAGAAGAAGAAAATAAGAGGAGGGATAGTGAGGATAAAGAGGGTGGCGGAGGACAAAGAAAAATCTGCCATCCTGAAAAGGTACTTCTGCTTAGTCTTCACTGTAGAGGAAGGTGCGGACAGACCACCAGGGAGCAGCAGGAATGGGGGGATGGATACAAGTCCATTTTCAGAGGAGAAAGTCCTGAAGGGACTTGCATCTCTGAAGGTGGAAAAGGCTATGGGACCAGATGGGACACACCCAAGGGTACTAAAAAAACTCAGGAAGTTGCTAGCTGCCCCACTGATGGCCTTATTCAACAAGTTCACTGGAAACAGGCATGGTTCCGGAAGACTAGAGAACAGCAAACATGGTCCCACTACATAAGAGCAGCTGAGAAATTAATGGAAACGCTGATAAAGGAAAGGCTGGTAAAGTATCTTGAATCCAGTGGGTTGCAAAAACCACAGGCAGCATGGATTCACATCATGGGGAGGCATGCCCAATGAATCTGATTGATTTCTTTGACTAGGTGACCAGGGAAATAGATCAGGGGAGGGCAGTAAATGTGGCCTAGCAGGACTTTGGCAAGGTCTTCAACACTCTGCTGTACAAGAGACTTATTAAGAAATTGAGCAGCTTGGGGCGGGATCCAAAGTGGCAAATTGAGTTAGAAACTGGTTAATGGATAGGCATTACAGGGTGGTGGTTAACAGCACTCACTCTAATGGTGGGACAGTGACCAGCAGGGTGCCACAGGGCTCAGTACTGGAACTGGTCCTCTTCAATGTCTTTATACATGATACTGCAGAAGAACTGGAAAGGAAGGTATGCCTTTTTGTAGATTATACCAAAATCTGTAAAAGGGTGGACACTCAGGAGGGGGTCGAGAGAATATGTGAGGATCTTGGGAAACTTGGGAAGTGGTCAACATCATAGTAGTTGGGGTTCAATGCCGAAAAGTGCAAAATCAAGCCCAGCAGCTGAGTATAGGATCGGGGGGTACTGACAGTTACCAAACAGGAAAAGGACCCTGGGGTATCATAACTGACAACCACCAATGTGGCGGGGGCAGTGCGACAAAGCAGTGGGTAGGGCTAGTGGGATGTTGGGGTTCACAGGGAGGGGTATCTCTATTAGGAGGATGGAGGTGGTGTTGTCACTGTATTGCTTGCTGGTGACAACCCACCTAGAGTATGGTGTCCTGTGCTGGAGACCATGCCTCAGAAAGGACATAGACAGGGTGGGAGCAATCCAGCGGGCAACTAAAATGGTGCTGTGGTTACACTAAAAGCCTTACCAGAAGAGAGTGAAAGACCTAAACAAGTACACCCTGAAAGAGAAGAGAGTGAGAAGAGACATGATAGAGACCTACAACTACCTCACAGGGGTGAATGAAGGGAGTCTCTTTCAAATAAGAAAGAGCACTAGGACCAGGGTGCATGCGATGAAGTGTGTGTGGTGGTGGGGGGGATAGTTTAAGAGAGATGTGAGGAAATACTATTTCACTGAAAGCATGGTAGACACATGGAACAGATGGCCAGCAGAAGTGGTGGAGGCAAAAACAATGGGGGAGCTTTAAGCATGCATGGGATAGACAAAAGGGAATATTAGTAAATGGGCAGGGAGGGAGAGTCACCGGAGACCAGTTAGGGTCTTTTGGGAAGGAATAGGCAGGGAATATTTGGGCTGACTGGGTGAGCAAAGCTGTCTTTTTCTGATGAGAAATTCCGTAAGTC
This sequence comes from Neoceratodus forsteri, assembly GCA_016271365.2. Classification (NCBI taxonomy): domain Eukaryota; kingdom Metazoa; phylum Chordata; order Ceratodontiformes; family Ceratodontidae; genus Neoceratodus; species Neoceratodus forsteri. Next base: position 1,677,740,277 of record CM057455.1, read on the forward strand.
TATGTTTCTAGCATCCATGTGGATGCTGGGGGGAAACTAAGGGCTAAATCTCTTCTGTATGGCTCCATGACAGACTATATGGCCAGAAGGAGGCACACCCACCCTGGCAAATGGAGGTGCAAAAACAGAATAAAAAAAAAAAAAATTATGCTACGAAAGTACAGAGGACATCTGAATGCCAAACTAAATAGTAACTGTATGCACGTTTACCAGTTAGTGTGTTTCAGTGCTACTGCTGTGAACAATTTCTGAAATTCTATTTCTCAGATCCCAGTCAATATAAAACCAAAAATAAAATTAATTTTCTATTTTATCTAGGTATGTCTCCTGGATTTTTTCTAAAACTCTATTTTAAGATAATTTAAGAACCATAAAGCTTTAAACAGTCAGCATTCCACTTTGCTCTACTGAAAATAATAGAACTTTTATAGTAACCAAGTAGCAGACAATTAATAAAATTCCTCGACCTGTTGGCGTAGAGGGCTGAGGCACTGGTGCCTTACCTCAACCCACACCGGCAACCTTGGTTCGGGAATGGACTCGGGACGCCGGGGGCTGGCAGGGGAAGGAGAGGATTGAGCATCTGTAGGACTGCTCTCCTCTCCTGGGGTGGGTAGTGGGGTTGACGTCGTGCTGTGGCAGCCCCTGGTGGAGTCCAGGAGCACAATAGACGCACGTCAGGGACGTACCAGAAAAAGCGGAAATATCGCCCCACTTTAAGCCAGATGATGGCTGCCTGGCTCTCTGGCGCCATTCATGTCCCTGCCGAGTCCTCCATCCCAGCAGCACCCTGGGACCAAGTGTAGCGCTGGCCTGCCCCTTGGGCTGGCGCATTCCCCCTCGGAGGAGGGGGACCCATCCAGAGAAGGGTTACGCCGGGTTACCCTGGGGCAGGCTGCTATATGGGACTGGAGGATCGGAGGGCAGATGGACTAGAGCCAGCATTGGTAAGCCCAAAGGTGAGACTGAAGTGGTGCACATAGGAGGAGGTAAAAAGATAACACAAAAAAAATTCCTTTTTCGCTTTACTTACTCATTGTACAGGATCACTGCTCAAAGTTAAGAAAATCCTTCTTGTGTGTTTTGGCAAATGGAACACATTCTGAGTGAGCGAAACATTTGGAATGTTTTATTTTAAAAATGATTGCACAGCTAGAAGGAAAATATGCAACAATCTGCTCACTATTAATTGTATGTTTTTTGATATGGTTAATTATCCAGGACTAGATAAGATCTTTGCATTGATCAGCCTGCTGGCCTGCTTTACAGTCCTCAACTGTGTCAATTAATCATAGAACACATTTACATTTACAAAGGGAGCTCCTGAGGGCTGCACAGTGCTCCCTTCCATGCTGCCGCTCAAAAGAAATAGTGTAACCTCAGGGGATTAAGGGAGAGGAGGAGTGCATGTAGCACAAAGATGGGCTGCTACCGCAGCTGGTGTAGCTACCCTCTTCCAACATCCCCCCCCCCACATTTGGTCCATTCAAATAATACAAGGTACTAAAGCTTGGCCCCTTAGTACTGTAAATTTTAAAAAACAGTTTTATTACTAGATATCTATACTGCAAAAGTGGAAACCCTTCCTACTAACACTTGTTTAATTCTCTAGCTTACATTAGCATTAAATAGGAGTCAGATAGCCCGCTGGTTCTGTAGCCGAGGGTCAGTCCAAAATTCAGGGGGGGCCATAAAATCTGCTGGAGTGCCTTTGTACTGTATGCAATACCAAACACTTTTATTAACATTGGGTTAGAAACTGGTTAGCGGATAGTGGTGACAGAGAGTGGTGGTTAGTGGCACTCACTCTAATGATGGAACAGTGACCATTGGGTGCTGTAGGGCTCTGTACTGGGAATGGTTCTTGAAGGTCTTCAGAAGTGACATTGCAGATGAACTGGAAGGGAAGGTATACATTTTTGTACATGATATCCAAATTTATAATAGGGTGGACAATAAAGGAGGGGTGGAAAGAATGTTCATGTGCAAAATCATGCACCTAAGGCATAAGAACCCAAGATCTGAGTATAGGATTTGGGGGGGGAGGGGGGTGCTGTCAATCACTAAGCAGGAGAGGGACCTTGAGGTCATCATATCTGATTACCTCAAAGTGGCAGGGCAGTGTGACAAAGCAGTTAGAAGGGCTAGTGGAATGCTCGGCTACATTGGGAGAGGAATCCACAACAGGAGGACAGAGGTGGTGTTGCCACTACATCGCTCGTTGGTGAGACCCACTTGGAGTATTGTGCCCAGTTCTGGAGGCTGCACCTCAGAAAGTACATAGCCAGGGTGGAGACAGTCCAAAGGTGGGCAACTAAAATGGTGTAGGGGTTGCACCAAAAGCATTACGAGGAGAGGCTAAGAGATCTCAGAATGTACATCCTGGAATAGAGGAGAGCGAGAGGGGGCATGATAAAGACCAACAAGTACCTCACAGGGGTGTACACAGTGCAGGAGAGGAGCCTCTTTCAAATGAGGAAGAGCACCAGCACCAGAAGGAGAGGGCATCTGACGAAGCTGGAGGAGGGAGGAAGTTTAAGAGGGATGTGAGGAAGTACTACTTCATTGAAAGAGTGGTAGATGCCTGGAATAGACTGGCAGCAAAAGTGGTGGAGGCAAAAACAGTGGGGGGCTTCAAGCATGCATGGGACAAACACACGGGAATATTACGAAAAGGGCAGGGAGGATGGAGGCTTGCCAGAGACCAGTAAGTGTCTGCAAAGACAGACTAGGCAGGGACCATCTCAACTAGGTGAACCAAGCGATCCTTTTCTGTCGAAAAATTATGTTTCTGTGTTTTACTGGTAATTATCTAGGTACAAGATTTAACATACGGGGTCAGTACAGAAGTGTAACATTTGATTTTATGCTACAAAACCCATACAAAATTTTATTTGGGGACTTTAGCAAGGAGTAAACACAAACCCTGCATCTTATATACTGCACAGTTAACGATTATACACCTATAAAAACAGTACTTTGCAGCCTTATAAGGTACAGCAAGCATGCAGTCAACTGTAGTTAATAATATCTATTCACTACAGGCTGCATGCACATGCAGTAACTAAACACACTCAGCACAAGCCTAAAGCTTATTCGTAAGCTGTCCTGCAGACACTTACCATAATCACCTTAAACTCCAGAGATAAGATTTTTTCATTGCCTAGTATTTTGCTTCCAAATAACATGTTTAAATGATATATAACGCATGTACAATTAAAAACAAACTTTTAACTTCATTCCAAAAAATAGACTTGTAACTCCTCACAGCATTGATAAAGAACCCGCAAATTACTTTCAACAAAGTTCAACAATCAGCCTCTCGTGTTGCATCTCCCTGCTTCGTTCTGTGTACTAATTACTAACACTCAGTGGCTCGTCCTCCACAACACTGACAACTTCAACACTGCTCCAGAGTTTCATCACGTGCAAACAAGCATGAAGTAGAAAACCAAAAAGCCACCGCATCCTGGTAGTCTGTTTATATATTTAGTGTTTTCCAGTGCCACTTTCAGTATGAATAGTAAACAGTAATTATAGCAGTTTTAGTCCACTGCTTGGATTTCCATCATGTGCAACACAAGTACTAGTGCACAAAACAAAGGTCCCAAGTTAGTGTATTTAGTCAAAAAATATGTTTTGCACCTGTGACTGCCCTAACTAACCTCACGATGTGCTCTCCGGTGCACCCAGTTCTGACCTCTGACAGGACATCCTCTATCCCTAAAGCCTCCACTTACACCCACCCCTCTATTTTTCACTCCCCTTTTCCCTGCATATCACTTCTCCGTCATGTCAGACCCCTGGCCAAAACAGATCTCCCTGTACTTCTTTCTTCCCCCCTCCTTTTGCCTCTGTCTCTCACTATCGGGGTGACATGGAACATTTGTAAATGAGCAGTCTCCTGCTCAAAGGTACTTGTAATCTGAGAATGATTAATTACACCAGGCTGTTTATAATGGCAAACATGCACCAGGTTTCCCTTGTTCTGCACATGCATTAGGCGTCACTCTTGCCTTCCTCTCTGCCGGCCACCATCCCTCAGCGCTAACTAGTTCACAGATACTTGGAGTCGGCAGTAAGTGCACCCCTACTCTCCCACTCTACTCCAATCTCTGCCTACCTTACTACCCCACATGACAAGGCCACCGGGCTGCAACTTTCCCACTCTATATTTCTGACCTAACTTAACTTACCTCCCTTCTCTTTCACTTAGTTTACCACCACCTTTATATTACAAATATATCAGAGACTGTCATTCAATTTTGTACTATGGTGTTTGCTGTAAACTGTAAATTTATTTTTTGTTCTCCTTTGTCTGTTTTTGTAACCCCTCCCATTATTGACATGGAACATTTGTAAATGAGCAGTCTCCTGCTCAAAGTTACTTGTAATCTGAGAATGATTAAATAAAGTAAATAAATAAATGTTTTGGGGTCTTTTAGGGTCTGTATAGTCCAGGCTTTTTCAATAACAGGTTTGCCTTAAGCCAGCATCTTTTTAGCTTTGTTTTTATTAATTTTGCATGAAACATATAAATCAATTCCAGAGAACAATACTAGACTACAGACATTTTGAGCACATTTCAACCGTATAATAACCGGATTATCATTTTTTCCCCTAAGGTAAACCCAGTTATAATTCGACATTACACCAAGCTGTTTATAATGGCGAACATGCACCAGGTTTCCCTTGTTCTGCACATGTGTTAGGCGCCACTCTTGCCTTCCTCTCTGCCGGCCGCCATCCCTCAGCGCTAACCAGTTCACAGCTACTTGGAGTCGGCAGTAAGTGCATGTTAAAAACCAAAAATAAGTAACTGGGCTAAAAAACAGACAAACACCTTTTCACTTTTAAATTGGGCTGCTTAAAAAAAAAAAAAAAAAAGAGAAGAAAGAAATGTTTCTTTCATGAGCTGCTTCTGACAACAGACTGCACTAAAACACAACCAGTCCACGGTTCCACAGGAATAGCTGTTTATTTTATATAATTGCTGTGGTAAAAAAATGATCCCCAGCAATTATATAAAATAAAGGGCAGGTACAGTAGGTGTTTGAAACTCGATTTTTACATACCCGCTTCATGCAGATGCCTTTATTAGTCCCTTTCACGCTTTCGCTGGGTTTACGTGGCATCCCACACCTCGGATGTGTGTAAAATTCTCGTTATAACCACCTACCTACTCAGCTATTATTCTATAAGAAGATGAACCCAAAACGAGTTCAGTTGACTATATTCCTTCATTTAATTAAAAGAGACATTGCTACCAATGGGGTGGGATCAGGAAAATAAATGTTTCACAGCAGTTCACTGACCTTCCTGGTCATTTATAGTTTTTTTTTTCTTTTTGTTGTTTTTTTTCTTCATTTGTTACTCCACTTGTGTCCCTGGTCCTGGCAGCATCTCCCCAGCCCCATCACGGACCCATTTTGTGGACTTATGGGTTAGCCACCACTTATACAGAACTATATCATTAGCAGGGTTCACTGTACCAACTTTAGGACAATTGCGGAAGCATTTAATAAACAATTCTCTGACCCGTCCAGCTTCACATCAGCCTTCCTCCAAGGTCAGCCCTTACCTCTGACCAGTCCACCCCACCTGCTGCATTTCCTCCTCCATTATACTTCAAGGCGATTTCCAAATCTGATGTCCTAGGCCTGCTCTATACCATTTCTGACAACACTAGTGTAGGCTCTGATGGTGTAGAACCCAAACTTTTAAAGCTGGCTGCACCATTCATTTCCCAGTGATTACCACAGATCTATACCCTCTCCCTTTGTCAGGTAATTGTTCCAGATGTCTGGAAAATGGCTACAATCACCCCGGTTTTTAAGAAGGGTGACAAAAGTGATATGATGAATTATAGGCCTATAGCTATTCTACCAGTGCTTAGTAAAATAATGGAAAAGCTAGTATCACTACAAGTTACAGAGTACATGACTAAATATAAACTTCTCTCCCCAATTCAATATGGCTTTTGCAAAGGTCATAGCACCTCCATGGCTTTGCTGCACCTTACAAATGATACTTTAACTGCAATGGACAAAGGACACCTCACGGGGGCAGTTTTTATTGACCTGACAAAGGCGTTTGACCTTGTTGATCATCCTCTTCTACTAGATAGTCTCCTAGCCCTTGGTTTCTCGCCAAACTCGGTGACCTGGTTCAGTAGCTATCTATCTAATAGAACTCAAATTGTTAGATTCAATTCTGCTATGTCTAGCCTAAAGGCCATTAACCTAGGTGTTCCCCAGGGTTCGATATTAGTACCCCTCCTCTTCTCCATTTTTATAAATAGTATCTCATCAAATAGCCCAGATTGCTCAGCCATCCTCTACGCAGATGACCTAGTCTTGTACTGTCATGATAAGAACATTCACCATATAAACCAGACCCTTACTGCTGCTTTTAAGTCTATTCAGTCCTGGCTGTTTCATCGTAAGCTAATCCTTAATGCTTATAAAAACGCATACAATGCTGTTCGGTTCAGGAGTCAAATTAAACAAAAACCGGGATCTATTTACAGTCTCAGGTCAAGATGGCATAGTCCTCAAACCGGTATGCTCTTTCAAGTATCTTGGAGTACTCCTCGACGAAAATCTAAACTTTGATGAGCATGTAACGTCTACATGTAAATCAGTTAATGCTAAAATTGCAGTAGCCTACAAAATCAGTTACGTCCTTACACAGGTGACTAGATTAGCTATAGGCCGGGGGATCTTACTCCCATCATTATCCTATGGGGTAGTCACTTATCTTAGTTCGTCCACTACTCTCCTCAGGAAATGGGATATGACTTATAACAGCATCTGCAGGTATGCTTCAGCCTCTCCTTGGTCGAAACACCATTGTCAGCTCTATGCTGACTTCAATTGGCTACCCCCTGCCTCGGCTCGAACTCTTGCCCTTGGCACCCTGACTGACAGTGTTATTAGATCAGGGATCCCTGTCTCGCTGGCCTCCCTACTAACTCCGCTGTCCTCCTCCCATGGTCTCCGATCTACTAACAAATTGCTGCTGCAAATACCCAGATGTAATTCAAACAAAGGTACCCTTGCTTTTTCTCACTCAGCGGCAAAACTCTGGAACTCCCTGCCTCTTGACAATTGCCTAGCCCCTAGTCATGCCCAGTTTAAAACCAACTACTGCTCCCTCCTCTTTAGCCATGTCTCCTGTGCCTGCTTCAAATCCCCTTGAATTTGCATTTCAGACCCAGTCTCACTTATCCACTACTGCAAACTGCTGTTCACTCTTCCTACACTATCCAGATAGGTTTTAGCACTTATGTCTCCATTGGCTTTTGCCCTTAGCTGGTTTTAAACCAGTTGTGCTTGCGACATGTCATAGTTATCAACTGAATTTTTTGTTACTGTGTGTAAATTCTAACTCAACCTGTTACCTACACTTGTAATTGCCTAATCGTATACCTACTCAATTATTGTGTAATCCTGTTTGGCCTGTATTTTGTTTCTACCTGTACTCATAATGTAACTCCCTGCCTACCTACTGTAATCTCCTGGGTCATGCCTGAAAATAGTCATTTCATAGCTATGGTACTTACCCGGTAAACAAAAACTAAATAAATAAATAAAATAAATATCGTCGGATGAACAGTCACATAGGGTCATACAGTGCCTCCAGGGGATGCCAAGACAGCCAAGGTATTTTCCTCTGTTTTCTCCTCTGGGACATCTACGAGTGAGGCACACATGCACCTGCAAAATAATGCATATGCATGGTGCGTCAGTGCGCATCCCCTAGCATCTGCTGGTCCTGTTGGTGCTGCTACCCTGCCTCTGCCAGGTGGCAAGCCAGCCACAGGACTCACACTCCCCCCCTCCCTGAGGGAGGAGAGTGATCCTGGAATGTTCAATCCTCCTTCACCTGGCCAGCTCCGAGCAACTCTGGTCTGTTCCTGAGCCTGTCTCGCCAGCATGATCAGAGATAAGGCGCCAGTGCCTCAGCCCTCCTCGCCACTGAGCTGGCACAGGTCCCTTTTTTAACTGCTCTGGCTTACAAGGATTAACCTATGACAGAGTGTGGGTCTGCTTGGAAATTAATCCACAGCTGGGAGGGGCTGGACGGCCGAGTGGTTTCAACCAACCTTCCGTGGTAAATTCCCAAGCAGACCCACGTTCTGGAGTGGGTTAATTTACTTATAACATGGGAAAGAGAAAGGGTTCAGTGCTCTTTTTATAAGTTTCTCTTCCCCATGTTACATTTGCGTAAAAGTACTTTTAAAGTACAAAATTACAAAGGTTCTGGGAGGATATTAAGGTTCCTACCCTGATGAAGAGAAAGGGGGTTGCACCTGACTGGAGAAGTTACATGCTGAACAGGCTGATTTTTTTTTTAATATTGTGGTGAGCAGTCATTGAATCATACCTCTCAACTGTACCACATTACGAGGAACGTTCCTCATTTTACTTCAAAAAAGCTCCCTGTTCCACATTGTGAGGACTTGTTCCACATTCAGTATTAACATTTTAAAGCAAAAATCCATAGTAAATAATGCAAAAAATATATTATTCAATTAATAACAGACTTTCTGAACATAAATGCAAATCTTTCAACAGTGTTCTGAGCCTCCTAGGTAAAGATTTGATTAAGTGTTCCACATTTTGAGAGGCAATGTTCCACATTTGGGGGACAAAAGGTTGAGAGGTATGCATTGAATTACTGATTACATGTAGATGTGATCAACATTTCAGAATATGTGCTCACTTTGGCCGACTAACTTTTATGAACTCTGGAATCATCTCAGTTTTTCTGCTATATTTGCTGTGTGTGATTTGGCTGCTGTGCATTATGGGAAATGCATATATTTAAGTGCACAAGAGATTTGAGGTCTGGTAGTTGTTTCTGCAATTCCCTTGGCAGGCCAACAGATGGCTGTGAAACTTCTGGTAGTTGTTTCTACACAGAACAATGCTCTACTATATACTATATACTATTATTCTGTACTTCACATGATAATCCATATCCTGCTGGTGAAATTCTGCCAATTCTTTTCTGACAGAATGCCAAGGAATAAGCTGGAATTTTCAGAAATTCCACAGAATTCTATCCAGATAGGATTTGAAAATTCCAAACAGCACTAGGTAGGGGACGGGGGAAACCACACACAAAAAAATGGAAAATAATAATACAGCAATTCTTGCAGCAGAAAGAGTTTCTGGATTACTACCTCTCACTTTTAGTTAGTTGTGTATTATAGTAGTTGCCCTCAGGGGTAGGAAAAAAACAAAAAGAAGGGAGATATTAGTACATTTGAGCTGTTCCATGCTGCTGGAATCACAGATACCAGTCTGTGTCGCTAAAAGCATAATCCCTCTCTGTTCATCTGCTCTGCAACAGAAATTAGATTAAATTGTAACATGGCAAAACGAACAGTAGGTCAAAATAGGAAAACAATTGGTCAAAACGCATCAGGTGGCACAAGAGCAACACGGCATTATGGCACGATAATGCCGTGTTGCTTGTGAAGTACAACAAGCAGCCACAGGCTAAAACGGAGCGGTGTTGGATAAAACGAAAGGTAAAGAACTGTAGAAATCACGTTTAATAAGAGCAAGAAGGTAGGTTAGACGATCAGTAGGACAACTATAACAGAGGCACAGTAAAAAAAAAGTTGTAGGAGGCAAAGAGAAAGAGGTAGAAATGGAGAAAAGCTCAGTAACGTTAACCTTATCTCGAACAAGAGACATGGAAGCATGGGTAGAAGACAAATGTGGGAATGACGATGAAATGGGTAGATGTGTCTGTTAGGAACGTGTCACAGATGCAGTGAGGCACACGGGATGCAATGCAAGGGAACAGACAGGCCCACAGTGAGGAACCGGAAGGACATGTAATTTCGAGATGTTTATTGTCTATGGGACACTAAACTTCAGTTATGTAGGAGAATCGATAGTCAGAGGAAACAGGAAAGAGACTGGGGATATGTGAGTGCACTGATGGAGTGAGTAGTGCAAAGAACGGGTACAGACTGCTAAAAGCTGTATGCAAATGAGACACAGAAGCTCATGGCGAAGCAGGAAAAGCACGAAATCGGGGTCCTCCTAACAAGCATAACAAACGAACAGCAGTCAGAACCTCAAAAAATGTATACCAATGGTTAAGCAATACAGTAGTGTAGTAATCTGCAATAGTATAAAAACAACATATATGTATGTAAGAGAGCTTTGCAGAAATGTTGCAAAGTAATAGTAAACTGAACTGTATAACTTCAATACTGTCATTGTGTGATTTATTATAGCACTAAAAACACATGTCTCACATCCAAACCCATGTGCGGACCATGTTACAAGCGCACTAATCCCCTCCGAAGGTGGCATCTAATGGGGAGTTAATGCATGGTTGGACCGTTGTACGCACTCGGCCTCCAGCCTCGTGCCACAACAGTCCCAACCACGCATTAACTCCCCATTAGATGCCACCTTCGTCGTCGATTAATGCTTACATAAATCACAGGTAAGTATAGACGTCTCATAACTATCCAACAGGATGCCACCTTATTAGTTTACAAACTGTTAAAAGATGGAATTTTGCTCAGCTAAACCACAGAATCATTGACTTAGTAAAAAGCCCACTGCCATGCTGTGGCTTTTGTTCCAGAAACCGAATGATGTTCAGCAAAACAGCATGCCTTGCATTCAGTACCCACAGTATATGGTGACCACTCCTGGTATTGCTAGTTTTTGTCAATAAGGTGGAGGGCATTGTGAGAGGGGGAAGACAATTGCTGCAGACTCAGCCATACATTAATTCTCAGGCAACTATCGATTACTTAAGAATTAATGTATGGTCACCTGATGCTCTTGAGCCAATCTGACACAACCCTTTCTCTTCCCCATGTAACAAAACTAGTTGATCTAGTACCCAAAATATGGAAAGACATAAACTTACTTTTAATATAGTTTTAAAGGCAGCAAACTCCATAAGCCTTAGTGTTGAGGAAATGAATTGCACATCAACATATCCTGGCACAGAAAAAGCAGCCTCTCAATCCATGTAATATTAAACCTCTACACTGTATGCAGAGAACAGAATGCACTCCCTGTAATAACATCAGTGAGAATACAGGCATGCATACTGCTTTCCCCCACCAATACTCTTCATGCCAAAACCCACACAGCTGATGTAGCGGCCATTTTATTTCCCAAACAGAATTAGCAGAGAACAAAAACTATAATCCAATAATTAACTCTACACTTGGACGTTAGCCATAATAACCAAACACGAACACCCTAAAGCTGTAGCTTTCACAAGATCTGTGATGATCTAAAAGATGGTATATTGTCCCAAATCAGGCAGAGTTAGTACTTTGACTTAGTTAAAGTAGAGTAAAAAGTCTATACATCACCACTAGCTGACTGACTCATATCAGGGACCTCCCAATATAAAACTTCAGTCTCCCTCTGTCATGTCGCTACCATCCTCCCCTTCTCTCTTCTGATAAGTAGCAGTTTTTTTTTTTTGTTTGTTTTTTTTAACAGCTTGGTTGGGCCCAGAGTGTCCCCAAATACTTACGTGCAGCTGCAATGCAGCACTCGAAGGTTGGCTGGAAATACTGAGGTGAAGGGGACTTGGAGGTCCTGCAAGTTATTCTTCACCCCAAAGCACTTAAGCATGAGCTTTGAGGCAAAACTGAGGTCTAGGGAGAACTGAATACGATTCCTCTTCATGTCTATTTCCCAGACTTGTCCTGCCACCTGGAGGATCATATCCCTCTGTGAGAGACAGTCCAGTTGCAGGAGCAGGGTCCTGGGTATATTATCCTGGATCTGTCATGGAGCTTCAATCGGAAGGGGGTGGGAGCTAGCCAGCCAAGACAGAAGCTGTATAACTAATCTGCTGCAGTTCCAGCGTCATCCATCCTGACACATCTGAAATTGCAGCACCTATTTCTCTAGGATATTTCTACAGATTTACATTCTACGTATCGAGCTGAGACCAAATATACTTAAATTGTGCTGATCGGACCAACTTTATTTGATTTTAAAGAGTCTACCTCATTGCCTCCTTAGGCCAGTAAGACATCGGCAGACCACCAAGCTCTAGCTGGTGTGCAGCCCCGAAGCTCGGAGATGGCCTACTCCAACGAACCTCAGATCCCCATCAACCAGTTGGTGGAACAAGTGCTGGGCACTAACACATCTATGTTAAATAAAGTGCTAATTGATACACCTGCACTTCTTTCCACCACTTCTAACACTAAAGAGGACATGGAGAAACTAACTACCACAGTGACAGATATTGAACTCCAAGTTAAACGACAAGAGCAGATTTTACATGACCAGTTCCTTCAATCGAGGCATCATCATAGCCAAATACAGTATTTACTGACCAAGGTTGATGACATAGACAATTGGGGGAGAAGAAAAAACATTTGGATTGTGGGACTGCCTGAGGGTGCTGAAGGCCTAGATATGGTTACTTTCCTGCAATGCTCTCTCCCAGTCATGTTAAAATTAAACAACTTTCCTCCCCCAGAGCTTGGAAAGAACACACAGGTCATTAGCCCCAAAATCACAACCGGGAGATTGGCACCGCCCGATACTGTGTAAATTTTCCAGGTACCCTGTTAAAGAAACGTATCTACGGGCTGCACGAGACCTAAGAACCCTCTGATGGGACGGGGCTCCCGTTCAGCTATTCCAGGACTACTCCTACAATCTCTCCCAGAGACGCAGAGCCCTATGGTCCAGTGAAACAGGCCCTATACAAGTTAAATCTGCCTACTTCTCTGCGGTACCCCTTGCAGTTACATGTACTATACAAGGGGGAGCAGCTCATCTTTGATTCCCCTACAGAAGTGGAGCTTTTCCTGGAGGACACAGCTGACGAACTGAGGCCTCAACACAACTCATCTCCTGCGCCTCAAGGATAGACCTTGCTACCAATGGACATGTCAACCGCACGAGGAAACTCCCCAGACTGCGATATTACTCCCGCCTTGGTACCAAAATCAGGAAACTGGCAACTGCAGCATCGAGGTAGACAGCAGAAGAAAGCTTCTCCCAAAACTGGGAAAAACATCCTGATGCCTTCAGAGAGACCACAAAGAAATCACTCGAGGAGTCGCCAGCGGGCACAACATTTCTCCAGCAGCAATGGCTTGTCTACCTACTTTACCCCAGTGAAAACCTCCAATCACTACGAGCCACTTAGGGGTCTTGTACCAGCAGCTTTGGACTTAACCCAAAAAGAGCTATAGTCCTGAAGGAGATTCCTGTTAGCAGAACGCAGACCTGTCAGTGGACTGGGCACCGCTTGAGAAAGACTGAGCAGATGAACCTCTGAGCCCTCGAGAGATACAAAAAGATACAAAGCCAATGGAACAGATCCAGGAAGGATGAAAGTCCCTGGGACCTAATATTATTGTATGCCTAGTAAGGTAAGTGGTCTGGCTAATAGTCCAGGGGCTCCTTAGTTAATATGGTGTGGTGTGCACTTTTCTTGTCACGAGACCCCGTGGCCAATTCAGTGGGTGAGAGACGGATTCTCTCCTAAAACATTCCCTATGCTGGTTAGACCTCACTCCCCTAATCTCCCTTAGCCGCACCACTTGCTTTCCCTTATGGAAGCTCTGGGCTAGTTCATATAGAGTGTGTAGGATTGTTTGACTTCTAGGTTATATTTTGTTTGCTGATGGGGTCTAACTGTTTGTTAACTCCCTCCGTTGAGGGTAAACTGCTGATTCCACGTTCACAGTGGAATGAGATAACAGAACACATTGCTGCAGAATGCTCCCCTCCAAATTGTGTTTCACTTGTCTCCAGTTCTCGAGCCCCATTACATATACATAGGGGTTACTATATTTCGATGGCCGGTCTACCCTGATGCCTGACAGGAAATCCATAGGATCACAAAAAGGAAATACCACATACTGGTCTATCTCAGAAGATACTGGTGCAATACCTCTTGGTACTGATGGGATAAAACACACCATTGCCGAACCTTTAGAATCTGCCTGCTGCCTTGTAAACATAAGGTGCCTCAGTAAACAGGAGACAGCTCCCATATGGCGGATAAAAAAAAAAAAAAGAGTGCTGGTGTACATAGGTTTTAATCAGTATTTCATTGATAGGGGGTAATGTTACATATACCCTAATTGGAGATTAAACTGTTGATACTATATTCACAGCGGTAAGTGTTTGCTTAGTATATCATTGCATAACAATACCCTTTTGGGCTGTGTTTGGTCTGTACCTACAGTGGCGTGAAAAAGTATTTGCCCCCTTCCTGATTTTCTCTATTATTGCATATTTGTCACACTGGATGTTTTCAGGTCTTTAGACAAAATATAATATTAGATAAAGGGAACCTGAGTGAACAAATAACACTTTTTTTTTTTACTTATTTCATTTATTTAATGAAAAAAGTTAACCAAGACCAACTGGCACTGTGTGAAAAGTAATTGCCCCTAGTTAAATCAACCCAATTAAAGGGATAATTAGAGTCAGCTGATTGAACACAGCCAGGCTTGATTACAGCCAGCCCTGCTCAATATAAACCTCACTTATTTTGGCCCTTACCATCAGAGTCACGTTGCCAGCACAAAGATTCAACAAGCACATTATGCCATGATCAAAGGAAGTTCCTGAAAAGATCAGAAAAAAATTTGTTGCCCTCTATCAGTCTGGAAAGGGTTGCAAAGCTATTTCTAAGGCTCTGGGACTCCATCAAACCACAGTGAGAGCCATAATCTCCAAATGGAGAACACTTGGAACAGTAGTGAGCCTTCCCAGGAGTGGGCGGCCTGCCAAAATTACTCCAAGGGCGCAGTGTAAAATCATCCAAGAAGTCTCAAAGGATCCTAAAACAACATCCAAAGAACTGCAGGCTTCTCTTGCCTCAGCTAAGGTCAGTGTTCATGACTCCACAATCAGAAAGAGACTGGGCAAAAATGGGCTTCATGTGAGAGTAGCAAGGCGGAAACCACTGCTAACCAAGAAGAACATAAATGCTCATCTCTCATTTGCCAAGAAGCACCTGGATGATCCACAAGCCTTTTGGGAAAATGTTCTATGGACAGATGAGTCCAAAGTGGAACTTTTTGAACAACATGGATCCCATAATGTCTCGCGTAAAGCAAACACAGCATTCCACAGTAAGAACACCATACCAACAGTCAAACATGGTGGTGGTAGTGTGATGGTGTGGGATGCTTTGCTGCCTAAGGACCTGGATGACTTGCCATAATTAAAGGAACCATGAATTCTGCTCTGTACCAGAAAATTCTTAAGGAGAATGTCCAGTCATCCTTCCGTCAGCTGAAGCTGAAGCGTAGTTGGGTCATGCAGCAAGACAATGATCCAAAACACAAAGCAAGTCTACATCAGAATGGCTAAAGAAGTAAAATTAAAGTTTTGGGTGGCCTAGTCAAAGTCCAGACTTAAACCCAATAGAGATGCTGTGGCAGGACCTGAAACGGCAGTTCATGCTCAAAACCTACCAAATGTTACTGAATTAAGCAGTTCTGCGGGAAGAGTGGGTTAAAATTCCTCCACAGCGATGTGAAAGACTGATATTGAATTATAGGAGTGTTTGGTTGCAGTCATTGCAGCTAAATGTGGCATAACCAGTTATTAAGTGTAAGGGGGCAATTACTTTTTCACACAGTGCCAGTTGGTGTTGGTTAACTTTTTTTCATTAAATAAGTGAAATTAAAAAAAAAAACAAGTGTTATTTGTTCACTCAGATTCCCTTTATCTAATATTACATTTTCTCTAAAGACCTGAAAACACCCAGTGTGACAAATATGCAATAATAGAGAAAATCAGGAAGGGGGCAAATACTTTTTCACGCCACTGTATCTCTCGAGCCCCAGCACCTCTGTATCAGGGTTCTTCCACTTTGCTGGCCCTTTTTTTTTTTTTTAAACTCATTACTGGTAGGTGAGTCACAAAGTTCCAAAGGGATAAAGACAACTCTGATCTATCTCAAGAGTCACTGGTGCAATATCCTTTGATAATATGGAGTTAAAACACACCGTAGCCCCACCTGTTGAAACTGCCTGCAGCCTCATACACATAAGGTGCTCAGGTACAGAGGAGATAGCTCCTCAGTGTTGGACAAGAAAAGGTGTGCTTTTTTTTTTTTTTTTTTTATCACGACTGTATTTTTCTTGCCTTGCTGCAGGGCTTCACTGGCTTGGGGCATCCAGCAGCCGGCTCTGCCCGCCCGGAGAGCTGGGTAGCTCAAACGCACCCAGGAGGATCCGGGACGGCCGTCATGCCATCCTGCTTGAGGGCCCCCCCATGCCTCTACCAGCCAGGACAGCTCTGAACCCTCCCTGACAGGACTTCTCCAAAGTCCTCCGAGCAGCACAGAACGCGGCAATCAGGCTGCACGGTCGCGCCCAGCCCTGTTTTCCTCCATACTGCCCACTGGAGCACAGCTGTGCAATGATGTCCAGGCACAATGTGCCGACGTCCACCGTGCTCCCCCTCTGCTTGCACCAATGCTGGTAGTGCCCCCGGGCATCCCAGGGGTCGCTACAGCGCAGTGGAAATTCCTTGACCCACCCCAGAACTAGGAGAGCAGTCTGCGGACACTCGATTATAGTCCTCTCCTGCCAACCCCCGATGACCCGGGCTTGTTCCCGAACCCGGGTCGCTGGCGTGGTGTCCAGCGCCTCAACCCTCAGCGCCACGGGGCTGGCAAGAAAAAGTGTGGGTTTAATCATTTTTAAACCATTATTCTGTTAGATTTATATCTCCGCTATTTGCTAACTTGCCTTTTGTATCAGCAAATTAAGACCACTTGAAACATGGTCCTCCCCTCCTCTATAATTAATGGCATAAGCTCTCCTATGGAGATCACAGGTGCAGATGCCCGAATGTTATGGACAGCTGGTACCCCCTGTACTTTGTTCTCTATGGCTAGCAAAGCGCACACTTTGCTGACCATGGTGTGGGACCTGGTTCCCACCTTTACTTTGCAACCCCCAGTAGTCTTTGGCCATTGGGAGGCGTAGGAATCCTTCCTTCCTCCCTCTCGGTAAAAGCCTGCGCCCCCAACATAATCACCAGTAAGGCATTTTCTCATGCCCATAGTTTCTGCTGCGACTATACTTTGTTGACCTGCCTTTCAGTAGAGACACTGCCCTCTTATCTAACAACTCTAAACCCCTGGGTTGCAATCGCAATATATATACATTTTGGTCATACCAGGGTTATATACCTGTATTCCAACCCCTCCAACGTTCCACTGGTTAAACCAATAGTCAGAAAAGTGATTTCAGAGTCCACTTGGACCTATGTATGGCACTTCTTGGCTTCTCCTAGGGCTGCTGTACTATTCTGTCTAGGGTGGGGAACCACATATCATTATTATGTTATGCATGTTAGAATACCATCAGCACTCATGATGGCTTTAACAATAGTTCATATATGTTGGTACGCAAAAGGGAAACATCCAGAATATGGCTAATTTTCCAGATACAACAACCGCTACTTGGAATGTTAGGGGACTGAACTCTTCCATAAAGAGCAAAGTGGTACTTTCTCAGTTAAAGAAATTGGGCACCCAAGTGACCTTTTTACAAGAGACTAAACTGAATTCAAAAGAAGCCACCAAACTAGTGAGGGATTGGGTGGGCAAAGAAGCCTATTGCACAGCAAAGTCAGCCAAACGGGGTGTTTCCATTCTGTTACACAAAACACTGTAATGGCAACCCAAAGAGGTGCACACAGGGGGAGATGACAGGTGGATCATCACGAAGGTATCTACTCCTTCTGGCCCCCTGATCCTGGCAAATATATATGGGCCGATCGAAGACTCTCCAGAATTTTTTCACAATATATCTCAAAAACGTATGGATATATTGTACGAGAACCCAGAAATGTTGATGGGAGGCAATTTTAAATTGGTACTGGACAGATCCAATTCCAGGCCGGAGCCTCACTGTACAGCCCTTCATGCCCTGCAAGATCTCATTTCTTTGCACCAGTTATCCAATGTGTGTCGGCTATGAAATCCCTCGGTAAAAGATTTTACCTTCTTCTCTGCGCCACGCACTATGGCAAACAGATTAGATCTGCTTTACTTCCCCTAAACCATCTGCGGCTACCTCAGGGGTAAATATTTCCATATCTATATTTCCGACAATGCCCCAGTCTCCCTCACCTATATACCAGCCATGCAAACCCCCAAATCCCTGTTGTTCAGGTTGGCTCCCCTCCTACTCTCTGATAAAGACTTCGTACAGTGGCTCTGGAAAGCAACAGAAGATTTTTTCCAAAATAACCCCCCTTCTTCTGCTTCCACTGCAAGCACCTGGGAGACCTTTAAGGCCACCATCAGGGGAGGAATCATTAGTTTTGCTTCATACAGAAGGAAGCAGAGAGACCAGGAACTATGACAGAGAGCACTTTAGAAAGCATAGAAGATAAATATAAAGCAAAGCCCTCATCCCTTCAGACACCTTCAGTAATAGCCGCTATTTCTACCACTAGACTAAAAATCAACACTAGTAACTAAGCAGGCCAAGCTTTACATACACAGAGTCCAACACTGCTACCAGGTAGAGCGAGACAAAACTAGCAAGCTGTTGGCCTATAGACTGAAACAGTGGCAAGCTGAAAAGATTCATCCTAGCCTAAAAGACGGGTCAGGGAACCTCTCACAGAACCCCTCCTCTATTAATAATATCATGACAGATTTCTATAAAACACTATATTCCACCTAAGTGTGTTGGGATAAAAACTCTTACATTCAATCACTGAGACCCTGTCCCTTCCAAAATTCTCTAGCTTCCAAAAGGAGATTATGGATCATCATATTACAGAAGAAGAAACTTGCCACGCAATAACCAAGATGGCCCCTCATAAAGCACCTGGTGGGGACGGTTTTCCAGTAGATTTTTTACAAAATGATCCAACCCTTGATTACAGACCCTCTGGCAAACATATTGAATGAGGCCCATGGATGTGGGCAGTTCCCCCCTACTTTATCTGAAGCCATAATCACTGTTCTACCAAAAGAGGGTAAAGATCACTCCCTCCCCGCCAGTTACAGGCCCATCTCGTTAATCAATGCCGACGCCAAAATACTGGCCAAGGTCTTGGCTACCAGATTGGAGGAATATTTGCCAGAGATTATTCACCCTTCCCAGGTGGGGTTTGTTACGGGTAGGATAATCTCAGATCATATATGGGCACTGGTACCTTTAATGCATTTAACAGCATCACTTCCCACCCTGGCAGCAGCAGTTATAATCGATTTTGAGAAAGCATTTGATTCTGTGGAGTGGGAATACTTACATGTGGTCCTGAACAGCTGTAACATCAGCCCATATTTTACCACCTGGATAAAAACCCTTTATGCAAGTCCTACGGCCAGGGTTCTCACCAACAACTTCCTTTCTGACCCTTTTCATTTGCAGAGAGGGACCAGACAAGGATGACCTTTATCCCCTTTTGCTTTTTGTACTAGCTATAGAACCCCTTGCGGCTCCCCTTCAAACTCACCCACACATATATGGGATACAGGCAGAAGATAAATGCTACACTACTAAGTTATACGCTGATGATTGCCTGATTCTGACCCAAGACTTGCCCCGTAGCCTTCCACACATCCTTTCTACACTACAAACATTCGGGAAACTCTCAGGCCTAAATATAAATGTGGCAAAGTCAGAAATCCTTCCTCTTAATGCCCTCACTTCATCAGTAGGTTTGGGGACTTTGGGTCTAGCATGGGCGAACTCTGAAATAAAATACCTGGCATTAGACTTACTCCCAAACTGACACTCTAGTAGATATAAACTTCAAATTCCTACTGGCCAAACTTCATAAAGACACGGACAGATAGGCGCACTTGCACCTTTCCATGTGGGCATGCTCTCCGCAATCAAAATAATGCTCGCTCCCAGGGTATATCATCTACTATCCCACATTCCCTTTCTTCTACCCGAAGTCTGGAACCAGAAGCTGAACACTTTGCTCAGCTCCTTTATATGGGGTTCATCTAGGCTTAGATATAGTCCAGCAAAGCTGAGGACTAAAACTTGAGAGGAGGATGGAACCTACCCGACTTCTATCAATATTCCATCGCGTTCATGGTAGCAAAGTCATTAAAAGAAGGTTACTCCCCCCCCCACAGCTTGGACTCACATAGAAGGAGATCTTATGAAGGGCCCCTTTGTATCAGCTCTACAGACACACCCCTTACCAGCCTCTTAAGGCTGGCACTCCATCCAACAATCTCATCTGGCTTGGCAAAAGCTGGGGCTTACAACCTCTCAATGTCTTAACATGGGGATATACACCCCTCTTTGGCACAACCCCAACCTCTGTATTAATAACACTCCCCTGAAATGGGCAGATTGGATCTCTAAAGGAATAATGTATATTGGGGATTTCAGCATTCCTGGAAATTCTGACATGGACTCATTCCATGGTTTACAATCCAGGTATGGCCTGCCCCACAGTGACTTTTGGAAATACCTTCAGATGAGAAGCCTTTACTACTCTTGGGTTAAGAAGCAGTGTACCTGTGTAGTATGTAAAAAGTGCAAGCCTGCCAGACCTTCCCCTCTTCCGATTAAGGCTTGGATTATGCACCACAAAGGCAGGGCTGGTCTCATACAGAGGTTCACGAGAGACAGTGCTCACAACCCCTCATCTCCAGCCAAGAGCAAATGGGCAATAACGTAGAGGTCTCCATTACAGATTCACAATGGCAACAGTGCTGGCTGAGAACTCACCAGGCCTGCTGAGTCCCTCAAAGCCTCCTCTTACAGAATAAAATAATGCAACTCTGGTACCACACCCTGACCCAACTAAGAAAGATGGATCTTCTATCTACAGACTGCTGTTGGAGGTGCGATGCCTTTGAGGCAGATTTGCATCACATCATGTGGTCCTGTATTCCTTTGAAGCCCTTATGGGTGGCAGTAATACAGCTCTGCTCCCAAATCTTGAAATCACCCATTCCGGCAGATCCTGGCCTGTGGATATTGGGCATCATGCCTCAATCCCTAAGCCTTTGCAAAGCTCAGACCCTGTGGCTTATACAGGCCTCTGTGGCATGTAAAAGACTTATTATACAAAAATGGAGAACCTTAGAGGTCCCGCAAGTTGCAGACTGGCTTAAAGCCTTAGAAAAGATGGCCACTCTGACCAGGATGCCCTGCTATAAAAACCAGTGTCTAAACAAGTTTGATGAGGTATGGGCCCCTTACTTTGCTTATATTGACCCCGCTAACTATGCATTACCCCCCCCCGACACACGAAGGACAAACTGAGACCCCCTTGACTCTCCAAGCAGAAATGGTTGACTGATTACTAAAGATTGTTATGATCTTTCTCTCCATAGCTATCTTGAGTGTCCCCTGGATGATCATAAGGTCCCCCCATCCCAGTTTCTATACCATATGTGACGAAGCTTGGCTACACCTGAACCCATCAATCCAGTGTGAGTAGAACTTTTTAGACTAGAGACACAGCAGGGGCAACTGGGTATTTAGACATTCTTTAGTAAGTTTTCCGCTAATCAGATGATTATACAAGTTGAAATGAATTACGTGTGCAGTATGCCATAAAGTTCTGGCTGTTTGTATGAAGGTGGTAAAGTTGTAAACCACTAGTTCAGCCATTTGGATTAATGGTTCAATAACTGTAAAAATCTGAAATCACGTAATAATAAGATTAACTGTAAAAAAATGGAGCTTCAATCAGTATGCACTGGGGCCTATTCGAAATTTAGTGCTAAAGCCTCAGCCAGCCACGTGAGCACACTCAACTTTATCGGCGGCTTCCAAGAACCCATCAGGGAGGCCACTTTTTTCCACCGTTTCCTCAGCAGAGCTGCTGCCCTCAGCCACTTCCCCGACATCACAGCTTGCAGTTTTAAACATGAAAAAGACTTGGGTGGTGCTGGCTCTCTATTTAGGTTTTACCATCTTGCAAATCCACCCAAAATTGCACTACATATATTCAGTCCTCAACTTCAGGGCATAAAGTTCAAGTATAAAGCTAGTTTTAATTAGAAAGTGCCAGTCCTATGGCAGAAACTACTCTATTTCAAAGCACATCCACTTGCCCCATGAGCTTGTCCCCCCTTCTATCTCCAGACAGTGTTTGAATGTAGTAGCCATGGGACATGGAGGTTTCAAATTTCTTTTTAGGTAACAACCCAGAAGGAATTCACGTTCACTAATTAATAGAATGTTGATCAGTATTTAAAAGTACATTTTCTAAATAACCACAGTATTTTTACATTTTGCAGTTTTTTCCTTACCTTGTTCTTATACAGGTCTATAATTATTCAGACTGCAGTTAACATGTATCATAATTATTGGTTAGCATATTTGGCATGCAGTACACATTACCCTGTTGTAATTATGTGTTGCACAAAATAGGTTATGTGATATCTTTTACTGAACCAACAGAGATTTACAGAAAAAACGTTAACCTTTTTTTGTAAATCTCTGTCGGTCCAATAAAAGGTATCAAATCACTTATTTTGTGCATCTTACTGTACAAGGACCAATACAGCAACAATTTCTTTGTAATTATGTGTTGTAACCTTCATGTGCAATCAACTGCTGTAAATCAAGTGCACGTTACTGAAACCATGTGGCATAGTGTCATAACTTCTTCCATCACTAAATCAATTTTCCTTCACAAAAGTGCAAAACTACCTCAGGAATCAAATTTGCACCTCAGAACTTCTTTCTTTTCTTGCATCTCGATGCCCTACAGGTGGCATGACTCAGACAGCTAGTTTTGGAACCCACTCGTGAGGTAGCAATCGTAGACCTCGTACTCTCAAATGGGGACAGTGAGAGGATCTCAGATCTAGAAGTGGGTAGCCATCTGGGAACAAGCAACCTCCAAACAGTGTGGATCACGATAAACTCTGCTACAGAGTCAAGCCATACAAAAGTTAGGGTACTGGACTTCAGGAGGGCTGACTTGGGCAAGATGGGAGAGTGCCTTAGAAAAAACACTAGGAAACAGGCTAGAAGGAGGGGTGGAGCAACAATGGGGAAATATCAAAACTGCCATCACAGAGGCAACAAGCCTTTGTGCGAAGCAAATAAACAAATCAAAATGAAAGAAAAAGCCACTATGGTTCTCAAAAGAGGAGGCAGGGAAGGTCAGGGAGAAAATGATAGCATTCAGGAAGTATAAGGAAACACAGAAGGAGCAGGACAGAGAGCTGTACCAGTTAAGGCAGAAGGAAGCAGGGAGGGATGTCAGAATAGCAAAGGCCCAAACTGAGGAAAAGATAGCCAACTCAGTTAAGAAGGGGAATAAAACCTTTTATAGGTACATCGGGGGCGTAGAAAGACAAAGGGAGGGATAGTGAGGCTGAACAAAATGGACGGTGGGGGGGTAGAGAGGGACAGTGAAAAAGCAGGGATACTGAATGCATAATTCTGCTCAGTATTCACAAAACAGGGAGGAGGGGGAAATGTCTAATCCAATTAACAGAAGCACTCTCTCTGGATAGGGGGGTCGATCCCAGTCCTTTCACAGAAGAAAGGGTTCTGAAAGAACTCCTAAAACTGAAGGTGGACAAAGCAATGAGGCCTGACGGAATTCACCCCAGAATTCTAAAAGAATTAAGGGGAGAACTAGTGACACCATTGACTACCCTTTTTTAACAAATCATGGGAGGGTGGTGTGGTACCTGAGGACTGGAGGAAGGCAGATGTGATTCCCCTTCATAAAAGTGGGATCAAGACAGAGGCAGGAAACTACAGCCCTGTCAGTTTGACCTCTGTGGTAGGGAAAGTGATGGAATCACTTCTGAAGGAAAGAATTGTTGAGTACCTAGAGGCCAGTGAGGCACAGGATCAAGGCAGCATGGGTTCACGGCGGGAAGGTCATATCAGATAAATCTAATTGATTTCTTTGACAGGGTGACCAAAATAGCAGACCAGGGAGGGGCTGTGGACATGGCCTACCTAGACTTTAGCAAGGCATTTGACACAGTCCCATACAAAAGATTAATAGTTAAATTAACCAGCCTGGGAGTGGGTCCCAGGGTGGTAGCCTGGGTAAATCATTGGCTGGACAACAGGACACAGAAGATAATTGTAAATGGAGTCCACTCTGAAGAAAGAGGGGTTACAGTTGGGCTACCGCAGGGTTCAGCCCTTTTAATGTCTTTATAAGTGACATTGCAGAGGGACTGGAAGGAAAAGTATACCTCTTTGCAGATGACACAAAGATCTGCAACAGGGCTGATACACAAGGAGGCATGGAAAGGATAAGAAGGGACTTGGCAAGGTTGAAGGAATGGTTAGAAGTATGACAGCTTGGATTCAATGCAAAGAAGTGCAAAATAATGCACCTGGGAAACAAAAACCCAGGGGAAGATTACACAATGGGGGATGGAGGTAGTAACAACAACAAAAATGGAAAGGGACCTGGGGGTAATCATATCAGATGACCTTAAGGTTAGCAAGCAATGTGAGAAGGCAGTAGAGAGGGCTGGGGGGGGTGGATACTGGGATGTATAGGGAGAGGCATCACCAGCAAAAAACAGGAAGTTGTTATACTCTGTACAGACAGTTGGTGAAACCCCATCTGGAGTACTGCGTCCAGTTCTGGAGACCCCATCTCCGCAAGGACATACACAGGATAGAGGCAGTCCAGAGGAGGGCAACTAAAATGGTGCAGGGTCTGCAAGAGAAGCCATACAAGGAGAGACTAAAGGAGCTTAATATGTATACCCTTGAGGAAAGGAGGGAGAGGGGGACATGATAGAAACTTTACGCACTTCAGTGGAATCAACAAAGTCCAAGAGGGTAGCATCTTCCAGAAAAGAGATGTGCAGAACAAGGGACACAATTTGAAGATAGAGGGGGTGGTTTGGGGCAATGCAAGGAAATATTTTTCACAGAGAGGGTAGTGGACGACAACAGCCTTCCTGAGGAAGTTGTGGAGCCTAAAACTGTGGGAGAATTCAACAATGCATGGGACAAACATAAGGCAATTTTGTGGTGGGGGGGTAGGAAGAAACAGGCTGTTGGTTAACTAAGATCTGCGGCTTATCCTGTAGGTAGGGAAATGGGCAGACTAGGTGGGCCAAGCGGTCCTTATCTGCCATCAAAGTCTATGTTTCTATGTTTCTATCTATTGTTATTTCTACATAAATGAGAGCAACTTTTCTCAGCAGTTTTGAAAGAGACATTTTTAAAACAGTTCTCGGTTAAGCTCTTTAACGCAGTCTTATTAAAAATGCTATATACTCACAGGATCTATAAAGCATTGCACACCTTTGGTGTGAATAAAATAGAGAATAATACCTGGATAGGTATGTGTAACCAGAATGTTATACACACCAGAGGTGTGACATGCAACTTAAACTCTACAGCGAAGCCTAACAGGTCTACAAAAGCATCACACACAATGGGTTTGTACAAAAAATTCTGAGCTATACAAAACTATCCTTTCTTTTTTTTTTTTTAATTACTAATCCGTATTTTTAATTAAAAGAAAATTGGGGTTTAAATTTTACAGAAAGAACACTCTTTTTGAAGAAAACAGTTTATGTGGTCTTTCTTGTTAGAAACAGCAGTGAAAGAACAAAAGTTGTACACCGTCTAGCAACTTATCAAGTGACTTTCAAACACCTTTTCACAGATTGTTTTTGTGTGTGTGTGTTTTTTTGCTGTTTTAAAAGAGGGAAATTGTCTGATTTCGGGTTACCATGGACATTGTAGGGTTTACAGCTGAACATGGTGCCTTTGAGAAGGGAGAGACAGAGAGTTTATTTTTACTTTCTCTTTTAGGAATTCCTTTTTGTGAAGATGCCCAATAAGGCAAGGAGATGTTAACAAGTTAGACTTGGTTTTCTGAGTTAAAAGCGGAACCACAGTTTACAGTAGATGAAGACAGAGCAACTGAAAGTGTATCGGAATCAATTGTGTGACTACGCCATGTGGCTTCAGAAGCATACGGCTGATTGACAGCAGGAGATTACACATAACTCGTTCATGCAAAGGTGGAAAGAGCAGGAGAAGGCTATGGCGCTGAAGAAACTTGCACCCTTCCCCCGACTTTTCAGCAGGAACAGTAACTGTCGTTTCCTCCCTTCAGTACTATGTCCAAGTTCTTCTTATAGGACCTCTTAGTCTTACATTCCACAACATACCAGAAAAA
The DNA here is from genome assembly GCA_016271365.2 of Neoceratodus forsteri. NCBI lineage: Eukaryota > Metazoa > Chordata > Ceratodontiformes > Ceratodontidae > Neoceratodus > Neoceratodus forsteri. The sequence goes on from CM057455.1 coordinate 1,677,766,409, forward strand.
GTGAGCCCAGCAGCAATGCGAACCACTGCTTATGAAAAGGTACCAAACCAAGATAAATGTACAGTATACTTTTATTTTTATATGGATCATTGTAAAGTGCAGCAAACAGGCATACAGAACCTCAGTCAAACCACCAACATTCCATGCCTATGTATGGGAGCGTTTTCAAGGTTTAGTACCACTTACTTGACTATGCCTTATATATCAGGATTTCTTAAAGGCAGGTGTACCAATATGTGGAAGAAAGCTACCACATTCCCTTAGACCACATACGCATACTAAAAGGTGAAAAATATTATTGTGCAAACTGTAAGTGTGTGAACAGTACTAATGTGCTAAATAATAAATACATAGATACTGAAAAACGTAGGCACTCCACATTAAATCATATGTATATTCTACAAGGTAGAAAGGGAAGGGGGGTTGTGAATGGGAAAGGGAACAGAAGGAAAAACAATATATTGCTTTGGTGCCTGGGTCACTTTTTCTGGTAACTTTAACTATTAACCCTTAGGCTGCCAGAAGATTTAGAATGCATAGGTTTTTAGGACAAGATATCTTGTCGGCGGCAGCCTAAGGTTACACCAATAGCACAGTGTGTGGAGTTCAGAAAATACAGTTTACTTACCTGTAACAAGAGTTCTAGGAATGGTATATGTTGTTAAATCCACACTTACTGGCAGGTTCCTTGCCGCTTTAAATCTTGCCGGAAGGTCTTCAAGCTGGCTCCTCCCACCCACCCGGGTGGTAAAACTCTCTGCTCCGCCCCATGACACCAGATCTAGCCCGCTGGAAGCCAGGTTGCACGTCGAAGCCGGGGAGGTCAGGTGGATTATGTGGATGAACAACATATACCATTCCTAGCACTCCAGTTACAGGTGAGTAACCTGTATTTCTAGGGACATGGATATGTTGTTCAACCCACACTTACTGGCAGACTCCTAGCAGTTCTCCGGGAGGAGGGAGGCAAGGCATGCACCCCCTACTTGGGAAATAAGGACTGGAGAACCGAGGTCCCAAAACCAGCATCCCGGCGTAACTCAAGGTCGATGTGGTAGTGGGTAACGAAGGTGTGTGCTGGCTTCCAGGTAGCAGCCCTGCAGATTTCCTGGATAGGGACACCCCTGGAGGCAGCCACCGATGCAGGGGTATGGCGAGTAGAATGATTCCCTTTGGGAGGCTCCATGCCCACCAACCTGTAGCAGAGATCTATGCAGGAGGTGACCCACCTGCCTATTGTCCGCTTGGCTGCAGGTCTGCCAGGTGCGGCTTCAGTGTAGGTGACAAACAGCTGGCGAACCTCTCCCCGAACTTCAGCCGTCCGCTCCTTGTAATAAGAAAGCGCTCTTCTAGGGTCCCAAGTATGGAGCCTATATTTGGCCTCCGAGGTGTGACTGGGGTAGAACACCAGCAGAGTCAACACCTGGTTAAGGTGAAACTCCGACACCACCTTCGGAAGGAATTTCGGGTGGGGGCACAGGACAACCTTGTCCCTGTGGAAGACCAGATAAGTAGACTCGATGGAAAGCGCCTGGAGCTCTCCCATCCTTCTGGCTGACGTGATAGCCACCAAGAAAGCGGTCTTCCACAACAGGTGAGAATATCACACCTGTGCATCGGTTCGAATGGCTTGCCCATGAGCTTAGCCAGCACCAGCAGTAGATCCCACGGAGGTGGAGGTTCTCGCACCGGAGGGGATATGTGATCAAGGCCTTTGAAAAAGTGCCTGACCATCTTCTCCTGCGCCACCGACTGCTTCCTGGCCCACGCCTGGTAAGCAGAGATGGCTGCCAGGTCACCTTAAGGGTCGTCGACCGGAGCCCTAGCTGAGAAAGGGACCACAGGTAGTCCAGAATGCTGGCCAAGGAACAAGAGGAAGGGTCCAACCCCTTATCCCGACACCAAATGGAGAATCAGTTCCATTTGAAGGCATAGCATTTTCTGGTCGACTCCTTACGGGATGCCTCAACAATGTTGAGGACCTCGTTGGAAAGACCCAAGGCCTGGAACTCTAGCCGCTCAGGAACCAGGCCGTCAGGTGCAGGGACTGAAGGTCCAGGTGGAGTACCTTCCCCCTGTTGACTGAGATCAGGTCGGGGCGGGCTGGAAGTCGCCTCAGGAGCCTGGAGCTGAGGCTGAGGAGATCTGGATACCAGAACTGGCGGGGCCAGTCTGGGGCTACCAGAATCACCTGCACCTTGTCCCTCCTTACTTTGAGAAGCACCTTGTGGATCAAGAGAAATGGGGGAAAGGCATAGAAGAGGCCCAGGGTCCACGGCCTTGAGAAGGCATCCCCCTGCAGTGAGCCCTGCTGAGGGGGGCCGGGCATGAAACAGCCTCAGCTTCGCATTCTCCCTGGAGGCAAACAGATCCACCTGAGGTGTGCCCCAGTGGGAGAATAGATCTTGAACTACCTCCGGCAGAAGAGACCACTCGTGAGATGCAGCACCTATCCGGCTTAGGGTATCAGCCAGAGTGTTGAAGGCTCCTGCCACATGGATGGCTAGGAGATCCGCCTCCAGTCTGCTCATGAGAGATCAAGTGCGGAGAGCTTCCTTGCACAGAGGCAAGGAGCACGTCCTGCCCTGGCGGTTTAGGTAGTACATGGTCATAGTGTTGTCCGTCTGGACCTGGACCACTTGACCCCGTACAAACGGAGCGAAGGCGGTGAGGGCTAGTCGGACTGCTTGAAGCTCCAGCAGGCTGATATGACATTGAGACTCCTGAGGGGACCAGAGGCCGTGCGCTCTGAGCTCCCCCAGATGGGCACCCCAACCCATCAGAGAGGCGTCGGTCATTAGAGTGACCGTCGTCTCTGGGCAGACAAACGGGATACCTCCTGCAGATGAGCTGGAACGAGCCACCACTGGAGAGCATTCCACATCTCCTGGGTCACTATCACTGGCTGGTCCAGAGGACCGGAGCGCTGTGACCATTGGCGGGCCAGCCCCCGTTGAAGGGGACGCATGTGCCAGTGGGCCCAATGGACCATGGTGGTGCAGGCCACCATTAGGCCCAGGAGGCGCAGGAAGTCCCAGGCAGGGTGCAATTGCCCAACCAGAAATGATTGGGCAAAGGAGGAAAGAACCTCGGCCCTGTCTGCCGGGAGCCATGCTCTGGTTCAAAGAGAGCCAAGCTCTGCCCCAATGAACTGAATCACCTGCACTGGCATGAATTCCGATTTAGCCTCTTTAATGAGGAGGCCAGTCTCAGAGCAGACCTGGAGGGCCAGATCCCTGGACAGCTCCACCTCCGGCTCGGAGGATGCTGCAGTCAGCCAGTCATCCAGGTAAGGGTACAAGCGGACCCTTCGGCGCCGCAGGAATGCAGTCACCACTGCCATGCATTTGGTGAAGACCCTGGGGGCTGGAGAGAGGCCAAAGGGCATGGCCCGGAACTCATAAAGGGATCCCTCCGCTCTGAAGCGGAGGAATCGCTGGTGGGACGGATGGATTGGGATGTGAAAGAACGCATCCTGAAGGTCCAGAGAACAGAATACCATGCCTCATTCCAAGGATGGGATGATCTGAGCCAGAGTGACCATCCTGAAGGTTTGAGACCTTAGGAACCTGTTCAGGTCGTGTAGGTCTAGAATGGGGTGCCAGCCCCCCCCCCCCGTCCGTTTTGGGAACAGGAAGTACCTGGACACAAACCCTGGGTCTGACAGAGGATCCACCACCTCCTGATCACCTCCTTCTGGAGGAGCAGGGCAATGTCAGCCTCGGCGGGCGACAGAGGCTCTTGGACCCGTAGCCCGCCTGAAGCGGCGGCCAGCTCGATAGGGGAGGACTGCTTGAATTCCAAGGCGGAGTTTCCTACCACTTCCAGCACCCAGCAGTCTGTGGTGATATCGACCAAGCGGAAAGGAAGTGGCGGAGCCGTTCCCCCATGGGGGGAACCTGGGGAGGAGTGACGAGGTTGGGGGCGACACCCCTCAACCCATCACTGGGCAGGCTTGGAGGAAGGACTGACCGAGGAGCCTCCTGGACCTTTCCCTCCCGACTTCCTGTTGGAGGAAGCAGCAGGCTTGGCTTTGGGGTGCCAAGTGCGAGCCTGCTGGTCCTGATGCTGGTGTTGCTGGGCTGGACGTGCCACAGGGGCTGAAGGCCGAAAGGGCTTATGCTGCTGCTTGCGGCCTTTGTCCTTCTGGGCAGACATGACCGAGTCCAAGGTGGCATTGGACTTCTCGATCCTTTGCAGATGACCCTCCACCCCGGGACTGAACAAGTCGGTACCCAAGAAGGGAACGTCTGCCAGCTTGTGCTGGGTATCTGACATAAAGGTAGAGATCCGCAGCAAAGCTCTGCAGTGCATGGCCACTGCAGCCGCTACTAACTGGGCACACGAGTCAGCGATATCCAGGGAAGTCTGGAGCTGCTGTCTGGCCACCACCCTTCACTGATCCCACACCTGCTTGACCGTCATCTGAAGGTCAGCCAGGAGATGAGGAATCACCTCATCCAGGGAGCCCAAAAGGGCGTGTGAAAAGTGTGCCATCAGAATAGCCGAGCTGGCCTGATAAAGGCCTAGTGAGGAAGCCGCATAGACTTTCCGCCCGGAGTAGTCCAGTTTCTTGGACTCCTTATCGGGTGGCTTGTCCACATCCCGAGCGTTCCCAGAATGCCTGAAAACACTGTCGGTCACTAGCCCCTCCGTAGAGGGGTGCTCCGAGAAACCGGAGAGTGAACTAGTGGGAATAGCATACTTTCGAGCCATCCTGGCCGAAGGTGTTGGACAAGAAGCTGGTCACTGCCACAGCTCCAGGGCCAGGCCAACAATGGCTTCGGCTACCGGGAAGGCCTCCGTGGGGGAATCCCCTCGGTCCAGTATCTCCGTGAGGGGATACTTGGCCCATTTTGAAACGGGTTTGAGCTTCATCCTAGTGGACTCTGAGATGAGTCAAAGCATTCCAAGAAACGAGGATGGGCTCTCGTCCACCGACTGACCCCCGGTGGACTCCAGGTCATGCAGCCTGGAGAACAAGGAGGAGTCATCATCAGACTCCGAGAAGTCTGCAAACAGCTGCTGAGGGCCTGAGCCACCCTCCACCTGCCGAGGTCGATCGGGAGTGAGGGTGACCGACAACCGATGGGGCAAGCCGTGACCTGACCGAGAATCCTTGGTCGGGGCCCCAGTTTTAGGTTGTGAAGGCGGGGGTTCCACCACAATGGGTGGTGCAGCCGGTTTCGGCCGAACAACCAGTGTCGGCTTTGGCTCCTCAACTACAACGAGGGGTTGTTTCGTTCGCTCCGGTGACAGCCACTCAATGGCCGGGGAAGGTGACGGAGTCGGCCTATTCCCGGTCAAAAGGAGCTGCTGCCACATTAGATCCTCGTAGCACCAATGCAATTTGCGCCGGAGCCTATCCTCTGAAGAGGATGAAGATGAGGATGAGCGGCGCCGCCACTTTGCACGGTGCTGAGACTGAGACCGCCGATGTCGGCGGGATCAGCTGGACCTGGAAGAGGTCCGAGACGGAGACCTTTGGTGTTTCCGAAGGTGGGTCTGAGAGGGGTTGGGGGAAACCCGCTTCTCCCTTGGTTCAGGGACCTTAACCGGGGACTCCAGCACAGGAGGCACAGGCAAGTCCTCTGTTTCCACCGGGGATATGGTGAAGAAGGGTTGTCGGCTTCTCCAGTCGACAGCCTGTCCGACGGGTCGAGAAAAATCTCGACTGCGTCGACGGGTGTCTCAGCCGGCTGACCTGACGGGGACACCGTGAAGCCAGCGGCCTTAGCTGCAACCTCAACCGAAGTCGAGTGTCGACCGTCCCGGGAAAGAGACCTCTCCTGCTCCCACGAACGTCGTCGGTGGGACTTACCCTTAGAGTCCTTCTTTTTGGACCTAGAGGAATGTCCCGAAGGCCCCTCTACCTTGGTGGAGAGGGATTGACAAAGCTCCTTGAACGAAGCCGTGTAGGAGGAACCCAAGGCGAGCGGGATAAATGCCACAACCGATGAAGATGATGCTGCGGCCTGGGCCGCTTCCTCCTTGAGGGCGATCATCTGCTCGAGCTGTTCAGCCGAGCCCGCAGCCGCAGACACCACCCAACAGCCCTCCTTCGACTTGACTGGAGGATAACATTTCTCGGGGTGCCCGAGTTGCAGTCTGGCAGCAAGATCCTCTAAGACCATGGCCGAAAAGGACTTGCACAAGTCGCAGGCCTGCGAATCGTGTTCAAGCCCCAGGCAGTAGACGCACGTGGAATGTGGATCAGTCCGGGACATCTTCTGCCCACAGGGGCACTGATGAAATCCGGGAGTCGATTTGTCCATCGCAGCCGCGAGAGAGATAAAGACCGAAGTCTTGTAAATTTTAAAATTAGTTTTGGGTTACCCGAAGAGTTTGGATCCAGGCCTAAAACGCAGAGCTCAAAGGAGGGAACCTGAGCTTCCAAGCGGTAAGGAAGATCTGGCATCATGGGGCGAAGCCGAGAGTTTTACCACCCAGGTGGGTGGGTGGGAGGAGCCAGCTTGAAGACCTTCCAGCAAGATTTAAAGCAGCAAGGAACCTGCCAGTAAGTGTGGATTGAACAACATATCCATGTCCCTAGAAAACCTCTTTGTCCATACATTCAACAACATGCATAGGTAGTCCATGCAGAATCCCACCACCCTTTGAGAAAATAAAAACTTCCTTATCTCACATCTTAAATATTTTGGTTGTAATTGCAAGCTATGGTACCTAGTACATGGTGTGATTCCTTTCCATGCCAAACCCTAATGATCAAACAGTTCTTGGCCCTTTATCACACTGCACAATAACAGCAGGTAGTCCCTTATTCTTCTTGTCTTCAAACTTATTAGGTTTAGTCGGTTTAGTCTATCTGCATATAGCAGATCTTGGCTGCAATGCAAAATTACACAGAGAATATATTAGTGCATATGTTTAACCAGAATTTTACACACAAAACCAAGATGTGGGATGTTACTTAAACTCTGAGAATGAAACTCAAAGGGTTTATAAAAGCATCCCACACCAAGGGCGTGTGTTAAATTTTGGTTTACATCCAACCACCCATGTCTTGTTTTATAATTACTAGTGAGTAATTTTAATTGCTGTGGCAGTTGTTTGACTAGTGCTCTCACCGCCCACAGTGCAAGCTTGACTGACAGGGAGCGATTGCTAGGCAGCTGTAATGGACTTTTACAGGCTGTCTATTATCTGAGCATTAAAAATGCTTGCTAGTAATTATAGCATGATGTGTACATTAAAAATGCTGATCAGAAGTTATATCCTGGTTGCACACACCAGCCCAAGTATTAATCTCTATGTACCAAAGAAACAACACCTGCCTGTACACAAAATAAGAGTGTAAAGCTATCATGGGGTACTGCAGGCAAATGTCACCAGATCCCCTCGATAGCTTTAAAACCTTACTATGTTCAGTTGGGTGTAGTATATTACTGATATAATTTCTGATTAGGGTTGATTGCAACCTACAACCAGTACCTAAAATTCTCCATTACACATACAATGTGTTACACATCACACACAGCACCAAGCACAGGACTTGACAGCTGCAGGCAAAATGCACTTCCGTTTCCGAATGAATCGGCTACCACCTGCCGAAAGCAGTTCTGTTAACCATAATTATAAAAAATAAAGACTGGGCAACAGTGAAAACTGGCTTTATTTGTATTTTTACACAGTCTTGGTGTACAATACCATTACAAAACAAATAGTTACTTACCTCAACAGTGGATCCATTTAGCCACATCATGGAACTGTAAGTCATCAGCATCAGGACCACCCGGAAACTTTGGATAGCTATGCTGCCCACCTTGACCGGCATCATTGCCTCTTATATAATGCAGGCAGCCTCAGCATGCCTGCGCTCCTCCCTGGAAACAAGCTCGGAGGATTATCAGTCTGGCAGGGACCAAGGCAACTAGGACCGATCAGGCACACAGGAAAGGATATGGAATCCTGAGTAACAAAATGCTAAAATCAGGCACCAGAGGAGAACCAGCATGCAGGAGCAGGCAGGACAACTACCTGTCACTCAAAAAGGGGGAAGGAGTGAGGAAGAGCTATGGCTCAATGGAAGAGATTCTCTCCAAGATCTACTGTTATGGTATATAACTATTCTATCTTCTTCGAAGGTATTTCTCTCCATTATTCAACATCATGGAATGATTCCCAAGCAGTTCCAAAGCACTGAGGGAAGAAGGAAGGCTCTATATACCCTAAGTAAGGAAGCCTTGCAAGACAGTAAGGCCAAATTCGGCATGTCTACAAGAGACAATGCCCAGATTATAATGTTCAGTGAATGTATGAACAGTACTCCAAGTGGCAGAAGCACAGATGTCAGCAGGGGACAGTATGAAAACAAGCCACGGGAGTAGCCATGTCATGGATGAAGTTGGCACGGACGGGACCAGGAAGCTGCTTAACACAATTCTGGTAACAGAAAGTAATGTAGCAGGCCAACCATTTGGAAAGGTTCTGCTTCAAAACAGAGGAACCCACCATCAAGTGAGCAAAAGCCACAAACAGCTGAGAGGATTTTTCTACAATCCTTAGTATGATCAAGGTATCAACGCAATGTCAGACGGACATCAAGCATGTGTAGACGAAGTTCCCCACTATCTGTGGCACTCAAAAAGTAAACCAAAAGGTCAACAGCCTGATATAGTGTTTGTTCAAAAACAATCTTCAGAAGAAAACGAGGACTAGTATGCAAGGTAACCCAGTCCTTGTAGAAAACAATAAAAGGAGGCTCTGCAACCAGAGCTTTCAATTCTGAAATACATCTAGCAGACATCACAGCTACTAGGAACATTGACATTTAAAAGAGGAAGCAGAGTTCACAAGTAGCAGCAAAGGAGGTACAGTAAGGGTCTCTGGAAGCAAATTAAAGTCCCAAACTGGAAATGGATTACGGACCAGGAGGTACAGAAGCAGAATACCTCTCAGAAACCTGCAAAAAGCCTCAAGCTGGGACACTGTTTTGCCATCACTGAGGGCATGAAAAGCTGACATTGCAGCCAAGTGAACCTTTATTGAGGAATACCCGTGGCCTGCATCCATAAGTGACAGGAGGTAGTCCATAACCTGAGAGACCAGACATGTAAAGGCTGTCCAGATGATGGTCAGTACAACAAATTGTGAAACATTTTCATTTCTATGGGTAATGCATCTAGTAGATGACTTTGGAGCTGCCGACAGAACAGCTGCAACTAATTGGGAAACCCGTAAACGGGAGAGCTCCACATCCTCAGGAGCCAGGCATAGAGGTGCAGAGATTGAAGATCCATATGCACTGGACAGATCACTCCTGTGACAGACATCCCACTTATAGAGGGAGCAGGACAGGGGGTTCCACTGCTAAATGCTGAAGCAGAGGGAATCAAATCTGTATGAGCAAGTACGGAACCACCACAATCAGGATGGTGACTCAGCCCACAACTTGACCAGAACCCTCTGTATCAGAGGCAATGGAGAAAATGCATACATGAACCTCCCTTTCTAAGAGAAAAACAACGTGTCTCACCCAAAAACTCCAGGCCCTAGAGCAAGTGAGAAGAAAAGCGGTGGTTTTATGTTGTCTTGAGACACAAAGATGTCAATCTCCGGGCAACTCCACTTTACGAAGAGGTCGCCCACAATGAAGTTCAACAACGCCCACTCAAGGCAGAGTGCCTGGGACCGGCTGAGATTATCCACTAGGGCATTGAGGGTACTTGGCAGAAAAATGGGCAATATGAACACATAGCGTTCCATAATCCAGCACCAGACTCTCATTGCCTCTCTTCAAAGACGTAAGAGTGGACACAGCCTTGGCGATTGGTGTAGTATATCATTGAAATGTCTCAACAGAGCAACAGTTGCTAACCTTGAAAGAGGGTGGCAAAGGCCTGTAGGCCAAGCAGAACAGCCCTTATCTCCAGAGTGTTGCAGAACTGAAGGAAGTGCACTCCTCTCTCTAAGGATGCCTGCGAGTGTTTGCTTTGAAAAGAGTAACTGAGCAAAAATAAGAAATTGCAGCAAACGACAGCATACAGTTATCATTTTTAATTTAGCAGTGAGGTCCAGAACAGACACAGTGTAGACACCCCTAGTAGTACCCTACATATGGGGCTTCATCAGAGGATGATATGCCCCATATGTAGTGTAGGGTGTCTGCTTGAACTCTCATTACTGCTAAATTAAATGTTATAACTGTATGCTGGCGTGTGCTGCTACTTCTTTTTTATCTCCAGAGTGTTGCTATGCAGAACCATACCTAAGTGAGGCCATTGACCCCCAAGTCCAGCAGGGGCCCGGATGGAAACACATTCTGAACCGGAAGTCTCCACAGTCATCACTAGAAGACGAGTGGGCGGACAAAGGGTGATCCCATCTTCTGGTTGGAGCAGTACAACCACTACAGCAGGGAGCGGCAAAGCGGAGGAGTTACTTGTATGAGACACTCCAGTTCATCTGAATACTGAGCCCAGCAGACATTAGGTCTATAAATCTGAGGAGACAGCTGGCTGAGATACAGTCTCTGGAAGAGATCAGCTGAGCCTGGGCAACCCACACCATACCATGGTCTGAGGGAAGAAAACCCTGACCAAGTCCTGTGCCCAATACTGCTCCTATGTATTGGAGATGCTGGCACAGAGTGAGCACTGATTTCCCGCTCATTCACCAGAATGCCCAACTGTTGAGAGCTGTCTGGTGCAAAACAGTGTGTAAATTACTACCTCTCATGATGGAGCTTTTAGAAGACAATCATTGAGATACGGGAAAACATAAAGGCCCTGGATTCTGAGGGCAGCTACAACCTCTGCAAAGCATGTGGTAAAGACATGGGTTGTACAGCACAAGTCAAAGGGCAATACACAAAACTGATACTGACAATCTTGGAGCATAAACCACAGATACTGTCTGTGGGACTTGCAGATCTTGATAGGGATATAAACGTCCTTTATATCTAGGGCACATAGCCAATCCCCTTGCAGCAGCAGGGGGAGCAGGGACTGTAGAGAGACAATGCAGAACTTTTTGTATTCTATAAGTAGGCTGTGGCCCTGATGGTCCAGGACAGGGCATCTCCTGATCATTTCAGTACAAGGAAGTAACGGGAATAGTAGCGCCAATTCATTTCTGGAATTGGGACGGGGCTCTATGGTCCTCTTGTAGATGAAGGATTGTACCTCCTCAAGCAGGAGAGTAAGATGTCCTCGCGGGTATTGGTTCAGCAAGGAAGGACATACAGGAGGGACAAAGAGGAGTTCTGGGGTGTGTCATCCGCTGAACCACCTCTAGCAACCAAGCATCTGTCATGATCTCCATCCACTTTGGAATGTAGAGGGAGATGTGGCCCCCCCCCAGAAGGACATCCTGATTTGCAGTGGTTGGAGGAAGCAGATGGAAGTCCGAAAGCTCTGGCGGTTGCAGGCATGCTGCCAAGACCCACACCTTTGTTGATCCTGGCATGGGAACTAGAAGACAAAGGGGCCTGATGTGAGGCCTGGGCCCTCTGGGAGCCACGGCTGGGTTCCCTGGAATAGCCTCCACTAGGGCGGGCATACGGCCTATGAAAGGAACCCCAGCCCCAAGGCTTAGGATTATGGGTATGAAGGGACCTCAAGGCCATTTTAGACATCTGGCTGTCCCTCAAAACACACTCAACATCAGAACCAAAAATTTATTTACCACTAAAGAGAGTATTAAGACCGACTGCTGGACATCAGTAGCAAAGCCAGCCTCATTTAGCCATGAGTGATGGCACAGGCAAATGCCAGAAGCAGCCGCTCAAGCAGCAGCATCAGAGACATAGTAAGCAGACTTAAAGAGGTGCGTACCAGCCTCTGGACCATGGGCAACAGTCTGATGGACTTCAGTTTTGTCCAGGCCATAAGGCAGCTTGTGGGCCATGGTAGTCATAGACTTCCACAGGCAGTTCTGATATTCAATCATGTATGCCTGGTAGTTGGCAATTCTGAGGTCAAGGGATGCTGAAGTATACATTATCTTGACCATTACATCCAGCTTCCTCAATTTCTTTTCAGAAGGAAGACAGCTTATGTGTTTAGGAGCTTTAGCTCTATAATGCGCAGCAACAATAACCACAGAATCTGTTTCAGGCTATACAGCATAGAAGGGTTTATTTGAAGTGGCAGGATATTGCAAAGTATATCCGCCTTATGAGGCAAGGCTGGCAAAGCACTGGGACTGTGCCAAGCAGCAATCATGGCATCCTCAAAAGCTGAATTCATAGGAGGAACGATAAATGCAGGCAAAGCAGAACCCTGTACAAATTCATTGAGGGTATTCTTAGAGGAATCTTCCTCCTCAGCAGTGAAGCCCAGCTTGGAAGGAGCTGCTGTAACAAAATTTGAAAATAGACATCCTCAGGAAGGCATCTGGGTGTGTAATGTACACTGTCCACACTACAGGAGAATAAAGTGGAAATGCAGTCCACCACATCAAGGGGGTCATATTGGGGGGGGGGGTCATACCTTCCTCCTCCTCCATCATGTCTGGATAATATTTCACTTCCTCCTCCTCCTCGACAGGAATAGGCAGCAGCTCCTCTGCCTTTTTGCAGATGACACAAAGATCTGCAACAGGGTTGATACACAAGGAGGCGTGGAAAGGATGAAAAGGGACTTGGCAAGGTTGGAGGAATGGTCAGACGTATGGCAGCTAGGATTCAAAGCAAAAAAGTGCAAAATAATGCACCTGGGAAACAAGAACCCAGGGGAAGAATACACAATGGGTGGGGAGGTAGTAACAACAACAAAACAGGAAAGGGACCTGGGGGTAATCATATCAGATGACCTTAAGGTTAGCAAGCAATGTGAGAAGGCAGTAGGGAGGGCCGGGGGTATACTGGGATGTATAGGGAGAGGCATCAGCAGCAGAAAACAGGAAGTTGTTATCCCTCTGTACAGACAGTTGGTGAGACCCCATCTGGAATACTGTGTCCAGTTCTGGAGACCCCATCTCCGCAAGGACATAGACAGGATAGAGGCAGTCCAGAGGAGGGCAACTAAGATGGTGCAGGGTCTGCAAAAGAGGCCGTATGAGGAGAGACTAAAGGAGCTTAATATGTATACCCTTGAGGAAAGAAGGGACATGATAGAAACTTTCAAGTACCTCAAGGGAATCAACAAAGTCCAAGAGGGTAGCATCTTTCAGAAAAAGAGACTTGCAAGAACAAGGGGACACAATTTAAAGATAGAAGGAGGGCGTTCAGGGGCAATGTGAGGAAGTATTATTTCACAGAGAGGGTGGTGGATGCATGGAACAGCCTTCCTGAGGAAGTTGTGGGTCTAAAACTGTGGGAGAATTCAAGAATGCATGGGACAGACATAAGACAATTCTTGTGGGGGACAGGAAGATATAGGCTGTTGGTTAACTAGGATCTGCGGCCTATCCTGTAGGTAGGGAAATGGGCAGACTAGATGGGCCTAGCGGTGCTTATCTGCCGTCAAAGTCTATGTTTCTATGTAGAAATAGGCAGCAGGTCGACAGCAGGAGAAGCTGAATAGGACGAACCATCAATGGACCAGGCATGGATGAAGAAAGTTCTGTGCAGAGACAGCATCATCGACAAAGTCAATGGGCGTGTACCTGGTGGCAGCGACAGGGTTAGTGTCAATGGCAGAGTAAGGGGCAGAAGCTTTTGAAATAGTTCAGACATAGTCTGAAAGAGTATCTGCACGCCGACAGCCCCGATGGGGACATTGATGACAATAGGACTGTGCCTGATGGCGGAATAGGCTGTGAACCCCCAAGCAGGGGAATAGAGCCAGTGCCAGACCCTGACCTTGACTGTCTGAAAGATGGTTTGGGGGGGGGGGGGCACTGAACTCAAGGGCTTAATCTGGGATCTTTTTCTGCAGACTTGCCTTATTTAAGAGAGCGAGGTCTGGCAGGAAAGGCATCTTTGTCATGATGCTGCTGCTTTTCCTTTTCATCCTCTTGGTGTTTTTTCCCACCGACATAGCAGCCTTGTCCTCTTTGACTACTCAACAAGCAGCACACTGAACTATGTGGTGCGGGAAGGTTGATGAGGAGCCAAGGGGAGGAGGAGGAGCAGGTGATGATGGTGAAGCCATCTATACTGCAAGCTGCTGTCCTCCATAGCTTTAAGCTTAAATACATTCCTAAGGTGTTCTTGTGATGTTTCTGTATAGCCTTGTTAAAACCCTGGAAAAATACTGCAGGGTTTCACATTGTAAGAGATACCTAAGCAGCAAATGCACATGCTATGAGCGTCATCATCTTAACTTTACTGCAAAGACAGCAGTGGAACAATACGAACATGCGAAGAAGCCAGCAGAAGAAAGCCATTTGGTCTATCAAGTCTACTCGTATTGATTTGAGCTAATGTCCCTGCCCTCCCTTCCCACTCCTCCCATCCTCCCTATCCATGATCCTTACCTTCCCCTATGCCTGTCCCAGCCTCTCTTAAAGCTGCCCACTCTCTTCAACGAGATGACATCTTCTGGCAATGCATTCCAAGTGTCCACCACCCTCTCTGTGAAGAAGTGCTTCCTGACCACCCTCCTAAACCGCCCACCCTACAGCTTAAGACCGTGCCCCTCTTGTGTTATTGTTGCCACTCAGCTTAAAGAGACTCTCCTTATCAACCTTATTTATCCCTTTCAAGTACTTGAAGGTCCCAATCATGTCCCCTCCCTCTCTCTCTCTCTCTCTCCTGTCTTCCAGAGAGTACATGTTCAGTGCCCTCAACTCTCCTCATATCCCTTACCCTGCTGACACACTATCTTCTTTGTAGCCCTCCTCTACACATTCTCCAGCAGGTTAATTTCCTTTTTGAGGTGTGGGCACCAGTACTGAACTCCATACTCTAGATGCGGCCTTACCAGTGACCAGTACTAGGGCAGTATAACCTCTTCTCTCCTACTACTGATCCCACTAGATATGCATACCAGCATCTTGTTTGCCTTTGCTGCTGCTTTCTTGCACTGCGTGGAGTGATTCAGGTCACTAGTGATCATCACTCCCAGGTCCTTCTCCTCCTTTGATGCAGATACTCGGACTCCACCCAGATAGTATGTCCTGGGATTCTTGGCTCCAATATGCATAACTTTGCATTTCTTGGCATTGAAGCCAAGCTGCTAGATCCTGGACCACTTCCCCAGCTTTTCCAGATCTTTCTGTCAGTCCTGTGTCCTTTCAGCTGTGTCCACTTTCCCGCAGAGCTTGATGTCATCCACGAATAGCCACATTTTGCCCTTAATGCCATCCCCAATGTCACTGATGAAGACATTGAACAACACCGGCCCCAGCACAGAGCCCTGCGGGACCCCACTGGTTACCTCTCTGGTGCCAAATAACCCTCCCCCAACAACCACCCTTTGGGTTCTATCCATCAGCCAGTTTTCCACCCATCTGGCCATCTTTTCACCAACCATGATTCCTTGTCTGTCATCGGCAGCATAAGCCATTGTTATATTTCAAGCAAAAAAGAGAAAGAAGCAGCAGCAGTAGCAATACTTGCAAATCAATGGCATCCTTCAGCAGCAGTGGACCGATGAGCAGCTGACATGGGAGAAAGAAATGAGGCATGATGGGGTCAACAACATTATATAGGTGGTGATGATGCATATCGATGTGGACGACCCCAGCTAGCAAACGTTTCTGGGGGTCCTGATGCAGACGGTTTACAGTTCCATGATGTGGCTCAATCAGTGCAATATCCTTGAAGAAGATGCAACATAGAGGATAATGGATGGACTTCGGGTAATAACCACGCAATAGTGACTTTGAGAGGTTGTCATGATATTGTAAACCTCGAAAGTGAAGCTCAAGAGGTTTACTGTTGACTGTTGTCATGGCAACCTTGAGACGTGATTGCAGTGAGGTTGTTACCTGAAGACTATCCATTAGCTTTTATAGAGTATGGGCACCAGTTTGTCTTGAATTCACAGTACAGAATGTTACAAAGAGCTGGGGACACTGTGGAGCCCGAGCTGACAGGCAGCAATTTTCTACAGCTCTGCAAAAAGTACTAAGGATAGCATAAAATATATTTTTTATTCTGATTATTTTGGAAAATAAGTACTGCAGTTCTAAAGAGGAACCCAGAAAACCTAAAATGGGTAACCCCAGAAAAGACAGAGGTGGAGGCATGAGCGCTAAATCGTTTGGAGTCTCGCAAACGGCACGAGCTGGAACGGAGGAACAGGCCATATCCCAGAGGGAGCCTGAAGAGACCATGTCATCTACTGGCCTCAAATTGCAAAGACTGATAACTTCAGTCGCCGATCTGAACTCCAAGTTGGACTCGTTTGCCACCCGGGTTACGACTGTGGAGAAGTCAGTAGAAGGGATCCAGCAGGAGGTTGGAGATGCAAAAAGGCAAGCAGAATCAGCTGCTGCCTCAACTGCGCTCCTGGTGAAAGAGAACCACCATATGCGGGGTTGGCTCGAAACTTTAGAAAACCAGGCCAGATCTGCACGTTAGAATCTTGGGGTTGCCCGAGGGGATTGAGGGAGATCACCCTCTTATGTTCATCCGGGAGTGGCTTGACTCAGAACTGCTACCGGAGGGCAAGAGTTTAAATATAAAATATCAAAAAGCCTACCAGATTACACCACGTGGATATCGTGTGGACTCGGAGAACCCTAGAACACTACTCCTGGTCACAGATGGTACTGGATCCAGAGATAAAATACTTTGACCGGCTAGAAAAGCGGGGACAATTACGCAGGACGACTGGAACATCTACCTGTTCCCCGACCTGAGCTATGCAACTCAAATGTGGAGAAAAAAGTTTGATGGAGTGAGAAAGCTGTTACGGAAAGCCTCCATCATTCACACGGTGGTGTTCCCTGCAAGACTGCGTGTTGTGCACGGAGGTAAAGTGTGGGCCTTCTCAGATCCCAGTGAAGCAGGGGAATGGCCTCTCGATTTGTTGTTGATGGTAGGAGGAGACGAGAAAGGAAAATTACGTACCTACCGTAATTCTTGATCTTCTTGGACGAGTCTCCACCACTCATTCACACTAGTGGGATTAGGGCCGGAGGCACTAGGACCCATCGGGAGCAAACTTTTTTGCTGAAGGGTCGGTGCGAGAGACGGCGCCGCGAGACACTGCGCCGCGAGCTGCGGCTCGAGCGGTAACGACTTTCTCGGCGCCGACCCTCCAACCGCCTCAGTACCTTTTTTACCAAGGAGGTGCAGCGGAACTAACGTAAAGAGTAACTGTAACATTAAAAACATGGACATAAGATAGTCCGTATGACCCGTGTAAGAAGGGTCAGTAAAGAAGTCCTCACGGCCTAAAGATCTGAGGGAGTGAAGACCAACACAGCAGTGAGCTCGGGGGATGGAGGGTGGACGTGTGAATGAGTGGTGGAGACTCGTCCAAGAAGATCAAGAATTACGGTAGGTACGTAATTTTCCTATCTTCCTGGACATAAGTCTCCACCACTCATTCACACTAGTGGAGAGTACTAAGCTGATAATCCCCAAAAGGGCGGTGCAGAGGAGCCAGAGCTCACATGTCTAAGGTAGAAGCCTATTAGGATGGTTCTGCCGAATGCGGAATGTCGCCTGGCATGAACATCCAGTGCATAGTGCTTAACGAAGGTATGCACTGAGCTCCAGGTGGCGGTGTTGCAGATATCTGCAATTGGAACATTACGAATTTCCGCCAGGGATGCCGCGACCGCCTTAGTAGAGTGAGCGTACACTCTACCTTCTAATTTAACCTGAGCCATGGATTAGCAATGTCGAAGGCATGCCACTAACCATGATGAGATGCATCTGATAGCGACAGGTTGACCCAGCCGGGTGTCGCTGAAAGAAACAAAGAGTTGTTGAGTCTTGCGAACATCCTTGGTTCTGTCCAAATAGGACCGCAAGGCTCTCTTAACATCCAAGGAATGAAGAGCTCGTTCCCCTTCATTTTGGAAATTAGCGAAGTAAGCGGGAAGTACCAGAGGTTGGTTTAGATGGAATTCTGACACAACCTTGGGAAGAAATTTTGGATGAGTACGGAGAACTACTTTGTCTTAATGGAAGACAGTATAAGGAGGGTCCGTAACCAGGGCATGTATCTCAGAGACTCTGCGGGCTGAGGTAATGGCCACCAGGAAGGCAGTCTTCCAGGTAAGAAATTTTAGCTCACAGGTAGCTAGGGGTTCGAAAGGCTTCCGAGTGAGCATGCCCAGCACCAGGTTAATGTCCCAGGCTGCAACTGGATGCTTAACAGGGGGTCTGGTATGAAGAATCCCCTTAAGAAATCTCTTCACCATAGGTAACTGAGCCAGAGTTAAGGAAGAAACCGGCTCATGGAACACTGAGATGACACTAAGGTGAACTTTAACTGTGGAGTACTGAAGACCTGAGTTAGATAGGTCCAAAAGATACTCCAGAACCTTGTCAGGAGGACAGGAAAAGGGGTTCCAAGAGGACTTTGCACACCAGAGAGAAAACGCCCATTTGGATGTATGTTTTCCATGTGCTGGCTTCCGAGCAGCCAGAAGGATGCTCGAGACTCTACGGAGACGTTGAACCGATTCACTTCTATCTCTTCAGGAGCCAAGCATGAAGGTGAAGTGATTTCAGGTTGGGATGGACCAACGAACCCTGGGTCAAGAGATTGACTTGCAAGGGAAGTGGTCTCGGAGAGGCTGCCAACATACTGTTGAGTAGAGGAAACCATAGTTGTCGAGGCCAGGAGGGAGCAATGAGAATCATCTTGGTCCCCTGAGACTCGAACTTGAGGAGTACTCTCTGGATTAGAGAAAGCGGTGGAAAGGCGTAAAGAAAGCGATTTGTCCAACGCATCCTGACAGAAAATGCCAGGCCCTGGATTTCTGGAGCAGAAGAGAGGCAGTTTTGCGTTGAGTGGGGATGCAAAAAGGTCCAGGTCTGGAGTTCCCCACTCTTTGAACAGGGACCGAGCTATAGCTGGGTCGAGAGACCACTCGTGAGGGTCTGCCTCTGTTCTGCTGAGGTGATCTGCTAGGTCGTTTTGTATACCTGGCAGATAAACCACTTGAATCTGAGACTTGTGCTCCAAGCACCACTCCCATACCCTCATTGCTTCCCTGCAAAGGGGATAAGAGTGAGCACCGCCTTGCTTGTTGATGTAATACATCACCGCTTTGTTGTCCGTTTGAAGGAGAATGTTCTTGTGACAAAGGACATCCTTCAGAGCTCGGATCGCATAGAGGACCGCTCTCATCTCCAAGACATTTATGTGGAGATGAGATTCGAATGAGTCCATACACCTTGAGTGTGGAGGGAGACAGTGAGCTCCCCATCCCATTAGCGATGCGCCTGTGGTGATGGAGATCTGATGGTCCGAAGAGCAAGGGGAACCCTTTGAGGAGATTGCTCTCTTGAGACCACCAGGTGAGAGACCTTCGAAGGGGTTGCGTCACCTTGATGGGATAAGACTGGGGGTGAGAGGTCGGAGACCACTGAGTGGAGAGCATCCATTGGGTGGTTCTCATGTGCAACCGGGCCAGGGGTACAGTGAACACCGAGGACGCCATGTGACCCAACATGCGTTGCATCGAGAGAGCTGTAACCGATTGGTTCTCCCCGATGTAACGGGCCATCCGAAGGATGTCGAGTCTTCTGTCCTCTGGAAGGAAAGCCTTCGCGGAAGAGGTGTCTAGAAGCGTCCCTAAGAAAAGGAGCCTCTGGGAGGGCTGCAGTTGGGATTTTTCAGATTCAGCAGAGCTCCCATGGATGTGGGAAGACGAGAAGTCGTTTGCACGGCTTCCAAAGTCCCTTGGCTGGACGGGCTTGCTAGAAGCCAATCGTCCAGGTAGGGAAAGACTCGGAGTCCGCCGTTCCTGAGATGCGCCGCGAGAACTGCACAACACTTTGTAAAAACACGCGGCGCCGAGGATAGCCCAAAAGGCAGGACTCTGAACTGATAATGCTGACCCAATGAAGTTATGGACTTCCACCGCTGAGAAGTACATCAGACAACCTCCCACGGAGGAGAAAGTTCCATCTCGGCAGTGTGGATGGAACTTGGGCCAACAACTCATAAGGTGGCGCTGGGGGCTTTAGGCCCCTGCGCTTTCTGCTGCGCTTTTTTCTGAGGTTGGGCAGGTTGGCTTTTATGGAAGCTTCCCCTGCCTCTGCCTCGAAAGGACTGATGACTAAGAAACTGACGTCTGTTCGCATGCCCGCGAGAGGGGGCAGGCGGAGGTTTGGCCAATTTAATGGCCGATCTAGTCTTTTGGGAGGCTTCTACGGCTTGCTCCACCTGAGGGCCGAAAAGATAGGTGCCATCAAAAGGCAGCGCCATTACCTGCTGCTGAGCATCATTCGTGAAGCCCGAAGAACGCAGCCAGGAATGGCGTCGAGTACAAATCCCTGCAGCAGCTGAACGAGAAGCAGTGTCGAAAGCGTCCATGGTGGCTTTGACTTGTTGGTTATTGGATTCAATACCTCTAGTAACGGTCAATAGAAGCTCTGACTTGGAGTCCGAATCTGGAGAGCTTCAACCATTCTTTTCATAGAGTGCCACAGGATATACTCATACTGAGAAAAATAGCCTTGATAACTGGCAATATGCATACTTAAAGTGGAGGCAGCAAAGACTCTCTTACCTAATGTATCAATCTTACGAGACTCTTTGTTAATAGGTCGAGCTGAAGTAGTTTGAGGAAGAACGACCTTGTCATTCTCTGCCAGGACTACAATAGGATCCGCAAATGCTTGGGATACCAAAATAGGACGATCCTTGGGAGCTGAATACTTCTTATCAATGGATTTAGCCACTGAAGGATTAAGAGCAGGATTATTCCATACCATTTGAGACAGCATCTCGAAGGAAGGCTGGATCGGAGGAGTCAAATCCGTAGGGATCTCCGAAGCATGAAGGTACTGGAGTCTTAACATCTTCCCAGGATCGATGTCTGTAGTCTGGAGAAAGAGTGGATCTCAGGTTCTTCAACAGAGACTTAAAGGACAGGTCCTCGACCACAGGCTCTGTAGCAAAGAAAGATCCTGTTTCTCCACTTCATCACCCAACCGAAGGTCTGGGTCAGGCTCAACATCATCTCCGATGGTCCAGAAAGGACTGTTTGACAGGAAAGGAATGAAAATTAGGAGAGGAGGAAATATCAGAAAACAAGGAGAGTCCCCGGACTCCCCTGCCGCCAGACGGCAAAGCGGTCGAGGACGGCACCAAGGAGGCGATGGCGCCGAAGAGGCACGCGTTTCGCAAGCGGCACCGTGAAAACTCAGGCGGGCGCTGAGAACGGCGCCGAGATACTGTCACCGTCGAAGACGCACACAGCATCGCGAAGCTTTACGGGCGCCGCACTCGGGCGCCGCTGAAGCCGACGGCGCCGCACTCCGCGCCGCCGGAGCGTTTATCGCCGCGACACGGCGCCAGCCGACGGTGCCACAAACGGCGCCATTCGACTCCAGCGGGTATCGCCAATGGCGCCGCGCAGATCCAACGGCACCGCGATTACCACGCAAGACCTATCGGTACTCAAAACGCGCCGACAAGCCAACAGACTCCAGAAGGCGCTGAAAAGCCCCAGGAACCTGGAAAGCAAGAGAAGGAAACCAGGAGATAAGGGCATCGTGTGGGCCCTGCGCCGCAGCCATGTGAGGGGAAACACCTAAGCACGGAGTCGCAGGCACCGCGCGATAGGAAGGTCCAACCCTACCGATCGCCGAGGGGCCCGAGGGCCCGAGGCAACCGGAGCCAGGCAGAAGAACAAACCTCCGAGCCCATCGCTCCATAAGAGCGGCCCACTGATGAAACTGCTCATCTGGAGCCCTACCTATAGGCGGGAAGGGGCTCCGATGTCGAGGACGACGATTACCAGAAGTTGGCGACTCTGAAGAAGGAGACCGGCAACTAGCAATGATAACCGACCGTCGACGCGCAGACATACCAGAGGGCGACCTCGAGTGATGCCTTCTCTTTTTTGACCTGTGGGCCGAAGAAGAGCTCGAGGCCGAACGGTGCCGTGAAAGCGACCGTTAATTTTTATGCCGACGGAGGGGACCGCCCATCCCCCCGGGCATCGGACTGACCGTTGTTGGAACCCCGCTGAGTTTCTTGAGAAGGAGGTTGACCGGACCCAGCCCGGCTGACTGAACAGCTTTCATACGAAGTCTCCCTACCGTCACCTGACCTGCTCATGGTCGACTCCGTCCAGTAGGCCGAGACTTCTTCAAGTAAGTTAAATTTTTCAGAAAATAGAATAAAATTAAGCGATACTACTATCGTGATAATGTTACAAAAAAACAAACTGAAAACTAAGCGCTAGTTTGAAGTTTGACTCCCGACAGACGAGCGACGTCGTATACTGAAGCGCACTTGACGGCGGGAAAAAAGGAACTGAGGCGGTTGGAGGGTCGGCGCCGAGAAGGTCGTTACCGCTCGAGCCGCAGCTCGCGGCGCCGTGTCTCGCGGCGCCGTCTCTCGCACCGACCCTCCAGCAAAAAAGTTTGCTCCCGATGGGTCCTAGTGCCTCCAGCCCTAATCCCACTAGTGTGAATGAGTGGTGGAGACTTATGTCCAGGAAGATGTGGAAGAGTCGGACTCGGATGCAGAACATTAATCCTTAAGAACTGTAAAGTATGATCAGGCAGGAAAGTGACTAGATTCTTTGTTAATCCTGTATTACAGTTTTATTGCAGAAAGTATAATATGTTCTGTATTGGGTAATGACATTCCCTTTAGCTCTCCTCTCGTTCTTATATAGCTGGGGGTTACATATTTAGTAAGCCTGTAGGTGGTGGGATCAAAGTTTAATTTGAAATAATATGAATCGCTAAAACTTTAGTGCTAATGTCTAAATGGACCTAGTGTGGTCTTTCTTACTTCTTTTTAATCACAGTTGTTTATCACATACTTGCAGTAAGGTATTGCTGACCTGGGTTATTATTTAACTCTGCTTTTGGACTTTTAGCTTAAAAGTATGACACCATAAGCCCTCTAGCAGGGCGTGGACTTTTTGGGACTCTTTAGACTTAAGTATAACAGGAAAAGTCATACTGCTCATGGGCTTAATCACACAACTTAAAATGTTTATGTTATTGAAGAGGTAAAATGTTTAGTTACCCCTCCATGTGGTATCACTATATGGAGGATACATGTAATTCCTACATATTAAGGGGAATTATTATTCTCCAGAAGGGTATTATCTATGAGATATGGTTTGTCCTGGATATAAGAAACATATGTGTATGTGCATAAATATAAAATAAAGAAATAAAGTATATAAAAAAAGAATGTTACAAAGAGTGAACATTCCATTTTGTTATACCATTGTTATGACATAATGAAGAGGATATTAACAACAATCTGATGTCGTATCAATGGTATAACAATATTGTAAAGTGTGTGAATTTAGTTAATAATAAGCCTTTCCCATGCATTATATTACTTATGTTCGGTCTAATAAATCATTCTGCAGCTATACTGCCTACAGAATATTTCTTTTTTATGAGTGATCCAGAGATTTTATTAGACCAAAAACTGGTCGTATATCCTGTGCAGCACTGTGAATACTTGTACTCGAGGACTGAGTCTTATTTGGATATGCACTGTACAGGAGCTCTTTATCTGCCTACCTCCACTTTAACCAATCTGTGCTGCTTCTGCTTTATACAAGGGATTGGGGTTACACTCAACCAACAGAAAAACTAGGCAAATTCAGAGAGACAGGAAGACAGTTCTCTACCAAAGCATGAAAGTACTAAGAAAAATACTGAAAAACAGAGGTATTGAGGAGAATATTGAGGAGAAGAGTACTGAAACAGGATAATACTGAAAGGGACCTGCTGAGTTTTTATGTGGTGTCAGCTGTGGGTCTGTGTAGTGATTTTGTCTGTGTTCTTTCAGATTAGGTTGCCAAAAAAGTGCCTTGGTGTGGACTGTGTTAATATTCAACTGTCATGTATTACAAGTTGCCCAAATAAATTATAGGATTTTTTTATACCTCATTTAAAAAAAATTCTGGTTACCTCCCTGTGGCCACTAGTAGGAACCTCCTTCTGTTACAACTAGTGCCAACGTACCTGTCCTCAGAGCTCCTCCTTCCCTGATCTCTCTAGGGATCTCTGAATACGTGCTATGCACCACTGAACTGCCTGCCCCCCTTGGTTTGCCCCCACAAAGCAGGGTCCTGATTTCAGCTGCCTGGAAGCTTCCAATATAAAATCCAGCTGCCCATGGCGAAGGTCCTCCTGAGGCCATCCAGGGGGTCTGGAGGTAGGAGCCTGAGCAAATATGGGGGGCAGGTAGAGCATCATGTGCCCAATTGGAGGCCAGTTTCTCCCCCTTTTCATTCCACCCACCAGGAGTGTGCCAAACATCATCAGGTTCCAGCACATCTCACACACACCAACGCGTATTCTCTCTCCCCTCCCAGCGCTCAATGCAGGCTCCCCAAGACTGCACCACAACCTATGGTTACCCAGGTGGTGGTAATACAGTGGGACGCACATCCTTCCCTCCCTGGAGGAGCAGAGCATTCTCTAGGATGCTCAATCCTCCTCCCCCTGCTGACCCTTTACTGAACCAGGCTTCAGGTACAAACCTGGGTGGACGGTGCCATAAGTAGCAGCCCTGCCACTATGCTGATGGGCAGCCACTAAAAATCCATTTTATAACCCTCATTACCATTTTCTCATTATAAACTACCTAGTCTTAATACACAAGGAGGCGTGGAAAGGATGAAAAGGGACTTGGCAAGGTTGGAGGAATGGTCAGAAGTATGGCAGCTAGGATTCAATGAAAAGAAGTGCAAAATAATGCACCTGGGAAACAAGAACCCAGGGGAAGAATACACAATGGGTGGGGAGGTAGTAACAACAACAAAAAAGGAAAGGGACCTGGGGGTAATCATATCAGATGACCTTAAGGTTAGCAAGTAAGTGTGAGAAGGCAGTAGGGAGGGCTGGGGTATGCTGGGATGTATAGGGAGAGGCATCAGCAGCAGAAAACAGGAAGTTGTTATCCCTCTGTACAGACAGTTGGTGAGACCCCATCTGGAGTACTGTGTCCAGTTCTGGAGACCCCATCTCAGCAAGGACATAGACAGGATAGAGGTAGTCCAGAGGAGGGCAACTAAAATGGTGCAGGGTCTGCAAGAGAAGCCATATGAGGAGAGACTAAAGGAGCTTAATATGTATACCCTTGAGGAAAGAAGGGAGAGGGGACATGATAGAAACTTTAAGTACCTCAGTGGAATCAACAAAGTTCAAGAGGGTAGCATCTTTCAGAAAAGAGACATGCAAGAACAAGGGACACAATTTAAAGATAGAAGGAGGGTGGTTCAGGGCAATGTGAGGAGTATTATTTCACAGAGAGGGTAGTGGATGCATGGAACAGCCTTCCTGAGGAGGTTGTGGGGTCTAAAACTGTGGGAGAATTCAAGAATGCATGGGACAGACATAAGACAATTCTTGTGGGGGGTAGGAAGAAATAGGCTGTTGGTTAACTAGGATCTGTGGCCTATCCTGTAGGTAGGGAAATGGGCAGACTAGATGGGCCAAGCGGTCCTTATCTGCCATCAAAGTCTATGTTTCTATGTTAGTCCTGCTTTGATAGCCTACATGGTGCTGGTTTCCAAAACTTCACCAGACAGGCATGTTAATGCCACTCTGTGTGAAGTAATGCTTTCCAATATTTCTCCTTACCCCCCCCCCCAATTTGAGTACATATAGTACAGTTACATAAGAACTTACCGTAACAGTAGATCTTCGAGAGAGGCTCTTGCAGTAGGTATTCACAGATAGGGCTGAGTCCGAAGCAGTCTGGAACAAAGAAGAAAACTCGGGAGGAGGAGGATTGTCATCCACAACATAAACCTCAAGGCTGGACAGGTCTCATGAAAGGAGATCCTGCAGAACAGCCAACCCAAAGCCTGCTCTATGGCGAGAAGCAATGTCCGAACTGTAGTGTTTCATGAAGGTATGGACAGACGTCCAAGTTGCGGCTGCGCAGATATCTGCCGCTGACACATTCTTGAAACAAGCCGCAGAGGCAGCTACTCCTCTAGTAGAGTGACCTTTGACCTGACCTGGGAGGGTCTTGTTGTACTTGTCATAACAGAAAGTGATACAATTCGCCAACCACTTACACAGGCATAGCTTGGAAACAGCATTGCCTTCCTGTTTGTGCGCAAAAGAAACGAAAAGCTGATCATTTTTCCTGAGATCCTTAGTCCGATTGTAGTATGGCAGAATTCTGTGAACATCCAGAGTATGTAAGAGGTACTCCCCATGACTGGAGTGTTGCATAAAGAAAGCTGGTAACTCAATGGATTGATTCAGAGTAGACAGCCACCACCTTAGGAAGAAACTTAGGATTGGTGCGCATGGCCACCCGATCCTTACGTAAAATCAAATATGGGATTTTACACTTCAAGGCTTGGAGCTCGGAAATACGTCGCGCAGAGGTAATGGCCACTAGGAAGAGAGTCTTCCAGGAAAGGAACTTTAAGACTGCTTCTGCTGCCAGTCTGAAGGGGGGCAGTGTGAGCTTTTCCAGTACAAAATTCATGTCCCATGGAGGGGCGGGATTGTGGATGGGGGGTCTCAGGTGGAGAACCCCTTTCAGGAAGGTCTTAGAGACTTCCAGTTAGGCAAAAGACCGGTCTCCAAAGGGAATGTGGTATGCTGAGATAGCTGCCATATGGACTTTCAAAGAAGAATGGCTGAGACCCAGGTCAAAGAGGTGACGCAGGTAATCCAGGACTTTGTTAGCTGGGCACAAGAAAGGTTCCACTTCATGGCGTAGGTGGACCTGGTGGAAGGTTTTCTTGCCTCCACCAAAATGTCCGCTACTACCGGAGAAACTCCGAAGCATGCCTTAGCTACGTCTGAAGGATCCACACATGGAGATGAAGGGATTTGAGGCCTGGGTGAACTAGGGTCTCCTGATCCTGGGTCAACAATTGCTGCGACAGGGGAAGAGGAAGAGGAGGTTCCTCAGAAAACTGTTGCAGAAGAGAGACCCAAACTTGCCTGGGCCAGAAGGGGGCAATGAGAATCATTCGAGCCCCTTCTGGTCCGAGTTTGTTCAGGACTCTCGGAATCAAGGGAATGGAAGGGAAGGCAGAAATGAATCTGTCCCTCCAGCAGAGAGACAGAGCGTCTAGCCAGAAAACATCTTGCCCTGGAGCAAGCAAGCAAAAGGCGGAAAGTTTGGCATTTTGGGGGGAGGCGAAAAGATCCACCTGAGGCGTCCTCCACTGCCGAAAAATGTCATTTACAACTTACTGGTCTAACTCACATTTGTGAGCCCTGGCTGGGGAGCGACTGAGCTCGTCTGGGAGTGTATTCCACCCCTGGAACATGAACTAATTGTCCCGGTATGGGAAGACCTGCACACTCTGAGTACACAGGTGGGCTGGTACCACTGACAGGCATTTGGTACATACTAAGGGGGCCGAGGAAAGACCAAATGGGAGGGCCTTGAACTGGTAGTGGTCCCCCTGAAAGCAAAATCGGAGGTATTTGCAGTGGGAAGAGCATATGGGGATATGCTGGTATGCATTCTGCATATCCAGAGTGCTTAGCCATCCTCCCGGCTGAAGTAAGGGCAGAAGACTCTGCAAGGAGAGCATTCTGAAGCATTTGTACTCCTTGAACACGTTCAGGGAGCTGAGGTCTAGGATAGGCCTCAAGTCTCCAGTCTTTTTTTTGGAAGTAGAAAGAAATGAGAAAAGTAACCCGTCCCTCAAAGATGAGTGGGGAATGGCTCTATCGCCACCTTCGACAGAAGGGATAGGATTTCTTCTAGAACCAGAGGAAGAAGTTGTGGGGAGTAAGACGACTGAGGAGGGGATTTTCGAGGAGGTTTTTGTAAAAACTATATAAAGCTTCTCAGATGACACTGGGGGAGTAACAGGGTTTCTTTAACCTCAAAGGATGAGATGGCTTCTGCTTTTACACATTCTCTGGGTTTGAGGTATTGGACCAAAAAAGGGATCCAGCTGCCAGGAGGTGCTTCAGGGAGTTTTAGGGCCCCATACCACCAACAGTGACACCTAAGCATGGCTTGAGATGACCATTACTGATGATGCAAATCCACCAAAGTCTGATCTCCAAAGGCAATAACAGACAGCAGTCCAGTCTACTATATATGTCAGAATTGTGCAGTCCCCACTTCTGTTTCAAGCAAGCACTTCACAACTTCCTAAGCAACTCCGATGTCTGTACCTGTGACTTCCAACCCTCTTTATCACTTTTGCACCACTGTCTTTTCTTCACCACAAGTTTCAAACTCCTTTGCAAACAGTATTCCCCTCAGAATTTCTACTGACTGTGTATTTACACTCAGTCTTCTCCTGCACTGTAATTATCCAAACTCTTTTCTCTAACCATGCTTAAAATGTCATGTTTTACATCTATTTCTTCCTGAAAATGTATGTATTAGTCAAAAGTAATGTGCTGTACACTGTACTGTTTACTGCAGTCTGTTGTTTATTCTGCTATTGTACTACAGTTCTGTAACCCTCCCCCGGGATGTGCCTGAAAATAGGCAGTGTCTTGTCTAGTGCACTTACCCAGTCAACAAAAACGAACTCTATATATAAATTATATTCTGCTCTGCAGTGAAAGTAAAATGTGTAATCCCATACCATGGAGAATGCTACTTCGGATCTGATCCTCAATGCCATCCGAAACCACAAAGTAGATTTTCCACAGCCATGAGGTGGGCAGACATCCCACTCCATACATGCCGCAAACTCTGCCCATCCATGGACCATTCCGCACCCCATTACTTGACTCTCCAGCTCCTACATGCACAGCTGAGTCATGGAGGACATAGTGGCGAGGAGGTCATGAGCTTCAGTCAAGAACCAAAGACCGCATTGTGGAGAACAGGCAGAGAGGGCAGTGGCTACCTATCCCAAAGAGCTGCAGTAGCAATCATGTACCCCTCCACCACCTGGCCACAGTATCATCCTTGGGGGGGGCACCATCACCCCCTCCTCCAGCCCTGAGCCTCCACAGCGGAGTGGGGGCCATACCTGCACCAGCTGGTGATGACTGGAAACATTTATCCTTTCTGATGGGGATAAAGCAGTCCTTGGAGAGCTACCGTATCCAGCAACAGTGGTAGGGGTCCAAAACCATGGGTCCAATTGGACATGCCTGTGTTTAAAATATGGGTCAAAAGAACAGGTTACTCACCTGTAACAGTAGTTCTAAGAGTGGTCTATGTTGTTCATCCACACTTCTTGGCATGTCCCCTTCCACTTCAAATCTTGCCGGAAGTCTTCAAGCTGGCTCCTCCCACCCACCCGGGTGGTATATATCTTGGCTCCACCCCATAACGTCAGATCTTAGCCCACTGGAAGCAAGGTTGTGCGCCCGAAGCCGGGGAGGTCGGGTGGGTGTGTGTGGATGAACAATATATACCACTCCGAGAACTACTGTTACAGGTGAGTGAGTAACCTGTTCTTCTAGGAGTGTGGATATGTTGTTCATCCACACTTCTTGGCAGATTCCAAGCAGTTCTCTGGGAGGAGGGAGGCAAGTCGCACACACCCCCTACTTAGGAAATAAGGATTGGAGAACCGAGACTCCAAAACCAGCATCCCGGCGTGACTCAAGGTCGATGTGGTAGTGGGTAATGAAGGTGTTTGCTGACTTTCAGGTAGCAGCCCGGCAGATTTCCTGGATAGGGATGTCCCTGGAAGCAGCCACTGAAGCAGCAGTATGGCAGGTAGAATGAGCTCTTATCCCTATGGGAGGCTCCTTGCCCACCAACTCATAGTACAGACCAATGCATCATGTAATACATCTTGCTATGGTCAGTTTGGCTGAAGGTCTGCCAGAAGTGGCTTCAGCGTAGGTGACAAACAGCTGGCGAACCTCTCCACAAATTTCCGCTGTCCTCTCCTTGTAGTAGGAGAGAGCACGTCTCAGGTCCAAGGTATGGAGCCTGTACTCAGCGTCCGAGGTGTAATTAGGGTAGTAAACCTGAAGAGTCAACATCTGGTTAAGGTGAAACTCTGACACCACCTTCGGAAGGAATTTCGGGTGGGGACACAGGAGAATTTTGTCCCTGTGAAAGACTAGATAAGGGGAGTCCGACAAAAGCGCCTGGAGCTCCCCTGTCCTTCTGGCAGACGTGATAGCAACCAGGAAGGCCGTCTTCCATGACAAGTGTGAAAGCTCACATTTGTGCATGGGTTCGAATTTCTTGCCCATAAGCTTTGCACCGGAGGGGATATGTGATCCAGGCCTTTGAAGAAGTGCCCAACTACTGTCTCCTGTGCCAATGTCGGCTGACCAGCCCGCATCCGGTAAGCAGAAATGGCTGCCAGGTGCAACCTAAGGGTCGATGACCATAGACCCCTTTTGGAGAGAGACCAAAGGTAGTCAAGAATGTTAGCAACAGAACAGGATAAGAGGTCCAGACCCTTACTCTGACACCAAATGGAAAAATGTTTCCATTTGAAGGCATAACATTTCCTGGTCGATTCCTTTCTGGATACCTCCACCACAGTGTAGACAGCTCCGGAAAGACCCAGAGCCTGGAACTCTAGCCACTCAGGTACCAGGCTGTGAGGTGTAGGGATTGAAGATCCGGATGAAATACCTTCCCCTGGTTCAGAGATATCAGGTCCGGGTGTGTACAAAGCCGCATCAGGGGCCTGCAGCTGAGGAGACCTGGATACCAGAACTGGCGCGGTCAATCTGGAGCTACCAGGATCACATTCGCCTTGTACCTCCTCATCTTGAGTAACACCTTGTGGATCAAGGGAAATGGAGGGAAGGCGTGCACAGGAAACCTGGGGTTCCACGGCCTCAGAAGGCATCCCCACCATGAGCCTGCTGAGGGGGCGAATACCTCCAGCCCAGGTGTTCTCCTGGAGGCAAACAGATCCGCCATCAGTTTGCCTCAACAGGAGAACAGACTGTAAGCTACCTCTAGATAGAGAGACCACTCGTGAGATGTCTGGCCTATGCGGCTGAGAGCATCCGCCAGCTGGTTCGAGGCTCCTGCCACATGGATGGCTAGGAGATCCACCTCCAACCGGCTCACGAGGGTCCAGATGAGGGAACGCCTCCCTGCACAGCAGATGGGAGTGCGTGCCGCCCTGTTTGCTGAGGTAGTACATGGTCGTGGTATTGTCCGTCTGGACTTGAACCATTTGACCCCGGACCCCGAAGCTGAGGAGCGAAAGCTGACAACGCCAGTCTGACTGCTCTGAGCAGGTTGATGTGGCATCAGGACTCCTCAGGGGTCCAGAACCCGTGGGCCCTCTTGTCCTCCATGTGAGCTCCCCAGCCCATGAGAGAGGCATCGGTCGTAAGGACGACTGTCGGCTCGGGGCGGACAAATGGGATCTCTTCCTGCAACCAGTCTGGGGCGGTCCACCACTGGAGAGTGTCCCACATCCTCTGGGTTACAGTGATCAGCTGGTCGAAGTGACCAGATCAGTGAGTCCACTAGGTGCTAGCTCCCACTGGAGGGGGCGCAAGTGCCATCAGGCCCAATGGACCACTGAGGTGCATGCCACCATGTAACCCAGAAGGCGCAGAAAGTCCTGGGCAGGGCGCAAGTGCCCAACCAGAAAAGACTGGGCAAAGGAGGAGAGAACCTCCTCCCTGTCTGCCGGAAGACAAGCTCTGGCCTGACAAAAGTCGAGCTCTGCCCCGATGAAGCCCATCACCTGAGAGGGCATGATTTCTGACTTGGCCTCGCTGATCAGGAGGCCGAGTTGGGAGCAGGTTTGGAGGGCCAGATCCCTGGACCGCTCCACCTCCTGAAGGGAGGAACTTGCCAAGAGCCAGTCATCAAGATAAGGGTAGATTCTGGCTCCTCATTGCCGAAGGTGGGCTGACACTACTGCAATGCATTTAGTGAAGACCTGAGGGGCCGATGACAGGCCGAACGGCATGGCTTGGAACTCGTACAGGGTCCCTTCGACCCTGAAGCTGAGGAACCGCTGATGGGATGGACGGATTGGGACGTGAAGGAACGCATCCTGTAGATCCAGTGAACAGAACCACATGTTTCACTCCAGGGATGGTATGATCTGGTTCAGAGTGACCATCTGAAAGGTGCGGGACCAGAGATATTGATTCAGGTCGTGGAGATCTAGGATGGGGCGCCAACCCTCATCCGCATGAGCACCAGGAAGTACCTGGAAACAAAGCCTGGGTTTATCAGAGGGTCTGGCACTGGAGCTACTGCCTCCTTGCGGAGGAGCTGAGCCACGTCATCTCGAAGAGCCGACTGGGTGCATGCGGATATCCATTCCTCCCAATGGGCGCGGGCTCGGCTGGGAGGGTACTGCTCGAATTCCAGAGGCAGTCCCTGACCGATCACTTTGAGAACCACCTGTCCAAAGTGATAGCAGACCAGGCAGAAAAGAAGTGGCGGAGCCGATCCCCAACGGGAGGACCCAGGGCTGGCGTGATGGGTGTAGGGGTGGCAACCCCCAACCCATCACTGGACTGCTCTATATGCTGAAGGTGACCGACCACTCCTGGACCGAACAAGTCAGCACCCAGGAAGGGCATGTCAGAAAGCTTATGCTGAGTATTGGCTGGGAATGAGGAAAGCCTCAGCCAAGCCATGCAGCGAGAGGCCACTGTGGCTGCCAGCGAGCAGACACAAGAATCTCCTATATCCAAGGCTGTCTGGAGCTGCTGTTTTGCAACAGCACAGTCTTGGTCACGGACCTGCTTGACCGTTCTTTGCATGTCCAGTGGGAGATGAGGGAGGACCTCTTCCAATGACTCCAGAAGGGCATGAGAGAAGTGTGCCATAATAACAGCCAAGCTGGCCTGACGAAGGCCCAGAGAAGAGGCCGCATAGACCTTGCGGGCAAAGTGGTACATATTTTTGGACTCCTTGTCCGGGGGTCGGTCAGTATCAGCCGAACTACCAGTATGCCTGAACACAGAGGCGGTCGCCAGGCTCTCGGCCGAAGGGTGCTCTGTGAACCCCGCAAGGGACCCCATGGGAACCACGTACTTGCGGGCCATGTGGGCAGATGGTGCTGGGCAGGAGGCAGGATGCTGCAAAAGTTCAAGGGCCGGGCCCACAATGGCCTCGACCACTGGAAAGGCCTCCATCGGGGTATCCAGTTTTGAGTATGTCAGTGAGAGGGTACTCTACCTTTTTCTGGATGGGCTCCAGGGGCATTCCGGTGGAATCGGAGATGAGGCGGAGGATGCCCTGGAAGGAGGAAGGGCCTTTCTCCATCCCTGCGTCAACTGACTCATCATCCCCGGGAAGTGAGTGCAAGCCGGTGACGTCCGAGTCTGAGGAGTCGTGACAGAGCGATCTACCACCTAAGTCACCCTCGATATGCCGAGGGCAGTCTGGGGTGACCGTTATCGACAGATGTTGGGGAAGCCCATTGTCTTGTTGGTCCTCTTTCGAGGGTGCCCCTTCCTCAGGCTGTTTAGGTAGTGGTTCCACCTGAATCGGTGGAAAGACCGAGACAGGCCAAACCGGGAGACGGGACAGTCCCACGGGCAGAGGAACCGGTGGCTTCGGTTCCGGAGGGGTCAGCCTAGGAGGCGGGAGCCAAGTTATGGCTGGGGTAGGTGACGGAGCTGGCTTCTGCCCAGTCAGGATCAGCTGCTGCCACATGATTCTTTATAGCACCGTCGGAGCTTCCATCGAAGCCTCTCCTCGTCCGAGGAGGATGAGGACCTGTGGCGTCGCCTCTTCTTAGAGCGCTTGTGGCTCTTCCTCGTTCGTTCGGCCGAGGGGGTTCTGGACCTCGACCGAGATCGGGGAGACCAACTCGGTCAATCAGGAGACACCGGGATCGGTGAAAACCAAGGATCCGGAACTGGGTCCTTGATGGGGACACCAGCAGGCTGGGTCTCCTCATCAGGAAATACAAGGACCGGAGTCCTTTCCAAGTAGTCGTTGGGGTTAGCTGGCGACAAGGTGTCGATTGGGTCGAGGATAATTTCAACCTCGTCGGCCACTTCCTCGGTCCCCTGGCCAGACGGATGATCCGTGAAGTCGGCGGCTGAGGATGCGATCTCGACCGAAGTCAAGACCGCGTGTTCCTGGAACTTGGACCTCTCTCGGTCCTAAGAACATCTTTGCTGAGACGAAGACACAGGGTCCTTATCTCTCTTTCAAGAGCAGAAGGAGTGCGAGCCCGAGGGCGCCTCCACCCGAGTGGGGAGACACTGGCACAACTCCTTGAAGGAGCCCATAAAGGTGGAGCCAAGTTTCAGTGGAACAAAAAAGCTTCAATTGGCGGAAGCACAAGCTGCTTCCTCCTTGAACGCCTTCATCTGTTCCAGCTGCTCGGGGGATCCCGCAGCCATGGAAACCGCCCACCTAGCCTCCTTCGATTTCACCAGTGGGTTCCTTTTCTCAGGTCTCCCCAGCTTCACGCATGCCTTGCGGTTGTCCAGGACGTTGGGATGGAAAGCCAGGCAAAAACTGCACTACGAGGTGTCATGGCCGACACTTACACAGTAAACGCAAGTGAGGTGAGGATCAGTGCACATCATCTTCTGGCAGCAGGGGCACCGGCGAAATCCGGGGGAAGATTTTTCCTCCATGGTAGATGCGACGAAAGCGCGATCGCTAACTCGAACAAGTTTAATTTTCAGCATATCCACGCTCCTAGAATAAATTCTTGGAGGTCTAAAATGTAATAACTTAGTCTCTAAAAGAGTATCTGTTATACTTTTTGCAGTACTAAATGCAAAAACAGAACTGCACCTTGGGACCAGGTTTGCTCACAGTACAGTAACTGCTGAAGCCATAAAGAGAACCGCTCACTAACCTACCACCATCCACTACCTTCTGGTGTTCGAAAGATATGCTGCACTCAGGTATTGTGCAAAAAGGTTCCATTTATTCCATACAAAGTGCCATAATGTGCAGCAACATGGAAACCAGTAAAAATAACTTCCCTAACAACTGTCTTAGAAACATAGACTTTGACGGCAGATAAGAACCACTTGGCCCACCCAGTCTGCCCATTTCCCTACCTACTGGATAAGATGCAGATCCTAGTTAACCAACAGACTACTTCCTCCTACCCTCCACTAGAATTGCCTTATGTCTGTCCCATGTATTCTTGAATTCCCCCACTGGTTTTCACCCCACAACCTCCTTAGGACGGCCCGTCCATGCGTGCACATCCTCTCCGTGAAAAAATATTTCCTCACGTTGCCTCTGAGCCATCCCCTCCTCTATCTTCAAATTGTGCCCCCTTGTTCTTGCACATTTTTTTCTGAAAGATGCTACCCACTTGGGCCTTGAGGTACTTGAAAGTTTCTATCATGTCCCCCCTTTCCTCGAGGGTATACATATTAAGCTCCTTTAGTCTCTCTTCGGATGGCTTCTGCTGCAGACCCTGCACCATTTTAGTTGCCCTCCTCTGGACTGTCTCCATCCTGTCTATGTCCTTGTGGAGATGGTGTCTCCAGAACTGCATGCAGTACTCCAGATGGGATTTCACCAACTGTCTCTATAGAGGGATAACAACTTCCTGTTTTCTACTGATGATGGCTCTCCCTATGCATCCCAGTATCCCCCCAGCACTCCTTACTGCCTTCTCACATTGCTTGCCTACCTTTCGGGCATCTGATATGATTACCCCCAGGTCCCTTTCCACTTTTGTTGTTGTTAGTACCTCCCCCCCCAAAAAAAAACACTAGTTAGAGCACGAAATGTTAGATGGCTGTTAGGTGAATTATGTTTGCTGGTTTGCATACTGTGGCACATTATGGCTCTTTGTACTGAATAAATGGAGCATTTCTGCACAATATCTGAGTACAGTGTCTTTTTCAAACACCAAAAGACTGCGGTAGGCGAGTGCCTGGTTCTCTTTATTGCTTCTGTAGTACTGCATGAGTCACAGTTACACATCTTAATAAATTCCAACCTCACCTTCAGCGAATATGGTGACAGGTTGGTCACGTCCAAGCTACCATGTGTGGGGAGGAGGGATACTGCTGAGAAGGGAGGCTGAGGCAACTCCGCTCCTCTCCCCCCATCCCCCTACATGAGCTTGGTTGTTATACTATGCTCTGAAAGGAGCTTAAAAAAGATGATGCATGGTCATGTCAGAGGGGTGCAAACACCTAAATGTTTTTGGGGGGTTGCTGTATAACACATGGATCCCATATAGCCTTAGAGCTGAAGCTGACAATTTTATTTTTTTTATTTATTTGAATATTCAGAAAGATCTTTGAGTCAGAGACTCATTTACAAAGGTTCTACGTCATACTAACAGTACATTACATAGTGACACGAGATAACAAAAAACAGGTTACATAGTTGTTTCAAAGTAGGCTAACAGAGAAAGTTAGGAAATTTAGCACAGCCATGAGGGGAAATAAAAAACAACAATGGTAATGTCAGAGATATTCAGTAGGGGGCTGTTTGTCAGGTTTCATAAATGCATTTGAGGTACACTGAGCAGCTGATAGCTTGTTAGTAAGGGCAAGGCAGATCAGGTTTCATGGGCAGTCACATTTATTTGAATCCTGCAGGTATTCCCTTAGCTTTGATTTATATGGGCCCAGCCTTCTTTCCTTGGCTATATTGATAGGGAGGGAGTTTATCCAGGATGGGGCCCTAAAATTGAAAGTGCGTTGGTACTGGGAGGTCCGGCTACGGGGTACCAACAGTAGCTGCTTGCTTGAGCTGCGGGTTGTTTTGTCTCGTGGTGCTGGGAGGATAATTTGGTGCAGTGAGGGTGGGGTGAGGCCTAGTAGTACCTTTTTGGCCATAAGGCAGGTATGGTACCTGATTCTGCTGTCCAGGTTTAGCCAGTTTGTGCTACTGTAAAGGGAGCAGGAGTGCATGAGGCGATCACAACCTAGGTTGAGATGGCAGGCTTTGTTGAGTACCAGCCGGAGTTTGCTTAGGGCTGTGGAGGATGCAGCACTGTAAATTAGGATGCCGTAGTCGAGTAGGGATAGGATTGAGGAGTTTACGGTAAGCTGTAGTGCCCCGAGGGTGAGGCAGTGTTTGTGGCGATACAGTATGCCTAGCCTGGAGCTAAGAGCTGTAGTTAGGTGTAGGGTGTGTTGATTAAAGCTGAGGGCGGGGTCTAAAGTAATCCCTAGGTATTTAAAATTGTATACTTGTTCTAGGGGGGTCTGGTTAGCAGTGAGAATTTTGGAGCATAGGTTTTTGTGTGGGTTTTATGGTGATGAATATCATGACTTTGGTCTTTTTATAGTTGATAATAAGACGGTGGTGGTGAGCCAGTCTTCAATATCACGGAAGGACAGCTGGAGGGTTTGGTGAAGTTTGAGGGGAGCCGGGTCGGAGGCAAATAGGACTGCATCATCTGCATAAAGGAGCAGATTTCCAGAGCACGAGGATGGGAGGAAGTTGAGGTATAGGCTGAAAAGTAGGGGTCCAAGTATGGAGCCCTGAGGAACACCAGATCGGATTGGGAGGCAGGGTGATAGGACCCGGCCTATTCTGACTCTCTGCGTTCTATCAAAGAGATAACTGGCAAACCATTTTAGGGTGTCATCGGAGGGACGTGTGTAGGCCAGGGTGTTTAGTAGGAGGGCATGGTTTACTGTGTCGAAAGCTTTGGATAGGTCCACGAAGACGGCGCCAGAGAGGTGGCCATGGTCCAGGGCTGGGTGGACATGGGAGGTAAATTCAAGGAGGGCAGTAGTGGTGCTGTGGCCCTTTCGAAAACCATGTTGCTGCCTGGTAAGAAGGTTATATTTATTCAGGTGTTCAGTGAGTTGGTCGGCGACTATGCGTTCTAGCGCCTTTGACAGAGGGGGTAGGATCGAGATGGGGTGGTAATTGTTTGTGGATGTACGGTCGCCGCTTTTATGGATAGGTGTGATATAGGCAGACTTCAAGGGGGTGGGAAATTTCCCTTGGCAGAGGGAGCGATTGAGAATGTGGGTGAGAGGGGCAAGGACTTCTTGGAGGGTGAGGCGGAGAAGTCTATGGTCTAGGGAGTCGTGGCTGTAGCGGCTTTTGCTTAGGGCTTTGCTAAGGTAGGGTTTCGCAGTCTCCGGTGTAAGGACACGCAGGTAGAAGGGCACCATATATGGATGGTGAGGTGTGATACAGTCCGGCGGGGGGTCGAAGAAGTTAGGGGGCAAAACCTGGGAGAGATCGGAGAAAGCAGTATTTAGGGCTGCCGCTATGCTGACAGGATCGGTGGAGAGACTACCATCAATGAGTATTTGGTTAGGTGGTGGATTAGGGCCCTTGCCACAGAGTTCCTTTATGTTTTCCCAGAACTTGCGTCCATTTCCCCAGGCAGAGGTTAACGTTGCTTTGTAGTGGTTTGCCTTGGCTGTGCGTACAATTTAAACAAGAGTGCTCCTTACCTCATCAGTTGTGATTTTTATAGGCTTTTGTCATTTAAAAAAAATAAGTAAACATACTACTCTCTTCTTGGAAAACTCTTGCTGGGATCAAGTCATAAGCTCCTACACATAAGATGCCGGCACCATCATATGGCTGGATCCCAGCATGAGTTTTCAAAGCACACGAGTGGTAGGTAGTTCCTATTTACCTATTTTAACCAAATAAAAAAGAATAAAAAGCAATTATTTACTATAAATTATGTTTCTCTGAATAAAAAAAATCTATGAAGTATCGAGGCAGAAACTCAATAGGACAGAGATGCCAAGAGACAATATGAAAGAGTCAGCCCAGTCTTAAAATTCCCAGTTAGATCCCAAGTTAAAAACACAATGGCAACACACAGATCTGTTTAGGGGAACCAATGTTACATTAAAAACAGGTAAAGTACAAAAACTGAAGAGTCCATACTGAAACATGAGAGCTTTTAGAACCATCAAAATCTTATGGATATATGAAATACTCTGGAAAAATTGACCAAATACAGCTTCAGTTAGGAACACCAACCAAGTTGGGTAAATCAAGCCTGGGAAACATTAGTGCTTTTTTTTTTTTTGATAGTGGCCAGATTCACTAAAATCTTTAAAAATAAAATATTTGCTTTTCTTGGTGAGCAAGCAGAGACTTCAATAATTTTGCAAGCCTTCTTGACAGAGTAACCATGTTCAGAGGC
Organism: Neoceratodus forsteri; assembly: GCA_016271365.2. Lineage (NCBI taxonomy): Eukaryota > Metazoa > Chordata > Ceratodontiformes > Ceratodontidae > Neoceratodus > Neoceratodus forsteri. The sequence goes on from CM057455.1 coordinate 1,677,805,367, forward strand.
AGAAAGAGTATTGTTTCCTACAGGAAAGTCTGGTCTTCCTGGAAGCCTCCACTTTTATATGGCCTGATACTGAAAATGTTGATGCTGAACTGCAAACTTCAGAAACTTATGATGAGACTTCTATATCAGAATGTGTAAGTATGCACCTTGCTTGACCAATATGGGCCAAGTAATCCCCCGTCATACTGTTTTCATGACTGTGCTGAGGGATTCAGTCTTGAACCTTTCATAAACCAGTTGAAACTTTTGTGATCCGTAACTGGTCAAACATCTCTGGATTTCTTTGGAACAATAAAGTAAATCAAGAAGTACTCCATTTTCAGTTCCTACAAGTGGAGCATAGAAAGATTTTTCCCTCCAGGATCCATGCATCTACAGTGGTCTGCAGTATATCTACTGCAGGACCTCTGCAAAGCCCCCCCCCCCCCACCATGAGAACCTCCTGCCCAACCACCACTCCTGACTCTCATTGCTGCCATACAGTAAAACACTTCCTTCTCCCATCTCAGTCCCACCACCCTCCCCATCCACTCCAAAGATGTTCCAAAGTCAGCCTCAGTACCTTAGAAGCAGCCTTTTAAACAATCCAATGTAGCATGAAGATCCTTATCCTCTCACTCTCACCACTAGGTCCAAATGAAGGTAATCTCACCTATCAGGCAAGATAACGGTCATAAGGACCTGGTGGTGAGACTATGAGGATGAGGAACTTTACACTGGGCTAGACTAACTCAAGGCCTAATCCTAAATTAGTGGGTCTGACGGGGGAGTTTTGAAGACTAAGAGGAGAGGGAGCTGGAACCAAGATGGGTAGGAGGAGGATTTTATTTTATTATATGGCAGCAATGGATGATGGTGGCAGCTAGCTGAACACAGACTTTTAAACTCTTATAGATATGGGTTATCCAAAGATGTGATTTGGTGCTCTGTGCATAACATCTAGTATGCATCTCAACACCAAATGGCAACAAATTTTGAGCCCTGCTACCACATCCACCAAATTCCGAACCAACTCCATAACACTTATGTAAACATCTGTCCTTGGCACCTTGCAATTTCCCCCAGCAGCAGAGCATACCACATTCCAGCTGAGTCACAAAACTGCCTGGACTGGACTGGGCTAGGCAATGGGACATTCGCAATCAGAGCATGGAGACTGCAGAACAGGCTGCACAGCTTTCTCCTTAGCCCTCACCTACTATACCACCATATTAGAACCATCCATTACCCAAAATGCTTCATATGGTGCTTCCCTTGACTGTAAGACCACCCAGCAGACCAGCACACGGTTATGCCTGAACACCAAGATAATACTCTCCATTTATTTAATGCTGTGAATGTGGCCCTTCATCCATTTCCCTGAGGCTATGAATGCAGCCCCCTGCAGCATTCTCACCCTAGCCAGGCAGTCTGTAGGAGTCTCAGTTTTGCCACATGGTAATACACGTCACTAAACTATCAGACAAGCCCCTAAGCAGTGATGTATTTTATCTGACACTTAACTATTAATGCAGTTTTTGCAGAAGAAACGGTACCTACTTCCTGTCTGGATAAACAATAGTTAAGTATTTAAAAATGTGTGCACTAGGTGACTCTAGCCTCCTTTGCTTACAACAAGACTTGCAACTACATTTTGGGTCATCTTGCAAATAAGGTAAAACAAAATATTGTTAGGGAATTAAATACTGTACGATCCTTAACACCTCCTTCAGTGAGATGTTAACTCCAAAGTGAAATATTTCTGACACTACTGCTTATTTATTATACTGTACTGTGTATTATGTTTCATGACTCGGACACCTTTGAAAAAGGGCTTTGATCTCAAAGGTCTTCTGAATATAAATAAAATGAAAATGCAAATTTCATATTTGACAGTCTACATTTAAACTGACTCTTTCTCTTCTGTTCCAGTCTTATAATATACAAACTTAATTCATATCTATAAAGAACTGTAATATGCAGTGGCAAAGAGGAAACTAAAGCAGTTTGTACTGCACCTACTGTTTCCTGCCCTACAACATTTGCAAAAACGTCTTGTGATATTTCTATTAAACTGCAAATGTAGCGGGCTGGTAAACAGCTTACTAGCAGTGCAATGTCTTTGTGTCAGTGCCAGCCAGCCTACAGCAATCCGGTGCACAAGACTATTCCATTGTGTATTCCCAAATAACAAAATTTAGTTTTACATAAACACCACAAAACCATAGCAAGATCCAGGAAAAGCAACAAAAATCTACCCGAGCTTTCATGCTTGCCTATGTCAATTGTATGTCATAACTAAAACGAAACAGAAAAGCATTTACATCTGTCCAGGAAGCTTGTGAAGTTAGATCAAATAACTCTTGGAAGAAAAGTTCAACTTAAATCTATGTATTTCATCTTAACCACTGTAACAACTTACTAATATAAAAGTAAGAAAAAAACTGCAGAGGTTTTGCATTTAAATTATATGTTCATCCTTAAAGATCATAATGTGACTTATTACCAAGCACATGTGTTTCATGTAATCCGCAGAATTTTGTTATGATAAATTACGCTGGCCTTCCCCATCACTCATTTGATTAGGAGAGTTATAGAGATTCCTAGGCCCTCAAATTAAAGCACTGACCTTCTGCGTTATTAGCAGCTATCGTCATGCTTTCTCTGATTATGAGTCTTAACATTACTTTTACTATCTAGTACAAATAAGTACCATAAAAAGTTAAATAAGTGAAGCCAGATGCATACCATAATTTTTATTAATCCAAAAAGTCAAAATTACATGCTTAACTCGTTAAAAAAAGGTATACCGGTGTCTAACCCAATCAAACATAATTAATTTGTAATTAATTGCACTCCCCTTGATAATACAGCAATTCTTCATTTTGTACAATTACTGCTTAGCCTTACAGAAAGTAGTTGCAAGTATTCAACCTGTCAGTCTTAATTTATATGAGTTTTTCTGTACATCCTTTGACTTCAAAATGCTTTCCTTGCCAGAAGACATTTTCACCTCACATGTAACAAACCATTAATTTTCTAGCCTAGTCTGAGTTCTCATACGTGCCACAGTCAACCTAGAAACTTGTAACCCAGTCAGGATTTGTTAAAAATTATGCATGGTATGTGTTTTTGACTTCAAGTACTGTGGCCAGGTTAACACAAGTATTTCCTCAGAATGCACTCAAACTAAAGGAAAGGCACACCAGTCATATGTCTGCACCATTTAAAAAAATTCAGCTCTTGCAAATTCAATTAAAAAAAAAATGCCATTTACTGAAGCCTGTGGTGCTGCAGCTACTTGCTGTCATTTTTTAATTAATACATAAACTAGCCGGCCAGTGGCGAAGGTGGATGAGGCGCTGGACACCAAGTCTGCCACCACACTGGGGACCCTGGTTCGAGAGAAGACATGGGTTGCTGGGGGTTGGCAGGGGACAGGGAGGATTGAGTGTCCAGAGGACTGCTCTGCCCTTCAGAGTAGGAAGGGGACATGGTGCCCAGTATAAGCCTGGTCCCTAGCAATAGCTGAGGGCATGGCAGCCAGGGACTATCACATCGGGGACAAGGGGTAGTGGTGGCTGCTGAGGGCTGTCTTGGTTGGCACTGCCGCACACACACACACACACACACACACACACACACACACACTCACTCACTCTCCTGGGGGAGTGAAATGGAGGAGAAAGGCAGTCCACAGTTCAGCTGTCCATCGCCGACCTCCCAAAGGCCTCATACCCTGTGTGTTCCTGGGCCACACCAGGCAGCGGGCTGGGTTGCCTGGGTGTGTTCAGCCACTCCAATGACTGCTGACAGGTGGAAAAAATTAACTGAAGAAATAAAAATGAATACATAAACTTAGGTTTTAAACACTGTATAATCGGGATCTCCCCATACAACAGGACATAAATATTTTTCTTACTTTGGAATCTAACTGATTGTATTTTCTTCTTTATAATTATATATACATTAATATCTTTTTTGTAAGATTACAGTCATATGAATGAAATGAAAACTGATAAAAAGTTAAAAAGCGCATCATATTTTAAGAATAATTCAGCATTATTTTTCAATGGTTTCTGCTGCTGTTTCTGCTATTTCACAAAATCAATTGCGGTGCAATGTCAAATGTTTGCACAGTAATAAAATGGATACTGTGAAACAGTGTTAGACTACATCAGACTACATGACATTCCTCTGGACTCCTTCCTAAAGAGGCTTCTGTGCTGTAACTTTGCTGTTCAGCATCTTCAGCCTGTTTAGATCAAATTCTACAGAATTCTGCATTAGTGGAAAACGACCTTAGAAGTTCCTGAAAGCAACAAATAGTGTAAACTGCAAGGAACTATTTAGCAGGAATGGAGAGTGGAAAACAAGAGGACACAAATGCAAGTGGGAAGAAGAAGAAGACTCAGGAGGGATGTGAGAATGTTTTACTTTATGGAAACAGAGACCAGTGCTAGAAATGGAAAAAAAATCTGCTGTGGGAACCCAATACTTTTGATGTAGGGTCAACCATACCTGACTGAGGTCTGGGCACACACTTTCTCATTATAGGTTTCATTTTTACACTTTATGCATTACATTTTTTGAATCTTTACACTTTATTTAGCCACTGTTTTAGGACTGTTACTTTAGTTAGTTTTATTATGCTTTAGGGGTACACTGTACGTTGTACACAAGAGCAGTGCTTCACCATTTTGCCTCTGAAATGGAGTCAGACTTTGAATTTCATTTCTGGAATGGAGTTCTCCCTGTCCCACCCTCCACCCCCATTTCTACCACTGAGAATGACCGAGCCATGGAAACATAAAAAGTCAGCAGAAAAGGACCACTTGGCCCACCCAGTCTGCCCAGATGCTGACTGCCTATTCTGTCTCTGCAGACCCTACCTGGTCTCCATCAACCCTCCACCCTGCCTATTTACTAATACTGCCTTATGACTATATAGTATATGGTTAGGGCTTATTGTGGATGGAAAACAGTGGCTTTCTAAATCTTGTTGTAGGACAGTTCAAAGGTGAATAAAGTTGTTGTACTATCGTTCTGACATTACATCGCTAGAATAATAACATTTTAGCCTTGTCCTGCCACCAGATTGGCTCCCTCAACGTGGACCCACTGGGAGAAACAGTACAAACATGGCAGCATGATTTGGCGAGCACCGAGTGGTAGACCAACTTAGTGACACACGAAGAGCCGCACACAGCTGTGCCAGAAAAGAAAATTCAACAGTGTGGGCACAGAGGGACAAAGCCACCACAAGGAGTTTCTCAGACTGACACGATCCAACTGAGAGGCTGGAGGAAGCGGAAGAAGCTGGAGCAAGTGGGAGTGGCACCAGATAACAAAAAAGGTAAATATAAAAAAGCTACTGATTTCCATCCACAATAAGCCCTAACCGTATAATATATAAAACAGTGGATGGATGACCATTCTCAACGAAGGCTGTTTCCATCTCGGGTGTTGCTGACATCATAGAGACTTCTCAAGCTTTGCTCTCTAGGTCTCTATGATGTCATCGACTCCCTCGATGGAAACAGCCTTGTTGTGGATAGTCACCCATCCACTGTTCTATATGTCATGCACTCCTGAAGCCCCTTACTGTTTTCACTGCCACCAGCTCTGCTGGCAGACAGTTTCAGGCATCCACCACTCTTTTAGCAAAGTAGTACTTGCTCACATCCATCTTAAACTTCCACCCTTCCAGATTCACTGCATGCCCACTTGTCCTGGTGGACTTCCTCATTTATTTCAAATAGACTCCCCCTTCTGTGCCCTGTTCACCCCCATGAGGTAACTGTAGGTCTATCATGCCCCGCCCCCTTCTAGGGTGTACATGTTGCGATACCTCAGTCTCTCCTCGTAGGACTTTGATGTAACCCCTGCACCATTTTAACTGCCCTCCTCTAGACTACATACACCCTGTCTATGTCCTTTCTGAGATGCGACCTCCAGAGCTGGACACAGTACCTGTACGATGTCTCACCAGCAAACTGTGCAGTGGTAGCGCCACTTCCTTCCTCCTGCTGAAGATATTTCTTCCTGTGCACTCCAGGATCCCATCAGCCTTGCCACTGCAGATACTTCTTCCAATGCACTCCAGGATCTCACTAGCCCTGCCTACAGCATTCCCATTGCCCTACCACTCTGAGGTCATCATACATTATAACCCCAAAGTCTCTTTCCTGTTTAGTGATAGTACCTCCCCACCCCCCATTTGATACTCAAATCCCAGGATTCTATGCACTAGGTGCATGACTTTGCACTTTTTTGGCATTAAACCCCAGCTGACATACCCTTGACCACTCCTTCAGTTTTTTATGGTCCCTACTCATTCTCTCCAGCCTGTTCTGAGTATCTGCACTACTACAGATTTTGATGTCATTTGCAAAAAAGGCATACATTCCCTTCTAGCTCTTTTGCAGTGTTCCTCATGAAGACTCTGAAAAGGACTGGTCCCAGTACTGAGCACTATGACACCTCACTGGTAGTTCTCCCTTTGTTAGAGGAGTGCTGTTTACCACCACCCTCTGTCACCTATCAATTACACAGTGTTTTACCCAGTTTACCCTAGACTGTTCAATTTCTTTATCAGTTCCGTATTGTGGCACAGTCTCAAAGGCCTTGCTGAAGTCTAACTTGGACATGTCCAATGCCCTTCCTTGATCTGCCGGCCTGCCAGATGAAGGGGTGGTTGCTGCAAAAACCATTAATGGGTTCAAGCACGGCTGGGACAGAGTAAAGGGCTTAACAGTTACTCAGGGGGTTGCTGTAAGTCACGTAGTGTGTGTGGGGGGGTGAGGGTGAAAAACCCATTTAGACAATGGGTCATGGGGTACAGTAGAAACCGGACAGACTGGATGGACTTATGGTCCTTTTCTGCTAACACTATTTCTGTTTCAATGAGTGAATTGGGCAATGTTCTGAACAGAAAGGTAATCCATATGATCAAAGCAAAGTTAAAAAACTTGTATACAGACATCTGGGACAACAGTTTAAAAGTGTAATATCTATACCTGCACGCATTTTTAAAATATTAAGGTATCCATATGTTCTTCGGTATGCATTTTCATTCAAATATTTTTTAAAGCTTTCTAAAATATAGATTTCCCAGGTCTCTTCACTTCTTAAACATAAAGACCCTAGGGGTTTATGCTAACTGCATTTGGCACTAGGTTGCACTTTTTTCTAACTGAAGTGTTTTATTCTTCTCCAGGGCACTTTTGTAAGGGACTGTTGCAAGCCACAGAGTCTTTCCTGGTTTGGGTTTTTCCAAATTAATAAATACAACATGTGCTTCAAAGTAGTACAGCAAAGATTAGCAGCCATAACCACCGACTAATTGCCAACTGGCTGACTAAAACAATAATCAGAAACCAATGTCTACTAGAAATTAAGAGATTAAGATAGATAAAAAGACACAGACAGGCGCACAACAGAACGGCAAATCCATGAGTGAGTTATGAACGCCCCATCTTACAATGCTGTCATACCACTTGATCAAAAATAAAAAAAACTGCAGCTGCACTGCAGAAGGGTTACTTAGTGGAATGCGCAAGTGCAGGCTGGTCTCTCCAGAGTTCTGAAGAGTCAGTCTAAACTTGGAAAAAAAAAGCAGGCAATAATCACAGGGATCATGAACTCACTCACTAAATGCCCTATGTACTGTACGCAAGAGATTTATTTATTTTTTTCTTTATTGAAATGTTTCAACAGAAAGGCACACTGAGCAACAGGTTGCTCGTCTCCCGGTGTGACCTGGGGGAAGGGATACAATAGGGATGAGACATTTTACAATCAAGTTACAAAGATCAATATAGCATACAATTAATTAAGGCAGTTGTTACAAACGGTGTTGCGTACATATGTAATTTGTGAGAACAATTAATAAGTGCAATGGTAATAAGTGAACAAGTGCTATTATCAAATAAGGGGTGAAGGATTGAGAGGATGAGATGACAGACAGTGCAGAGTCGTGTCCCGGAGAAACCCCTTCAGGATGCGGGGAACCAAACCCTGCAAGGGGACAGGGGACTGGAGTGGGAATTAAAGAGGGAGTAAGTGTGATTAACACCTAGGAGGGGAATTAAGGCCTGACCCAAATAGACAACCCTTCAGGATGCCATGAACCCTGCAAGGAAGCAGGGATGTTCAGGCAATTGTAAACCCTCCTGCGGTTAGGCGTTGTAGTTGTAGAGGGATTGTGAGAGGGAGGGAAAGAGAAATAACACCTGGGAGGGGATGAGGCCTGATTCAAGGAACCCTCCAGGATGCTGGGGTGCTGGGGACCCTGCTTGGGGACCTGGAAAGCCAAGGATAGGTAGATGGGGGAAGAAAAGTTGACAAGCTTAGGCACTATAGGACCCCTTCAGGATGCTGAGAACCCTACAAGGGGAGTGTGAAGGCTAGGGAAAAAGGGGGGAGAGTAGGGGAAGGGAGAAAAGTATGAGAACTAGCACCTAGGAGGGGCTAGGGTCAGTAGAGGCTGTAGAGTCAATAGAGACATTGGGTAAATTGCGAAGTGCGACAAACTGTAAGGAGCAAGACGAAGGAAATTATGGTGTGTTATAACAGGAACAGTTAAGTGCAAAATAGTTGGAGAGGGTAGTGTTGATGGAATAGTGGGAGGAAGAGTGTCAGATTTGGGGAGGTAGAGAGTTCCATATTTTAGGGAAATGGTGAGAGTACCCAGACTGGTCGGAGAGGGTGGAGCAGCGGGGGACAGTTAGTGTGCGAGTGTCAGTAGATCTGAAGGAGTGGGAAGGAGAGGGGATGTTATAAATGAGGGGGAGAGGTAGGAAAGGAGTTCACCTAGCCGGTGTTTTGCACTGAATTTAGCACAGTGTGAGAGGCATCTGTTTTTCAAAGAGGGAAGGGGAAGGAAAGGGCTCGATAGAGGTCACAGTGGTGGGTGCGAGAGGGAGCATCAAGGACAAAGCAGCAGAAGGAGCCAAAAAGAGTGTTCAACCTGGTCAGGGAGGACTTGGGACCAGCACAATAGACTACGCTGCAGTAGTCAGAAAAGGGGAGGATCATCTTCTGGACAAGCTAATGCCTAGCTGCAGGAGGGATGCAACTGCCATTCCTGAACAAGGCACTGAGCTTGGGGTGCAATTTTTTCCGGATGGTGTCAATGTGTCCAGAGAACTTGAGGTGTTGGTCTAATCAAACCCCAAGGTATCTGACGGACAAGGTGTCCTTAAGTAAAGTCCCATCAAGAGTGCAGAAAGTGGGCAGGGAGGGAAGCCTAGAGAGTCTCCGCCTTGTGCCTAAGGTCATGGAGACTGTGTTCTTGGCATTGAGGAATAATTGATGGTTTGCAAACCAGAGTTGGACCTTGTTGAAGTCATGCTGCAAGCTGGATGTAACCTCAGCTGGCATGCTCGAGATGCATACAGGACAGTATCATCGGCGTAAATGTGTATGGGGGAGGAGGGGGAGCAGACAGATGGTAGGTTGTTAAGGTAGATGGAGAATAGACGGGGACCAAACACGGAGCCCTGAGGGACGCCACTGCAGATCGGGAGAGGTGGCGAGATGGCATCTGCGATCTTAACTAGTTGGGTTTTACCAGTTAGGTAGGCCTTAAACCAGTTAGAGGCAGAAGGGGTTAGACCAGCAGATGAGAGGGAACCAAGGAGAAGGAGGGAAAGTGTGTCAAAAGCCTTGGCAAGATTGACAAATATGGCTGAGGTGATTTGGCCATTGTCCATCCCAGAGAGGATGGAGTCAGTGAGCCGAAGAAAGGAGGTGGTGGTAGAGTGTTTTTTCCTGAAACCAGATTGGAACGAGGAGGTATCAGATAGAAAGGAGGTGAGTGGACAGAGGATTAGATGTTCTTGTAGTTTGGCTAGGGTAGGGAGTAGCGAGATGGGGCAATAGTTGCCAGGGGATGAAGGGTCTCCACTTTTAGGTAGGGGGGGACCACTGCGTGCTTCCATGTGCTAGGGACATCAGAGGATGAGAAGGAGAGATTTAAGATTAAGGAGAGGGGGTAGGCAATGACCGGGGCTGAGAGAGGAGTTTAGGGTCAAGGTAATCTGGGGAAGATACTTTTGAGGGGTTGATGGCGAGGAGGGCATTTAGAGTATCGGTGGGGGAGACTGAAGAGAATGAGAAGGAGGGGTGTGGGGAAATTGGAAGTGGTTTTTTTTGGGGGGGAGGATAGTGGGCAGCTGTGACATTTGAGGGAGGAGGGGGAGGAGTAATTAGGGAGGGACTTCAGCAGTTCGGTTGCACAGGAGGTATAATAGGAGTTAAATTCCACAGCTACGGCATGGGAGTCGGCTACAAGATTACCACTTACATTTAGCACTGGGGAAGGGGAGTGGGGACTGAGGGGTAAAAGGGCATGAATCACCTTCCAAAACTTGGAAGAGGAATTTATGTTAGTGAGGAAAGCCTTTTTGAAGTAATCAGACTTGGCTAGCCTTGTTGCCCTGGTACAGGCGTTTTGGAGCTTACAGTAGTCCATGAGGTCACCAGGAAGTTGGGTGGATTTGTGGTGCTTCCAGGCATGATCTCTGGCTCTAAGACAGACTAAGAATTCTGGAGTAATCCACGGTATGTGGTTACCCCTAACCCTGGTTTGTTTGAGAGGGGCAAAGGCATTCCAGTTTGCAAGTCATATTTTCGTTGAAGTAGGCTAGAGCCTTATCAACTGTGAGGGAGGAGACGGAGGCCAGTCAGAGAGAGAGAGAGAGAGAGAGAGGTTGTGCAGGAGAAGTTCAAGGTCTAGGAATCTGAAGGAGCAAAGTTGCAAGGTTTATGTAGAGATTTGGGTCTGTGGATTTTCCTGACAACGAATATCTTAATATCTTAATGAGATCTTAGATAGTTTTAGGGATTTGTATTCTACTCTATATACACAAGGTCCAGAGCCAGCAGATGCCAGGTATCAACAATACCTGACCAAGCTGAATCTGCCCATGATCACAGAGGGCCAGCAAGAGACCCTAATGTGGCCAACAGCCACAGTAGAAAAATATGCAACCATCAAAAATGCTAAAAAAATAACAAAAGCTCCAGCCCAGACAGATATCTCATGGCATACTTATGAGGCCGTTAAACAGTCCCTGTCACAGATCTTACAAGAAGTGTTGAAACTCACTGCCACCCCCAAACTGGCAATATGCTAATATATCTACAATACTGAAACCTAGGAAAGACCCACCTAAGTGCAAATCATACAGGCCAATATTGGTACGAAACCAAAATTACAAGTTGTTCACCAGTATTATGGCAAAATGCTTGGAAACCCTACTCTCAGGGCTTATACAAAGCGACCAGGTGGGCTTCATCACTACAAGACAAACTATGGACAATATAAAATGAACACTGTACATGCTGGACACTGCCACCACGTAAGTCCCCTCACTTCTCCTACTTAGTATGGATTCCCAAAAGGCATTCAATCGGATGTCCTGGATGTTTCTTCAACATGTTCTAGATTACTTCCACTTCCCCAAGACATTTGGTTAAATAACTGGAGTGTTCAATACTACAACCCAATCAGCAGTTAAAATTAATGGCATCTACTCAACCAGATTTCCCTTGGAGGTGGATGAGACAGGGGTGTCCCCTGTACCCCCATGCTCTTCGACCTCTATGCAGAACCACTGGAGTAGGTTATTAGAGAAAATGACTTGATAAGGGGGATATGGCTAAGAGGGACACAGCACTAGGTCACCTTCTATGTGGATGACCTACTACTATACCCAGCATATCCTGGAGACCTTCCTTCCAGCCCTCTTTGAGGAACTAAGGGAAATGGAGACCCTGGCCAGCTATAAACTCAGTACAGAAAAAAGTCCTACAGCTCAATTATAGCCCCTCCCCCGCCCATATAACTACCCTCCTCCTACGATGGAATTGCCCAGCCATCCAATATTTAGGCATTAATATCCTTAACACCCTCACATGACTATATGCCTAAAACTATGATCCTCTGAAAATACATATTCATCAATAGGACTTGCAGAGGTGGATGCATCTACCTCCACCTCCCCCCCCCCCCGGTTCACTGAGTAGAAGCTGTCTGGATAAACCTGCTCTCACGTCTGCTTTATCTTTTTCAAACCCTTCCCATTCTCCCCCCGAACAAAGATTTTAGCAGCTGGGATGAACAAATCTTGAGATTTTTATGGATGGGGAAAACCTCACACTGCATACAAAAAGCTACAACTGAGCAGAATTAAAGAAGATTTGACCTTCCCAAACTTAAGGGAATACTGCCAGACAACCTTATTTGCCCATGCCCTTTACTGGCTCAGTGATACCTCCAAGCCACACTGGAAAGATCTGGAATATGTGCTTCACACTACAGTTTACACCTCATGAAACCATTCGACGCTGTGCACAGAACACTGATGCCAAACTCACACATCAGGTATCACAAAATTGGGGGGGAACCTGAAAACCCTAGACCTCAAACAGTCGGCCCCCTATTTTGAGATGGTGGCCCAGGATCCCCATTTCATCTCTTCTAGCCCTACCTTTCGTCAGTGGCAGTGAACGGGTCTCATACATAACTTCTAGTTTTATGAAACGAAAGAACAGTCACACAAGAACTGACAGTAACAGTACATTTTTGAGGGGATCTCAGTCATCAGATCACACCACTGGAACTTCACCGCTGGTGAAGTGATATCCTCACGAAGGATTTTCAGCAGAACAACTAAGGCCACCTACGCTGTTGAAGTCATCAACTCTATAAAGACACGAGCGGCCCTGCTCCCTCCTCATTTCTTTCCCCTGGAGACTAAGGGAGCATAGCTCTAGCCATGGGGAACCAAGGACAGAGAGAGGAGCCCAGGCCTATATGAAAGGCTGGATACACCAGACAGCCAGTTCCAGAACAAGAGCCCCAAGAAGGGAGATGGTGGAAGGGAAAGCATACCCGATGACTGAGATCCCCTCGAAGATCTGCCGTTACTGTAGGTTCTTACGTAACTGTTCTGTCTTCTTCAGGGGTATCTCAGTCCTCAGGTCACAACACAGGAATGAGTCCCAAGCAGTCACAGGTGCAGACAGACAGTCTGAGAGGAAGGCCAACCATAAATTTAAGACAGGAGGCCTTTCAGTACAGCCCTGCCAAAACCTGCACAGGCTCTCAAGGCAATGTCCAGACTGTAGTGCTTGGTGAAAGTATGGACAGTACTCCAGGTGGTAGCCACACAGATGTCAGCAGCTGATACCCCTTAGAAACAAGCCACAGAGGTAGCCATGCCTCTGGTGGAATAAGCTTTAACCACTCCAGGCAATTATTTGCCATACTTGTTGCAGCAGAACACAATACAATTCGCCAACCATTTAGATAAACACTGCTTAGAAACTGAAGCGCCAGCTCTACCTGGGGTGAAGGAAACAAACAACTGCTTTGACTTTCTACATTCCTTGGTGCGAAGCCGGTAGTACTTCAAAGTTCTACGCACATCTAACGTACGGAGCAGTGCTTCCCCTGGATTGGCATGCTCAGGAAAATAAACAGGACGGTGAATAGATTGGTTGAGTGTGAACTCAGAGACCACCCTAGGGAGAAACTCAGGATTCATGTGCAAAGACACCCTGTCTTTGTGAAAAATCAAATAAGGCTCCTTGCAGCAGAGGGCCTGAAGCTCCGAAATTCTTCGAGCAGAGGTGATGGCAATCAAAAATAACACATTACTGGAGAGAAAGCGCAACTCAGGCTGGCCCTCCGGCGCAGTGGTAGTACTATGGCTCTGGACGCCAACAACCCAGGTTCGGGAACGAGCTTGAGGTGTTGGAGGGCCAGCCCAGAGGAGGAGGATCAAGCATCCGTAGGACTGCCCTCTTCCTCCTGGGGGAAGGGTGGGCAAGAGATTAGGGACCGGTGGAGACTAGAGGGTGTTGTAAGCCCAAGCTACAAAGAGAGAAGAGGAGGGGGAGGCATTACAGACATCAGCGTACGTGCCTTGACATCACTGCATGTCACATCTCCCCCAGTACAAGAAAATGCTCTGGCACAATGACAGCTGGTCCCGCGGACCCAACCCAGTTGCTGGTGGCACTCCTCTGTCTGGGTCTGGCCGTGAAGAGCATGAGGCATAGCCTCCCCTTACTCTAGAAGGGGGACAGAGAAGCAGCAAATGGTATGGAGGACAGAGTGTAGGTAAATCCATGGAACCAGGGAAGGGCGAAGCTGAGGTAGACTTGCTGGAGGAGGGAAGAGTCCCTTCCCCAAGCCAGAGGAAAAAAAACAAAGAGAAAGCACAACTCACGAGTCACAACTGGCTCACAAGGAGACAGGGTCAATTTCTCCAAAACAAAATTCAAATCCCAAGCTGGGACAGGAGAATGGATTGGGGGTTTCAGATGCAGAATGCCCCTTAGAAAGGTATGAGAGACATCCAGCTCAGCAATCATGCTGAATGCCCCTTAAAAAGGTATGGGAGACATCCAGCTGAGCAATCATGTGGCCACCCATGGGCTCACGAAGGGTAGAGATAGCCGAAAGGTACACCTTGAGGGAGGAGTACTGGAGACCTGAGTCAGACAGAAAGATCATGTAGTCCAGGATCTGGCTCACTGGGCAGGTGAAAGTGTCCAGATTTTGTCTGGTGGCCCAGATGATAAACTGCCTCCACTTCATGGCATATGTGGCTGAAGTGGAAGGTTACCGGGGGGCCGCCAAGATGGTCGTCATTTTGTTAGAGACCCCAGATCTGGGGATGGCTATGTCCTCAGGAGCTAAGAATGCAGATGGAGGGATTTGAGGTTGGGATGGACTAGGGTTCCCCTGATCCTGGGTCAGCAGGTTCCTGCAAAGAGGGAGAGGGATTGGAGGTTCCTCTGGCAGCTGCAGTAGTAGAGGGCACTACATCTGCTGAGGCCAGAATGGATCCACCAGGATCATGCTGGCCCCCTCCATCTGCAGTTTGATCAGCACCCTCTGAATCAGAGGAAACAGAGGGAAGGCACAGAGGAACCTCCCACTCAAGAAGAGGGACAACACGTCTCGCCAGAAAACTCCAGGCCCTGGATCTAGCGAGCACAAACTGGGCAGTTTTGCATTGAGTGGGGACACAAAAAGGTCCAACTCAGGATGACTCCATCTGTCGAGCAACTCTTCTGCGGCGGATGACAGAAGCTCCCATTTATGCTGGACTGAGTATGGCTGAGGCTGTCCTCTAGAGTGTTTAACACACCTGGCACGTGGACCACCGAGTGTGTCAGACTGTGATCCAATGCCCAGTACCACACTCTCATGCCCTCCCTGCATAGGGGGTATGAATGAGTCCCCCCATGCTTGTTGATGTAGGGCACTACACTGAGATTGTCTGACAGCACCAGCAGCTGACCAGCAGCAAGGTGTTCCTGAAAGGCCTGCCTGGTGCAGAGCACCGCCCTAATCTCCAGAACATTGATATGAAGGGAGGTTTACATCTGGGACCAACAGCCCTGAGTTTGGAAGGGACCCAAGTGTGCTCCCCAGCCCATATTGGATGCATCTGTCGAGAGGATCTGTCGTGGGCAGAAGACCTGGAATGGGACGCCTTGCAAGAGATTCAAGGGGGTCGTCCATCCACCATTGCAGCACCCTGCCGGCTGGGGAAGAGATCAGGACTCGGTGATCTAACTCATCCGTGTGCTGGTCCCACTGTACCCTGAAGGTGCACTGGAGAATGCACATATAGAGTCTGGCCAGTGGAACAGTGGGTATGGCAGTCGCCATCAGGCCCAGCAGTCTCAGGTACACCCTGGCAGGAAACTAGCAGCTTTGAGCGACCTTCTGATGTGCTGTGTCCTGGAGCAGGAAGACCTTCCCCTGTGCAGAGTCTAGAACTGCCCCTATATACTGCAGCCTTTGGGACGGTACTAGAACCAATTTGGGCAGATTGACAGTGATGCCCTGGGAAAGAAATAACTGGAGCATTCTCTCCAGAGTTAGCAGGAGTTGTTCCCTGGACAGGGCCTTTAGAAGCCAATTGTCCAGGTAAGGGAAAAATGTACAATCCCTCCCTTCTGACAGACGCTGCTACTGCTGCTAAGTACTTGATAAAGACCCGCAGCACAGAGGACAAGCCAAAGGGCAGCACTTTTAACTGATAATGCTCGCCCTGTAATGCAAAGTGGAGAAACCTCCTGTGAGGAGGAAAGACCGATATGTGCAATTATGTGTCCTACATGTCCAGCAAGCACAGTCAATCGCCTGTCTTGGGCAGAGGCAACAGGCCTGGAGAAGTGACCATCTGGAACTTTTTGTACTGGATGTACAGACTGAGGTCCTTTAGCTCCAGAATGGGCCACAAGTCTCCAGTCTTTTGGGGGACCAGGAAGAACCTGGAGAAAAACCCCTGGTTCCTCTGGAACCTGGATACTGGCTCGATGACCTGCTTGCACAGAATAGACTGCACCTCCTCCAAGAGAACAGGTAAGTGAGCTGGGGGACGGTAATTGGAAGGCGGAGAAGGTGTCTGGAGGTTGTTCGGTGAACTCCAGGGTGTGACCCCTTTCTATGATCCGCAAAATCCAGGTATCCAAAGTTATGGTTCTCCATTGATTCAGGGAGAGGGAGAACTGACCTCTGATCACCACCTCTTGGTCGGGGACCAAAAGAGGGGGGGTCTGTCAAGGAGTCAAGCCGAGGCGGATCCAAATGCGGGGGCTGGTCCCTCACTTCTGGGATTCTTGGCCACAGCTTCAGCATTGCAGAGGGCAGGCAAAGCAGTCGGGGCTCTGTGCTTCCCTTGGGGGCTAGAGGCTGCACTGGGTCTATTGGTAGCATTGTGAAAAGGGGGCACTGTCTACCTCTCAGTTGAGTATGGTAGAGAGTGTGGACAGACTTGATTGCCCTTCCTGATACCTGCAGATCACTGATAATATCCTGGACATCAGGAACGAATAGCTTAGTGCCACTGAAAGGGGCATTAAGCACCTTCTGCTGTTCATCATCAGCAAAATCTGAGACCCTCAACCAAGAATGCCTGCATAGGCATATGCCTGTGGCAGCCACCCTGGCAGCAGTGTCAACCATGTCACAGAGGGCTCTGAGGAGGTGCTTGCTAATGTCCTCAGCTGTCTGAAGGCATTTAAGAAGCTCCTGCTTCTGTGTGCCATCTGGGAGAGCCTGGGCAGCAGCCTTGTCCTTCTTCCAGTTAGAATTTTGGTACTTTACCATATGAGACAGATAGTTTGCAATCCTCAACCCCAGGATGGAGGAGGCATACACCCTCTTACCCCAGAGGTCAATTCTGCGGGACTCTTTATTCAGAGGGAGAGATCTAAGGTGCTTAGACACCTCAGACCTGTTGTGGGCTGCCTTGATGACCACCGAGTCTGTTTCAGGCTTGGCAGCATAAAGTACAGTTACGTAAGAACTTGCCGTAACAGTAGATCTTCGAGAGGAGCTCTTGCAGCAGGCTATTACAATAAGGACTATGCCGCAGGCACTGGGACCCACTGAAAGACTTCTCAGCCAGCAGTACCCAGCAGGGACCCCCCCCCCCCCACCGACGCCAGCTCCACTCCATCAGCCCTGGTATAAAAGGGGGCAGACCCAGCTCCACTTCAGTTCCCCCGCCAAGACCCGCGAACGAGCCCTGACAAGGGAAGGAAGCGAAGCCTGAAGATGACGATCTGCACACCTTATTTGGTGGATGGAGGGCGGGAAAGCAACGCCTGCTGCAAGAGCTCCTCTCGAAGATCTACTGTTATGGTCAGTTCTTAAGTAACTGTACTATCTTACTTCGAATGGGAGCTCTTGCAGCAGGCTATTACAATAAGGACTGAATCCCAAGCAGTCCCTCGCCAAGGAGGTATCCAATCCCGGGAGGTGGAAGAGAAGAAGCTGGACACAGCAAGTCAAGACAAGATTCTCTGAAGGACTGCCAGGCCGAAGCCGGTACGGCGTTTGGATGCAATGTCCAAGCTATAGTGCTTTACGAAAGTATGCACTGAATTACAGGTAGCAGCCACGCACATGTACCTAATGGAGACATTCCACAGAGCGGTGAAAGAAGCAGACACTCCTCTGGTGGAGTGACCCCTAACTGGGCCCGGAAGGGGTTTATTGTGCTTCTTATAACAGAAGGTAATGCAGTGGACAATCCACTTGAAAATGGTCTGCTTGGACACCGGTTTACCCAAGTTCTGTGGCGTAAATACCACAAACAGTTGCTCCGATTTACGGTGATGAGCCACTTGTGTAAGGTACCACCGCAGCGTTCTGTGGACGTCCAAAGTGTGAAGGAGAGCTTCTCCTCTGTTAGAGGGAGAAGGGAAATAAACTGGAAGGTCAACAGACTGGTTGAGGGTCAACTCCGAGACCACTTTAGGAAGAAACTTAGGATTTGTTCTTAAGGAAACCCTTTCCCTATGAAAAATTAAATACGGCTCTTTACACATCAGAGCCTGAAGCTCGGAAACTCTTCAAGCTGACGTAATGGCAACTAAAAAGCAAATCTTCCAGGAAAGATAACGCAGCTCACAGTCTGCTGCAGGTTCTAACAGGGGAAGAGTAAGCTTCTCCAGCACAAATAGGAGGTCCCAGGGAGGGATAGGATCCCGAATGGGAAGTCTCATGTGTAGAATCCCCGGTAAAAAGGTGTGGGCCACATCCAATTGGGCTAAGGTTCTATCTCCCAAAAAGGCGTGATAAGCAGAGATGGCCCACATGTGCACCTTTATGGAGAAGTAGCTCAAGCCTTGTTGGTGTAAGCAGAGGAGATACTGCAATGCTGAGTTCACTGGACAGGTAATGGGATCCAGATGGTGAGACAATGCCCATAAGCAGAACCGCTTCCACTTCATAGCATAAGTGGAGCACATAGTGGGCTTCCTCACTGAGACGAGCATGTCCACCACCTCTGGAGATGCCCAATACCTGGACTTTGCTACGTCTGAAGGAGCCAAGCATGAAGGTGCAAAGACCTGAGATCGGGATGGACCAGCAAGCCCTGATCCTGGGACAGCAACTGCGAGCATATTGGCAGCAGAACTGGAGGTTCCGTGGACAACCGCTGAAGTAGTGGGAACCAAATCTGCCGAGGCCACAGCAGGGTGATGAGAATCATTCGAGCCCCCTCGGCCTGTAACTTCAAAAGAACTCTCTGGATGAGAGGAAAGGAAGGGAAGGTGTAAAGAAACCTCCCTGCCCAACAAAGGGACAATGCGTCTGGCCACAAAACACCAGGCACGGGCTCTCGTGAGCAGAAAACTGAGAGTTTGGTGTTACATGGTGACGCAAAGAGGTCCCGCTCTGGACGACCCCATGTGTCGAACAGCTGATCCGCTACTGCTTGCAGTAGCTCCCACTCATGCGCCTTGGACTGAGATCTGCTTAGGCTGTCTCCCAAGTCGTTTAGGATGCCTGGAATGTGCACTGCAGACAGAGAGAAGTGCCACTCCAGTGCCCAGTACCAGACTCTCATCATCTCCCTGCACAAGGGGTAACAGTGAACGCCCCCTTGCTTGCTGATATAGAAGATGACCGCCATGTTGTCCGTCTGAACAAGAAGAGAGCCTGGCATGAGGTCCTTCTGAAAGGAATGTAGTGCTTTGAGGACCGCTTGCATCTCCAGGACGTTGATGTGGAGTTCGTGCTCCATGGGGGTCCACATGCCTTGCATCTGGCGGGCTCCCAGGTGTACCCCCCAACTGAAATCCAAGGCATCCATTGTCAGAGACTGATCTGGGGGCTCTGGAGAGAAAGGGACCCCTTTTTCCAAATTGAGTGGGTCCAACCACCAAAGAAGTGTCTTTACTGGCTCCGAGACTTTAACCATGTAGTCTAGGTCATCTGAGCACTGATCCCACTGCACCCTGAGCATCCATTGTGGGATTCTCATGTGGAGGCGGACCAGAGGAGTGACTGGAATGGCCGCCACCATGTGCCCCAGAAGTCTGAGGAAGGTCCTTGCCTGGACCTGAGGGGTTACTAGGACCGATCCGGCAATCTCCCACAAGCGGTCGCCCCTCTCTAGGGGTAGAAAGGCCATGCCCTGGACTGAATCCAGGACCGCTCCTATAAAGACGAGTCTTTGGCTGGGTTCTGGGGAAGACTTTGGAAGATTCAGGGTGATCCCCAGGTCTTGGAACAGAGTATAGGTGTGTCTGAGAGCTTGAAGAAGGCGCAACCTTGACAGGGCCGCAATCAGCCAATCGTTCAGGTAAAGGAAGACATAATGTCCCTGGCTCCTTAGAGCCGCAGCCACTACTGCCAAGCATTTTGTGAAGACTCGAGGAGCAGAGGAGAGGCCGAATGGAAGAACCCGAAACTGATAATGCTCCCCCTGGAAGTGGAACCTCAGGTACTTCCTGTGAGGGGGAAAGATCCTGATGTGCATGTATGCATCTTGCATGTGCAGAGAACAGAGCCAGTCCCCCTGGTGCAGCAGAGGAAGCAGTCCTGGAAGAGTCGCCATCCGGAACCTTCTGTACTCTATATAACAGTTTAAAGGGCTGAGGTCCAGAATGGGACGAAGGTCTTGTGTTTTTTTTGGGACCAGGAAGAAGTGAGAATAATACCCTTTCCCCTGTTGCTGCAGGGGAACTGCTTCTATTGCCCTTTTGTGCAAGAGGGCCTATATCTCTCCTTCTATGAGTGTAATGTGAGAAGAAGGATATCTGGAGGACCTTGTCGGGGTGTCTGGAGGAATCTCTGTGAACTCTAGAGTATGTCCTCTCCTTATGACATTGAGGCCTCACTGGTCTGCAGTTACAGAGCTCCATCCCTTTAGATACAGGGAGAAGTGACCCCCTACTGCCTTCCCTGGAACCTCCGCTGGAGGAGGGGGGTCTAGAGGGAGTCATTGGGTGGAGCCGGGAGTGGGCAGAGAGGCCTGGGAGGACTTGGGGCCACGGGAAGGAGCACCTCCAGGCTGCTGGTGGCCAGCTCTCCTTCGAAAGCCACCTCTCTGGCCCTGCTGGTTGCCATGGGCTTGAGCACCTGAGGGCTTACGAAATGGCCATTTCCTAGGTCTCCTCTGTACATCTGATGGACAGACCAGATGGATTTCCCTGACTCCTGGAGACGAGAGATGAGCGACTCTGTCTCCTGCCCAAACAAAACGATACCCTGGAATGGTAAGTCCCGGATTCTGTGGTGAAAGCCAGAGACCCTCAACCAAGCATGGCGCCAGAGACAGACCCCTGACGCTACTGCTCTGGCCACCGTATCTTCAGTGTCATGCGAGGCACGCAAAACATGTGTGCCTACATCCGAGCCCGATTTCAGGACATCCAGAATCTCCACCTTCTTCTCGTAATCTGGCAAGGCATTCACTAGCTCCTGTCCCCACTACCAGAGTGCATTTTGGTACTGAACCATATGTGTCAGGAAATTTAGGGACCTAATGGAACAGGTGGAGGCAGAATATACCTTCTTGCCCACCTGGTCCAAATAGCTAGACTCAGGGTCGGGAGGCTGTGAGCTAAGGTGCTTAGGCTGCTTAGATTTATCATGAGCAGTCGTAATCACAGAGGAGTCTGTCTGAGGGTGCTCGGCCAGAAAAGATTCATCCCTCGGGGCCCTTTGCAGCCTATCCGATTTTTTCGGAACTGCCGGGACCGAAGCTGGACGCTTCCAGGTGATCTGAGGGAGATCCTGGAAGGTGTCCACCAAAGGAGGCACCACAGGAGGTTTGGGCTCCTTCTGCCTCAGGTACTTGGCCAGTCGGCGGCGCTCCAGATCCAGGTCCTTCGTATCCCATTTGTTGGAGGCCTGGATGTGCCTCATGACGTCCATGAAAGCTGGATTATCAGGAGGCGAGCGGGGCTGGTCCTTCTCTCCTGGGGAACCCCTGATTCCCGAGATGGAAGAGGAGGTGGTGCACAGGCTACTGGGTGTCAAGTAGCTGGACCTGTCCCTGTGACTAGCCCCACTCAAACGTCAGTGACTCACTGACCGACGGCAGTCCGAAGACCGACATCGGTCATGGGACTGACGTCAGTCAGAGGACCGATGTCGGGAGTGGTCCTGCCTAACAGAACGGGAAAGGCTCCTGGTGCAAGACCTGACCCGACGTCGGCTACCAGACCTTGGTGAGCACCGGCGTCGGTCTGCGGACCGAGCTCGGGAACGAGCCTTGGAAGGTGTTGGAGGTGGCGGCCTCTCATGGGTCTTCTGCGGCGAAGAGGCACCTCCCGGCTGTGGTTCCCCCGATTGGTCCAGTACCGGTGATGGGGCTGTCTTCGGGGGGGGGTCCGCTTCTGGACCTGGCCCCACCAAAAGGAAAACAGATCCTGGAGCTCATCCTTCATGAACATCGAGGCCGTTGTCCCCGGGAAAGGGGTGTCTGCATTGGGCCTGGAAGGGGAGCCACCTGGAGAGCCCCGGGGGGAGGAGGACTTAGGGGATGGAAATGCTGCGCCCGCACCGGCTGTGTCAAGATCTGTCGCCCCTTCTACCGGCGACGGTACTGGGACCGACGGCTTATCCACGGGGGGGCGCTGGAGTGTCCTTAGGCTCCAGGGGCGTGCTCTTATTGGGTGACACCGAGGCCTTGGAAGGCAGGGCCGAAGCTTATGCCTCAGAGGACTTGGTGGTGACCCTTAGTGGAGTCACCTTAGGCTTTGCTGGTTTCTCCCCCAAAGGCCCAGCTTTAGCCTGCTTTTCGGATTCGGAGTGCTCACCGGAGCCCATGAAAGCGCGGCCTTTCTTGGGACAGAACCGCGAACGGGAGCAAGACCGGGACCTGGACCGGTGCCAGGACCGACTACAGTCTTTGTCACGGGACCGCTTAGACTTATCTTTATGCTTTGCCTTCTCCCCAGATGTGTGGAGGTCCATCTTCTTCTCTAGTAGGTATACCTTCAAAGCCTTCAGGCGGTGGATCCTGGTCCTACTAGTAAAGCTTTGGCAGAAGGAACGGGCCTCGGTGTCATGGTCAGGCCCCAAGCAGAAGACACACTTCGTGTGGCTGTCTTTGGCTGGAATCTGATGGCCACAACTGTACTTATTTCGATGGGGTCCTGATGAGGAGACTGAGGACAGGGACGACATATGTCGGTACTTTAGAAAAATCCATTGAAAACGATAGAAAAAAAAGGCAAGAAACGAAGTTTTAGCTGGGCTGGCGAGCCAAGAATTCTTCACGTGCGTGGGTCGTGGTGGGAAAAGAACTGGGGTGGAGCTGGGTCCACCCCCTTTTATACCAGAGCCGACATCGGGGGGTGGTCCCTGCTGCGTACTGCTGGTTGAGAAGTTTTCTGGTGGGTCCCAGTGCCTGCGGCATAGTCCTTATTGTAATAGCCTGCTGCAAGAGCTCCCACTCGAAGTAAGATCAGGGGAACCCCCTGGGGGGCATGGTAAAGTGTATCCACTCTGCGGGGCATAGCAGGCACCATGTCTGGTCTGTGCCAGGCTGCCGTGGCTGCATTCCTCAAAGCAGGCAAGACTGAAGGAATGATTTTGGGGGGAGA
Source organism: Neoceratodus forsteri (assembly GCA_016271365.2). Taxonomy (NCBI): domain Eukaryota; kingdom Metazoa; phylum Chordata; order Ceratodontiformes; family Ceratodontidae; genus Neoceratodus; species Neoceratodus forsteri. The sequence continues at coordinate 1,677,828,731 of CM057455.1, forward strand.
CTCTGGGATTTCCAGGAAGTTCCTGGTGGCATCCTCTTCCTCAGGGTGGAAGCCAATGGCTGAGGACAACTGCTTCATCACATTGAAAAATGTGAGGTCCTCAGGAGGAGACCTAGGGGCATGCTTGACTGAATCCTCACTGACAGAGGAAGCTGTGGACCTGTCAGAGACCAGGGTCTCTTCTTCCTCCTCATCATCAAAAAGAATAAGGTCTGGATGGTACTCCTCCTCGATGTTGACCTCTTCCAAATCGAGGTCTGGTGTAGGATGCACTGATGGCAGCCTGTGGGGAGCCTCCCGCGGCCAGTGTGTAGGCACTGACGACAAAACCGGCATCAACGATGGGCCTGTACACACCCAGCTGCTGCACAATTACCAAAGTAAATTTTGTCAGGGGAGGGAGGGGGGTCAATGGCACAGGTATTGATGACCTGTCTGATGGGCCCTATCAACCCGAAGAGCCTGTAGCCCCACAGGGAGAAAGATCAAGCCTTGATGGGGGCTGTTGACAACAAGCCCACTGTCGATGAAAGAGGGTCCGAAGACCCAGATGTCGATGGCCAGCCGCCTTGAGAATTGGGTGGGAGCGCTGTCGTTATGGGTCTGGAGGGCACAGAGACCTGGTCAGTGGTTTTCCAAGTCGGTGCAGCCACAGCCGATGAGGATCAACTAAAGGAATGAGAAGAGGCTGTTGAGGAATGAGATTGCCGCCAGGGGGAATGGTTGTGATCTTGGTCCTTTTTTATGACTTTTTTTCTGAGGGCTTGTCTCAGGCCTTGGAGGCCTGGGAGCTCAACAACCCCGTTGGTGATAGAGAGGCTGGGCCCCAGAGGACCCCTGCCCAGAACTGATCCATCAGGAAATTTTAAGAGCATTTCTGCTTTGCCTGAGGGTTATTTGGTTAAACTTCTAGCACAGGTCACAGTCAGAAACTTCGTGGTCAGGCCCAAGACAGCAGATGAAGAGAGAATGTTCGCCTGTAGAGGCGATCTTCTTTCCGTAGTGGCAGCGACAGAAAAGAGAAGGTAAAGTATTCATTCTCGACATAAAAAAATTGAAGTAATCTCTTTAATAAAAGAGATTCTGAAAAATAACAGAGAAAAAAACGTAGGTGAAAAATGGCGTGAATACTGCGAAAACTCATGCGATTGAGTCGATGGCAGGAAAGAACTGAGGAGGGAGCTGGGCCGCTAACACCTTTATAGGGTTGGTGAAGTCGACGGACATCGAAGGCATGGGCGGCCTAGCTGTACTGCTGAAAATCTTCCATGTGGATACCGCTTCACCGATGGTGACGTTCCCATAATGTGACCTGATGACTGAGACACCCCCAAAGATCTTTAAGTCCTTCCAAAACCTAAAGCAACAGTATGCCCTCCAAGACTCTAACCACTTTGAATATCTCCTGGTGAGACATTATGTGGAAACCGGATTGGATCTTAAATGGGACAGTACAGAACTGCGCCTACTCCTTCAATTGATACTTTCGGCACAGGAATGCAGTATACCAGATCATATCACATAGGTGTGTTATAAAGGGATACATGGTCTGGGAGACATAAATCTGGACACAACAGAGACCAGGTGGTAGAAGGAAATAGACTGCATAATTCTGGACACTCCTTGGGGCCTCATATGTTTTGGGCAGCATAAGTTCACTTCATCCTAGATCTAGAGAGAATAAGGATGGAAGTGCATTACTCAACTCTTCAGAACTCACCAGATAACAGGGGAATATGATATTCGGAGAGACTTGCAATGCTGGAGACAATGTGGGGAACATTGTGCTACCTACACTCATATATTTTAGGAGTGTCCAACCCTACAGAAGTAGCGGCAGGAGGTGGGCAATACCATGCTGTAACTGCTTCCTACTATGGGCCCACTCCCCCCCCAACTAGTTACTTTATTAATGCTGCTACAGCAACTTAGAAATAAACTTCCTTGGGCTGGCCCGGTGGTGCTGAGGGTTGAGGGTTGAGGCGCTGGACAACTTACCTCACACTACGCCAGCGACCCGAGTTCAGGAACAGACTCGGTCACTGGGCATAGGGAGGAAGGATGGAGCATCCGAGGACTGCTCTCCTTCCTCAGGAAAGGAGAATTTGCGGTACACACTGCTGGCTGACACCTAGCAGTCGCTAAGTGTCAGCACAGGCATGCAGCCATGCAAGGGGTTGGCCCATGTCCAAGGTGACTGGCTGCCTCCAGGGAGGTGGAAACTGCCTGCCCGCCCAGTGCATGGATGTGGGTGTGGGCGCAAAATGGAGGAAAATTCCGGGACACGAAAGGACTTGTGATGGCCCGATCGCTCCGGTGAGTCCACCCCATCACCAAATGTGACGTCCGGGGCACCTCCACCATGGCCCTGCCAAAAGGGGAATCTGTGGGGAATCCTGGGGTGGACGAGCTGGGGATCATGGCCAGAGGATGCACCCCTTCCAAGGGAGGGCAAGAAGCTCTAAGTTGAGTCTGGGGAAGCAACTAACATATGAGGGAAAAAACAACTTTCTAAGACCTTGGCATACCTATTGCTCACAGCAGCCAAAAAGCTATATCAAAACAGTGGCTGCAACCAGCTCCACCCATCGTAAAGTATTGGGAGGATACAGCTCAGGAGATTTACCGGATGGAGAAACTGACAGCAGATCTAAACTTAAGGATTGACAAATTTAATAAATTTTGGAATACTTGGCTGCTCTGGGTAATGAGCCATTATTAGTACATAGTCCCATAACCATTAGGGAAAGCGAGACGTTCAATATTACCATAAAGCTACACAAAATAAACTTAAAAAAGTTTCCACTACAAAGGTGTTGCCACCGCTAGAAGAAAAATATTAATCAAACCCTTATTGGACCTTTATTTACCATCACCATCACCCCCCACCACGACCACCACCACAACCAGAAGGAAAATGATGTTAATTAGGTTCCTTTCTGACCTTTCATTATTAGCACCCTCCCCACAAAACAGCACTGGGTCAGACATCCCCCAGAAAACTTCTGCCATGGGGAAGGGCAAGTATTCCATTCACAGCACTGAACAAACTCTGGAAAAAGTGTCATGAGGACAGTGGGACATTTGTACTCTGTGGTACTCCCGACTAGAGATGCTGTGCAGGGGGAGGACACTCACAAGCTCAAGTAAACTTTTATAAAAGTTCACCACTAAAGTGGGCATAGATAGGGAGCTTGGTGAAGGGTCATGGAGGTAGCCCTTGCTCCGCCATTACCTGCTGGCATCACATGCAGGACCTGCCATATCACAGGCATCATTTAATTAGTTGTCTTCCCTTTGTCTGGCCACCTACGGAAACTGTGGGGCTTTATAAGCAATGAATGGTGCCTGGCAATGTATTCCTGCAGCAAAGGTACATGGGCTAGGCAAGAGAGTGCCATGGAGGAAGAAAGCTTTGATCGTTAAAGGGAATAACAAAAACGATGAATAAAATCTTTTAAAAAACTGCCAATGAATAAGACAGAAAAAGAAGTGGAGGAGATCTCTGCTACAGTAATATGTCAACAAGAAACAAACACTGATGCAGTTGCTACTATTTGGATTATATTACAGCATTCAGCACTGTGTGGACCATAATTTACTATTCAATCGGTTACCAAATATTGGACTTAATTATCAATCACTTACTTGAAAGGGAGAATATCTTACAAATCGTATTCAGTATGTAAAAGTTTTGAATTTATAAGCTAGTGTGAAGATAATTTCCACAGGAGTCCCACAAGGATCTGTACTGGACCGTCCTGTTGTTCTCAGTTTGTATTAATAGTCTGCAACTGGCAGTCACCACCTCTAACACACATTTACATGCTACTATTATTTATTCGACATTAAAGTTCTAGGGACTCCAGCAAATATAATGGCGTCGTCTCTGTTCATCTCTCCAAGGTATTAGACATGGGTGACCATGCTATGTTAGAACATCTCCAAGGTATTAGACATGGGTGACCATGCTATGTTAGAACATCTCCAAGGTATTAGACATGGGTGACCATTCTATGTTAGAACATCTCCAAGGTATTAGACATGGGTGACCATGCTATTTTGTTGCATATTCCTTCGGCCAGATTGGGCCAGTGTCTCATCTCATGGTTCTCTACTTAAGAACAAAAGAACATAAGAAGATTACAGGTAAAAGAAGGTTGTAAAACCCATGTGAAATGCCTATAAATTCTCACTATATATTACCTATGGTACTTCCTATTCCCATGTGGATGTCTAGTCTCTTTTTAAAGATATTTAAATTTTCACTGTCGACTACTGATTCGGGGAAACTATTCCATTCAGTCAACACTCTCTACACGAGCCACCCTTTTCTCTGACTTGTTTTATACTGACCACCAGCTAACTTTAGCATATGTCCCCGTAAGTTACTGTTTGAAAGATTTTCCCATAATTTAACCACACTCAAAGAACTTATATTAATTGCCATGGATCCCAGGAATTGGGGATCTACAGGAGAGTTCCCCAAGGATCCGTTCTGGGCTCTCTTCTATTTACACTATACCTGAATGGTACAGGTGGCTGCCTCAGAGGCACAAATTACCATTTCTATGCTGATGACCCGGGGATCTATTCCTCCAAATCATCGCTCACTGTGGTCAAAACAAGGTTACAGGAAGGCTTTAAGGGAATTCAAACATTCTTCAAGCGTCAAAAACAAAAACTAAATTCCTTCAAAACAAAAACAAAAAAAAACTTTAAAACTAAAATCCACCAAAAATAAAAATTAAGATATTTGGGTCCTCAGCTTAGGTGCGAAAAGTTCCTCTGTCTTCAGTGGATACCTAAGCATTTGCCTGGAGTTCCATAGAACTAGCTGAATCCTGTAAATATTTAGGCTACTGTAAGCTCATCTAACTTGTGCGGTGCTATGTAATGCCAGGTCCATTAAAAACAAGACTGTAATTGTGGCAGATCTTGTTGGTACAGTGGACCAGGCATGCATCACTGAGACCTGACTGGATGAGAACTCTGATCCCGTATTGGAGGCTGCAATTCCGGCCAGGTACTTGGTGATTCACCGCCCGAGACTGGATTGCGGTGGGGGTGGGGGGTGCGGTCTGTTTCAAGACCAAACTGGGCCTCACGAGTGTACCAGTTGAGGAGACTCAGTCATTTGAATGTACTGTGGTAGCAGGTGTAGGCTGTAGGATCGCCCTCATCTACCGTCCATCTGGAGATGAGAAGCGGTTCCTTAAGGAAGTGGTGGACTTTGTGATCGACATGGTGTTTGAGTTCCCCCCCTAGGCTGATGGTCCTGGGTGACTTTACCGCCTGGGTTGATGACGAACTCTAGCAATTTGGTCAGCACTTCCTCCAGTTAATGTCATCTCTGGGCCTTACACAGATTGTTTCCCACTGCTACCCATAAACACGGTCATTCTCTCGACTTGGTTTCCCTCCTGGGGGTTGAAGCCTCTGATCTGGGGGTGGTACCAGTCTGATGGTCCAACCATTACACTGTGCATTTCAGTTTTTGCGCCCCCCTTCGTAGGCCTGCCCCTGTGGAGATGATCAGGCACCACCCTTTACGAGATGTAAGCTCTGAAGGCCTGGCGGCGGTGCTTGACCTATCGGCCCTTCCATTGGCAACCAATGACCCAGAAGCCCTTGTTGTGACCTATAACAAGGCCGTAACTTCAGCACTGGATGTCAATGCTCCTGTCCGAGTTTGTCCTCTCTCCCCCTCCACTCTCAGTCCACTTGGTTTGATGCATCCTTGAAGGAGATGCGGTGACTTGAACGAAGGTTAGAGCATTGCTAGTGGAAATCCACCCTTGATGCTGATCACCTTAGACTTATGGACCATTAAAAAGCCAATCAATCCACAATCACCCGTAAGAAGGCAGAGTTCCTGTCCGGGGAGATTGCAGCCGCACGGAACCGACCAGGTCAGCTTTTTAGAACCGTGGACAGACTGTGCAACCCAGCCTGTCTACAGGTTCGAAGTGCATTTTCGCAAGTTGAGTGCGTGGAGCTTGCTCGATTCTTTGTGGTTAAGGTGACCAACATCAGGGCGGCACTCCTACTGGCACACTCTGGCGTTGCTCTAGGCTAGCGTTCAGTCACTGTCCCTCGGTTTTCTTGGAATACCTTCAACCAACTGGAGCTTATGGATATCATGCAGATTGTCCAGGGTATGCGCCCTACATGCTGTAGTTTGGACCCAGGACCAACTACCCTGATTCTGGGTTGTAGTGATATTCCTGGCCCGGTCCTTGCACGGATAGTCTGGTGCTCCTTGGAAACAGTTGAGTTTCCTAGCTCCCTGAAGGAGGCGGTGGTGACACCCCTCCTGAAGAAAGCTTCTTTGGACCCAGACTGTCATGCAAACTACAGACCAATCTCGAACCTCCCCTTTTTGGGGAAGTTGCTTGAGAAAGTAGTTGCCATACAACTGGAGGACCATTTGACCATCCATGATATCTATGAGCCTCTCTAGTCCGGTTTCGAAAGAGGCATAGTACTGAGACAGCGCTGATTCGGGTGCTCAATGATCTCTTGATGGCTACAGATCGGAAGAACCGTTCCATCTTGGTCCTTCTTGATCTCTCTTCAGCATTTGACACTGTGGACCATGGAGTCCTGCTCGATCGTTTGAGGTTCATCTGTGGCCTATCAGGTACGATCCTCAGGTGGTTTTCATCTTTCCTCACCGGAAGAACTCAGAGGGTGGTGTCAGGGACTTATTCCTCTGACCCTGTTCCGTTGTCATGTGGGGTTCCTCAGGGATCAGTGTCGTCCCCCATGCTGTTCACAGTGTACATGCTACCCCTTGAAGACATTGTAAGAAGGTATGGGCTGAGGTTTCATTGTTATGCCGATGATACCCACCTCTACCTTTCTTTTGCACCCTATCAGGATAGAGCTCTCACAGTATTTAATAACTGCCTGGTAGAAATCCAGGAGCGGATGAATTCGAGCTGGTTGAGGTTGAACTCGGTAAAGACTGAGGTGTTGGTGGTGGACCCAGGTCGCCAGATAGAGGGGTCGGGGGTGGGGTCACCCTCAGAACTTTTTCTTGGGGGGGTGTCCCACTCCCGACCTCTGAGTGGATGCGAAACCTGGGGGTAACTTTTGACGAGGGTTTGATACTTTGTTCGCAGGTGTCAGCCATCGTCGAATCCTCTTTTTACCATCTGAGGAATATCTCTCGAGTTAAGCACCTTGTTCCGTCCGATGACCTTCCTATGCTGGTCCATGCCTTCGTGTCCTCTCGCCTGGATTATTGCAATGCCCTTTATCTAGGGCTTCCGGGGGTTGATATTCACCGCCAGCAGCTGGTGCGGAACGCGGCACACTGAATATTGATGGGAACCTCTCAATCCTGCCATATTTCCCCGGTACTGCGCGAATTGCACTAACTGCTGGTACAGTGGCAAATCACCTTCAAAGTCAGACTTCTGACTTATAAAGCCCTACACGGATAGGGTCCTGACTACCTGAAAGAGCTTCTGGTCCCTTCCCGCCCTGGGCGATCGTTCCTCTCGACTGACATGGGGTTGCTAGAGATTCCAAAGGTTTGCTTAAAATCTTCTGGGGCCCATGCATTCATGCACATGACCCCCACCCTCTGGAATTCTCTACCCTGTCAGTTACGTGAGTGCCCGACCGTGGAGGGATGTAAACAGACCCTTAAAACTGTTTTATGGACTCGGTTTTTTGGGGATTGATTTAATATCGTTGATTGTCTGTTGTCATTTTATACTATTTATAATGTATGTAATTTTATGAAGAATCTGTTTTAATTGTTGTAAGGTGCCTTGGTATTCGAAAGGCATCATATAAATAAAACTGGATTGGAAATAAAACTGGACTGGATGGACCCAAGTGGTACTGGTAACACCCACATACTAAATCTAGCCAAGACGGTGGGTGTGGCTGTTTGGGCTCCTATATAAATTTAGAAACTGCCTGAAACCGGAGATCTGGACTAAAATTATTCAAGCCTAGGTTTTCCTTTTATTAGATTATGTTAATGATCTTTATGACACTGCTTCCAGTGAAAATCTCCTGAGACTGGACATATTGTACAATTGCATGGTCACACGTATTCTGGAACGCCCTACAAATACACACCACTACAGGTTTTTAATTGACTGTCTTTGGCAAATTGGAGAAGATTTCACAAGTTAGTCTTCCCCCTGAAATATGTACAGGGCACTATCCTAGAGTATCTAAGAGACAGAATAGTTACTTGTTCTATTGTTCTATGTTTTTTTATTTTCTCTCAGAAACTCTAGTTCATGAGAACTGAGTGTACCTAAGGCTAAACCCCAGCATTTTACTTATGCGTTCAGTTACTATTGTCCAGCACTATGGAATTCTCTTTCATCCAAATTTAAACCTCTCCAAGGCAAGCCACTATCTGTTAAGATGATGAAACCATGGTTTATTAAATCCATTCCAGCACTGTCTAGTAGTCCTGAATTTGGGGGAATTACATGAAGTAATTTAAGATTATCCATTGCTGTGTCAAGCATTTTGTAAAAGTTTTTGTACTATGATAACCGTGTTTTATTTATGCTTTCTAGGTACATTTTTAACTCTTGTAACTTTGTACTACTACAGGTACAGTAAGTCTGAGGACACCACTGTAAATAAGCTTTTCTTAATGGTCTTATCCCAAATCCTAAATCAAATTCACTTGGTCAAACTATAGATGATGCACAGTCAGTGTTGCAACCTGACTTTAATAATATACAGAAATCTGTATTAGAGTCTAAACTCAGATATCTGTATTTGATTCTAACCTGTTAGTATTGCTACTAAAACAAAATAGATGCTGTTTTCCAGGGCTTCAGACTATATGAAGTTTAAACAACTTGCAACTACTAAATTCAGATGATCGTCAGTTAAAGACTGTCAAATCCTACAAATGTTTTGGAATTTTTTTGTATGGTACTATGTCCTGTGAGACCATTCTCATGGTATTCAGAGTATGAGAACCACACACCAAACCCTAAGAATTTAATAAAGACCACTCTTAGACCTGAAAGAGTGATCTCCCAAGATGAATTAATATAGTACATGACTGATCGACGGCAAACAATAATCAGAGTACCAATGGTACTCAGAGACAAGCTGTCCCAGGCAGAAGCAGGACCTCAGTGCAACTGAGAGGTGGTACTTCAACTTGCTATCATGTGTAAATATGTTGCTTGCAAAGTACTTTGGGAAATGGGGTATGAAAAGCATTACATAAGTAAAAAATCCATGATACTCTACAATCCACCTGGGAACCAACGACATAGCAGGTGAGGAGGTGGAAGAACTGCAAAGCAGGTTCAGGGAGTTAGCAAAGACCTGCAGGGAGGTAGCAAGTTCTCTGGCTTTTCAAGAGGTGACACCAGTTCCCAGCACCAGCACAGTCAAGAAGAAAAGGATAGATGATTTCAACAACTGGCTAAATAACTGGTGCAGGGAAGAAGGGTTTGCATGTACTGAGGACTGGGGTTGGGGGGCTGGTTGAATAAAACACTCTGTTCATCAGATATGCTGTACCTCAGCAGAGAAGGGCTCAAGGGTACTCAGGGACAAACTGGAGTACCTAGCTAATTTGAGCTGAATCTGAACTACTAAGAGGGAGGGCAGCACGCCCAAAGACTCCAGGATGAGGAGGACAACAGATCTCCCCCAAGACTGGTAGAAGTAGTCGGGAGGGTGGATGTGGAGAGGAAGTGGAACAATATGGAACAGGGGTTGGGGGAGGAAAGTACAGGAGGGAGAAATGTTAGGAAAAGAATAGAAGGAAGGGAAAGAGGCACAGAAGGTGGAGGGTGGTGTCACAAATGCTTGTAGTCTTAGTGACGATGGAATACCTGCAGGCTCTGTTAGCTGCACGAAAGGTGGACATGGCAGCAATGGCCAAGACTTGGGCCACACTACATCATGACTGGGATCTCACATAGAAACATAGATTGCGTCGGCAGAAAGGACTGCCAGGCCCACCCAGTTTCGCTAAATGCGAACTAGGCCTAAGATGCTCGTTTTACTGGCTACCAATCCCTATTCCCAGATCAATGAGACCCTTGTGCCTATCCCACCCTGCCTTAAATCCCGCCACTGTCCTGACATCCACCACCTCCTCTGGGAGCTTGTTCCAGCTATTTACCACCCTGTCTGTGAAAAATAATTTTCTAATGTTTCCCTTAACCCCCCATCTGCTTATCGTGCCCTCTTGTTTTTGAGTGTTTCTTTAGTTGGAAGATGTCATTCACAGGTACCCTGTTTATACCTCTGAAATACTTAAGAAGGTCTCAATCATGTCCCCTCTTTCCCTTCTTTGCTCCAGGGAGTACATGTTAAGGCCCCTCAGCCTGTCTTCATATAACAACTGACTGAGGCCCCTCACCATTTTTGTTGCTCTCCTCTGGACCCGCTCCACCCTATCCACATCCTTCCTGAGGTATGGCCTCCAGAACTGGACCCCATACTCAAGGTCAGGCCTTACCAGATGTCTATACAAGGGCATTATAACCTCTGTCTTCCAGCTAGTGATCCTCCTATCAATGCATCCCAGCATCCTACTGGCCTTCGCCACTGCCCTCTCACATTGCTTTGTCACCTTGAGGTCCCGTGAAATGATTATACCAAGGTCCCTTTCCAGCTCTGTTTTCTGTAGGACTTGCCCACCCATCCTGTATTCAACACCCTGTGTTTTTTTACCTATGTGCATGATCTTCCACTTTTTTGTATTGAAGAACAGCTGCCACTCCCTTGACCATTTTTTCAACCCCCTCCAGTGTATCAACTGTATTGCAGATCTTCATATCGTCCACAAAGAGACACACCTTCCCCTCCAGCCCTTCTGCTATGTCCCCTATAAAGATACTAAATAGGAGTGGCCCTAACACTGACCCCTGAGGCACCTCACTGGTAACCATGCCCTCCTTTGAAGTTACCCTATTAACAATTACCCTTTGTCTTCTTCCCAGTAGCCAGTTTGTACCCACCTCACTACTACCGGACCCAGCCCTAGGCATCTCATTTTGTGCAAAAGTCTTCTGTGTGGCACAGAATCAAATGCCTTACTAAAGTCAGGGTACACAAAGTCCACAGCCCCCGATCCACCACACTGGTGACCCAGTCAAAGAACTCTATCAAGTTCATTTGACACAGCCTACCCTCTGTAAATCCATGCTGCTGACAGTCTTGCAAGCCATTGGCTTCCAGGTAGATAGTGATTCTTTTCATTAGCAGTTTCTCCATGAGCTCACAATCCCAGAATACAAACTATATAGGAGAGACAGGGCGATAAGCAAAGAGGGGGGACACATTTGTATCAAGAGGGAATAACATGCGTGAGGGAGGATACGAGTAAGGTGGAAACACTGTTTATTCAGTTACAGTCCAATAGAGTGTGAAAGATAAGGTTGGGGGTGATCTACAGATCATCTAACTAAGAGGAGGAAAGGGACAGGGAGCGGAGTTCGCAACTGTTGGAAGCTGCAGGGAATGGAGAGGTGGTAGTGGTGGGGGACTTTAACCTACCCAAGGTGGACTGGAGCATATCATACATATCCTGTGTCAGGAGTCAGGTGATCCTAGAAGCAATACACAGTGGTTTCCTGAGTAAGAGCATCATACAGCCTACCAGGGAGGGTGCAATCCTTGATCTTGTGCTCACAAATAGGGAGCACGTACAAGAGATAACAGTCAAGGAGCCCCTACGTGGTAGCAACCATTGCACAATGTGGTTCAGGTTGGATATGGATAGGGGAAGCATCCCCACTAAGACCAAAATCCTAGATTTCAAGAAGGTGGACTTCAGGAAAATGGGCAAGGTGATAAAGAGGCACCTGGAGGGTGCCAGAGTGGATATGGGGGTGGAGCAAAAATGGTTAATCAGGGTCGGCCCATCAGCACAGCGGTAACGCTACCATTCATGACACCGGGGAATGGGCTTGGGTAGTTGGGAGCAGGCCGGGGGGGGTGGAGGAGGCATGAGCATCTCAGCAGTCACTGGCCTCCACCAGGGGGGTTTAGGGTTCCGTCCTCTGTTGCAATACTGCCACCTGGATGACCATGAGTGGTAGTGTGGCTGGTATGCGGATGGTAGGGCAGGGACGACGCTGACGTCGACAGGCGGACATGTCCACGGATGCATGCAGGGGTCACACTGATGTCAATGTAGGTGACCTCCTCGGGGGTTGAAACAAAGGAAAATGGTCCTGGCACCTCCGTGATGATGGCTCACTGGAGCTCCTTGGGCCTCCATCGCTCGCCAGATCATGGTACTCGCCTGACGAGATGAAGAATGTTGGTGACTGATCCTGCCCTTACCCTGTCTGGGTGGCATAGCCAGAGCTTACTGGAGGTGAGTGACCATGATGGGGGGGGGGGGGCTGCCTGTGGAGCCTGAGTGGAGGAGCCAGTGTGAAGGGGGCATACAAAGAAATAAATAAGTAAATGGCCCATCAAAGAAGAAATACTGGCTGCCAAAGAGAAGTGTATTATGCTCAAGGTGAAAAACTCAAGGGGCAAAGCACCCAGCTAGTTCAACTCGGAGGCTGCTCAGGAGGTGAGAGAAAATAGGTCAGCCTACAGGAGATACAGAAAGACAGAGAGGAACATAGGGAAAACTACCTAAGGTTGGCCAAAGTGGCAAGCAAGGTAGTGTGGCACGCAAAGGCACAAAAAGAACTACAGATAGCTGAGGGAATCAAAAAGAGAGAGAGAGAGGCCTTTTTCACTAAATAAGCGACAAGAAAGACAGGATTGTCAGGCTTAGGAAAGGGGATGAATGGGTAGAGAACAGGGGAAAGGCTGAGGTGCTGAACAAATATTTCTGCTCCGTCTTCACCAAGGAAAAAGACAGACTGGTGCCTACAAGGGGGGGAAGGGGGACGGATGTGGTCACAGAGGAGGAGGACAGAGCGAGGAAGGGGCTGCTAGCACTGAAGGTGGACAAATCACCAGGCCTGGATGGCATACATTCAAGGGTACTGAGAGAGCTGGCAGGTGAGCTTGTGAGGCCGTTAATGGGCCTGTTCAATAGTTCCCTGGAAACAGGTGTGGTGCTGCAGAATTGGAGAATGGCACATGAAGTGCCCCTCCATAAGAACAGTGCCAGGGGATGTCCAAGGTAATTACTGACCGGTCAGTCTGACTTCAATCATGTGCAAGCTAATGGAGACCATACTTAAAGAGCAGCTCTTTATTATAATAAAAAGCTTAAAAACACTAGATTTACACTAATTGTTTTAACTATTATTTTCCAGATTTTTTTTTTACTTTCCCCTGCTTTGATCTATTAAACGTTGTAGATGATGCAGCAATTATTTCACTGAGTCTCTCAAACTGTACCCGACTTCCTGCTAACCACACAATGACTGTTTGTGACATAACAGTCTGTTGTCATGATAAGCACTATGATGTCATAGACAAGGACACTGTGAGGTTAACAGGGGAGAGGCAAATGTTTTCTATACAGACTTTTTAGCTGGACCACCATGATGTGCTTTAAGTCTTGGAAAGGGACACTGCAAATGAAGAAAACTTATTCTGTAGTAAATTGTAATAGCTGAAACATCTTATTTATGAAAACATATGCTGAACTGCAGAGTTGCTCTTTAAGGAAAGGTTGATAGGGTATCTAGAGGAAAAAGGTCTCCAGGATGAGAGGCAGCATGGGTTTGTGGGAAGGAGATTGTGTCAAACGAATCTTATTTGACTTCTTTGACTGGGTCACTAAGGCAGTGGACATCCTTTATCTGGACTTTAGCAAGGCCTTTGATTCTGCACCCCACAAGAGATTATCAGGAAGCTGGAGGATCTGTAGAAAACTGACTGAATGACAAAACCCAGAGGGTTGTGGTTGGGGGAGTTTTCTAGCACTAGGGAAGTCACCAGCAGGGTCCCGCAGGGCTCAGTGCTGGGGCCAGTGTTGATCAATGTTTTCATCAATGGCATGGGGGGGCATCAAGAACAAAATGTACCTATTTGGGGATGACACTAAATTCTGTGGGAGGATGGACATAGAGGAAGGGATACAAGATCTGCAGGAATACCTGTGTAAACTTGAGAAGTGATCAGGGATTTGGCAGCTTGGCTGCAATGCCAAGAAATACAAAGTTATGCACACTGGAGCCTGGAATCTAAGTATCGAATACCACCTGGGAGGGATCCAGGTCGCAGCAGTGGAGGAGAAAGATCTAGGACTGCTGATCACTAGTGACCTGAAGCACTCCACGCAGTGCAAAAAAAACCCGCAAACCAAACAAGATGCTGGGGTGTATATCCAGAGGAATCAGCAGTAGACAAAGGGACGTCACCAGAAAAGGCAGACAGGATGTCACACTGCCCTTTTTTCACATCTAGAGTATGGCGTAAGATACTGGTGTCCACACCTTAAAAAATACATCAACCTGCTGAAGCCTGTCCAGAAGAGGGCAACAGAGATGACTGCAGATCAGCATGATAAAACATATGAAGAGAGATTGTGAGCCCTGAATATGTATTCCCTGGAGGACAGGAGGGAGAGAGGAGACATGATACAGACCTTCAAGTACTTGAAGGGAACAAATAGTGTGGATAAGGAGAGTCTCTTCAAACTAAGTGGAAGCCGAACCACAAGGCTGTTCTTCACGGAAAGAGTGGTGGCCAGTTGGAATATGCTGCCGGTGGAAGTGGTCTCGATGAAGTCAGTGAGCAGCTTCGAGAAGGGCTGGGATAGGCATAAGGGGGAAAATATGCGGCTTGGGGGAGGTAGATGGAGAGGAGGGTGGACCAAGGAGAGAGAGGCAAGGTCAGTAGTGTAAGCTAAGGACCCTGCAATATAAGCAGACTGGAGAGACCAAATGGCTTCTTCTGCTGGCTTATTCATATGTTTTGTAGTCCACACAGTACCAGTATTTAATCAAAATATTTACAGTACTGAGAGGTTCCACATAAGTACTTCCACCTTTGCCTTCCTATTTTCCTCTATGACCGGCTGTTACTTTTCCTACACTGTATCTCCTGGATTGGTGGACCACAATGAGCACCAGTTTCTTTTCTCAGTAATAGCCCAGCAAAGTGTCATATAAAGCAACAAGCTTGTTTGATCATGGATCAAATAATGGTGCATACAATACACCTGGTTGTTCAGCAGTCGGGTATCCACTACAGATAACTGGATGAGACAACCATTACAGTCGGAAGAAACATATCCGAAAGCAGGAAAATACAGAAGCAGTTTTAAATAAATAAAAACACTCTCCTACTCTTTTTGAGAAGTGCCATGGGATCTTTAACGTCTAACTGAACAACCACCAGAAAAGGCAGACAGGACTTCAGTTTAATGTCTCATCCGAAGTGCTCCCTACAGAATAAGAGTGTCTCATGTTCAGGGAGAACTGTGATTAGTCAAGAGCGCTACCTTAGTCTCTAATGGCCATATGGACTACAGCATGGACTGGCTGCAGATGAGTTTTTTTTTTATCTTCATGAGCTACGAATGGACTGTCTAACATCACGAGTGGCGGAGTGAAGTGGAGCCATGAATGTAATAATACATGTCCATTCATAACAAGTGAAAATAGAAAAATGTATTCACAGCAAAAACCATGTCATATTTGATTTATACAATGTGGGTGATGATTCTTTGTACTGTACAGATTATTTTATTTCTCTGCATGGAGATTCCAAATGTAAAAAGTCAGGTTCAAATGAAAATAAATCACATATCTTCAAGTGGAACACTTCACTTAAAATAAAAAAAACAGTTCACACACTTTACAAACTCACCTCCATTGTATAAGTAAGAAATAATGCATGATAGCGTGTGTAATTAAGGGTCAATAATCACATGCCTCTTGAGTGTGTAGTTGGCATGAGGACCTTGTGTTAAGTGCCTTTAAACACATGACAGAGAAGTGGGATTACTGACCATAAATACACAACCCTGAAATGTCTTACTGCACTTATAAAATGTAACTACTAAAAAACTGTAAACTGTGCTCATGCAAGGCTGAGAACTGTGGTGGACTAGGCAGAACAACGAGAAAATGGGCCCCCATCTGACCAGATGACAAGTGTCAGCTCCTGCCACCACGAAACCCCGGAGTCAGCCCGGACCAGCCCCACAGCCCTGGGATGTGAAGTTGGCCGGTAAGGCACTCCCCCCCCCAGAAGAGAGGAACCATCACGACACAGGGATACATCAGGCTACCCTAGTAAGCTGCAACTGGGGCTGGTGGATGGCGGTGGGGTTCGGGAGGGCGGGGAGCTTGGCACCCCGAAGGAGTGGCTAGACAGGGATGCCAGGGGAGGCGCATAAATAGAAAATACAAAAAAAACTGTAAACAGCACACATGTAAATATTCATCATATTTAAGAAAAATGCTATTTTTAGCAGAAATGTTTCCAGAAGAAAACAACAGTCTCTAAACATCATGTAGACAGATGGGGTGTAGTCATCTATGTTATGTTGCACTTTCCCTATCAACGCCATAGAGATTCTCCACAGGCACTTTGGAGAGGTATGACAGAAAGGAGTTTGTCTCTAGATGTTTTGATTGATTGACAGCAAGAGTAAGCAACAAGAGAAAAACATTTTTAAAACAACTCCTAACAGCAGCTTGGCAAGGTGCAAGGTTTTTGATTCGAGTACCTTGGAGCTTCATGAAACAGTATGAGGGGCTGTTTGCGGAGCGAGTTTAGGTTCACTTTTTTGTTGTTGGAGGCCAGCAGTGCCACTTCTGTAAAGCATTTGCAAGTTTACAGAGATGCCATGTACAGGGGAGGCTTTTACGAAGCCAGAGTGAGTGAATGAGAGTGAGAGAGAGAGAGAGAGAGAGAGAGAAAGAAGAGCAGCTTGGCAGTTGGCAAAGCAAATAGTTTTTATTTTGGAGAGATGACAGTTGCCATATATGATGCATGGTGCTTCTTGAGAAGAAAATATGACTACCATTTCAGTTTATATTGGTTGTTAGGCGTGTAATTACATGTGTGTAAACTGGTTGGCATGGTGGCTGGAACTACTGTACAACCACTGTAATTTGGGGTGGGGGGGGCGACAATTACACAGGTTTGAGTGGTTCTCAGCCAAAGAGAACACTTTTAATTTTCTTACACATTTCACAAAACAAGCTGCCCTACGAAAAACACGTTGACGTGCTAGTTCAGTTCTCTAAACTAAAGGCAAAACTAGGTTTCTTCTACCATAACAAATTTTGATTCAATTTTAAAGCTAGGATGCAATTAGTGTAAAACTTCTTATGGTGCTTGACAATAGAGATGTCAAACTGCTGCAAAATCTTGTCTTGCTAAACTTGCTTTGTTATACAGTACTATAGTGTGATTAGGTTTATTACAGGAACGCCATACCAGATACATAATACTGACCAATATTTTCCGCGGAATTGGCCCTCTTTAGCCAAAAGGCAATTTCAGCACTTTTGAGTCTTTTTACATCAGTATATGGTTGTGTTGGGAAACGCTCTAATGTACATACAGTATCTTATAGACACTAGGCCCCCTGAATACCATCCTGGTGCTCTAACCACTGAGCTACAGGCGCACATGGTTGGACCTGGGGTTCCTGGACACACTTCATTCTGTGGTACTGCATATCCTGTAACTAGGAACAATCAAGATGACAATTTGATCTTTTTTGGTGCAGTATTAGCCACTGCTAAGTACTTTAAAATCACAAACTGTAGTGAGAAAGAAATAATGTGACCTACTGGGAGTTGAACCCAGGCCCTACGGAGTACTGGCCCTGAGCTACAGACTCACATAGTTAGACCTGGGGTTCCCGGACACACTTCCTTTTTCTGGCACTGCATATCCCGTAACTAGGAGTAAATCACAAATTGTAGTGAGAGAAAAAAATGTGACCTACTGGGAAAATGAACCCAGGCCCCCACAATACCTTCCCAGCGGTCCAACTGCTGAGCTACAGGCTCACATGGTTGGAACTGGGGATCCTCGACACAGTTCCTTTCCCTGGTATTGCATCTCTTACAGACATAATCTCTCTCTCTCTCTCTGTCCCCTGTTGCTTACTGGTTGGGTTCAGACTTACTACTACTTCAAGAATACAAAATCTAGATGTGGTCTGAAATCTAACCAGCTTTTAATATGCTTTCTGAAAATACAGATGTATGAATGACAAGCATGCACCTGGTACAACTCAAATATCTCACAACTTCAGCACTCGACCCACACTCCCTGGTTTTCACATTTCCAGGAGGAACCCCTGTTAAGCAAAGAAATGCTATACATTGACCACCCCTGAGTGTAGTGTACAAGGTAATTAACATCAACACTATATGCAATAAACCACAGAGAAATGTAGCCTAGCCATATGGAAGACATTTTTGCTAAGCATGAAACTCTACTCTGTGTGCGATTATAACTCTTAATTTATGCATTTTAACATTTTTAAAATATTATTCTTCAAGTCTGAAACCCTATAAAAGTTTACAAGAAAAAAAAATACAGCAAGCTAAACTGCTTCAGTAGCTATGATAACTTTTGAACAATTTTATTTTTCCATTTTCCTTTTATTTCATGTTTATTTGTGATGAGGATGTACACATTGACTGTTAGGCAAGGCAAGGCAAAGTTTATTTATATGGCACCCAATCCTGGAGGCTCTGGGTACCTTACATAAAACAAGCAGGGTAATTAAATAAAAGATATACATCATAAATAAAACACATCAGATAAATAATAAAATCTTCAGATACAGGAATTCGCATTTGGCCTAGTAGTTTCTTAGAGCTGGTCAAATAGGTTGAGTGGGGAAAGCCATAGAAAACAAGTAGGCCTTCAAACCGCTCTTAAACCCCTCGACCGACAGGGCCTCCCTGAGAACAGCTGGAAGAGAGTTTCATAAGACCAGTCCACCGACACTGAAGGCCCGGTTGCCGGAAGTTCTAAGCCTGGTCCTAGGAACTTCAAGGAGGCCCCTGGTTGAGGAGCGGAGGGAGTGGGCTGAGGTGGCAGGTGTCAGGAGATCAGCCAGGTAGCCATGGCCAAGTCCGTGTACGGCCTTATAAGTGAGTAAACTCACCTTAAAGATAACTCTCCACCTGACTAGAAGCCAGTGCAGAGCAAGCAACACCAGGGTCACATGGGTGGACCTAGAAAGGCCAGTCAGCAACCTGCCAGCTGCGTTCTGCACCAACTGCAACTAGCGAAGGGTATGTCTAGAGACCCCGAAGTAAAGAGCATTACAGTAATCCAGCCTGGATGTCACAAAGGCATGTACCAGTGTGGGCAGGTCCTCAGGCAGAACTAGGGGTTTGATTCTGGCAATGTTCCTCCAGTGACAGAAACCACTTTGGACAAAAGCAGACACCTGTGCTTCAAGTGTCAGTCTGTCATCCAGGACCACGCCAAGATCTCGCACCACAGAGGAAGTCATCAACGGTGTAGATCCCAGGAATAAACCAGTGACCACGTTGGAGGCACTCCCATCACACCCTCATCCCAGCTCAATCCCTAGGACCTCTGTCTTGTCCAGGTTCAGTCATAACCAGCTGAAGGACATCCAATCATTGATCTCGGCCAGGCAGCTGTTAAGCACGATGTTCCAGGGGCAAAGGACAAATACAACTGGGTATCATCTGCATAACAGTGAAAACCCACACTGTACTGCCTAATGAGCTCACCTGGGGTCAGCATATACACTGTAAATAACATCGACGACAAGATCGACCCCTGAGGTACTCCACATGGCAGAAGCTTCAGGGGGAGGAGAAATTCCCCATCACCACCTGCTGCTTCCTGCCAGAGAGACAGGACTCAAACCAGCTGATGACTGTGCCGGTGAATTACACAGTACTCTCTAAGGCGATCAAGAATAACAATGTGATGTAGCGTCAAAAGCTAACAAGAGATCAAGGAGAACAAGAAATGACCAGTCTCCTTGATCTCTAGACCTGTGGAGGTCATTGTGCACCCTGACTAATGCCGTTTTGGTGCTGTGCATGGCTCTGAAACCTGACTGCAGTGGCTCATAGATGTCAAAGGCCATGAGGTGCATCTCGAGCTGCTGCACCACAATTTTCTCAACAACCCTACCCAAAAAGGGTAGGTTGGAGATTGGACGGTAATTCGCCAGAATATCTGGGTCGAAAGACGGCTTTTTTAGCTCATTTTCAATTTGGCCCTATGTATGTGTGTAATCCCCTTCACTACGAAACACAGATAACACTTGTAAGGGCCCCTTTCTTCACTTTTGGCAGCACAGTTGGCATCTGGCAATAGATAGTCCACACACTCCTCTGGCTTGGTCTCGGGAGGAAGGGGCACACAAAAAACATTTGTATTATTACTGGGAACTGGGGTGGGCCATGGCACTAGGAGCAACAAGAAATCACAGTCTCACTCACAGATAAATGTCCACAGGCAGAAATACAGCCAAGTATTAAGTTTTATTCTGACTAGATGGACAGACCACTGGGCTGCGGGTGCAGAAACAGGTACAACAAAGTGCACAAAATCCACAGTAGTGCTTTACTACTTGTTCAAATCCCACCCCACACACACTTTAGAGGGTGACATATCAACTTTCCCACCCATCTCCCTTCTGGGATATGGACACAGGATAGAGCTTGTCCAGAATAAAAATTAACAACAGATTTTACATTTCTCAGGGGTGAACAACTCCAGGCTCCCCCAATTACTAAAGTCCTAGAATCTTTTATAAGACAGTGCATGTCCTCCAAACTGTGTTAAACAGTTCCATATGAAATCCATCCCAAAACGAGAAACAGCTTTCTCCTCATAATACAGTCAGTATCAAGTTAGTTCCAAACTCTGGATAGAGGGGGCATCTCTTTTCCAAAACAGATTCATAACTGTAAAGGTATCATCTGAGAGTTCTAAACAGTTCTCAAACAGTTCATGGAGTGAAATGATCCCAAAGGCAGGAATTCCCTGAGACAGAGAGATAGGGAAGAACCTGGCCATTCCCAAACACTCGGCATCACTTTCCCATTCAAAGTCTCTCAACAATGGCGGATATCCCCAGAAGTTACTCACCATTATAGGAACCATGGGCCAGATATTCAAAGCTTTGCACGGTCCGCAAACAGCTTGCGCGGGTTTAACGCGTGATTAGCGCGAGACTGCCATATTCAAAAGGCCACATATAGGCGGGCAAAGTGCATTAGCGTCGAGCAAACCATAATTATATGCAAGGGGCAAAGTGAACATGAATACAAGCGCTATGAGATATTCATCAAGTAGCGCCGCGCTAAGGTGTTTAGCGCAACATAGTGTGACCCTTAGCTCGGAACAAATTACCACCCAGGAAAAGCTGGTCTTAACCCTGGGCAAACAGCTTTGCATGTCATTGGTGCATAGCGCGGTGTTTTTGTGGGATTAGCGCGGCTTGCTCGACCCTAATATTACAGCATGACACTTAGAAAATGCCTGACATGGAGGACATATGCTGCTCACTGCTGGCACCACCATGATGCCAGCAGCTGCCACCAGTCCCAGCCAAGCACAGACAGTAAGGGGGGGATCCGACCCACAGGGGACAAAGGTAGTGTGGCCATACAGCACACACCTGCAGACCTTACGTCTGTGGTGACCAACAGCTGCCAGCACACACATGCAGCACTGTGGGCATGGCAGACATTAAGGGGAGGGTGTACGGGTGGGCAGACCTCACCACAGCCCAGGTGTGGCCACATGGCTGGGTCACATCATGCAGTGCATATGGGCCAGTAGTGGGAATACCCCACCACCTGAGTGCCTGTCAGAGCATACATATCCCCCCCAGTCACATACCGCACAAGTGTACAGAAGCCACAGCACACACAGTCGGCCATGCAAATGTCACTGTGAGCATCCCATGACACAGGTGCAGCATTTGTGGAGCACACAGCAGTGAAACAGTACTGTCCACCTTCAGTGATCACCTGCATGCTGGGCCTGTCACTCTGTACAGTGCAGTGGTCATCACTGCCCTACATACCATAGGCATTGCTGTGTCCCGCACACTACCAGCCCCCTTGCTACTGTAGCATGGTCTACAGTGTGACAGTTGCATAAAGCACCACCACCACCTGTGCCTATGCTGTGTTCTCCCTTGGCGCACACAATGCTTTGCTATACTGCATACAAGTAGCCTGCAGCAACCATCAGGCACTGTCAGACTGACCTACAGGCGGACCTGCGGCCAGACCTGGCCAGCCCCTGTACTTCCAGCCTGACCTACAGGTGGAGCTGTGGGACCCTGCAGTAACACTGGGCAAACTGCATGCAAATCAGGGAATGATGAGATGCTAATCTGGCTGTTTGCCCAGAGACTACCTAAGTAAGCTTATTTGCATGTCACTTTTGAATATGGCAAATCTTAGCACCGGGCTAACAGCTTAACTCCACGCTTAGCACAGCGCTAACGGTTCGGGGGTATTTATACAGTTTTGATCACTGTTCTTTCATATCTGCTGCTGTACTGGGTCCACGCATCTGCTGGCATGCACATGGGCCACATAGTTCATCTCTACCGGCCCTCACATCGCTGTGCACTGTGTTGATGTTATGGTTTGCACTTCCTGGTTGCTATATTCAGTGCTGTCTTATTCCAGGGCTACGTTTGCCCTGCACGCCCAGCCCAGTTGGCACGGCCTCATTCCAAGCCATATTCAGAAGCTGTTTGCCCCGGGCTATTCCTTTTGAATATAGCTTGCTTTGTGCTCCAGACTAAGTTTGTCTGCCAGGCAGTGTTAACTTATCCAAGGGGCAAAGCTTTGAATATCTGGCCCCATATCTCTTCAGGATTCTTCGCCCCTTCAGGGGCACTGCAATAGAGAAGGCTGCTACCATGACTCGACACAGTCTCTCTTTGAAACAACTGGGTCTGGAAGGGTCAGAAGAGAGGCGTCACCTCCCCTGTGGCTCACCCTCAGTCAGTACCCCAAGCGGACTGAACTGCTCTGAGGCAGAAAACTGACTGCACAGCAACATTCTAATGTGACTTATGCTGCTGCGAGAGCCACTCCCACTTGGAACCTCTACCAGAATAACTGACAGAAGCTGCCAAGGAAGCCCTGGAAAGTTAACTCTTTGCTGCCCAGAATGCATACCTAAAATCCCACAAACTACCAAGGCCCTAGTAACTCAAGGGGGAACCCGGGGGTACATGTACAAAAAGTTACAATCAACAAATACAAGAAAAAAGAAAAAATAACTTCTATACAACTTATGTAAACATTCAACTTCAAGCCTTTACAAGGAGTTCCATTGAGCCAGTTAGCACACAACAAGTTTGAGTTATAACAATTAGTGGTGCTTGGATAATGCTTCTGTGGATCTGACTACACCACCACATCTGACCTTGGATAGATGGATCCGATGGCTGGACACCTGGATCCCATAGTCGTATCCATCAGATCCTCACTGGATCCGCAGATATCTTGAATACTAACTGTGGATCATAAAGAGTCAGATCCCTGGTCAGGTATCTATACTATCCAAGGCCATCCAAAATCTGTCCAAAATGATGGTACCCAATGGTACACAACCTGGTAGGATACTATCTGAACAACACTAATAATAACAATAGTACACATAGTACAGCAGAATTCAGTACAACTGGCAATCTTTGTTTCCTAGGAACTCCTTTTGGTTAGTATGGCGATGCACTGGGAGCCAATGTCACAAAGTCCACACCACTGGTAAAGTATGCTTGCTTTCACTGTAGTTAGCCAGAAGACAGACACAGGGATCCAATTCCCAGCACGATCGACCCATCACCTTTAACTAGAACAACTACTGCTCCCTTTAACTAGAATAACAATGATTGCGTAAAACTAACTAATAAAACTAAGATTTTAAACTATTTCATTAAAATATGGACCATGCAGAAAATTATATATTTAGGCCCAGATATTCAAAAGGGTTGCGCATGGCGCAACAGCGTTGCACCATTCACAACCCACTGATGTGCCCCGGCGCGATATTCAAAAGGGAAAAGTGTGTGGCACAAATCCCAATGCGCCAGAGCGCATCAGTAATGTATGCAGGCACAGGTGGGGGGGCGTTGCCATGCATAACCTGCACAGCCCAATATTCAGCCCGGGATGTGCAGAGCCATGCATGTGCAACCCCTACCTGCGCCCTGTGGGTGGCCATCCGAGTTCCGGCTGCACCTGGTGGCGCCCCCCCCATGCCCGATCGCGGACATTTGTAAAAGAAGACGTCGTCCAATATCCCTGGTGGTCCAGTGGACCGCACTCTGCCCGATCGCGGGCATCTGTTGTAATAAAAGACACCCCCCGTCCAATATCCCGCTTTCTGCCCAATCGCGGGCATCTGTTGTAATAAAAGAACCCCCCCCCCGTCCAATATCCCTGGTGGTCCAGTGGGCCGCACTCGCCCGATCGCGGGCATCTGTTGTAATAAAAGAAACACCTCCGCCCAATATCCACTTTCTGCCCGATCGCAGGGCTTCTGTTGTAATAAAGAATCCTTCCTCGTCTAATATCCTTGATGGTTCAGTGGATCATACTTCGTCTCGATCGCGGCATCTGTTGTAATAAAGAAACCCCCATCCAATATCCATGGTGGTCTAGTGGTACCCCGCACCTGCCCACTGAGCCCCACCACCCTGCCCCGGTCAGCCGGTGGGTGGCAGCAACCCATCCGCTCAGCCCGCCTGTTACCTGACAGCTCGAGCCACACATTGACAGCGTAGCCAACGGGCGGCAGCCCATGCCGACATTCGATATGTGAATGAATCACATATCTGAATGTGTAGACGGTATGGTTGCATGCCCATTGGCTCACGCTGTACCAATGGTGTGCAGCCCCACCGAGCTGTCCGCCGGGTGGTGGTGGGATGCCCGCCCGCCGCTGACCGGGGAGCAGGGTGATGGGGCTCAGTGGGCGGGTACCACTAGACCACCAGGATATGGGATGGGGTTTATTTTATTACAACAGATGCCCACGATCGGGCAGAGTGCGGTCCACTGAACCATCAGGGATATTGGACGGGGGTTCTTTTATTACAACAGATGCCCGTGATCGGGCAGAAAGCGGTCCACTGGACCACCAGAGATATAGGACGAGGAATTTATTTTAAACATATGGCTGCGATCGGGCTGCAGGGGGCGTCGGTCCCCGACGGCTGCTGCCTGGCAGGGCGCCAGGTGCAAGTCGTCGGGGATTGGCGCACCTGCATGCATATGGGATGCAAATGGAGCCATAATGACATGCAAATGGCCCCATGTGCGCCTTGCATAAATTATGGCCCCATTTGCATGTCACCTTTTGAATATCGCGAGTGCTGTGAATGGCGCAATGGCACTTGGCGCTTAGCGCATCTCCATGCTCCACTTGGCCATTCTTGGCGCTGGTGCAGTGCCACTGCACCATGTACAGTGGGGTGGTTAGGTGCGATATTCAAAGCTGCTGAGCCATGGCGCAGCTCCTTTGAATATCACTTAGTCCACACCCTTGCGCAGCTAAGCTGAGCTGCGCCCAAGCTTGCGCCACAGCCTGGCACAGTTTGAATATCTGGGCCATATTATGTATATATATTTATTATAGTGGCACAGTAGGGTCGCTATAATTAGGGTTGAGTAGGCAGTTTAATGTTAAACCTCAACTGTTACGCTTTAATAACTCTGCAACCGTTCAACAGATTTGCACAAAATTTGGTATGTGCTGTCCTGTGGGGTAGATCTCGACATACCAGGTTTAGTTTCGATCGGATTTGCGAATTTTGCAATGCATGTAGTAAAAAAAACAATAAAATTTGCCTTTTTTGGCTGTTTTTTCCTCATTGTGCTGTGGCCACACCATTTGGAATTGTGGTCTGAACATTAAGGGTAGAAAGAGCTTGCCCCAAAAAACAGGCCAGCATTGGTTTGGTGAAAAAATATCAATCCATTCCAAAATTATCCAATTGTGAAATGCTGGGTTCTGAGCATGCTCAGTTCAGTCTTTTGGATAGCTGCATGGTACGAAAAAGGATTCTGGCCTGTCAAAAAGGGATTTTGACAGCTCACAAAAAGGAATCCTTAGAATCCTCTTCGCCAGGAAAAATCCTTTTGTCAGTCACATCTTGGTTTTTGTTCTTTTTTACCCAAACAAAATGTTATAACTTTTCCCAGGGATGCCTCTGGAGACATCCAAGTATGTATTTTGTTCATGTAGATGTCCTTTACTTTTCTGTGCCTTTGCCTTACTTCTATGTGGCTTCAGAATGCTTATTTTTTTTTAAAAATCCTTTTCGACTCCTTCCGTTCCTTTTAGCCGATGCAGTATTCTGTCGTCTGCTGAAAAGGAAATTTGTTTTGTGAAAGGATTACCGGCAGGGCCATCAGGTCTGACAACTCCCATCCCTTTTCATGAGCTGTCAAAATCCCTTTTCGTCAGCCGATTCCCTTTTCGCAAGGTGTCAAAATCCTTTTTTATATCGCGAAAAAGGATTAGGGCTTCTCAGACCAGCTGGCCCTGCCGGTAATCCTTTTTCATCAGATGAATTCCCTTTTTGCGAGGTGTCAAAATTCTTTTTCGCATCACAAAAGGGGATTATGACAGCTCACAAAATGGGATGGCCGGCAGGGCCCTCTGGTCTGCTAACTCCTAATCCTTTTTCGCATGACGAAAAAGGATTCTGACAATCCACGAAAAAGGCACTGACTGACCAAAAAGGATTAGGACAGCTTACGAAATGGGATTTTAAAAATTGATCCCATTTCATCAGCTGTCCAAAGTCTTTTTCGTCATGCGAAAAAGGATTAGGACGTCTGGGACCAGATGACCCTGTCCTCAATCCTTTTTTGCCAGATGAATTTTTCGCGAGCCGTCAAAATGCAAAAAAGGACTTTGACATCTCACGAAAAAGGATATTTAAAATTTACTGTTTCTTTGTCACTTCACTGCAAAGAAACAGGACTTTCGGGCTGAAATTTGCAGGGTACAAAGGGCCTGCCCCACAGATGTGAATTTTGCTGTTTGGTAATAAAATTTATATTTTTTCTATACTTATAACATACCGAAATTTAGAAATTTCCCATAGGATAATATTGTGGCAGGCGAAGTAGCTTTCAGTGGCTATATCTCGAAAATGCTTCTCGATATGGATTTTTTGCTAAATGCAGCTTAGTACACTTTTAGGTTGCTAGGCCTTGATTATAATAGCGGTGGAATGTTTCCCAATGTCCCTATGGTTACTGTGATATTGTGCCATTTGCAGCACAAGGGTTACTTGGAATGTCTGTAGCCCTGTGCTCTGACTCTACAATTATGGAGAGATGGGAGTGCAGGGACCTCTGGGCCCTGTGCTGCCACATATGGATACCAATATGCAGTAATGGGAATGCAGGGCCCTCCATTATGCAGTAATGCACTAATGGGACCAGATAGGAGGGTTACTTACAATGTCTCTACTCTTATGGATGGATGGGCCCTGCACTCACACATATGGATACCATTATGCAGTAATGGGAATGCAGGGCCCCACAGGGAGATGAGGGTTAATTACATTGTCTCTACACTTATGATTAGATAGAAGTGCAGGACCCCACATGGAAATCAGAGACAATTACAATATGCATGCATGGGAGCCACAACACACTATAGACTGAGGGGAGCACAGGGCCCCACGACCATCTAAGGGTAAGAGTACACTTTTTTTTTTTTAATATTACGGTATTTTATTTCATTTTTTTTTACATTATTTTGTGTTCTCTGGTCACCCTGCCCCTGATGGAGCTTCAACCCCAAACCCCACACGTTAACCCACCATGCCCAGGCTTACCCCCTGGGTGGAGTCACCGGGCAGGTGCCCCCTCCCCACAGACAATGTTAGCTGGCCCTGGCTTACCCTCCAGGGTGGGGCCACGGGAGTGGGGCCCCCCCAGTGGACACTGGTGGCCTGTGGGAATGGCGGTGGAGTGGGGGCATCATGGTCGGGGAATCAGAGAGATTTATTTATTCTCTTGGGAGCGGGGATGTGCAATGACATCCTGCATCCGCCCGGCCCCCAGCAGGTTTTGGTGCCGATATGATGGGACTCCCCAGCCTCCACCAGAGGTCCACAGGTGTCTCGGACACACTACCCCCAGAGAAGGAGAGCAGTCTGTAAGATGCTCAATCCTTCTCCCCCCAGCCGGCCCTCCGACATCCCGAGTCCATGTTCTGAACCCGGGTCATTGGCGTTGCAGCCAGACACTCTGCCTCTGTGTCGGCAGGCTGGCATAAGATTACACTTTCTCAAAAAATAAGGAAATTTATTGCAAAAAACTTCATTAATGCATCAGTTAAGGTTAAAGCAACAAAAGTACGTAAATGAGGCGTTAAGGTTTCCAACCCTAACACCCTCCCACCCAACCCTACCACCTCACCCTCCACAGACCAACAGGCGTCGGGGTGTGCCTTAAGGTCATCAACCCTAACACTCACCCCACTCTCTTATGCTGTACCATGCTAGCTTCCTTACACATGGAATGGGGTGAAATTTGACCTTGTCTGATCCAGGGTAGGGGTGTGCATCAGGGTTGACAACACCAAGTAAGACCCCATCACTGATTCGTCAATGCTCCAGGGACCCAAATACCTAATGTTCTTGCATTTCTCGTCTTTGTACGCTTTGCATTTTTACAACCCTAATGTTTGCATTAACACAGTTTTTGCAAATAATTTCCATTCTTTTTGTGATAGTTGAACTGTATCCTCATTTATGCAGGTCCCTTTGGGATATGTGCAAAATGAGCTAAATACAATATTGGAGACAGTCATGATGCAGTGCATGGGGCCAGCAGACCCTGGCACACATCTCGATACCCTGTGGGTGAGGTTCCCTGACCCACCATGGGGTGTGGTATCTGCGCCAAAACACTGCTACATCCCTACCCAGGCTATGACTGGTGCTGCAGCAGCTTCCCCATCAGCCTTGTCCTAGTAAACCAGCTCAATGAATTCACACCTGAACTCAGCTCACTGGCACGGTAAGGCAGCGTGTTCCCCAGAGGTGCAACGAACATCCCTGCAATCAATATTACTTAATAAATGCTTTGTTTTTTAATATTTTGACCCCAAACATTCAACATATTCTTCTTTTGACCCCATCTCATAAACCCCATAGGTGAACATTTTTGAATCTGTGCTTAAAAGCCATTCTACTACACAGGTGCGAAAACATGTTTCGGACATGATGTGAAAAATGACAGCTATACTGTTCATGAGGTGGTGTGAAAAAATGGTATGTTGAAAATCTGGAGTCAAAATATTGTAAATTTCCAAAATTATGCACCTGCGTAGAAACTGCGCAATGCATGCTCATAATGTGGCCATTTTTAGGTTTGTTTGGGCCAAATTTTCAACATGGGCTTTCTGGGACCCACCTCACCTAACACTGGCACTGTCATTTTGTTAATCGTCCCGAAGGTGATTCCGCTTAGCGACCGTGCCATTCCACATCACAAGTGCGAAAACACGTTTCAGACAGGATGTGAAAGATAACAGCTGTACTATTAATGAGGTAGTGTAAAAAAATCGGTATGTGGAAAATCTGGAGTCAAAATATTGTAAATTATCAAAGTTATGCGCCCACGTAGAAACTATGCAATGCACGCTCATAACGCAGCTATTTTTTTGAATTTTTTCACCAAATTTTCAACATGGGCTTTTTGGGACCCCACCTCATGAACACTGGACCTGTCATTTCATTAATTGTTCCCTAAAGGTGATTCCACCCACGGAATCACCTAGATGGACCAATTAACAAAATGACAGTGCCATTGTTCATGAGGTGGTGTCTTAAAAAGGCCATGTTAAAAATTTGGTGCAAATATACCTAAAAATGGCCAAGCTATCAACATAAGTTCAAAACACCACTGACAGCCATTATACGGCACTTACCTTGATTCTTCAGTTTTGCGGTTCGGCTTTGAAGATTGCAGACATGTCCTGGTCCACAGAAGTTGGCACTGGCCGACCTCCGGAGGTAAGTATGGGGTAAATGGGGGTGTGGGGTGGTGGGTGTCAGTGGGTGGTTTGGGTTGGAGGTATGTTGAAGGCAGCAACAATGACAAGGGACCTTTTCCTTTTTACAGGAAAAATAAAAAGGCGCAGTGGGACTTTTTTTGGTTTCAGGGCAAACATAACAAAAATAAATGAGTGTCCCATACTGCTGGGGGAGGTAAAAGCCGACACGGGATTGGGCCCTCGATGTCGGCAGCGGCACAAATTAATGGGCTGCAAAGGGGGAGCATCTGACACGGGGTGGGCAGGGGTGGCATCCCGTGTTGATAACATTACAAAATAATAATAAATGAAATAAATAATACATATGCTGCCACTGGGGTTTGGGGCCCCCAGCAACAGAGAATAGTTTAATTTAGCCACAGTCAGGCTGGTGGGGCTACTATGACAGTAGCCCTGTCCCTGACTTATCTGAACGAAGCACGACAGCAGCCAGCAATATACGACACAGCTGTCTTTAATAAAGTGAATTGCTATACAACACAACTGTCGTTTATTAGACAGCTGTGTCATATAGTACTTGCAATATATGACACAGCTGTCCTTTATTAAAGACAGCTGTGTCGAATAGTACTTGCATTATACGACACAGCTGTCTTTTATTAAAGACATCTGTGTCACATCGTCTCAACCCCCAGGTAAGTGTAGGTGGTGCGTGTGGGTGGTGGGTGTGCAGTGGGAGGGTCAGGCTGGGGGTAGGGAGACGTCGGTAGACAACAAGGGACAATTTTATTTTTTTCAGATAAAAAAGAAGATGCTGCAGGACTTTTTTTTTCTTTACAGGGAACTTCACTATTTCGAGACGCTGGGGGTGGGCTCCCCAGTGTCACACACTGCTGGGGTGGGGTGTAAATGCCAACATGGGGATCTGGACCCCCGATGTCGACAGTGTTAATTAATCAAGGCACTGTGCACAGGGGAGCATCCGACAACGGGGATAGGCATCCCGATGTCGGCTTAGAATCATGAAAGATAAAGAATAAATAAATTCATTACATAAATAAATAAACGAATACACAGGCCCCCGGTGTGCAGATAAAGTTCAAGGCACAACACAGTCAGGGTGGTGGGGCTACAATGACAGTAGCCCCAAGTCCCTGACTTATGAGTCATGAAAGCAGCAGGGATTGCACTATATGACACAGCTGTCATTTATTAAAGACAGCTGTGTCGTACAATCAGCTGCTTTCACAAAAATTCAGTTATGAATAGAATGCCAATTGTTTGACCTGCGCATGCTCAGAAACTGAACATTTTTATTAAATATTTTAAAAACTACGTAACAGTTGGGCATAATAACCACAAAAGCACACACCTTGGACCAACCTCTATCAAACCTGAGAATTGTATGTTTCAAAGCCTCCAATTTTTAGTTATCAGGTGGCAAAAAAAGTTTTAAAAACTTTCAAAAACGGAGACTTTGGAGGATTTTTGCACCTCTGTAACTTTGCCGGTATACCGTCATAACATCGACTGCAATTGAGCAACTTGAATATGAGCGACTCAGTTACAGCACCTGTTATGTGGGCTACCATGCCAGGTTAGTGATCAGGGTGACAGGAAGAACAGGAGGGAGAGCGGAAGAGGAGGGAGAGTATGTAGGGGGTTATACGGCAGGAGGCTGCCAAGCTCATGTTGTGGGGGAGTGGTGAGGGTGGCAGGCTACAGTGGGAAGGGTGCAGGGTTCGGAGCTGGGGAGGGATACAGATTTTTATTGCCACTCGTGCTCCATAAGCAAATTTTATTTTTGCAAGGTCCCCCCCCCCCAACATAGTCAAATAGTACTTGCATTATGACACAGCTGTCTTTAATAAAAGACAGCTGTGTCGATAATGAAGTATTATTCGACACAGCTGTCTAATAAGCGACAGTTGTGCAATTATGAAGTAGGGAGTGCGGAGGCACAGCCCTCAAGAGAACAACCTCTTCAGTTTCGCTTGTTCTTTCTTTGCTGCGAATGCACATTGCCTTTTGTTTCTCAAGGAGGTAGATTGTTGCTAACGCATATCACTATTACGTATCGCCGTTATGACATTGAACCACTTTGCTTCCCCTGAACTGATCTACATGAACTTTACAAGATCAAGAGATCCTGGCACAGAGACTGTGCTTTCCAAATTTCATGTACATTGGTTGAAAGGGGACAAAGTTACTAAGGCACAAAAAGAACAGGTTACTCACCTGTAACAGTAGTTCTAGGAGTGGTATATGTTGTTCATCCACACACTCTGGTATGTCCCTTCCCCTTTAAATCTGGCCGGAAGTCTTCAAGCTAGCTCCTCCCACCCACCCGGGTGGTAAATACCTCGGTTCCTTCCCATGATGCCAGATCTTAGCCCGCTGGAAACAAGGTTGTGCACCTAAAGTCAGGGAGGTCGGGTGGGGGGGTGCGTGTGGATGAACAACATATACCACTCCTAGAACTACTGTTACAGGTGAGTAACCTGTTCTTCTAGGAGCATGGATATGTTTTTCATCCACACTCTCTGACAGGCTCCAAGCAGTTCTCCAGGAGCAGAAAGGCAAGGCGCACGCCCCTTACTTGGGAAACAGAGATTGGAGAACAGAGGCCCCAAAACCAGCATCCCGGCGTGACTCAAGATCGACGTGGTAGTGGGTAATGAAGCTGTTTTTTGACTTCTAGGTAGCAGCCCGACAGATTTCCTGGATATCGATGTCCCTGGAAGCAGCCACCGATGCAGCAGTATGGCGGGTAGAATGAGCTCTTATCCCTATGGGAGGCTCCTGGCCCGCCAACTCATAGCACAGACCTATGCAAGATGTAATCCACCTTGCAATGGTCCATTTGGCTGCAGGTCTGCCAGAAGCGGCCTCGGCATAGGTAACAAACAGCTGGCGAACCTCTCCCCGAATTTCCACTGTTCTTTCCTTATAATAGGAGAGAGCACATCTCAGGTCCAAGGTATGGAGCCTGCACTCGGTGTCCGAGGTGTAATTAGGGTAGTATACCGGTAGAGTTAACACCTGGTTAAGATGAAACTCTGATACCACCTTCGGAAGGAATTTCGGGTGGGGGGAGCAGGACAACTCTGTCCCTGTGAAAGACCAGATAAGGAGAGTCCACCAAAAGCGTCTGGAGCTCCCCTGTCCTTCTGGCAGACGTGATAGCCACCAGGAAGGCCGTCTTCCACGACAAGTGTGAGAGCTCACACTTGTGCATGGGTTCGAATGGCTTGCCCATAAGCTTTGCCAAAACCAGCAACAGATCCCACGGAGATGGAGGTTCACACACCGGAGGGGATATGTGATCCAGGCCTTTGAATAAACTTCCCGACAAATGTCTCCTGTGCCAATGTCAGCTGACCGGCCTACACCCGGTAAGCAGAAATGGCTGCCAGGTGCACCCTAAGGGTCGATGACCATAGACCCCCTTTGGAGAGAGACCAAAGGTAGTCGAGAATGTTAACCACAGAGCAGGATAAGGGGTCCAGACTCTTATCCTGACACCAAATTGAAAATCTCTTCCATTTGAAGGCGTAACATTTCCAGGTCGATTCCTTACGAGATGCCTCCACCACGGTGTAGACATCCTCGGAAAGACCCAGAGCCTGGAACTCTAGCTGCTCAGGTAGCAGGCTGTGAGGTGCAGGGAATGAACGTCTGGATGGAATACCTTCCCCTGGTTCAGAGATATCAGGTCCGGGCGTGTACAAAGCCACTCCGGGGGCTTGCAGCTGAGGCTGAGGAGATCTGGGTACCAGAACTGGCGCGGCCAATCTGGGGCTACCAGGATCACCTTCGCCTTGTCCCTCCTCACCTTGAGTAACACCTTGTGGATCAAGGGAAGTGGAGGGAAGGCACAGAGGAGGCCTGGGGTCCACGTCCTCAAGAAGCCATCCCCCTGCAGCGAGCCCTGCTGAGGGGGGAGGGCATGGTACAGCCTCAGCTTGGTGTTTTCCCTGGAGGCAAATAGGTCCACCAACAGTTTGCCCCAATGGGAGAACAGACTGTAAGCTACCTCTAGATGGAGAGACCACTCGTGGGATATCTGGCCTATACAGCTGAGGGCATCCGCCAGCTGATTCGAAACTCCTGCCACATGAATGGCTAGGAGATCCACCTCCAACCGGCTTACGAGGGTCCAGATGCAGAGCGCCTCTTTGCACAGCAGATGGGAGTGCATGCCGCCCTGTTTGTTGAGGTAGTACATGGTCTTGGTATTATTCGTCTGGACTTGAACCACTTGACCCCGGAGCTGAGGAGTGAAAGCTGACAGTGCCAGTCTGATTGCTCTGAGCTCCAACAGGATGATGTGGCATCGGGACTCCTTGGGGTCCAGAACCCGTGGGCTCTGTTGTCCCCCATGTGGGTTGCCCAGCCCATGAGAAAGGCATCGGTCGTGAGAACGACCGTCGGCTCGGGGCGGACAAACGGGATCCGTTTCCCCTTCTTGCAACTGGTCTGGGGCGGTCCACCATTTCACAGCGTCCCACATCTTCTGGGTCACAGTGATCAGCTGGTCGAAGTGACCATGGCGCTGAGACCACTGAGTGGCCAGCTCCCATTGGAGGGGGTGCATGTGCCATCTGGCTCAACAGACCACTGAGGTGCACGCTGCCATGTAATCCAGAAGGCGCAGGAAGTTCTGGGCAGGGAGCAAGTGCCCAACCAGAAATGATTGGGCAAAGAGGAAAGAACCTCCGCCCTGTCTGCCGGGAGCCAAGCTCTGGCTTGACCAGAGTCGAGCTCTGCCCCGATGAAGCCCATCACCTGAGAGGGCACGAGTTCCAACTTAGCCTCATTGATCAGGAGGTCTAGCTGGGAGCAGGTTCAAAGAGCCAGATCCCTGCATCTCTCCACCTCCTGGAGGAAGGAACCTGCCAAGAGCCAGTCATCGAGATAAGTAAATTCGAACTCCTCAACGCCGAAGATGGGCTGCCACCACTGCAATGCACTTGGTGAAGACCCTCGGGGCCAATGACAGACCAAATGGCATGGCTCGGAACTCATACTGGGTGCCTTCGACCCTGAAGAGGGGAACCGCTGATGGGACGGATGGATTGGGACATGGAAGAACGCGTCCTGCAGATCCAGTGAACAGAACCACATGTTTCGCTCCAGGGATGGTATGATCTGATTCAGAGTTACCATATGGAAGGTGCAAGACCTGAGATATTGATTCAGGTCGTGGAGATCTAGGATGGGGCGCTAACCCCCCGGCCGCTTAGGCACCAGGAAGTACCTGGACACAAAGCCTGGGTCTGTAGGAGGATCCAGCACTGGAGCTACCACCTCTTTGCAGAGGAGCTGCGCAATGTTGTCTCAAAGAGCTGACTGAATGCGAGCTGAGATCCTTTCCTCCCGAAGGGCGCGGGCTCAGCTGGAAGGGTACTGCTTGAATTCCAGAGGCAGTCCCTGGCTGACCACTTCTAGGATCCACCTGTCCAAGGTGATATCGGACCAGGCAGAAAGAAAATGGTAAAGCCGGCCCCCCACGGGAGGATCCAGAGCTGGCGTGACGGGTGTAGGGGTGGCAACCCCCAATCTGTCACTGGGCAGGCTTAGAGGAGGAGGAGGAGGCTCCTGGACTAGCACCTCGGCCTCCTTTATGGGGCTGTTGAGGAACCTGCTTGAGCCTGGGGCGCCAAGCTTGAGCCTGCTGTTGCTGCTGGCCTCCGTGATAGGAGGGCTGCCTAACCGCAGGGGAAGAGTGCCGAAAAGGCTTCTTCTTATGCTTCTGCTGGTTCTTGCCTGAAGAACCTTTCACAGAGGTAGCATCCAAGGTGGCACTGGACTGCTCTATGCACTGGAGGTGACTAGCCACTCCTGGACCGAAGAGTATGGTGCCTAGGAAGGGCACGTCAGCTAATTTGTGCTGGGTATCCGCCGGGAAGGAGGACAGCCTCAGCCAAGCCCTGTGGCGAGTGGCCACTGCGGCTGCCAAAGAGCGGGCACAGAAATCTCCAATGTCCAGGGCCGTCTGGAGCTGCTGTTTTGCAACAGCACAGCCCTGATCACGGACCTGCTTCACTGTGGTCAGCATGTCCGCAGGGAGATGAGGGAGGACTTCATCCAAAGACCCAAGGAGGGCATGAGAGAAGTGTGCCATGGTGACAGCCGAGCTGGTCTGACAAAGGCCTAAGGAGGAGGCCGCATAGACCTTACAGGCAGAGTGGTCCATATTCTTGGACTCCTTGTCCGGGGGTTGGTCAGTGTCAGCTGAGCTACCAGTACGTCTGAACACAGGAGGAGTCACCAGGCTTTCGGCTGAAGGATGCTCTGGGAACCCCACCACAGACCCCATGGGCACCGTATACTTGCGGGCCATGCGGGCAGATGGGGCTGGGCAGGAAGCAGGATGCTGCCAAGATCAAGGGCCGGGCCAACAATGGCTTGGGCCACTGGAAAGGCCTCCGTCGGGGTATACCCCCCCCTTTTGAGGATATCCGTAAGAGGGTACTCTGCCTTTTTCTGGATGGGCTCCAGGGGCATTCCGGTGTAATTGGAGATCAGGTGGAGAATGTCCTGAAAGGAGGAAGGGCCTTCCTCAAGTCTGTCCACGGGTGACTCATCATCCCCTGGATGCGGGTGTAACCCCGTGTCACTGGAGT
The DNA here is from genome assembly GCA_016271365.2 of Neoceratodus forsteri. Lineage (NCBI taxonomy): Eukaryota > Metazoa > Chordata > Ceratodontiformes > Ceratodontidae > Neoceratodus > Neoceratodus forsteri. The sequence goes on from CM057455.1 coordinate 1,677,865,267, forward strand.
CCGAAGAGTCAGGGTACAGTGGCCTAACGCCTACATCCCCTTCGATCTCCCGTAGGCAGTTGGGGGTGACAATAATGGACAGACGTTGGGGAAGCCTGGTGTCTGCATGGTCCTCTTTCAAGGGAGCCCTTCCCTGAGGCTGCTTAGGCAGTGGATCCACCAATATCGGTGGAGAAACCGGAATAGGCTGAGCCAGTACACACGTCGACCCCACAGAAGGTGGAACTAAGGCCTTCAGTTCCGGAGGGGGAGGGGTCAGCTTAGGAGGCGGGAGCCAAGTAATGGCCGGGGCAGCAGGGGGAGCCAGCTTCTACCCGGTCAAAATCAGCTGTTGCCACATCAAATCCTCATAGCTCCAGAGTTTCGGTCGAAGCCTCTCCTCATTCGAGGAGGATAAGGACCAGCGGCGGCGCCTCTTTTTTGAATGTTTGTGGCCCTTTTTCGGCCGTTCGACAGAAGGGGTCCTGGTCCTCGATTGAGACCAACGGGGTGAGCTCATTCGATCGGGGGACACCGGAGTCTGTGAAAACCGAGGTTCCAGCACCTTCTCCTCGATCAGGACACCAGAGGGCAGTGTCTCCTCATCGGGAAAGGAAAGGACAGGTGTCCTTTCTAAGGAGTCATCGACCAGAGTCTGTGACAAAGGCTCAATTGGGTCAAGAGTAATCTCGGCCGGTTCAGCCATTTCCTCGGTCTCGGTACCTTGGCCAGATGGAAGGCCCGGGAAGCCGGCGGCCGAGGAAGAGATCTCGACCGAAGTTGAGACCGTATGTTCCTGGGACTCAGACCTCTCTCAGTCCCAGGAGCATCTCCTTCTGGAGAAAGAAGACTTGGGGTCCTTGTCCCTCTTCCGAGAGCAGCAGGAGTGTGAGCCCGAGGGCGCCTCACCCCTGGTAAGGAGAGACTGGCACAACTCCCTAAAGGAGCCTGAAAATGTGGAGCCAAGGTTGAGAGGAATGAAAAACTGCGACTGGCCAAAGCCTGAGATGCTTCCTCCTCGAAGGCAGCCATCTGCTCAAGCTGCTTGGCGGATCCCACCCACCTTGCCTCCTTAGATTTCACCGGTGGGTTTCTAAGCGCCAGTCTCCCCAATTTTAGGTGGGCCTTGCAGTCATCCAGAACGTTGGGATGGCAGGCCAAACAAAAGGTACAAGAAGTGGTGTCATGTCCGACACCCAGGCAACAGACACATGAGAGGCGGGGATCGGTGCGCGACATTTTCTGGCCGCAGGGACACCGGCAAAATCCGGGGGACGATTTGTCCTCCATGTCCGTTGCGCTGAAATCGGAATCGTAAACTCTGATGAATTTCAGGGTAATTTGCGTCGAAGAACGATGTTGCGAATCCAGGGCCTACGAATTGCTAAAGTAGCAAGAGGGAACCTGAATCTTCCAGTGGAAAGGAAGAGCTAGCGTCATGGGGCGGAGCAGAGGTATTTACCACCTAGGTGGGTGGTTGGGACGAGCTAGCCTGAAGACTTCCAGCCAGATTTAAAGGGGAAAGGGACATGCCAGAGAGTGTGGATGAACAACATATCCACTCCTAGAATTTGAGTTTAACATAGACATGCTTACTCAACCCTAATATATAGGCACTATCATGCCTGTATTGTATGATATATAATATATCATATATTTTATATACATCTCAGCTGGGCAATCTGTGGTAAGTTATAAGCAAAACAGTACAAACAGCACATAGCAACTTGTGCCACCCACCATAAGAGCATTTCCAACTCTGTTATAAGTACATAAAGGTAGCATTTTTTTTTATTATTATGCCTGGGCTGAAGAGCCCATTAGAGATAGCTTTTGTGTTTCTATTGGCCAGGACACTGACAGTTGGTTTGTTTCAAGGAATCTGTCCAAGAATTACGGGCACAGCAACAAGAGAGAAAGAGAAGAGTTTGAATTTTCAGAATCAAGTGAACCAGACAAAAAATGTAGGTGAGTTCTGACTAGAAACTGGTTGTGAGTGGGAATGGTGCGCCTCTTGAGAACCTATGACAGCCAAACCACCATCAGAGCAAGCCCAAGCTACGTGCAGGATGGAAATGTGTACACGTCCTGGTCAGACTTACAGGACTCACCAGTGAAGAATGGCTAAATAATGTGTGCTAGCAAGAGAGGCTGCATTGTGCACTAAACTCTTGCAGGGAACACTGCTTGTAAACCAGCTCCACATCCGTTAATGAATGAAACTTGACTGTATTTGTACTGCTTAGTGTGTACTTGATATACATTGTGAGTTACAATCTCTTGAGTGTTCTGGAGCACTGCAATACAAGCAGGAAGAGTGGCTTGTAGTCCTGATATTCATCCGGACTTCAACTCAAAGGATTGCGTGCACTTAATTTGATCCTTTGGCACAGGATTCAAATATTTAAATCCACCACTTGATAAGAGAGCCACGAGCACTATTTTGGGGCTTTTAAATCCTTTTATTATTTGTGCAACTTGCGAGTGCACTGATCGACCCTCGCTTTACTTCCGAGTTGCTCAGCCTATTAATATGCACCTACTCGAGCAGGTTGGCTACTGTGAAGACACCGTTCTAGCACGTGTTAAGCACATCTAGCACGTGTTAAGCGTGGGTAAAGCATAACTGCAAGATTACATGAGTACGACAGTTCGGGATAAACTCAGAGCGATAACCATTAAAGGTACAAAATTACATGTACAATACTCTTGTGACACATTTGCTTGCTTTTTGACCTAATAAAAAATCCTTGTCTATAACATATACAATTAAAGACTGTTCTGTAAACTATTGTGCATTTGTAGTGCAGCAAGCATCATAGCTGAAACTATAATACTTACCAGTAGAGAACAGGGAATTAAATGCAACTGTTGTAGCATGTATTCACTACTTACAAATATCTCAGAAGTTAATACAAATTACAAATGAACAAAATGCATAGTAAATGAAGAATTACAAATGGAAATCACTTCATTTGGGGACAGATTAATGATGTTGGAGGCAAGACAAGAAAGCATGGCAAGCAGTACGCAGCCTAATGATAATAATGAAACTCAAAATACAAATACCATCATTGAAATCAATAATCCAAACCAATCAGATCTGATTGACTTCCAGACAGCAGTTCCCATACTAGAAATAATTGATTCAAATAATAAAACACTTGACCCAGTACCCTCAGCTAAATCACAAAGCAACAATAAAAAAAGACCGCGAGAAAATGATCCTGTTACTAACTCAGAGAATGAGTGGTTTACAGTTAAAACTTCAAAAGCATGTAAAAAGGCTAGAGAGCCAATACTTTTGATATACCTTTATCTAACCAATATAGTATATTAGATATACAAGAAACCAACCAAATTGACAACCAACATAGTAAGGAAATCCCAAAAAGCCCTGATTAACTATTGCCCCCTCAATACCACTAATTGACAATACATTACCATTTCCACTTAGCGATTTTGACTCAATGGAACTAGGGTTAGAGAGTAACAAAAAGCACTTTTTGTCTTAGGTGACTCCATAGTCAAACATTTAGACAGGCAAATTTGCAACCCAGATAAGGCATCTAGAACTCTTTCTTCCTTTAGCGGAGCACAATTAAATGACATCACACAAATGCTAGACAATATTCTAACCAATACTAACCAACCCTTTGTGATTATGCACGCAGGTGCCAACAATATGTTAAAAGAACCACTTTGGCCAGCCCGGTGGCGCTGAGAGTTGAGGCGCTGGACACCACACCTCGCTCCACGCCGGCGACCTGGGTTCGGGAACGAGCCTGGGCCATCGGGGGTCGGCAGGGGAGGGAAAGGATTGCGCATCCGAGGAATAACTCTCCTTTTCCGGGAAGGAGGAGGACACACACTTGGTGCCTGTCTGGCCTCTGGTGGAAGCCGGAGGCATAGCAAGTGCAGGAGCGTATAGAGGGGATTGGGAGTAAGTGACGTTGACGGCGACGCCTTGACGTTGGGGCACGCACCATGCCCATGGAAAATACCCCACAGCTCTTCCGGTAGACGGAGCACCAGGCTCCGATCTCCAATGCCCCTACCTGACCTGGTACCAGCATCCCAATGACAACAAGAAGGACTTTGGGGGTGGCCCAGCTCTGTGCCCATCTGGGGGATATAGTCATGGCTACATGGGGGATGGACGGCGCCAGGGCTCCAGTTACGAGGGCGGAGACTAGAAAGGCCATAGGTGTCTCCCGAAGAGTGGGAGCGCTGCGGGTAGGGGGAGAATAAAAGAAAAAGTTAAAAAAAAAAAGAACCACTTAGGAAAATTAAAAAAAGACATAGTAGCCATGACAAACAAACTTACTAATCTAGAGTGCAGTTTTGCCTTTTCAGAGATCTTATCCATTCCTAAGGCATCAGAATACAATAACAAAATAAGAGCATTAAATAATTGGCTGAGAAGTTGGTGTATGAAACAGCAGATTGGGTGTATATCTCATTGGAAGGAATTCATCTTTAGAGATTAACTTTTTTCATGGGATGGACTCCATTTAAGCAGAAGAGGAAATAATCTACTAGGGAAACAAATATTGTCATATATCCAAAATAATTTAAACTAGAACAAAAGGGGGAAGAGCCCTTTCTGTGAGGATTCTCTTAACATTTGCCTTAATTCAAACAAATCTAAGTTGGTAACAACAAAACATTTAAAACAACACACAGAAAATAACTTAAATATTTTACTTTTAAACGCTAGGAGCTTACTCAACAAAATTGAAGAACTAGAACTATTCTTGATTACTAATAATATAGACATCTGTGGAGTAATCAACACTTGGTTTAAAAATGACGACTGGGCTACACATATTCCTGGTTATACAAAATTTGAAAAAAATCGTTTCGATAGCAGAGGAGGCAGAATTGCATTATATGTTAAAAATGCATTTAAAAGTTATTTAATTGATAATACTCATCATCAGGAAAATACAAGTGAATTAATATAGGTTAAAATAGAACTTACAAGTAACCACACAATTAAAGTAGGTCTGGGCTATACAGCACCAAACCTAAATAAAGTTGAAAATGCATTATTTATAACTAATATTGAGGACAATCTCTTGGATAAAGACTGCATTCTTATGGGTGACTTCAACCTCCCAAACATTGACTGGAAAACCAGTAAAGGAATTTCTAGTTTCGAAACATTATTTTTGGATATTATGACAATAAATAATATGGAGTAACTAATTAGTAAACCAACAAGAGGTAATAATATACTTGACCTCTTTTTTTCAAATATTGAAAATTCAAATTCTAAGGTTACAGTTACCTATCCATTGTCCAATAGTGATCATAACATGATCCTTACTACTATGAAACTGAATTATACCCCATTATTATCTGGCTGTTCCAGTATCAAAAACTTTAATATAGCAAATTACAATAGCATAGATGCATATCTTAAAAACTGGAACTGGCTTACTGATCTCTCTTGCTGCAACCTAATAGAAACCTGGAACAAAATTAACAACAAAATTCAACACTGCATTAATACCTGGGTTCCTACTAGAAAAAAATACCATAGAAATAGAAGAGTTCCTATATGGTGGAGCATTAACATTAAAAGAAACTTGGCAAAAAAGCACAAATACTACAATAAATTTAAGAAACATCCAACAATATCGAACTGGTCTAAATATAAATACTCTGTTAACAAATGTAAAAACCTGATAAGAAAACAAAAGAAAATTCAAGAAGAAAAATTTGCTATAAATGTTAAAGATAATAAAAAATCATTTTTTAACTAAACTGGGTCTCTGAAACAAAACAATTCCCCTATAGGTCCGCTACACACTTCAACAGGTGTTATCACTGATGAAAATGAAATTGCTATTCAACTAAAATAGTTTATTAATTTGTTTAAACCTAAACATACTAACAATCCTAACAGTACAACTATTGATTGTCCCTTTGTCCCAATATCCGAACAGGAAGTAAGAGACAGTATCAAACTATTACAATCAAATGGGTCAGCTGGCCCTGATGGCATCCCACCATTATTTATCAAAACTTTAAGTGAATCTTTAATAGGGCCTTTAACATTATTATTAAATCGTTCATTAGACACAAGTACTATTGTTCCATTATGGAATAAAGAAATAGTTATTCCACTACATAAAGGTGGTAAAAAAAGTCAAGTTGAAAGCTACAGACCTATAAGTCTAACTGCAGTGATCTGTAAAGTACTAGAAAGGATAATAAAGAATAGAATTACTATCCATTTAGCAGAAATAGGCCATATAGACATCTACCAACATGATTTTGTTAAGGGTAGATCATGCCAAACCAATCTCCTTTACTTTCTAGAACCTGTCAGTGAGGCATTGGATAAAGGATTATCAGTGGACATAGTACGTTTAGATTTTGCTAAGGCATTCGATTCTGTTTCACATCATATACTAATTAACCAACTTGTATTGTTAAAAATTCATCCTGTAATTATTAAATGGTTAAATGCTTGGCTGACAGGTCGCCTACAAAGAGTCTCAGTCAAAGGTTACATGTCTGATTGGGGTCCAGTTAGCAGTGGGGTACCCCAGGGCTCAGTACTGGGTCCAAATTTATTTAATATATTAATTTCCTCTATGAACCTAAAATCTACTACAAGTTGGTTTGCAAAATTTGCTGACGATTGCAAGATAGGAAGTATTATATTTGATGTACATTCAGCTGTCAATCTACATAACAATCTAACACACCTGGTTGAATGGTCGAAAACAAATGAGCTACTGTTCAATGAATCAAAGTGTAAGGTTATGCACTTGGGAAAAAATAACCCTTGTTATACTTATTCAATGAATAATATTACAATTCAGACGACTAACCAGGAAACAGATCTTGGCGTTACTTTAACGAACAAGTTCTACTTTGATGCCCATACAACAAATGCAGTTAAAAAATCCAACAGAATATTAAACTGCATTTTAAGAAATATTAAAAGTAGGGAAAAACATGTAATTATCCCACTATATTCTGGACTTGTAAGACCACACTTAGAATATTCCTCTCCTATAGTTGCTCCGAGTCTAATAAAAAACAATAAACTAATAGAAGGGATTCAATGTAAAGTAACAAGGAAAATATCTACATTATCAACACTTGATTATGAAACAAGATTAAAAAAACTAACCTACACTCAATGGAATATAGAAGGACACGTGGTGATCTATGCCAGACATACAAAGCCATCCAAGACCCAGCAATTTTTGAAACTATAGGCCTAGTTAGACTACAAACAGAAGTAAATACTAGCTCACACATTTTAAGATTAAATGGAACTCATAATGATACCATTAAAAGAAGTAGATGGTTCACTCAAAAAGTAGTTAACATCTGGAACAAACTACCTCCCCCAAGTAGTATATAGCTCAACTCTTGATCTATTTAAGGTCAATCTAGATTTATTCATGGGAAATACTAAGTTTAAATTCCACCAGTGAGTATGGTGGCGAGTCCATTAAGGGTAAAATTACCCACTGAACTCGTATAGATCTTTGAAACTATGAAAGATGCAAAGAAGTAACCACATATACAGATGGATGACAGCAAGATGGTATGTCGGGGAGGCTGTAGAAGAGTATGAAAATGGCAAGATCCTTACTTTAAGTCTAGTCCACCCATACCGACCTGTCAAAAGGGAAAGACTCATACTGACAGCATATGTTCAGTATATAAAAAATAGTTTGGCTACAGACACACATACACAAAGCTGATTACAGTTTTACTGTATGAAGAGACATGTCAGAGACCCAGTGATAGCATCAGTACCCAGTAGAAAATGCAACCCACATCAGAGCAACAGAAACCTGATTGTGTTACAGCCAAATGGACCTACTCTATGTACTGGAGTGGATAAACACAAGGAAGCCACTTTTGGAGAAAGCGAACATTCACTAGGGAGTTCAATGCATCACAACTGGCAGCAAACACTGACTGCAATCACAGACCTGAAGATGTCAGATGTCAGTTTGCCAACGAATATCTCACTCAGAAATCAGTGACATGGAATCCAAGAAAGATCCTGATAGAGACCTTGAAGTGATTCTCAGCCAGATTTCTATTTTATTTATTTCATTTATAATTTATTAACCGGGTAAGACTCAAGAGCATTAGATGCTCATTTTTGAGGGAGACCCAGAGATGTAAACAAGAGTAACAATACAGAATAAATATGCAATACATCTGTGTACATAGAAATTAGGTGATACTGCACCTGCACATAGACAAGTCCAAAAAGCATTTTTTATCATTTTAAATGTATTCTGCAAACTGATATAGTGTAACAAAGCAGGCAAATTACTTCAAAATATAAAGACTTTATAAATGAAAAAACACTGGCTTAGGGAGGACGGAAGACTGAGGGTCTTATGAAATGCATATGAGCAGATCTAGTACCAAAGGACCCAGCACTGGGGATAGCATCACCCATAAACAAAAATCTAATCGGGTCTTTTAGGAAAGTCTAAAATGAATGTGTCAGCCAAAGAAGTCCAAGCAAGGTGTTTGTAAACAGTGCAGTGATGAGAAAATCTGGGACTGGAGGCAGCAAATCTGTATACGGAATTGTATAGAATTTTAACTCTTTGCCAGTCAGTGACATTATCAGTGGCATAGACTGGAAGCCCGTAGTTCACTAATGACAGGAGTAGGGACTCAGCCAAGACTATCTTACAGTGAGTGAACAAACAATTTTTCAGTCTAAAAAACTGGCCAAGGTGAGCGTGTACTGACATAACCAGTGTGGAGAGTTGTTCTTTAAAAGACAGAGTCTGGTCTATAGTAAAACAGAGATGCCTGAAACTGTCTACTCTCTCAACAAATGTGCCACTCAAATCTTTCAAGCAGCAGTACTAGTTAGCCTGCAAAATGTCATCCTATCTTTTTTTTTTTTTTTTTTTTTTAGCAGTAATGTCTTCCTGATAATCTTAGATTCTCCATCCGGGTATTTTAAATTCAATCAACTACTTTTAAGACCGTGTTTAATTACAATTTTTAGGATTTGTGTGGATCTACAATAAAGATGGCAGCCCCCAGCAACTTTCAAAAATCTTCTCCCCAGAGGTCACACACTAACTGCACCCACTGTATTTATAATGCAGATATGCCAGGGTGTTGCCAGCACAAGTTTCTGATGGGCAACAGCAAAACACCACCCTGATCTGCTTACATCTATGATGGTGGACCTAGCAAAGGACCAATACATTTTAAGAACTACAAAACTTCTGTCTTGCCTCAGGAATAAAATAAAGCAAAAAGAAAATTGGACATACTGATTTTTTTTTGTCCTAACTACCAACCAAATTATTTACATTTTTGTTAACCAGTACTGCTGCTTTAAGTCAGCGAGTGGTAAAGCCTTTAGTTTTTGTTTTGTTTCAAAGAGCATATACAGTGGTAGTAATGCAAAAGCTGCTCAGCACTGAGGTATACCTGGGTATACTGAGGCAGAATCACATTATGGTCAATGCAAATTAGCCTCAGTATACCCAGGTATACCTCAGTACTGAGCAACGTTCGTATGACTACCACTGTACTTGGTTTTACCAACATTCAGGAGAAGAACATTTTTAATGACCATTTTTGCACCCATTCAGAGTCAGGCTGCAAATATCTAATTATGTCACTGGCATTGGATACCCTTCTGTACAACGCAATATCATCTGCATATATGATAATACGAGATTCAGATAGATGCAAAATATCAGGTAGATCGTTCATGGAAACACTACACAAAATATTTCCCAGGACTGATCCCTGGGGTACTCTGGTTCTGACTTTGATGAGAGAAGAAGAGAAGGAATTCAAGGAGACTGGGATAAGTCAAGTAATTCTGGAATCAGGATACTGCAGACACAGACAGATTAAAGAGCCGCTGAGAGCATTAGCAAAACTTTGAAAAAATAAGATTTATATTCAGCTCCATCCCTTGTTCTTTAGTACTTCATATATTTTCAGTAATTCATTCCCCATTTTCTTTGTTACTGAAAACAGTTGCACGAAAACAAGATCCCTGTTCCCTAGACTCTATCTATTCTGACTGCTTCTCTACACATATCACAATCTCCTGCTTATGACACCATAATTATCTCCACAAAAACATATTTTGATGTCATAAATAGAATTATGTCAAGTGCACGAAGGTAGCCAGAGTTCAAAGAGCAGAAATACTGTATTGATGCAAATATCCCTAGAATAAGGAAATAAAGATGAGAATTGCAGAATAAAATACAAAATATAAGCTACAGTTATGTCCGAATATTACATTTTTTCAAAGTTGTCTCAACTGTGTCAGGAGCTCTTTAAGGGCCCAAGATCTGGCAAGTAGGCAACAGTAGTGCACCAGATCAAATGCTTTGGAAAGATACAGGAAAAGTGCACTGACTGTGTCCCTGTTGTCCAAGGCTCCATGAAGATCATTAGTAACTTCAAGCACAGCTGTGAGTGTGCTGTGATCATCTCAAAAACCATGCTGGCAAGGTGTTAGTAAATTGTCAGTATACAGGAACTTTCTAAATTGATTAAAAACAATCCTCTCAAGAGCCCTGGACAACAGAGGAATACTGGTCAAAGTTTTTGGTCAGGGTTCACCCCTCCTGATTTAAAAATAAGGACCAAGGTTGCCTACTTCTACAATATCGGTACCCTGACACTAGCTAACGAACAGCTGCACAAAGTGCACAGAGGATTAGCCACTACATCAATGACCAAAAAAATCAGTTTTAGATCAATATTCCACTCCCATTCTAGCTTTTTAAGTTCATAAACATAAGGTACTTAAAAAGTTTCATCTACAGTACAGTTAGTGATCTAAACTAAATTTAAAACCAGCATCTGAACCACCACAGCTAGTCCCAGTCTGCTCAAGACTAGACAGTGCAACCAAGTTATTTTTGCAACTCCACAAAAAGTGGTATTTTGCTCTGTGGCAATTTCAATCAGCTCTGTTGAGTTACCCTGTTCTGCATTCAGAAGTGGGATTGCTGTGGAACTGGTCTTTTCCATCAGATTGTTTAGTATTTGCCAATTTGCCTGTTGCACATTTGAAAATTCAAACTGAGAGTTTAAATACTATTCCATGTCTGTCTTCCTAACCGTTTACATTTATTCCTTAGTGTTTTTATACTCAAGCAATATTGGATTTGTAAGTTGTTTCCTAAAAGCTTTCCAGACTCTGTCTCTCCCTGCAGCAACTGTATCAGACAAGGGGTGATCCATTCCTGAATTCTATTTTTAGTATGTAAGCGACGGACGGGGTTAAAGTGATTACAAACCCTGTTAAATTCAGGTATCGTATAATCCAACATCAAATCTACCAAGGTGATGGCATGCAAGGAAGACCAGTCGATCTGTGATACAGCATTCCTGAATTCACTAATGTTCAGATTACAGATGGATCTGGAGTTTACATGCAGAGGAGGGGAATAACATTTGCAAGCACTGAACTCCAATGGCAAACAATTGGAGAATGGTCAATTAAGCTACGAGGTAAAGGATGGGCTTGATGGATATGATCTGGTCTAGAAGTGACAATGCAGTCTATTAGGGACTCAGTGGCAACCTTGTAATTTAGTCTGGTAGATGAGGAAATTATTTGCTCAAGGTTCAAGTTCTCAAGGTGGTCTTTACATCTCCCAGTTTGGATCATTCCAATAAAATACTGGCATCTCCCAGAAGGATTTATTTTGTGTTGCATTTAGCCTGCCAGAACACAGACAATTATAAAGCAAGTCCATCCTCAGAACAATTCAGTGGAATGTAAAAAGTAGCTAACGATAAGTGTTTGACACCCCCCAAACGGATCCGGCCAGAAACATTGTGCCCAAAAACATTGCGGCACAAAACAAAGCTGGGAAATCATTGCAGCTGACAATATCGGCTTGCAAATATATCGTCACTCAGCAGCTCTCAGGCAGGCAGTACGAGGTACTGACCCCTGGTAGCCAGTGTGTCCTCCATCCCATCTGCCAAGTCCCACTCCCAGCAACAGGAGACCCAGTAGTAAACCGCAGTGCTACCCCTCCCACCATCACTGATCACCGATCTGCTGCCCCCCAGCACCAATCTGTCACAGTAGGCAGTACAGTAAAACAATCCCTGGTGTCTAGTGGACCCACTCCACCCCCAAGGTAGTCCCCCACCATCCCACTTCCACCCCTACACCAACTGCTAGACCACCACAGCCCTCCACACTCCACCACAGCTGGATACCCGATTGAGCTGCGATGAATAAGCATTGTACCCTGAGTGCAGGTACGCACTCATTCATTGCAGTTCAGTCGGGTGGCCAGCCGTGGTGGCCGAGTGGAGGGCTGTGCTGGTCACCTGCTAACGGTTGGGGTAGACATGGGAGCGGGGTGGTGGAGGGACTACCTGGGGGGGTGAGGGGGTCCACTACACACTAGGGATTTGTTGCACTGTGCTGCCTACTGTGATAGATTGGTGCTGGGGGGCGGCAGATCGGCGATGGCATGGGGGTAGCACTGCGGTTTATTACTGGGTCTCCTGTTGCTGGGAGTGGGACTTAGCGAAAGGGATGGGGGACACACTGGCTACCAGGGATCAGTACCTCGTACTGCCTACCTGCGAGATGCTGAGCGGCCATATATATGCAAGCAGACATTGTTGGCTGCGATGATTTCCCAGCTTTGTTTTGTGCCACAATGTTTCTGGGTATGATATTCCTGGCCGGATCCCCCAAAAACATAACATGACAAAAAAATCACAGGTTGAGTAAGTATTAATGAACTCATTAGTAGCTACAAGAAAAAACAAGACTTGTAATAGATCAGGACCCCACCCCCCATGTTTTCTTAGCCTTTCTTGTCTTAATAAGCAATAGTTTGGAATGGTACTCTCTGAATTGGGCATTCTGTTTGCTAATCATGTCTCAGACACTGTGACTAGATCAAAACCATTCCCCAACACCCATGTACTGAGTTCATCTAATTTTTGTAATAAACTTCTAATGTTTAAATGAACAACAGCTAAACTGTGTTTGGAGGTCACAGTGTCTGCATCATGCTCACCTCAGAAAGGACCAGGATTGGACTGAACGTTGCCAGCTAGAAGCAAGAGTAGTAAAAAGGGCACATTTTCTAATAGCTAAATTGAAGCAAACCTGTTCATTTTTAGATATATTGGTAATGCAGCAAGATGTAAAACTTGTAACTGTCTGTAGCTGGCTTCAAAAAATAATGTATCCAAGTGTAAGTCAATATTGACATATGGTCCTAGACAAACATCATCACAAGCAGAACAGTATAAATTGCACTGGTAGGCAATACAGTATTGGCCTCCATTAAAAATACTGTTAACGTTAAGTGATAATAAAGCAAGAACAAAAAGTAATTTAAAATAACCTATTTTAATAGGTAGTTTTAGTGCACCAGATACCAGATACTAGTACTAATCAGCGCATAAGGCACACCCTAGACAGGGAGTAGGACAGGTCCCTAATAACTGTTGGCATAGGAATCCCGACTGTTTTAATTTGGAAAGGAGGCAGACCCCAAACAGGTAGTTCAGTCAGGTCCCTAATATGAGCAAAACAAACTACCATCTTAGGTTAAAACAGCATGCATATGAACAGCAATATACTATGGCAGGCAGTAGTATATGCAGGCATTCAATATGTAGCAAGCATACCTCAGCTAGCAGCGGTAGCAGTTACATAAACCAACACTAAACAGTGGAGGAGTCCAGCGTCCAAAAGCTTGTGGAGTATATTTGCTGCAGTGCAACAGAGAAATTGTACACCCACCTTGAAGTCACACTAGTGGTGCAGCATGGCCGGCTGATAGCTGACTCCACAGCTGACATCCAGTGTGACACCCTTGGTGCTCCAGGCCGCTAGAAGAAAAGTGAACTTCAAACAAGATGGAGAAGCCCCACCCATGGAATAGAAAGAGATGCCAGACAGGTGAATTCATGGCTGTAGGAAGATCCGGTTGTCGAGTCGTGTCCCCAAGTGCGGCCGCCGAAGTGTAGAGGGGCTCATAGCGCGGAAGGTTCTATCCTCTTGATCCCCTGATCTGCTCCCGAAGTTGGCATTCAGAGTGAGGATTGAGACCACGTTGGGTCTCCTGGGTATGCTTTGTGTATCCCCACCCATGGAACAGAAGCCACCTGATTGGTAGATTCGTGGCTGGAGGAAGGTCTGGTCCTCCAAGAGGGTTCTCAGGTGCGGCTGTCCAAGTGTAGAGGCACCCAGTGTAGGAAGAGCGCTGCAGAAAACACAGGCTACCTTCATGACCCCCTGATCTCCTCTGAAAGCTGTCATGCAGAGTGAGGATCAAGATCACGCCAGGTCTGTCTAAATTTTGCTGGCTTTGTGTAGCCCACAGAACAGGAGGAGCCACTTAACTGGTGGATTCACAGCTGGAGGAAGGTCTGGTCATCGAGAAGGATCCCCAGGTGTGGCTGCCAAAGTGTAGAGGTGCTTGGTGTAGGGGGAGGGCTGTAGGGCTATAGAAAACACAGGCTGCCCTCACAATCCCTTGATCTGCTCCCAAAGCTGAGTTTCAGCCTTCTACACGGTTCAAAGGGGAAGAAGGTGACAGTTAACAACAGTGCACCAAGCTGGTAATATGTTCTAAGTTTTGGGGTAACTGGCTAGTTGGGAAGCTGTAGTCTCAGGAATCTGGGTTTACATGTTAGCTTTTCTGATGGGGAAGGTGTCACTGATAGTAATTCCTGTGCTTTATTCATTATACTTCAAATAAATGCAGTGCAATGATTCTGTATGTATCTGGCTTTTACAAAATTATTTTATGCCTGACTGTATTAATTATTATAGATAATTGTAAAACTGGAATATGAATTTTATTTATTTTGTGATTTTTTTATCTTAATTGCAGTCTCATTTTTGCATGTTTTTGTTAGGTGCCCAGAGCCTCAGGGATTGGGCACCCTAAAAATAAAATTTGCCTTGCAATTTACTCTGCTTCTTTCAAGTACCTCGCTGGACTGCCAACTCAACTCCTGCCATGTAAACGTCATCCATAAGAAACGCCATCGTAAGCTCTGTGTGCTCCAAAGGGACTAAGCACGTATACCACTCCCCACCTGTAGAGAGATCATCATGGATCCCCTTTTCACCACTTCCACGATTTCACCCTTGACTGCCCCCCGCACTTACTACTGTTCCCATTATACCTGGCAACCCTCCCCTCTCTACAGGTGGATGCATTACCTACTATACTTCATTATCTTGAAATTCTGGTTTGGAATTTTCCGCTGCTATCTTTACTCTACTCATCTGCCTCCCTACCCCCACTTACTTCCTCCACAATTGTGATGCATGCTTTCTCCCCTTCCCCAGCACTAAATCATCTACAGGTTAATCTCCTTTCACCTTCAGATTCTCCCAACCCTGATCCGACCTCCCCCCCTTGCTTTGCTTCAAGTCTAAAAGCCCTGCTCCATGATTTGACATCCCACGTCCGCAGTTTAAACTATCCTCGTCTTGCACTTTATGCCTTCTCCTTTATGTCAGTCCTTTCTATTCTGAAGTACAGTCAGGGTTTCTCAAACTACCCAGTTTAATCATGCTACAAAAGAATGTCATGTTCATAGAGTCTGGGGGAGGCACATGCCCCCCTTCCTAATTCCCTCCCAAGCATTGCTTTTCAGGTTGAAGAGAGGTTGTGAAAGTGTAACTGAGTGCCATTCCATGATTAATTTACCTGTTTGCAGACCCCCTCCTCTCAATTCTCTGGGTATGATGTCTCTGTCTACTGAGCATTCTCAGTCACTGGAACAATCTTTAAGCTTGACTCCTACTTCTACCACCCAACCATATAGTCTTCTGACTCCACTTCAATATTCATTGCATTCAGATCTCTACACTGAAAACTGGAATCTAAGGCAAGCCTTGAGAGGAGAGGTTTTGTGGATCATATGGATTTGAATTGACTACTGGTAGTAGGTCTATGCTTCCCGGTAACTAACTTCTATTTCTAACTACCAAGATTCAGTTCACATCAACACTAGAGCAGATTCCTAGCAGTCCTGAGGAGAAGGGGACAAGGTGTTCACCCCAAATTAAGCGAAGAGAGACTGGAGGATAGAGGATCCAAATGCAGCATCATGAGAACTGGGCTAGTTGATGCAGTATTGGGATATGAATGAGCACCCATTTGACCAGGTCATCGCCCTATATAATGCAGAACTGGGAATGCACTGAGCAGCAGCAATAGAGGCAGCAGTATGACTGCTGGAGTGAACATTCAACCCCTTGGGCAGCTCCATCACAGCGAACCTACAACAGAATAAAGCAGGGCATTGTTTAAAAGGTGGGGTAATCATCTGCTTGGCAGCTGGTCTGCCTAGAGCAGCTTCAGTGTATGTGAAAAACAGCTGGCCAGTCTCACCGCAAAATCCTGCTGTACAGTATGCTTATGGCAGAAGAACTGTGCCCTGTGAACATCTAGCATATGAAATGTTCGCATGGCCTCCAAGTTAGGCTTCAGAAAGGAGGTTGGTAGAATGATGCATGGTTAAGGTGAAACTCAGAGACAACTTTTGTCATAAAGTTTGCATGGGGGAATGGGACAATCTTGCCCTTGTTGAAGACCAGATATGGAGACTCCACAGCTAGTGCCTGGAGCTCACTCATACTTCTAGCCGAGGAGATAGCAACCAAAAACACAGTCTTCCCAAGCAACTGCAAGAGATCGCAATTTTTCATAGGTTCAAATGGTCTTCCCATTAACCATGACAGCACCAGAGGTAAGTCCCACAGTGGAAGGGGGTTCCCACACCAGGGGGTACAGATGGTCCATCCCCTTGAAAAACTGTCTCAACTCTGTGTCCTGTGCCACCGTTGACAACCCTGCCTTGGCACAGCATGCCAAAATGGTGGCCAGTTGCACCTTAAGGGACAAGACTCACAACCCTGCCTGATACAGGGACCAGAGGTAGTTGACAATGTGCAAGATAGTGCAGGAGAAAGGACTCAACCCCTGCCCTCGCACTAATACAAGAACCTCCTCCACTTGCAAGCACATCTTGTGAGTCGACTCCTTCTGAGATGCCACTAGCACCTGAAAGACATTTCTGGAAAGTCAAACATTCTGGAATTCTAGCCTCTCAGGAACCAGGTCTGGATACCTAACTGTCCAACCAGACCTCATCAGCAGGCTTGGCCAGAGTGGAAACAGTCACAGAGGCCTGAAGCTGAGACCGAGGAGATCCTGGTACTAGAATTGGTGCAGCCAGTCTGGTGCAATTAGGATCACAGATGTCCTCTCCCTCTGTAACTTGAGAACCTCTTTGTGAACCACAGGAAACAGAGGGAAGGCATACAGGAGTCCCTCAGCTCAGGACCAAGCAAATGCATTCCCCGGCACAGTCCTCTGTTGAGGGGGATGAGCTCAGAACAGTCTTAGCTTCCCGTTTCCCAGGAAGTGAACAAATCCACTGGCCATGTTCTCCATAATGTAAACACCTGGGACATCACCTCTGGGTGCAGGGACCACTCATTCAGTAGGACACATCTCCCAGATGGCTGAGACTACATGCCAGATGGCTGTTAGCTCCCATCACATACAGGACACTCACCACCTCAACTGTCCTCAAGCATCTTTTTCTAAGGAAAATTCTACCTTACTAATACCAGTGAGGTACTTGAACGTTTCTATCATGCCCCCCCCCCCTTCTCCTTTCCACTAGAGAGCACATATTTAGTTCCTTGAATTTTTCCTCATAGGGCTTTTTATGTAGGCCCTGCATCATTTTGGTTGCCCTCCTTTGTACCACTTTCACCCTATGTCCTTCCGGAGATGGGGCCTCCAGAACTAGAAAGAGTACTTGGAAGTAGAGTCTCACCAGTGATCTATACAGGAATAATACCAGCCCCCTTCTTCTGCTGGTGATACCCCTCCCAAGTAGAAAAGATTGTTCACTCAGGGACAGGTTAGGGGTGCTCCAGAAAGGTTGCCAACCATATTTAGTGCAAAAAAGAAAAAGCCGGCACACAAAGGATTCATTCCATGAATGAATAAACAGAGGGGACCAGATAAAAGCCCCTAGCGCCTCGACCAAAGAATCTTCCAAGGGGGCGTGTGATTCCTGGAGTGCCGGCTTTTTCTTTTTTGGTGATACCCCTCCCTATGCACCCGAGCATTCTGCCAGCCTTCCCACATTACTTGGCTACCTTCAGGTCATCAGAAATGATTACCCCAGATCTCTTTCCTGTTTTGTGGTTACTAATTCCTCCCCACCTATTTGGTACATTGCCTCTAGGTGCCCCAAGTGCATGATTTTGCACTTTTTTGCATTGAAGCCTAGGTTCCAAGCCCTTGACCATTCTTCCAGCTTTTTCAGATAATCCCTCATTCTTTCCGACCCTCCCCCCCGTGTGTCCACTCTGTTGCAGATTTCTGCATCATCCGCAAATGGCATACTTTCCTTTCCAATCCTTCTGCAATGTTGCTATTGAAGAGAACTGGGCCTAGTACTGACCCCTATGGCACCCCACTGGTCAGGGCTTGACAAATTTTAAAAATAAGTACTTGTCCACGGACAAGTGGCTTGTCAAAAAGTAGTTGTCCCAGTGTTTGAGATGGTAGTCCAGGTATAAAATGGCATATTTTTAGTGGAAAGTATAAAAATACAGAAAATACCTAAATGGATCTATTGTAGTATCAGTTATTTAGTGTTGTAATAGACAATAAAGAGAATAATATGAATTTTTTTTGACAGGATGGAGAGGATTGTGATAGAATTAGCATGTTGCGCCAGCACAGCACAGTCAGTGAGAACATCATGCAGCAAACAGTACAGCATCATCACCAGGAAAAGTTATAGTAGGAAGCCTGAGCTTGCTCCAGCAGAAGCATCAGATTCACTGTCATCATTGTCGTCATCATCATCATCATCATCATCATCATCATCATCATCATCATCACCACCACCACCACCACTAGTGACAGCCTCAGGGACATTTTCATGTGAATCAGTATCAGCAGAACAAGTAGTTGAACTAGCATGACCATGAACGTGGCGTGTGCCAGGACCAGACATTAGCCAGTGGTTGATAGCTTGATCTGGATTAAAGCTGTCTAATGCAGGACCTTCAACTGCTATATGGAGAAGTGACTGGAGTGTGTCATCAGCCAAACTTGTTCTTATTTTTGTTTTTATAAGATTCTGAATGGAGAACACTCTCTCACATTTAGCTGCAGACACACACATAGCCAGTAACATTTCTATTGGGTCAAGGATGTGAGCAAGCTGGGCCAGTCTCTCTCGCAGCAGTCGTGAATACACTTGCAGATTTGGCTCATTAACTGCAGACTTAAGCATTGCTTTGAATAAAGAATACTCCCTTTTTATACTAGTTACGTGATCTTCAGAAAAAAAGTTGTGAAAGTAGTCTAACAAATCACTTATATCAGTCGTGCCAAATTGTGCAAATTCTTCTCGTGATGAATCGAAATTTTTGAAATTTAAACAACTGAACCATTTTAGAGGTTCCTCTGAGAAATTCCAGAAATGCTGGTCAACATAAGATACTGCTGCATCTACTAAACTGTGCAGCTGTGTATCAGTCGTAAAATCTACTTCTGGACAGTTCCCTTTGAAGGTAAAATGAACAATCTTGTCCTCAGTGCTACGTTTTGAAATGAGATGGTTCATGCATTTCTCTGCAGGATTATATTGGTCTAGTAATGATGTCATAAACTTTCCAGGTCTTATTTTTAGCTCAGTCAACTGGAGTAAGCATGTCTTGATGAGTTGGGGGACTTCTAATATTAGCAGGTCATCCTTTTGAAATTCCAGTGAGAGATTTTTCAATACTGGCAAAAAATCCTGAAGAATAAACAGTGATTTTACAAACTGTACTGAGTGCGCATCTCTTAGAAGGGCCTTTGCTTTGGCACCATCATCACCAGCAGAGTTTGTGACATGTTCAAGATGCTGAACTACTGTGGGCAGGTTGACTTAAACAGCATGAACTTAATGGGTCTTACTTGCAAGCCAACGCACTTGCTTTATTGCACTGAAATGAGCCAGTTCAGTATGTATGACATCTGCTATTTCCTGCAGTTCCCTAAGTTTCTTGGGGCTGTATTGGTAAAATTTAAAAATTCCTGTCAGGGTGTTTTCTACTTTTGGACAAAGGGATTTTTTTTTCATGACGTCGAAAACTGCTAACTCCAGTTTGGGGGCTACGCAATGCATGGGTATCATAGTGGGGACAGGTCTGATTTTTGCTATGGTGCCACCTGTATGGCCCATCATCACACTGGCACCATCAAAGTTGGCAGATAAGAGAACTGGTCCAGGCTTGTTCACATTGTTAAGGTCTGCAAAAGAAAGATCAACAGACTCCAGCGCAGAGCTTACTGCTTTAAAAGCTCCATCTGCGTGAGACTGTTCTAGAGAAACAGCTTTAATTAACACAGTTGTAACTTTTTTTTCTGCGCCATCAACAAAACAAAGAAAAACATTTTCCCACTCTACTATGCTTGCATCTGTACTGCCATCTGCAAGAACGGTAACGAAATTTGTATTTTTGACAGTCTGGATCTGTATTTTAGACATGACAGCCGATATTGCATTACAGAAATCTCTGGCCCATTTACCATTTGCGTAACTGCTGCCGAGTTTAACCCAATTTTTTTCTTGCAATGTGCAAAGCCACTTGATATCTGAGAAAGGACATAAACTTTTAGCCAAGGAATATGCAGTGTTAAATAAATGCCTCATTTTATTTTTGGTGGCTTCCTCCATCTGAGAAAATGCTTGATATACTGCAGTTTCAGGTATGTTAAAACTGACTACACGTTGACCAGTTTTGTGACTATACTGATTTACACAAATTATATGTGGATTTGATTTTTCATGGGCTCTCACTTTACTCAATTCGGAAATTACATGAACCAGTGGCAAACACATTAGGTTTTTTGACATAAGCAGGAGTCGCAAGAGTGGGATACTTCTCACATACTGAGCAGTACAAGACACATTTTTGGTCATCATACCTTAACCACGTAAACTGATTTAGCCAGTGATGCTGAAACGTTCTAGCCCTTTTTTCGACATTATATTTTTTATCTTTTCTCAGAGTTTAAGTTTGTTGTTTCACTTTCATCATCTAAAATCATCAAAGGTCGCTTTAGCTATACTGTACCAGAACGTGACAGTGGCACTTTGACTGCCACCACAGAATTGCTGCTGCTGTCATTTTTCTCTCTGGTTTCAGAAATTGGTATGATCAAATCAGATTGATCACCTGTTATATCTACAAACACAGACCCAGACTGAGAACCATGATTGTTTTGGTTGTTTTCCTGACTCGGGCCAGGGGGTGCTGGTTGAGGCTGCCTTGCAGGCTGTGAAGAAGATGACTCTGGCTCTTTACTTTTTGTTCCTGAAGAAGATGACATGGAGGATTTTTTTTTTCCCAGTCCAAAGGGAAAATAAAGTAGTTTGCTTTGGCTTAGTTCTCTGCGTTTTGTTAACTTCTCTATGCAACTGCCAACTGTGAAAAATTAAATATTGAAATATTGATGAGTTGTACAGAATACAATTTTATTTGTGTGTGTTGTGTACTTTTTTTACCTTAAGTTTAGGTTAAGTTGTTGTGCTTATGCTTACAACACTACAAGAGAGGGCCTGGGTAGGAAGGACAGAGAAGGTGGGAGTAGGAGTGGAAGCCAACTAGTACTCCGCAGTTGTTCACTTATCACATCCCCAAGTTCCTACCTCTCAGGGCAGGTTAGGTCTCACAGCCGCACGCACACACACCTCAAAGGTTTTTTTTTTTTTTCTGTAGCACAAAAAATGTTTTTCCCCTTGGTATAGTTTATTTCTAATAAGTCTGCAGTTGTTGAAGTTCCTCTACCCCTCTTAGGGCAGGTTAGGTTTCACAGCCACATGCACACACACACACCTCAAAGGTTTTTTTTTTCCTGTAGCACAAAAAATGTTTCCCCCCCCCTTGTATAGTTTATTTCTAATAAGTCTGCAGTTGTTGAAGCTCCTCTACCCCTCTCAGGGCAGGTTAAGTCTCACAGCCACACACACACCTCTACCAAAGTGTTTTTTTGCTTTTTTTCTGTACAACATAAAATGTTTTTCCCCTAGTTTACTGCTTATAAGTAAGTCAGCAGCTGTTAACTTGTTCCTCAAGTTCCTCTACCCTGCTCTCAGGGCAGGTTAGTTCTCACAGCCACACACACACACATATACCTCCACCAAAGGGGGTTATCTTTTTTTCTGTAGCACAAATGTTTTTTCCCGTAGTTTGTGTAGTTTATTTCTAATAAATCCGCAGTTGTTGTTGTTCCCCAAATTCCTCTACCCAGAGACTCAGGGCAGGTGAGGTTAGGTCTCACAGCCACACACACACACACACACACCCCTCCACCAAAAAAGCTCGCACGTGACAGTTAATTGTTTTTTCCCCACTAAAAAAATACTTGGATTTTTTTTTTTTTTACTTTTTTGGTTTACTTTTAGTCTAGTTGTTCCAAAATTAATATACCCTCTTAGGGCTGACTTGGTTGGTCTTAGGCACACAAACAAACCCCTGTTCAGCTTTCACCACTGAGCAAGCTTTTTTTTATTTTTAAGAACAAAAAAACAAGGCATTTTCTGTAATCCCTGTTCCCTTTTTAACACACAGATTAGGTTACTAAGCCTCACTAGGGTCTTCCAGGACCAAACAGTTCCCAGACCCTCTTCAGACAGAGTAGTAGATCTGTGCTCTGTCTTATTTTAAGGGAAGTTAATTAACTGTATTTTTTTTATACAAGTAATACTTTCATATTCAATTTCACAGTGGAACTGAGTTATATTAGGTATAGGTAGGTAATGTAGGTAGGTAGTTGTAGTTCACTACGAGGTCCCCCCCCCCAATTAGTACAGTAAGACAGTATGTAGTAGTTGCTCTCTAGTCACACAGTGAGTGACAGCCCCCTGATTTCAATTCAGTAAATAATGTGCATTTAACTGGTACAATTAAGAGGAAGAATGCACATTATAATTTTATCCCCCAGGCAAGACTTTCTGTTCTTCTCCAAGTTCTCCTGCTTCCTAATCTGCTGACTAGACTAGTCTGTACCCTCCCCGAGACGAGTCTCCACACATGGAGGATCTGCCTCACGTCTCCCCCTCCCTCTTCAGTCAGATCAGCTGATCCTGCTCAGTGCCTTCTTGAGTGATCTATTTTTCTCCTCTCCATGCCCTGCATCCGCCTTTCCTTCGGGCATCCAAGGTCACCAGCACCCCTTCTAACCCCCCTCCTGAGCCCATTCGCCTCACATTGCAGCCTACCTCGAGGTAGGTCGGCATTACCCATCGCCGAGTGGGTCCCTCTCCTCTGAGGGGGAAGGCACCGGTTGGGGCAGCCCAGTACGCTATATTTTTCCTCAGCCTTGGGTGCTGCTGAGACAGCCAGCCCACAGGAAGTCTTCCGGGTGTGCTGGTAGACCGGATGACGTCATCCGGCCAATCCAGAGCGTTTTTTCTATGTTCTGGTACTTCCCACATTGCAAAGCTTTTGTGTAGTGCTTCTGGTCTCCACCGGGGGCTGCTGCAGAGCGAAGCAACCCTGAAACCCACCCCAGGAGAGGAGAGCAGTCCTGTGGATGCTCAATCCTCTCCTTCTCCTACCGACCCCCGATGACCCGAGTCCGTTCCCGAACCCGGGTCGCTAGTGTGGTGTGAGGTAAGGTGTCAGCGCCTCAACCCTCTGCGCCACCAGGCCGGCTCAGTGCTTTCTTAATTTTATTTTATTTTTTTTTTTTTCTGTAGGGCACTTAGCAACAGTAGTAGTAGTACTTGTTAGTTAATTAGTTAGTTATGCTGCCCCCAAAGGACCGAGTCTTCCTCAGTCTCCACGCACTGCCAGCAACTGCACTGTCCAGAAATGCAGTGAGCAAAAAAAATGCTCCCTTCTCTGGATGTGTCAGTAGCGAAATGGCGCCTCTTCCAATGCAAGCCAGCTACTGACACTCCCAGCTCCTTCCCAAGACATGTCCTCGACCAATTAGCCATGGCTGACAGGCTTTTTACTGTGCTACATGCTGCCAAGCCTGTCAGTCTGGCTTTTAGTCACCAATCACGATTGCAATCTGCCTGCTGCTCGCTCTCATCTCCCGACTCATACCACCTTCCTGTTCCCGCCTGGTGCTCCCGAGACAGTCAATGCCCGATGGAGATGAAGCCTGTAACTGGGGCGCGCATTCCTGGCTGCCACCTGTGCCACATGACTGAAGCTGTGGCCATCAGGTGACTGCCAGTTCTCAATGGAGTCGTGCTGCTCTGGAGGTGCTGCTGCTGCCATCTAGCGGCAGACAGAGGAAAAAGCGACAGGGACATTTTTAAATAAAAAGACCAGTTTGGTAGTCCGGGGACAAGCAGCAATTGCAAACTGCTTGTCCCCAATTAAAAATGTTTGTCTGGGATATCGGGCTATGGGATTTGTCAAGCCCTGTCGCTGGTCACCTTGCCCTCTCCAGAGGGACACAATTTACCACCACCCTCTGATTCCTATTGCTTAGCCAACGTCTTACTCATTTTACCACTTTTGAACCTACTGCTAGGCTGCCCAGCTTGCTCACCAGTCTTCTATACGGAATGGCGAATGCCTTGCTGAAATTCAGGTAGACCACATCTATCACTCCCCCCGATCCACTTTCCCGGTCACCCAGTCAAAGAATTCGATTGGGTTTGTCTGGCAAGACCTCGCCCTTGTGAAACCCTGTTGCTTTGGTTCCTGGAATCCGCTGGTTACAAGATATTCCCCAATCCCTTCCTTTAGCAGCGATTCCATTCTTTTACCTTTACCCACTACCGAAGTCAGACTGACAAGTCTATAATTACCTGAATACTGTTTCCACTTTTGTGAAGTGGAACCACGTCTACTACCCTCCACTACCCTGGAATCTCCCGTTTCTAGTGGTAGGTTGAACTGGGTTGTCTGAAGTGCAGCCAGCACCTCCTTGAGCCCCCTCAGTATCCTGGGGTGCACCCCATCAGGCCCAATTGCCTTGTCTACTTTTAACTGTGCTAGTTCATTGAGGACCCTCTCCTCTGTAAAAGGACTAGCATCCACCCCTCTTCCTGCAACGCCCTTGTCCCTTATCATTGGTCCGTCGCCTACCCCTTCCTCCGTAAATACTGAACAAAAATATTTCTTCAACAGGTCTGCTTTTTTTTGGCCCTGGACTTTGTTGGATGGTAGGAGTCCAGCTTGAAAACAGTTCCAGTGACTGAAAATACTCGGTGGGAGACTGCCCAAGGGCGAACATGAACTGAAGCTACTGCAGGTAGTTAAAATGTGGCATTTTGCACACTGTAGCTCCAGATGTCCACTTATTTACTTCACTGCTGCCCTGTTTTCAGTGCAATACTCTGTACCTCAAATTGATTTACAATTGCATTGTACTGCAGTTTGCACCCCTGGTCTGTACCCATTTATTTATTTCTGTAATTAATTTACATCACCACTGCTATGTTTTACGTGTGCTATTCTGTACCTCGTTACTGTGTTGACGTATCTCAGCACTATACTGTCCCCTTCCATCTCCCCCCAGAAACCATCTGGAAATGAGCTGCTACCAGCTAAGTACACTTTTCCGTAAATATATAACCTTACATTTACTTTCTTAAAGACAGCACCAATAATGCTTGCCTACACATGATCATCCTGAGTAATTAAACCCACGAGTTTCACACAGGAAACAGTCTTTACAACTCCTCCTCCTTCACTCCAAAAAATTCATAGTGGGAGTCAGTTTTTGTTTACCAAAATAGATTTTACTGGTTTTCTTTCAATTAATTTAAATCTCATAATTTCTCCATGTCTCAAAATACTCTAGACCCTTCTTTAGAGAACTCTTGACCAATCTCTCTAAAGCTATCAATAAGAGTTCTAGTATCAACGCATTTTAATCATGGGCCTTGAGCCCTAAGCTTATTTATCATTACTAAAAACAAAAGGGGACCCATTTTGATCCCAAGGGACCCCACTCCTAACCTCCTCCAAATCAGAAACAACGTTACCTAACACCACCTGCTGCCTTCAGTTTGTCAGAAAACACTTTGCCTACCCATACATGGCTGGGTGAACCCCCATTCTTTCTAATTTTGACAGGAGAATGACATGGTCAATATGATCGAAGGCTTTTTCATAATCCACAAGAATGAACCTACTTAATTACCATAATTTCTTTCTAATGCACATATATTAATACATTTCAGAAGAACTTGGAGATATGAATCCCCTTTTAATTATACAAATCGATTTGAATCAAAGATACACAAACCCTTTAAACATCTTGCTAACAGTACAAGTCAGAGAGATGGTTCTGAAATCATTCACCAGATCTTTTGGATTAGTTATATTTGAACTGGCACAACAGTTTCGTGTTTCTGTATACTTGTAATGGAGCTCAGAATCACTGTACTACTAAATATGTTACAAACACTAGCGACACATATTTGCTTTCTTTTTTCAAACCCAATTTAGAACACTGTCAGGACCACAGGCCTTAGCATTTTTTTTTAATTCCTCTGCAACATTTTCTATCTCTTTTTTTTTTTATTTATTTTTTTTTTAAATGTTTACAGGAGCCATACAATAATAAAATCTGTTCACAGTTGCAATATAGACAAAAGAGATAATTATTATCCGTTAATTCAGTGAATTCCATCCACCCTCTGTAGAGTTTTTAGAGTGGTGTCTCCCCAGAACCCCATCAGTCCTATGGTTGTATAGCCTTACAATTATAGTTCTATGGAATCACATCAGTTCTATGATTCATAATCCATAATAACCACTTGTTCCAAAATTCCCTGCAACAATCTAATGTAAGATTCAGCCCAGCTGTCATTTTTTCCATTAAATAAATCTGTTGCATTACATCTTCCCATTCCCTCTGTGTTGGAGGGTCTGGCTGTAACCATTTTCGGGATATTGATTTTTTTGGCTGCTAGCATCAAAATTACCACCATTTTCTTGGTATGCCTATTTCTGAAATGGCCGGAAAAATGATGTAACAAAGCAATCTGAGGGTAAAGATTTTCCAGGTCAGGGAAAAGCTCTCCCACGGCCTGCTGGGGATGTCCCATGCCTTGCATACGTCCTCCAAGGGAGTAAGACCTTTACGTTTTTCGCAAAATCATCTATTCAAGGCATTCATTTCACTTATTAATTTCAGAAAAACCTTCTGAGCTCCTTTTTCAGATGTGTCTTGTGTCAAAAGCACATAACTGCAGAACAGAACGTTGATTCATACAACGTAGTATTTGTCACCGAACACTTATGTCATTCAGCTACAACAACCTAATTGGCCTGCCAAAAACAGTCACTATCTCTGCTGGCAGGTTCTGCTTAGCCACACTCTCACCAGGAAATCCCATGATATTTTTACACCATTTCTTGGGATAAATATTCTCAAGGTCTCTATTTTTGCTTTACAATATACCCTCCACGCTCTTTTTTATTTGCTACTGACCTTGTTGTGGAGGGGTCAGAAAAGAGGGACATTTCTTACTGTCTCTTCATAATCAGACCTTTTCTCTTTCGCTCATGGTCTGTGACAAGTAACCTTAACCACCCTTCTGAATGGCATCATAAATCATTCTGTGAGTTATCTCTTATTACTTCCTCCCAAAGATTATCATAGTTTCGGATGGGAGAAAAAATTGGGCACCAAGTACACGCAAGGGCAACAAGGACTTGCAAACTCCTATTTTCAGTTTGCTGATGCGTGTACTGTTAAGACTGATCTCAGTCCAACTGCAGAAATGATCTCTGAATGATTATTTGATATCTATGACAAAGGTTGTTTTCAGGTCCTTTAGGAGAAAACAGGTGCCAGTAATCTATGCTGGCACCAAATAAGAACAAACATTTGCCAATGCCGACTGTTTGCTTGCTGGTATTAGCATTGGGAATGCAGGAGTTAGACCGATGCAGAATAGGAATGGCAGTGAAGTACTGAACTTCACGCCAACCCCAGCTCCACCCTGCAGAGAGGGACAGGCATCGGGGTATGCGTTTGGGTTGTCGCCCATAACATTCATGCTATTTCACTCACTCTATCCTGCAGACACTGACAAGTGTCGAGTTGTGCCTTGGGGTGTTCGGCATTACTGTCACCTCATTCCAAAAGGACATATGCTGAAATGGGTGCAGTATAGGAGAATGGGGTGAACTCTGGGACCGAAGAGTCCAAGGCACACCTTGACGCCTGTCACTGGCTGCAGGGTGGGGGGAGTAGGGGTGGAATGGCATGAGTTTTACAGTCGGCAGTCCAAAGGCACACCCTGATGCCTGTCAGTCTGTACAGGGTGGGACGTTATGGTTAGCAACCCTAACGCCACGGGCGTTTGTTGGTATTTGCACTACAAATTTTCAGCATGGCCTTTTTGTGATCCACACCTTAAGAAAGCATTTGGGTCTTCTTCTCACGAACAATGACACTGTGATTTTGTTAATGTGTCCTGAACTTTGAGTTCCCACAGCAACCGTGCCATTCTGCGCCAGATGTACGAAAACATGAATCGGGTAGGATGTGAAGAATGACAGCTGTACCACTCATAGGGAGGTATGAAGAGATGGCTATGTTCAAAATCTGTAGTGAAAATATTAAAAATGCTTGAACTTCCGAGCATACGTGGAAATTGCACAACGCATGTGCGTAACACATCATTTAGTGGAATTATTTCACCAAATTTTCAACATAGGCATTTTGTGACCTCTGCTCATGAACACTGTCACTATGATTTTCTTAATCTGTCCCAAACATTAATTTCCCACAGCGACCATACTATTCTGCGACAGATGTGTAAACGCATATTTCGGGCAGGATTTGAAAAATAACAGCTGTACTGTTCATAAGGAGGTGTGAAAAAATGCCAATGTTGAAAATCTGGAGTGAAAATATTACAAATGCTCAAAATTACGAGGGTGCATGGAAACTGCTCAAGGTACGCGCGTAACACAGTCATTTCATGGACTTCTGTTACTAAATTTTCAACATAGGCATTTTAGCACCTCTGCTCATGAAAAGAAACACTGTGATTTTCTTAATCTGTTCCAAACACTTATTTCCCACAGCGACTGCGCTATTCTGCACCAGAAGTGTAAAAACACATTTTGGTCAGGATGTGAAAAATGACAGCTATACTGTTCATAAGGAGATGTGGAACAATGCCAGTGTTGAAAATCTGGAGTGAAAATATCACAAATTTGCGAAGTTACGAGGGTGCGTGGAAACTGTGCAACACATGCTCGTAACACAGTCATTTTATAGACTTTTGTCACCAAATTTTCAACATAGGCATTTTAGGACCTCTGCTCATGAACAGTGTCACTGTGATTTTCATAATGTGTCCCAAACACTGATTTTCCACAGCGACCGTGCTATTCTGCGCTGGAAGTGCAAAAACACATTTCGGCCAGGATGTGAAAAATGACAGCTGTACTGTTCATAAGGAGGTCTGCAAAAATGCCAAAGTTGAAAATCTGGAGTGAAAATATTACAAATTTGCGAAGTTACTAGGGAGCGTGGAAACTGCGCAACGCATGCTCGTAAAAGTCATTTTTTAAATTTTGTTCACTAAATTTGCAACATAGGCTTTTTGAAAGCCCAAACCATGAACAGTGGCACTGTCGTTTTGTTAATCAGTCCCAAAAGGTGATTCCACGCAGTGACAGCGAAATCACCTTTCAGGACCAAATAATGCCATGACAGTGACTGTATTCATTAGGAGGGGTCCCAATAACCCCATGCTGAAAATTTGGTGGCAAAAGTCAAAAAATTGGCCGAGATATTCACATAAGTTGAAAAAACGCTATTTATGCCATCATACAGCTTACCGGCATTTCTTCAGTTCGTGGTCGGCTTTGAAGAGTGCAGATGTGTTCCCGGTCCACCGAAGATCGTCACGAAGGGCTCCAGAGGTAAGTATGGGGTGGGGGAGCTGAGTGCACAGAGGGTGAGCGCGGGTTGGGGGATGGGGCACGACAGACTGCGAGGGATCATTTTCTTTATTTCAGGGACAAAAATAATAAAAAGGACGTCGTGGGAAGGTTTTTTTGTTTTTAGGCTTCATTTGTGCACACTGGGGTGGGCTCCCAGTGTGCCGCCTGCGTTCTGGGGAAGGGGGGGACTTGCTGATGGGGATTGGGCCCCATCAGCAAATAAAGACTGTTTGGAGGGGGATTGGGCTCCCCCTCAGCACACAACAAATGGGGGGGGGACATTATGCCAATGGGGAGTGGGCTCCCCCCGTTGGCAAATGAATTGGGTCATCGGCATGCTGACAGGGGGAATTGGGCACCCCCCGTCGGCTTACATGGGACTGTGAGGTGGTGGCTCTATTGTTCACAGAAATGTTAGACCAGGCAAGGTACCGCCCTGCAATGACAGGTCACTCCCTCACTGCAGTGGAATTGCTGACACTGCAATGATGAGCCGGACCCTCATTGCAGCAGCCAAATCGTTTCAAGTTGGTTGCACTTCTGCAGAAACAGTGTCATCAGGACACTGGGCCTGCACTGGGTGCACACCGCCAAGCCCACAAATGCAGTACTGGCATTGGCAGCCACACTGCCACACCTCCACAACCTGCTTCTCTCCTAAGCTGCCGCATAATGTTTCTTGCGCAAGCAAGCATAAAAAACAGGGTATACACTAGAATTACAGTAGAACTGAAGTTCTAAGACGACATCATCAACGATACTTAGAAATCATCAATAGAACATGTCACTTCTTTTTCTTTATTTTATTTACTATGCTTTAGTCTCCCTGGCTGGCCCACATCAGCCCAACCTCTGCCCCCAGCCCCGTCCCCCAGGACTTACCTACCCTAGTGTTCCTTCCTGGCTTACACCCCTCGGTGGAGCCACCATCCCCGTCAGAACCTGAAGCTCGGTGTCGGGAGCGCCACAGGGCAACAGTGCAAGGCCTGTGGGGAGAGGCAAGCATCTTACTGCACAGCCCTATTTTCTGTTTTTCTGGTCAGGAGGCATGGTGTGCAATGACATCAATGGCAAGTGCTGAAGTCTGCCCCCCTCCCCCCCGTGGTTAGTTCCCCCAGCCTCTGCTAGGTGTCTATCAAGTGCCAGCAGCTAATCTTTCCTCCCCCCACAGGAGGAGAGCGGTCCCTGGGATGCTCAATCCTCTTCCCCCGCAGGCCCTCAGACTCCCAGGTCCATTCCAAACCTGGGTCATCGGCGTTACGAGCAACGGCACTACCATCCCACCGGCGGGCCAGCTCAAAAATGTGTCATTTTACTATAATGTCATGTTTTCCAGGGTCTACTTGTTCATATTCGACATATATCATGCATGAGCAACAGCAGGAAAAAGGTGGTACTTATATTTAACATAACATTTCATTCTACTATAATATTTCACATACTTGTACCATGATACCAGGTGACACTGGATAGACCTTCCAACCAATGAAAATTTACCACAGCATTTATCACATAAAGCTGGGATTTCAAGATTCCAATTTACACGGAAGAATTGTTTTGTATTTACCAGATGATTGAAAAATACATATGACTGACTTAGCAATCCCTAAATTACTAATACTCTTTGTTAGGGGCCTTTGAGGAATACTTGGGCTACTGCTAAAATTACTACTAAAGTAAGTACACTGCAGCACAACAGTCCCCGAACAGGTTCTACTTCACATCAACTACAACACCCAATACCAAATCTGCCCACCCCAGATGAAAGCAGATATAGTTACTCAATCAAGCACATGCAGCAGGTTAACAGCTAGATAACTCCCATCAACTTCAGGGACAGTTCTTAGGATACTGACTGTTGGTGGGCCCAGACTATAGTAAACAATTCAAAAAAGACAGAGGTCATCTCCTATATTAAACTAATCCATATATCACAGAAACACAGAATCTGTTGGCAGATAAGGACCATACGGCCCACCTAGTCTGCCCATTTCCGCACTAACAGCTGCAGCCCCAGATCCTATTTGATCTGCAGCTCTCCTGCTCTGCACATCTCCAGGGTACCCTTATGTCTATCCCATGCATTCTTGAACCCCCTATAT
This sequence comes from Neoceratodus forsteri, assembly GCA_016271365.2. NCBI lineage: Eukaryota > Metazoa > Chordata > Ceratodontiformes > Ceratodontidae > Neoceratodus > Neoceratodus forsteri. The sequence goes on from CM057455.1 coordinate 1,677,897,316, forward strand.
TGTTTCACACCCACGATTTCTGCTGGAAGGCTGTTCTATGGCTCCACCACCCTTTCAGTGAAAAAGTACTTCCTAACATTACCCCCCGAGCCTTCCACCCTTCAGCCTCACATCATGCCCCCTTGTTCTTGTTCAGAATTTTCTCTGAAATATGCGTTCCACCTGTACCCTGTTTATTATCCTAAGATACTTGAAAAGTCTCTATCATATCTCCCCTCTCCCTTCTTTCCTCCAGTGAATAGCTATTAAGGTCCTTAAGTCTTTCCTCATAGGGCTTCTGGTGCAGTCCATGTACCATCTTCGTTGCCCTTTTCTGGGCTGCCTCTATTTTGTCAATGTCCTTCTGGAGATGTGGTCTCCAGAACTAGACACAGTACTACAGCTGAGGCCTCACCAGTGATTTGCTGCAAGAAAACGTTAGGCTGTTTGTTTGGGGAGGGGTACCTGCACCTTGCTGCTAGCCATGAACTTCTGATTAAAAAGTTTTGCTTTCATCCAACTGTATCTTGCCAATTCAAACTTATACTAGAAACAGTGATGGAGAAGCTGAGCCTACCGTCTGCTCTTGTTAGGGGCAGAAAAAGACTGAGTCCATCCAGTCTGCCCTGGAGCCTTAACTGGAGCTAATCAGAGATGGCTCTTCCCTCTACCCCCCCCCCAGTCCTCCTCACCATTTCCAGGTGTAAAATCCCTTTACAGCCGTCCCAAACAGTTTTAAGCTTAACAATGGTTTTTCTGTTGACTAATGCACTGGGTAGGTTACTCCACTCATCCACTATCCTCTCTGTGAAAAAGTACTTTTTGTTTTTAATTCACAATTTATCCTTCCTCACACCAGCGCCACCTCCCTTCTGAATACTCAGCATCTCCCCCCAGCCCCAACATAACTTACTTCCTGCTAGTTCCCACAGAGTCTCAGTTTGCCACTTGTGTTGGGTACAGGGTGGAGGAAGTACCTCCAAACATTCCCAGTCCAGAACTGGATGGTCCCAGGAAGCTGCGACCAGGGCCATTTTCCTTGTTCTCACTATTTGCTTCCCCACTAAGCCCTGGAAGACATCAGCTCATGAGGGGGACCAATATACATGTGCACGCATAGCGTGCACGCTGCAGTTCCTTGCCAATGTTGTCCTCCTCTCATTCAGCTGCACTGCCACCTAGGTCACCAAGGTGGACGTACTGCAGTAAGGATGACCGCCCTCCCTCCCTCCCGGAGGAAAGCATCCTCTGGGATGCTCAATCCTCCTCCTCCTCTCCCTGGCCAGCCCCAAACAATCCAGGCTTGTTATCAAACCCTGGTTGCCAGCACTGCGGTACCCCTACCACTGTGTTGAAAGCCAGGCTGTAAAAAAAAAAAAAAAAACAAACTTTCAAACACCTGTTGTGCCCCCCAACACACACACACAAAATGTAAACTGTGCCCCCTGGTGAATGAATGCTAGATCAGTCAGAATAGTTCTGCATGGTCCACCTTGTTGTACCCTGCAGCTACTTATGTTCACTATCATGTCCCTCCTCCTCCCTCCTCTCCTCCAGGAAGTACATTTTGAGGCTCTCTAAACTATCCTCATGCTTATGTTCAGTCAGAACAGTTCTGCATGGTCCACCTTGTTGCACCCATGCAGGTATCTGTATATCTCTATCATGTTCCCACTTCCCCCCCTCTCCTCCACAGAGTACATTATTGAGGCTCTCTAACCCGTCCTCATACGTCTTACCATGCTACCCCCATATCATTTTGGCTCACCTTTGCTGCATCACCTCCAGCCTGTCACTGTCTTTTTTTTTTTTTACTTGAGGTGTGGTCTCACCAGAGAGCCTAATCACCTCATTACCTTAACCCTCTCTGTACTGTCCACCCTCCCTCTGATTTGTGTGTCATCTGCTAAGCAACTCACTCTCCCTTGCAGCTCTTCACCTAGGACGCTGATGTACAGTATATACTGAAGAGGGCTGAACCTAGTAATCCTAGGAATGCAACTGGTCACTACCCTAAACTACTGAGAATATATAATTTAGGACCACCTTCTGGATCCTACCCTCCAACCAACTCCCTGTTCATCTAGTCAATTCATCCCTTAGCCCCAGGACTCATGCTTTTTTCCCAGCCTAGTATCCTCGCTCACCCACTGGTTAAGAATGCAGTCTTGTAATGTCTCTACAACCTTCTAGTTTCTCTGGCTGTTTGTTACTGGAAATTCCCAATCTTACATTAGGAGTATTAACCTCCCACCATGAGCGCTACTATGAGTAGATTCTCTGCCTTCTTCATTTTTCCCTCCAGGAGCTGATCCACCTCCGACAATTGGTTTTGGGGCCTATATACTACTCCCACCATTGTTTTTTTTTTTTTTTTTTTACATATAATTTTTATTGATTGAAGCACAACCAGTCTTGCTTATACCATACACCTTATAAAGGTAACGATATACCAACATTGCATTGTTAAGGTTACAGATACAATTATCATAGATACTTTGATGTCTCCATTCCTTTAACAGTGCATTGACAAGCTTTATATGTTTCCACAGAACCTAGTTCTATGACTCAAGGTTTATCAAAGGAAAAGAAAAGGATCCCACCCCCATCCAATTCCCCCCCTCCCCCAGTAAGAGCAGCACTCCGTAACGCCTTGCAGGGAGACAGTCAAGGAACAAGTCAGAGTCTATCTGGTCCATATACCATATCCATTTTTGCCACTGATCTTGAAGACCAGCCATCAAACTTTCTAGTAGATAAATATCCATCACTATTTTCCTCTAGTCTACTACTAAGGGAATAATAGAAGTCATCCACCGCCGAGTAATGGCTTTCTTGGTCGTCAAAATACACAATGGCAACAAGGTTTTGTGCCAAGAGGGACTGCAACGGGGCATAATCATTAGCAGTACCATTTCAGCCGAAAGCTCCACTGGGTCCCAAGACATTCCTGCAAGTCCTCCTGCAAAGTGCACCAAAAAGGAGTCAACAATGGACACAGTTAGAAAATATGTTCCAGATCTGCCACCTGACACCTACATCCCCACCAGCATACCCCATACGATAGTGGCAAGTATTTTACAAGGACTCCAGGTGATCTGAAGTACCTGTACCTGCACTTCCGTGCATATTCCAGCCAAAATTGCAGAGAGGGTGATTTTGACTGCTGGGAGTGCAGTTTTTAGCCAAGATTCAAGTGGCACCATAAGACCCAGATCTTTGTTCCTGCCATCTAAAACTAACTGGGTTGAGTCCCCCAGCCCTTCAAGTAGGACTCAATATAACTGACCTATCAGGTGCCCCCAGACATTACTATTGGTACAGTCTATTATCATATTTAAAGAGGAGTTTTTGGGTTAGGTAGTTGTGCCAGGTCAGGGCGTTGGTGCTGAATGTAGGCCTTCAATTGCAAATATCTACAGTATATAAATGGTCTCCATTTGTTAACCTAAAGTCCCTTTGTAATGTCTCAAAGGAACTTATGCCTGTTGAGGTTAGGAATTGATAAATATAATGCAGCCCCAAACGGCACCAGCATTTAAAGATGAGATCAGCTTGGGAGGGCTTAAAATTTTCATCAGCCAACATTATTTTATTTTAGTCTTTGGTAACCGGGTAAGGCCCACTAGGCACAAGTGCCTGTTTTCAGGGGCAACCTGGGAGCACTGAGTGGTTAAGTGACTTGCTCAGAGTCACACAGTATGCAAGCGGAGGTTGTGAGAACCAAACTCAGGTCTAGTCTACTGGATGTACCAAGCTGGTTCACACCTTATTTCTCTAACCTCTAGGCTATATTGCCAGACCACTAGCCTACCACAGTAAAATATGTCCTCAAACTCTGGTTGGGATTTCATCTGGTACCAAACTTTTAAGATACTACAGGTACATTTGGTGAAATGGCACAGTTGTGGGGATTTCCTCTGGGGGCAAACAGTATGTGATAAAGGTCATAGAGATCATTGATAGTAAATTAAATTTCCTTCCATGGGGCCTGATACGTAAGTGCTAACCAAAGAAATAACACCTTAAGAAAAGCAGCTCTTGTATTAGTTCCAAGTTTGCAAAGTTAACCCTTCCCTTCGCTAATGATAATTGGAGAATGGAGAAATGGACCCTGGGTCGTTGCCCCCCCTTCCCCCCATCCAAGTTTGGAAAGTGAACCCTGCTTTGTGCTAAAGATAACTGAAGAATGGAGAAATGGACCCTGGGTCATTGCCCCCCCCCCCACCCATATAAAGTTTGAGATCATTCTGTTCCAGGAAGCATAGTAAACTCAAGCTGGTAGAATTGGAATGGTTTGAAAAAGATATAACAGATGAGGTAAAATATTCATCCGAATGATCTTCACTCTTTGAAAAAAGATAGGGTTAGCTTACCCCACTTAGACAGGTCATCTTGAATTGACACTGTTAAAGGTTCATAGTTTATCAAGTCTACATTATTTATATCTTTAGTGATGTGAACACCCAGATATTTTATTTTAGTACTTAACCAGCACAGAGGGTATCTGTGTTTCAGGGCTTCTGTGGGAGAGAAATTAAACGTGATAACCTCAGTTTTAGATACGTTCAGCTTAAAGTCCGCTCGCTACCCTTTCAAATTTGTGCAGAATATCCCATACAGCCAACACAGATATCTCCGGTGATGACACAGACAAAAGAACATCATCTGCAAATAGAGAGACCTTGTGCTTCGTTTGTCCTAAAGGAATGCCCTCTATTTCCTCCTCACTCTGTAGGGCTGAGGCAAGGGGCTCCATATAGAAGGCAAACAGAAGTGGGGAAAGAGGACACCTCTGCCGTGTGCCATGTTGTAAGGATATTGGGGAAGAAAAGGACCCATTGATTCAAATATATGCCTTTGGGCTGTCATAAATAGTCTTTAACCATGCCAGAAAGGTATCCAGGAACTGGAAAGAGAAGAGGGTATCCCAGAGAAAGTCCCAGGACACCCTGTCAAATGCCCTTTAACGTCTAAATTTAACAGGACTGCCTGGATTGAATATATTCTGCTAAAAGCATCACTTGCTGGATATTATCCATTGTGTTCCTGTATTTTATAAACCCCACCTGGTCAAAGTGGACTAGTGGGGGCAATATATACTCCAAATGAGAGGCCCAGACGGCCATAAAGATTTTATAGTCTGAGTTTAGAATTGCAATGGGATGGTATAAGGAGTGGTCAGACATATCTTTACCTGACTTATTTAGGACAGCAATAACTGCATATGCTCATGAGGGTGGATGGGACTCTCCATTTGCTACATCCTGAAATGTCTGTAGCAAAGTGGGAAGGAGCAATTTAGAAAATGTTTTGTACCATTCTGCACTAAAGCAATCAGGCCCTAGACATTTTTGGGAACTCGCTGCCTGAATATGACTTAAGAATTTCCTCAGGACTTACAGGGGCCTCCAGGGTGTGTTGCTGATTTTCCATTAGTTGGGGCATACAAAGTGGTTCTAGAAAGAGCCGTCTTTCCTCCACTGTGGATGGGGGACATGCCTTGTATAATGTCTGACAGTATTCTGTAAAGATAGCTCTAACCTCCGAGTCTACCTCTCTCAACTGCTTCATTTGTGGATCTTTTAGCTTTAAGATTATTGCCGATCTTTTGTGCATTCTTATCCTGCAGGCAAGCATTCGGATTCCCCTAGCACCCCCATACATTAAAGCCTGCTGAACCTTTAAATCCATGATTTTTTGTAGTTCTTTTTGGGTTTCCCTAATCTTCAATTGTAGCTCCCTAGCCCCCTCCCTGTATAATAACTGGTATGCCTGAACCTGCTGCATTAATGTTCTGTTCTTGGCCTCCAAGTTGCGCTTTTTCCTTGCTGAGTATGCAGTCATGTCCCCTCTAATAACTGCTTTTAGAGTATCCCACAGAGTTGCCACTGGCACCTCTGGGGAATCGTTATCCTGCAGAATTTGACGGATCCGCTCCTGAATATATGTATTAAATTGGGAATCTTTTAGAAAGGAATCATTTAGCCACCATAATGTATGGCGTTTGATTTTACCCATGTCAATTTTTAACAGTAGGGAATGATGATCTGAAAAAATTCTAGGGCTAAGAGATATTGCCCATACCGCACTAAAATGCTCACAGGTAACAAAAAGTAGTCCAACCAGGAGTAGCTGAGGTGTCTGCCTGAATAATATGTATAGGCCTTCTGAGACAGAAACATTTTCCACCAGACATGCACCACCCTTAGTTGCTCAGAAGAGCCCAGTAAGAAGCAGAGTGCATTAGTCACCCTTTACAACTGGTGATTCGTGGAATCCAGATCCACTGACCAGGTCATATTGAAGTCCTCCCCACCCCAACACACACACACACACACACACACACACTAGTAACCTCCCCTGTAGTAGATCTAGGACTTTATTTAGAAAGCTTCTGACCACTGAAACTGATGTTTGTGGTGGAAGATAAACACTAAAATAACAGCATGGTAAAAAAAAAAGGGTACCTTGTAAAATAAAATATCTCCAATGAGGATCAACAAAACATTTTTTTGTATGTCCAGAGGGGTGGCATGAGGAACCAGTACAGCAGCTCCCCTTCGTTTGCCAATAGGATGGGAAGAAGCATAGACTCGATACATTTGCCCCCCTTAGTTTCAAATGCTCAGCTTCAGATAAGTGAGTCTCCTGAATAAAATAGAGATCAGCTGGATGTTTCTTTAAATATTGCACAAATCGTGCTCGCTAATAGAATTATTCCTTTCATTACTGTTCAGCGAAAATATCTTTACAGGAACTGATGACATCATAACCCCTGGAATAGAAGATGCTGCCCCCACTGAGAAGGAACCCACCCAGAACGCCACTTCCTCGACGGATTCTTTTTGGTAGGCATCCGAAGGCCTCCATCATCTCCCGGCCACCCCGAAGGACCCCACGCAGTAGACCAGGAGAAGAACATGAAACTGGTGTCCAGGAGGCCCCAACCCCCACAGAGGAGCCCCTCCATTATCACCCTGAAATAAAGATTGCTCTGAAACCAGCCAAAGCTGTGTGTGCCTCATTATTTTTGCTATAAATTAAAAAAAAAGGAACAACATCCACCATTAGACTTTTAAATATGACAATTAACTGCACACATTATATAAGCAGTCTTGTACAGTACATCCAGAAAAACAACTTTGCTCCATCAGCACTAGCATTCTAGTGCGTATAACAGCACTTACCCTCATTGGATGGATGTCAGCATAAGGAGGTTTGCCCTCAGCCATTTCTATGGAGCTGATTCCAAGAGACCAGATGTCTGCTACACAGTTGTAACCAATTTCTTGTATTACCTCGGGTGCCATCCAGAAAGGGGTGCCTATCACAGTGTTACGTTTTGCCATTGTGTCCTGTAACCATACAATCAAGAGCCAATCAAACAGTTTTTCATATGAACCAAGTTCCACAGGCCATTCCAAAAAATTATTGAATATAAGCAGCTAAAAAACATTATCCTTACGGTTAACTGGCCAGCGACACCAAAATCAGCAAGCTTTGCATGTCCTTCTGTATTAAGGAGAATATTTCCAGCTTTAATGTCTCTGTGAATTTTTCTCATAAAGTGCAAGTATTCCAGACCTTTTAATGTAGATTTAAGAATGGTTGCAATTTCATCTTCTGTTAACTAGAAAAGAAAAGATCTTATAAGAGACTCTATTCAGTGCACAGTACTTTCAAATCAGATCAGACCCTACTTTAATAATCAAACCTAACATATCCAGTTCTGTGAAACATCAAAAAATTACTTACTAGACTATATGGTTTTTGAGACATAAACTGGAAAAATTAAGCTAATGGTGCAATTCATCAATGGCTCTGAAAGCCCTACACACCCACATAGCAGTGTGTAGGGAGACCCAAGTGATGCAGAGACCTCTCACTACATACTATATGCAGCAGCTTCCACATATCCCCAGTGTTAGCTGCATTGCTGTGGTGTTGTCATATGAAGGCCATCTCCTACTCGATCCACATCTCTATACAAGTGGTTGAGGGTGGCATGGGGGCAGGGTCATGATCTGTGCAGACCAGAATTGGAGTTCAAAGGTGCAGAGGGCACTGACAATACACCAGGGGATCCCTGTTCTGGCACTCACACCCCCTCCCAGCATGGCCTCCCTACACAGTAGTCAACCTCAGTCAGCTGTCATCTGTTGCCTCTAGCAGATATAAAGTGCAAATTTGTACTTTCCTTTTAACAGTTCTCATCCCTAAGGGGATATGGCAGTCCTTGGAGGACTGCCATATCCCACAATCCCCTACTCCACTTAAAAGTACAGGATCCACTCTGGCACTGATTCAGGAAACTGGCCCCTCCCACCCCCTCTTCAAATCACAACTTGGCTCGCTACGTGGCGTGGAGTGACAGGGGATCGCTCAGCATGCTGGTGACCCAGGTTCACGCCCAAGCACGGGATGGCAGGAGCAGAGGCTGGTGGGGAGGGCTAGGAGCATCATTCAGGTGATCTCTTACCTGGGTTGGGGGGGAGCGAGCCTGCACCACTTTGATAGTGGCTCCTGGGGGCCCACAGTGGTGACACACATGCCAAAGTACATCCTCCCAGACCACTGCATCCGTACGGCCACAACTTGTGAGGTGGGTGGGTTGAAGGAGAAAAAGGAAAAATGCCTGCTCGGCTGATCAGATGACAGTTGCCAGGTCCCCTCACAACACACTGTCCAGGCGAGTGCCTTCTAAACTGATCCCCTACTATGAGCCTGGTCTAATGTGAATCTCAAGTCTCTCTTCCTGTGGGCCACAGGAGGGGGTCTTCCCAGTGAAGGGATACGTCGGGCTGCTGGGGGCACGGCACATGGGAGAGGGATGGCTTGCTGGGTTAAGGGAGTCCCTAGGCAACCTGAAGGTGTCACCAATCGAGGGGCACTGGGAGCATAAAGAAATAAAAGCAAATCACAACTTATGGGTCACCTTTTCAGTACATCCCACTGCAGTTGTGCGCCCTAAGATACTAGCTGCTATCTTATAAAAACAGAGGCAAGAAAGAAGTAATCCTCAGAGTCCCCTGAAGAGGAGAAGGAGGAAGAGGGATCCCCTCCAGACAGATCACTTTCTGGGACTGGCATTGGGAGGGTGACATTCCTCCTTGCGACAGTCTGTACAACAGGGAGAGGGTCCTGGAGACCAGAGGTAGCTAGGACCTGCACGGCTGGAGTCCCAAGCAGAAGGGTCAAAAGGAAGCCTCCAGGGGTTATCTTTGTCTTTCATAAAGGCCCACCAGGCTGATAAAAGCGCATTACAGTCCACCAGAGGAAGTGGATTATATGGTGGGAATGGGTACTGGGGAGGCGGCGCTGGGTAACTTGATGTTGGTCCCTGGGTCGTCGAGTACCCTGGCGTCAATCCTTGAGGTGCCGGGTATTCAGGCATCGGTCCATATGGTGTTGGCTTCCTTGAGGTCGGTCCCTGAGGTGTTGGGAATCCAAGCACCGTTCCCTCACGTGTCGGCTGGGGATTGCCCGAAGGGCCGGCCGGCATTGGCTAAGGCGACAATGGCTGAGGCATCGTCTGGCTCGACACTGGTAGAGCAGACATTGGCCGGACAGGTGAAGGCTGACACTGGTCCAGCAAGACAGGTGTCACCAGCCCCAAAGGGGAAGCGGGCATCTGTGCAGGGCAGCTTGCTCCTGACGTAGGCAGAGGCAACACCTGTGTGGAAGACTTGAGCGCTTGCTCCGGGCGTTGCTTGAAGGTGCTGGTCCCGGAGTCAGGGAGATCAGGTGAGCAACAGACAAGGACCTGCCAATCAAGGAAGAGATCCCAGTCGAGCCACCTGGATGAGGACCCACAGGAAGTAAGGACTGAAGCATCTGGGGCTGGGAGGCAGGGGATGAAGTCCAATGCCCTGAGGAGCCACCGCCCGAGACTGAAATAAGGGCAGGTGGCTAAGAAACTAACACCCCCGAAGGGGTAAGGGTTGCTGATGGAGAAGGGACTGACCTCCTGCAGGAGGAAGATCCAGAAGCAGATGCTGACTGATGCAGTGACTGAAAGCGGGAAGCTGACCGGGGCCGGTCCCTATGTTTGTCCCGGTCCCACTGGATGACTTCTCCTTCTGGGCAAGAGAAGAAGGATAAGAAGAAGAACTTTTGCCCTGAAGCTCCTTCTCCATCTTGGCTAACTTCTGCTGCAGCAAGAATCTCTGGAGGGTCTTCAAGCGGCGTCTCAGCGTGGCCTGGTTGAAGACCAGACAGTGCTGGCAGGCCTCAGTGTCATGGTCATGGCCTAAGCAAAGCAGGCAAGAAGAGTGGCCATCCTTGGAGGGAAGCTGCTTGCCACAAGCACACTTTGTACACCAGTCAGAAGATGAAGCTGGAGAAGAAGACATGCACAGATACAAAGAAACACCGGAAAACAATGTATTTTTTAATGAAAATAAAGAAACTTGCAGGTAAAGTGTGAGCAAAATGGCAGTCAACTGAAGCAGGCATCCGTGAAGGTCTGACGTGCATGGGTCAATGGCAAAAGAACTGAGGCTGGGTTGAGGGACTGCCCCTTTTATACCACAGGCAGACGTCGGCGTGCCGACGTTGGGGGTGATCACAACTGTAGACTGCTAGTTAAAATTTTTCCGTGTGGTCCTAGCATCTGGTGGCTTAGTCCTTGCCTGCTGCAAGAGCCCTCTTGAACTATGATCTGAAGTCTGAAGGTCAAGTAGTATAGATTATCATTAATTCTGGTAGGAGTGTTGAGGAAACACCAGGAGAGCGTATTCTAAGGGACTGCCTCTGAAGGGATGTCCCTGGTGGCCTTGCTGTACATGGTGATCTCACCAAAGCAGATTCTCACTTTCTGGGCGATGATTTCAGTCCTCTGTCCAAGAGACCCTGCCAGCTGTGGTGAAGATGATGAGAGGCCTGGCACCAGAAACTGAACTGCTGAAACAGGTAGGAGACGGGCCCATGACTTGTCTGGGAAATCCAATCTGGGATGGATAGCAGAGATGCTGCCTCTGACAGAGGGTGTGGGGAGATTGCCAGCCACTGCCAAAAGGCAGGCTGCTGTACCTGCTGCCACGCTGGTGCTCAGTATACTGTCCAGTGAGAGTAAAGACCAGACTGCTGTGATGCACCCAGACCCAGGAGTGCCTTAGTGAAAGTTCCTACAGTGGTGCTACCTGTTGCATACCAGTTGAACTGATGCTGCAGTGTCAAAGCAGTATGCGAGAAAACAGTGAACTCTAAGCATATAGAAAGGTTGGGAGATCTGGTAAATTCTGAAGATGGAGTAGAAAATGCCCTGTCTGGAGGTACAGTATAACCTCACCCACTGGTAAAATGCAGGAAATAAGAGAAGTCATGGGGTTGAAGTGAAAGATATGTAAAGGATGCAGCCTTTCTTAAGGGATCCTAAGGGTCTGACTTATGTCTGGGGTCAAGGCCTAGCCTATCTTATGGTGCAGACCAGAAGTGCATTTTGGGGGACCATGTTCCCATGTGTTTAACTATAACTATATATTGGTAAACATGACAATGACACACCATTTAGCAGGGTGATTTATTTCTGTCCTGAAAGAGATGGGGCACAAAGCAACCTTCACCAGGGAGTGAATGGAGGGGAGAGGGACTGTGAACAGTCTGAGACTGAGTGTATTTGTGTAACAGGGATTGCCTCTATCAAGCAATTACTACCTAACCAGAACATGGCGGGTACCGGTGGGGCTATGCCCAACCATAGTCTCTGCCTGAAGCTAAGACAGGGTTATCATATAGTATAAGTCCTCAGCCAAGAAAATAGCAACAGCAGTCACAGCCAAGTGGGATTCTTGGACAGCAAGCCACCTAATGAGAGAAGCGCAGGGACCAGAGGGAGAGCACAGAAAAGAAATACATGGTGGACACATAGGATGATTAGTTTAACCTCAGTTGTGGGTGAACTCATGTAGTCTATCCTCAAGGAGGCCCTTGTAAAATACCTAAAAGAAAGTGGGCTCCAGGACAATCATCGATTTCTTCAACTTTGCAACCCAAGAAGCAGACAAGAGTCAAGCAGCCAATCTGCTGTAGCTGGATTTTAGTAAAGCTTTTAACTCAGTCCTGCATGGGAGACCAGTAATAAAATAAAGGAAACTCGGGGTGGGTGAGAAGCTTACCAGATGGGTGGAAAGTTGGCTGAGAGGGAAGACAGAGGGTAGTAGAAAACAGGGAGTACACTGGTATCAGGGATGTCACTACCGGGGTCAGTGCAGGGACTGGTCCCGCATTCATCTGTAACTGGTGTAGGGATAAAGGGCAAAATTTCTCTTTGCAGATAACACTAAACTGTGTGGCAGGGTACATGAAGAAGAGGGGATAAGGGATTTGAAGGAAGTTCTAAACAGACTGGAAAGACAGTCAAAGCTGTGGCAGCTTAAGTTTAACATAAAAAAATTTACGGATATGCATATAGGCAAAAGGAATCTGAAGACAAACAATCAGTTGGGGTGTGTGTAGCAATCTGTCCAACCAGTGAAGATAAGGATTTGATGGTAATCATTAGTGATGACCACAAATCATCAGCGCAGTGCATTAAGGCAAAAGGAAAAGCTTATACGATGCTGGCTGCATATGAGGAGCTCTGCAAGCAGAAGAAAGGAGGTGGTACTGGTCCCTCTATGGGTCACTGGTAATACCTGACCTGGAGTACTGCAATAGTTCTGAAGCCTGTAGGTCCAAAAGGACATAGAAACATAGACACTGATGGCAAATAAGGACTGCTAGGCCATCTAGTTTGCCCATTTTCCCTGCCTACTATAAAAGCTGCAGACCCTACTTGATCTCCAGCTTTACCTCCTCGTTCTTATTGCTAGGGTTCCCCGATACCTGTCCCATGCATGCTTGAATCCCCCGCTGTGTTTGCCCCACCACCTCTGCTGGGAGTCTATTCCATGCACCCAACACCCTTTATGTGAAGAAATACTTCCTCAAGCTATCCCTTAGTCTACCCCCTTCCAACCTCATGTCATGCCCCCTTGTTCCTGGACATCTTTTCTGAATGACGCTACCCTCCAGTATCCTATTTATGCCTTTTAGACATTTGTAGGTTTCTTTTATGTCTACTCTGTCTCTCCTGTCCTCCAGGATATACATATTAAGGTCTCCTAGGCTCTCCTCATATGACTTTTGGTGTAGGCCTTGCACTATCTTTGTTGCCCTTCTTTGAACTGCCTCCACCCTGTCTATCTCCTTATGGAGATGTAGCCTCCAGAACTGGACACCGTATTCCAAATAAGGACTCACCAATGATCTGCACAGTGGCATCACCACCTCTTTCCTCCTGCTGGTGAAACCTCTCCCTATGCACCCAAGCATCCCACTGGCTCTCCCCACAGCCTTGGCACATTGTTTGGCCATCCTTAGTTCATTGGATATGATTACCCCCAAATCACTTTCCTGTTTGGTGACCATCAGTTCCCCCACCCCAATCATCATGTAATCCTCCCCTGGATTTTTGCACCCCAAATGCATGATTTTGTACTTTTTAGCATTAAATCTCATCTGCCACACACTGGATCATTCCTTCAGTTTACCTAGGTCCCTCCTCATTTTTTCCACTCCTCCTGGAGTGTCCACCCTGTTGCACATCATAGTGTCATCTGCAAAGAGGCACACCTTCCCCTCCAGCCCCTCCAAAATGTCACTCATGAAGACACTAAACAGGGCTGGGCTCAGGACTGATCGCTGTGGCACCACAGCAGTCAAAGTCATTTTCTCAGATTGAGTACCATTTGCCACGACCCTTTGTCTTCTATCACTCAACCAGTTCCTAACCCAGTTTACCACCTTGTGACCCACTCCCAGGCTGCCCAGGTTGTTCATAAGTCTTCTATGTGAAACGGTATCAAAGGCCTTACTGAAATCCAGATAGGCCACATCCACTGCTCCCCCACCGATCCATGACCTTAGTCACCCAATCAAAGAAATCAGTAGATTTGTTTGACATGACCTTACCACTGTGAATCCATGCTGTCTCAGATCCTGTGCTCCACTGGATTCAAGATGTTCCACAATCCCTTGTTTAAGTAGTGATTCCATAATCTTCCCCACTATCGAGGAGCGGCTCACTGGTCTGTAGTTTCCAGCCTCCTCCCTACTGCCACTTTTGTGAAAAGGGACATATGCCCTGCTCCAGTCCTCTGGAACTACTCCTGTATCGAGTAACTCATTGAACATGGCTGCCAGCACCTCCAGTAGTTCCCTTAATAATCTAGGATGTATCCCATCTGGTCCCACTGCCTAGTCCACGCTCAGTTTTGCAAGTTCTTTTAGGACTCACTCCTCCGTAAATGGACTAGTGTCCATCTGCCTCTCACATCTGTTCATGTTGCCTAACCATGGTCCCTTACCTTCTTCTGTGAATACAGAACAAATATATTTGTTCAGTATTGATGCTTTTTCCAGGTCCCCTTCCACACACACTCCTTCTCCTGTAGTAAGTCTTACTATTCCACCCCTGGTTTTTCTCCTTTCAGTAATGTATCTATTAAAAGTCTTGTCTCCTTTTTTTTTTTTTTTTTTTTACCTCCTGTGCTGTTTTTTCCTCTGTTTGTGCCTCTGCTCTCAAGACTGCTTTCCCTGCCTCCTTCTGTTTATCCAGGTGCACTACCCTGTCCTCCTCCTGCTGTGTTTCCTTGAATTTCCTGAAGGCCATCTTTTTTGCCCTTACCTTCCCAGCCACTGCGTTCGAGAACCATAGTGGCTTTCTCTTTCTAGTGCCCTTGTTTATTTGCCTAATGCAAAGGTTTGTTGCCTCCACTATGGCATTGTTATGATGGTCCTACTACTCCTCCACTCCCCCCCTTTTGTCCCTCCCTGTCAGGGCATGCTTGAGACATATCCCCATCTTAGTAAAGTCTGCCCTCCTGAAATCCAGGACCCTTGCCTTTGAGTGGCTTGACTGTATTTATTTTGAACCACACTGTGCGATGCTCACTGGTCCCAGGTGTAAACCCACCCTGATTTCCTCAATTCTGTCACCATTGGTGAGTACCAGGTCCAAAACTGCACCCTCCCTGGTGGGCTCTAGCACTAGCTGCCTGAGGCCTGCCCTTTGCACAGAGCACAGGATGTCCCTGCTCCAGACCGAGGAAGCAGCTGGGATGCTCCAATCCACATCTGGCAGATTAAATTACCTATTATAAGCACTCCCCTATAGCTGCCACAGCCTCCCAGAAGATGTGGCTATGGCCAAAACAGTGAAAGTCCTCAAGAGAACATGGGATGAACATCAAGGACTAGTGAAACCACTGCATAGGAATTCTAGCAAGTTTTTTTATTTTTTTAAGACAGGTAGAGATGCCTGCCAAGTTACAAAAAGGACCAAAATGGCTAAAATCTCAACCCCACCCAATGTGCTTTAAGTTCCCACCCCTGCTCACTTCCCAGATACTTTAAAATGAATTACCCCTCCAACCCCCCTCTAGCACCCTCATCCACCCATGCTTGCGCAAATTTTTATTATGAGAAGGAAGATAATGTCATGTAAATTCCTTCCTCCTAGCCATGCTATTCACATACACAACCCACTCTCTCCATCCCACTCCTGTGCCCCCAGCAGAAATAAACAGATTACTCACCTGTAACAGTAGTTCCAGGAGTGGTATATGATGTTCATCCACACTGTCTGGCAGTTGCCTATCCTGTTAAGGAATGCCGGAAACATCTTCTAGCTGGCTCCTCCCACCCGGGTGGTGACTCCCATGGCTCCACCCCATGACGCCAGATCTTGCCCGCTGGTAGCAGAGTTTGTGCGCTGAAGCTAGGGAGGTCGGGTGGGTCTGAGTGGATTAACATCATATACCAGTGCTAGAATTACTGTTACAGGTGAGTAACCTGTCTTCCTAGGGATGTGGATATGATGTTCTATCCACACTGTCTGGCAGATTCCTAGCAGTTCTCTGGGAGGAGGGAGGCAAGGCTTTGAAAACAGAGACTGGAGAACTGAGGTCCCAAAATCAGCATCCTAGCGTGACTCGAGGTCAATGTGATAATGGGAAATGAAGAGGCATGCTGACTTCCAGGTAGTAGCCCTGCAGATTTCCTGGCTAGGGGCATCCCCAGAAGCAGCCACCGACACAGCAGTATGGCAGGTGGAATGAGCCCTAAGCTCTCTGGGAGGCTCCCTACCTGCCAACCTATAGCAGAGATCAATGCAGGAAGTGATTCACCTGCCAATCGTCCCCTTGGCTGCAGGTCTGCCAGGTGCGGCTTCACCGTAGGTGACAAACAGCTGGTGAACTTCTCCCCAAACTCCAGATGTTCACTCTTTATAATAAGTGACCGTTTGCCTCAGCTCCAAAGTATGGAGCCTGTGTTCAGCCTCCGAAGTGTGACTGGTGAAGAACACCAGTAAACTTATCACCTGGTTTCAGGTGAAACTCCGACACAACCTTCGGGAGGAACTTCAGGTTGGGGCGCAGGACAACCTTGTCCCTGTGGAAGACCAGGTAAGGAGACTCCACAAAGAGCGCCTGGAGCTCACTGATCCTTTTGGCTGACATGATAGCCACCAGGAAGGCGGTCTTCCACGACAGGTGAGACATGTCACACCTGTGTATCGGTTCGAATGGCTTGCCCATGAGCTTGCCAAACCAGCAACAAGTCCCACGGTGGTGATGGTTCATGCACTGGAGGGGAAACGTGGTCAAGGCCTTTGACAAAGCACCAAACCACCTTCTCCTGTGCCACCGACTGCTGACTAACCCGTGCCTAGTAAGTAGAGATGGCTGACACGTGCACCTTAAGGGTCATCAACTGAAGTCCACCTTGGGAGAGAGAGAGACCACAGTCAGTCCAAAATGCTAGCCACGTCGAAAGGTCCAACCCCTTGCCCTGACACCAAATGAAAAATCTCTTCCATCTGAAGGCATAGCATTTTCTGGTCGATTCCTTGCGAGATGCCTCCACCACGGTAAGGACATCTTTGGAGAGACCCAAAGCCTGGAACTGTAGCCGCTCAGCAACCAGGCTGTCAAGTGCAGGGATTGAAGGTCTGGTTGGAGTACCTTCCCCTGACTGATGAAAAGCAGGTCCAGGAGTGCTGGAAGACGCCTCAGGAGCCTGTTGCTGAGGCTGAGGAGATCGGGGTACCAAAACTGGCGGGGCCAGTCTGGAACCACAAGGATCACCTGTGCCTTGTCCTTGAGGAGTACCTTTTGGATCAAGGAAAGTGGAGGGAAGGCATAGAACAGGCCTGGGGTCCACAGCCTTGAAAAGGTATCCCCCTGCAGCGAGCCCTGCTGAGGAGGGTAGGTAAAAAACAGCCTCAGCTTTGCATTCTCCCTGGAGGTGAACAGGTCCACCTGAGGGGTGCCCAACTGGGAGAACAAACTGTGAACTACCTCCGGGGTGAAGGGACCACTCGTGAGATGACTCGCCCACCTGGCTGAGGGCATCTGCCAGCTGATTTGAAGCTCCTGCCACTTGGATGGCTAGGAGATCTGCCTCCAGGCTGAGCACAAGGGTCCAGATGTGGAGAGTTTCCTTGAACAGAGGCAAGGAGTGTGTCCCACCCAGCTTGTTGAGGTAGTACATGGTTGTGGTATTGTCTGTCTGGACCTGCACCACTTGACCCCTGACAAATGGAGCGAATGTGGTCAGGGCTAGCCGAACCGCTTGGAGCTCCAGCAGGTTGATGTGGCATCAGGACTTCTGGGGTGGGTCCAGAGCCCCTGACTCTGTGTGACCCCAGGTGGGCACCCCTGCCCATCAGAGAGGGGTTGGTCATCAGGATGACCATCAGCTTGGGTGGAGAAAAGAAATCCCATCCTGCAGATGTTCTGGGACGAGCCACTACTAGAGGGCATTCCACATCCTCTGGGTCACAGTGACCAGCAGGTCGAAGTGACTTTTGTGCTGTGACCACTGGCTGGCCAGCTCCCATTGGAGGAAGCGCATATGCCAACGGGCATATTGGACCACACTGGTGCAGGCTGCCATGTAACCCAGAAGGCACAGGAAGTCTCAGGCAGGGCGCAAGTGCCCAACCACAAATGACTGGGCAAAGGAGGAGAGAACCTCTGCCCTGTCCGCCGGGAGCCGAGCTCTGCCCCAAAGAAGCTGATCACCTGCGAGGCCAAGAGTTCCGACTTGGCCTCATTGACCAGGAGGCCAAGATCGATGCAGGTCTGAAGGGCCAGGTCCCTGGACCTCTCCACCTCCAGCCTGGAGGGACCTGCTATCAGCCAGCCATCCAGGTATGGGTACACTCGGACCTCTCAGCGCCTCAGGGAAGCTGCCACCACTGCTATGCATTTGGTGAAGACTCTGGGGTCCAAGGAGAGGCTGAAAGGCATGGCTTGGAACTCGTAAAGGGCTCCTTTTGCTCGGAAGTGGAGGAACCTTTGATGGGATGGACAGATCGGGAAATGAAAGAACGCGTTCTGAAGATCCATAGAGCAAAACCACGTTTTGCTCCAGAGATGGTATGATCTGGGACAGAGTTACTATCCTGAAGGTGCAAGACCTGTGGAATTTGTTCAGGTCATGCAGATCTAGAATGGGCGCCAGCCCCCATATGCTTTGGCACCAGGAAGTACTTGGAAACAAACCCTGGGTATTCTGGAAGATCCACAACGTCCTTGGGAGGAGCTGGGCTATGTCATCTCGATGAGCTGACCGAGTGCCTGCGGATACCAAGTCCTCCCATGGGGCGCGGGTCTGGCTTGGAGGGTACTGCTCAATTCCAGAGATAGACCCTGACCGACCACTTCTGGAACCCACCTGTCCGTGGTAACAGTGGACCAGGCAGAAAGGAAGAGGTGAAGTCGGCCCTCCATAGGAAGACCCAGGGGTGGGGTGATGGGTATGAGGGTGGCAACCCCCATCCCGTCACTGAGCTGGCTTGGAGAAGAAGGATCCGACCGAGAAGTCGGGCATTTGGACCACCAAGGTTACAGACTTGGCTCGAGGTCATCAGGACTGAGCCTGCTGGCCAGACTGATGCTGGGCTGGTTTGGCTGCAGGGGTGGAGGACCAAAAGGGCTTGCGCTTCTGCTGCTTACAGCCTTTGTTGTCCTTCTGGGCAGATGTCACAGAGTCCAGGGTGGCACTGGACTTTTCAATGTGCTGGAGGTGACCCTCCACACCAAGCCCAAATAGGTCAGTGCCTAAAAAGAGGGCATCTGCCAGCTTGTGCTGGGTATCTGCCATGAAGTTTGAGATCTGCAGCCAAGCCTTACGGTGCATGGCAACTGCGGCCACCACTAAGCGGGCACAAGAATCACGAACATCCAGAGCTGTCTGGAGTTGCTGTTTCGCCACTGTCCTACCCTGGTGTCGGACCTGTTTGACCATGGTCTAAAGGTCAGCAGGGAGGTGAGGGATCACCTCACCCAGGGAGCCTAACAGGGCATGTGAGAAGTGTGCCATTTGGATGCCCATGCTCGCCTGGAGGAAGCCTAGCAAGGAGGCAGCAAAGACCTTTTTGGCAAATGATCCTATTTCTTGGACTCTTTGTCTGGCAGTCTATCGACGTCCTGGTATTGCCCAACTGCAGAAACACAGAATTTGAATCCACCAATCCCTCAGCTAAGGGATGCTCCATGAACCCTGAAATGGTGCCAGTGGGCACTGCATACTTATGGGCTATACGGGACAAGGGTGCAGGGCAAGAAGCAGGGCATTGCCAAAGCAGCAGGGCAGGGCCAACAATGGCCTCGGCCACTGAGAAAACCTTCGCTGGAGAATCCACTTTGTCTAGGATTTCTGTGAAGGGATATCGAGCCCGCTTTTGGATGGACTCCAGCTTCATTCCCGTAGGAAAGATTCCCGGCCAACTCTATGTCTAGTGAACGTGAGTGCAAAGAGGAATCCTCTGACTCTGAGGAGTCCACAATAAAGCAGGCGGCAACCTGTGTCATCCTCGACCTGCCGTGGGCAGTCAGGAATAAGAGTGACTGACAGCCAACGGGGAAGTCCTTGGCCAGCCGAGTCTCCTTGGTCAGAGCCCCAGCTGTCAACTGCTTAGGTGGAGGCTCCACCACAATCAGCAGAGAAGCCTGCTTAGGCCTAGCCGACAGGGTTTGAACCAGCTCCGATGGGGGAGGAATGGTGTTGATCTTTTGGGCGACAGCCACATAATGGCCAGGGTGGTAGCCGGTGTCAGCTTCGGCCAGGACCGAACCAACTGTTGCCACATAAGGTCTTCATAGCGTCGACGCAATTTGCACCCAAACCTCTCTTCACCAGAGAAGGAGGATGAAGACAAGTAGTGGCGGCACCGCTTACCACGGTATCGAGAGTGAGACCACCAATGTCAGCGGGACCTGCTCGATTCTGAAGTCAAAGATGACAGAGACATCGGCCATTGGTGGTGCTGCCGGGGGGCCTCGGAGGGAGCCAGGGAGATCAGCAGCTCCTCCTGGTCTTGGCTGATGACCAGCAGTTCCAGCTCAGTAAGCTGGGCTGACCTGACAGTGGTCACCAGCAGGACTGGAGTACTGAAAAGAGAATTGTCGGCCTCTTCAGATGACAACTGGTTGACAGGGTTGAGAAATACCTCGGCCGCATCATCAGCCGGTGTCTTAACCAACTGGTCTGACGGGACTACCATGAAACCAGCGGCCAAGTCCACGGTTTCAACCACAGTCGAAACCGGAGTTTCCTGAGAGTGGGAACGTTCTCGGTCTCAGGAACATCAACAATTAGTCCTGTCTTTGTCCTTCTTGGATTCCATCTTGCATGAGTGGGAACTGTGTGACTCAGTACGGCCCTCTTCTTTAGTCAAAAGGGACTGGCACAGCTCCTTGAGGAGTCCCAATAGGTGGAACTCAACTGGAGCGGACCAAAGGCCAAGGCAGAAGAGGACTGAGCAGCGGCCTGGGCCGCCTCCTCCTCGAAGGCCTTGTGCTGTTCTAACTGCTCGGCAGACCCTGTAGCCACGGAGACCACCCATTGGGCATGCCTTGACTTGACCAGCGGGTATCACTTCTCCGGTCAGCCCAACTTCAGGCGGGCAGTGGGGTCGTCGAGAACATTCAGGTGAAACAACCAACAAAAGTCACAGGCCTGCATATCATTTTCATGGCCCAGACAGAAGATACATGAGGCGTCAGGGTCCATACGGGACATCGTCTGCCCACAAGGGCACCAGTGAAACCCGAGAATGGTCTTGTCCTCTATCGCAGTCACGATCAAAGATCAAGGCAAAGACGAAACTCAAATGAGTTTTAGAGTAAGTTCTGGAAGTAAATCTAAAGATCTGAGCACCAGGGCCTACTCAATGCGGGAGCGGTAAGAGGGAACCTGAACCTTCCAGCAGAAAGGAAGATCTGGCATCATGGGGTGGAGCCATGGGAGTTACCACCCGGGTGGATGGAAGGAGCCAGCCAGTAGACATTTCCAGCATCCTTAAAGGGAAAGGCAACTGCCAGACAGTGTGGATAGAACATCATTTCCACATCCCTAGAACAACTATGTTGGTAAAGCCCACCCTACTACCCACCTCCTTTCTCCTCCCCTAGCCACCAACATAAAGTGTATAAGTAAAAGTTAGTAGTGTAGCTGTAAAAATAAAGGAAACTGTCTTTTCCTTTGACCAGTAACAACTTCACTGGGGCCGTGAGAGGGAAGAGGAGGATGCTATAGAGTAATGGTAGGGGAATATATTTTAAAAGTATCTGGGAGGTAGGTGGGAATTGAATGCACAGTGCGTGGGGGTGGAGACTGTAGCCATGTTGGGCTTTAAAAAAACAAACAAGTAGCACGTCACAGTTTTTGCTGACATAATGCCCACTTTTATCTGGCAGAAACTACATGCGGTCCCTACTTCACTGGTGAAGAATCAGTAAAGTGACACTATGCCTAGTTTCGCAACAGAAAAGTAAGCACTTTGCTGGGTGAAAACTACATGAACTGCAGCTGCCAGCAAAGTGAAGTTGGGCAAAAATGTGTGCAGTGCCACGCAAAGTGAGTTTCCCTGACTTTATCCATCTCTCTAAATAAGTAGGTAGCAAATGGACAAACTAGATTGACATTGGTTGTCTTTTGTTGTCGCCTTTCTAAGTTTCTATGTTTATTTCCAGCTTATGAAGTTGGGGGTGGGGTGCTAAAAGACCTCGAGTCCCTTCCGACCTTAATGTTACTATCTAAAGCAAATGACAGAACAGACAGCCCTTGAAGACAAATTCAATAATCAGAAGTTCTTCAGCTACGTTAGTGAAAAGAAGAAAACACCAACAACTGTTGGAACACTAAAGGATCAGGAAAATGGGGACACAATAACCAAGGAAGAACATAAGGTTGAATTCTTAAAAATGTGTGTTTTGCATCAGTCTTCACAGAAAACATATGGAATAATATTGGATTTTGCCATTACAGTTTTTGGCCAAGAAAGACACACTAAGCCGAGGCTTGTTTCCAGGTGTGTCTTGGGAGCACAGGGAAGTTAAGTAACTCGCTTATGGTCACACAGCATGCAAGTGGTGCCTGTGTGATTCAACCTAGTTCTCCAAGTTTGTAGGTCAGTGCGCTCTTAACCACCATGCTACACTGCCTCCCTAACATTGTTCACAGGGGAGTAGCGGCACACACTACAGGACATCTGGAACACCTGAAGGGGATGAAAAAAATTTGGACCTGTTGGAATTCACCTAAAAAGCACAAGTAAGCTAGCCAATGAACTGCTGTATCTATACCACTGACAATAATATTTACTGAGTCAATGAGAACAGTGTCCATGCCTGATGAATAAAGGGTGCCCAGCATGGTACCAATACTCAGAAAATGCTCCAGGGCTGAGCTTGGGAACTATTAGGCCAGTCAGCTGAATGTCAATACTGGGTATGCTGCTAGAGACAACCATAAGAAACAGAACAAGCGCAGGGAACCCACCAAACTGTGCACTCCTTGCAGTACTCCAAAACACCTGCTGGATACTCCCCTCACCTGTACACCCCAGGTCCTACCATATCTTTAGTAGGGAAGGGGCTAAAATCTGCCCCACTAGGCATCACAAGGAGAATGTGGGCTATAGCGGCCCTACCAGGCACCGTAGCCCTGAGTTTCCAACCCGCAAACTGAGCCCCTACTGTTGAGCAGCAATCCTGTAGTGATGATCCTTTTGTGCTACTGCTGGGAGACTACTGGGCAGCAGCTGAACACTGCAGAAAGAACTGAAGAATCAAGAAAAAAATTTCCTTGCTGGGGAAATGTATCCTTACAAGGCAGTGACCTGTCTACCATGTAGAACAGAGTGCAAAGACTGAGGGAGTCTGGGAAGGGAATCTGTCCAGGCTACCAGGGGAGGACAGCCCATATCAACTGACTGCCTATAGAAGCCAACACACAACCATAAGAAACGGTACAGTTGAAAATATACAGAAAACAAGTTTTGTCACTATTTTTCTCTATTTTTTTGGAAACTTCCTTTTTTTTTTTTTGTAGACTCTGGGCCAGATATTCAAAAGGGTTGCGCCATGCACAAGTCCGAACTTTCCCCATTCTGCGATATTCAGCAGGAGGTAGTTGCGCCACAGAAAACATGCTGAGCAACAGCGCAATGCAAATGAATGCATGCTGAACTGGAGGGGGAGGACCCATGCATAAACTGCACAGCCCGATATTCAGCCGGGCTGTGCAGAGTTGTGCAGGCGCAACCCCCAACCTGCGCCTGCACAACTTTGAGCCCCAAAAAAAAGGCTCAAGTCAAGGGCCACCCACAGGTGAGCTGCTGCATTGCAGGGCGCAACACAGCAGCTGCCACCTGTGGCTGACCAACCCACTCCCTGTGCCCCCTGCAGCCCGATCGCGGGCAAAGAGTGTAAATCCCCCACCATCCCCGCTGGCCCGATCGCGGGCGCAGCTTAACCCCACCAGCCAATGTGGGCAACAATGTCTCTCCCCCACAACACATCCCTGGTGGTCCAGTGGACCGATAAACCCGATCGTGGGATGCAATAATTAAACACCACCCCCACGAACATAGCCCTGGTGCCTAGTGTCCCCACACCCACTCACCCACGAAGCCCCACCACCCCTCCCCGGCAGCATCCCACCTGCCTGCCGACTGACTGCTCGGTAGGGCTACCGCCACTGGTGCAGAGCAAGAGCCAATGGGCTGCGCAGCCCATACCGTACAAGACAGTCCAGTTTGTGAATGAATGTATTCATTCACAAATCTGAACTGTCTTATCTGATATAAACTCTACCCAGTAACTCTTCCTCTGCGCAATGAGCGTAAAGCACCTGGGCAGTCAGTCGGCGGGCGGAAGAGTGGGAGGATGCCGCCGCCGGCTGCGAGGCGGAGCGGTAAAATCATGGGTGAGTGAGGTGAAAAACAGCAAACTCAGGCTATGTTCAGGGGGGTGTGTTTTAGTAATACATCTCCGATAAAGATTAATCGGTCCACCAGCACCAGGGCTATGTTGGGGGTGTGTGTTTAATTATTACATCCCGATATCGGGCTTATCGTCCACTGGACCACCAGGGATGTGTTGAGGAGACACATTGCTGCCCGCGATCGGGCTGGTGGGGGTTTAAGCTATGCCCTGCGATCGGGCCAGTGGGGGATGGTGGGGATTTACACTCTTCTGCCCGCGATCGGGCTGCAGGTGTTGGTCCACGGCGGCTGCTGCCTGGCAGGGCGCCAGGCACAAGTCCTCGGGATCGGCGCACCTGCATGCTAATGGCATGCAAATAGGGGCCATAATCAGATGCAAATGGCCCCTACTGGCCTTGCATGAATTATGGCCCCATTTGCATGTCACCTTGAATATCGGGATTTTGCGCATGGCGAATGGCAGTTGCGCCGCACCAGCAAGTTGAATGCTCCACTCTGTCCACTTGTGGTGGCGTGAAGTTCCACTCTGCGCCATGCACAGTGGCTGTGGCTGGGGGTGATATTCAAAGGGTTGCTCAAGGGCACAACTCCTTTTTGAATAGCTCTAATACACCCTGCACTATTTTGTGCAGCACAAGGGCTTGCTCCACAAAATAGCGCAGTTTGAATATCTGTCCCTCTGTGTTTCCACTGCAACCTAAAACTCTCTCGAGCTGCCCCTACTCACGACATCACTATACCACCCACCTGAGACCCTGCCTCCTCAGAGGGTAGCTGCCCTCCACCAACCTCCTGCCGGCAGACCCCCCAGCTCTGAGCCCACTGAGGTAGGGCTGCCTCGACTCTTAACGCTCCATCTATGAATATAGTGTGCCGGCTGAGGTGGTTGAATGACAGAGGGGGCGGAGATGAGGGCTCGGTATTGGGCATGTGGTGATGAGGTCCGTAGGGGAGCCATTGCCTATCCAGGCACGGGAGTTTTGCTTGTTGTTTCCCCGGAGCATGGGCGTGCAATGACGTCAGCACAGCAAAGCCACAGATATCCACTGCACTCCTCCCCTTAGCAGTTCCATGCTAGTTTTACCCCCAGTCTCCAATGGGGGTTTCTACTGCACCAGAGACACCCTGGATCCCTCCCCAAGGAGAGATGAGCAGTCCATCAGATGCTCGATCCTTCTCCCTCCCCTGCCAACCCCCAGCACCCAAGTTCATTCCCAAACTCGGGTCACCGGCGTGGCATGAGGTGTGGCATCCAGCGCCTCAACCCTCAGCGCCACCAGGCCAGCCTGGAAACTTTATTTTTATTTTAAAATTTTCAATAAAACCATCAGGACATGTCTGGTACAGCTTACAGTGTATACAAAGGAGCATTTGCTATAATGTACATTTACTTGAGAATAATTCATTTTGTAACATGGCAAAAATGAAACTCCTGAAATAGGGTGTTTCTATTGGTTAAGAAATATTAGCCAGCCATGCATTAATTCCCAAGGACTGCACAGTTGGTGTTGTAGTACTGTGTACAACCACTAAAAATTGAGTAGCAATAGTGTTTCCCACCCACCTGCCCAGTGGTCTGTCATTGCGAGAGTGAAATTCAGACATGAGTTGGTAAAAATCAGAATGCAGAACTGTACAATCACGTTCTCAATCTGTGGAGTAATATCACGTCAACCAGCACTGTTAGTGAAGTGGCACCCATTTCCAGTATGATGCCTCCTCAAAACAGCAGTCCGTTTAATCTCAGTCCGGTAACCGAAGCAGTACCCACTTCCACTATCATACATCTTCAAAACAGCAGCCCGTAAGGATACCACCCCCCCCCCCAACAAGTCATTATTTATTCTCTAACAGTTATGCCCTAGACATGGCAAGCACTAAAATGAAGATGTCTGATATTTGCATGGGATCAGTTGTAACTTGGCTGTAGTCATGTTCAGTGCTGTTTACATGTATTGAACTTTATTTATTATAACAAACATTGCTTTCCGCTACGTTTTACTTTACATGTGTCATGTCCACGGCATGTAGTTGCAAATAAAAATCGAGTCTGACTGGCCAATAGCCAATTATTTCACAGCTTGTGTGGAATAAATCTTTACTTTTCAGGAGTTAATCATAACTTTTTGTTCAGTTTCGCTGCACTCCTGGTTTCTAAATTGGAACTGTTTTATGTTGCTAATTACTTGAAGCACTGGAAGATCATGAAGTGTTAATTACTACTCGTGACCTGAAAAGTAACAATACGTGTGAGACATGTTTTAGTAATGTAAAATAATTTTATTTATTTTTTTATTTATTGAGATTTAGGATTAAACACCTTTGAGCTGGGAGATTGTTTACAAAGGTTCCACGTCAGTGGGAGGGAAGACAATAATACAAAGGTTTATACAAGCAAGAGTGTAAAAAAACATGACAATAATAGGTAAGATACCCCAGGTTTGCGTACATCATAAGTTGGCGAAGAAAATAGCTGGAGATAGGCAGAAAGGAGTTAGAGAGGGGCTAAAGATGGCAGTGGGTATGAGAGGGGTGTGTGAATGAGGTGAGAAAGAAAGTGCCAGCAGTCATAGACATTGTCATAGTGAGAGGGTGTGAGGGAGTGGGAGGTGGGTAGAGGAAGCAAGGGGCCAAGCCATTGCAGGGAGCCACTAAGAGGCAGGGCAGAGACTAAAGGCAATGGGGACTAGGGGTAGCAGTCACAGGTGCTGGATGCAGAAAGATGTTGGCGAAGCAGTCTTTTAAAAGGGCCCAGAGTAGGTTGGTTGGAGATGTCCAGGTTGAGGGCATTAAACCAGAGGGGTGCTCTGCAGGCAAAGGAGCATTGACCCTGCATCGTTCGAAGACGAGTAACATGGAAGAAGTGAGTGCTAGAGCTTCTTGTCCATTGCGAGCTGCTGCTGTGAAGTTGAAGTAGATTAGTTGTGCTATGGGTAAGGATACCAAGTACAGCCTTTTTGGCGAGCAAACAGGTTTGGTAGTGTAACCTCTCACTGAGTTGGAGCCAGCCCGTTTGAGCATAGAGGTCACAAGTATGGGTGAGACGTTCAGCCCCTGTGAGCAGTCTGCAAGCCTTGTTCAGTGCAACTGATATTCTGCGGAGAGCAGTGTGGCAAGCAGCACCATAGATTACCAAGCTATAGTCTACGACAGAAAGGATGGAGCTGTTGATGGCTAGTCTAAGAAAGTCCGAAGTGAGACAGTGCTCCTTCCTGTGGAGGAGACCGATCTTGTAGTTGACAGTCCTAGAAACATTGCTGATGTGCTGGTCATAGGCTAGATAGCTGTCCAGGGTGATCCCAAGATATTTAAAGTGCTGGGTATGTTCAAGCAGAGCTCCAGAGTGGGTACTGATGTTAAGTGAAGATTACTGCATCATCTGCATAGAGTAGCATCTGTTGTGGGCAGTGGCGCAGTAGATTGTTGAGAAAGATGCTGAAAAGGAGTGGTCCTAAAATGGAGCCTTGGGGGACACCAGATCTTACAGGCACATGGTTGGAGAGAACACTGTTGATTTTCACCCTTTGAGTGCATTGTCCTAGATAGCTTTTGAACCAGAGAGTTGATTTTGCAGAGAGGCCAATGGAGGTTAATTGGTTTAGGAGGAGGGAGTGATGGACAGTATCAAAGGCCTTTGAGAGGTCAATGAAGACTGCTAGGGTTCCTTGGTCCAAAGACCGGTGTATGAAACCAGTGAGTTCCAGTAGTGCCATAGAGGTACTATGGCCTTTACGGAAGCCATGCTGTTCAGGGCTTTGGATTGAGTATTTTTCAAGGTATTCAACAGTTTGTCCAAATTATGGAAACTGAAAGCTGTGTTAACAATACGTTTCTTTTGATGCAATGTTTCAATGTTTAAAATGACCCTGGATAACAAATGTGTGCAGTTTAACAAAGTACACTTATGTTTAGGGGAAAAAAACTACAGTTTTGTATTAATAGAAGCGTAGCATTTTTCTGAGTTTTGCAATGTAGCTATGCAAATATGCTAGTCTATATATCCCAGCACACAATGCGGCAGTAGTCAGCACCGTGTAGAAGTGTGTATTTCCGCAATATTGAGGCATACATCATTAAAATAACCATGTAGAAATCTGCAAAAACAAGTAAAATGTGTTATAGCAGACTGCAGTTGTTGTTTATGCCTGTATATGTTTAACAGCCTAAGTATGATAACAAATCTTGCACCGTTTCTGACGTCTTGTGTTTCTGAAGAGTATTGAAACCACGTTTTCTTTGTATTTTTTATTTAAAAAAAAATAATAATAAGAATAATCACTCCCTAACAGTGCTTGCCATGTTACAAGCACATTAAGCCACTCCAAAGGAGGCTTCTACTGTGGAATTAATGTATGGTTGGGTGGTTGTAGGAAAACCATGCATTAATTCCACAGTAGAAGCCTCCTTCGTCATGGCTTAATGCTTACATATTACCTTACTTAAGGGTTATTACCTCGCCACTGTTTCACAGAGAGTTCCCTGGGTCAGGTTGCAAGTAATTTTATTAGAAGCAAGTATATGGTCATGACTGCAGAATGGGGAAGGGGACAGAGGGACCCAATCCAAAATCTCAGCCCCAGGGATTTATTTAACTCTAAAAATTGATTAGCGTTTTGCTCATAAAAGTGCTAGATCTTTGTGAAAATGCATAGCTCTTGCCTCACTGTGTTTAACAAACACAGCAATTCTAGAAAATCTATATAAATACTTTCTGTACAGTTAGTGTAGTCCCAAGAAAAAAATTGCTGATCAATTATTTAAAACCCTGCAGCCCTTCCCCTGAAAGAAGGTTAAGGCCCATTTAGTCACATCCTGAACGTCAGTGTTTTTGGCCTGATCAAGTGCATCCCCCCCCCGCTGTGGTACGAAATCAGTACAAAGTGACACTACATATATTATCCATTTGTCATCCATAATATTAAAAGTTAGTCGTTGGTGTCTCAGTAGTAAAGGCAGTTTCTCCATTCTATATAGTTCAATAACTATATCTTGCTGCTGTTTTACAGTTACGACTATGTGGCTGCCAGCCAATGTTTAGCAATTTCTTTTTTCACTGCTAGGATACATATGTGTACCAATTTGCTGTCTGGGGGCTTTCAGAGTCCCACTCAGGAGAATATGGAAAAGAATGGATTTTGGGAAAAGAGAGAAGTCCAGAGTAAAAAGGTCTTGGAGTTCTTGCAGCAATAAGTTCCAGAATGGTTGGAGTTTTATAAAGATCCAGAATATATGGGTATGTAAGGCCTGGGTAGTCCCACATTTCCTACAGCAACTAGCCCTATGTCGGCCTTGAAATTTTGCTGTAATCTGGGGTGTGCAAAACTACAGAGAAATATTCTTCCACGTAAATTTCTGCCACAATGGCAAGGAAGATATTGTGAAAGGGATGCGAAGGACCAGGTCCCATTGCTCCTGCAATATTGGGAGTTGAAGATCGCTCTCCAAGCTGCATTAGTATGCTCTACAGTTGTGTCCTGTAACTGCGTAGGGCCTTATAAAAAAAGAGATGGCATGTGATAAGAGGGATAGAGACTGAAGTGTGTGGCATAGAAGTGAGACAAAAAGGTACTAGGTGGTCCCCTGGGGAGCTGTTAATTCTAGAGACAGGTATGCACATATCTGAAAATATCTAAATCTTTCCTGTGTCCGAAGATGATATTGCTGCACCATTTCTGGGAAGCAGCAAGTAGTATTCCTGTCTAGAAACTGGAGGGGGGGAGGGACAAAGACACTGCCTTTCCTCTCCCATGGCAAAAAGGTAAGAGCTACTGTGGCTGGGGTAAAGTGGGTAGTATAAGTCAGGGAACCAAAGAAGGCAAAGTCTGCTGTCAGTTTTTTATGTGTAAAAATGTGTTGCCCAACCTTTAAAGCAGTCTGAATGTACGAGTTATCCAAGAGCTCACGTAACAAAGGTTGAGAGTAACAAAAAGACTAAGAGGAAGTCAATCTTGAGAGTAAAGTTCCACGGTTTTCCATCTAGCTTAGTAAGAGTCTGCTATTCAGCAGATTACAGTTCGCAACTGCACTGCCGTGAACTAGGATCTGAGGTTGGGAAGTGCCAGACCTCCTTGTGTCTGAGAGTAGAAGGATAGCATATTTGTTTCTGGGACTGGTGACCTCCCAAAGAGAAAGTTTTTTGCCAAGTTACAAGTATTGAAAGAGGAGGGGTTAAGGACACTGTTTGAAACAGGTATAATAACCCAGGTAATGCCACCATATGGATGGTTTTTACGTTTTATACCATAGTGGGAGCAAGTTCCAACAATCCAGATCCTGAGTTAGAGACTGCATAGCCAGCATGCAGTTAGTAGGGAGAAGATCTCTTAAGGCCACTGTTAAGTGGATCCCTAGATATTTTAATGACGTGTTATGAAAATGGAAAGGCTGCTTTTACTTGAGAAGATGGGGTGAATTGAAAGGAGAATGTCAGTTTTTGTAAGGCTTAAAATACAGCCTGCTGATGTTCCAAATTTAGATGACAATTCCCATAATGGTTGTAATGACTGTTCTGGACTGCTCAGGAAAATATTAATATCATCTGCATAAAGGGCCAATGTATGAATTTATTGTCCTCCATGGGTCTAGATGGATCACTTGAGTCAGGGGTCCTAAATATAGTGCAAATGAGTGAGGCAAGAGGAGACACCCCCATCTTGTACCTTATCGAGAGAGAGGAAGAAGAGCAGAGGAGAGAACACCATTAATTTTTCCATATACCCTCAGGTGGGCATACAGTGCCTGCAGAAAGTATTCACCCCCCTTGGATTTTGTCACATTTTGTTGTGTTACTACCAGAATTTTTAATGCATTGAAATGAATTTTTCCCCCTTGATTCACACAGCATACTCAACAATTTAAAGGGGCTAAAATATTTTTATTGTGTAGCAAAAATTTATGAAACATTAAAAACTGAAATATCTTGTTTACTTAAGTATTCACCCCCCTGAGTCAATACTTTGTAGAAGCGCCTTTGGTAGTAATTACAGTTTTGAGTCTTCTTGGGTATGTCTGTATCAGCTTTGCACATCTGGATTTGGGGAATTTCACCCATTCTTCCTTGCAGATTTGCTCAAGCTCTATCAAGTTGGATGGGGAGCCTCGGTGAACCGCAATCCTTAAGTCTTTCCACAGATTCTCAATGGGATTCAAGTCTGGGCTTTGGCTGGGCCACTCAAGGACATTCACCTTCTTGTTCTGAAGCCACTCCAGTGTTGCTTTGGCTGTATGCTTGGGGTTGTTGTCTTGTTGGAACGTAAATCTTCGCCCCAGTCCAAGGTCTATTGCAGACTGATGCAGGTACTCCTCAAGGATGTGCCTGTATTTGGCTCTATTCATTGTTCCCTCTGTCCTGACAAGTGCCCCAGTCCATGCCGCTGAAAAGCATCCCCATAACATGATGTTGCCACCACCATGCTTCATGGTAGGGATGGTGTTACACGGGTGATGAGCTGTGTTCGGTTTGCGCCAGGCATAGCGCTTTGCATTCAGGCCAAAGAGTTCAATTTTTGTTTCATCAGACCAGAGAATCTTTTGCCACATGGTCTCAGAGTCTGCCACATGCCTTCTTGCAAACTCCAGGCATGTTATTATGTGGCCTTTTCTCAGGAGTGGCTTCCATCTAGCCACTCTCCCATAGAGGCTACATCTGTGAAGTGCTGCAGAGATTGTTGTCCTCTGGACAGGTTCTCCCATCTCAGCCATGGAACTCCGTAGTTCTGTCAGGGTGGTCATTGGGTTCTTGGTCAATTCCCTGACCAAAGTCCTTCTTGCCCAATTGCTCAGTTTGGGAGGACGGCCTGCTCTAGGAAGAGTCTAGGTGGTTCCGTAATCTTTCCATTTCCTAATGATGGACTTGACTGTGCTCCTGGGAACTTTCAACACCCTAGAAATGTTTTTATACCCCTCCCCAGATCTACGCCTCCTCACAATTCTATCACGGAGTTCTACGGACATCTCCTTGGTCTTCATGGTAGAGTTTCTGCTCTGACATGCACTGTCAACAGTGGGACCTTAGACAGGTGTATTTCCTCTGAAATCATGTCAACCATTTGAACTGACCACAGGTGGCCTCCATTCAAGTTTTAGAGTGATCTCACAAGGAAATTGAATGCACCTGAGCTCAATTTGGAGTGTCATAGCAAAGGGGGTGAATACTTATCAAATCAAGACATTTCAGGTTTTTATTTTAAATTACATGTACAAGAATTCCAGAAGTTTCATTCCACTTTGACATTATAGAGTAATTTGTGTAGATACGTGACAAAAAAATCCCATATAAATGTATTTTAATTTGAGTTTGCAACATCACAAAATGTGACAAAATCCAAGGGGTGAATACTTTCTGAAGGCACTGTATATGTGAGCCAAGAGTTCAATGATTTGGGGGGGGGGGGGGTGGTGTTATGTGCAGTGTTCCTTTAATATCGTCTTGTGTTTGCCTACCAGGGACAAAGTCCATTTGGTCTGGGTGGATGGGATCGGGTAAGAGGTGTTCCAGTCTCCTTCCTGGCCAGGCATACAGTGGAGATTTTATACCTACATTTAGAACTGAACTTGGGGAATAAGAGGCACAATGCTGCTTATTCTTTCCTGGTTTAGGGACTGTTGAAACAGTGGCATAATCCCAGGTCCCTGGAAGAACCACCCTGGACCAGATGGTGTAGATGTGGGAGCAAAATGTCTCACAAGGATTTAAAGAACTCGGGGGACCAACTGGGCCTGGATGCTTCCCAGTCTTTAGAGACAGAATCACTGCTCCAAGTTCCTCCTGTGCTGTGGGTCTTAGAAGTTACTCACATTGCCCTTGAGATAATTTTGAAATTTCCAAGTGGCTAAGGAAAGCA
Source organism: Neoceratodus forsteri (assembly GCA_016271365.2). Lineage (NCBI taxonomy): Eukaryota > Metazoa > Chordata > Ceratodontiformes > Ceratodontidae > Neoceratodus > Neoceratodus forsteri. Next base: position 1,677,930,421 of record CM057455.1, read on the forward strand.
GAAATCTTCTTTGGGTAAGGACTTGTATCTTCTCTGCTGAGATGGCGGTAAGAGGAGCTAAGAGCTTGCAAGATCTGGTCTCCCTCTGAAAAGAAACGACCCATTGTTGGATGCTTAATAAAAGTTACTGTGGTAGAAGCTACCTGCCATCTCAATTCATGAGTTAGGAAGTGGTTGGCCCAAGGATCTTGGTCATAACATCGCTGATGAAGTATCAAAGTGCCATTTCTATCTCCTGTGCCTCGTTCTTGAGCTTGAGGATGTCTGCCTGTACCATTCTGCAACCTCGTTGGTGTAGTGACTGCTTAGTTGCTAAGTTTCTTAGTACAGTGGCCAGGTGGGCCTCCATTTGTTTCTTGAGATATGTTGAATAAGCGATAAGATGGCCACAAGGACCACTTTAAGTATGTCTAACAGCAGTGTAGTTTCCTCCACGCAGTCCTTAAAGTCCTGGTAGTTAATTAATAAGGTATTTGGGCACCATAGGGAAAGTCCTTTTGGGACTCCTAAGTCTACAGTAAAACTTACAGGAGAATGTGCCACATGGGAGGCTGGGGGGGGGAGCTGGAATACATAGGGGTGGGAACAAAAATGGTCAATTGGATCACCAACTGGCTTAGGGGTAGGCAGCAAAGGGTAGTGGTGGTGGGGGAACTCTCATCACCGAGGGACGTCGCGAGCGGGGTGCTGCAGGGTTCGGTACTGGGACCAGTGCTGTTTGGGATATTCATAGCAGATATCTCGTACGGAGTCCAGAGTAAGATCAGTCTGATCGCAGAAGATACCAAGATGGGAGCTATGATAGATGACATGGAGGGGTGGAGGGGACTGCAGGAGGACCTGACCAAACTACAGGAGTAGTCAGAAACATGGCAGATGGGGTTCAATGCCAGAAAGTGCAAGGTACTGCACTCCGGAGCTAGTATATCATGCATGGCTGCCTTCATGTCTTTTCGGAAGGCGGTTAGCTCAGTGATCAGAAAATCTAGTTTTCTCCCTTTTTGACTGCTATAACAACTTCTGAGGAGAGTCGTCCTCCACAAGGGTTAGCAGGCTCGAACTGCACAAGTGGTCCATGTCAGAATCTTCATTGCAGGTTAGGGGGATGGTTTCCCCTCTGTGATGTATATAACTTTGCATAAAAGGACCAGAAAGTCGCTACTGTTTCTGATGGCATGGTAAGGATTTGGTCCAATGATTTTCTGAGGGATGTTACTGGTCAATTTTTTTTGCTGTACTCCGGCTCAATAGGCTATGAGGCAGCCAGATTTCTCCCCCCGACACCCAATATCTGTGAGAAATGTGTAGGATGTCCTTCTGGGTAACACTGTATGTCAGAGAGCTGATGCTGTATTTCACATGCATGATTTCCCACTGTAGCAGTGGAGAGTGATGGGAACAGCATTATATTTTCTTTGTTTTTCAATGCTAAGTCTGATGCAGACAGCTCTTGGAACCTCTGTTTTTAACTGTGTGCTGCATAACTTATCATGCACCCTCTAACATAAGCCTTAATGGCATCCCACAGGGCGGTTACATGCAAAGTACAAATCCATCTTCTTGGAGAGCCACTGGGGGAAGTCCTCACAGGAAAGGAGGAATGTGTCCATACACTGTCTAGATGTTTTATGGTAATTTGGTCACACCATCAGAGCTAGGGTAGTACATGTGTGGTCCAATATAGTTATAGGGCCAATAGACGCATGTTGTGCATTGGGCAAGAGCGACTCCTGAATTGGGAAAAAGTTCAACCGGCTACTCACATTGTGCAGAGCAGAATGGAAAGTAAAGTCTCTACCGGTTGGGTGAAGACATTGCCATGGGCCCAGTAAATGGAATTCTTGGGCCACGGTTTGTAATGCTGTTCTACCTTTTGTGGACTAGACTGAATGTCCTCTAAGCATATCTAGAAGTGGATCCCATACTTCATTAAAATCCTCCCCAAGGATTAGCTGGTCTCTAGGCTAAAGCAGAGTGGAAATCTGTTGGTCAAGTTCTGGGAAAAAGGAAAAGGAGACTTGGTTAGGACCAGAAACATTGCCTAATAGTAGCATTTGCATGCTGATAATCACCCTTGCCAATACCCATCTGTCCTCTGGAGAAGAGGCCTTATCCAGAAGCTGTGCCTGGGCCTTTTTATGGAATAGGATACCAACCCCTCTTGCCTTTTTAGACTTGCAGCAGCTAATGACTTGTTCTACCCATTCCTTTGACAGTTTTTGCACCTCTGCCTCCGACAGGTGAGTCGCTTGAGGAAGGCTACGTCGCACCTTTCATTTTTCAGCAGTTAAGAATCTGCTTCCTTCTGACAGGGGAGCTGATGCCCTGGACATTCCAAAACGTAAATGTGAGTAGACTATCCTCAATCTCCAAAGGCATGTTATGGTGTGCCCGATACAGTTAGGAGTTGTAATGTCGGTACAAGTGAGACTGGGTGCGGGATATTGTAAAGGATACCACTTGCGCCCTCGGGCTGTAAACTTAAGAATGTTTGTCTATCCTCCCTCCAGCTTTCAGCGGAGTACCCTTATGTACCCTACTAATCAGGAGTCATCCTAAAGTCTCTCCCTTCTGTGGAAGATCAGTCTGATCTGTGTTTTCATCCCATTGTCCAAATATATAGGAGGGGTAGAGCACCAATGTGTTACCTTAGCGATGTGCGAGTCTCTTGCCTTCTTTCTCTGGGAAAACATATGCTCAGTCACCCTTATACAGTAAAACACATAAATCCATAAGACACAAATATTAAAAAAAGGAGAAATTATTTATCATACACACTAAAACCATAATATATTACTACCTAAGAGGGAGAAGCCCAAATAAATGGGTTGGGGAATTAGGCAGTCCTATTCCCTACAACAGCTAATGGACTCTCTTCTGCTAAAATCTAAAACTTCTCTAAATTACAGCTCCCTCTCCACATGCTTATGAGAGAGAATAGTACCTTGGTTTGTTACACATATTTAACAGGAACTGAATGTCACAAGCCCACTCCTGGGGCTGGGCCCACTGAGCTCACAACACCCACCCCTAAGTGTAATCCATGACAGAGGCGGAACAGGAACACCCCCATCGTGTCCTCCTATAGTGCTCACTGCGTTCACAACTGAAAACTTGCCATGAGGTCCCAGGGCTTCCTCTCAAATCTGGGTAAGGGTAAAATACAGTCTCAAGTCTGCAGCCAGGTGAGGACCCTCCTTGGTTACTGTACTGGTGGGACCTAGGCATTAAAACCTCTTTGGGGCTGGCCTTTCGTAACCCTGATTGGTGTCTTCTCCCATGGGTGGTACAGCGACCTAGCTCTCCCTTACAGACTCCTCCCGAGACCTGTGTATCTCCCCTACTTTAGGCACCCAGATTTCCCTTTCAGGATCCTAGTCCTGGTAGAGAATGGTAGCACTTTAGCAATGAAACAGGCTGGTCTCAGAATTGAAAACACCTTTTACCTTTACACACACAAATCACTCACAGGCAGCTTTTAAAAGCAAAGTGCTTTTACTAATGTTAAATAATTATCATACAAAAGATTCAGAAATTTGGTTACAAGATAACAAAACAAAAGTTGGAAAATATACATCAAAAACGCACAGTGAAAACTTTTAACTGTCTAGTTTCTATCTGGTTCGTGGATGATCAAAGTCCAGAAAATAAATGAGTTTGCAAAGACCCAGTTCTCTCTTGCATTCACTGGTCCTTAGTCTGTCTCTGTGGCGATCTTGCTTCTCTTGTGCATCAGGAACAAATGCCCAAAATGTAATGCCGTGATCTTCTTTTTATAGGTCTGGTTAACCCCAAGTCCAGCTGTTTATTTTCTAGGCCAGTAGGGATCTCTCTTGCTCTTTTCCCCAACTTTGAGGGAATCATCATGATTAATATTTTAGGTGTTCCCCCACAGCCGAATGTCCTGGCACTTACAAAAAAATGTAACTAGACTGTGGTGGTAACTTTCTGACACCTCCTGCTTAAACCATTTTATCTTTTATCTTAAAGTTTTATGACAAGGGGAGATGGCTTCCAGTTCCTGTCACTTAATGAAATGTAAATATATCATAACAGTTTCTAGAATTATTTTCCTCCTGAAATGTAAAGTTTACAACAGGCAATAGATTCCCTCATCTCCTGAGATTTTATTACCCGTTTCCCTTTGTCAAAGCTCATTCTAAGGCCTGTTTCGGAATTTAAACAAAACCAAGTTCCTCTGCATGTGACACTTTAAAAAAAAAAAAAAAACACATGGGCATCTTTCCGTCAGCTTTATCTCCAGGTCCTTTTTGGAGGATTTAAAACATGCACAAAATCACAGAAAAAATATAACAAAAATATGTCTGCAATTATTATTACCGCAGTGGCCAAATCGTCACATTGAAAACCTCTTTAAATCGATCCAGGGAGGTTTGGTGAGCAGTCCTGTTATGGGGGTATACACCTGATTTGGGTAGTAGCCCCCTGAGCCTTTGTATTAAATCCTTTGTCTGATGCAGGTTGCACACTGCTGCCAAATTGGTGTCTAGTCAATGTCTTTGAGGTACTCGGGGCATCGCGATGCCAGAGTGGTTATAATGAGCATTATACCCTCAGATAGTTAGGCTCCATCCCTGATCAAGAAAAGGGGGAAGGGAGGGGAAAGGGAACTGACAGACGTATGAAATGTGGGCTGGTGGTGGTGGGTGAGGACTGTGGCTTTAAGTCAATGTGGTTTGTCATGGAGGGGCTTCATTAATGAGCCTTGGTACGCCTCTGGGCTGCAGCATCAGGGGTAATATCTTATGTCCTTTCCAGCAAGTTTAGGGGAGCAAGTATAAGTCAGGATGGAGGCGGCTGATATTCCATGGCTAGTCTGTGCTCTTTATGTTGCTGGAAGTCTGGGTTGTTAAGGGACTGGGTGGGAGGAAGGGGAATATCAGGGCTTGTCTATTCTTGAAAATGTGCAGTTTGGCTGATGCACACCCACCCCCTCCTATTCTTGATTTTCAGCAAGGGCACTACCCCAGGTATGTGTATAGGTTCCTAGCTACAAGACTCCTTGCAGCTCGCTGATGAGTGCTCAAGGGAAGCCAGCATTTTTGCCTGACTAAGAGAGAGGGAGAGGGAAGGATCACATAGATGATCACTAATAGGAGACTGTGCCAAGTTCTTTCCAATACTGTGGAGCCTTAACTTTGTGGTGGAGAGGAATACCACCATCCCTCAGTGCTCAGGGTTAGTCTGGGGAGGGCACATAAGATCCCAGATCTGCAAATTACTCAGGATATCCCAAGATTATGCTCTCATTTTATTAGCTCATATGGTGTCCTTCAGTGTCTGAATCACTTCCCTAAGGAGGGATCTGAGGTCAGGTGGCTTCTGGAGAGTGACTGCCGTATGTGCCCCCACAACCCTCACTACATGAAGAGTATGCACTGCTTGATATTCGATCCCTCACCCACTTCCACCTCCAGGCCTAGTTAATTAGTTCCCCTCACCTCAGCTCTGACAGCACGCGTGTACTTCCAGACTGCACCAGTGACAATACCTCCTGCTGGAGGGTCAGTGTTAACCTTCGGGGAAAAGTATAGCACCCCCCCATGCTGGAATGTATTGGGCCAGAGCATGGGAGGCGTACTAAGTATATGGAGCTGAAATGTTCTACAACCCCAAGGAACTACAAGATTTGGGGGTTAAGCCCTTCTCGGAGACTAGTGGAAAATTAATGCAGGACCACCTGCATTATCATGCTGTGCAGTTAGACAGGGAGTTCCCACATGTGTAGGAGCAGTTGTCAGGGTGGGGAGGAGGTTTCTCCATTCGAGGGATGTAAAGTATCTGGGCAAGTTACCCCCAACCCCCTTGGATAACCCTAATGGGGATGGATATAGCTGATGGAGCGAAATAAGGGTACCAGCCAGCCTCAGTGATAGAGTCTCCCAAAAACAGTAGCTGTGCTTCAAAGGTTGTAGAAGGGGTGAAAAACAAGGGGTGGCTTACCCCACAAACTCCAGACCTGCTTGCAGAATTTCATACACCAACAAGAAAACACTGAGGTCATTCTTTCAACAAAAAAAAGCTTAACAGTTTATTATGAATTACAAGGCCTCAGCCAGTCACCAGTAGTGAAAACTTACACTGTCAGGGGGTCTTTTTCATAGTCGAAGGCTCAAAATGCTTTTTTTGGTTGAAAAAATAGACTCAGTGTTTTCTCATTGGTGTGTGAAACTCTACAAGGAGGTCAGTGATGGAGTCGCAGGAGTCCTGATCCCCTGCCACATAGTGCTACTTGGTGAGTAGATTCCCAGAGAACATCCACTGCGAACTGCCTTTAGGTTGCTGCTGACAGGGGCAGCCAGCCCCAATAACAAAACTGTAAGTACAGCAAGTCAGCACTCACAGCAAATAATTCAGCCACAACCATTCAGGAATAAAGCAAATGCAAATAACTTTTATTGTGGCTGGTACAGAGCACAAGTGAGCAAGTCAGCAACCCCTAGCGCCTCAGCAAAAAGCCTTCATGAGGGGGTAATGTTGGAATGCAATATATCCAGCCCTTAAATATCCCATAAATCAATTAATTATAACTATTAACAATTTGTTTCACATGGTTGGTGAGTAGGCCTGGAGAATAGAGGCTTGTTGTCAAGGCACAGGTTTGGAAGCATAGGAAGACCAGGAGCAGTTGTAAAATTCTCAAGTTATATTTTATTATCAGTAACAGTAAAATTAAAAAATATAAATTATTCAGAATAACTATTTACAAAGGCAGTACAAACACAGAAAACAAAGTCCTTCATCTGAGGGTATCTTTTCAATTCCAAATCTCAGTCTGTCGCTCACTCTCCCTCTCCCTCTAGCAAAAGCACTGCTGCTCTTTTTATAACAAGTCTTTCCCTGACAATTTACTTCTTCATCCTGAGCTCATTAAGGAAACATCCTGTTTCTCACAAAATGTCTCACGGGTTCTTGTCAGTTTCTTTGCAGAGCAGGCTTGCAAACAGAACAGTGCCCCAAGCTGGCCTCCTGCTGATAGCTCTGCAAAAGAGTTTGCAAACAAGCCTGAGAGGAGCTCGACCTGCATCTCAGATTAACCCCCTAAATTCCAAATCTTTTTTTGGAAACATTTCAGCAGTATAACTATATACAGTTTCAAATCAAAGGATCCCAGTTTCGCATTCAGAGTCACATAAAGACCACCTGTGACTGTAACTAATCCCACTCACATACTGTTGCCACCCCCCACCATAATTACAGAGACAGTTGTTACACAAGAGCCTACTCCATCTCAGTAAATTATCCTGTAACAAACGGTTAGTAAGATGCTACCCCCCGTCCTATGCCCCCCCCCGCCACTGTCCTGCTAATGCGACTCTAGGTCCTCCAAGATCCTGCAAAACTGTATCCTGTACTAGCACTGACCAGGGAACTTCTCTATGCTCCCAGTTGATGTAACCCACAATATAAACTATAACCTGGACATTCGGTCCTTGTATTATGAAAAGTTACTTGTTTACTTGAGTTACCTGTATATATCTTATTCTTGTATTTTGTTTTACTCTATATTTTTATTTTTACACTCTGTATTTTTACTTTTATTGACGTGGAGCCTTTGCAAACGAGTCTATGACTCAAAGGATTGTAATTCTGATTCTATTCAATAAATAAAATATATTTTTATAACTGCAGATATGCAAGAGGGCAGAAAAGACAGAAACAGCAAGTGAAGGCAGAGAGATAGAGAGAGGCAGAGAATTGCGAGACCATCAGAGTGATCAGTTCCTAGGTCACATGAGAACATTTGGCTGCACAACTAAAAACAGACAAGAGACAGAAAAGGAGAGGATAGAACAGATCCTTGCATTTAACTCTTTGTGCATATCACATGGGACAGGGTCTTATTCAACCCTGTCACAGGGTGGACTGTCGAGGGTTTATTTCCTAATGTGTGTGCTAGCCACATTAAGGAACAATATGTACTTAAGTCATTGGAGGGGTGGGAGGACCTGTTAACAGTTAGTGGCCAGGACTTACCGAACACAGACCGATGTCCTGCTCCTCACAGGGTGCCTTTCAAAAATGGAGGTAGAGTTTACATGCTGCAGCCCTTTGCCTCAGTGTGGTAGGTTCCATGATTCATTTGGCACCTTGCAACAGGAATGCCTAAGACTGCCTTGATGGGAAATGCAGAGAGGGTTGTTTGTGTGCAATTGGAATGCCCCTCATTCTTAAAAAAACTCATCAGTAAGAGATCATACTGGTGGATTCAAGAGAGTCACTCTCAGCAAAAGAATGTACTGAAGGCCGCCCCTCAACTGCCATGCTGCACAAGTCAATTCATGCTACCAACTAAATTTAATGGTGGGGATCACAAATTCTGGCTAGGCAGGTAACCCCCATATGTTAAAACAAGCAGTCAAGTAACAGTTACTTTAACTTTTCACTATACATTCCATTTGTTTTTCCTTTTTTACATTTGTATTTATTTATTTTACCAGGAAAACACTCCATTGAGCAATGCTCATTTACAAGGAGGTCCTGGTTAGGAAAGGTAACAGTACAAAGGTAGGATAACAGTACGACAGTACATACAGTACAGTACACATTGAACAGAGGTAGGAGCTAGATCATAAAAACAGGTCATCTAATATAATACAAGGTTGATAACACTAGAAGTAGGAACTATAGATTTTACTGCAGAAAGGAATACACAGAAGTGCAGTGGATCATACACAGTATAACACAATTTACATAGCAATTTAATAGCATACACATTAGTTAATAAAAATTGACCAAAATGTACCTTGAAAAAACAGAGGGACTAACCAGCTAATCTAATTTAAGCAATTCCTGCAAGACATTCCAGGCTGTAGGGGCAGCGTAGCTGAAGACCATTTTACCATATTTTGGGAAGTGTTGTGGAATATCAGGCAGAATAGCACTATGTTTTCGTAGATAACACAGCCTTCTAGATCTCCAAAGACTTGATATGTATGGCGGCAAAGAATTCTGCAGGACTTTTAAGGACCATAAATGCATACTCCTAAGCCTTCCAGTTTCAAGTGAAGTCCCTAACAATTCCTTATATAGAAACAAACAGACAGGAGGACGTGCGCTCAAAAAACTGCTGAGTGGGTGCTTGCCTGAAAATGACAGACCAAGACGAACATGAGGCAGCACTCCACAGCAAAACACTGCTATAAAAAGTACAAAGAAAGTCTACAAATACTCAAATCACAATTCCAGCAGAAAAGTCAGGCGAGACGGCGGCATTAACCCCAGCGCTTCGAGTCTAATCGTGACTCTTCATCAAGGGGTGTGTCTATGATGCACTGGCCATTAATTTATTTAGAATTCTTAAAGAGATAGTCACATGCACCATAGCCCGTCAGTGCAAACACCAAGACAGTACATTATAAATTACTCCATATCATAAAAAACTAAAGTTGTGCAGTTAAAAAAAAAAACATTTAAAGTACACCTTGAACTACAGAATACGAATCAACTGCTAATATTTAAATTGTCAACCACTGATCTGGAAGCTGCTGAATTTTTTTTTTTTATATATATATATGTTAAAGTTAGTACAATTTAGGGGTAAAACAGTGTAATCCTAACACCAGGGGTACATGGCAACCATCTTTATTTAGATGTTTAAGTACAGCAGAAAAACAAAAATGTAGAATTTATACTGTGGTGCAAAAATAAACAATGCACGCACAAACAAGTAACATAGGAAAGTACACAGTTATGGTTAAATAACCAAAAATCTAACAAACCTCTCAAATATTTACAATTTCCAGCAGAACTAAAATGCTCATCATAACAGGAAAACTGCTTGTCAAAAGGTTAAGTTAAATGCCAGCACCTCGAAGAAATGAGGGAGGGGGAGGGGAGGAAAAAATTACTCACAATAGTAATCTTTCTTCAAAAGGGTCCTTTAGCATCAGTAACTGTTGCAATGAGCTGACCAGGTAGTACTGCCACGGAGGTGGAGATTATGGTAATGGGTTTATGAATTAGCCAATCAGAGAGAAGCTGGCAGAGGCTGTGACGAAGGCACCAGAATCTTTTCGAAGTTAGAATGGGCACATGACCACATAGGTATGAAACAACAGGATTTAAAATATATAACAACATGAACCAGAAAAATAAACATGAAAAGTTTGCTTTAAATGTAATTCAAAGTTTAGAATAACCAAATTAGTAGAAGGCAGAAGGAGAGCCCTCTTCTAAACTGTTATCAGGGGAGGAAAGGTGGGATCTTACTGATACTAAAGAACCCACTGGAAGAAAGATGATTACTACAGTGAGTAATTTTTTCTTCTCACCACAGGTGTCCTTTAGCATCAGTAACTGTTGCAGACTATAACGCAGTGCAGTTGGGAGGCGGGTAGAGAACCTACTTAGGAAAGGCTCTATAGAACCGCCTTGCCAAATTCGTCATCAGATCTAGACTGCACATTCAGGCAATAGTGCTTTGTAAATATGTGTATAGTCTTCCAAGTAGCTGCTTTACAGATGTCCAGTAAGGGAATGTCCCTTGCATCTGCCACAGAGGCTATAGTGCCCCTAGTAGAGTGGGCCCTGAGGCCCTCAGGGGGCTGTTTACCAAACTTGTCATAGCAGAACCGAATGCAGGAGACTCTATCGAGAGAGAGTTCTCTTAGTGTATGGTCTTCCTCTAACTACCTCCCCATAGGTGAAGAACAGCTGTATGGATGAGCCCCTGAACTGCTTTGTGTGTTCTAAGTTGTAAAGCAGGGCCCTCTTGACATCCAGACTGTGGAGCTTCTGCTGCCCTGGAGTGGATTTCTCAGTGAAAACCAAAGGTAAGGTGATGGACTGATTGAGGAAGAATTCTTGAGACCACCTTAGGCAGGCATTTTCTGTTCATCCTGAGCTTAATCTTATCCCTATGAGGAATTATGTAGATGGGTTCAGTACAAAATGCCTGTAACTCTGAAATCCTTCTTGCAGAGGTAATGGCTACTAGGAATATAGTTTTCCAAGTGACATACTTGAGATGGGCCGTAGCCAAGAGTGGCTCCATGAGCTTGGCAATACAGAGGTTCAGACTCCAAGGAGGGACAGGTTCCCTGACTGGGGGCTGGACATGGAGGAGACCTTTAAAAAACTGTTTTAACACCGGCTGGGAAAAAACAGATTTATTCTTTCAAATGGAAAGACAGGCCAAGATTGCAGCCAGATGGAGCGTCAGCGAAGAAGGCCTCAGGCCTGAAGCCTGTAGATGCACCAAAAAAGCCAAGAGATTAGAAACTGAAGCCTTAAAAGGATTAATTTGTTTCTTCTTGCACCAGAGGGAAAATCTCTTCCATTTGGCTGCATAGGCCTTTTTTGTGCTAGGCTTTTTGGCCATCCTCAGGATTTTTAGGACTTGTTCAGAGTACTGAGTGGCAGGGAAGAAAAAATTACTCACCATAGTAATGTTGTTTCTTCTAATGGAGTCTTGCTGTATTCAGACATAATGCAGTTAGCCCCAGCACTTGAACTGCCCCGGAGATGAAAGAGTTAACTCTATGCAGAAGCACAGAACGTTGAGCTTGAGCTCGGTTTTCAAACCTCTGCCTGTGGTACTTCCCAGTGTAACCGTCAGATTCTTACGAGCACACTGACTAACATACTATATTATGGAAATTGTTCAACTTATAGCCAAAGGGCAAAAAATTATTTTTGGGCCCAAAAGACTCAAGTCGAGAACCCAAGAAGGAAAGGTAGTGACAATATTTAAGTATAAAACACCAGAAAAATAACATCATCATCCACCCCACCCAAGAGGGAGGGTACACGGTACACCCCTGAGGTGCAACACTGTACCTTCCAGCCCACTTCCCAAAAACCAGGTTCCTGAGAGGAGGCGGGGGAGGGTCTGAATACAGTGAAGACTCCATTAGAAACAACATTACTATGGTGGAGTAATTTTTCTTCAAACAACATGAAGTCGTGCCAGGTTCAGACATAATGCAATACTACAGTTCCTATGGAGGAGGTAATGCAGCATCCTACTTGGGAAGAGGCTCTGCAGTACTACAGGTTAAACCTAGGCATCACTCCCTAGCCTGGATGTCCAGGGAGTAATGCTTGGTAAAAGTATGTACTGTTTTCCAGGTGGCTGCTTTACAGATCTCTAACAAAGGTATATGTCTGGCCGCAGCTAGAGAAGCAGCTGTACCCCTAGTCGAATGAGCCCTCAGGCCTGAAAGGGGCATTCTACCCAACTTGTCATAACAGAGTTGTATACAAGAAACAATCCACCTGGCAACAGTTCTTTTAGTGGCAGGCTTACCTTTCCCCACTTCACCATAAGTGAGAAACAATTGAAGACAGTCATTTCTATGTGCTTTAGTATGCTCAATGTAGTAGCTAAGGGCCCTCTTAACGTTCAGACTGTGTAACCTTCTTTCACCTGAAGAAGAATGATCAGTGAAAACACAGGGAGAGATATAGACTGGTTCAGATGAAAATCTGATATCACTTTGGGCAAGAACCTCCTATTGGTTCTTACGACCACTTTGTCCCTATGGAAGGAGATGAAGTCAGGTTCAACTGACAGAGCCTGTAACTCACTAGTCCGCCTGGCAGACGTAATAGCTACTAGGAACACAGTTTTCCAGGTCAAGTAATTCAATTCGGCCGAAGCCAGAGGTTCAAAGGGTGGATGCATAAGCTGAGCTATGCAGACATTAAGATCCCAAGGCAGGGGGGCTCCTTAAAGGGAGGGTTAATGTGAACCAGACCTTTGAAAAACTTTCTGAAAACAGGATGAGATGCCAGGGAACAGCCCTTCCCTGCTAACAGGAATGCAGAGACAGCTGCTAGATCAACCTTCAGAGAGGCAGGCCTAAGGCCTAGACCATTCAGATGCACTAGATAGTCTAAGGTTGTGGAAATGTCTGCAGAATCAGGCAGGATGCCTTTCTGAGAGCACCAAATACTGAACCTTTTCCATTTGGAGTTGTAAGTTTTTCTAGTGGAAGGCTTTCTGGAGACCTTCAGAATATCCAGAACTCCCTGAGAAAGATGTAGTGCTGTGTATTCTAACTCTTCAAGAGCCAGGCCTTGAGATTGAGAGACTGGAGGTTGGGGTACCAGATCCGCCCCTGGGAGGAGGACAGGAGATTGTATGTCCTGGGCAGAGACAGGGGACGTGACACTGACAAGGACAGCAGTAGAGGATACCACGGCTGTCTGGCCCAATCTGGAGCCACCAGTATCCCTGTGCAGTGTTGAGTTCTGATCTTGATCAGAACTCTGAACAGTAGAGGGAAGGGGGGGAAGGTATAGAGAATCCTGCCCTTCCAGTCCAAAAAGAGAGCATCCTGGGGAACGGTCCCCAGGACTGGAAGTCTGCAACAAAACAGAGGACGTTGATGATTGTCCGGTGCTGCAAAGAGATCTATCTCTGGAGTGCCCCACCTGGAGAAGATGACCTTCAGGATGTGAGGATCCAGGGACCATCCGTGATGTCCCTGTGAAATTCTGCTCAGAGCATCTGCTAGTACACTGTCCTTCCCTGGAAGGTGAGCTGCTACCAGAGAAGTCTGACGAGAATAGACCAGAGACCACAGCTTCATGGCCTCTGTGCACAAGGCTGAGGACCAAGTGCCTCCCTGTTTGCTGATGTACCACATTGTGGTAGTGCTGTCTGTCCTGACTTGGACCACCTTGCCCTTGACTAAATCCAAGAAGCTCTGCAGGGCTAGGAAAACTGCCCCGAGTTTCAGGAGATTGATATGAAGGAGAGACTCTTGTGGGGACCAGACCCCTTGAGCTGTCAGGGCTCCCAGGTGGGCTCCCCACCCTAGGAGAGAAGCATCCGTAGTCAGAACTACTGATGGGACTTGAGGGAGAAATGGAACCCATTGTCTGAGGTTGTCCTGGTCCAGCCACCACTGGACAGCCTGGACCAGAGTCTGAGTCACTGGGATCAGTTTGGTAAGTGAATCCTTCTTCTGACACCAAAAAGACCTTAGATGAAACTGAATGTCCCTGATCTGGAACCTTGCTCCTGCACCACTGCCGTGGAAGCTGCCATGTGGCCCAGGAGCTGGAGGAACTGTCTTGCTGGACGGGAGACCTGAGGTTGAAAGGAGGAAGCGAGATCCACTAGGGTCTTCACCCTTGTCAGGGGAAGGAAGGCTTTTGCTTGTACAGTGTCCAACTTTATGCCTATAAAGGTGAGAAGTTGAACTGGTTTGAGGACAGACTTTGGAAGATTGAGAAGAACCCCCAAGGAGCTGAGTAGGTCCTGGGTAGTTTGAAGAGCTGACCTGACCTGTAAAGGTGACTGACCCACTAACAGCCAGTCATCCAGATATGGGAAGATGGTGATACCCTGTCTTCTGAAGTAAGCCACCACTACTGCAAGGCACTTTGTGAACATCCTTGGAGCTGATGTTAGGCCGAATGGCATAGCTCTGAATTGGTAATGGCCTGAAGGCAACTCAAACCTGAGGTATTTTTTGTGGGAGCACCTGATAGGAATATGGAAGTAGGCACCCTTGAGGTCCAGAGATGCTAGCCAATCCCCTGGCTTTAGAGAGGGAAGGATTATTCCCAGAGTTACCATTTTGAATTTGGGCTTTGAAATGTGTTTGTTCAAATACCTTAGGTCTAGGATGGGTCACCACTCCCCTGTTTTCTTTGGGGTAAGGAAGTACCTGGAGTACAGTCCTTTTCCCCTGTGCTGAGTAGGAACCTTCTCTATAGCTCTGAAAGCTAGAAGAGAGGAAACCTCTGTCTCTAGGGCAATGGTTTCTGAGAGTGATGCAGGTGGAAAAGACTTGGCCCTCTTTTTTGGAAATTTTTTGAAGCTGAGGGCCAGTCCCTGGCTTACTACTTCCAGGACCCACTTATCTGAGGTCACAGACTTCCAGGCCTGGAAGTAGTAAGCCAGCCTGCCTCCTACTGGAAATGGGGAGTTGACCTGGGCTGACACATCAGGGTGTCTGCTTGGCAGGAGCCTTAGACTGAGAGGAGGAGGGAGCAGCTCTGCTCATCCCCCTCCCTCTGAAGAACCCCCTCTGTGGGAAGGGATACGGAGGCCTGGGCTTGGTTAAAAAGGCCTTTGCTGCTTGTGCAGAGTGACTTGCCTTTCTTTGGCCTGTGCACTCCTGTACGTGGTCCTGTATTCATCCATTTTCTTCATGTAAGCCTCTGTCTGCTCCCCAAACAGAGAGTTACCTACTACAGGAAAATCCATAGCCCTAGTCTAGGTATCCTGTGAAAGGCTAGTACATCTGAGCCAAGCATGTCTTCTGAGAGACACAGATATAGACATGACTCTAGATGCCACAACATTGGAGTCCACAGCAGCATGAAATTGCATTTTGGATGCCTCAATTCCATCAGCAGCCACCTCCTCCAGCTCCTTGGCTAGCTGGGAAGAGGCCTGTTTAGCCAGTTCCAGAACCATATCCCATCTGGATTTCTGGTACCTGGCTGTTTTGGCCATATAAGTAGCCTGCCTGAATCCCAAAGAGGATGTCAAATACTGTTTTTTGTCCATGGCATCCACTTTCCTGGAGTCCTTATCCAGGAGGGTGTGAAGCCAAAGGAATGTTAGCCCTGTCACAGGCTGCAGCCTGCACTACTCCAACATGGCTGCAATGACTATAAAGGAAGTCCACAGCTGAGCCTGATAACAAATACCTCCTGTCCATTCTCTTATCCAGAGGAGGTATTGAATTAGGGGTTTGTAAAATTTTGTGTGTATGTTTCCCCAAGGATTTATGAAGAGGGATAGACAGTCTTTTGGACTCTGGGATGTCCATCATTTCCACATTATCAGGCTCTTCATCCTCCTCTGCAGCTTCAACCAAGGGAAGCTGCAGGGTTTCTGCCACCTTTTTGTTGATCAAAAAATGTGAATGGGGACTCAGAGAGCCTGGGAGGAGACACACCTGAGGGCCTGTCTGGAGAGATGTCCGCTTCAATGGGCACATCCAGACCTCCCTGGTCATCGTCATCATCATCATCATCCTCAGGATAGTCTTCATCTCCTTCCCACTCCTCATAATAAGCGTCTGGATCATAATCCAGAGGAGACGGATCCAACCGAACTGACCGCCTAACCGGCGGTACCAATTCGGACGGAACCGGTCTAAGCGACTGAACAATGCTAATCACTTTGGCTATTTCGTCCGTGGTTGGAGAGTGCGATACCGGATCCGAACCGGCAGACTTACGCTTCTTTTTTGATGGAACCGACCCCTGGGTCAGCTCTCCTTTTGCCTGAGGAGGTATCGCCTAGGTCAGTAGGCACCTCCTCAGGTTTGGCCGCAACTGAGCCGGGCTGGCCATCCGGATCTACGGACTTCTTGGCCTCCCTTTCCTTCAGCCTACTCAGTCTTTTGTCTAGAGTGGATTTAGGAAAGTTTTTACAGATTTGGCAGTCTGACTTGAGGTGGTCAAACCCCAGACAATAAACACAGATGAGGTGGGGGTCAGCCTTAGCAAAGGCCTCCCCACACTCAGCACAGTGTTGAAACCCAGTGGGACCAGTTTTCTTCTTGGGTTTCTCAGACATGGCCAACC
This sequence comes from Neoceratodus forsteri, assembly GCA_016271365.2. Classification (NCBI taxonomy): domain Eukaryota; kingdom Metazoa; phylum Chordata; order Ceratodontiformes; family Ceratodontidae; genus Neoceratodus; species Neoceratodus forsteri. Next base: position 1,677,946,942 of record CM057455.1, read on the forward strand.
TAACAAATTACCCTATTGCAGCTTTCAAGCCAGGTAATACAATAACCGATCAGTTACAAACCGTGTCAAGGGCTTTTTAAAAGAACCGGCAAAAAAAACAGGTTCTTTTGAAACCGATCGGTACCGGAACACCACTCTAATCCCAGAAATAAATTTAAACAGAATGGGTCGGTTCCAAACTGGACTGACCGGAAAGAAACAGAAGAAAAGAACAATTTCCAACTTTTTCACAGACTAAAACACAGTCACTACCTATCTACACACTACCTGTACTGTAGACAGAGGCTGGAAATCCGAAAATAACAAAAAAATTATATGGTTTAAACCGAACGCTTTACTTTTACCAAACCAAGCAGAGCAACTCTCCAGAGTGACTTCACTGTTAGGCGGAGTAAAGAATCTGACGGTTACACTGGGAAGTACCACAGACAGAGGTTTGAAAACCGAGCTTGAGCTCAACATTCTAGGCTTCTGCACAGAGTTAACTCTTTCCTCTCCAGGGCAGTTCAAGTGCCGGGGCTAACTGCATTATGTCTACAGCAAGACTTCATGTTGTTTGAACTCTAACTTCTCAAAAGTCAGGCTTTGAGGTGAATAGCCGTCAGGTGCGGATAAGCTACTCCTATCTGAGGGAGAGTCAGGAAGGTGTGATTGAGTGGAAGGTGAATGGGTTTGCTGCAAGAGAGGGTTAGCAGGAGAGGATACCAGGCTTGCTTTGGCCAGTCTGGCACCACCAGAATCATTGCTGCTGGCTGAGCTCCGAGTTTCAGCAGCACTCTAAAAATCAGAGGGAAGGGAAGAAAGGCATAAAGGAACTTCCCTGACCAGTCCAGGGTAAGGGCATCCATTGGGAGAGTTCCCAGCACTGGAGGCCTGCAGCAATGCAGAGGAAGTTGATGGTTGAGATGAGAAGTGAAAAGATCTATTTCTAGTGTGCCCCACCTTCTGTACACTGTGGCCAGCACTAGCTTGTTCAGACACCATTCGCTGTGTCCTTGGTTGATGTGACTGAGGGCATCTGCCAAGGTGTTGTTCTTGCCTGGGAGGTGTATGGCTGAGAGGCGGACATCCAGGGAGTAGGCCAAACCCAGATCCTCATAGCTTCCAGACGTAGGACACTGGACCTTGTGCCACCCTGCTTGTTTATGTAAAACACTGCAGTGGTGTTGTCTGTCCTGATCTGCACTGTGTGGCCCTTTATCTGGGAAGCAATGGCCTTCAGTGCCAAGTAGATGGCCTTGAGTTCCAGCAAATTGATGTGAGCCTGTGACTTCTTTTGGAGTCCAGGAGCCACTGACAGAAGTACTGTCCATATGAGCTCCCCACCCCAGCAGAGAAGCATCTGTAGTGATGATTCTTGTGGGAGAAGGTGCTTGGAAGGAAATTCCTACCGAAAGGTTGTTTGTTTCCTTCCACCAGTGCAGAGCATGAAGGAATGTCTTTGTGACTGAAACCAGTTTGGATAGTGAATTGCTCCTTTGGGACCAGTGAGACCTTAGGTGATACTGTATGTCCCTCATTCTGAATCTGACTCCGGGAACCAGGGATGTTCATGGATGCCATGTGTCCTAGGAGCCTTAAAAAGTGTCTAGCTGGCCTGGGCTGACCCATGATGAAGGAATTTGCCACTGACAAAAAGTTTTGGATTCTTTTCAGAGGAAGAAAAGCTCTCCTCTGGAGTGTGTCCAACTGTTCTCCTATGAAAGCAAGGCGCTGGGCTGGTTCCAGATGGGATTTCGTTTGGTTTATAAGAAACCCCAAGGAGTGCAGAGTGTTCTTTGTCAAGGAGAGGGCCTCTTCTACTTGTAGAGGTTTTTTTTCCTCACTATGAGCCAGTCGTCCAGGTAAGGATAAACTGAGATTCCCTTTTTTCTTAGATATGCTGCCACCACAGCAAGACATTTGGTGAATACTCTTGGTGCAGATGTCAGGCTGAAGGGCATGGCTGCAAACTGGTAGTGCCCTGATGGAAGTTTGAAACTCAGAAACTTTCTGTGGGACTGCCTTATTGTAATGTGAAAGTAGGCATCCTTGAGGTCTAGGAAGGCTAGCCAGACTCCCTGCTGAAGAGACTGGATTACCATTTTCAGGGTGACTATTTTTGAATTTGGGTTTCAGAAGATGCTTGTTTAAGTATCTGAGGTCTAAGATAGGTCGCCACTCCCCATTTTTCTTTTGTGTCAGGAAGTATCTGAAATAGAGACCTTTGCCCCATTGATGGGCAGGTACTCACTCTGCCACCCTTGCTGCCAGAAGGTGTTTCACCTCTAGCTCACTTCTAGCTCCAATAGAAGCCTTTTTGTTGGGGTTAGTGACTTGGATAGCTGGGTGCACCTGAGGACTAGCATTTTTTTGAACTGAAGTGGCAGGCCCTTTTCCACTACCTCAGGACCCACTTGTCTGATGTGATAAGGGTCCAGGACTGGAGGTAGTGGGACTGCCTGCCCTCTACAGGCAGAGCGTAGGCGACCTGGACAGAAAAGTCAGGGCTTATGCTGAGTTGCAGGAGCAGGGTTAAAGGTAGATCTCATCTGACCTCTCCTGCCTCTTCCTCTAAAGTAACCTCTCATTTGAGAGTAGTCAAACTGAGGAGCAAGGGAAAAACAGGGCCTAGGGAAGTATCCCCTGCCCCTGTTTTCCTTAGGTTGTTTTTTTTTTTTTTTTTTTGAGCAGCAGAAGACTTCATTTTTGTTGTGTTTCTTTGATAGGTTGTTTTATATTCATCAACCTTCTTCATGTAGTCTTCTGTTCTGGAGTCAAACAGATCATTCTGGTTGCAAGAAAAGTCCAAGGCCCTGGACTGAGTGTCCTGCATCAGATTAGTTGTCCTCAGGCCCTCTGCCATGCAAACCGCCTAAGGGAGATAGCCTAGGCCATCACCCTAGAGGCTGCATCACTATTGTCATCTGCCATATGGAACTAGTACTTCATGGCTTCCAGGGCAGTTTTAGCTGTCTCTATCAAGTCCTTTGCCATAGAGTCAGACCCCTGCTTAACTATGGCTAGAACCAAATTCCAGAGAGCCTTCTGGTACTTGGCTGTGTTAGCAATGTAAGAAGACAGGCGGAGAAGAAGAGAAACTGAGGCATAGGTTTTCTTAGCCATAAAAACCAACCTTCTGGAATCCTTCTCAGGGGGCTGGGAAGAGAGAGGGACTCCTGCTTTGTCATATGCCGCCTGCTGTACCACTCCTTCATGACTGGTATGCACAGACAGGAAAGCTGCATCTGTTTTGGATAACTGATATTTCTTGTCTGTCCTCTTCTCCACTCTCAACAAGGATGTACTACTGCAACGCCCTTTACTTTGGGCTTTCTGGGGTTGAAATCCGTCGCCTTCAGCTGGTGCAGAACGCTGCAGCCCGGGTTTTGACTGGGACAAGGAGATCCAGTCACATTACCCCGGTGCTGCATGAACTGCACTGGCTTCCTATACTGTGGCGGATCACCTCTAAAGTAATTTTTTTGACTTTCAAAGCCCTTCATAATCAGGGTCCGACCTACCTGAAAGAACTTCTGGTGCCTTACTGCCTCGGCCAATCGCTCCGCTCGGCTGAAGAGGGGTTGTTAGAATTCAAGTGAATTTAAAATCTTCTGGTAGTAGAGCATTTTCTTATGCGGCACCCACTCTTTGGAATTCTCTACCACGCCGGTTAACGGAGTGCACCTCTGTGGAGGTATTTAAAAAAGTTTTAAAAACCTACTTATGGGATTTGGCTTATCTGGATGATTAATGGAAACTATTTGTAAATATTTGCTGATCGTATGGATTATCGCATGGTTTGTTTTAACTAAGTGATGTTTTAATGAATTTATTTTTATATGTTTAAAATTGATATTGTATATTGTGTTTTGATGTGAAGCGCCTTGATATTTCTGAAAGGCACTTTAAAAATAACGTTATTATTATTATTATGTAGGAGTCTGGAGAGCTTCAAGGTATTTTTCCAAAATGCTTTATAAATAGGAAGTACCACTTTTTTAGGAGGAGGGAAACCCTTCATCTCTCTATATTCCAGGTCTTCCTCTTCTTCCTGGGTGAACTCCTGAGAAGGGTGGTCAAGGGTGTCCACCATGTGTTGTAGGAAAGTCAGCATGGAGGAAGTATCCTTCTGATCTGTAGGAGATACACCAAAATTGGGGGTCAGGGGACACGTCAGGCTCTGGGACCTTGCCCTCCGATATGTCATCTGGAGCATCATGAAAATCTTCATCATCATCCCCTTCAAAGGCACCTGCATCAGAAGGAGCTGCAGATGGGTTTTGCCTAGGAAAGGCAGGGGTAATTAAAAAAGTCCCCATGCCCTGTAAGGTCTGAAAAATATGCCAGGCGTTAGCCATATCCCCCATGGATGGTAACTCCACATGTGTATCTTGGGGACTACTAGCCTGGGGTTCTGCGAGTTTGGATTTAGCTTTATGTTTTTTACCCTTTTGCTGTCTCACCTTTAACACCACTGGGAGGGGCATTGGTATGTTTTTCTTTACAAGGCTTCTTTGCAGTCACCTCATTGGTGACTTGGTCAGGCTTTCTTTTTGAGCCAGGCACCTCATCAGCACCTTTAGAATTTTTTGGTTTAGAAGGAGCTTCATCAGCCCCTTATAAAGCGTTAGTTTTAGCAGGCACTTCATCAGCACCTGAATTTATACTTTTTTCCTTTTGAAGGCACTTCATCAGCATCTTTGGTAGGCTTAGATTTAGAAGATGCTTCATCAGCACTTTGATTAGAATTTTTATTCTTTGAAGGCCCCTCATCAGTAGCCTTGGGTCCTTGTATGGGGACAGAGGAAGATCCTTCTTCAGCCATCATTCTAAGCATTTTTGTTCTATTCCTTAAGGTCTTTGAACAAAACTTAGAGCAAAGAATACAACAGTGGTCTGGACTCAAACATTTTTAACACAGGTTATGGGTATCAGCTTTAGCCACTAATCTGTGGCACTTTAAACAATTTCTAAAACCTGTGGGTCCAGTCCTCTTCTTAGGGATTTCTGACATGCCAAAACTCGGAAAACCCCAGAAAATTCAAATCCCAATAGGGTTCTATACAGAGAAACGGTCAGTTCCCTCGTAGTAAAGAACCACAAAATTCTAAAGGTAATAACTCAATAAATAAAAAAGGAAAACAGCCGGTTCCCATCTAAAAAAGACAACCTCAATAAAAATAAGAAAATGAGCTGCTGAATACAACAAACGCAGTTACTATTTAGTTAAAAAATAAAGAAAAAGGAACTGCAGGGAACCGTGGAACCGGACGAAAAATGAGGAAAACCGCTAAAAAACAGAAAAGGCTACTCAGCACACTATAAAAAGTAAATGAAACAAGTTTTATAGCTACCAAGAAGTAAAATGCTTTTTCCTTGGCCGAGAGAGAGAGAGAGAGAGAGAGAGCACCTCAGAGACAGTGTTGCTCAGTAAGGTGGAGAAAACATTCTGGTACCTTCCTCACAGCCTCTGCTCAGCACACCCACAAGCTTCTCTCTGATTGGCTACCTCAAACTCATTACCATAATCTCCACCTCCAGGGCAGTACTACCTGGTCAGCTCACTGCAACAGTTACTGATGGTAAAGGACTCCTGGGGTGAGAAGGGAAGGTTATATAACTATTTTACACTTAAAGCAAACACACACCAACCATATTCACAAAAGCGGAGTTTTTAAATGATCAAATAACTTATTGAAAATAATTTCCCAAAGTTGATATACTTAAACAGAAAAAATGCCCAAAAAAGGAATAATAAATCCACGAAAACTTAAACAATCAACTTTTAAGCAAAGTACACTATTTACAAATAGCCAAAATTTAGCAGATTACAAAAAAGGGATAATGTCTAGGCTATCATTCAATCCTTTTGGGATTAATGCCTTTAAAGCATAAATCCATTCTGGTTTACATTGTGAGAGTTTACCAACTCTATCACCCTCCCCCCCCCTTGGATGGGCCTTGACATGATCTATTCCTATAAACTGAAAATCTGCAGTATTGCTATTGTGATGCTTAAAAAAAATTTACTACTATAGGTGTATTAGGCTCCATCCTTAAAATCACTCATATATGCTCCTGCATGAGTTCTTATTGGCTGTGCTTGGTACGTCCCACATAAATCAGTGGGCATGTGCACTTAACCACATAAACAACATAACAAGTTGAGCAGTTGATAAAATGCTTTACCAAAACTTTCCGATCCATACCCGAGTGCACAAAAGTGTCCCCATGTATGCAGAAGTGACATACACTACAGTGTCCACACTGAGAGCACCCCATAGGCATGGGAAATTTTATTTGCAAACAATGGGAGCTACCATGGGTACCACCATAGCACCTTCTTATGCAAATTTATTTTTGTCATTGTGGGAGGAAGCTGTTATTCAGAATGCAAATAGGAATCAATTTCTGCCCCCGATAGTTCTCTGGGGCAGATTTACTGATGATTTACTTATTATCTGGCAAGGTGATTCAGCATCAGCATTTGTTGATTTTCTAAATTTGAAAGACATTGGTTTCACGTTTACTTTTAGTGCGGAGCTTTCCACTATTATATATCTTGATCTGGAACTGAAGGAGAAGCCTGGGTGGGAGGTGGTTACCTCTGCTTTTAGGAAACCTACAGCAGGGAATACCTTACTGCATGCGGACAGTGCCCACATAAAGTACACCATCGGGGTGTACCCTATGGCCAGTTTATACAGTACATACTAGATGCAACTGCACTAGTGTGATGGATTTTAAACAAAAGAGTGAAGATTTTAAAAAACAGCTCCTCGAATGTGGTTATTCTAGTGACATACTTGACTAAGCTTTTAACAGAGTGAGAAATCTGGATAAATAGGATCTGTTGACACCTAAAAAAAGGGAGACTGCTAACACACAACCGGTTACACAGCATTTCAAATACAGTAAGAAAGCATTGGCATGTTTTAAAAGGGGATCCACAACTTAGTGCAGTAATTGGAGAAAAACCTAGGATCACCTATACTAGGAGCAAAAACCTGGGAGACATCTTAACACACAGTTTATATGAGAAACAGACTACTGATACTCGACCGGATTGGATGCCGCCCAGGCCTACTGGGTGCTTTCAGTGTGGACACTGCAATGTATGTCGCTTCTGCATACAGGGGGACACGTTTGTGCACTCAGGTATGGATTGGAAAGTTTTGGCAAAGCATTTTATCAACTGCTCAACTTGTTATGTAGTTTATGTGGTTACGTGTACATGCCCACTGATTTATGTGGGACATACCAAGCAGAGCCTTAAAGAACGCATGGAGGTGCATATATGAGCCATTTTAAGGATGGAGTCTAATACACCAATAGGAGTACATTTTTTTTGAGCATCACAATGGCAATACTGCAGATTTTCAGTTCATGGGAACAGATCACGTCAAGGCCCATCGGGGGAGGGGGGATAGAGTTGGTAAACACTCACAACGTGAATCAAAATAGATTGATGCTTTAAAAGCATTAATTTCAAAATGACTGAATGATAGCCTAGACATTATCCCTTTTTTGTAAGCCACTAAATGTTGGCTATTAGTAAATAGTGTACTTTGCTTAAAAAATTGATTACGTTTTCATTGATTTATTATTATTATTTATTATTTCTTTTTGGGCATTTTGTTCTGCTCATCAGCAGTATATCAACTTTGGGAAATTCTTCTCAGTAAGTTATCTGATAATTTAAAAACTCACCTTTGTGAATATGGTTGGTGTGCATTTGCTTTAAGTGTAAAATAGTTATATAACCCCCCCCCCCCCATTTCTTCTAGGTGCAAACATTTAACTTAATCTTTTGACAAGCACTTTTCCGGTTATGATGAGCATTTTAGTTCTGCTGGAAATTGTAAATATTTGAGGGGTTTGTTTGATTATTGGTTATTTAACCATAACTGTGTCCCTTCCCGGGTTACTTGTTTGTGTGTGTATTCTTTATTTTTGTACCACAATATAAAAGCTATTTTTTTTTCTGCTGTACTTAAACACCTAATTAAAGATGTCTATATGCACCCTGGGTGTTAGGGTTACACTGTTTTACCCCTAAATTGTACTCCAACTTTAACTTCTATTTACAATATAATTTTATTTTCTGCAGCTTCCAGATCAGTGGTTGACAATTTAAACATTAGCAGCTTTTCAGTATTTTGTAGTTCAAGGTGTACTATATTTTTTTTTTTAAACTGCACAACTTTGTTTTATGATATGGGGTAATTTATAATGTACTGTCTTGGTGTTTGGACTGATGTGCTATGGTGCATGTGAATATCTCTTTAAGAATTCTAAATAAATTAATGGCCAGTGCACCACAGACACACTCCCTGATGAAGAGTCACAATTAGGCTCGAAGTGCTGGGGGTAGTGCCATGGTCTCCGCATGACCTTTCTGCTGGAACTATGATTTGAGTATTTATATACTTTCTCTGTGCTTTTCATAGCAGTTTTTTTTGCTGGGGAGTGCTGTCTCATGTTCGTCTTGGTCCTTATATAGAAGACTGTGATGGGTTTAGGCCTGTAGTCCAGTAATGAAACGGAATGCTCTATGGTACATCACATCTAGTTTAGCTAGCTGCATCACAGCAGTGCTTCTGTATATGAGATCACCATAGTCTAGTAGGTGGAGAAAGGCTGCTTGGACTAGTCTTTTCCTTTGCCTCACAGCTAAAAGAGAGTTTATTTCTATAAAAGAATCCATGCCCCTGACATTTTTTTTGTTTTTTTAGAGATTATCAATGTGAGTAGTGAGGGGATAACTTGTTATCAAGCCACGTATCCAGATACTTAATGGAGTCTACCATTTCCATTTCCAGCCTTTCACCTGACAGGGTTGTAATACCCAGAGTAGAGGTGGGTAGGAAGAGTTTGGAAGAGAATACCATATATTTGTTTTTTGTGGCATTTACATGGAGTTTTGATACACATAAATTAATTTAGGGTTGATCAAATGCTTCTTTAAGAGCATTCATAGCCATCTCAGGTGTAGGACGTGCAACATAAAGCAGTGTTGTCTGCATAATAATGTAGCATTTACAATGTTAGCACCCAACTAATTTTTATAAACCATAAACAGCAAAGGTCCCAATATAGACCCTGAGGTTCACCTTTGTAAATTTGGATACAGGAGGATGACAGTCCTTTAAACTTTATTTGCTGGCATCTCCCAGTATTCTACTCCCTAAACGAGGCAACAGCATCTGGACCTGGTTCTATGTGATAATGGCGATCGCGAAAAGGCAATCGTCGTTAGAAGTGGAGTGTCTAGCAGCAAAATGAATTCGCCGATGTACACTCGTTGATTCTGAACCAAAAAGTGCACGGAAACATCTTTTTGTTTTGCAGGGGCTGTGCCCTCCCTGCATCCCTCTATTAAAGGATTCTCAACTCCAAGTTGGAGGGTTAAAAACAAACAAACAAAAAATTAACGGACCAGGCGCAAAAATACTGGCGCGCCCAGCTTTGAACCCAGCACCCTCCCAACCCTAGCCTGCCACGAATCCACCATGCCACACGGCCAGCTCAGCAACCCACTGCCGTGCTACACCTCACATACCCTCCCTCCCCTTCTGCCCAACACATGGCATGCTCGCCCCCCCTGGGCGCGTACACATATAGTGACAGGATGTCGCTATAGCCGTATTCGCCCCCCTGTCCAGTAGCCCTGTGAACAGGCGCAGCTATTGAGTCACCCTTTTTGTAAGCACTCAATAGCAGATGCCCTTATCATGGGATACCTCTGGACCTATACTAATAGCAGCAAGTTTTGGCAGAATATTGTGATCTTCAATACTAAAGACTTTACTGAGGTCTAGGAATAATGCCACATTTTTAATTTGTTATTGTTACTACTGTTCTTACATTCAAGTGTCCCGATACTCTTTTACCCCGTACTGCTGAGGAATACTATGAGGCACGGCCCTTCATGGATCAAATTCCAACAGCTGACCAGTCAGATGCAGGAGGTGAGGGAGGCTGCTTCCAAGGTCCCTGAGATATGTCTGCCCAAGACATTTTGACAAGTAGTTGAGTGTGTAGGCTTGCAACATACTGGTGTGATGCTGCAAACAGTCTTTTTCCTGAAGCCCTTGTATCTCTGGCAGTAGACCTGGAAAGCTGAAACAATCCAGCAAAGAATCCAATCCCAATCCCCTCAGGGAAAGATGCCCTGGAACTCTGGCTCCTGCTACAATGCTGTTGAGCAGTGGCAGAGGGGTCAAAACTGAGAGATGCGCCAGTATTTATTTATTTTCTAATCTGCCCTGCTTCATCTGCCACTGCTCCGGTAGGGCTGTGCTGGTGGAGGGAGCTGGGGAGTATAGTGTGACTTCCTTGTGGTGAGGAGTTGCTTATGGTACATGTTTAGTGAGATGTCCTGTTAGTTGCTAAGGTGCCACTGTTCTCACCCCAAGTACACTGGATGAATGCCGAGGCTTCGGACGGATCCTTGAGGGCGTGAAATACTCCATTCCTTTCAGTTCTAAAGGTGGCTGGATAAGCCATCTGATATTGAACCCTTATGTGCTGCAAGAAGTGTCTGATATCTGTAAATGTAGCTCTCCTTCTGGTCAGCCAGGCAGAGTAATTTTGGTAAAAGGAGATCCTGTGCCCATGCCAGGTCAGATTCACCGTTTCTCGAGCAGGCTGCAGCAGTTTCTCTTTAGTTGCAAATCACAGGAACATGGCCAGTATAGGTTGAGGTTTCTCATCCCTTTTTGTTCTTGGGGCTAGGGTTCGGTGAGCTCTTTGTATCTCTAATGGGACTTTTTTAGCTGGAATATATTGCTGAGCAGACTATGGGTAAAGGCCACTACATTCTTCCCCTCAGCCTCCTCTGGCATCCCAAGAATCTGAAAGTTATTACATCACCCCCAGCACTTGAGGTCATCTAATTTGTCCAATATCAAGGCACTTTCTGGCATTAGTATGTATAGGTCCATGTTTCTTTTTTTGCCCTGAATGTCGAGTTGCCAGAGGGTAATTTCTGCATCAAAGACCCGTAAACTGTTCATTTATTTTTTTAATTTGTTTTTTATTAGATTTTCTCTTACTATTACATCAGGAGATATTTTACAAACAGTAGATTTTCTATGATTACTTCAGATTTGTTGTAGTACAAGTAAACAGTGCACACATCTTTTACATTTGTTACAGATTTAGACCAAAACTGATCTACTCGTCTTATGACAGAGTCAGACCAATCCATACCCCAAATCATTTATCTTTTTATCCCCTCTCCGAAACCCACCCCTTAAGGCCAAAAATCGGGATCAACCCTTGCCTGATATACTGACCATCTCCTCCATAGAGTGGTAAAACTATCTGTTTGATTGTTTAGTTTCGCTGTAATGTTTTCCATCTGGCATACAGAGTTCACAATTTGCCTCCAATCTTGTATACTTGGTACTGTTTTCGTCATCCATTTCCTTGTCAAGGATTTTTTTGCTGCCAACAGCAGGATGGGAAGTTCTGGATTGTTTCACACCGGTGACTTCCATAAGGATTTTTTCAAGCATATGATGTATTGTCAGGTCGACCGCCGAACTTGTAGCTGCAGCTGTCAATAGCCGCGAAAGTCTTTGCACCGGCCGTGACTCAGTTTAAACTTAAAAAAAAATTAATCTGACAGGGAATGTTGAACCGATCATCGAAAAAAAGTATTATTCATTCAGCAGAATGAAACAAAACTAATACTGCTAAAAAAAAAAAAAAGATGACTTCAACTGATTTTTAATTTGTAGTATTTTAAGGTTTAATGCCAGAGATGAGAAGCATTTTCATTAAGCAGCCACTTTGTGACCAGCCAAACCAAGTCTAGGCTTTAATATGTTGATCAATGTTTCTGTTCAGGGAGGCGGGGATAAGCATGTATTTTACATGCTAATCTGCATTGATTAAAAGGCAGCAGTATTTTATGCTGCAAGATCCAACAAGTATATTCGTAACTTAAGGGCAGAGATGCCTCACATAAGATGACTTGCACAAATCCCTACTCTTTAGCATACCATTGTATAAATATTACTTTCAGGAACCAGTCATATCGCTCATGGGCTCTGTAATTCCAGCAAATACTGAAACTTACAGTACCTGATATTCATATTGCAATATCTCTTCCATGATCTATCACAATATGGTGGACATACAAACATACAAACTTGCCAGCAGAAGCAGGCCTCACGGTCTGTCAGGTCTGCTCGAGTGTACAGCTTGCACCTCATCTCGCAGCTGTCCCTCCTGTACACCTCTGCCTAGTATCCCTTCCCCTTATCCTGTCCCAACCCGTCTTGAAACTGACCATCTTACAGGACACTATCTCGTCTAGTTAAGTGTTAAATTTGTCCACCACTCTTTCAGTGAAAAAATGTCTCATCTCACTCCTGAATCTTCCCCCCTCCACAATGGACGCACTGTTCCTTTGATTAAGGAACTGTATAGTGATGGTAGGATTCTGTATTATGGATTGTACACTGTACACCGTACATTATGCAATCAACTGTATGTCAGTTGAGAAAAATAATAAAAATAAAGTCTAAAAAAAAAAAAAAGAAATAGAGGAGAGGGATGTGAGGATAGCTGACACCAGCGACCTTAAGCACGCCATGCAGTGTAGGAAGGCAGTGGCCAAGGCAAACAAAATGCTAGGCTACATTGCTAGAGGGTTCACAAGCAGAAGGGAGAAGGTTATAATACCTCTATACAGATCCTTAGTGCAACCACACCTGGAATATGGCATGCAGTACTGGAGTCGTTACCTGAAATAATCAGCAGCCAGGTTGGGGATGGGGGAATGGGGGCAGGCCCACAGTAATTTCTGGATCAGGGCACCAGAGTTCAGCAGACTCGATAGACTGCAAGGCCTTCTTCTACTGGCAGTTCTGTGCATTCGTATGTTTGTATATGTCCCTGCATGTCTAGTAGTTTTAGGTTTCAATCATGTTTTCTTTTCTCTCCAATCCTCCAGCAAGTCAATTCTAGGATTGTGTAATCTTTCCAGAAGGATGGAAGACATTCTCAGACTATTTTCAGTTTAACTTTTTGGAGTACAGGTGGTATTTATTGCCTTGCCCAGTTTTATATATTTCCAATAGGTTCTATGGGGAATTTATGTTATTATAGAAATTGTGTTCTTCTCTTTCTTTTTTCTGTCATTCTTTCTCATTGTTTTGTTTTTTTCCAGTTTACAGTGCTTATGCCTCGTGATGTTTCCATGAATTGTCCGCAGCCCTAGGCTTTTCACAATTTTACAAGTGCAGTTCTGGCTGCAGCGCTGTTACAGTTAGAGCGCTGCTGGGGGAGCAGGGAAGGAGAAGAAGGATATGGAGACATGGGAACGACACCCAAAAGAGAAAGCAATCACAGAACAGACATGGTGAAAGTATGATCTGTAACTTTCAAGGTTAATGTACGCATACTCCATCTTTTTTTCTGTAATTCTGACTGCCTTTGCAATCATGATCCATTATTTTGCCAAATGAAATAAAGAGATGCATTTTACTACCCTTAACCCGGGTTCTTTAGAGTAAAACCCATAGGTGAAAAGAAACAACCTTCTTCTTTAGCAGCCTAGGTTTTTTTTTTTTTTTTTGAACATTAGTAAAAGTTTACTAGTGATTATAAAATTAATTGGGTCTCTGCAACGGTCCAAAAAAACGAAAATATTAAGATCCAGTATAACTTTCTCACTGCAAAATTAAGGGTTTTAAGCGGAGTTTGGGCTCTTTTTCTGTTCTGAACTTCATATAAAAAATGAGGCGGGTCTGTTCAACAATGGTAAAAAATAAATAATCCAATGTCTAGAAGTCTCATCTTTCTCTTCAGAAACAGTCCTGGATAATTAAAACCCACATTTTACTTGTAAATGATAATTTTATGAACTATCTTTAGTTCAAAATGAAATGAAAGATTTAGCATGAATGCCATTCCCAAATCTTAGCATACTGTTATCCAAATAATACTTCACAAGGGAGCTACTTCCATTTGTTTTCACTGTTCCACTGTCCAGAGGGAACTGTAAAACACATAATGATATATGGCACTAATCCCTTAATCCTCATCTGCCAGGACCGGGAATTTATTAAAACTTCTGTTTAGTTTTCTTAGACCTAAAATCATTGAGACTATGTTTCCATAAGAAAAGAAGCAGAAGGAATTTACAATTTAAAAGAAATATGTTCCTACTGGGATAATTTCAAACTTCCACAATCAACCTCTAGTCAATTTGTGGTTAACCAAAATCATTGAAAAATATTTGATATCTGGCTATTTCTAAATCTGTTCACTGGCACTTCTGAAAAGCAGCATTTTATAATGTTATACAGTAATCAGGTTTCTACTTTTTAGGAGAATAAATTGTGGACTGTGTCCCAATTACCCAATACAGTTATTACAGGGATAAATACAGCAGTTCAGTTCCTATAAATTATGGGCAGAACTAACTGGATACATAGCTAGCCTAAGGTAACACAGTTATAAGCAAGTCTTTCATTTGAGGTTGTTACACAAATGAAACAATGAGGAAAGGATTCTGTACATATTCTAAGTTTCCACCAATTAGGGTATGCAAATGCATAAGTGATTTTTAAAACTGCCCACATGTTCCCGAAACAGCCTGAAATGATTACATACAACAGACCCTACTGTACTACCTTTTGAGCTATCCTTTTCACTCTTTATACATAAAATAACTTTTTATTTATTTATTTTATTGAATTTTGTTGACCCAGTAAGCCCACGGGGCCTAGAAGTCACTTTTTCAGAGGCGACCGAGGGGAGGGGGGGATACAGATGGTAAGCAACTGAAATTGAACCAGATTAAGCTGTTGGTGGTATTTTTAGTGAATGGGAGAAATTTGGCCAGGACACCGGGGAAATTTCCCTATTCTTTTTCGATAAGTGCCATGGGATCTTTGGCATCCACCTGAACTACCACCAATCCAGGCAGATGGGACCTCGGTTTAACGTCTCATCCGAAAGATGGCACCTCAGAAGTGCAGCACCCCTCTCATGCTGCACTACAGTGTCAGTATTGGGATATTAACCCAAGTGCCAGATGTGGGAACAGAACCCACAGCCCTCTGATCTCCAGGCCTCAGAGGCGAGTGTTTGTCCCTCAAATAAATGATTCACCATTCTGCAGTATTCAGTCCTGGCCATCCTTCTAATACCTTATAACCCTTTAATAAAGCATTTTTTAATCTCTTCATTTAGCACATTTGGTATTGAAACGATTGACCTATAGTAGCTGTAGTATGTCCTTCCACTATGTAATTGGCAGGGACAGAGCAAGGTGTCCAGAGCCAAAGGTGAAGGTGCCCAACGGCAGTTAAGGACTATTATTTGGTTGTAGAGATCATCATATAAGGTAACTATTGTTATCAGAAAATGTTTAAAAAGACATTTTATGAAAACATTTTAAAAAACAGCCTTGTCATCAGTGTGTTCACCTCAGTAAAGTTCTCAAATGTGTGAACATTCACACACTGAATGTTCCAGGTCCCACAATGTGAGCCTGTAGCTCAGTGGTAAAAGCACTGGGATGTTATTCCAGGAGCCTGGGTTCAATTCCCAGTAGCTCACATTATTCATTTCTCACTAGAATTTGTGATTTAAATTGCTTAGCAGTGGCTAATGCTACAGCACAAAAAAAAAAAAAAAAAAAAACTAATTGTCATACTGAATGGTCCAGTAGACATCTACACTTAGTTTGAAGCTTGCTGGAGAAGAAACAAACAAGTCAATTCTGAATTCAAATTAGATTCCTGCTTAGTGTTGCCTCCTTTCAAATAGTAAGTACAACTGTACTAGTGTACGTCAAATGAATTTTCTTAACCGTTCAAGTATTGATAGGGTTGCTCTCTTGCCTTCATGGGGAGAAGATGATGAAATACATAACACCAGAAAAAATAACACAGCAAGTGACCATAAATGTAAATAAGACTTCCTGTGGAAGTGAAAAGTGAACTACTACCACCCCTTCCCCCCACACACACCCTGGGGAAAGAAAAAGCTACAGGTATCAATCCTATTAAAGGTGATTTAAATATACTTGTTAAATAGTCACACTGTATTGTTCCTCTATTAGCATCAAATGGGAAATAATTGTGGGGCAAAAGTATGGAGTAACTGTAAATTCTAAGGTTTATGGTATTGAGTAGTTCCCATCAACATTTTAAGATTTCCTGGATACTGTATTGTAAAAAGATATGTAATAAGGATATAAAATAAAGAAATGATGGATATCATACTGCTTTCTTAACGTGAAATAGATAGTGAATGCAAAACATCAAGGGAACTTCTTAATAAGTGACTGAACAGCATGTCCAGCACAGTAACCGAGTGTCCATGTGTGGAAAAGACAACTGGTCTCACAGGATGCAACGGACAAAGAATAACATTAAAAGTTACTGTGTTAGCAGGGACATTAGCAGCAACAGCAGCAGTAATTGACACAGAATATGTAAGATAACTGTGGTTAATGGGGGCACTATAAAACAGGAAAAGGAACTGGACGAGTGCTATTAATAGTCACTTGGATGCAACCATCCTGCTAAATAAGAGATCAAAACAGATACAGTGGTTGTTATAGTCAGTGGCTCAAGCAGGTAGCACACTCGCCGCTGAGGCCGGGAGATCAGAAGGTTGTGGGTTCTATCCCCACACCAGGCACTTGGGTTAATATCCCAATACTGACACTGTAGTGCAGCTTGAGGGGGGTGCTGCACTCCTGAGGTGCCGTCTTTCAGATGAGACGTTAAAGCGAGGTCCCGTCTGCCTATTCTGGTGATTGCTCAGATGGACGTTAAAGATCCCATGGTACTTCTCGAAAAGAGTAGGGGGAATTTCCCCGGTGTCCTAGCCAAATTCCTTACATTCACTAGAAACACCAGCAACAGCTTAATCTGGTTCAGTTTCAGTTGGTTACCATCTGTATCCCCATCCTTGGGTCGCCCCTGAAAAAGGGACTTCTAGTCTCAGTGGGCTTACCCGGTCAACAAAATTCAATAATAATAATAGTAAAATTGCACGATGCCGAGGTACACCGCTCTGCACCATTTGATGCACTGCATTAGAGAGATAGTAGCTCAGCACCGCTGTGTGGGAAGCCTGATTTCATCACTTACTGAAATGCAATTCCTCCATTATCCACCAGATGGCCACCCAAGCTATCACAAATATATTGTGTCCCTGAAATTTAAATTGATTCTCATTGTAGAATTAACCAGGAGGTGGCATCAGGTTGCACACAAGACATGGCAAATTGCTCCATTCTTCATTTAATTTACTGCATTTACAGATTATTTACTGACGCACAGTTAATGCTGCGTAGTCTGGCTACTCTCATTCTCTCTCTCACTCTCTCCCCATTTTGAGAAATGTCTAAAACCAAAATGCAGCTTAGGACAGCCATAGCTATAGACAGTGACAGAAGTGTCAGTGGAAAAGACAGGTGAGGTTACTGTACAGTATGTTGGACAGATTAGGGAAATAAAAATAGTTCAATAATCTTTCCGCTTTTTGCCCAATTGCCAGTGTTAGGAAGTACCTCTCGTTGCTTAACTGCCCTAAAATTAGTCATCATTATCTGTTCAGCATCAAAAATAAAAATCTGCAAACCAAGCACAGTCCCCACATTTTGGTCTGGAAGCCTATTTCAACAAAGTTCTGCCCTACTGTGAATTCAGACTTACAAATGGTGTGATTAGTTGCACGGTGTAGTTAAACAATTTTGCCTTTATGTCCCATGTGATGACATGACATTAATTATGAACTTGTGACAGAACTGGGTGCTGCTTGATTTTTTTCCATTGCTGGTTTGGCTGTCACAATGATAGTAATCAACTTCAAAATTGGCAGCACATTGAAGTTATTGCACTATACTTCATTATGAGTGGTAGCAAACTGATTTCCCACTTTGCGCAGTTAAAAAAAGTAGACAATGTGTAAAAAAAAATATTTCAGCACATGGAAAGAGTGGTGTACTGCATCCTGTATCATCGACACCCCCCCCCCCTTTTATTGTTAGCTTGAATACAGGATTTGAACTCCTTCCAAACCTAGAGGACAGGAGATAACTGTTGCTGCAATACCAATTTGTAATTTAATAATCTTGCTTTCAGCCATGATAACTTCGCTTTTAACCCAAAGTAGAAATTTCACCCACCTATCCTGACTCGAGTCAGATAAGCCAAGCATAAAAATGTTTTATTTGCTTACTGACTTGTCTTGATGAAATAACTGATGTAACTTATTCATTTTCTCCATTCAAATATTGTTTCTGACCAATGAAACAGTTTAATAATGTGTGATGTCAGAATGATGTAATTTAGAATCAGCTATTTATGTGCGTCTGATTCAGTGTTTGCCAGCCTTTGATAAAGGATCATTTGCAGATACAAAATGTGTCAGGAAGCATGGGTGTAGGCAGGCATACTCCAAGCACTCCATGGTGTGCAATTTTATTTAAGGGGGGTAGCAGATCAGCTCTGAACTGCTTCCTTTTTCCATGAAAACTAACAAAGAAAATACTGAACCATTCTGTAATTTTATTCATAGGAGTCGAAACCAGAAAGGCTGGTCACTAATAATCTCTCTTTGCATCCCAAGGACAATACAACTTTACAGGCTCTGGGCTGGTATGTGGGTGTCTTGGGGAACAATTCATGGCATTTGTATTTACCCATGCATGGAAACAACCACTGTCATGAGATACAAAAGTTGCACTTATTGTGCCAAATAAACACGGTCGTGGTGTACATTTGTATATTATCTGGCTACACGAGGCGGGGGGTAGCAGTGAGTCCACTTGGTGTGCAGATCTGAAATCCCTGGCTACCCCCTGTCAGGAAGGTGCTTTTTATTATTTATCATGCAAATAAAATGGTTGCTGCTATATACTGGAGTCTGTGTCAAATGTGGTGGTGAGTGCCCAAGTCTTTGGATGTTTGTAAAAAGAAAAAAGCATTTTAATACAAAACAAATCCAGAACAAGTGCCACCCTGAAAAAAACATAGTCTTGCAATTAAACTTCCTAATTCGCATCATCCCAGTTACAACCCAGCTGCAAAAGAAAAACAAACTGCATTTTAATATAAAAAAATTTAAATGACTGAAATAAGTGAAAAATACAGCATGTTGCCAACAGCATAATCAAAACTCTGTCACATTCACACAGATTAACAAATAACAGCAAGCACAACATATGCATTGCTTTTATCTTTTAAGAAACAACACAGATTTGCAAGATGATTAAATCATTATGTTAAAAAGCCAAACATCAAAGCAATCAGAACCTAAGGTGGTGGATGTACTTCATATTTTCAAGTTTCCGATCCCCAGTGTGATCTTTTTTTTTTTTTTCTCTCAATACGTATTTTATAGTCTGGTACTCTGTGTTAAGAAGTGCAATGGGTCTGTAATGTTTGAAATTTAAGAGGAGGCAGTCATCTTGTCTACCAAATATTTCACTAAAGGATGAAAATCATCCAATAAATAAAGGAAAGTTTCAGAGGTTAGTCCATCGGGGCCAAGCAAGGAGTTCTTCTTCAATAAAAGTATGGCTGGACTAACCTCTGATTTAGTGACGGGAAAGATCAATGGCAAATATTTGTGGGTTGGGCTGTCAGGTGTTTGAATCTGCAGTCTTCAATAGTTATTTTTATAGGGATGTTTTTCATGTACTGAAAATGATCCTCACATTTCTTTTCATAACAACACTGTGCATTTATTTTTTATGCACAGACTAAGAGCTACTCTATGCTAGCTATGCACCAGTTTAAGGCACTATCTCTGCATGGTGTGCTGTTGTTTTATTTGGACAATCTTTTATTTATTTATTTTGTGTGTTCGTTTATTTATCTATTAATTTTTCTTGGATTTGTGAATGGGACTGTTGCATATTTCAGCATTAATGTACACTAAAAACGTCAATGGAATTGTGTCAGTCTATTTGCAATGTTTGACACATTAGGAGTCAGGACAGAACCTTACATGAAGTGTTGTGTATGTGCAGTAAATTCATACTACAGCATACTGTGTAAGTCTGTGTTTTCCTTTTTTAATAAGTAATATTTGTACAGCGACTAAAGCTACAGTATCGCTAAAAGAAATTCATACAGCTGGACACAATACAAGACAAAGCACTGCTAAATTCTAAACTGTCACAACACTTCACGTATTGTTCTGTCATGACTCGCCAGATATCAGACTACCCAAATACCACTGGCATTTTTAGTATAAAATCCAGACAAATACTCCCTGACAACCATGACTCTGCCCACATGGGAATGAGTTGTCTGTAACCAGTCCCCTGTCCCAGCATAAATGACAATTTACCAACACTGTATATCTACAGGTGAATTTATCAGTTTGGACAGTGACAGTTGTTGGCAAGTGGCCCGATTGCTATCCATGGCCATTACTATAGGATCTGATGTCTTGTGTCCAGAGGGGTGAGGTGAATGAGTTTTGGAGAGCTGCAACCCAGCCCTCCCCAAAGTCAAGCCATGCTGCCTAGTCACTACCGTCTGATCTCTACTTCTTCAGTGCCACATCCTACATGACAGCCTGTCCCAGCGGTGCAGTGATCAGAGGAAAACAAAAGTGGTGGGCACATCATTGTGCTATATCCTTAGTCGGTTGTTGCACCGGCACACACACACACACACACTGACCTTTGGTCCTGTCCCTACAATTGGATGCTTTTTCCCATATACCGTATATCAGTATCTTTTTTTCCCCGAATTCCTATCCTATTCAGCTCAGCTGGCATATGGTCCCCACTTTTGGATAGTGACTTGTATTGTTCATTGCTTCCAATCTCTACTGCATGCATGTAATCCGAGATTGGGTGCCATGTGTCTGCGGGACTCGCAACATCTCATTTTCAGTGGGGTCCTGCTTCTATCCTATTGTTAAGCCAGGAAGGCTTCTGCACTCAGAGATCAATGGACTTTCACAGGGTTTCTGGTAGGATTCAGTCCTTGGCTCTGCAGTTTCATAAATATTGCATGTGTTCTAATGACTAGCCCTATTTCCAGGAAAGTATGCAGAAAAACAATACAGTAATTTAATGTTCATCCCAACCCCTCCAACTGTGCCACCTTGAGAGAGAATGAGAGTCCTCTGGCATGCAGAGTCAGATGTGTTGTTGGTGAAAGTGTAGTCTGGAAATTCTCTCCCCTTGATCCGCAAACTGCGCTCTTGAAAGGATAATAGGGTGTGTTGCCCTTGGGTTAGCGGGGCATCAGAGGTGCCATCCTTAAGCATGTAATGAATTTGCAAGAATGATGGGTGCTGTTTAGATAGAAACCCAAATGCTACTGTAATACTGCAGCTGCTGACAAGCTCGCTGGGGAAGAGGCCACACTTTCTGTGTAATCAATTAAAAATGTCTCTTTTAGTCTAGCGGACCCCTCTCCCCGATGTTTCCCAACCCCCTTTAATGGGACAAAAACCTGTTTGAAGGTGGAAAGATTTTTAAATATTAATTTTTAATTGTGATACATCCTTGGTTGTTTGTTGCACTGCCCCCACCCACCTACCCCCACACATATCCACTCTGACCTTTCTTGTTCCTATAATTGAATGTAAAGGAAGAAAAAGAAAAGAAAAAATTACAAACAATAACCGGAAAAAACAGCAAAACAGGAGATAAGTACTGCAGCCACACCTGTCACCTGCTGGCATCACCTGTGATGTCTTTGCCAGCAAGAGTGGAGACAGGAGGGTTGTTGATAGGCAGCACGCTTTGCTTTGGGGGGGCAAGTTTCCCACTACTCAGTCACTTCACCCTCATGAAACATGGCACCCAATGTAAGCGCTAATGACGAGGGATAGAGATCTTGACAAACACATGGCATCATCCAAACATGGCTAAGGAATGCCCAGCAAGATGCTACTGTGTTGCAGTACACATCCCACACAGATCCATTCCTTTTGCCAGCCTTCGTGAAGGAACATGGCTGGCCTTGAAAGAAAACCTGGAGACCTGGCTTTGAATCCCATCAGCTCCCACTTGCATACTGTGTGACCCTGAGCACACAGGTGTAGGAACTAAGGGGGGGGGCAGAAGAGCAGCAGCCCCTCCCCCACTTTTTATTTCTGTATGGCAAAAACTAGTTTAGAAAAAGTGCCCTTTGTACCCCCATAAGTGCCCTTCTGATCCTCTGCCCCCTCAGCTTTTACTATCTTCCGGCATCCTTGCCTGAGCAAGTCACTTAACTTACATGTGCTCCCAGGTCGCACCTGGAAACAAGCTCTGGCTTAGTGTGCCTTTCCTGGTTAAACAATTTCCCCTTTCCCTTCCTTTATGACCAGTACCTAGGTTCAATTATGAGGGCTAAGTTTTACAGCTCTGCCCCTGTCTCTCTCCCCTCCCTCTTTAATGGGGCAAAAGCTTGTTTGAAGGTGGAAAGATTTTTTAAATATTTGTTTTTTAATTTTGATGCATCCATGGTTGTTTGTTGCACTGGCACTGGGTAGATATATTTGGGGGTTTACATTGTAAAGGTTACTTTAGACATGGTGTGCCTGAACTATCACCACCACCATTTTTTTTTCTTTTTTTCGGTTTACTTGTGCTTTCTGTTCATCATCAGTGTTTTAAAACAGTGGCTCAGTAGGTAGCATACTCGCCTCTGAGGCCAGGAGATCAGAGGGCTGTTGGTTCAGTTCCCACATCTGGCACTTGGGTTAATATCCCAGTACTGACACTGTAGTGCAGCATGAGAGGGGTGCTGCACTTCTGAGGTGCCGTCTTTCGGATGAGACGTTAAACCAAGGTCCCATCTGCTTGGATTGGTGGTAGTTCAGGTGGATGTTAAAGATCCCATGGCATTTATCGAAAAGAGTAGGGGAATTTCCCCGGTGTCCTGGCCAAATTTCCCTCATTCACTGCCACCAACAGCTTAATCTGGTTCAAGGTCAGTTGGCATTCATCTGTATCCCCCTCCCCCGGGTCGTGCCTGAAAATAGGCAGGATTTGTCTAGTGCACTTACCCAGTCAACAAAAACTAGAGAAAACATTCGTCCTCTGAATACTTTTTTTTTTTTTAAATGTTGCTAGTGATACATTTGGGCCAAGCGGCCCTTCTCTGACGTCAAATTCTATGTTTCTATTTATCCTGGTTACTAAGAGCTAGTTTTGAATTAAGTGAAAATAGTTCTGAGTATTTATATTTTTCACTGCAGACTGCCAGAAGAAAAAATTACTCACCTTAGTAACGTTGTTTCTTCTAATGGAGTCTTGCTATATTATGACTATTGCAGTTTGTCCCACCACTAGAACTGCTCCGGAGGTGAAAGAGTTAACTTCCATGCAGAGCATGGAGCTTAGAGCGCGAGCTCGGTTCAGAAGCTCTGTTAGGGTGGTTTCAAACCGAAACCGTCAGATCTTTTCGAGCAAAAACTCACTAAGGTTCTGTGTGGAAGCTGTAACCTACACTAGCCAACTGGCCACTAATATATTAACACATTTTCCTGGTCCCAACACCAAGACTCAAGTCAGTGGGCCAGAAAAATAAGATAAAATAACTAAACAAACACAACACCCAAACATGAAAGAGGGCATCAATAAATGCCAACAGAGGACTACCACCCATACCCAAAGTAGGAGTTCTGAGAGGGCAGGCTGGGAGGTCATAATATACAGACTCCATTAGAAGAAACAACATTACTAAGGTGAGTAATTTTTCTTCAAACAACATGAAGTCTTGCTATATTATGACTATTGCAGACTACACAGCAGTACCTCCGTGGAGGAGGGACAGAACCTACTTAGGGAATAGGTTCTGACTGCTGTGCCAAACCGAGCATCCCTCCTGGCCTGAATATCCAGGGAGTAATGCTTGGTGAAAGTGTGTACTGTCTTCCAAGTAGCTGCCTGACATATCTCCAAGATAGGGATGTCTCTAGCAGCAGCTAGAGATGCAGCTGTACCTCTGGTAGAGTGAGCCCTCAGGCCTGAGGGGAACTTACCCAGCTTTTGATAGCAAAACTGGATACAAGAACGATCCATCTGGCAATGGACTCTCTTAGTAGCAGGTCTCCTTTCCCAACCTCACCATAAGTGAGAAACAGTTGGAGGAGTCAAACCTGTGACCCTTAGTACAGCTCTATGTAGTAACTTAGGGCCCTCTTAACATCTAAGCTGTGCAGTCTCCTCTCACCAGAGGAGGAATGGTCAGTGAAGAACACTGGAAATGAAATAGATTGGTTAAGGTGGAAATCTGAAACCACCTTAGGCAAAAACTTCCTGTTAGTCCTGAGGACTACTTTATCCCTGAAAGGAAATAAAGTCAGTCTCTACTGATAAAGCCTGTAACTCACTTATCGCCTGGCAGAAGTGATGGCTACCAGAAATACAGTTTTCCAAGTCAAATACTTAAGCTCTGCCAAAGACAGAGGCTCAAAGGGGTTGCATCAGCTGAGCAATGCATACATTAAGATCCCAAGCAGGGCAGGGTCCCTGAATGGAGGATTGGTGTGAAGCAATCCTTTAAAAACTTGGAAAATACAGGATGAGCAGAAAGAAAGAGGCTTCCTGCTGAAATGAAGGCAGAGACAGCAGCCAAGTGCACTTTCAGGGTAGCTGGTCTCAGTCCCAAAGAATTAAGGTGGACCATGTAGTCCAATACAGTGGGTAGATCAGCAGATTCCGGGGAAACATGCTTCCCAGAACACCATATGGAAAACCTTTTCCAGTTGGAGTTATAGGTAGCCCTGGTGGAAGGCTTCCTAGCAGCCTTCAGGATTTCGAGAACACTTTGAGAAAGTTGTAAATCAGCAAACTCTAACTGCTCAAGAGCCAAGACTTGAGGTTGAGGGATTTGAGATTCGGATACCAAACTCTCCCCTGAGCACAGGTTAACAGATTGTGGTTCCTGGGGAGACACAGGGGAAGATGGACTGCTAAGGACAGAAGGAGTGGGTACCAGGGCTGCCTGGCTCAGTCTGGAGCAATCAGGATCATTTTGCAGGGCTGAGACCTGATTTTGACTAGTACTTTGAACAGGAGAGGAAGGGGAAAGGCATAAAGAAACTTCCTTCCCAATCGAGGAGAAAGGCATCCAAGGAACTGAGCCCAACACTGGGGGCCTGCAACAAAACAGTGGAAGTTGATGATTGTCTGGGGCTGCAAAAGATCTATCTGAGGAGTGCCCCATCTGGCAAACACTATCCCAGTACTAGGGGATCCAGTGACCATTTGTGATGGCCCTGGGAAATCCTGCTAGAAGCATCTGCCAGGACATTGTCCTTGCCTGGGAGGTGAACTGCTATGAGGAAGTGTTCAGGGAATAAGCCAGAGACCACAACTTCATTGCCTCGGTGCACAAGGCCGAAGACCGAGTGCCCCCTTGTTTGTTGATGTACCACATTGTAGTGGTGTTGTCTGTTCTGACCTGTACCACCCTGTTCTGAGCAGATGCAGAGAAAACCTGAAGTGCTAGAAAAACAGCTCTGAGTTCCAACAGACTGATGTGGAGCAGAGATTCCTGAGGGGACCATAACCCCTGGGTGGAGAGGCTGCCCATGTGAGCTCCCCATCCTAAGAGGGATGCATCTGTAGTAAGGGTCAAGGAATGGGACAGAGGGATGAAAGGCACCCCCTGTCTCAGATTGCTCTGATCCTGCCACCACTGAAGGGTCTGGATCAGAGTTCGAGTCACTGGGATTAACTTGGATAGAGAATCTCTTCTTTGAGACCAGAAAGCTCTCAAATGGAACTGAATGTCCCTCATCTGAAATCTTGCTCCTTGCACTACAGCTGTGGAGGCAGCCATGTGTCCTAGGAGCTGCAGGAAATGCCTTGCTGGTCGAGAGACCTGCAGAGTGAAGGACGAGGCCAGGGCCACTAAGGTCCTTACCCTTTCCAAGGGAAGGAAGGCTCTGGCCTGCTTTGTGTCCAGTTCTGTGCCTATAAAGGTGAGTACCTGGACAGGTTCCAAAATTGACTTTGGAAGATTGAGAAGAAATCCCAGAGAGGTAAGCAGCTGCTGGGTAACTAGCAGGTGTGATTTGACCTGGTCTGGAGACTGACCCACAATGAGCCAGTCGTCCAGGTAGGGAAAAATGGCAATCTTTTGCCTTCTTAGATGAGTGACTGCTACTGCCAGACATTTTGTGAACACCCTTAGGGCAGAAGTGAGGCCGAAGGGCATTGCTCTGAACTGATAATGGCCTGAGGGCAGTTCGAATCTGAGGTACTTTCGATGGGAGCTTCTGATAAGAACATGGAAGTAGGCATCCTTGAGGTCCAGGAGGCTAGCCAGTCCCTGGCCTTAGGGAGGGTAAAATCATTCCCAGTGTCACCATTTTGAACTTTAGCTTTAAAAGGTGCTTGTTTAGATATCTTAGATCCAGGATAGGCGCCACTCTCCTGTCTTTTTGGGGTAAGGAAGTACCTGGAGTACAGACCCTTGCCCTGGTGAGGGGAGAAACCTTCTACAGCTCTGAGAGCCAAGAGGGTTGAGACTTCTGTTTCCAAAGCAAGAGTCTCTAAAGGGTTTGCAGGTGGAAAGATCTGGCTCTCATATTTAGAAATTTTTGAAGCAGAACCAGACCCTGGCTCACTACTTCCAGGACCCACCTGTCTGAGTTAAAGACTCCCAGTCCTGGACGAGTGAGCCAACCTGCCCCCTACAGGTAGTGGAGAGCCGACCCTGGGCATCCCATCAGGGTGCCTGTTTGGCAGGGGCTTTAGGCTGAGGGGTGGGAGCAGGCCTGCTCGAACCCCGTCTGCCTCTCCCTCTGAAGAACCCCCTCTGTGCATAGGCTGAAGAGGAGGAGGCCTGGGTCTGGTAAAAAGGCCTGTGAAAAGGCCTACCCCTACCCCTGGGGGCTGCCTCTGAGAGTGGCTTGCCGTTCCTAGCTTGTGCACTCCTATAAGTGGTTCTATATTAGTCCATTTCTTCATATAATTCTCTGTCTGCTCCCCAAACAGAGAATTTCCCACAAGGAAAATCCATAGCCTTAGACTGGGTATCCTGTGACAAAGTAGTACACCTGAGCCAGGCCAATCTCCGAAAAGCCACAGATGTAGCCATGACTCTAGAGGATACATCGTTAGAATCCACTGCAGCATGTTGCACCTTAGATGCCTCAATACCATCAAGAGCCACCTGTTCCAGCTCCTTTGCAAGCTGCCCAGGGACCTGTTTGGCTAAGGCCATGACAGTATCCCATCTAGATTTCTGGTATCTCTAACATAAGCATATAGTTTGCTTGTCTGAGTCCCAAGGATGCTGCCATGTATTGTTTTTGGCCATGGCATCAATCTTCCTGGAATCCTTGTCAGGAGGATGTGAAGCCAGGAATATTAGCTTTATCACAGGCTGCAGCCTGAACTACTAACATGACTGCATTGCTGTGAAAGAAAATCTGTATCAGGACCTGACAAAGTGTACCTCCTGTCCATCTTTTTATCCACAGGAGGCACAGAATTAGGAGCTTTTAAAATTTTTATTGTTTCCTAAAAGATTTATGTAAAGGGATGGACAATCTCCTGGACTCTGGGATATCCATCATCTCCACATAGTCAGGCTCCTCTTGCTCATCAAAGCCTCCTCTAAGGGAAGCTGGAGGGTCTCAGCAACTTTTATAAAACAAAAATGAGAAGGGACTCAAAGCCTGGGGAGACTCACCTGAAGGTCTGTCTGGGGAGATGTCCGGTTCAATGGGCACATCCAGACTTTCAAAGTCACATTCACACTGATCATAATCCTCATCCCCCTCCTCTGGTTCATAAAACTCTTCTATATCATATTCCTGAACCATTGGAACCGACCTTTTGCCAGACAGTGGCGGTTCGGAGGGAACCGGGGACAGGGACTGGACAATCTGTATTGCCCTGGCTATCTCTGCAGCAGTTGGAGAAGGAATTTTGGACTCCAAACCTGCTGATTTTTTAGTTTTCTTTGCTGGAACTGGCTCCTCAGAGCCAGCTTTTCGTTTGCCCGAGGAAGTCTCGCCCTGGTCAGAGGGCACTCCCTCCGGTTCGGTTGGCACCGAACCGGGCTGGCCATCCAGGTCAGCGGACTTTTTGGCCTCTCGTTCCCTGAGCCTGCCCACTCTCTTGTCCAGGGTGGCTGCAGGGAAATTTTTACAAATCTGGCAGTCTGAATTGAGGTGGTCAAACCCCAGACAATAGACACATGTAGTGTGTGGGTCAGCCTTGGCAAAGGCTTCCCCACAGACACTACAGTGTTGAAACCCAGTGGGCCCGGTTTTTCTTTTGGGTTTCTCAGACATGATGCCAGCCTAACCAACAAACTTGCCCTTTTAATGGCAGTGCCAGGCAAGACACCCTTATCAGTTCCAAACCGTGTCACGGGTTGTGGAAAAAAACGTAATGAAATCCGTTTTTTTTAGAACCGATAAGAACCGGGAACCGTACTCTAACAAGCCTTAAAAGACTTTAAACTTAAGTTTTAATACAATTCGATCGGTTCAACCGAACCGATGACAATTTTACAAGTTCCACACAGAAAAAACCTATCTATTACTTACGATACCATAGACAGAGCTTGAACCGATCGGTTTTGCGGTTAAAATAATTAAATCGCGGTTAAATTCAACCGAAATAGCGCTTTAAACCAAAGAAATGAACCCGGCAACAGGAGGAATCTCCGGAGCGACTGTTCAGTGAGGCGGAGTAAAGAATCTAAAGGTTTCGGTTTGAAACCACCCTAACAGCTTCTGAACCGAGCTCGCGCTCTAAGCTCCATGCTCTGCATGGAAGTTAACTCTTTCACCTCCGGAGCAGTTCTAGTGGTGGGACAAACTGCAAAAGTCATAATATAGCAAGACTTCATGTTGTTTGAACCAATTTTTATTTTCAATCGTATTGAAACACGCAAATGTAAATTGCACCTAGAGAACTGTAGGGCAATCCACATTGCTGGCCATGTCATTAGCAGCTCATTAAACTCAACTGAGTGTGTACTGCACCTGTCAGCTTTCAAAACTGTTCCAGTGGAGAGGACCCCCTTCCCATCTCCTGATAACACTGTCTGTGGTGGTGTGAATGCCCTATCTCCATCTGTCCCTCATAGTTGATCACCCTGTCCCTTAGAGCCCCTCCCCCTCAAGTATCTAGTCCTGTTAATACCAGTAATTGCATCCTTTGTCTCTGATAGTACTACATCCAAATGAACCATTGTGTCACCCCAACTACAGCATGTAATTTAGTTTCACAAACAGTTTTCCTGCATACCTCTCAACTGTCACCGACTCTGGCTCAAAATGTAACTCTGTCCCTCCTAAAAATTGTGTTTCCGTGACCAAACAATGGGGGTTGTAAACACAATATAATGTCAAACATTAAAGTTACAAACTTGTTCTTCCTAAGAAAATGTATTTTACATTAAGCCCCTTATTCTACCAGCTTCCTGAGTAGATATGACTAATTTAAAGATGTGTCCCTGATTTTGGCCCCTTGTCCCTGATTTTTTTAAGCTTTATCTCTGATTTATGAGGTAGGTGTTCAAAGGTATGTTTCCCTGGTTGCCAAGTTGCCCCAAACCCCTATCACCAACGCTGCCCCAACTACTGTATGTAATTATTAAAGAAAGGAAACACTTTTCCTGTTCCTGTTAGTCTAGCATCCCCTATCACCAACGCTGCCCCAACTACTGCATGTAATTATAAAACAAATCTTGCACTTTAAGAGCCAGTACAGCCATAGCTCACTTGACAAAGAACCTCAGTGCAGAAGCACTGAGGCAATAGTTACCCCAAAGGGCACTGGCCGGGAAGCTGTTGGTTAACTAGGATCTACGACCTATCCTGTAAGTAGGGAAATGGGCAGACTAGATGGGCCAAGCGGTCCTTCTCTGCCGTCAAAGTCTATGTTTCTATGTTTCTATATTGTAAAAAGTGATACATTTCATTATCAGTACTTTTACTACAATACTTTGTTACAATACTTTTTTGTACTTTTACTACAATACTTTTTTGTAGATGGAACAACTACACAGCAAACCCCTGAAAACCTGAAATTTCTGGGTTCTGTAGGTTCTTTCACAAAAGGGGAGGGTACTTTTGGGGACTTCAGAATGAAATAAATTATAAAAGGAGCGATCTCTACGACAGTTTGTTCCCCTGGGTATAATGTGGGGAGCTTGTGATTTTTTAAGAATGAATTATTCCTTTTGCATTTTGCTTTCACTTTGTTGACTTTTGTACTCTCTCTCTCTCTCTCTCTCTGGTGAATAGGTTTGAAAGTGTTATTGGGAGCAGAAGTATTTCATTCATGGTGCATATTATTCTGCCCTGTTTAATGTACTTTCACCTTAAGATGTGAAATCTGTGGAATCTCAGCATTAGCCTCTGGTGAGACTGGTGGCTGAAGAAAGATTTGTGACTGCTAATAACTTTGTGCACATACCAGCATGGCTAAAAATCCTACTAAGAGCAAAGCAAAACACCAGTAATAATGGGAACTTGAATTGTGAGGCTAGTTAAATTTAGATAGTGTTTTACATTGTAAAGGGTTTTGTATTGTTTACATTTTTATATCTGCATATTCAGAGTGAAAATCGTTGTTCTTTTTCATCTCTCCTGTTTCTATAGTGAGATGATTTTCTTACATTTATAGTATGAACTTATGATGCTGGATTATGTCTCTGCAATTTCTTCCTCTCTCATAATTTCAGTAATTTTTTTAGTGGTCACACATGATGTTTATTTTTCTTCCTTGATTTTACGTAAATGCAGAAGTGTTTATGGTTCTTTTTGTTAATGGCCAATTTCATTTTGAATTTTTTTAACCCTTCTAGTTCCTGATTTTTGACCCTTTTTTGTAACTCTTCTAGTTTCCCCATTCAATATCTTAATTTTTGGTTTTCGTATTTTTCCTGGTTTCCCCTTGGATGGGTAATGGATCATCATTTCGTGGGCCTTCTTTTTAGTTGTTGACAGTCTCTTAAGCTTACAGTATTTGTAAACCATGGGGGAATTTTCCTCCTTCTATGATAGACAACCTTCAATTTTTTCTCTATTGGGGCTAATCTTACAGAGTGCTCCTATGGTTTTCTACTACTGCTTTAAAAAATCCATCTCACATTTTCCCTTCAAACAATACAGTGGGTAAATAAAAATAATAAATTAAATTTCTTCATATCCCTATCACCTACAGTAAAACATTTCCAGCAATGAGGTTTTGTCAGACATGTTTTGAACTCTGTGTAAATGATGGAACATTGCAGAAGAATCATATCTGTAAATGTAATAGCATATTGTTAAGTAGCTTTTAATTTAATAACAGCAGTCTCTATATATTTTCTTACAGGATTTACAAACAGATATGTTTCTTTGTCAGCGTTGTTCATTATAATAACAGCTGTCTCCATACATTTTCTTACAGTATTTACAAAAATATATGTTTCTTCAGCAATGTTCTTTTTATTTATTTATTTATTTATTTTTTTAGCTTTTGTTGACCGGGTAAGTGCACTAGACAAATCCTACCTATTTTCAGGCACGACCCGGGGGAGGGGGGATACAGATGAATGCCAACGGACCTTGAACCAGATTAAGCTGTTCATTTACATTTTCTTCATTTACACAGAGTTTATAACATGTCTGATAAAACAGCAATGCTGGAATAGTTTAACAGTATAGGGGATAGGGATATGAGGGAATTGAAAACTGCGAAGAAGGGGGTTTGAGGGAATTTGGTGCTAACTGCCAACCACAAAGAAACCCATCCCCCACTCAACACATACCAGGAGCTCCTGTTGTCATGGTGACCAACAGCCCTTTCTCTAACACAGTTACTGCTATTTAGGACAGAAAAATAGGTGTGAAGGAATTAGTCCATCACTACCCCCCCAAATCACTTTGCAGGCCACCGACTAAGTGAGGGTAAAAGGAACAAAAAAAAATACAAGTGACCAGGCAAAGACAGGTAATAATATACACTGTAGCAAACAGTTCTGTCTGAGAAGAAAACACTATGCAACAATATATCTATGATTTATAAGCTTATATCTACACATGTTTTATTGTTTCAACAATCAAAGAGCAATTTACTGTAATGTACAGTATTACCTTGCCAGACAGCAACGAAAGTAGTTTACCTGGTGTGCAAACACAAAATAAAGGCAATAGGCTGTTGCTTATTAATAATATTCCAATGGGGAACTGGGAATATTCAGAATGTTTCATGACTTGAAGATCAATGCCTTTAGCCACAGCATTATTATGGTTCATGATTAAGTCTAAGAAGGTACTGCCTTCCCTGTCTCCTTTAGTGCTTTAGTTAACTATTTAGGGGATCTGAATATTTCCCTGGTGTATAGTTCACCCCAACCCCCATGCCCCAATCGCTGCTCCCCGTGATTGTCTTGGTTTCCCTTGCAGTGCCTGGTCTGACCTCCTATTTTTTTTCTGTATTAAAAGTAAATAGACCCGGGGGAGTGACAGTCACCAAACAGAAGAGGCAGTTTCACCCATTTGTCATACTGACTAATTTCTGTACAACAGATTCCTGAAATACCTCTGTTAACCTGGAATTTGTTCATTGGTTTTGTGCTGTAGTTAACTTACCTCTTTCAGTTTTCCCAATAAAGGTAGGTAGATAGGTGTGTGTGGGGTTGGGGGTGGGGCACTCATCAAGTGGGAGAATCAATCCCCTGGGGATAATACTTTTTCATAAGCTGTTTAAATCAGTAGAATGCTACACCTCCCCTTAATTTCAACTATTTTCTCTAGTACTGTAATGAATCACGAAATGGACCAGACTATAATTAATACTGTTACAAACTAGGTTTGCAGTGCCGGGCCAACCTTCTGTTTTTTGTATTAAAAGTAAACAGATCAGGGCAGTGACATTTGCCAAGCAGGATAACAAATTTCAACCCCTAGAGATCAGTTTTTTTCATAAGGTACCCAGTTCATAAAGTATTTTGCCTCCCGTTTAATTTATTTTTTTTTTTGCAGTTTAAAGTTTATTAACCTAATTATCCATTTTACAAACAAGGCAGATATTCATACATAAAAGCAGTTTACATTAGCCAAAGGTTACTCTTGAATCGGCCCCTCCCCCTCCCCATACCTACTAGAGCAATAGGTAATATGACATTCGATATTAAGATCTTATCCTATCTGGGTTAACTTCATGACCAACTAATACATGCTTAACATATCAACAACCTTATAGTGAATAGAGAGCATAAAGGGGGGTCCCATATATCTTTTTAAACCTGTTCGTTGTATTATTCAAATTAGTAATGGCTTTCTCGGTATGTAGATTAGCCAGGATTTCTGTTAACCATTCATTATAAGAACTTTCTTGTTGATCAAGCCAATGTCGTAGTACCAACTTCTTGACAGACATGGCAACAAGTGTCATATGATACTTCCGATTATGGATTCTGATGCCAGAGAGGTCTCCCAAGAGACACATTTCAGGGGTAAATAGATCCTTAAGACCTAGAAGGGTAAGTTGCATAATATTGTGCCATAATGGGGAGACTTTTGGGCATGCCCAGAAAATATGATATAATGTCCCTTCCTGTTGTTGACATCTAACACATAATGTGGTAGTCTTTAAGCCCAATTTGGCCAACTTACAGGGTGTATAGTAAGCATTATGTAGGATATATAGTTGCATTAATCTTAGTCTATCTCGCGCAATGAATTTATGACAGGTATACCAGATTGTCGTCCCGTCAATGTTATGCCCTGGAAAAAAGGACTCCCAAAGACCAGTTGGTCCAAAACTATCTGGGAATTTCCAGAGATACAATGTGTTATAAATTTTGGAGATTGCATTAGGGCCTCTACTAAGCACTCCTAGTTCCTTGCAGAACAGAATGGATTGAACTGTCTGAGGTTTTTGGCCAAAGGATCTTGTTAAAATATGTTGGAGTTGAATAATCCTGAAGGTATACCTGCTAGAGATGCCTATTTTAGCTATAATTTCCTTTATTGAAAACCATGTGTCGTTATCTTTAAGAAAATAGGTGACATCCAAATCCTTCAATATGGGAAGCCAGGACTGGGGAACCGGTTTTCCCACCATTTTTAGGTGAAGGTTTCCTACTATTGGTTGACTGACATTATTAATATGATCGTACCTAAGGAGTCGACAAATCTGTGCGTGAATTTTTAAGGATGTAGAAATTATCGAATTTTTAAGCTTTAGAGGGAGAAGACTTTCCCTAATATGTAGCAATCCTTCAGGGCTTAAGCCAGATGCCCATATAAGGGATAATTCAATTCTAAGCCAGGCCAGAGCTATATATAGATTTTCCTGGGATATCCATCTCATATATTTGTTGATATGTGATGCCCAAAAATAAAGACCCACATTGGGGAGTCGTAGGGCCCCCTTGTTTTGGGGGGTCGTCAATGTATGGTAGGCTATTCGGGAAATTTTGTTACACCAGAGGAATTTGGTGAACAGGGATTGTAATTTCCTGAACCAAGATAAAGGGAGCCAGATATTGAGCATAGATGGGGGTACAGTAGCTGTGGGAAAACATTTGTTTTAATTAAATTTATTCTACCCCATAATGAGATAGGAAGGAATGCCCATCTGTTCAGATCTTGAACAATGGTGCTTACCAGAGAGTCCAGATTCAACTTTATAATTTGCTTGGGACTTTGGGATAATTCTATACCTAAATATCTAAGAGAGTCTTGCTTCCAATTAAGTCCGAAAATAGCTAAATCAGATTTAAAGAGTTTATGATTAAGTGGAAATACCGTTGTTTTACCAATGTTTAATTTATAATTGGACATTCTACCGAAGGTAGCAATGATGTCCAACATATATGGAATGGACGGGCCAGGATTGGAAAGTTGGAGAAGGAGATCGTCCGCGTAGGCCGATACCTTTATTTCACAAGGATGGATGGGGATCCCTTGGATATTCAGACAATTTTGTAAATTTTTGATTAGCAGTTCCAGGTAAAGATTAAATAATAATGGGGATAGAGGACACCCTTGCCTCGTGCCTGAATGAAGGGTGAATTTTTCCAAGATCACTCCATTTCCTGCTACCCGCACAGAGGGGAATTTATACAGTGCCCGGATCCACCCTACAAAACCAGATGAGAAACTGAAGGCCTCCAAAACTTGAAAGAGATACTCCCAATGAACCCTATCGAATGTCTTCTCGGTGTCCTGGGAAACTAAGGCAGCGGGAAAAGGTGCATCCTTGGACATCGAGAAGACATGCGAAAGGGTTCTTAAGTGATCAACAGAGGACCTGCCCCTCATAAATCCAACCTGTTCTGGTCCTACCAGGGTGTCCATTACCTTGTTAAGCTGATTAGCCAATAATCTGGTTAGGATTTTTAAATCCTGATTTATTAATGATATAGGATGGTAGCTAGCTACACAGTTGGGGGATTTATCTGGCTTGGGAAGGGGAAGAAGCATTGGGATTATTTGGGTCTGAAATTTTTTATAAAATAGAGCTGAATATCCATCTATCCCCGGGGTTTTATTTGCTGGCAAATTTCCAATAACCTCTGAAATTTCCAAACTATTTATAGGAGCCAAAAGTCTATGCTGCTGCTCCAGAGAAAGCCGAGGTAAACTGGTCTCCTGTAAATAGGCTCTCAATTGTTGCACCACTGGGGGCGTGTGCATGGGGCCATACAATTCCTTATAGTATGCTGTGAATTCTTTTATAATTTCCTCTCGTTGCGTTTTAAGGGAACCATCTTGTAATGAAGATATTGAGGTCACATAACGAGATGATTCCATTTGTTTAACCCTAAGTGCCAAAAGGCGATCCCGCCTTCTCCCCTTGATCGGTATACGAAGCCTGGGTTTTCAAAATGGAGTAATCCGCTTTCTCGCGAAGAATTTCCATATATGCAGCTCTTAATTTAATCAATTGTTGCCTGACGATTTCTGGTGAATTGGGGGAGAGGTCTTTTTCTAGAGTCCTGATTTGGGAGAGCAAGTGGGACATCCTGGAACTGGAAGCCTTTTTCCTATGTGTGGCCATACTAATCAGAACCCCTCTGAGATATGTTTTAAAGGATCCCCATAGCATATCAGGTCTTCCCTGAGGATCAAAACTGAAATGATAGAAATTATCAATCTGTTCCTATAGCTGTTTAATAGAAGAGGTATCTTTTAGCAATAAATCATTTAATTTCCACCTGGAACCTCTTTCTGGCAATGATACCACAGATACATTGCAGGAGACAATGGAGTGATCCGAAGGGGGACCAGGTAGAATCAAAGCCTCCAGGGTTCTGGGTACTATCGAATGAGACTGGAGTATGTAATCTATCCTTGAAGAGGAAGAATGGACTGGGGAAACAAAAGTATATTCCCTATCTAAGGGATGTAATATCCTCCAGATATTACACATTCCAGTCTGGTCCATGGGCTCACTGAATGCCCTTGGAGCAGGAGAAAAGCCCTTCCTCTGCTGACTTGACCTGTCCATCATCGGGTCATGTACCAAATTAAAGTCTCCCCCAATGATCATGGACATGGAAAGGTATGGTTGTAAAATTTGAGTTAGTTGAGTAAAACATTCGGGTGCATCATGATTTGGTCCGTACACACTACCTAAAACCATCTCTTTGTTGTAAAGTAAGCCCCGAACGAAAATATATCTTCCCAATGGGTCCTTAATCACTTTAATTGTGTTAAATGGAATTTTCCTATGAATAAGGATCATGACCCCACAGCTGTTTGTCGTTCCCTCGGCTCAAAAAAAACTGACCAAATTGTTGTCTACGAAGCTGGGACGCTTCGACATCCAAAGGGTGCATTTCTTGAACATAGACAAAGTCTACGTTCAATAACTTTAGGTGATTTAAAACCTGATATTGCTTCTGTCTTTTCCTGCCCCCTTTGATATTCCATGTCGCATTGCGTATACAATTAGCCATTATGCCTAATTGGTAAATCAGTAATCTCCCCTTTCCTGTACAGTGAGCTATGTAGGTACCGGAAACATACCAGTCCTATCACTGTTATTGTGCTCCTAGTAGTTAATATACCTCCCTCCCTCCACCACCCCCAACCCAGAGGTGTACCATAACATAGATCAATTAATATCCGGGTCAGATTGCCCTAAATTCCCCCCTCCTGTTGTTGGAACACTATACAGCTGGTCCTGTGTCAGTCCCTAGTTCCACCCCCACCCCCACCCCCAACTACCCAGGTTCATGGAGGGATGGTCTTTCAAACCCAATTATGAAGGTACAAAAGTGAATAGCAAACCAGTACTGTGCCTATAAATTCAGTAAATCAAACGGGATTACTACCCCTGCAAATGCCCAATCATATCTCGCCACTGTACTGCCTATTCCCTTTGGAAGAGTTACCCCGAAGAGAGTCCCTTTGGGTTGTAAAGGTGCCCCTTACCAGCACTTCCTAACTCTAACAGAGCACTCCATTCTGGAGGCTTAACTCGTAACTAGAAATCCAACTCCAAAATAACCTCAGTATGGCACTATTGTCCTCCCATTCCAACATTTGTTAGCAAGGAGCGCCCTCTTGTGGCGAGCCAGCATTTTAACACTCTCTGTTTATGTAAACTTAAATACCTTTAGCCCAAACTTAAAGCCTTCCTCTTACCATACGCTTTTAAATATCAGAGCGATCGTGTTAGGTTGCAACCTGCTACCTCAACAGATATTAAATGAACCTGAAAAAGAAAAAAGGGGGAGGAAAGAAACAATAAGGGAGGAAGTAAATATCCAAGTGAGTCTTCGCTAATGTCCTAAGATCCCCGTCATTCTGGAAGTCCCCCCCAAAAATTTTAAGTCGGGCTAAGCGGTTACCATGTCCACAAAATTAGTTTATAACACCTTGAGTCACTGCATTTGCCATAAACTGATTCTTGTTAATGGTCTAGCCCTGCTTTGCAGTTCCTCTTCAATGTCTTCAGCCAAACAAAAAAGCATCAGTAGTTCTCCTCGAGATCACAGCTCCTTTTCTGATCATTCAGTGAGCATGAAAGAGATCAGGATAAGCCTTCTGCAATGCAGTCAACGCTGGTTCCACTTCTTCGAAGGACATCCAGGTACCTGAGATCACTACCTAAAGGCAAGCGGGGTACCCCATATGGAATTTTATACCCGCAGCTATTAACTTTGTTACTATGGGGTGAAAAAGTGCTCTCCTCTGTCTCACCGTAGCAGGGAGGTGTTGGATTATTCGAATCTTGCTCCCCTCCCAGAGTACCTGTTCTAGTTCTTTTATTTTTGTCAGTAGAAACTGCTTTTCCTGATAGTTAAGAAATTTGAACATTAGAGGTCGGGGTGGTTGACCTGGGGCTGGCATCGGTCTCAGTGCTCTGTGGGCCCCTCTCTATTATATATGAGGCCCCAAAAGGAGATGGACCAGCAAGCTTCTCAATCAATTTCTGGACAAACAGAATAGCATTACTACCTTCTTCTCTTTCTGGAATTCCTAGAATCACTACATTATTCCTGCGACTCCTCCCCTCCAAATCTTCGATTTTTTGCTCCAGCTTCTTAATTCGGTGCCGATTGTCTACTGTTGCATTTTCTATGCGGTCAGATTTTTTTCTCCATGGAAATAAGCCGCGTTTCAGTGTCGGACGTTCTAGTGGATAAATCTTCAAGTGCTACTGACATCTGCTTTATTTCAGCAACGACCGACTTTAGGTCCTCCCTAAATGGTTGCAGCTCTTTTATGAAAAGTTCCAGGGTGAGGGGAGTTGCCTTGGGAGCCGGAGTATGGGAGGCCATAGTAGTGAGTTGCTTACCGCCACCAGTCATCTGGGCCTTGCATCTCTTGCCAGATTTCTCCGGAGAAACTGGAGGGGTGTGTCAGGGTAGCACAGATCTCATTTCTGCTTCCATTCCCAACCCAAGTTAGTCATGCAGATCTACTCTCTTGTAGTTTGCTCTGCGGTCGTTAGAAACTTGTTTGGAAGTGTTTAAATTGAAGTAAAGGCCCTGGATAATGGGAGCTGGGTCCAAACGCTGCTACACAATCTGCTGCATCCCGTGGTCTCCACCTCCCATTTAATTTAAGCTATGTTCTTAGGTACTGCATTAAATCACAAAATGGACCAGACAATAAGTCATATTCGCCACCTGCTTTATGTACCAAAAATAGATCTGGGACACTAATTATTTTTAAACCCTACTCCTCTTAAATGGTTGCACCCTCATTACTTCAGCCCCCCCCCCCCCCAATCTCTTTACCTCATCTATCCTTATCTGGGTTAACAGCTACTTTGAGAATGATGTACACTTTAGACAATAAATATTTAATCAAGATCAATCCATAGTTTCTTTGCATTCAATATAGAACTATGGTACATATTCTCAGGTGCCCATACAATCTGATTGAAAAAACAAAGGGAAAACCAAGGACAGTGGTTTACATTAGGTTCCACTAGTTCTCCACCTGAAAGGAGATAAACAGAGGGAATTATAAAAAAAAGGAGAGCAGATTGAGTTTTAAGCTCAAGGCATTATCGCCATTAGGAATGAATGAAGAAATGGATTTGAGTATCTTCTTACAAGTTTAAATCGTACATATGTCCTCTTTTTCCCCTTGGTTCTTTCAGCCCAATTTTATGGGCATCTGAGAATATATAGCATCAAATCATAGTATTTTTTTATTGAATGCAAATAAAATATGGATATATATATATATATATATATATACATACATACACACACACACATACACTGTCTATTACAAAACTTTGCTCAAATATTGTACAATAATACATACATTTACCATTTTTATGAATCAATTAATAGAGTACATTTTAACAAAAACTGATAAACTTATGTACAGATAAAGTGGAATAAAAGATCAGCATGCCATCAATTCAAGTCGCATCTTCCATCCCTTTCAAAGAAATTTCCCCCGGACAGTTAAACCAAAAAATGGCGGAAACCACAGGTGAAGGGCACCAACAGCAAGTACAGTATGCACGGTCTTACAATGCTATGCAGCCCATTAGGTATTTATCTTAATTGTGTATGAAGTCCTGGTGCTCCTTTTACTGAGTAGTTTGCAGTTTAAGACCCTCTACAGCACATTCCTGTGATTAAAAATGGTTTAATTTCCTATTCTATGGTCAGACATTTACAGAGGTCCACCCAAAGCGCCAATGATGTGAATGTCATGGGTACTGAAACAGTGATTCTGGGCCCTCATGCTTTAATTGGTGACAGTGAGAAGTTGCACTTGACCGTGGCATAGAGTAACATTTGTTTTTTTGCTTTTTTTTTCTCCCCAATTTTACACTCCTGCCAGCTGCAGAAAACAAGGACATATAATCAGATCCCTTTCCTTCCAGCCTCCTCCCCTTTTCCCCATTAGTTTCATTGTCTGCCTCTGTCCCTCTCACTGAACTTAAAATATCCTGACTCAGACTAAAGTGTGCTCCAGTCCTTGCTCCGGAAACAGTCATTCAGAACATGACTACTGGGGCAACCCCATCGCCAGATGAACGTCATCTACAGTATGCTGTATGGCTAAATTCTGCTGCTCTTGACAGCAGGCTTCAGCCCTTGTCACCACATTTATTGCCTTAATATTCTGCTCCTGTTCTCAGCTTGCAGGCGCTGAAGCCAATCGTGCTTCTTATGTGTTGACAAATGGACTGTTGCGATCTGATGACATTCATTTCTATTACTTTTTTAAAAATAAAGAAAAAGCGTTTTCATGGGGGATGTTGTTTTTCTTCCCACACACTACCGATTCCCATAAATAAACAGAAAGGTTAAGAAACAAAATCATTTTGCATATGATGACTTTGTGGAACAGCAACAGTTCGTTACGCTTATGCGCCTGCAAAATGGGAAAGATATTGGAGTGTTGAAACCGTAAATATACATAAAGGGAGAGATTAGTGTCAGGGTGTTCATGACTGCAAGAGTATGATGGTCTTGCTACAGGCACCTTTAGGAAAAAAATTGGGTGGAATTATCTGTGGACAGCAATGTTACTTCTGAACTCTGTGCACTCTAATTACCTGGTGATGGTTCATTGCCCCGGGCACATTGGTCCATCCTGTCTGTCCCCACCATGGGGGGGGGGGGGTTAACCTCACAGAATAGGAAATTACAGTAGATAAATTCAAATTAGTTAGGGTGGGTGTTGGCAGCTGTGAGCATTATGGTACTGTACAATGCCCTCTGTTTTTGACAACTTGCCAGTGAACTATATTTAGCAACAACACTTGTGTTGGCACAGATGCTGTCAAGGTTTTATTCATTTATTTACTGAGAGCATGCAATACATGAAGGGAGAGATCCGAGTCAGTATTTCCATTCATGCAGATGTACAGTATACTGACCTCGAGGCTGGTAACATTAGGAAGGAAACTCATAGGGAAAATGCCTGTGACATAATGCTGACAGCAAGGGTGCACAGGATGTACTGGTATGCCCAACATAACTGCAGGATTAAAATGAAATTTTAATTGGATTGTTAGAACTTCAAGTCTGTCAGCTATACGTCATGAGGAAGGAGTGTGGTGGTGGGGCTGTTTGAAGCCATGGTATAACCCTTTGGAAATGCAAGCAACATTGCTTAGATAGCTACCTAGCAGTTTCATTTGGAAGCATGGTCAATGAAAGTGTATAATAAAAACAGGAATAAAAAAATAAAACAATAACATCAGTTGCAGATGTCCACTTGGCAACACATAAGAAGTACGATTCACTTCAGTGCCTACAATCTGTCATCTGGAGCGAAATACTGGCGCCAGAAACATGGTGACAAGGGCTGAAGCCTGCTGTCATCAGCAGCATGGTTTAGCGCTAGGTAGTACAGTAGATAATGTGCTCCTGGCGATGCAGTAGCCCCAACATGCAGGACCTGAATGACTTCTTCCAAAAAAGAGCTGGATTACCAAAACAGATTTTTAATTCACATTTACACCTATCAAATTACAACAGTTCAGTCTCAAGAAATCAAGGCATACAACCTGTGAAACCATGTTTCTTTTCTTTCTTTTTTACTTTACCATAAACAATGCTCATCCCTAAACAGCAGTTTACAATCCACCCTAACTACCCTCTTCCAATGAAACACAAGTAGGAGGTATTTATGCTTGTTTTGGTTTTATGATGAATAGCACCAGGAGTCAAAATATTGAAAAGGAAAAATGAAATACACACACAAAACTGACATACGGACATGATTATTTATTAGCAATTCAATAGAAAAAGACATTAAGTATCACATTTAAGAATAAGGAGAAATCCATGTCTAATCCTTG
This sequence comes from Neoceratodus forsteri, assembly GCA_016271365.2. Classification (NCBI taxonomy): domain Eukaryota; kingdom Metazoa; phylum Chordata; order Ceratodontiformes; family Ceratodontidae; genus Neoceratodus; species Neoceratodus forsteri. Next base: position 1,677,989,126 of record CM057455.1, read on the forward strand.
TTTTTATAAATTGTTTTAGTCTATATTAAAATGTTAAGTTTACAATTAGTTGATAAAATTAAAAATGCAAGTTTTAAGGGTTTTGTTTTTTATTTAATACATTATCTAGCTAATATTTAACACTCAAAAAGTAATGCACTGGACACTAGTTTAAGGATAATAACCCAATATGAGTATAATAACTTTTAGAGTAGATACAAATTAATTTACTCTTATATGGTCTGAAGGAAGACAATTTCAAAGTACTGTACCTTCATTGCATGTATCAGCTCTGTCAATTAATTGCCCATGGTTACTGACAGGTGGTAGAGTATGGGGAAAGTGCATGCTTAGGGTGAAACAATCCTGCCCCCAAGTGGACACAACGTTCTGAATGCAGAATAAAGAAATGCTGCACAAAGTCAGTGTTTCTTAATCTTTAGATGTCATTGATGAAAGCAAGTCTGGTTTAAAATCTCTGCAAAACCTCATTTTCAGATCTGCATCATGAGTGATATTTGGTTTCAAAAAAATTCTACTTACGATGTTATTAAATCATTTTACTGAGAAATACTTTCAGGCTATCAGGTTGCAACATTTGAACAGTACCCGAGACCAAACCAATATGTAGCCACAGATTTCAAAAAATTGCTTCAGTACCACATTCAGATTAAGTTACGAATAAGGAGAAAAAAAAAAAAACAACAACCTCTGATTTGCATTTTCAGACTTCGCAATTTATGCTGAGGGTACAGGATACACATTATTACCTTAAATGCACTAGACAGAAAGCAGCAGAACAAAAACTTCGCTATCGGGCATAATTACAGCAATGAAGTTAGAGAAAAACACCTCATCACTTGCCTTTCATAAAACCACACTGACATTTCAGCTGCTCACTGGATGTAACAAATATGGCAGACACACAACCGCAGAATCCCAACAGTAATTTAGCAATGAAAATAACTACAGCATTCCTGTAAAAAAAAGTATTCATTTTAGCAATGAAAATAAGCCTTTTTTTTCCTTTATATAATGCTGATTTTTACATCCGCACACTGACAGGAGACAGACTGTTGAATTTAGGAAGCAATATTTAATTTGAAAATGGGGGATCGGGGCTTGTGGGCAGGGGTCCACCAGACCACCAAGGGAAACATATCTTATTTGCAAACTGGGGGACAGGGCTTGCAGCCAGGGGGTCCACTACTGTATTCCTAATAAAAATAAAAAAAAACAAACAGAAAAAAACGAAGACTCAAACACGGGAGCTCCTGACTTGGAGTTTGGACTGTGGGGACAACTACCAGAAAACTGTCACTAATTCAGATAAACTGAACTGCAGACAGCGCCACCTGGTGCACTTTAGCCACTATGAATGGGACTTCAACGTAATCACCTAATTAAGAACTCAGACACTACTTACCGCATTACTGAGCGGTGACGACATCTTTCTTGGTACCCCCTCGGTATACTTTGTGATACACCGCAGCTGCTGATGTATACTGAGGTACCAGGCAACCTTTCTCTAGCAACCACTGTAGATATTGTTAGTAGAAGAAATCAGCAGTGCATTGTTAGGAGAATATATCACTCCCAACAAAAAGTACAGTTACGTAAGAACTTACCGTAACAGTAGATCTTTGAGAAGAGCTCATGCAGCAGGCAATAACCTTGAGAACTAAGCAGCCAGGTGGCAGGACCCCACGGAAATCTTCCAGCGAGCAGTCTTCAGCAGGGGACTACCCCTGACGTCAGCCCGCCCCATCATCACTCAATGGTATAAAGGGAACGGTCCCAATCCCCACCTCAGTTCTCATGCCGGAGACCCAGAGTCTAGAATGGAAGGAGAACCGGGCAGGTTCTTGCCTAATGGAAAGGCAGAAATAAAACCCGGGGGAAGGAGAGAGGAAAAGCAGTGCCTGCTGCAAGTGCTCTTCTCGAAGATCTACTGTTATGGTAAGTTCTTACGGAACTGTACTATCTTACTTCGAGTAAGAGCTCTTGCAGCAGGCAATAACCTTTAGGACTGAGTCCCAAGTAATCAATGGAGAAGGAATTAACTAGCATGGCAGGAGGCAGAAAAAAAAAGCCAGCCAGCAAAGGTTTAGGAGAGCACGCCCTAAAGAACTGCAAGGCCGAATCCAGTCCTACGCCTGGAAGCCACATCCAAGCTGTAATGCTTGATGAATGTGTGAACACAACTTGTGCCTAGTGGGCCTTACCAAAGAATAAAAAAAAAAAAAAGAGGTGGCAACTCCCCTGGTGGAATGGCCTTTAACCGAGCCCGGTAAAGGCTTTTCGTATTTTTGGTAACAGAAAAATACGTAGTTAACTAGTTAACTAACCACTTAGACAGGGTCTGTTCAGTAACTGGCGCTCCCTGAGTTTTGGGAGTGAACGATACAAACTGATCAGTCTTCCTCAAGGGACCGGTACAATATAAATAAAAACAAAGTGTCTGGTGAACATCCAGAGTGTGCAATAATGCTTCTCCCCTGTTAGAATACTCTGAGTAGTAGACAGGCAGGTGAATGTCAGGTTCAAAGTAAATTCAGACACCACCATTGGCAAAAACTTAGTGTCGTCCGTAAGGACACCCTGTTCAAATGGAAAACCAAATAGGGCTCTTTACACATCAGAGCGTCAAGCTCGGAAATCCACTGAGCAGAAGTAACTGCAAATAAAAATAACGCTTTCCAAGACAGAATGCAACCCATGGCTGGTTCAAAAGGGGAGAGAGTGAGTTTCTCTAACAAAGAAGAGGTCCCATGGAGGAACAGGGTTCCTGATGGGAGGTCTCATATTCAAAATGCCCCATAGGAAGGTACAGGACAAATCCAGCTGAGCAAGGGCTTTACCCTCTACCAGTTCATGGTACGCAGAGATGGCAGAGAGATGCACCTTGACAGAGTAGCTCAGACCTGTGTCAAACAGAGAGAGGAGATGCTCAAGAATGGAGTTTACTGCACAGGAGAAGGGGTCAAGATGACGGGCGGCAGCCCACAAACAAAACCTCTTCCACTTCATTGCATAGGTGGACCTAGTGGAGAGCTTTCTTGCCGCTACTAGGACATTGGCTACTCTGGAAGAAACCCCATACCTGGTGACTACTAGGTCTGCAAGAGCAAAGCATGCAGATGCAGGGACTACAGATCTGGACGGACTAAAGTGCCCTAGTCCTGGGAGAACAAGTGCGAGCTCAGAAGTAGAGGAAATGGGGGTTCCAAGGCTAGCTGTTGGAGCAGAGGGAGCAATGAGAATCATCTCTGCTCCTTCCATCTGTAGTTTGAGAAGTACCCTCTGAAGAATGGGGAAGGGAGGGAAGGCGTTAAGAAACCTCCCTGTCCAGCAAAGGGACAATGTGTCTCACCAGAAAACTCCAGACCCTGGATCTAACAAGCAAAGACTGGGCAGTTTGGCGTTGAGTGGGGACGCGAAGAGGTGCAACTCTGGCTGTCCCCATCTGTTGAACAACTGCTCTGCCAATGACTGAAGGTGCTCCTACTTGAGGGCCTTGGACCAAGACCTACTTAGGCATTTGCCAAGACATTTTGGATGCCTGGAACATGAACAGTGGTGAGTTCTATGCAGTGTTCCAGAGCCCAATACCAGACCCTCATTGCCTCCCTGCAGAGGTGGTAAGAATGTGTCCCTCCCTGTCTGTTGATGTAATACACCACGTACATGTTGTCCATCTAAATGAGGAGAGAGCCCGGTAGAAGGTCGGTCTGAAATGCTTGCAAGGCGTTCAGGATCGCTCCTATCTCCAAGACATTGATATGCAGGGATTACTCATCAGGGGACCAGGAGCTTCGGGTCTGCCTGTCCCCCAGATAAGCACCCCAACAGAGTCCTGAGGCATCAGTCATCACAACTTGCCTCGGGGACTCCTGTAAAAAGAGGATCCCTCTGGACAGGTTGTTGGGGTCCATCCACCAGGTTAGGGTCTGATGAACTGGATCTGAGATAATAACTCTCTGTTCCAGGTTGTCTGACCGTTGGTCCCACTGCACCCTGAGTGTCCACTGCAGGACTCTCATGTGGAGGCAAGCCATGGGAACGGTGGGTATGGCCACCACCATATGGCCAAGAAGCCTTAAGTAGACTCGGGCCAGGACATGGGAAGCCATAGAAACCATTCGAACCTGTCCTTGCAGGTGATCTGACCTGTCTTTGGGGAAAAAGGCCTTGCCCTGCACTGTGTCGAGAACCGCCCCGAGGAATTGGGGTCTCTGGCTGGGCCATGGGGATGACTTTGGGAGATTCATGTTGGTCCTCAATTCTTGGAAGAGGGTAAAGGTGTCTCCAAGAAAGCGAAGCAGCTGACCCGCTGTGGGAGCTGTCAGAAGCCAGTTGTCTGGGTAGGGAAAGGCATAATCATAATGGCAGTGTCAGTGGCTCTGCAGGTAGCACACTAGCCTCTGAGGCCGGGAGATCAGAAGGCTGTGGGTTCTATCCCCACACCAGGCACTTGGGTTAATATCCCAATACTGACACTGCAGTGCAGCATGAGGGGGGTGCTGCACTCCTGAGGTGCCGTCTTTCGGATGAAACGTTAAACCGAGGTCCCATCTGCCTGTTCTGGTGGTAGTTCAGGTGGATACTAAAGATTCCATGGCACTTCTTGAAAAGAGATGGGGAAGTTTCCCCGGTATCCTGGCCAAATTTCCCCCATTCCAAAAGTGGGAGCAGGACAGAGGCAGGAAACTACAGACCAGTTAGTTTGACCTCAGTGGTAGGGAAAATGATGGAATCACTTCTGAAGGAAAGAACTGTTGAGTACCTAGAGGCCAGTGGGGCAGAGGACCCAAGGCAGCATGGATTCATGATGGGAAGGTCGGGTCAGGCCAAGATCTAATAGATTTCTTTGACTGGGTGACCAAAATAGTATACCAGGGAGGGGCTGCGGACATGGCCTACCTAGATTTTAGCAAGGCATTTGATACAGTTTCACACAAAAGATTAATACACAAGTTAGCCAGCCTTGGAGTGGGTCCCAAGGTGGTAGTCTGGATAACAAATTGGCTAGACAACAGGACGCAAAGAGTAGTAGTAAATGGAGTCCACAGTGAAGAAAGGAGGGTTACTAGCGTGGTACCGCAGGATTCAGTACTGGGACCGGTCCTTTTTAATGTCTTTATAAGTGACATTGCAGAGGAACTGGAGGGAAAAGTATGTCTCTTTGCAGACAACACAAAGATCTGCAACAGGGTTGATACACAAGATGGAGTGGAAAGGATGAGAAGGGACTTGGCAAGGTTGGAGGAATGGTCAAATGTGTGGCAGCTCAGATTCAATGCAAAGAAGTGCAAGGTAATGTACCTGGGAAACAAAAAGTACACAATGGGGGGTGAGATACTGACAACAGTAAAAATGGAAAGGGACCTGGGGGTAATTATATCAGATGACCTAAAGGTGGGCAAGCAATGTGAGAAGGCAGTAAGGAAGGCTGGAGAGATACTGGGATGCATAGGGAGAGGCATCAATAGTAGAAAAACAGAAGTTGTTATCCCTCTGTTCAGACAGTTGGTGAGACCCCACCTGGAGTACTGTGTGGTGTTCTGGAGACCCCATCTCCGCAAAGACATAGACAGAGTAGAGGCTGTCCAGAGGAGGGCAACCAAAATGGTGCAGGGTCTGCACCAAAAGACATACGAAGAAAGACTAAAGGAGCTTAATATGTATACCCTTGAGAAAAGAAGGGAGAGAGGGGACATGATAGAAACTTTCAAGCACCTCAAGGGAATCAACAAAGTCCAAGAGGGTAGCATCTTTCAGAAAAAGAGATGTGCAAGAACAAGGGGGCACAATTTGAAGATAGAGGGGGCACGGCTCAGAGGTAATGTAAGGAAGTATTTTTTCATGGAGAGGGTTGTGGATACATGGAACAGCCTCCCTGAGGAGATCGTGGAGTCAAGAACAGTGGGGGAATTCGAGAATGCATGGGACAGACATAAGGCAGTCCTAGTTGGGAGTAAGAGGAAGTAAGCTGTTGGTTAACTAGGATCTGCAACTTATCTGTTATGTAGGAAAATGGGCAGACTAGGTGGGCCAAGCGGTCCTTATCTGCCATCAAATTCTATGTTTCTATTCAATAAAAATACCACCAACAGCTTTTCTGGTTCAAGGTCAGTTGGCATTCATCTGTATCTCCCCCCCCCCGGTTGTGCACTTACCCGGTCAACAATAAATAAATAATGGCCTTGTCTTCTGAGGGCTGCAGCCACCACTGCTAGGCACTTGGTGAAGATTCTGGGAGCGGAGGATAGGCCAAATGGTAAAGCTCGAAACTGGTAGTGTCACCCCTGGAGGAGGAAACGCAGGTACCTTCTGTGGGGCGGGAACACTAGAATGTGCAGGTACATGTCCTGCATATCTAGACAGCAGAGCCAGTCTCCCTGGTGCAGGAGGGGAATGAGCCCTGGCAGAGTGACCATCCTGTACCTCCTGTATTCGATATAATTGTTCAGGGAACTGAAATCCAGGAAGGGGTGCAGGTCCCTGGTCTTTATGGGAATGAGGAAAAAGCGGGAATAAAATCCCTTTCCACTTTGGTCTGTGGGAACTGGCTCTATGGCCTACTTTTGTAGTAAGGCCCGACTTTCCCCTTCGATGAAGGAGCTGTGAGAAGGAGGATAATGGGAGGACACTAGTGGGTTTTCTAGTGGCCTCTCCAGGAACTCCAAGATATGACCTCTCTCTATTAGTTGGAGGACCCATGAGTCTGGTGTGACTTTGCTCCATCCCTCGGGATAGAGGGAGAAGCAACCCCCCTACTGCTTTCTTCACAAACTCCGCTGGAAGAGGGGGGTCGAGCAAGGAGCCATTGTGTGGCTCCGGAAGTGGGCAATGTGGTTTGGGAGTTTTTAGTGGCTCTAGAGGAGGAACTTCCAGAAGTTTGGGAGGTTGCCTTGTGTTTGGAGCCTTTCTTCTGCTGAGGCTGGTTTCTGGGCCGCTGGCCTAAGGGCTTACAAAAAGGCTGCTTTTTGAACAGCCTCTGGTTAGTTTTATACATCTTCTGTACAGACCAGATGGCTTTGCCAGAGTCCTGGAGATGGGTGATTAATTTTTCCACCTCGTCTCCAAAGAGGACAGAGCCCTTGCAAGGGAGACCCATGATGCCAGCCTGCAGGTGCTGGGTGAACCCAGAGACCAGGAGCCATGTGTGGCGCCCGAGGCAGATGCAGGTGGCGGCTGCTCTGGCGGCCGCGTCTGCAGTGTCATATGAGGCACACAACACATGGGTGCCCACATCTGACCCAGACTTAAGAAGGTCTAGAAGCTCAGGCTTTTCAGCTGAATCTGGAAGAGCCTGAGCTACTTCTAGTCCCTTCTCCCACAGGGTGTTTTGGTACTGTACCATGTGGGTGAGGAAGTTAAGGGACCTAATGGAGCAAGTAGAGAAGGAATATATACCTTCTTTCCCAGTTGGTCAAAGATTCTGGATTTTTGGTCAGGAGGCTGGTTGCTTAAATGTTTAGGCTTCTTCGACCTATCATGGACCACGGTGATCACCACTGAATCAGCTGTAGGGTGCTTGGCCAAGAATGGCTCCTCCCTAGGCGCCCTGTACAGCCGATCCAACTTTTTAGAGATGGCAGGGGTAGAGGATGGGGGCTTCCAGGTGAGCCTTGTTAAATCCTAGAAGGTATCCACTAAGGGAGGAACCACCAAAGGCTTGGGTGTTTTCTGCCTCTGATATTTGGCTAGTCTCCACCTTTCAGGGTCCAGGTCCTCTGTCTCTCATCCATCGGAGGCCTGGATGTGCCTCATGACATACATAAATGATGGGTCATCAGGCGGTGACCTGGGGGTGTCCTTGTTGTCTGGAGAGGAAGGACGGCCTCTAGGCTCTGAATGATCTGATCCTGAGGGAGATGAGTCCTGGCTAGAGTCCTCCAAACTGCTAGAGGAGGAGGCGCAGCTGAGCTGGCATCTGCTATGGGACCAGCGTCGGCCTGACGAACGGGAGGAGGAACTTCAGTGCCTCCATCCCCAGTGTTTGGGCTTTCCACTGTGTTTATGGTCTGAGCTTGGGGAAGGGCTCTTTGGCTCTGGTGTCGACAGTCTTGGTTCTGGCTATGGCACAACCACCACCAGCTCTGCAGGTTTCTGTGGGAGGAGATCCCCCTTAATTTCATTCCACCAAAAGCAGAATAAATCTTTCACCTCGCTAAGAGGAATTTCGGGGCCTGAAGGACCGGCAGGTGCCCGAGGTGGTGCCGGGGTTGGCACCTGCTCAGCCGGCATCAGGGTATCCAGCGTCGGTACAACCGGTGTCTGTGCAGTCGGCTTCGGAGAGACTGGAGCTTGTTACACACATACACAGAAGGTGATGGCAGATAAGGACTGTATGACCCACCTAGTCTACCCCTTTTCCCTACCTAATGCATTACCGCAGACCCTAGTTGATCTGCGGCCTACCCTCTCTTCCCTATTCCTAAAGTACTCTTATGTCTATCCCATGCATTCTTGAAATCCCCTACTGTTTTGGCCCCCACCACCTCTGCAGGGAGGGTGTTCCAAGCATCCACTACTCTTTCTGTGAAAAAGTATTTCCTCACGTTACCCCTGAACCTACCCCCTTTTTCTTGTACACCTTCTTTTTTGAAAGGTGCTACCCTCCTGTACCTTGTTTATCCCCCTGATATACTTGAATGTCTCTATCATATACCCCTCTCTCTCTCTCCCCTCTCCTCCAGGGAATACATATTGAGGTCCTCTAGTCTTTGCAACTGGGTTGTTGGTCAGGCACCTCACTGAGCTGTGGGTTAGCCAGCGAGAAACCTCCCTTTGAAGAGGTATCCTTATCATCCGGAGATGTTGAATGGCCTGGCAATGGGATCGGTGTCACCGGGTCCAACATCAGGGTAGCTGACATCTGGTAGGCATCGTCTGGTGGCAGTCTAGAGTAGATACAGCCACTGGCTTAGCCGGAGCCCATGGTGTGGTCACCAGAGATTGATGGGGAGGAGTTGCCAGTTCCTGAGAGGAGGATGCCTGTCCCTCACGACAGTGTGCCGCGTCCGAAGCCTTTGCAGTGACCAACATCAGGATGGGTGGACAGGAGTCAAGGACTCACTGCCTGACACAGAACTGGTCCCAACCCCTGGGGTAGAGGTGCATGCTGCAGGTTTGGCCTTCACCGTCAGGGGCGTCAGAGTCAGAATCGAAGTCTCAGACCCTGACTTACCTCTGCCTGACACAAGCACTAAGGTGAGAGGATTCACCACCAGGTGCCTGGAAGGAATAAGGGCAGGTTGGGATGAGTGGTCCGACCCCCCCGTGGAAGTAGAAACCCCAAGAACTCTTCTTGTGATGGGGAGACCTGGAGCGGGAGCGAGTCCGGGCCTTCTCATTTTCTTTGTCTGAGGACTTATGCTTCCCTGAGTCCTTCTTCTCCTTATGTGGCTTTGAAGATGAACTGAGGAGGATGATGAGGGACTTTTCCCTGAAGGTTGTTTTTGCATAGCGGCAAGCTGCTTTTTGAGAAGGCGAGCCTTGAGGGATTTCTGGAGGTGGATGAGAGTCCCTTGGTTAAACCATTTGCAGTGCTCAGAGGCCGCGGTGTCATGGTTCGGGCTTAGGCAGAGAAGGTTGGGGCAGGCCTCATGGCCATGTTTTCGATGGCCATGTTTCGACAGGATCTCCTTGCCGCACACATATGTTGATCTTCGTCGTTCGATAGAAGAAATGGATGATACCAGAGAAGCAGACATGCGGAAGTTTTAGAGATGAAAAAAAAGTGCTGAACGGTGCAAAGGCGGTCGAACTGTAGCAGAAGGTGTCCGAGGAGCCAATGCGAGCAGGTTGATGGCAGGAAAAGAACTGAGGTGTGGCTGGGGTCCGCACCCTTTATACCATTGGCTGACATTGTGGCAGTCCGACGTCGGGGGCCGTCCCTCGCTGAAGACTGCTAGCTGGAAGGTTTCTGTGGGGTTCTGGCGCCCGGCGGCTTAGCCCTTAAGGATACTGCCTGCTGCAAGAGCTCTTACTCGAAGTAAGATCTGATTTATCTCAGCAATCAGTATCACAAAACCCAGACCTTCAGTAAAGGACTGGGAAACTCTGAATAGTAAAACAATCAACAAAATCCGACAAACCCAATACTGATTACTGTAAGAATTTTTCTAAAGCAAGGCATGAAATTCTTGCAGATCTGAGGAAATTTTGATACCATATCTTTCAGCAAGAACTGGGGTCCCCATACTAAGGGTAACAAAATGTGTTCAACCTATGTTTATTATATATTTGTTGGTGCCACATTCAAAATGTAGTACAAAGCAGCAGCAAAGCACTGTGTATGCTTAGTGAGGAGGGAGCTATACAGAGGTGGCAAGAGGTGGGGAGACATGAAGACAGATTTTTTTTTTTTTTTAACAAAAAGAAAAACAGTTGACGAGGGGAAGAGCTTGGTGTTGGGGAGAAAGTGGCAGCAAGTGTAGATCTGGTTTTAGTTCTGTGGATATCTTTATGGTCCCATGTTGGTATGAAGTCAACATATATGTTATTCAGATTAAGTGGGTGGTCACACAAAATAATTACATACCATGTAACTTGTGTTGACCACTTTAGAGTCATCTGTTTTACACTCCTACAGGCAAATGTTTGTGTGTTCAACAGACATTAGGATGGAACCTTTTGCGGGTCTGCTGCTCACAGTCTTTCTGGTTCTGATAATGCTTCCCCTTCAGTGTGAATACAAATGTTACCATCACCATCAATGCGTTTAAAGTAAGTAGAGAAGTTCTACTGACTGAAAAAAAATAGTTGCCATTTGGCCAGTTTTAATCTTAATTTTCAAAAGAGGAACTGTATGTACTATGTTGCAATCACTAATTAAAAATGGTTTATAAGCTGGCCCGCCGGCACAGTGGTTGGATTTCCGCTTGCGACGCCGATGACCCAGGTTCAGAAATGGACCCAGAGTGTCAGAAGGCCAGCCAGGGAGATAAGCTCAGCGTCCCACAATGGCTCGCCATCTCCGGAAGTAAGCGGGCGCACAGCCGGTGAGACACAACAGCACGTTGGATCACGCTGCGTGGGGAGCACAATGGACAGCGGCTCTCGCCTTGACACCCTGGATGTCGCACTCCCAAGGAAAAAAAAAAAAATCAGGAAAATGGCTCTCTGGCTGACCAGAAGAAGGTTGCCAGTCCACCACTGACACAAAGCCCCGGACAGCCCAGACCACCCTAGCAACACCTGGGCCAAGTAAGTCACACTGGCCGGCCTCACCAGCGCCTTCTCCCTCAGGGGGGAAATTCTCAGATGAAGGGAAACGTCAGGTTACCCGGGGGCTGTCATGTGGGGTGGTGGTTGGTGACGGGGGTCCTAGGTGACCAGAAGGAGTGGTCGTCCAGGGAGCGAGGGAGGAACAAAAAAAAATGGTTTACAAAATGACAATAAAAATACAGTTTTATGGAATGCTTCTGTCTTCCAAGTTATTAGTAAACTTACTGTTTTATTTCGTAATCTGATAATGTCAGAGACGGAGCCTGCTCCACAATATTCCATAACAATCCACAAGTCGGTGTTCTTAAAATAGCTGCCATAGTACTTGACTACATATGGGCTGAAAATAAACACAAAACATGGACATTTTCACATTCCTGGTAAAATTATTTTTAGTTCAAGCTGAAAACTGTAAAACAGCTTCCAGAAAGTTTCTACTAACAGCAAGAATTCCTAAGACCTTAGACATATCACATACAAATATACATTTCACCTACAATCTGTTTTGAGACCCATCATATTGTAGCTCTTTCTGGAATAATAAATCTCAGTAAACAGACAAAAAGGAATAAAGAATTGTGTGTCTTTTAAACCAACAACTCCTCTAAACATTTTTTGTTTGTTATGATCATAACACATAAGGAAACAAGGGCATATGTGCAAAAAGAGAATCATAAGCAAGCAATAAGTACCACAGTGTGTGCATTTATGGTGATGTAATTGCACGCCTCAGATGCATTGTTAGATATGAGGTGCAGAATGCCATTACATGTACCTGAGAAGTACAACTATATCACCATAATGGCACACCCCGGAGGGTCTTGCTGCACTTAAGAAAGCATATAAATACCCGAGTTAAAATGAATGAAAATAAAAAAAAATTATTTAAAAAGATAAAAATAGGACATTTAATTTAAATATACAACATCATCATCATCATTTTTATTTGTAAAAAGGCACCCTTCCAGAGCGCAGGGCGCCTGAACAATCTTATATAATAAAACAGTCCAACAGCATTACAGACAGATACAGTTTCACGGACAACAGATCAATCAAGTACCATTAAAAGCTTGAAGAAAAAGATGTGTTTTGAGGTCAGCTTCAAAACTCTTGGGGGTTTCATTTTAACTCTGGAAACAGAAAATAATCCATATTCTGGTAAGGAAGTAAGCTAAAAACGATAAAGGAATGAAAACCACGTGTGGCAAACATTTTTATGAGAAAAAACATGACCTTATTTGCCCATCAAGCCAATACAGGTACAGTATTTAATGGAAATGTGTTCAAAACTTTTGAACCAGTTAGTTTGCTTTTTTTTTTTGGGGGGGGGGTAGATTACACCTGAAAATACCCATATATGATTCAAACGTATTTGCTTTTATGAACTTTAGGAATGTAGTTAAGCAGTTTGGGTCTGTCTCTGCCTATGTAACTGTGTCTTCCACCTTTTCTCTCTTTGTTTATATAGTATTATTGCCTCCTTTCTTCACCCTGTTACTGGAACAAACTCCCATAGTCACCCAGGTGGCAGTCATGCAGCAGAGCTCACAGCCCTCCCGTTCTGAAGGAGGAGAGCCTTCCCTGAAACATTCAATCCCCCCCCAGCCAGCCCCCAATGACTCAGGCTCACTTCTGAACCCGAGTCACCTGCGTGACGAGCAGTAGTACTACTGCTGCACCAACAGGCCAGCTGGCAATTTATTTCTCTGACACACTATGGCTCTGTCTCCAAGAGCATGTACCAAACTGAGACTGCTTCTACTACAGGCGCCTGTTCTAGACTGTCTGAAAGCAAACTGGGATTCCTATTTCTAATTTTTGTATTGTGTGAGCAAGGACCTAAAATGGGATAAGACGTGGCAAAGCCCAGTAGTAAATTCACAGCAGGTTGGTGGCAGCACTGGTGAAATGCATTAAGCCAGGTGTCTGCCCAGAGCTCCATGACCAAAATTAGTTCTTTTCTGTATAGCTTTTTACCCTTTGAAATCTGCTCTCCCACTTCTCTGGGCAGCAGTCTCCAGATCAAACTGGCCCCTGTCAGCCACTACCCCCACCATTTCCCTGGTGGAAGTCCCTATGGAGCCAGACCCGAGGGTGTCTGAGTCCGTCATCCTGATGGCCCATGGCTTTTCTCCCAGGTTATTCTTTCTGACCTCCAAACTCCTCCCAATCCTACAAAAGTTCACGAATGGTCCTACACCTCTGTCATCTTTCTTCACTGAATAACTTAAAAGAAGTCCACCACCTAGAAATAACATTTCCCCCACCTATAAATCTGAAGAGGATAGTTCACCCACCTAAACATTTTTAATTTGACCACCGTGAACAGATCTTGAAATCCTAGACCAATTGGAAACAGGCCACAGAGGCTGCCATGTTCCGAGTGGCATGCCATGTAACTCTTTCAGGAAGTTTCTTTCTAGTCTTCTGATAACGTAGTGAAATGCAGGAGGATATCCACCTGGAAGGACACTGCTTAAATACTGGTTTGCCCAACATTACCGGGGCAAATGACAAACAGCTGTGGGGATTGTTGGATATTCCTGGTGCAATTCAGATAAAAATGGAGTGCCTGGTGGACATCCAAGGAGTAGTAGAGCATTTTCCCATGCTTCTGAGGAGTCTGGAAGAACACATGCATGCTTACAGACTAATTCAAAGTGAACTCAGACATTAACTTAGGATACATGACACCTATCTGGATGAAGGTCTGAAAAGGAGGTCAGAAACCAGAGCATGACACTGACAGGCCCATCATACTGAGGTGACTGCCACCAGAAACAGTGTTTTTCAGTACAGAAACCTGAGGTTGCAGGAGACAGCAGGTTTGAATGGAGCACTGGTCATAAAATCTAGTACCGGGTTCAGGTCCCAAGTCAAAACAGGCTTGCAGACAGGGGAGTTGGTATATAGGATACCCCTCAGAAACCTACAGGAAACCTCCAGTTGAGCCACTGATTTCCCTTCAAGGAGTACATGGTATCCCAAGATGGCCAACGGATAAATATTAACATAGGAGAACTGAAGGTCTGACTGAGACAGGGAAAGCAGATATTCTAGCATACTCTGGACAGGGCAACCAAGACCTATGGGAATGGCAACCGAGACCATGATCTCTGTCTCCGTTCAGAGACCTGGGCCTATGGCACAGAACAGATAAAAATGTTTTTTTTTTCCTTCTTTATCTTTCCAGAGCTGAAGAGACAGACCAGACTTTGGTGACTGTGTGTATCGTGTGAAGGGGAGGGGGGGGGCATTCTTAGTTGTCATATGATCAGATGTGAATCCTATCTTTGAGCAAGTTTTAAGTCAGAAAAGAGGTAATTCCAACACAAAATAGACTCTGACTTGAGCGACAGCAACGCTCTTCTTCTAAGGCCTTAGGGTTTTAGTCAGTCCATCTGTTTTGTATTTGTATTTTATTTGTTTTATCAGGAAAAGGCTCCAGTGAGCAATGCTAATTTATAAGGGTCTCCTGGTTAGAACAGTTAGAGTTTTTTTTTATCTTTATTTCTGTTGTTAAAACCTTTTTGCAGGGCAACTTGCATTGACACTGCATATTAAGGATGTCACACTATTAAGAACATTCTTTGTACAGTACTTCCTACTGCAATGTCTTCAGTAACTTGCAATCTGTTTATGGTGGGTTTGCGTTACACAAAACAACATGGCTGCCATTCTTTATTTTTTTTTTTCAGGAGGGCAGGTGCATTCAATTTTCATGTTATTTGGCTGGGAACTGCATACCCTGTAATTATGGAGGAATAGTTACTACTAGTAGTTCACAGTCAATAAGAATTCTTGAGTTTTTGACCCATCTTGTTAACCGACTTAAACTGCAAACATCACATCAACCTGTTGACTAAAGGTTTGATAACCAGCTGAATCCCCTTAAAGTGCCCACACATTACTGGGGAAAAATTTACTAAACTCCTTGACTACTATGAATAGGGTTCTTATGCAGCTGACAAATGACTGTCCTCGCACATCTGTTAGTTATACTTGTTCACCCTTCTATATTAAATAAGCTTTCTTTCATACTTTGCTAAAGATCAGACTCAACTGGAACCTGTTTAATCATCACTGATGTGTCCAAACTCTTTCTGTAATGTTTAAATGCAGTGTTAAATGCTCAAAATGTTAGTAACAAAAGGTGCAACTACTGTGATTTCAATCTAGGCAGAAGTTAACATTGATTGTTTTACGTGAATCATTTTAGTGACTACAATGAAGTGAAGCTAAAAAGCACTCTGAAAGAAATCTGTTAACATTAAAGAACTCCAACTAAAAGGGCTAAGGTATCCGTAAGGAATAAGGTATGACAGGGGGGGATTATGCTATGTTACATTACCATACCAAGAGGTGGGTTGCAGTCCCAAACCTGTAGGTAGGGCAAGGGACTTCAACCAACACAGGGTACACTGACATAGCATAATCCCCCTGATGGAATTGCTATATTCCACTTATAAATGTTTAGTAAGGTTAGTTTTTTAACAGTGTAGTAGTGTTGTAATTTGGAGCTGTATCTTTAGATTATCTGATGCACCTTGCTGTTGCTGTACTATATACTCCAGTTGTTTTTGTCGCAATGTACTTGGTCTCCTTGCTACCTAAATCATGTATTGTACTGTATAGCTACTGCTCATATATTGTATTGTGTAACCATAATATTTCTAATGTAATTTCTTTGCTGTATTTGCACTCCATTGTGCTTGTAACTACTCTCCTGAGTCATGCTTGAAAACAGGCATATTATTATTTAGTGCACTTACCTGTAATCAAAAAACAAATAAATGGCTGTGTATAATGCATTAATATAAATTAGATATTTGCAGCAGGGGTCAGACTACAGCTAGTAAGTTGCACTAGCTGGATGTGGTTGAACTGCAAGGGAGTGGGTAATTTCGATGTTTAAACAGGCATTCCTGACTTTTAACTTCCTTTACTTCCCATGAGATCTGTGTGGCTATGCTGGAAGCTTGGGCTGTACTTCCTGTTCTCGCCATGTGATCAGAGTCAGATCTGGTAGCCTGTGTTATTGATTAGATATCATGCGACTTCATTCAGGTGCACTGCTGGGAAGCTGAGATTCAAACAGAGAGTTTGAGCTGTTGTTTGTTTCTAAGTACAGTCTAGGTATGTGGATATTTTACCAGCATTTAAAGCAATGTTTGTAGAAGTGTTGCTGATGGTTTAGTCATGTATATAAGCATGTTTCTGTTGTGTAGAATCATAGTTTTTAAATGTATTTTGTGTTATTAGGTGTTTAAAATGTTTTCCTTATGTGAACACACTGAGACTTTCTGGGCAGGGTGGGACAAATAGAGTTACCAGGTCACCAAATGCGACCTGACAAATGAAGTTGGCCACCGTTTTTATTGCTGAACTCGCCAGTTAGGCGAGTAAGTATGTCCATCAACACCGCACATGCGCAGGACCCAAGATCGGGAAGAGCATCAGCGCACACGTGCGGAAGTGCAAGGCTTGCTCCACATGCAGTAAAGAACTCTTCTTGAGGCAGCACGGCTCCCTCTTGGCATACACAGTAGTTGGAACTGGGCTGGCAGGCATTACAAGTGTGTCCCCGAGGCGGCCACCAGCGTGATGATTTCGTCAGCACTAGCAGTCCTGTCATCTCTCTGAAGATAAGGACACCCCACCTTTCCCAGGATCACACCCAACTGTGCTGCTCTACTGCTTACCCAAAGGTAAGATGGACCATGTGTCTATCTGGTGCTGCAATCACGTGGAGGCTGTATTAAAGGCGCAAAATCACTGCAGCCCGTCACACTTTACTGAGACATGGAGAGAGAGATACACGTTCTGGCTTTAGTAACCACTGTTGCCCTATATCTTTTGAGTCTGCTTTGCTAATAATCAAAAGCCCTTTTCAGGGCTAAAAAACAACTATTCAAAGCAGCTTGATCAATTTGGTAGGCTAACAAAAGAAAGCCCTTTTCTGAGCTATTGCACTCTACTGTTGCTGAAGAGGGACAGAGTAAGCAGGCACGGGGACTGGGCCAGGGACTGCTATGTGGTGGAAGTGAGACAGGACTCAAGATTAGGGAATCCTGCTGGCAGCACTGTAACTGTCAGGGGCAAGGGCCGCATTTGAAGAGCTCATTAAACTGTATGTCCTACAGTTTACTTCACTCTCTTGAGTCTGAGAGACTGAGGTAAAGTAAAAGGAAGGTGATGAGTTGTGGGGGGCTGCAGCTGAGCCCGCCCAACTAAGATCCCTTTTTCATATTTGGTAGCAACTAGATTAAAAAGAAGAGGCTAAAAAGTGAGAGCCAGAAAGAGGGCATATTTTTAAGAAGCGAGAAGGGTCTACCTTGCTGCCATTTGACTAAAGCAGCCATCAACTGTCCATCTGTCCTCCTGTGTCATCCTGTGATTATGTCAGCATTTTGCGGGGAGTAATAAAATATATAACTAAGCCCATAGGGCTATCTGAGAAGCTTGCTACAGCATGTGTGTGTGTGTGTGTGTAGCGCAAGGAAGGAGACAGAAGATTCTGTCCTGCAGGAAGAGTAGTCCAGTCATCGTTCAACTATCCCACCCCGTCCTCCTGTGGTTCTGTTAGTCTTTTTGTGAGACTTAAAAAAAATGAACTGTTTGTTAAAATTAATGTAAAAGTCCATAGAACTACCTGTGTGCCTAGTAGTGACACTGACTTGTGACAGTCCATCTGTCTCATCCTCAGACTAGTCCTATGGTTGTGTCAGTCTATTCTGTGGGACTCAAATAAAAATTAACAGCCTGCTAAAATTAATTAAAAGTCCACAGGGCTACCTGTGTGCCTAGTAGTGTCAGCAAATTGTGACAGTCTGCCCCTCCTGTGGTTGTATCAGTCTGTTCTGTGGGCCTCAAAAAAAAAACAAAAAAAAACAGCTTGCTAAAATTAATTAGAAGTCCACAGGACTAGCTGTGGGCCTGGTAGTGTCAGCGAATTGTGACGGTCCATCCTGTTCTCCTGTGGTTGTGTCAGTGTTTTGGGGGGGACTAAAAAAAAAGTGACAGCTTGATAAAATTAATTAAAAATCTATAGGATAGGACTACTACATATTGCGGTGCCTGCTTAGTGTGACAACTGACTCTGTCCTTCCCTTTCTGCTGCTGTGCTGCCAGCATCCAGCACACATTCTTCACACTGTATTGCATTAATCACAGACATTTAAAGTCATAAAAATTTCTGGCAAGAAACAAAAACAACAACCACATTTATTTTCCTTTGGCTTTATTAAACCTGACCTTTCTGCTCTGGAAGAATTACATAAAAATAATCAAGTCAATGACATTAACATTGTTGATGGTGCTGTTGATGTACATGTGAATGTGAATCTTCCTACTGCTAACCCTGCTGCTGCTTCTTTATCGGGGAAGGGGGCCAGGGCGACCATATTGATACACCAACAGTAATGGTTATTGATGTTCAAAATGTTTCCATAAGTTCCGGAAGTGTTTCAGTTGCAGGCACTTCCTCCTCCTCCAGCTCTCTGACCAGAGTAAATCCTACCAACAGGAAAAAAGATTCTTTAAAGTGCAAATTCAGGGTTGACTGGTCCCAGGAATTTGACCGGCTTCAATTTATTTATTTTATTTTATTTATTGATGCTCGGAATTAAAACCTTTGAGCCAGGGGCTCATTTACAAAAGCTCCATGTCAAAAAGGGAGATTACACAGAGATGGAGTAACAGACATGATTACATTGGTTACACTTACATTGGGTAACAAGTAAGCAGGCTGGGTGAAATACAATAAACCCCAGCGTGCTTGACAGATAAACCAATACATACAG
The DNA here is from genome assembly GCA_016271365.2 of Neoceratodus forsteri. NCBI lineage: Eukaryota > Metazoa > Chordata > Ceratodontiformes > Ceratodontidae > Neoceratodus > Neoceratodus forsteri. Next base: position 1,678,008,145 of record CM057455.1, read on the forward strand.
TATATAACCATAAACAAATATTAAGTGCTCTGTGCGGATGATCATGGACTCAGTTACACAAAATGGCAGCCTAAGGGGGCTTTGTCAGTAGATTGGTTGGATAGGTATAAACAGGAAGCCACCAAGATTAAGTGCGACAGTCGCAGCTGCTGCGGCTGACTAGGCATTGTCGAAGACCGTTTTTGAATGGGCCAGTTATGGGAGTTGTTTGAATGTGTGCAAGAGGTTGTTAAACCAGTTGGGTGCTCTGTACATAAACGCTCTTTGTCCTTGGGATGTCCGGCATAACGGTACCTGAAAAGTTAGATTGGGTGAGCTCCTCAATATAAGAAACAAAGCAATACAATGAGTTGCAAAGCGTGTAGGAAACACCCCATCTAGCAGATCATACCTCTGTATTTTATGTTGGTGGCAGTACTTTTAAATTGGAGTCCACAAAAAGTCACGATGCAAGCAGTACCCATGTGAAATGTAATCTGGCTGAAAGAGCTCAACTGCAAATGAATTCACACCTATGGCCTTTTGTTTTCAAAAGATGAATGCTGTAATAAGGGAATCAATGCAGTGTCAGTGGTGAGCATAGAAAGACAAAGGGAGGGATAGTAAGGCTGAATAGAATGAATGGTGGGTTGGCAGAGGGGGACAGTGAAGAAGCAGGGATACCGAATGAATATTTCTGCTCAGTATTCATAAAAGAGGAGAGGGAAGTGCCTACTCAAATTAACAGAAGCACTCTTGATAGGGGAGTCAATCCCAGCCCTTTCACAGAAGAAAGGGTTCTGCAAGAACTCCTAAAACTGAAGGTGGACAAAGCAATGGGGCCTGAAGGAATTCACCCCAGAATTCTAAAAGAATTAAGGGGGAAACTAGTGAAACCACTGACTACTCTTTTTAATAAATCATGGGAGGATGGTGTGGTACCCGAGGACTGGAGGAAGGATGTGATTCCCCTTCACAAAAGTGGGACCAAGACAGAGGCAGGAAACTACAGACCTGTCAGTTTGACCTCTGTGGTAGGAAAGAGACGTAGTCACTTCTGAAAGAAAGAATTGCTGAGTACCTTGAGGCCAGTGGGGCACAGGACCCAAGGCAGCATGGGTTCACAGCGGGAAGGTCATGTCAGACAAATCTAATAGATTTCTTTGACTGGGTGACCAAAGTAGTAGACCAGGGAGGGGCTGTGGACATGGCCTACCTAGACTTTTAGCGCATTTGACACAGTCCCACACAAAGATTAATAGTCAAATTAACCAGCCTGGGAGTGGGTCCCAGGGTGGTAGCCTGGTAAAACATTGGCTGGACAACAGGACACAGAAGGTAACTGTAAATAGAGTCCACTTGAAGAAAGAGGTTACTAGTGGCACCTGAGGTTCAGTACTCAGTGGAATCAACAAAGTCCAAGAGGGTAGCATCTTTCAGAAAAGAGATGTGCAGAACAAAGGGACACAATTTAAAGATGGGGCGGTTCCGGGCAATGTGAGAAGTATTTTTCACAGAGGTAGTGGATGCATGGAACAGCCTTCCTGAGGAGGTTGTGGGGTCTAAAACTGTGGGAAAATACAAGAATGCATGAGACAGACATAAGGCACTTCTTGGGGGGGGGGTAGGAAGAAATAGGCTGTTGGTTAACTAGGATCTGCGGCCTATCCTGTAGGTAGGGAAATGGTTAGACTAGGTGGGCCAAGCGGTCCTTATCTGCAGTCAAAATCTATATATTTACACAATAGGGGTTTTGTGTATTCATTGAGAATAAAAGCATGTATTCTCACCCCAGTGAGAATATTGGGTGATGACATAGCTGAAGTGAAAATAAATCCATTTGCGCCTATAGTAGCTATGTCATCACCCAATATTCTCACTGCAGCATCAGTTACGCACTACAAGCTGGATCTTCTTTTAAAACTGAAAATGAAATCATCAATCTACCTAACTACACACAACCTGCATAGTATGAAACTTTTACTTGCAGTTTCTAAAAAGCCTGAAGCTGAAAGCAGTACACTTGGAGAAGTACTTGGCACTAAAAACAAATTACAAAAACTTGACTAAAAACAGTATTTCTGTACAATGAGCTTTTCAAAATGAATTCCTAAACATTGAGAAGCACGACGGATGAAAAAACTACAATTACATCATCCACTGAAAACAATGAACCTGGAACAAGAGATTTTTTTGAGCTGTTCTCAGTTCAAGTAGGAAAAGGAGCCACTGCTAGACCCATCAGAAAGAAACAAATAATAAATATTCTACCTTCTTTTGCACACATTGACACTACAAGTCTCCTCCCAGGAAGCGTTCAAAGCAGCTCACCAGTGACACAGACTCTGAATAACCAGTGAAGCTCCTCTGTCCCATATCCACCTGTTTTTCTCTGTAAGCCTCGGATATTTGTGCCACATCTCCACCTCCATCGATATCTTAATGCTGATATCCCTTCTCAGAAGCTGTGATGCAGAGAGGGCTAAAGAACTAAATTACTGTTGCACTAAGCACTACCAACACAATATAAAATAAAATCTCATAAATAAATAAATGTTATTCACACTGCACCAAAACAATAAACAGTCCCATTTCACCAATGGTCATGGAAGCACACTGGAAGTAAACATACCACACACATCCTGCCCACCAACACCAGCAAACCAATGAAATCACTCATTCCCCAACACACACCTAATAGCACCAATGAAAAAATAAACTCCGAATCCTCAACCAGCACAACCAAGACACAACTACATACCATATCAACCAATCACAGAGGATTCCAAAGCATCACTAATCCCTATCACACAGTTGAGCAGACTGACACACAGCAGGCAAATCACTGAGTAATAACACCAACTTAAAAAGTAACGACGTCGAAACAGACCTCAGACACAATATTTAAATAGCAAAACCATACAGAAACAGTTGTTGCCTATTGTATAAATTGAACACATGATGGGGAGAAGTGGAAAATGGAAAATATTCGGCACTCGTGGGATATCCATGCCTCACTCTGCAGGAGTGAGAATATTTTCCATATTCCACTCCTGCCCATCATGTAGCCTGGGTAAAACATTGGCTGCACAACAGGACACAGAAGGTAATTGTAAATGGAGTCCACTCTAAAGAACGAGGGGTTACTAGTGGGGTACCGCAGGGTTCAGTATTGGGTCCAGTCCTTTTTAATGTCTTCATCAGTGACATTGCAGAGGGACTGGAAGGAAAAGTATGTCTTTTTGCAGATGACACAAAGATCTGCAACAGGGTTGATACACAAGGAGGCGTGGAAAGGATGAGAAGGGACTTGGCAAGGTTGGAGGAATGGTCAAGTATGGCAGCTAGGATTCAATGCAAAGAAGTGCAAAATAATGCACCTGGGAAACAAGAATCCAGGGGAAGAATACACAATGGGGGGGAGGTAGTAACAACAAAAAAAAGGAAAGGGACCTGGGGGTAATCACATCAGATGACCTTAAGGTTAGCAAGCAATGTGAGAAGGCAGTAGGGAGGGCGGGGTGTATATTGGGATGCATAAGGAGAGGCATCAGCATCAGAAAACAGGAGTTGTTATCCCTTTGTACAGACAGTTGGTGAGACCCCATCTGGAGAACTGCGTCCAGTTCTGGAGACCCCATCTCCGCAAGGACATAGACAGGATAGAGGCAGTCCAGAAGAGGGCAACTAAAATGGTGCAGGGTCTGCAAGAGAAGCCGTATGAGGAGAGACTAAAGGAGCTTAACATGTATACCCTTGAGGAAAGAAGGGGGGGACATGATAGAAACTTTTAAGTACCTCAGTGGAATCAACAAAGTCCAAGAGAGTAGCATCTTTCAGAAAAGAGACATGCAAGAACAAGGGGACACAATTTAAAGATAGAAGGGGGGCGGTTCAGGGCAATGTGAAGAAGTATTATTTCACAGAGAGGGTAGTGGATGCACGGATATCTTGGAGGTAGAAGACTTGGTTTGCTGGCCAAGGCACCTAGCTTCACCTGAGCTCTTTCCTTCTAAGACTGCTTGAAAGGCAGAGTAGAGAAACTTACCAGAGCAAGGGAAAAGGATTAAGACTTAGTTTGGCTAAGCAGATTTACTGTGTGGTGGTGTTTTTATTTTTTACTCACAGGGATTGCTACTGTTTGTTGCTAACATTTCATTGCTTTATTTTTTCTCTGATTCAAATTGTTGTTGCTGGTATACCTTCTTCTGCATTATTACAAGGTGTGCCTACAGGTGTGCTAACAGATTACTCCTGTAATCTTCTGATTCAAATTGTCTTTTGCAAGGTATATCTTCTGTTACTGCTTTATTTTCACTGGAGCAAAGTGTTTCTTACAGCGTATATCTTCTCTGAAATTATTACAGGTGGTGCTTTACAGGTTTTGCAGTTTTATCTAACATTAGGATAAGCTTTCAGGGTTACTGCATTTGTTGTTGACTGATTGTTTCTGTTCTTACCTCCTTGTTCTTTCGTCCAGTGGTTCTTCTTTTAGGCAGGGAAGGGCCCAGCCACCCACCCCATCCCCAACCACCCAGCTACACTCCTTTATAGGGTACCACACAGTTGTGACATTTCCTGTGGCAGAGCAGGAAGAGGCGGATCAGTGGGGCCTCCAAGGTGATCTCATTTACAGGGCACTAGTAATTTAACTTGTTATAACAAGTTAAACAAAGCACAATTAAACCATTACTTGCATTTTTTTTCATTTTTTCCTTCTAATTACTCTGACTAGGTTATAAACCCAGCAACTTATTTGGAATGGATTTCATTAACTGCAGGTACTGTGGAACAATTTTCAAAGGACAGTCTTACAGGATTTAGGACACTGTCCTACATGCTGAGCCTTTGGTGATCTTGGGGCTCAGCTCCGGGCAACATGGGCAGAGATTGCACGCCTCAAATTTCATATTGAGAGGAAATACATTATAAGAACCACCCGCCATTTCCCCAGCATCCAACAGAAAAACCTCGACACAGAGGGTAGTTGGTCCAGGAGGTTGGCAGTGGTTAGTAGGAGCAAATCAGGTGCCCCATCACTCTCTGCTCTCCAACACATTACCTCCAAAACCATATAAACACTACAAACAGGTATCTGCCTCTATCTCTGAAATCAAATAAAGAGGCAGAAGACACTGCAGAGCAGGACACTCGGCACAGGAGCTAGCACAACAAAACTCACCCAAATCAGGAACCAAAACAAAACAAGCACAAGAAATCCAAAAACTTCTGATCATAGGAGACTCCATGATTGGGAGTTGATACCCATCTCCAGCTAGGGGTGATGGTCAGATGTCTCCCAGGTACATCAGCATGGAGAGACACTGACCGCATTGCTAAAACTGTTCACAAAGCAGGAGAAAACATTGATGTCCTAGTACACATAGGGACTAATGATCTCACCAGCTGGTCAGTTGTGGAGACCAAGGAACACCTGACTAGGCTGGGTGACAAACTATCATCTATTTCATCCGGCATCTCCTTCTCCGAGATCCTGCCAGTCTGGGAGAGGGGAGCAGATGGACGGAAGGTCAGAGAAGGGGAGATAGGGGAGCTAAACACGTGGCTCAAGGGCTGGTGCCAGGAAAAAGGACACAGATTTGTAGGGAACTGGCAGCAGTTCTGGGGCAAGTTCTTTAAATTTGATGGACTGCATCTGACTAAAGAGAGTCAGTGCATTAGGGCAGAAGTTTGGCGTCTTTGCAGAATATTTAAACTAGCAAATGGGAGAGGGTGCAGCACCCATATGTCGAATGGGAAGAACACCTCCCCTCAGCTAGTGGTCAAACAGGAATTCGGCATGTTTGCCGTTCATTTGCATCACCAGGTAAGAAAAAAGGTTTGTCTCCCCATACGACGCACAGGGGTAATGCCAAACTTCACCCAACAACTAACACACCAAAATCTGGCCAGTGGAAAATCATGTACACAAATGCTCACAGCCTGGAAATAAGATCCCAGACCTGCAGGCAATAATGTCAGAGGCTAAACTGGACATAGTAGCAATTAGTGAGCGTGGTTTACCAGTAACCACACTTGGGAGACTCAGTACCTGGCTATGTATTGTTCAGAAGAGACCGAGGTGCAAAAGGGGAGGAGTGGCCTGTATGTTAATGAAAATATCAAAGCTACAGAAATTCAGAATACACATAAGGAGCCAGAAGAACTGTAGGTCACCCTGGAAACAGGAAATGGGACAACCATAAGAACTGGGGTTGTCTACAGGCCCCCAGACCAGAGGAGGACATAGACACATTACTGTTGGAAGATATACAAAACATGACAGCTAAAGGGAGGTTCTGATAATGGGAGACTTCAACATGCGGGATACAGATTGGTCAATACCAGCAGGAACATCTGCAGAACTAGACTCATAGTGGATTCCCTGCAGGGTGAGGGCCTCAAACAACTGGTACAGCAACCCACAAGAGACAGGGCTATCCTAGATCTAGTATTGACTAACAAAGAAGGGATCACAGATCTCCAGGTAGAAGGTCACCAGGCCAGTGACCATCACATGGTATGGTTCAATTTGGCTACTACATCTAAATCATCCCATTCCAAGGCAAAATATGGGACTTCAGAGGAGCTGACTTTGATAAGATGGCCAACAGAGTTAAGCTAGCCCTGGCAAAAGAAACACAGGTGAGGGGTACAGGCAAAGTGGGCAAGCATTAAGGATGCAATACTTGAAGCAACATCCCATTGTGTTAGACAGAAAAGGAAGTGCAAAGGAAGGAAAACCACTTTGGTTCTCAAATACAGTAGAAGAAAGGTCAGAGCCAAAGGCTGGCCTTCAGGAAATATAAAGGAACACAGCGGGATGAAGATAGGAGGCATGCAAACTGCCCTAAGGGAAGCAGGTAAGGCAGTAAGGCAGGCAAGTCCCAAACTGAGGAAACACTAGCAACGAACAGTAAAGAAGGTGACAAGACTTTCTATAGATACATTAGTGAAAGGAGAAAGTCCAGAGGGTGTGCTAAGCTTAATGGAGAAAAGGAGCATGTGAGGAGGAGGACCCTGTAAAGGCATCTATCCTAAATATATACTTTTGCTCAGTATTTACTGAAGAGAAGGTAGGGCAGGGCCCACAGCTCAGCATCATGGACACAGGGGAGGGAGGTGAGCACTACTCCCTTCACAAAAGAAAGGGTCCTACAAGAGCTTACTAAGCTCCAGGGTGGATAAGGCAATGGGACCTGATGGCATACATCCCAGGGTACTAAGGAGCTAAAGGAGGAACTAGCAGAGCCATTAGCAGAATTGTTTAGTGAGTCTCTGAGCACAGGAGAGGTCCCAGAAGACTGGAGAAGGGCTCATGTGATCCCGCTCCACAAGAGTGGTAGCAGGGAGGAGGCGGGAACTACAGACCGGTCAGTCTTACCTCAGTAGTGGGCAAGATTATGGAGGCACTCCTTAAGGAAAGGATAGTGCAACACCTGGAATCCATAGGGGCACAGGATCCAAGACAGCATGGGTTTACAAAAGGAAGGTCCTGTCAAACTAATCTCAGATTTCTCTGACTGGGTAACCAGAGTGGTGGACCAAGGGGGAGCAGTTGATGTCGCCTACCTTGACAGCAAAGCTTTTGACACTGTTCCACACAGAAGATTGATAAATAAGCTGGGTAGGCTCGGGGTGGGTCAGAAGTTGGTCAACTGGGTGGCAAACTGGTTGAGCGGGCAGAAAACAGAGAGTGGTGGTAATGGTATACAGTCAGAAGAGATGCAAGTCACAAGTGGGGTACCCTCAGGGATCAGTCCTAGGGCCAGTCCTCTTCAACATCTTCATTAGTGACCTTGCAGATGGACTAGAGGGTAAGCTTGTCTGTTTGCAGATGACACCAAGATCTGCAACAGAGTAGATGATCCAGATGGGTGGGCAGAATGAGAAGAGATCTGGATAAACTAGCAGAATGGACAGAAGAGTGGCAACTGGGCTTTAATGCAAAAAGTGCAAAATCATGCACATAGGGAAGAGAAACCCTGAAGCCACCTATAGGCTGGGAGGAGTTGCTAGCAGTCACAAAGGAAGAAAGAGACTTGGGCATCATCATCACTGATGACCTAAAATCATCAAGCAGACCTCTAAAGCAGTAGGTAAGGCTAGGGGGTGTTAGGTGTATTAGTAGGGTATCACAAGTCGTAGAGGGAGGTAATAATCCCTCTGTACAAGACACTGGTTAGGCCCCATCTGGAGTACTGCGTGCAGTATTGGAGGCACACCTTCACAAGGACATTAACCAAATTGAGGCAGTCCAGAGAAGGGCAACCAAAATGGTGCAGGGACTGCATCAGAAGACATATGAGGACAGATTAACGGAGCTCAATATGTATACCCTTGAGCAAAGGAGGGAGAGAGGTGATATGATCGAGGCATTCAAACACCTTAAGGGCATAAACAAGGTGAAAGAGGCTAACATGTTTAAATGTAAGAAAAACAGCAGGACAAGAGGACACAGCATGAGATTAGAGGGAGGCCGATTAAGGGGGAATGTGAGGAAATTCTTTTTCACAGAAAGGGTGGTGGATGCATGGAATGGCTTACCACAAGAAGTGGTGGCTATGAATACAGTGCAGGGCTTCAAACAGGCATGGGATAGGCATAAGGGAGCAATACAAATGACTATGAATAGATAGGCCACTGACAGAGCAAAGGCCGATGGCACATTTATAAGGTAGAAAAAGAAATGGGCAGACTGGATGGGCCTTGCGGTCCTTATCTGCCGTCAACTTCTATGTTTCTATGCATGGAACAGCCTTCCTGAGGAGGTTGTGGGGTCTAAAATTGTGGGAGAATTCAGGAATGCATGGGACAGACATAAGGCAATTCTTGTGGGGGGTAGGAAGAAATAGGCTGTTGGTTAACTAGGATCTGCGGCCTATCCTGTAGGTAGCGAAATGGGCAGACTAGATGGGCCAAGTGGTCCTTATCTGCCTTCAAAGTCTATGATTCTATGTATGTGTATATATCATCCATGAGGCGTGGAGGTGTCGTATGGTTAATAAAATTTGCCGACAACACCAAGTTGGAGACACAAGTTAAAAACGTATGTGATGCTCAACTGGAAAAATGGGCAACAAAGCATCTGCTGGAATTCAGTTTGAAGAAGTGTGCGGTGATTCACCTGGGGAGCTCAAACACGCATACCCAGTATACCATAACAGGACATACATTAAGGAAAACAGCAGAGGAAAGGGACCTGGGAGTACTAATAATTAATGACCTAAAGATGAACAGCAACTGCCAAGCAATGGCGAGGAGCATACTGGGGTGTATATCTACGCATATCACTAGTAGAAACAAGAGGGTATTCATGTCTCTGTATTCCTCTTCGGTGAGACCACATCTAGACTACTGTGAACAATTCACTTCCCCAATGACCAGAACTGGTATTGCATTGCTGGAGGGGGTACAGAGATGGGCCACATGGATGATCAAATCAGTAAAAATTCTGAGTTATGGTAGTAGACTCCAAACACTGGGAATGTATTCACTGGAGTTTAGGAGACTGAGATAAGACATGTGCCTTGTGTACAGAGTGTTCTCAGATCTAGACATACAGAAATGCCTCAGATTAGAACTCAAGAACCATAGTTATGCACTTAGGAAGCATGAGTTCCAGCTCAAGGGTAAAATGTATCACAACACAAAGAGAGCAACATGGTTCACACAGAGGGTGGTAGACTGCTGTAATAGTCTCCCCCAGGAGGTAGTGGGAAGTGAGGATATGGAAACTTTTAAGAAAAATCTGAATTCATTCTGCATAACAAATAACATTGGATATTCCCTTTGAGTTACGCATTAGCTGCATAAGGGTTAACGCCTATTTTTGGCTCGATCACAACTACGAGTCCTATGAATGCTGCTGGGTATCCATCCGGGCCCAGATATTTTTGAGATTTAGTATCCTTAGGGGCAGCTGTGACTTCTGCTAGAGTGATGGGCAGGCCAAGAAAATAGGAAAAAAGGTATTCGAGGTATGATGGAATCAGGGTGATGTGATCAAGGCAATGCAACCAGTTCGCCTGTCACAGTGGCAAACTGGTTGTCGCAGCACCCTGCAGGGAGAGAGCTGAATTAAAGTTGTGGTCCATCCCCAAGAACCTCTGCCCTGGAGGTGATAATAATATTATTTCGGGGGGGGGGTGCAGTGGGCAAAGCCCCCCCTGCATGGAGGGAGGGTGGCGCAGCCACCTTCAAAAAAACACTTACGTGCCCTGCTGCGTTTGGCGCACTTGGGGCTGGCGGCACAATGCCTGGCACTCTGATCATCAGTCCACATTGTGCAGTCACCCTAATTATGGTCGGCAGGATTCCTGTCGCACCGTAGTGGGTAAACCAGGAAAAACCCTCCACCTCACAGGATGCCGTCTGACTGCTCATGGCAGGCTCTGTACCACTGACTGGGCTGTCTGCCTTGCCAACCGACTACCCAAACTCTGCCAGGGGTTCTGGACGAGGCCCCTGGTGGCCCTTTCCACGAGGGGCCATTTGAGGGGGAACACACAAGGTGTAAGTAATTCCCTGGGATGGCGGGTGACAGGGCTGGGTGAATGGTCGGATTGAAGGGGGCTGGTGGAGATGTGCGGGAGAAAGAAAGCAAATTAAAAAAAAATAATGGATGGAATCATGCAACCACGCCTCCCTTATACAGGGGTCCACTACACAACACTACCGAAACACTAATGGGACACAATGCTGGAAAACCAAGCAAAACCCACTACACTACAGAAAACCTTAAGGACAGTAACAAACAAACCAAAATACCTGGAAGGATCCCAACTGCAATCTTGAACAATAACTGAATATTCCAATGTATTATATTAAATAATGAGCAAGGATGGCATACCCGGAGGTATACCCATCTTGGAGGCTAATTAGGGCCATAAGACCACAACCTCAAACAGCCCTAATTAGCCCCCTTGATGGGTAAACATCCTTGTATACCACCTTTACCCATTATTTATTCTATATGTAATTTGCTTCCAGAAACATGTTTCCAAAAACATATAATCCACCTCTTAGACAAACCTCCTGTGTCCCATTTAGTTGTGCCTCATTATTAAGTAAATTAGATGCTAAATGGTTTAACTACTAGTCCTCCAAACTCCCCAGTTTACTTCCTATCCAGTCAGTGCAAGGGGCATTGCAGTCTAAACAGAAACAAATAGTGGTCTATTTTAAATACAAGGGTAAATGCAGAGGTACTGAATTAGGAATCAAAGACATGTGATGCTGAGCATTTCTTTTTTATTGTTATAGTATATACAAGAAAACTATAGAAATTAATAAAGAAATACAGCTGTCCACTGACTTGTTTATATGTAGCGTTGCATTATGTAACGCATTCTGAAACTGCAAATGGTTATGTAATAAAGAGGTCCAATTGAGATATAAAAATACTAAGATTAAGTTGGGGAAAATAGGATTATGAAGGGAATAAGTTGCAAAAATGTAATTAATGCTCCAGTTAGGGTCAAAGCAACAAAAGTCTGGAAATGAGGTGTTACCCTAACATCCCACCCTCCCAAACCAGGCAGGCAGCAAGTATGGGGTATGCCTTGGGCTTCTCAAGCCAACACTCTCATAAAGTCTACACATCTGACCTTATTTAAAGATGGGACGGGGTGAGTGTTAGGCTTGAGAAGCCCAAGGCACACCCCACACCTGCTCTCCTATCTGGTTTGGGAGGGTGGGGTGTTAGGGAAACCCTAACTCCTCATTTCCCAACTTCTGTCACTGTGACCCTAACTGGAGCATTAACGAAGTCTTTTGCAACTTATTTCCTTACTTTTTGAGATAGTGTAATAGCATCCTTATTCTACTGTAGGAGTGCAGGGTCCTTTGGACCCAGTGCTCCCATCCCTCCGTAGGGGTGTGTGTGTGTGTATATATGTGTGTGTATATATATATATATATATATACACAGACACATATATGTAGCTGTGGGCCCTGTGCTTCCATTTATAGGACAACAGTGACCAAATTGCCAGCATAGCCTTCTTATTACCTCACCTCATGTACCCGTTACAGAAAATTTTGGAATCCCCGCCAAATCATAATTATGCGCAACTTTAACACCATTCCGCTGTACAGGTGCAAAAAACATTTTGGGCAGGATTTGAAAAATGACAGCTGTGACATACATGAGGTTGGGTAATAAGAGGCTACATTGAAAATCTGGGGTAAAAATATTTAAAATTTCAAAAGTTACGAGCGGGCGTAGCAAAATTGCAACTCATGGGCATAGCTTTGGCATTTTTTCAGATTTTGACCCCAAATTTTCAACATAGTCTTCTTATGACCCTACCTCATAAACCCCAAAGGTGGAAATTTTCAAATCTATGCCAAAATGCCATTCCACGTCACAGGTGCGAAAACACGTTTCGGACAGGATGTGAAAAATGACAGCTGTACTGTTCATGAGGTGGTATGAAAAAATGGCTATGTTGAAAAATTGGAGTCAAAATATTGAAAAATACCAAAGTTATGCGTGTGCATAGAAAAAGTTCAATGAACGCCCAAAACGCAGTCACTTTGTGGATTTTTTCACCAAATTTTCAACATGGTCTTTTTGGGACCCCACCTCATGAACACTGGTGGTGAAATTTCATTATTGGGTCCCGAAAGGTGATTTTGCACAGTGACTGCAAAATCACCTTCTGGGCAAGATTAACAAAATGACAGTGAATATGTTGTAAATTTGGTATAAAAATTCCCAAAAATGGCAAAGTTATGAACCCAGGTTTAAAACACCATTGAAATACATTGTAAGGCATTTACCGTGATTCCTCAGTTTCTGGCCCGGCTTTGAAAAGTGCAGATGTGTCCCGATCCACAGAAGATGACCGCCTGTGATCTCCAGTGGTAAGTATAGGGGTGGGGTGGTGAATGCTCAGTGGAAGGGTTGGGATGGGAGAAGGGGATGGCGGGGATGATGAGGGACAGTTTTCTTTTTTTCAGGTAAAAAAATAATAAAAAGACATAAGGGGACTGTTTTCTTTTTACAGGTTAATTGAATAAATATTTTGGGACACTGGGGGTGGGCTTCCCCGTGTCCCACATTGCTGGAGGGAGTCTAAATGCCAACACAGGGATTGGGCCCCCCGATTTCGGCTAATGAAATAAAACAATGGGTGGGCGGGGGCATCTGACACAGGAGGTGGGCATCCTGGTGTCGGATTATAATGAATAAATAATAAAGGGACTGGGGATGGTGATCGGAGTGTGGGGGTGCCACTAGAAACCAGGGAATATAGGGATAGTGACTGGGAAGTCGAGGTGGTACAAATTCTGCAAACTGAATAGTAAGTAAAACACGAGAGGCCAGCCAGAGAGAAAACTGACATCATGGAGTCCAGTGATAAGCCTAGTCTAGAGATTAAAGCAAGCTAGCAACCTGATGAGTTAGTTATGGGGCTGCCTCTGGGGATCCCCCAGCAATGAATCCAAGCAAGTTAGCGAGCCGACAGCGAGACAGTGTGAGACACCCCTCAAGGTACCCCAGCCCTGAACCCAAGTCAGCTAAGCGCCCAAGAAGTTTGTCAGAAATGTTTCCAGCTGGTGATGTGTTGGCACCAGGCCATTCCCTCCATATAACTTGAATGAGACAAAGCAGAGTCTAGCAAGGGCAATATACACGGCTGTGGAAGAGGAATTTGTGGGCCCAATTTTCAAAAACAAACATCAGAATCTAGATAAATGGGTCCCGTTTAGCTAGGTTCTGATGTTTGTTTTAAAAAATCTCAGCAATTTTCTGTATTTTCCATGTTTTTTGTTTTGTGGAAGTAAAAAAACAAGATCATGGGTCCCAAAAAAGGATTTATATCATGAAAAGGGATTTTGTTCTTGTGAAATAGGAACGGGTCTTGCAAGAGTGAATCCTTTTTCGCGAGAACAAATCCTTGGCCGATTTTTCTCCCTCTGTTCTGAAAAGTGATCTTCCCACTGAAAACAATGGGAAATGAAAAACGTAATAACTTTGCAGCAGATTAATATTTTTACACAAAACAAAGCATGCCTGTTCTGTTACCTAAGCTGTTTCTACCATAAAAAAAATCACACTGGCCGGCCCGGTGGCGCTGAGGGTTGAGGTGCTGGACGCCACACCTCGCACTACGCCAGTGACCCAGGTCACCAGGGGCTGGCAGGGGGAAGGGAGGATTGAGCATCCTGCAACAGCTCTCCTTCCTTCGGGTTGGGTGAGGGACATGCTCTGTGCTGCACTGACACCCAGCGGAGGCTTGGTGTTCAGCAGAACGCGGGCATCTACACTGGGGAAAGAGTCGGCATACGTCTGCACGTCAGTGCGCTGATGTCACTGCACGTCCAACTCTTCGGAATGACTAAACAGGAGAAAACTAGGGTACCTCCGCCTCTATGAAGCCTTCCTCGGCGGTTCAATTAGCCACTGTCACTGGGGTCCCCCAACTAGTTACTGGTTCCGTGGGGGCTAGATAGGGGGTCCCAGCTCCGCGGCCCCATCCTCCAGGGGGGAAAGCCAGGGGTCCCAGCAAGTGACAGCAGGTGGAAAACCGGGGCTGTGACCAGGGCGGATAGCTGGTAGAGGAACCCACAAAAAAAAAGAAAAAAAAAATCACACTGAAATTTCACACTGTCTAGATGCAGGGTGACGAGGAATAAACTGAAAAAAGCTGTGACTTTATGACTTTTTGCACTGGCTGGATCTTAGAATTCACACATCAAACCAGAACGAAACGTGCCACGTCAAGAGAGCTACCCCATGGGACAGCACATACCATACTTTGAGCAAATCCATTGATCGGTTGCAAAGTTATTAAAGTGCAAAATTTGAGGTTTAACATTAAACATGCTACTGAACCTTAACTATAGGGGTGCTACCGTGCCCCTATAATACTTTTGAGATGCAGTGAATTAATTACATTTATCACAACTTTTAAGATATATGACTCATTAATCAAGAGTGGCAAACTCTCAAATTAGTCAAGAAAGCAACACCACTCGTGAGGGGATAAATACTCTTCATTGCAAAACTGTACTTTACACAGCTTACTGTAAATCAGTGTTCCCATTAAGGCTGCAGATCTGGGGGTGCACTGCACCCTCTCCAAAAAATTGCAGGGGTACAAAATAAATTATAAGGGTTAATTCTACCATTTGTACAATATTTTGTGGGGTACATATACTTCAAACAGAATTATGGGGGTACAGTGTACCCCCCTTCACACAAAAATGTACTTGAATTTCATAATTTGTACTTGAATCAAGTACAGATGGGGGTAAATGGGAACACTGCTGTAAATATCATCATCATCAGCTTATTTCAACATTTTGTACATCACTAGGAGACACTAGAAACAGTTTTGTTTCCATACAAAGAGATTAAAAGTACATGGAATCTTTTCAAATCTTGTGCTATAATTAGCATACATAATAAGCTGCAGTGAGTTAACCTTAGTTATGCAATGGCTTTCAATCACAGAACAAATTCTAGAAACTTCATTGGTTAAAAAGCATAATCTGACCATGCATTAAATCTCTAGATATGCACACGTTGTTATCAATCTAAAATAAGATACCTAGCAGCAGCCTAAAAGTACAGTTGCATAAGAACTTACCGTAACAATAGATCTGCGAGGTGATCTCTTGCAGCACGCCACACCTATGGAACTATCGCCACGCACTAGGACCACACGGAAACATTTCTAGCTAGCAGTCTACCAGGAGGCCGTCAACTCCGACATCGACCTATCCTATAAGAGTGGGCAGCCCCAACGCCCTCCTCTGTTCTCCTGCCAAAGACCATAAGCCACCTAGTCCAGGCAGAGGGAACTGAGGAGGAACCAAAGGGTCCTGCCAAAAAGATATAATGGAGAAACAGGAACAGACATCGGAAGATGGGGACAGCATGGCCTGCTGCAAGAGAACCCCTCACAGATCTACTGTTGTGGTAACTTCTTATGTAACTGTACTATCTGACTTCAGAGGTATCTCTTGCAGCAGGTTATACCTATGGAACAAGTCCCAAGCAGTTCACCAGTAGACAGCACATTCTGGGTGGAGAAAATGTTCAGCCTAAGAAAGCAGGCCATGGAGAACAGCTACACCAAAGTTGGCCCTATGCCTAGAGGCAATGTCCAGACTACAGTGCTTAGTAAAGGTGTGGACAGTTCTCCATGTAGCAGCAGCACAGATCTATGCAGCTGACACATTCCTGAAACAGGCAACAGAGGTGGCCATGCCTCTGGTGGAATGGTCACAAACAACGCGAGGAAGATTCTTACCATACTTCCCGTAGCAATAAGTAATACAGTTAGCCAACCATTTAGACATGCATTGTTTTGAAACAGTGACGCCCTCTTTCCCAGGGGCAAAAGAAACAAATAACTGAGGGGACTTCCTACAGTCCTTCATACAGTGTGTGTAGTAATGCAGAATTCTATGCACATCTGAAGTGTGGAGCAATGCTTCCCCTGGATTGGCATGCTCTGGATAACAGACAGGCAGGTGGATAGATTAATTTACGATAAACTCAGACACCACCTTGGGAAGAAACTTAGACTTAGGACACAAAGAGACTCTGTCTTTGTGGAGAGAACATGCCAGTGCTCAGAGGAATAGGTACTGAGGTTCCACTGTCAGCTGTTGTAGTAAGGGGAACCAGAACTGACGAGGCCAGAAGGGGCTATCAGGATCATCGTGGCCCTCCCTTCCATCTGGAGCTTGACCAGAACCCTCTGATGCACAGGAAAGGGAGAAAATGAATACAGAAACCTCCCTTTCCAAGAGATGAACAATACGTCATGCCAGAAAATTCCAAGCCTTGGATCAAGTGAGCAAAACTGCAGCAGTTCTGTGTTGAGTGGGGACACAAAAAGGTCCAACTCTGGATGACCCCACCTGTCGAACAAGTGTTCTACTGCACGCCGGTCCAAAGTAAGGCATGCCCCCTGGGTTACCCCCACCCTGCGCCAACTTCTTAAGCACAGGGACAATCTATGGCACATTGGCACGGAAACAGGCCGCCCAGCTGACAGGCTGGCCTATGCTGCTGCCCGGAACAAATGTACATGGGCCATCCGCAAAGCGAAGGCTGAGCACTATCAAGCCTCCCTCACTTCCTCATGGGGGAACGCTAGGACCTTCTGGGACAACATTAAGCAGCTGAATGGTGGCACGCGTCCCCCCCCCCCACCTTCGCTTATCAACATTAATGGTTCAGTCTCCTCAGACCCTGTCCTTATTGCCAACCACCTCAACAAATCATTCACAGACCTTAGCCCAGTGCTCCCAGATAATTTCTTTGCTCCCTCTCCTTCCAGGTCTGTCCCTATTCTCCCATGCCCCTTGTTCTACCTCCACCAAGTCACTGCCCAGGAAGTCAGACCGTACCTACTCAAGGCCTTAAAGAGTAACACAATTGGCAATGACTCCCTTGATCCCAGTCTTCTCCATCAGGTTCTGGATCTGGTTATCTCACCAATCACCAGCCTCTTTAACAAATCTCTCTGCCTAGGGCAATTCCCCTCTGCCTGGAAGATAGCTACTGTCACCCCAATACACAAGGGTGGTGATAGGACCCTCCTAGCAATTATCGACTATCTCAATCCTCTCCTCTCTCTAAGGCCTTAGAAAAAAATTGTGGCCACCCAGATCTCTGAATACCTCGATAAATATGCATCCTCTGCCCAGAACAACATGGTTTCAGAGCAGGCCACGGCACCAATACTGCCCTCCTGGAGTTCTCTAACTTTCTTCACACCTCACTGGACTCTGGCTCCCTAGCAGGTGCAGTGTTCATTGACTTATCAAAAGCCTTTGATACTGTCTCCACCCCTCCTGCTAGCTACCCTTAGTCACTTAGGCTTTGCCACTGGGCCTGTTTCCTGGTGCTCCAGCTACTTGTCGGCCCGCTCACAACGTGTGAAAATCAACGGGAAACTTTCCAGCACCTGCCCTATCCGCTCCGGAGTCCCTCAGGGCTCCATTCTTGGGCCCTTGCTCTTTTCCCTTTTTCCTCAACTCCCTGCTCAGTGTATGTACTGGTAAAATCCTTCTTTACGCAGATGATGCTATACTCTTTGCCTCCGACCGTAATCCCATCTCACTTCAGGATTCTCTGCAGGAATCCTACAATGACGCAGAAGCCTGGTTTACTGAGCACAGACTCGTAATTAATCTAAAGAAAACCAAAACCATGCTCTTTGCCCACCCCCAAAATAAATCCAGTAACTATCCTCTCGCAGTCCACTCCACCTCTAAACTCCCTATTGAGCTAGTTCACTCTTATAAATACCTAGGTATAACCTTTGACCCTGCCCTCTCTTTTCATGCCCACATCTCTGCCCTTGCCTCAGCCTCTAACATTCGACTGGTATCCTCTATCGTCATAAAAACTGCCTCCCCACAGATGCCCTCTGACTTGCAGTCACATCCTCTGTTCTATCTCTGGTAGACTATGGCCTACCTGTGTATGGTGCAGCAGACCAGACTGCCCTGCACAAGATCCGCCTCACCTTAAACAAGGCCTGCAGGCTCATAAATGGGGCTCCTAGTCTAACCCACACTTGCCTTCTTTACACCATGGCTAATCTACTCAACCTAGATGAGCGCCTCAATTACCAAACCTGCCTCCTAACAAAAAAATCACTCCTTGGGCTATCCCCACCGGGTCTGTCAACCACTATCCACCGAGCAAACCCTACAGTGCATACCCATATATCCCGCAAAACTGCACTGGTTATACCGAGGGCGAGAACCTCACACGGTCAAAGGGCTTACCCCTACAGAGCCCCCTGTTGGTATAACACCCTCCCCGCCGGAATCACTGATGCGGTCTCGTTATCTTATTTTAAAACCAGCCTTAGAAATCACCTGCTCTCAACACGCAGCTGTACCTGCCTCTAAGCCTCCTCCTATCCTTCCAGACAACGCTCTCTGAGCCGCTCTCTGACCTGCTGTCCAGCTCTACCTTTACTTGCTACTATCTTCCCCACACTCCTCTTCTGATGTCTTCCACCCAGCCTTACCTTTATCTGCCCACTGAATCAATCTCCATGTAACTACTGTATATTGTCTACTCTGTAAAGCGCACATGTAAGCCTGTTGTATACTGTGTTTGACATATGCCTGTATTTTTGGCTGATTTCTAAATGTACTCTGATTTTTTGTCTGCCTTGATGTTTGTTTCTTGCACTGTTTTGTCCTCACTGTGACGAGGTACCTTTGTAAATGAGCCTCTGGCTCAAAGGTTGTTAAACTGATGTTCTAATAAATAAATAAATAAATAAAACTAAATATGGCTGCTAGCATGAGTGCCTGTAGCTCTGAAATTTGTTAAGCAGAAATAATAGCAACTAAAAAATAATGCCTTCCACGACAGAAAGTACAGCTCACATGTCGCGGCTGGCTCAAAAGGAGCCAAAGTAAGTTTTTCCAACACAAAATTTGAGTCTGAAGGTGGGACTGGGTTGCGGATAGGAGGTTTCAGGTGAAGAATGCCTCTCAGAAAAGTACGTTGACACCTTCAGTTGTGCCACCGTACGGCCCTCAATGGGCACATGGAAAGCAGAGATGGCAGACATATGCACCTTAAGAGAGGAGTACTTCAGACCGCCATCTGAAAGGGACAGCAAGTACTCCAAAATCTGATTCACTGGACAAGTGAATGGATTCAGCTGATGTGAAGTAGCCCACAGCACAAAATGCTTCCACTTCATAGAATAAGTGGCCCTAGTGGAAGGCTTCCTAGCTGCCACAAGGACAACCACCACCTTGGGGGACACCCCAAACCAAGTCATGGCTATGTCCTCAGAAGCCAGGCATGAAGATACTGGGATTTGAGGTCCAGATGGACTAAGGTGCCTTTGTTCTGAGAGAACATGCCAGTGCTCAGACAAATAGGTACTGAGGTTCCACTGTCAGCTGTTGTAGTAAGGGGAACCAGAACTGATGAGGCCAGAAGGGGCTATCAGGATCATCGTGGCCCCCCCTTCCATCTGGAGCTTGACCAGAACCCTCTGACGCACAGGAAAGGGAGAAAATGAATACAGAAACCTCCCTTTCCAAGAGATGAACAATACATCACGCCAGAAAATTCCAAGCCTTGGATCAAGTGAGCAAAAATGCAGCAGTTCTGTGTTGAGTGGGGACACAAAAAGGTCCAACTCTGGATGACCCCAGCTGTCGAACAAGTGTTCTACTACTGAGGTCAGCAATTCACACTTGTGCGCCTTTGACTGTGACTGACATAGGATGTCTGCCAGGACATTTTGGACACCTTGAACATGGCTGGCCAACAGTTCTAGACCGTGATCCAGAGCTCAATACCAGACTCTCACTGCTTCCCAGCAAAGAGGGTATGAGTGAATGCCCCTGTTTGTTCATGTAGTGGACTACATTGATGTTGTCTGTCTGCACTAACAGAAGACCCGGGGATAGCTGAGTCTGGAAGGCCTGCTAGGCATAAAGTATGGCCTGCATCTCCAGAACACTGATGTGGAGAGAGGATTCCAGATGGGACCAGGTCCCTTGTGTTTGGTGGGGTCCTAGATGCGCTCCCCATCCAACACCAAAGCATCGGTTGTGAGAATTTGCTGAGGGGAAGGAATGAAGAAAGGAACCCCTCTTAACAGGTTGCTGGGTTCTGTCTGCCAAAGTAGAATTCTCTTCACTGTAGAGGACACCAGGACCAGCTGTTCCAGGCCATCATTACGCTGTTTCCACTGGACCCGCAGTGTCCACTGAGGAATCTTCATGTGTAATCTGGTTACAGCACTGTGACTATGGCTGCAGCTACCAGACCCAAAAGCCGAAGGAAGGTTCTGGTTAAGACATAGCAGCTGCTGTACAGCAGGCGGGCTTGAGCTACAAGGCAATTTGCCCTGCCCTGTCCTGGGGTAGGAAAGCCATGCCTTGAAAGGTATCCAGGACTGCTCCTATGTACTGAAGGCGCTGACAGGAGTCAGAATAGACCAGGGAAGGTTGACCGTGATGCCCAGATCCTGGAATAGGCAGGTGATAGGTTCCAGAGTCTATAACAGGTGCAGAGGACAAGCTAAAGGGTAAGGCCCAGAACTGGAAGTATGCCCCATAAAATGAAAAATAAAGTTATATAAGAACTTACTGTAACAGAAGATCTTTGAGAGGAGCTCTTGCAGCAGGCTACACCATAAGGACTGAAACAGCAGGTGCCAGGACCCCACAGAAAACTTCTAGCTTGCAGGCTATAGCGGGGGACCGCGCCCTGACGTCGGCCTGCCCCTGATGTTGGTCAATGGTATAAAAGGGGCAGTCCCCCAGCCCAACCTCAGTTTTCTCGCCGGAGACCCCGGCAAACTCAGAGATGGAGAAGTGAGGAGGTTGCTTTGAAATTAGGAAATGAAAATAGCTAATGATGGATAAACAGTCACCAGGGGGAAGGTGGGAGGGAAAGCAGCGCCTGCTGCAAGAGATCCTCTTGAGAATCTACTGTTATAGTAAGTTCTTACATAACTGTACTATCTCACTTTGAGGTGGAGTTCTTGCAGCAGGCTACACCATAAGGACCGAGTCCCAAGAAGTGGAAGGACTAACCCCCGTCAGCCAGGAGGAGGTAAAAGTCTGCTGAAAATGGTCATGAGAGCAAGCCTTGTAGGACAGTGAGGCCAAAGCCTGTTCTACAACGAGGGGCAACATCCAGACTGTACTGCCGAATGAAGGTGTGGACAGAACTCCAAGTGGCAGCTGCACAAATATCAAATACAGACACATTCTTAATGGATGCAAAGGAAGCAGCCATACCCCTGGTAGTATGGCCTTTGACCAGGCCTGGCTAAGGCTTATCATACTTGTGGTAGCAATAAACAATACAGTTGACTAACCATTTAAAACAAAGTTTGCTTAAAAACAGGAGCCCCTTCTGTCCTCAGGGTGAAAGAAACAAACAACTGGTCAGACCTTCTGATAGCGTGGGTGCAATCTAAATAGTAATGAAGTACCCAGTGTATGTGCAGAGTATGAAGTACAGCCTCCCATTCGGTTAGAATACTCTGGGTAGTAAACCACAAGGTGGATGTCCTGATTCACTGTAAACTCAGACACCACTTTAGGCACCAACTTAGGATTTGTCCGCAAGAACACCCCATCCTTGTGGAAAACTAAATAAGGCTCTTCACACATCAGAACCTGAAGCTCAGAAATCCTTCGAGCTGAAGTAATAGCAACTAAAAATAATGCTTTCCATGACAGAAAGTGTAGCTCACAACTTGTGGCTGGTTCAAATGGAGGCAACATATGTTTTTCCAAAATAAATAAAAGATCCCACGGGGGAAAACAGGGTCCCTGATGGAAGGCTTGAGGTGAAGAATACCCCACAAGAAAGTGCGGGAAAGATCCGGCTGGGCAAGGGTCTTGCCCTCTACAGGTGCATGATACGTAGGGATGGCTGATAAATGTACCTTAATGGAGGAGTAGCTCAGCCCTGAATCCAATAGAGAAAGGAGGTACTCCAAAACAGAATTCACTGGACAGGTGAAGGGATCAAGGTGGCAAGCGGAGGTCCAAATGCAGAACTGCTACCACATAATCGCATAAGTGATCCTGGTGGAAGGCTTCCTTGTGGCCACCAAGACATCTGCCACTCTGGGGGAAACTCCAAACCAAGCAACTTCTAGGTCTGCAGGAGCAGTGACTTGAGGTCCAGATGGAGAAGGGTGCCCTGCTCCTGGGACAGCAAGTCTGAACTCAGGAGCAGGGGGATCGGGGGTTCCACTGCCAGCTGCTGAAGTAGTGAGAACCAAATCTGACATGGCCATAGGGAGCAATTAGGATCGTTCCCGCTCCCTCCGACTGCAATTTGAAAAGGACTCTCTGCAGTAATGGAAAGGGATGGAAGGCATATAGAAACCTCCCCATCCAAGAGAGGGATGACCCATCTCACCAGAAAATATCAGGCCCTGGATCTGCCAAGCAAGAACTGGGCAGTTTTGATTGTTTGTTTTTTTTGCTGCCGCCTGTCCCATATTATCAGCCCTACCTCCTGGACCCCCCCCCCCCATAACCAATCCCTATTTGCCTAGCTTACCCCCAAGGCGGGGGCTATTGAGATGAACCCACCTCACAGAGACAGGTCCAGGTTACAGCCACATCACTGTGACCAGCAGGGCTCTAAACACCCCGGTGAAAGGTGGACCATCAGAAGAACACGGTCTCAGTCGGAGTCAGGTACTTTGGGGGCTGTGGTTTCATCCTGGGACAGGCAGCATTTTTGTGGATGCCAATTCCTCAGGAGGTGGGATGTGCAATTACATCAGTGGGACAAACCCATCTATCCCACTTCCTCACGTATCAGGCGCCGGTCACATCAGCCTCCGCCAGAAGGTCACACTTTTGCACGGACACTCCACTCACACCCCTCCCCCCCAGAGGAGGAGAGCAGTCCATGGAATACTTAGTCATCCCCCCCCCACCAGCTGGCCCTCCAATGATTTGAACCCAGGATGCCGGCGACGCAGGAACTGGGCAATTTTGCACTGAGTGGGGACGCGACAAGGTCCAACTTAGGCCAGACCCACCTGTTGAACAGCTCTTTGGCCACAGATTGAAGAAGTTCCCATTCGGGTGCCTTGAACCAAGACCAGCTTAAGCTGTTGGCGAGGGTGTTTTGAATGCCTGGGACATGCACAGCAGCGAGTTCCAGACGATGCTTAATGGACAATAATAGACTCTCATGGCCTCCTTGCAAAAGGGGTAAGAGTGAGTCCCCCCCTTGCTTGTTTATGTAGAAGGCCACTGACATGTTATCCATCTGAATTAGGAGAGGGCCCAGGAGCAGATTCATATGGAATGCCTGAAGGGCACTAAGAATCACCTGCATCTCCAATATGTTGATATGGAGATGTTGCTCTTGGGGGAGATCAAGTTCCCTGGGTCTGATGGTCTGCCAGATGGGCACCCCAGCCCTGGCCAGATGCGTCCATGATCAGAATCTGTTGAGGAGACTCTTGCCAAAAGTGGAGCACTGTGGAAAAGTTCGAGGGGTTCAACCACCATCATAGAGTTTGGCACACTGGCATGGAAACTGTCACAAGCTGCTCCAATTTGTTCATGCATTGGTCCCACTGGACTTGAAGGGTCCACTGGGGAACCCTCATGTGCACGCGTGCAAGAGGGACAGTCGCAGTGGCCACTGCCATGTGCCCTAGCAGCCTTAGGAATACGCTGGCTGGGATTTGCCACAATGGGGAAACCAGGCAAGCCTTGTTCTGAAGGCATTCCGCCCTGTCCAGAGGCAGGAAGGCTTTTCCTTTGGCAGTGTCCAGAACTGCCCCGATGTACTGCAAACTTTGACTGGGCCAGGGGAGGACTTTGGGAAATTGAGAGTGATCCCTAGGTCTCGAAACAAGGTAAAGGTGTCTTCCATGGTGCTGATCATCCGATCCCTGGAGGGAGCTGCCAAGAGCCAATTGTACAGATAGGGCAAGACATTTGACCTTTCTTCCATAGGGCCTCAGCCACTACTGCTAGGCACTTTATAAAGACTCGGGGAGCTGAGGGAAGGCCGAATGGCAGGGCGCGGAATTGGAAGTGGTTGCCTTGGAAATGAAAGCGAAGGAACCTCCTGTGGGGTTGAAAAAACAAAATGTGGAGGTAAACGTCCTGCATATCCAGGGAGAAGAGTCAATTTCTCTGCTGAAGGAGGAGGAGCAGTCCTGGAAGGGTGACCATCCTGCATCATTTGTATTCTATATACTTGTTCTGGTGGCTGAGGTTCAGGATAGGCCGCAGGTCCCATGTTTTCTTTGGAACCAGAAAAAAGTGGGGGGAAAAAGTCCTTCCCTCTTTGATCTGGCAGAACTGGCTCTATGGCCTGCTTCAGCAAGAGCACTTGGATCTCCTCCTGAATGAGGGAGAGGTGTGACTGAGGATGAGGGAGAGGTGTGACTAAGGATAATGGGCGGTTCAGGTGAGTTGTCCGGGGGTATCTCCAGGAACTCTAGAGAATGCCCTTTCTCTATCAGATGAAGAACCCATTGATCCGTGATTATTCTGTTCCATCCCTCTAGATATATAGAGAGAGAAATGACCCCCCACTACCTCCCCCAGAGATTCTGCCGGGGACAGAAGGTCGGGTAAGGAGTCACGCCAAAGAACCTGGGGCAGGTAAGGAGGCCTGGAAGGTTTTGGGGACTCTGGGGTATGAACTCCTGATGCCTGAGAAGTGGCCTTATGTTTAAAGGCACTTCTTGTCTGTTGGCCTCAGGGCTCTTGCCCAGAAGACCGATGAAATGGCTGGTGGCAGTTCTGTTTCTGGTTAGACCTGTACATGGTGTGGACAGATCTGACAGCCTTGCCAGATTCCTGAAGGCGAGTTACAACCTTTTCATTTTCCTCGCCAAGGAGGACTGAGCCCTTAAAAGGGGCATCCATAATGCTCGCCTGGAAGTCCAGGGTAAAACCTGAAATGCCGAGCCAGGAGTAACAGCGAAGGCAGACACCGGTGGCCGCTGCCCTAGATGCCGAATCTGCCGTATCATAGGGGGAACGTAAGACACGAGTACCTACGTCCGAACCAGATTTTAAAACGTGCAGTAGCGCAGCTTTTTGAGGGCTATCTTGCTGAGCCTGAACCAGCTCCATGGCCTTCTCCCACAGGGCGTTCAAATACTGGACCATGTGGGCTAAGAAATTCAGGGAGCAAATGGCACAGGTGGACGAAGCATAGGATCTCTCTCTCTCATATTCGGGCCGCATCTGCAGCAGGGGGTAATAGGTGGCCATAGCCGAAAGGATCTGAGAAGGCCGCACCTGCGGCAGGGAAGGGGTAGTCGACAGCTGTAGCTGTGGCAGTGAAGGTGGGCCACATCCACAGCTAAGGAGGAGCGCTCAGGGCAGAAAGCCAAGGAGCCCTTGGGGCAGTAGCCGTGGAGCCAATCGGAGGAGCACTCAGCAAAGAGTACCAACTCAGAATCTCGATGACTGGGCTATAAAAGGCTGAAGCCCTGCCATATTTCCTCTCTCTCTCTCTAGATCTCGTGTTCTGGCCGCATCTGCAGCAGGGGTTATCGGCGGCCGTAGCCGCAAGGATGTGGGAAGGCCACACCCGCAGCAGGGAAGGGGGTAGTTGATGACCATAGCCATGGCAGTGAAGGCAGGCTGCATCCACGGCTAAGGAGGAATGCTTGGGGCAGGAGCTGCAGAGCCAACTGGAGAAACGCTCGGCAAAGAGCGACAACTTTGAATCCAAACTTTTCTCCCACCCACCTGCCTCACACTGCCTCCAGATTAAATGGTCTCTGGAATCACGCCCAGCAGGGGGGTCTGACCAATGAACAGCGAGCAGAGGGCGGAGCATTAAAGAGTAGAACTGAAGTGAGCTTCAACGTCAGCCGGTGCAGAACTCATCAAAAATAAGGTACTGTGTCTGTGCTTTGAATATTGCATTTCTACTAGTAGAAAAGTTCATTTCTATTAGGTAGCCGTATGGCACAATTGTGGGTAGGCTTTGTTTTATTTTTGGGGGCAAACTAAGGTTGAACTTAGCTTATTTTAGTTTTTAACAAGCTCTAGTTGTGAAAAGGGGGATGTGAATGTGACTTTTAAAAGGAAGCTGCTCAGTAGGCTTTAACAACTCTCATGGGGATATGGAGGGTTAGGAGTTACAATATAATTGTGGTTTGGACAGATAGGACTGTTAAAAGGGGGCTGCTCTATAGGCTTCAAGAGCTCTAAGTGGAAAGCTGCTCAACCATCTTAAATTTAGTGCATGAGGGAAGGGAATTGGGAACTGGAAGGAACATGTTTAGGAATGGTAGAGGAGGGGAGGAGGAGGCTTGGGGGAGGGAGAGGGATCCTTCATTGGGTATGATGGGGGATCGCTGGTGGGCAAACAGAGAAATGGGAAGGGTGGTTGTCTGCAACAACTGTGAAGCACCAATCTTTCTTAAAGTTGCGTGGAGAGTAGGGGGATGCTTAGTGTGCAACCAAATTGTGAGGCTTAAAAAAGAGATAATTAGTCTGCAAGAGGAACTGAGACAGGCAAGAAGGGCTGTGGTGGGTTACAGTCCAACAGTGCGAGGTGATAGGAGGGGGAGCTGAGGAGGGAGTGCAACTTAAGCAGACAAGAGTATGAGAGGGAAATGGTTGCAGGAGGGGGTCCTGAGCCAGGGAGATCCAGTCCGAGGGTCAATGTGTCGGGGGAACCAAGGTAGTAGGGTAGATGAAAGTGGAAAGGAGGAGGAGAAACAAGTTGGGGGGAGGAGGGGAAGGGGCGACGAACAAGGAGTCGGAAGGGGGGATGGGCTAGCATGAGGGAGGTAGAAGTGGGCCTAGGAGAAGGGTCTTCAGAAATACAGTTCACAGTTCAAGAAGGAAAGGAAGAAGAGAAAGGGGATGAGCTTGGAAGTGTAACTGAGGGTAGCCAGGATGAAAGTGGTATGGGATTGGGGGGGGTACTGATGGGGGAATTATAATAGGGGCAGAAGGGGGAACTACTGTGCCGGAGGAAGAAGAGGTGTCGGGGGAGGGAGGGGAGGAAGGAGGAGCAAGCGGTTGGAAAACGGGGTGGAACCTTAGTACTGGAGGATGCAATACTAAGGGGAGTCAGGTCGGGTAGCAAGGGGGAGAGGCATAGTCATATATATGGGTGGAGGCCATACCAGGAATGACAGCAGAAAGAGTGGGGCAATCTGTTTTGAAGTATGCTAGAAGGGATAGGGAGAAACCTCATTTAATTCTGGAGACAAATGACCTGGCTGATAGGACAGCAGATGTAGTTCAGAGGAGGTCCGGGGAATTAGGACCCACATGTGAGGGGACAGGAAGATCAGTAACTTTCTCCAAGATACTTCCTGTTCCCAGGTCGAGCACTGCAAGAAAGCAGAGAACAGAGGAATTTAATAAATGGCTAGGAATTTAGCGTCGGGCCAAAGGGTATGGGCTGGTGGGGGGGGTTGGGGGACCTGGGAAGACAGTAGTGTTTACTCGAAGGATAGGCTGCACTTAAGCGAGGAGGGCACCAGAGTGTTGAAAAAGGGGATAAGTGAATACACAGATGAGGCTGGGTATTTAAACTAGGAGTGGGGGGGTGGCAAGTGGGCAGGTGGCAAGCAGAGGCCACAGGATGGGAAGACAGACGAGCTTAACCCCCATAACAGAGACAAGGTATTAAGGGCAACTACTAGGGAGGATGTTAGAAAGGAATGGAAGGAGGGGAGAGGAGAGGTAAGGGAGTGAAAGGTGGTCACTTTGAATGCTAGAAGCCTGGGGAATTAAACTGCAGAGCTTCAGAACCTCATGGCGGAGAAGGAGGAGGTGGAAATGGCGGCCGTTACCAAAACATGGGCCACCCAGTACCATGACTGGGACCTGGTGGTACCAGGGTACAGGATATTCCACAGAGATAGAGTAAAGGGGAAAGGGGGTGGGAGTGGTGCTATAAGTGAGGGAAGGACTGAAGTGTGTACGGGGGGAGGAGGGCAGGACAGAGTCACTATGGATGCAAATCCAGGACTCAAGGAATAGGACTCTCCAGATGGGAGTGATGTGCAGACCGCCCTCCCAAACAAAAGAATTGAACAGGGAACTAGCAGGACAGATCAGGAGAACCTGTGGAAAGGGGAGTGTGGTTATTGTGGTGGACTTCAACCTGCAGGGGGTGTACTGGAGTACCCCAGCCACAAACAATAAAAGTGAGCAGGTATTGCTGGACGCCTTCCAAGACAACTTCCTGATGTGGATGGTCAACGAACCAACCAGGTTAGGGAACACCCTCGCCCTTGTGCTGGCAAATTGGGAGTTTGTGAGGGAACCGAGGGTGGAAGAACCACTGTTGGGGAGCTACCACCAATTGGTATGGTTCACACTGAATATGGGTAAGGAAGGAATAGTATCCGACACAAGGGTGTTGGACTTCAGGAGGGCCAACTTAAAGAGGATGGGGGAAGTAGTAAAAGAGTACCTGGCCAAAATTCAATCTAGTATGGACACTAACCAGAGGTGGGAGCTCATAAAGCTGGGGGTAGTGGAGGCAACTAAAACCTGCGGCAAGGCCAAATGTAAGAAGGCTAGGGCAAACAAACCTAGCTGGGTTAGTAAAGAAGTCATGGAAAAGGTAAGGAAGAAAAGAGCTGCCTTCAGGAGGTACAAAAATATGGGGGGTGGGGTGGGAGGACGGGGAGGAGTACCTGAAGGAAGCGAAGGAGGTGACAAAGGCAGTAAGGGCAGCCAAGGTGTCCAAGGAGCTTAGGCTGGCACAGGGCATTAAGGAGGGGGAGAAGGAATTCTTCAGGTACATTAGGGAGAAAAGGAGCTGTATGGACAATATAGTAAGGATTAAGAAGGACGGAGGATGGGTAGAAGCAGGGGGGTGAAAACGCAGAAGCGTTACACGACTACTTCTGTTCGGTATTTACTAAAGAAAAGGGGGGGGAAGATACCCAAGGGGGTTTGAGGTCAGGAATGGAGGGAGAGGGGGAGACGGACAGGGAAATCATAGGGGACAGGGTGCTGGAGGGCCTGAGGGCACTGATGGTGTTCAAGGTGCCAGGGCCAGATCGCATTCATCCCAGGGTTCTTAAGGAACTGGCAAAGGTCTTAGCGAGGCCTTTGACAGACCTATTCAATGCCTCACTGGATTCAGGGTGTGTACCTCAGGATTGGAGGATGGCTCATGTGGTACCTCTCTATAACAGTGGCCCCAAGGATGAACTGGGGAATTATAGACCGGTGAGCCTCACATCCATCATGAGTAAGCTGATGGAGACAATCCTGAAGGAGAAGCTGGTGTCCCTTCTGATAGCCCATGGACTGCAGGACAGTAGACAGCATGGCTTTGTCACTGGCAGATCCTGCCAGACCAACCTGGTGGATTACTATGACTGGGTAACTAGACAACTGGACAAGGGCCATGTAGTGGATGCCCTGCACCTGGACATCAGTAAGGCATTTAACTCGGTGCCGCATGGGAGACTGGGAAGTAAGCTACAAGGTACAGGGGTAAGTGCGGAGATGGTGGGCTGGCTAGTGAACTGGCTACAAGGCAGGCAACAGAGAGTGGTGGTGGATGGGGAGCTATCATCCCCAAGGGCGGTGATGAGTGGAGTTCCGGAGGGCTTGGTGATGGGGCCAGTGTTGTTTGGGATGTTCACTGCAGACATTTCAATGGGCACCAAGAGCAAAATCAGTCTGTTTGCTGATGACACCAAGATGGGAGCGGCGGTGCATGACCTAGGGGGTTGGCAAGGGTTGCAGGAGGATCTGTCAAAACTGGAGATCTGGTCGAACACCTGGCAGCTGGGGTTCAATGCCAAAAAATTCAAGGTGCTGCATTTTGGGGCTAAAAACCCTAAGAGAAGCTACCAACTGGGGGGTGAGCAGTTGTTGTGACTGAGGAGAAGGATCTGGGAGTGCTCGTTATGGGAGCAAGGAACAACTCAGCACAATGTAGAAAGGCAGCTGCAAAGGCCAACAGGATGCTGGGCTGTACTGCTAGGGGTATATCCTCAAGGAAGAGGGAGGTGATTCTGCCATTGTATAGATTCTGGTTAAATCACACCTGGAGTACTGCATGTAGTACTGGTGCCCATACCTGAAGAAGGACATTAGGTTACTGGAGGGGGTGCAGCGCAGGGCAACAAAGATGATCAATGGTCTGGGGGACTTACCTTACGAGAGTAGGCTGAGGGAATTGAACATGTACTCACTAAAGGAGAGGAGGGACAGGGGGATATGATTGAAACCTTCAAGTACATGAAAGGAATAAACAAGTCTTGTATGGAGGGGCTTTTCAAATTAAGGGAGGGGAGGGGAGGGACACCCGAGGCCATGTCATGAGATTGGGGGGAGAAGGTTCAGGAGAGTGATGAGGAGACACTTTTTTTTACAGAGAGGGTGGTAGCTGGGTGGAACACATTACCGGCAAAGGTGGTATCCAGTAGAACAGTGGGCGGCTTCAAAAGGGGATGGGATAGGGCCAGAGTGAGAGTCGGGGGGGGGGCGAGGGAGGGAGAGACAGCTGCAGAATAAGGGCTGGTAGCTGCACCATCGAGCAGACTTGTTAGACCATAAAGGCCTTTTTCTGCTGGCAATTTACATATGTTCTTAGACTTTTCTGCCGAGCTGGTCCACCTGCTTAGAATCCATGTCTGGAGGCTGAGTACTGAGATGACAGGACCTCTTGGATCAATCATGGGCCACCATAATGACCATGGAGTCTGCAATGGATTGCTCTCCAAAGAAAGGCTCATCTCAGGGAGCATTATAAAGGCGATCAACCTTCTTGGAAACAGCAGGGGTAGTAGATGGGCATTTCCAAACTGATCTAGTCACATCCTTAATTGGATCCACCAGAGAAGAAACCACCACAAGTGTGGATCCTTTTGACAGAGGAAAATGGCCAAATTATTTATTATTTATTTATTAAATTTTGATAACCAGGTAAGCCCACTGGGCCCCGAAGGTCCCTTTTTCAGGGGAGACCCGGGGGCACCTCTCAGGGTCCAAGTCTTTGGTGTCCCAGCCCATGTTGGACTGAATGTGCTGCATAATCTCCATGAATGTTGGGTCATCAGGAGGAGATCTTGGGGTGTCCTTAGGGTCCGATAGAGAAGGGGACATCCCCACGTTAGATGACATTGAGGATGAAGAGGAAGAGGAATGCCGGTCTGATTCTCTGAAGAGGGAGATCAGGAGGTCTAACAACGGTGCTTGCGGCCATGTGACCGACATCGGTGCCTGTCTGAGGACCTGGAGGACGAGCGACGGTGCTTTCGACCGTGATGTTTAGAGCGGCCCCTGCCAGTGTCATCTGGTTGCAGGCTAGGTTCTTTGTGAGTTGGTGTAGGCTGCCAAGGAGGAACCCGAGGCTTAGCCCCCAAGGAAAGAGGTTCCTTAGGAGGGAAGCGTAAGAAGCCTCTTCAGAATCACCCTTGACCACATTCTACCAGGATGTGAAGAGAGCCGTGAGATCCAGCAGAGGGTTCTAGGGTGCAGAGGGACTAGTCAGTGTCAGTTGTGGGATGTCAGACAGCCCCGGCATCAGTTCCTTTGGTGGCAGCAACCCAGGCATCGGGTAGTGAGGGTTTAGGTTGACCGGTGGTGGCCCAGTGGGCATCTGGTAATCTGGCGTCTGTCTAGTAGGTGTCATGAGACCGGACGCTGGACCCCCCCGGGATCGGCAGTGAAGTAACATTAGGGTCAGTCGGTGACATTGGGTGTTCAGGCAATTACAGGAGGGTTGACGCCGGGGTAACCAGCGTCGACTGGTCAGGCGCAGACTGACACCGGTCTGGAGAAGCAACTGGCATTGTCTTAGGGAGAGCTTGCCGAGGGGAGCTAACTCCCTAATGGGGCAGAGGCATCACCCTCTTGGGGGAGGCGAGCGCATGACCCTGATGTCACTGGGTGGCATCGGCCACGGAGCCAGGAGCAGACTTAGCAGACGCCGAGGCCAGGCAGATGACAGGCAAGGACCCACTGCCCAAAGAAGACCTGGCCGAGCCATCTGGCTAAGAGCCCGTTGTCTGGTGGAAGGGCCTGAGCATCAGGGGCTGAGAGGCTGAGGACAAAGTCCCCAACCCCGAAGAATCACTGCCTGACATTTTGATGAGGGCAGGTGGTTTGACCAATGGGAGCCCGGAAGGAGTGAGGGCTACCGTGGATGCAGAGTCCAACCTCCCGAGGGATGAGGTCCTGGAGCCGGTCACCGTCTGGTGAGGGGACCAGTAATGAGAAGCAGACCAGGATATGTCCTTGTGTTTATCCCGGTGTTTGTGCTTTCCATTTGACTTCTTGTCCTTGTAAGAGGCCGAAGAAGCTGAGGAGGTACTTTTACCCTGGATCTTTTCTCCATCGCTGTTAATTTCTTATCGAGCAAGAAGCTTTTCAGGGCCTTCTGGCAGCAGAATCTGGTCCTCTGGTTAAATTTCAAGCAATGCTGGCAGACCTCTATATCATGATCTGGGCTTAGGCAGAAGAGGCAGTGTCCGTCCTTCGAAGGAATCTGCTTTCCACAAGCACACTTGCACCACCACAGTTCTACAGATGAGGTCAGAGAAGAACATATGCAGAGAAAATACTAGAGAAATTAGTATTTTTCTGAAAATAATAAAGCATGGGTAATCACAAAAAAATGGCAGTCGACTAAGGCAGAAGGTGTCTGTGGAGCTAATGTGCATGGGTCAACAGTGGGAAAAGAACAGAGATTGGGCTGGGGGACCGCCCCTTTTATACCAGTGGCCGACGTCGGGGGTAGGCTGCCATCAGAGAGCAGTCCCCCGCTGTAGACTGCTAGCTAGAAGTTTTCCATGGGGTCCTGGCACCTGCCGGCCTCAGTCCTCATGGTGTAGGCTGCTGCAAGTGCTCCCCCTCGAAGTGAGATCCTTAGGTACTGTCTGTGGGAGGTAAGCATCCTTCATGTCGAGGGAGCAAATCCAATCTCCCTGGTGCAGAAGGGGCAGCAGACCCTGGAGTGTCACCATCTGGAATTGTTTGTACTGGATGAATAGATTTAACTCCTGGAGGTGTAAAATGGGCCTAAGGTCTCCCATGCATCTGGGCACCAGGAAGAAGTGAGACTAGAACCTTCTGCCCTGCTGAGTTTCTGGGACAGGTTCTATGGCCCTTTTTTGCACAAGGAGCAAATTTCCTACAAGATCACTGGAATGTGGTGTGGAGGGCAAGGGAACAGAGCTGGGTCTTTCTGGAGGCCACTCCAGAAGTTCCAGAGTGTGATCACCATCTATGCTCTGCAGTACCCAAGCATCTCTGGTGATTTCCCTCCACTTGTCCAAGTGTAAGGAGAAGCGACCCCCTACCACCACCTAATGCCTTAAAGGGGAGGGTGAGCTCGGGCAACGAGCCAGGCTGAATCACCAGGTGTAGCCAGGGCCACACCTCCTCATCTGGGGGTTTATTCTGCGGTAGAGGAGGGGGTGGGCATGGTAGAAGCAGCCCAGCATTTACCCTGAGGTTTGCTAGAGGGCTTGGATCTATGAATAGACTGTCAAAAGGGCAGTCGCTGACCACTTTTAGGCTGGCTGGTGTGGTACACAGAGTGGACCAAACGGGTGCGGTCCGAGGCTTACAGCTGAGACATCTGTGCCAAACAACTTGTGGCCTCTAAAAGGGGCATTCAGGATGGACAATTGAACATCCTGAGCAAAGCCCGATACCCTCAACTAAGAGGGTCTATTAAGACCAAATGCCCTCTGTGGCAGCCCTCGCCCAGGCGTCAACGGCATCGTAGGCAGCCCTAAGGAGGTGAGTGCCAAAGCTGGACCCGACTTTCAAGGATTGCAGCAAACTGCTGTTTTAGGGGGTCCTCTGGGAGGGTCCAGACAGATTCAAGGGCTTGGTCCCAGAGTTGGTTTTGGTACTGGACCATACGGGTAATGTAATTTAACAGCCTGATGTCAGTGTGTTGAGTAAGGAACTGAGGTGTTTGTGCCTCATGGTGCAGTCGTGGGCAGCGTTGATGGCCACTGAATTCGCATGAGCCTGATCGGTAAAGAAAGGCCTTCCTGCTGAACCCTGATATAATCTGCCTGCCTTACTAGGCATGGCGGGCATCAAACTGGGTCCAATTGTTTAACCAGGAGTTGCACACTAAGCTGAAAACTTGTTTACAGGTGTGACCTGGGAGCACAGGGAAGTTAAGTGACTTGCTCAGGGTCACACAGTATGCAAGTGGGGGTTGTGGGATTCAAATCCAGGTCTCCAGATTTGCAGCTCAGAGCCTTAGACCACTGTGCTATACTGCCTCCCTAAATACCAGGCAGCCATGGTGTTATGTTCAAAAGGCTCAATTAAAGGCAGGATACCAGAGGAAGGGCATCTGGAAGCCTTAAATAAGTGGCCAGTCAACGTTGAGTGGGATCTTGGTCCTTGGTGTCGAAGCCCACTGCCAACTGTAACTGTCTCATAACCAAGACAAACGAAGGATCTTCCCAGGGTGGGGGGGGGGACCACAGGATATACCGTGGGGTCTTCCTGCCATCGGACGGGACCGTATAGGAGGAGTTGAAAGGAGTGTCTCCTCTGTTATAGCCCTCATCAGGAGGAATGAGGTCTGGACAGCACCCACCCTCATCCCCCAAGCCCTGAGGGAGGAGCGAGGGCCCAAAGTTCTGGGGCGTGGGCCTTGGCCCTGCTTGAGAAGCAGGGGGCACTTCGGGGACAGGCCTTAGGGATGAGCAAGCTTAGCCTGCATGAAATCCCATAAGGCAGTAATTACAGCATGAAAGTCCACCACTATTGGCATTGGACCCATCGGAGTCAGCTGAGGAAACACCAGGGTCAGCACCAATGAGGGCGGCAGCACAGACTGGGGCCTGTGGGAGAGCTCCTCAGCTTGGGTCAGTGTCAGGGATGGCAATGGTGACCGGAGCTTGAGCCAAGGTGACTCCGGAGAAGGTAGAGGCTATGGGGCCGAGACGACGACGGAAGAAATGGCCATGGTCAGCAGCGAGGGTACCCAACCGAGTGCCCGTGGAAAATAAGGGCCTGAATAATAGGGGCAATGAAGTCAGTGGGGTGCAACAGCCCCTAGAACCAACCCCTGCCACCGAAACATTGGTGAGGGGAGCTGCAAACAATAGCCCTGCAAGGGAAAGGGTGTGCGAGGCAGAGGGTATAATGAAGACGGCCCTGCCGCTGTCAGGAAATGAAGCAGAGACCAGGAATGAGGAGGACAGGTTCTGTCCTTGCCTCAATGCTTCCCTGAGGATCTGTCCCGGGCCTTAGAAGACTGCGATCCAATGGACATCGAGGGGCAAGCGGAGGAACTTTATGCCTGAAGCTCCCTCTCCATCTGGGCGACCTTCTGCTTCAACAGAAAAGTTTCGAGGGTCTGCTCTCAGCGCTTCCTGGTGGCCTGATTGAAGCTGCAGCAGATCATGTAAGCCTGGGTGTCATGTTCTGGGCCTAGGCAGCAGATGCAGGCCTCGTGATCATACTTCACTGGGATCTTCTGCATGCAGGCACTCTTGAGGTTTTCGGACATTTTTCGGCATAAATGGAGAGGGGAAATCACTTTTTCGCTAAAGTAATACATTACTAGGTTGAGAAAACAAAAAAGTAAAGATTCGATAAAGAAATTCTGCAAAATGGCTGTTGACTGAAGCTGGCGGATCTCCATGAAGTCCGACGTGCGATGGTCAACGGTGGGAAAAGAACTGAGGAAGGCGTGGGGGCCGCCTAGTCTTATAGGATAGGTCGACATCAGCGTATGACCTTGGGAGTGGGCAGCCCCTTGGTAGACTGCTAGCTAGAACAATTTTCATGTGGTCCTAGTGCCTGGCAGCTATAGCTCCATGGGTGTGGCCTGCTGCAAGAAATACCCCCAAAGTCAGATTTCAGAATTCTCCAAAATCCTAGCTAGCCTTGTGCCTTCCAATTCACTTGGGGCATGCATTAATTCTCTAGACATGCACACCCTGTCGTGGGCTATTGCTTACTTACCACACACCTGAGTGTGCAGTTGTACTTGTGACATATACAAAAAGCACAAATGTGTTTCAAAAAACTATTCCACTGCAGACCATAATTACATAAGTATAAATATGTTTAAAAATCTTAATAAACAGTTAATCAAAGAAAGCATTTTTACCTCCAGAAACAGCAACGTGGATAACAGTCCTTACACCAAATTATCTTGAACCTTTCTTAACTTGTACTCCCAAACAATAATGATTTAATAAAATGTGACAATTTCATGCAGTAGGTAAACAGGCAAAAAACAACTGTCACACATCTGTTATACATACCTGTCACATTGTTGCATTATGGAAATTTCCTTAATAATTTCCTGAAGATCTGATTCAACTGGAACTTGTTTAATTGCTACTACTTGGCCAGATTCTTTATGTATTGCTTTATACACGCTGCCATATGATCTAAAACATAATCAAAAGGAGGAAACAAAAGATTAGAATCATGTGTTTTACATTTCAATTACTCCCGGCACGAACACATACTTCTAGCACGCTCTAAATCCAACAGTCAGTTAGCATCTGCGTATTTTAAATATATTCACAAAGGCTAAAGGCAAGGTTCATATCCAGTATGATTTTTTTCAGCTGGGATATTTACCACCATAAAAAGTAGTACCACTGGCCTTCTGTGTCATCTTTTAGAAGAGTGGAAGTGGAGCAGCTACAAACAATTCTGATAAAATCCTACTCTATGGTTGTTCAAGTCTGTTCTTTCTCTGCTTATCAATATACTGGAAATGTGTGATATAGGGAATAATGGATGGCGTGTTGCACATCGTGAGATTTTTCCATTTTTTTTTTTAAACTGTATTTTTTGCTCCTCCTTGATCCCCACCGAACTCTTTCTGGCGTCCTCCCAGGTCCTCAGTCTCTACCTCCCTCCGTGACCCGACCTGCTCCGCTCCGCCCCAGTCCGGCACATCCCCCGGGTCTGATCCCTCCCAGGAAGGGCCGCCCCCACCCAGGATGCTCTTTCTATATAG
Source organism: Neoceratodus forsteri (assembly GCA_016271365.2). Lineage (NCBI taxonomy): Eukaryota > Metazoa > Chordata > Ceratodontiformes > Ceratodontidae > Neoceratodus > Neoceratodus forsteri. The sequence goes on from CM057455.1 coordinate 1,678,045,559, forward strand.
TACTGAGCTCCGGGCCGGGGAGGGGATAGCGAAGGGCCGAGCCCTACTATGGGAGTGTGGACCGTGGGTGGGAGGCGCCTTCGCCTATGGGTAGGAGATGGAGTATTTGTATTTTTGAAACCCTGTGGAGCCCGGCCGGCAAGGCAACGCACTGCTGTGGCTCCACCCCCAGGCATATGCCACATCGCTATGTTCGGCTACCTCCAGCCGCTGCCAGAGATGCATCCCACAGGCGAGCGTTCCCCAAGCCCTCCCGCAAGAGAGACAAGTCCCGGATGCTCAATCCTCTTCCCTCCTGTCGACCCTGACAACCCGGGCTCGCTTCCAGACACGGGTCGCTTGACATGTGGCAGATGTGGCGTCCAGCATTTCAACCCTCAGCGCCACCTGGCTGGCCAAAGTTTTTCTTTTTAACACCAAGGTATGTAATACCACACAAACAACAATTGCGGTTACCGGTGGTTTGTGATAGTATTACACCTTGGTGTGTAAATGAATAATGCAACACCCCATATTTTGTTTTATGTAACTGCTGGTTGGTTTAATGCTGAGTGGTTGAAAATAAAAAAAAAAGCCAGTGTCCTTTCAGTGGCATTTGGAATAATACAACACCACATACATTGTTTTATGTAACTGCTGGCTGGTTTAATGCTGTGGGGTAAAAAAAAAAAAAAAAGCCAGCATTTTGTGTCTAGGTTTCATTTTTTAATAACTGTCCAGTTATTACAGTGTTCAAATTGGCATTAGGCCAGTCAATAAATGGGCTCACCACTAATTATAATGCAGTAATCGCTGGCACCATGATAATGTTCCAAATTCAGGAACTGTTTGAACATCATGACAGCATGTGGTGCTCCAAAGAATGCATGGAAGTAAATTTTGGTAAATACGGATCTAACCAGTGACAACTGAACAGAAAACTAAATTCAGTAGTCTAGTATGTGATTCTTGGGCATAATCAAGCATACTGCTTTGCACCTACTCCACTGTGCAACCATTTAATACTGTGATCGCAAACCATCGAGGCAGAATCCCCATGCACATATGGTATGGCAAGTACCGAACCAGATGTTAATCACTATTGGACTAGCACCCAGTAAAATCCCTGTTGAACACTCACAAATGGAGCCCTATGTAGCACTGCAAAGTAGGTGGCACAGACCTCTCCCACGCCCATTCCATGCTCTCCCTGGTGTTTAGCAGCATCCCCAATCCTGGATCCAGGTACTGTGATCATCTGCTGGCACTCCCATGCACTGTTGCAGCCCCTTCAATTACCGATGCAAACAAACCACCAAGCTGCATCCTGTGTGTTCAAAGGTCACCACTCTTCTCATTTCCACTCAACTGCTGCCTAATCCAACAATACTTCAACCTCCGACCCTTGGGCTTCAACTCCCTGAGCTCCATGTCAAACCATGGGGATCTCAAGCACAAAGTCCTGGGTCATATACAGACTGGTGCAACTGCATCGAAGGCCGAGGCAATGGCCGTATTATAGGCCACCACTGCCTCCTCTGATCTAACTGCATAAGCAGCCATCACTCCCAAGAGACATCAACCATCTTCCAGTGACAATCCTTTCAACCCCTTCAAAGGACGGTTTTTGATCATCTCCTCAGGGAGTGGACCATGGGGGGGCCCAAATGACAACCTCACCATGCAATGATCTGAACAACTAACCTGATCAATCTTAAAGTTATCTATCTCGAGTCCCAAGTCCCAGAGTGAGAACTAAGTCCAAGGCGTTGCCATGTTGATGGGTCACAGACGTAACTACCTGTGCTAGGTCCAGTGATTCCATCAGCTGGAGGAAATGTTGACCAAACTGTGAGAGTACATCATCAACCTAGGCACTGAAGTCACCCAAAACCAACCATTTGGGTGACTCCAACACCTTCTCAGCAATTACGTTCACTATTTCCTGCAGGAACTCCCCCTCGCACCCTGGGGCATGGTACATGAAAAGGATCCTGTAACCTGCACCTGCATTCCTACACACAGCTATGCATTCAAATGACAAGGCTCACCAAACTGGGAGCACAGTGTAGCTCACAGGTAGGTATGTAGGAGTAAACCAACCGGACTGAGAAGTCAGAGAGCCCCGCTGCCTTAAGCTTGTCCAGAAGCAGGGTGAGCAACAGTGTCAAAAGCTCTGACCCAGTCAACAAAGATGGTGGAAGTGACCAGGCCAAGATCAATGCCAGACGGCATGGCGTCAGTAAGCCAAAGGAAGGAGGTGGAGTTATAGTGGGACTTCTGGAAGCCAGACTGGAAAGGAGTGAAGAAAGAGGATGCATCAAGGAAGGGGGAAAGCTGGGATAGCACAAGGTGTTCTTGGAGCTTAGCCAGAGTGGGGAGCAGGGAGACAGGATGGTAGCTGGCAGGAGAGTTGGAATCACCCCCCTTTGGAAAGTAGATGACTGTAGCCCCTTTGCAAACTGCCATTCAAAAACAGTAAATGCCAATATTTTGCAAACAATAAAAATTCTATGCTCCTGGCAGTCACCCAGCCTCAACACAGCCTTACCTCAGCTCTCACCTTTACAACAGGTGACTTGCTCCCTGTGACTGGGATGGTGGGTCAGTGTGCAAATTAGAGTATCAGGGTAGGGAGAGCCAGGGGACTTTACAAGGCCCAAGTGCGCCAAGCTTCATAGCCCAGAGAAAGGATTTTCTCCATGTTGCCTTCTGAACCATGGGACAATAATGGCATGGTGCCCAGCGCAGATGTAAAGGCAGCAACAGGAGCACCAGTAAATGTACCCACCACCCCCACTGTTAAGGCTTTTTGCACAACCATCTATGATCAACCATCAAGTCTTCCCTGTTGTTTCTGCCTTAAATTCCTCAATCTTTTTGGAGTTCCCAGAACCCATACCCTCTTTTCTGCTTTCAATTACCCCCTTATAAATATCATATTGGGTTTTAGACCCGAGATACAGTTGAGGCCAATGGCACATTGCTGTGGCCACCATGGTAGATCATGGCAATGTGTGGTGCATCATAGTTAAAAGAACAAAAGGACCTTTTTTGTCTTTTTTTTTATGCAGAGATTTGTATTTTCTGGTCACCCCTGGCATGCCCCCTCCTGCCCGGTCCCCCCAACCCCATCACCTGGCTTCCCCAGGACTTACCTTCTCATTGACATCCTGGTTGGTTGAACTGTGGCACGAGCCCAGTCACAGGTGTGGAGCCTGTGAGGGACCAGATGTCATCCTGCGACCAGAGTTGTTCTTCCTCCTTAGTTGAGTTTCCCCAGACCTAGTTTGTGCAATGGCACAGCGACAAGCTCCACCTCCGCAGAGACATCCTCAAACACCTGGGCCAGTCCATCTACACAATGTGCTCAAACCTGCACTGCCACCCGGATACCTCAAGGTGACAATCAACAGCGGGTCACATAAACCTCTACCCTCCCTTCAGTCCTGAGGAAGGAGAGCTGTCGTCCGGATGCTTGATCCTGCCTCCCCCACCAGCACCCAAGTGACCCGTGTCCAATCCCGAACCCAGGTTGCCAGCATGGCAGGAGATAAGAGGTTGAGCACCTCAGCCCTCCATGCCACTGGGCCGGTGTTTGTTGTCCTTTTAATTAATTGCTGCATCATCCGTGATGTGATTGGCCAAACAGCAAAAAGCAGCATGCCACTGGCCTTAAATACAGTTCTAGCATTAATCCCACTACTAGGTAGATTGATCCACCTATCCATGCCATCACCCTCTCCATCAAGAAGTATTCCATACTTCCTTCTTGAAGTTTCCGCTCACTAGTCTATAAAGTACTGAATTCTAATAAAGATGCTACAGTATTGAACATGGTGGGCAATTCCAATACAACAATAAACCTGGTTCACAGTATATAGGGGTCTTATGTCTTTTAGCTTAAGAGTGAGTGAGTGTTTTAGGAACACTTATTCATGTATATATATATATCACACACACACATACACACATCTGAATTCTGAACCTGTGTTTTTAAAGGGCTTTGTGATACTTGATCTGTTAGTCTTTCTTTAGATTTTTTAGATCTGGTTTCTCGAAGACTCGGTCCTTCCCCTCTGATAATCGGGTCAGTCTTTACATTCTTCTCCCTAAAGGCAACTGATTTTGCTGCCATTTTCAACTAGCCTGATTCTCCAATCAAGCAGAAATTTAACCGAGTCTGTATCAGTGAGCCTTTTGCTTTAAACTTATCTATCTTATCTTAAACTTTTTTTCAGGTTTGTCTTTCCTTCTAAGTTCCAAATTATGAACGTCCATTAAATCAGATCTTTTCTCTGAAGACCTCAATAGTTTATTCAGTCTTTTATTTGTTGTTTGGTGTCAGATTTAGTCCATTTTCCTTCTTGCCCCAACATTTTATTCAGGCTCTGGACTCTGCATTCAAGTATTACAGTGTCCTAATTAATAGGAGCTTAACCAAGAAAAATAGGTAAGGGATATTTATATATATTTCCAAAGTTGGTAGACCACTAAGAATTACAACTTCCTATGGTGCTTCCTTCCAAGCCATTCAGTGCATTTTCTTATAAACAGCTTGAAATGCCTGAATAAAATATCAAGCACTTACATGTAGTGCAATGGATGCAGTTGCTCCCCTTTTCTTCCCCTCTTTTCCTCTCTCTCTCTCTCTCTCTCTCTCTCTCTCTCTCTCTGTCTTCTTCCTCTCTCACCTCTTTAGTTTAACGGTCACTCTGGCTGAATATGGTGCCTGAATGTATCCAGAATCCTTGGGAAACCGCCAAACTCACTTTTGCCATCCTGTTGGCCCAGTCACAAAAAGTTTTACCTCATTATTGTATGAGGAACTTATTTCCAGCCAGGAACCTTTCTGTATGTGTGGATTAGCTTCAGATCTCTGTATTGGTGCCGGAAAGTGCAGCAGAATATAAAATCAAAAAGAGAGGGCTATCTTCCCTTGGTGAAAAAGGTCGATGTGAAGATGCTGTCAGCTGAGAGTTTACCAGAGACTGAAAACATCGTGCACCAAGCTCAACTCTCAGACCAAAAAAGCAAAAAAAAAAGAAAGAAATTGTGAGCTTAGAAACTACGGGAGACTAAACAAAAGCATACCACAATCAGTGAGTCTTTTCTTTTTTTGGTGTCACATCCTCCTCCTTTCAAATGCAATGCACAGCAGTGATCAAATGCTCTCTAGCACTCACGCATGCTTGGTGCCATCACTCCCCCCCTTTCCCGATTCTAAACTGAGGAGTTCTAAGTTGTGACAGAGAGGGGTGGGTCGTCTGCCCTTTTGTAAGGAGCACTGTACTGTGTGGACAGTGGCTCTGGTGGGATTCAGATCTAGATATTCCCCAAGAGAGTGTGTGTGCTGAGTGGTAACAGCCACTGAAGTACCCCTGCAAGTGTCTGAAGGGTTTGAGAAAGCTGGTAACAGTGTACAGGCTGAGTCTCAGAGAGACCAGTCTGTGTCAGCTTCCATAAGGGAAGCTCGTAAAATTGCTAAGTTTAAAAATGTTTCAAAGCTCAACTTGATTTAATCTATGTTATACCTAAATGTATGTATTGTTATTTGTATTTATTGAGAATAAGGGTTGAAAACTTTTTCGGGGATGCATAAGTCCAGGACTTATGTTACATTTTTAGGATGAGTCCGTATCAGGAGTCAGTAAGTCACACCTTTTTTCTGCGGAGTACAATATTATTACCAAAACAAATAATTATTTTTTTTGTTCCCTTAGGATGCCCCATGTCAGTCAGAGAGAGGTAGAGGCAGAGAAAAATTACAACAGAGTAATACTGCAGCTTGCTTCGTGCTCAACTTCTTCTTCAGTTTGTTTTGAGGGACATATGTGACCAGAGGAATGGATCGTACCAAGACTATTGTCAAGCCAGCACTTGACTGATGGTACCGGATCATACTCAGAGATGAGTGGTCCTGCACTGATGATCAGCAGCTGATTCTCAATAGACAGTTGTGTCAGGGTTGTTCTTAGTTTATTTTTAATGAAATTTGCTCTGGAGAATCCTCTTTCACATTCACTTGTGGAAGGGGAAATGGTGAGCAGAATCTCAATAAGCTTCTGCATAGGACCCTTCGTGGAGTTCTCTGGTTCACGTTCAGCTATTTTCATTTGCAAAACCAATTGGCACATTGATACGAGAGGTTTGGTTCTGAATCGAGACAGGTATAATTTCAGCTGCACCCACTCATCTGTGGCACAATTTTTATCCACTTCAGAGAAGTGATAAGAAAATGGGCTGTCTGTGATGAGTTCAGTTAGCTCAGCATAGTCAAATGTTGCTAGATTTTTTTTCCCCCACAGGCCAGTTGTGAAAATTCTAAATCTGAAGCAAAGACAATGATTTCTCTGAGAACATATCAAATTTATTGTGTGGATGTAGGTGACAATATCATTAACAAATGCATGAAGTTCAGCTTCACTGCCAAGTGTTCCATGTACTTTTGTTTTACCAAACATACATACAGCTGCACTGTAGTGTTCTGGAATTCTGTGAGATATTTACCAGGAGTAGTTTTAAGTGCTTTTGATTGCAGAACTGCTTTTTCAATGTGTTCTGGTATCTCAATAATGAAATAGCCTGCTAACTGGAAGGTTTTTGATAATCTAGCAACAGCTGGCAAAAAATCTAATGAAGAACTTTAATGAAATGCACAGAAGTCAGTTCCTTGAGGTCGCCCTTAGCTCTATTAACATCGTCTGCCCTTTTCCCATCCACAAATCTGTGCTCAAGATAGGTTCATAGGTGAAAATACAAGTCTTAGCTTAGAAAGACATTTTAGACTTGCCACGTATCTATCAGTGAATAAACTTAGTTGATTTTCCTCCCATATACTCGTCCAAAAGTTGTTTAAAGGATGTTATATTGGCAGCACAAACTACTTTCTCCAGTAGTGCATTCCACATTGCTACAACCCTTTGGTTGAACCAATTTCCTCTTTTGGTGGTTCTGTACATTTCTCCCTTTAGTTGAAAAGGATGTGACCTTGATGCCCTGTTTGTATCCATTTTCTTTGATGAGCCCGCTGATTCCCACATTAATTCATTTTGAAGGGCCTTAAAGACATAACACAGGTCCCCTTTAAGTCTCCTATAAAATAAGGAATATAGTCCCAGATCTTCTAACCTAGTTCCATAGTTCTTCCCTTCTAATGTATGTACTTTTTTGTAATTCTTCTTCGGCTCCTTTCCATCAGACTTGAGCTTCCTATACTTGGTGGGGAACAGAACTCTAGAATTGGTCTGACCAAAGACTTTGTACAGTGGCATCACAACATTCTGATTTCTACTTCTGATGTTTCTCAATATATTTCCTATTCTTTTATTTCCTCTCTTAACAACCTCTCTAGTGTGAGTAACAACGTTTAAAGTATTAGTTATTATTACTCCCAAATCCTTCTCTTTATCAGTGGTAGACATAATCTTATTATTTATGGTATATTCTGCTCTAATATTATTACTTCCAAGATGCACGACCCTGCATTTTGCTTCATTAAAACTTAACTTGTGCGTATTTGCCCAATCTTCGAGATGTTGCAATTGTTTTTGTAATTTTTTTGCAGCATCTATATTATTCACTATTGCGCCAAGCTTAGTGTCATCTGCATACTTGCAGAGCCATGTATTGCTGGACATCTGCATAGATGAAACAAATATACTAAATAATACGGGGCCCAAAACAGACCCCTGACGGACACCACTAGTCACTCTGCCCCAGTCTGACAGAAAACTTCTTATATTCACCCTTTACATCCTGTTACTCAACCATGATTTTATAGAAACATAAAATTTGATGGCAGATAAGGACCGCTTGGCCCATCTAGTCTGCCCATTTCCCTACCTAACGGATAAGCTGCAGATCCTAGTTAACCAACAGCCTACTTCCTTCTACCCCCCACTAGAATTGCCTTATGTCTGTCCCATACATTCTTGAATTCCCCCAATGTTTTTGACTCTATGACCTCCTCAGGAAGGCTGTCCCATGCATCTACAACCCTCTCTGTGAAGAAATACTTCCTCACATTACCTCTGAGCCATTCCCCCTCTGTCTTTAAATTGTGCCCTCTTGTTCTTGCACATCTCTTTTTCTGAAAGATGCTACCCTCTTGGACTTTGTTGATTCCTTGAGGTATCTGAAAGTTTCTATCATGTCCCCCCTCTCCCTCCTTTCCTCGAGGCTATACATCTTAAGCTCCTTTAGTCTTTCTTCATATGTCTTCTGGTGCAGACCCTGCACCATTTGGATTACCCTCCTCTGGACAACCTCCACCCTGTCTATGTCTTTCGGAGATGGGGTCTCCAAAACTGTACATGTACTCCAGATGTGGTCTTTACCAACTGTCTGTACAGAGGCCAACAACTTCCTGTTTTCTACTGTTGATGCCTCTCCCTATGCATCCCAGTATCCCCCAGCCCTCATTGCTGCCTTCTCACATTGCTGGCCCACCTTTAGGTCATCTGATATGACTACCCCCAGGTCCCTTTCCATTTTTGTTGTTGTCAGTATCTCACCCCCCATTGTGTACTCTTGCCCTACGTTTTTGTTTCCCAGGTTCATTACTTTGCACTTCTTTGAGTTGAATCTAAGCTGCCATACATTTGACCATTCCTCCAACCTTGCCAAGACCCTTTTCATCCTTTCCACCCCACCTTGCGTATCAACCCTGTTGCAGATTTTGTGTCATCTGCAAAGAGACATACCCTTTCCCTCAGTCCCTCATAATGTCACTTACAAAAGACATTAAAAGGACCGGCCCCAGTACTGAACCCTGTGGTACCCCACTAGTAACCCTCCTTTCTTCACTGTAGACTCCATTTACCATTACCTGCTGTGTCCTGTTGTCCAGCCATTGTTTTACCCAGGCTACCACCCTGGGACCCACTCCCAGGCTGGCTAATTTGTTTATTAATCTTTTGTGCGGGACTGTGTCAAATGCCTTGCTAAAGTCTAGGTAGGCCATGTTCACAGCCCCTCCCTGGTCTACTACTTTGGTCACCCAGTCAAAGAAATCAATTAGATTTGTTTGACATGACCTTCCTACTGTGAATTCCATGCTGCCTTGGGTCCTGTGCCCCACTGGCCTCTAGGTACTCAACAATTCTTTCCTTCAGAAATGATTCCATCATTTTCCCTACCACTGAGGTCAAACTGACAGGTCTGTAGTTTCCTGCCTCTGTCTTGCTCCCACTTTTGTGAAGGGGAATCACATCCGCCCTTCTCCAGTCCTCGAGTACCACACCATCCTCCCATGATTTATTAAAAAGGGTTGTCAGTGGTGTTACTAGTTCTTCCCTTAGTTCTTTTAGAATTCTGGGGTGAATCCCATCAGGCCCCATTGCTTTATCCACCTTCAGTTTTAAGAGTTCTTTCAGGACCCTTTCTTCTGTGAAAGGACTAATATCAACCCCCCCATCCAGAGTGCTTCTATTGACTGGATTAGGTCTCTCACCCTGCTTTTCCATTGTGAATACTGAGCAGAAATATTCATTCAGTATCCCTGCTTTTTCACTGTCGCTCTCTGCCCAAACACCTTCCTCTTTATTCAGCCTCAGTATCCCCGCCTTCGTCTTTCTTTGCTCCCTAATGTACCTATAAAAGGTTTTATCCCCCTTCTTAACCGAGTTGGCTATCTTTTCCTCGGTTTGGGCCTTTGCTATTCTGACTGCCTTCCCTGCTTCCTTCTACTTTAACTGGTACAGTTCTCTGTCCTGCTCCTTCTGTGTTTCCTTATACTTTCTGAATGCCATCTTTTTCTCCCTTACCTTCCCCGCCACTTCTTTTGAGAACCACAGTGTTTTTTTCTTTTGTTCTGATTTGTTTATTTGCGTCACACAAAGGCTTGTTGCCTCTGTGATGGCAGTTTTGATGTTTCCCCATGGTTGCTCCACTCCACCTTCTTGACTGTTTGCTAGTGTTTTTCTGAGGCACTCTCCCATTTTGACAAAATCAGCCCTCCTGAAGTCCAGTACCTTCACTTTTGGTCGCTTGTTTCCAGATGGCTACCCACTTCAAGATCAGAGATCCTCTCTCCGTCCCCATTTGAGAGTACCAGGTCTAAGATTGCTCCCTCCCGAGTGGGTTCCAAAACTAGCTGTCTGAGACATACCCCTGTAGGGAACTGAGAATGGCCCTGCTCTTGGATGTGGCTGCAGGCTAACAAGCCTGTGTCTAAACCCATATTCTGTATTGTAGTCAGCAGAACCTCGTGTGACACCGAGTCAAAGGCCTCTGCATAGTCCAGGTAGATCATGTTCCCGGTCCATCGCTCTACTGACTGGTTCAAAGAAATTCGACAAGTGACTTGTACATGATCTACCATGTGCAAAACCATGCAGGGCAATATCTGGGAAACCCTGTTCTTTAACATACTCCTCTATCCATTCTGTAAAAAATCCTTCCATCATTTTCCCTATGATAGATGTTATACTGATGGGTCGGTAATTTGCAGCTTTCTTTTTATCTCGTGATTTTAATATTGGGGTAATGTATGCTATTTTCCATTCATTCAAAACTTTCCCTCCCTCCCTTCCTTGATGCATTAGATAGTAGTGTTAAGAAGCCAGTGAGTTCGTCTGCAAGTGATTTCAGAAATCTGGAGTGTAGTTCATCTGGGCCACATGATTTATAAATATCTACTGTAGTTGTTTTAATTTAATGCACACTTCCTCCTCTTTGATACATCTGTCAGTGTATTCTATTCCTGTGCATATATTTTCTAGAATATCTGCCGAAATGTCCTGGTAAACACTTAAAAAGTATTTACTGAAACTGTTTGCCATATCTATTTCACCTGTGAGTATCTGGTTTCCTTCCTTTAATGGTCCGATTTGCTTCTGTCCATTTTTTAAACTACCAACATAACTGCAGAACTGTTTCTTATTATCTTTTTTATATGTTGCCAATTTTATTTCAGCATTGCCACAATGTCTTTTTTTTAATTTTGTTTCTTTATTTTAGTCAGCCTTACCTCCTTGGCTGGGGGTGTTCCTATGGTTACCCTTATCAGTCCATCAGCAGCTCCCGCACCGGGCGCCATACCCGAGCTGCTACCTCCTTCCTTGTCCCTCTCTCAGGACACATCATGGACCCCCTTCATGGAAGGCCAAGGGTCAGGGCCAGAGGGATCTCCTGGAACATCCAGTGCAGCGCCGGAGTCGGATCCTCATTCGCACTGGAGGATTCAGCCATTTTCTGTGCCCTGAGTTCCACCCATGGTACAGGCATGCAACGATGCCAAGGTTGCTGTGGCACATGCTCCCACATGCTGCACATCGGACATCTGCCCATACTGCCCCCATCAGTACACCGCAAGTTGCGTTACCCCCTAGCCACCTCCAGGAGCCAGCACCTTCACAGGAGTCCCTCCCCATCCAACCCGGAGGAAGACAGCAGTCACAGGGATGCTCAATCCTCCCCCCACCTTGGCTGATCCCCGACGACCCGAGTCTGCTCCCGAACCCGGATCGCCGGTGTAGCATGAGGTGTGGCATACAGCATCACATGGCCAAAGCATTGTCACAATGTCAATGTTTTTTCTAAGGCCACAACTGCTCTCTCTTTGCTTGCTAACCATCTGACTTGCTTTACAGCCATAAAATGTGCAAGATGCTCAACAAGAACTTCTATGATTTCTTTAAGTTCTCTCCTGCGTTTTGGAGACCAAAACTAAAAACTGAAAATGCCTTTCAAACAGTCTTCAAATGTTGTCATGTATTCGAAATGTTTATTTGCATCCAAAATGGTAAGCTCAAGTTTGTGGGCAACACAGTGAATATCAATAACATCTAGCAAAAGTGATTTCAGTCTGGTAATGACTCCTGTCCGTTCACCAAGATTAACTGATGCACCATCAAAATCAGCACAGACAAGTGCTGGATTTCCACTGCCTGTCTTAAGATCTGGCAATGGCAAATTCACTGATTGCAAAGTTTTCACTACAGCATGAAATACACCGTCAGCACTTGCAGTTTCAAGTGGTACCACAGATATTAGGTGTGTGACTGGCAAACAGCACCTACATATCTCAGATAGACTATTTCTTGCTTGACAATAGGGTGGTCTGTGCTTCCATCAGCAAGAATGCTCAAAAAGGATGCATTTTTGACCTCTTCAACTATTGCTGAACGTATTGTCTTTGCTATGTTGTCCACAAGCAAACAGCACACTGCTGTGTTCATGTAGTTGCCAACATTTAATCTATTTTTACGCTGGATCTCACAAATCATTTCAAAATCTGAAAAAGGTTTCCTATTCTTTGCTACAGAGTATACTGTGTTAAATAAAATTCTGTATTTCTCAAGTTCTCTTGGTGTCATGTGTCTTTTTTGGAAGGACTGACCCAGAGCAGTTTCTGACAGGCGAATGGGTGCTACTTGTTTTGGAGCTGTATCTTTTAAGTAATGCTTTGTGCAAATGACATGTTCTCTTTTCACATCATGCCTCTTTATGTGGTCTAGTTTAAGATCACCTAACCCTTTAACCATGGCAGACTTAGGATCACAGATTTAGGCCTTACAATACACACAGAACATCAGTGATTTTTCTTCATTGATATCCAGCCAAGGATATTCTTTTTCCCATTCAGGATGGAAATTCCTAATCCATTTTTCTCCGTCATACCTCTGACCCTTTCTAAGGCCATCATCTGAATTTTTACATTTTGAAGAACTGGGTGTTGTAGTACTTTTAGTACTAGCTCCTCCAGATTTTGAGAAACCAGACTTTAACAAACTCATTTTGCCATTAGAAACTGCTCTGATCTGCTGATGTAGGTCGTAAAGTAGTTTGTTCATAATTATGTTAAGTTGAAAAATTCTGGAAGGAAAAGACGTGACGTGAAAGGAGTCGCAGTCTACAGTGGCCCAGATTTAATTTGTTTTTGTTAACAGTATAGGGTAGTGCAGGTCAGACGACACAACAGACTAATACTGACAATTACTGACCCTGATGACTGCGACACAAAGTAAGTGCGGCTGAGAAATTTTATTTAAATTGTATTTTATACACGTCACACAACTTGAGAGTAGTGCTTGTGCGAAAAGGTGAATGGGGAGAGCGGGTAAATGTCCCCATAAGGTTTAGGGTAGGATTCAGGGGCTGCCTTGGGTCAGGGAGTATCAGGCTTGCTAATTATCGGGGCTGCATATAAGGCTTGATTACAGCCCCTCAAGTGAACTTCTGACTTTCTGTCTCAAACAAATAAAATATATCAGCCGTCAATGGACAGTGTCAGTGGCACTCGGTCTTGCTTTCAACCCATAAAAGTGCACTTCTGTCTAGTAGTGCCTCAAACAAATAAATGTGACTGATATTTTAATAGACTGTCACACTGTCTGACTCGATTTCAGCCCAGAAATAGCAGTTACGTAAGAACTTACCATAACAGTAGATCTTCAAGAGAGGTTCCTGCAGTAGGTCTTCACATATAGGACTGCGCCCCCTGGCATCAGGTTCCAACGGCAAACTTATAGCTAGCAATCATCAGTGAGGATTATCCCCCGGTGTCAGGTGACGCGACGTCAGCCCAACCATAAAAGGGGGCGGTCCCGCACCAGCCCTCCAGTTCTTTTCCACTGAAGACCTAGAGAGAGGACAGTAGGAAGAAAGAAGTAACAACTCCTGAGACCCTGTGCCCTGGTAAGACCCAAAGGCTAGGTATAATAAAAAAAAAAGAATATTTCCAGGGGCTGGGGGAAGGTGGGTGGGAAACTAGACCTACTGCAGGAACCTCTCTTGAAGATCTACTGTTACAGTAAGTTCTTATGTAACTGCTAGATCGTACTTCGAGAGGGTTCCTGCAGTAGGTCTTCACATATAGGACTGAATTCCAAGCAGTCTAAGAAAGGAGAAGGAATCAGAGACGAGGTTCTGGGAGGAGGAACAATGTCTGCCAATTAAGGGTCTGCCTTAAGACAGAAGACCTTGCAAGACTGCAAGGTTGAAACCAGCTCTACACCTAGAGACAATGTCCAGACTGTAATGCTTAGTGAAGGTGTGGACAGAAGACCAAGTGGCCGCTGCACAGATCTCCACAGTGGACACATTCTCGAAAAAAGCAGCAGAAGTGGCCACACTTCTAGTGGAGTGGCCCTTAACCGCCCCCGGAAGGATTTTCCTGTACTTCTGGTAAGAGTAATGAATACAGTTAGCCAGCCACCTAGAAATGGTCCGTTTAGAGATGGCCTTGCCCTGGCACTGGGAGGCAAAGGCCACAAAGAGTTGGTTCGACTTTCGAACCTCCATAGTCCGGGAGGTATAGTACCTCAAAATCCGATGCACATCCAAGGTGTGCAAAAGATATTCCCCCCTGCTGGAATGCTGAGGATAACAGACCGGTAGTTCAACGCTCTGGTTAACAGTCGTCTCTGAAACCACTTTCAGAAGAAAGGACGGATTAGTCCTTAGGACCACCCAGTCCTTGTGGAAAATCAAATAAGACTCTCTGCAAACAAAGGCCTGAAGCTCCGAAACCCTTCGAGCTGAAGTAACTGTAACCAAAAACAGAGTCTTTCAAGACAGGAAGCGCATATCACAACTTGCTGCCGGTTCAAAAGGGGGCAAACTAAGTTCCTCCAACATAAAATTAAGATCCAGGGAGGACAGGGGTTCCGGACTGGAGGTCTGATGTGAAGGATACCCTTCAAGAAAGTTCTAGAAACCTCTAGCTGTGCTATGGTTTTGCCCTCCACCAGAAGGTGGTAGGCTGACACCTCAGAAAGATGGACTTTAATGGAAGAGTAACTAAGGCCCAACTCAGAAAGACGTACAAGGTACTCTAACACCTGGAAAGCCGAGCAAGAAAAAGGGTCCAAGCGTCTGGCTGTGGCCCAGATAAAAAATCTCTTCCACTTCATGGTGTAGGTGGATCTGGTGGAAGGTTTTCTGGCTTCCACCAGGACCTTAGCGACCTGAGAGGAGACTCCACTGCGAGCAACCTCTATGTCCACAGATGCCACTCATGAAGATGGAGAGACTGAAGGCTCTGATGTACCAGGGTGCCCTGCTCCTGAGACAGAAGGTTGTGAGACAGTGGCAGAAGGACTGGCGGTTCTAGCACTAGTTGTTGTAACAGTGGGAACCAAATCTGCCGGGGCCACAGAGGGGCAATCAAAATCAAGTGGGCACCCTCTGCCTGGAGTTTCAACAGAACCTTCTGTATGAGAGGAAAGCGAGGAAACACGTATAGAAACCTCCCTGTCCAAGAGAGAGAGAGACAGTGCATCTCACCAAAAAGCACCATACCCGGGAACGAGCGAGCAAAAGCTGGGTAGTTTTGCGTTGAATGAGGAGGCGAACAGATCTAAGTCTGGCCAACCTCACCAAAGAAACAGGTCTTCGACTATCTCCTGCTTTAGTTCCCACTCGTGAGCCATGGCCATTGATCGTCTGAGACTGTCCGCCAGGGTGTTGTGTATGCCTGGAACATGGACTGCTGTCAAACAGGCCGTGCTAAAGAGCCCAATACCATACCCTCATTGCTTCCCTGCAAAGAGGGTACGACCAGGTACCTCCCTATTTGTTGCGGTACCAGACAGTCGCCATATTGTCTGTCTGGACCAAAAGTGTTCCCGGGAGGAGTAACTACTGGAAGGCCTGGAGAGCACAGAGGACTGCTCTGGCCTCTAGGATGTTGATGTGAAGGTGTTGCTCCTGACGAGACCACGAAACTTGAATTCTGTGATCCCCAAATAGGCTCCCCAACCCATATCAGAGGCATCCAATGTGAGGGTCTGGGAGGGAGCCCGAGAGTGGAAAGGGGCTCCCACCAACAAGTTGGTGAGGTCCTGCCACCAGAGGAGGTCTTTCTGAAGGCTGTTGGAGATCATGACCAGTTGGTTCATGTTGTCCACTCGTTGATCCCATTGGACTGGAAAAGACCACTGGATAACCCTCATGTGCAGTCTGGCCAGGGGGACGGTAGGAATGGCCGCTGCCATAAGACCCAAAAGACGGAGCACCGAGTACATTGGGGTCCATTGAGCTTTGGCCACCAAAGTGGCCTGAGCAGCCAAGGTCTCGGCTTGATCCAGTGGCAAGAAGGCCTTGCTCTGGACTGTATCCAGTACCGCTCCAATAAATTGGAGACACTGAGAGGGTACTAGCTGGAACTTGGGGAGACTGACCGAGCTGCCCAGCTGGGTAAAACAGATCCAGAGTGAAGGAGAGGGACTCCTTCAGGCTGACTGAAGAAGGGGCTGAAAAGAGCCAGTCGTCCAGGTATGGGAACACATATATGCCCCTGTGGCAAAAAAGTGCTGCTACCACCGCAAGGCACTTGGTGAAAACCCAGGGCACTGGAGACAGGCCAAAGAAAGTGCCTTGAATTGAAAATGGTTTTCCCGGAAGGAGAACCAAAGGACTCAGCGGTGGGCCGGAAGGATGGGGATAGGAAGATAAGCATCTTGCAATTACAGGAAGCACAGCCATGTGTTTGACTGGGGCAGGGGAAGGAGTCCCTGAAGAGTCATCATGCGGAACGTCTTGTACTCCACATAGAGGCTGAGCGTGCTGAGATCCAGGATAGGTCGCAGATCCCCTATCTTTTTTGGAACTAGGGAAAAATGAGAGTAGAATCCCCTTTCTAGTTGATCTTGAGGGACGGGTTCTATGGCCGCTTTTCATAGCAGGGTCTGAATCTCCTGGTGGACGATGGAGATCTGATCCGATGGGTAAAAGGACCTTCCCGGAGTGTTTGGAGGTGGGATCTCCAGGAACTCGATGGAGTGACCTCTTTGTATGAGTTGAAGCACCCATACGTCTGCGGTGACAGACGTCCACCCCTCCAGGTAGAATCCGAACCTCCCTCCTACCGGTTCTGCCAAGGGAAACAGAGGGAACGGGAGGAGAGGAAGCAAGTCAGGACGCTGAGGGGAGCGGAGACTTAGAACCTGAGACTGCTTTGGCAAACTTAGCCTGAGGGGCGGGCTTGGGCTCCTGAACCAGTGGCGCGTCTCTTACCTTGACCTTGTTCTGGTTCTTGTTCCATCTTTTCTGGCAACGAAAGGGCTGTTTGTTTTGACCCATCCAGTACATAGAACACTTGTCTCTGAGGGATCTGCCACTCTCCTGCAGCCCTTTAATGATGTCTTTCGCATCACTGCCAAAGAGGACGGAACACTTGAAAGGTGCGTCCAAGAGGGATGATTGAACATCCTATGCCAAGCCTGCGAGGCGCAGCCATGCTAAGCACCAAAGGCAGACTCCCGAGGCTGCAGCCCGGGTCACGGAGTCCACAGAATCATAAGTGACCTGGAGGGTGTGATGGCAGCAAGATTTGTTCATGCGAACCTTATCTAGCAGTTTCACCCTGAGACTGACAACATTATTGTCTTGAAGGTCCCTCTCCAGTTCCAAGAGAGAGGACTTCCGAAAAGCCATCATATGTGATACGTCATTCAATGACCGCATGGCACAGAAGGTGGACGAATAGATCTTCCTGCTGAATTGGTTCAGCTGTCGAGTCCTTGTCTGGTGGGGAGGAACTCAAGTGCTTGGGCTGAGCCGAGCGGTCATGCGCGGCCGTGATGACCATGGAGTCAGATTTAGGATGGGTGGTGAGGTGAGAGATCCCTTCCGGGGGGAAGTAGGTCCTGTCAGCCTTCCCGGAAAAGAGGGCTGATGCCAGACTGTTGCGACAAGATCCACGTGCGGACCCATCCAGGGAGGAGGGGGGGAATGGGTAGAGGGCCTGTGGTGGACAAGTCCAAATGTTCCACCAGCCTATTGCGCTGAGGATCAATTTCCTTGAATGGCCAGCCTCCTGCTGTTTGAATGGTGCTCAATAGGTCCCCAAAAGTAAGATCCTCCAGGGGGGATTTTGGGGATTCTTTGGGATGAATTTTGACCGGTGAACGAGGTTCAGAGTGGCAGATATTAGAATCCGAATCCGAGGGCTCTCAATCACTGGGAATGGAAGGGTCCATCCCGGTGTCACCCACTGGCAGAAAACCCCCAGCACGTCCCACAGGAACTGGAGAGGGAGGTGGTGCTCTAGGTACAGGAATTGCTCCGATCGGCTGGGACTGTTGAAGTTTGGTTAGGAGTCGAGTCCTAGAGTCCTGCCACCATGCTGGGATAGATTCACGATCAGGTGGTGGAGGAGGAGGAGGAGGCAGGTACCTGGGATACCCAGTCAAGGGCTGGTAAGCCGGATGATGCCAGAAGGGGTATTGGCATCCAGGCATCGGATATCCAGGTGAAGGATATCCCGACGTTGGGTATCCCTGCGTCGGGTGTCCTGGCGTCAGAGGCACCGTGCCCAGCTTTGGATAAGAAGGGTCCGGCGGAGGGCCACCCAGTGGCGGAACATGGGGGACAGGCCCTGGAAAACTGCCTGAGTCCTGCAGGGGGAGCAGAAGGCCCTGCCAGGGGGAGTGTTGAAAGGCCGCTGGGCAGTGGCAAGGGATCAGGCGTCGTGCCCGAGGGTCCCGAAGGAGGGGGCTCCATGCTTAAAAGATCCCGGTCCGCCAACGAATCCCTGGGAGGGCGGGAATCCATAGGCAGAAAAGAACCAGTTGGGGAGGAGGGGACTCTGGAAGAGACCCCAGCAACAGGTCCGGTAATGCTCCCGATGGAAGGGAAAGATCAGGAACAGGTGGCGAATCCCTGGGGATAGATATCGGCAGGGATGAAGTGTCCCCCCACAAGCACACTCGTCCCAGGGTCAGGGTCCTAAAGGGAGCCCCACGGGAGAGTAGATGCATCTGTGTGGTTGAGGGAGATCCATCGACCAGCTTATCAGACGCGACCGGGCTGGCTGCAGAGGGATCGCGGTCAGGCTTATCGGTCAGGGCTGGAGGGCAACTTATCGGCAGTGCTACAAGTGGGAGAACTGACAGAAACCTTGAGAGAGGCAACCCCCGTCTGCCCGCACACCTCAGCAGCAGGGGGAGAAGGCATCCAGCCCGCAGAAGTGGGCGGAGTGCCGGTACTCACTGTTTTAGAAGAGGAAGGTCTCCTTTGCGGCGACGGGCTTTTCTCCTTCTTTTTCTTTCGTTTTTCTGAGGCCAGAGACAATGACCGCTCCCCTAAGCTCCTGGAGCTCCTTTTCCATAGAAGCTAGCCTTTGGGTGAGAAGGTGGGCCTCGAGGGTCTGCTTATGTCGGGTCGGTGTGGCCTGGTTGAACCCCTGGCAAATGGCACACTCAGCCGAGTTGTGCTTAGGTCCCAGGCAGAGGAGACAGTGGGAGTGGTCGTCCCTGTGCGGGATTTGGGCTCCACACTTAGTGCACTTCTTTTTGAGATAAGAAGACGTACACTCGATGGAGAAATCGTGAAAAATTAGAGGAATAAGATGAAAAACGTTGAATACTAAGCAGGCGACTGATCGCTGTTCTGGCTCATTGTCAACCCAACTGATGCGACGAAGGGAAAGAACAGGAGATGGGTGCGACTGCCTCTTTATAGTCGGGCTGATGTCACATCACCTGACGCTGGGGGACAGTCCCCGCTGATGACTGCTAGCTACAAGTTTACCGTTGGAACCCGACACCAGGGGGTGCAGTCCTATATGTGAAGACCTACTGCAGAAACCCTCTCAAAGTAAGATTAGTATTTACTAAGTGCTTATTTCTCTGTCTCAAACAAATAAAATATTTCGTGACCCTGTATAATTAGACTGTCACACCACTGTCTGACTTGATTTCAGCCCGACAGTATTTACTGAGTACTTATTTTTATTTATTTATTTACTTATTTATTTAAGTTTAGGATTAATACCTTTGAGCCACATGCTCATTTACAAAGGTTCCAAGTCAGTCAATATAGTACAATCAAGATATTGCATAACATAACATGACATTGCTTAAAAGAGGTTACACAGTACACACAGGTGATGCTGTAACAGCAAATGGGGAAATATTTACAGCATAGAAGTGCTGACAGTGTCATCACTCAATGAGTAAGGTACAGTGCTTTGAGACTGCCATGCAGGTTCACTACTGAGGGGTAGTGAAATGAGCAGCCAGAGTAGGCTTTGTCAGGGGTGGGTCCGTAGAGGGGAGGAGAGTGAAGTAAGCAGCCAAAGTAGGCTTAGTCAGGGTTGGGTTCGAGGAGAGGAGAGGCAGACAGTGGGAAGAGCATAGAGACAGGGAAGGGAGAAGGGGCTTGGGTTGCTGGGAAATGGTAGGAGCAGCATAGGTAGGCTTTGTTAAGGGTGCCGGGGGGTTGGAATGTGAGGGGTAGGTACTGGTGAGAGGCGGGGAAGGGGCAAGAGGTGGTGTAGATGGGGGGGCTGGCCAGGAGTGGAAGGAGAGTGTGTGTCAGGTTAAAGCAGGAGGGTCAGCATCAGGAGAAGCAGGTACAGACATTTTCGTGGTCCTGATGGGAGCAAAGCCCAGCTTTGAACTGGTAGGGCTTGTTACACTCAATTAGGGCGGTCAGTAGTGCATTGATCCATTTGGGTCCTCGAAGGATAGAGATCTCTGAGCTAGCACTGTGCGCCTGAAAGGCACCAGCAGACACCTCTTAGTCGCACTTCTAGTGTTGATGGCAGCTTGTGTATTTTTGAAGAGTCTAGAGGTTGAGTTTGGTGCGAGTCCTAACATCGACTTTTTCCTAGCAGGCAAGTCTGGAATTGTGTCCTGAGGTGGAGGGGGTGCCATCCGGTCCCACTGTAAAGGGAGCGCATGTATGGGTCAGATGGTCGGCTCCCAAGACCGAGCAGCAGGCCTTACTGAGGAGTGTTTTCACCATTTTTAGGGCAGTATCAGAGCCAGCACCATAGATCCCAAGGCCATAATCGATGGTCAACAAAACCGAACAACAGGTAATAAGTTTTAAGGCATCCGGGTTCATGGAGTGCCTGTGTCGGTAAAGAACACCTAGTTTTGTGTTTGCCGTTTTGACAACTTGGTCAATGTGCGACGAGAAAGTGAGTATGACGTGCAGGTGTACCCCAAGGTATTTAAAGGTGCTGACTTGCTCCAAGGTATCTCCTTTGTGGCTCTTTATCAGCAGCAGTCCGTATTTCTTCTTGCTCTGTGGAACTGAGAAGAGCACGCTTTTCGTCTTCTTGTAGTTGAGCAACAGTATATTAAGTGTGAACCATGATTCCAGCAGAGAGAAGTTTGCTTGCAGTTCTGAGGTGATAGAGGACCGACTGCTGCCGGGTACTGAGATAACGGCACGTCAGCGTAGAGCATGATGTGTTGCATGCAGGCAGAGGGTAGGGAGTTAATGAAGAGGCTGAACAGGAGTGGCTCTAGAATTAATCCTTGGGGGACACCAAGGTTCAACTCCCTAGGTTCCGAGAGGTTGCCATTTATTTTAACTCTCTGTGTCCTGTGTGTGAGGTAGCTGCCAAACCACGCCACAGTGTCAGTGGATAGGCCTGTGGATAGTAGACAGTTCAGGAGTAGTTGATGGTTAGAAGTGTCAAAAGCCTTTGTGAGATCTATAAAGATAGACCCCACTGCCAGGCCATTATCTATGGCATCATAGATCTGAGAGGTGTAATCAACCAAGGCGGTAATGGTGGAGTGATTTTTATGGAATCCACGTTGCTGTGCACAGAGACGGTTGTGCTTTTCCAGGTATTCTGTGAGTTGATCGGAGACCACTCGCTCCAGGGCTTTGGAGAGTTGGGGGAGGATATGGGCCTATAATTGGCCAGGTTGGTTCTATCTCCAGCTTTAAAGACGGAGGTGACTAGTGCTGCCTTCCATCTGTCAGGGAACACACCCGTTCTTAGTAAAGTATTAAATACCTTAGTGAGTGGAGTGGTGAGCTCATTTAGAGTGAGGGTGACCAACTTCATGTCAACTAGGTCGCTCCCCATCCTAGTCTTCCCTAGGACTCGTCTGACATATTTTAGGGTCTCATCCCTTGTGTTCAGCCTGAAGAAGAAAGGAGGAGTGATGTAGTTTGGGGGGGAGGGAGGATTCGTGATGGATGGCTGACTGGGAGGCGTGAGGCAGTCCTTAGGTAGCACGCTGCTAAGGTTGGTAAAGGCAAGGTTAAATGCGTCCACAATGTCATTGGGTTCCTGGAGTGTATTGGACCAAGTTATGATTAGGCTGGGTGGAGCTCTGGAGGCCTTTCCTGTGAGTGATTTCACCGAGTTCCAGAACTCCCTGCCATTGCCCCAATTCTTGCTAAGTAGGTTGTTACAGTACGATGCTTTGGCTAATTGGAAGTGCTTCATACATTTGTTCCTGGCTGCCTTGTAGGCAGTAATCTCAGACTGTGAACCAGTTGCCTTAACCTTATACCACAGGTTGTCCCTGTGTTGCATAAGCTCTAGAAGGGAGCCCGAGAGCCATGAGTTAGTGGACCCTCTTACTTTTTTGGTTTTGTACGGGGTGAAGATGTCGCAGGCCTTAGTGAAGGTCTTAAGGAAGTATTCCAGTGCTTGGTTCCCATCCTTTGCTCTGTCAAGCGGTCACCAGTCTATCAGCATCAGGTATTGCTTGAAGGCATCAAGCTGACCAGTTCTCAGTGATCGATTTCTTGAGACTTGTGGTGTGCATTCAGTCAACTTGTTAGTCCAGGTGCACATAACCGGGGAATGGTCACTGAAGGAGTCTGGTAGGAATGATACTTCAGAGATGTGGTCAGGGCAGGTGGTAAGAAGCCAGTCAATAAGGGTTACGGTGCCCATCCGGTAGTTATGCCTGATGGTTTGTGTGACCGTCTGAGTGAGATGCAGACTTGATATATGATCCTTTACAGCTGATGTTTCTTTGGACTGCCAGTTAATGTTAAAGTCCCCAACAATGAGATGTTCCCATTTTTGCTCAGACTGCTCTTGATGGTTGATAAACTGCTCCAGGCCAGTGGTGTATTTGGCATGGGGTATATAGACAGTAGTAGGACCTTGTTTTGTTGGCCTGTAGTGAGTTTAATGTCCAGAATTTGTGCCTCCTTGGATTGTAGGCTGCTAGGCAGTATTTGTTCTTTAATATCACTTTTTTCCTTTTTTTTTTTAGTGATTATTTATACTCCTGCCCCCACAGCCCTCGCAATCTGGGGAAGCCCCAGCCTCGTCACCCCGGCATCCACCAGCCAGCACAGTAGTGGCCCCAGGACTTATCCCCCACGGGGGATCATGTGTTCCTGCGCTGTGGCTGGCTGGGTGCGAGGCCTGCGCGCTCCCCCTTCATCCTCTGTGGGCAATTTTTCCTGGTGTTCCTTGTTGCTGGGGCGGCACATGCAATGATTCCTGCGATGGTGCTGCGCACGCCCCTGTGTCCACCACCGTCAAGTGTCTGTGCTGCTCCCGACCCCCATCTTGCAGTGTCGGTGTGCCAGCCCTCAGCCGCTGCTAGGGGCCAGACCAGCACCGACTGCCGAAACCCCCCCATGCCGGACAAGAAGAGCTGTCCTCCAGAAGCTTAATCTTTCTCCTCCCTGCCAACCCCCAGTGGCCTGCGCTCGTTCCCGAATACACGTTGCCGGCGAAGTGTTAGGTGTGGTGTGCAGTGCCTCGACCCTCAGCACCACCGGGCTGGCCCTTTAATATCACTTTTGCGACAAACCATACAGCCGTCCCCCCGCTTGGTCAAATGGTCCTGGCGGAATGTTGTATTAGCCTTCCAGAGCTACTGTTGCATCACTGATCTTAGGAGAGAGCCAGGTCTCTGTGAGAGCTATTATATCAGGCTTCAGCAGCTCCACCCAATCCTGGAACTGCGATTGCTTTGGTAATAGGCTTGTATTTAGGGAGACAATCTTGAGGTGTCCCAGTTTCGTGGAGTTGCTTGCGGGGGGGGGGGTCCTGCGTTGGGGTGCATATTTCCAGACAGTAGGAGTACCACCAGGATTAGCTTTCTAAGGAAGTGTGTCCAAAACACCCAAGAGGAGTCAGCATTCTTAAATTTGAAGAGCTTATAGCCATAGGTGGCACTAGTTAAGGTGCGCTAGCATAGCAGGGCAGCTATTTGAATTTTGGGAGGTGCCCAGAGTTTGTAGATTTGCAGTGGGAGATTGAAAGCAAGCCACAGGTAAGGTTCTGTGTTTGTTCCACTTGCAGTGCGTATCGCTGGTCACGGGGTTCCCCGAGAGGGTAAGGTGATCCATATTAGGCACTACGATCTTCCTGTTAACTTTATCTTCAACAGAGATAACGAAGAGGGGAAAGGATTACTAGTTTGGGGGGTGCCAGCATTGTGTTGTCCAGCTGCATTAAATAGCATGCACAGTGGCTGAGGCAGGAGGGTGGTGTAGCTCTTTTTTGGGAGTGCCCAGCTTATTGGGGTTTGAGGAGCAATGCAACAAGGGTGGTGGTACTGGGGAGTTTCAAGTGGATTGGATATTTGATAAGGCTTCAGCCTGTGCTGTAAGGGAGAAGCACAATCAAGCCAGGGTAGTATTAGCTGAAGGGGAGGAGCACAATAAGGCTAGAAGTAGCCCTTAACAGGTGCACCATAAGAAGAACTAATGTAAGAAACAGAATTGAAACTTTAGTAGGTGAGTATTAATTTAATGTGAGGAGCACAATTGGGCTGATGCAGCCCCTAGTGGGTGCACAGTATAATGAACTAATGCAGAGGTAGACACTTCGTAAAATGCCAATCAGCAACCTCAAAGAAAGGTCACATGACCAACAACTACTATAAATGTCTCGGTCTCAAACAAATAAAATACTATTTGTGACTCTGGATATTTTAATTGACTGTCACAGGCTTGATATCAACCCAGCTGGCAGAAATATAATGAGTACTTAGTTTTCTGTCTCAAACAAATACAATTTTGTGACTGGATATTACTAGACTGTCAAACTGTCTGGCTTGATTTCAGCTCAGTTTTACCGAGTACTTATTTCTCTGTCTCAAACAAAATAATATATTGTGACTGTGGATATTTTAATAGACTGTCGCAGGCTTGATTTCAGCTCAATTTTACCGAGTACTTGTTTCTCTGGCTCAAACAAAATAATATATTGTGACTGTGGATATTTTAATAGACTGTCGCAGGGTTAATTTCAGCCCAGAAGGCAGAAATAAGTTTAGTTCTCTGTCTCAAACAAATAACATTTTGTGACTGGATATTTTAATAGACCATCACACTGTCTGGCTTGATTCTAGCCCAGCAGTATTTACTGAGTACTTATTTATCTGTCTCAAACAATTAAAATAATACTGTGACTCTGGATATTTTAGTAGACTGTCACAGTGGCTTGATTTCAGCCCAGATTCAATCAGTTATTACGGAGTACTTATTTCTCTGTCTCACAAACATATAAAGATATTTGTGACTCTGAATATTTTAATACACTGTCACACAGGCTTGATTGCAGCCTAGAATAGTTATTACTGAGTACTTATTTCTCTGTCTCAAACAAATAAAATAATTCTTTGACTGTCAGACTGGCTTGATTTCTTTTTCCTTGAATGAAACTGTCTGTCCACGAGCTAGATTTCAACCCAGAGTACTCTTGTCACATATAAATAAAAAATGTGACTGCACTGGCTTGGATTAATTCACTTGCAGCCCAAACTGATATATGTCCCCTTTTAGCTGCTAATCATGCAGCTGATCACCAAAATCAATAGTTATATCAGGGGTAGCATGAGAAAAATATTATCCCAAAAGTCCTGCAGGGTCTCACAATGTCCTCTGAGAGCACAGAGGGTCAATGTGTCCAGCAGACTGCTTATATATTTCCACAAATAGGCAGTAATTATCACAGCAGCCCCAGAAAAAATTGTGTCCAATAAATTCCCTTTCTTGCTGCACTAGGGTCACAGGTCTATGCTGACTTTAACCCACAGACTAGATGCAGCAGCCCCGGTTAGTTCAAATATGTCCACTCCTCCTCCCCAGTTATTCTGCCCAGTCTCCAACAAAATTATCCCATAAACATATTTTTAAACTGCAACCCAAGTAATCTCTAACACGAGGAGCCAAAAAATAGTGTTTCAGGGCTAGTGCAGTGCAAGTTCACACTAAATCAATTGCCACAGTCACAGAGAGCAAAAACACATCCAACGAGTTCCACATTCAGAGCAAGAGTGATGGTGCAGTCTGAAATCCCTGTCGTTCATGAGCAGATCAGCCATCGATCACCTGATCACTCAGTTTGCTGCACATGTGATCTCTGTGGCTGATCTCGCATAGCGCATCACTCCCACGAGACTAGTCCTCCCGAGTGCAGTCGGAACCTCGTCGAAGCGACCTGAACATGGCGGAAGTCCCCCAAGTGACAGCACCCCATCATCTCAGGAGGAGCTCCGTGTGGTTCTGTTCAGCCTCTCTGCCCCTGGTGCGTTCCTGAGGGATGGAAAGGTAAGCGCACTCCGGGGGGGGGGGAGAGAGACGTCTGCCAAGCAGGCGCAGTAATGCTGAACTGCACAACCAAGTCCGTCGGACTTAATTGGACTATGCAGTTCAAGTCCTCCTGTATTTTCTGTGCGTCCTGGACCTTGGACTTGGAGATTTTATTTTTGTATTATTTATTTATATAGTTTGCAAGGAAATCTTACAAGTAAAGTCCAGAGGGGGTATTGCTAAGCTTAATGGAGAAAAGGGAGCATGTGAGGAGGAGGACCCTGTAAAGGCATCTATCCTAAATAGATACTTTTGCTCAGTATTTACTGAAGAGAAGGTAGGGCAGGGCCCACAGCTCAGCATCATGGACACAGGGGGGAGGGAGGTGAGCACTACTCCCTTCACAAAAGAAAGGGTCCTACAAGAGCTTGCTAAGCTCAGGGTGGATAAGGCAATGGGACCTGATGGCATACATCCCAGGGTACTGAGAGGAGCTAAAGGAGGAACTAGCAGAGCCATTAGCAGAATTGTTTAGTGAGTCTCTGAGCACAGGAGAGGTCCCAGAAGACTGGAGAAGGGCTCATGTGATCCCACTCCACAAGAGTGGTAGCAGGGAGGAGGTGGGGAACTACAGACCGGTCAGTCTTACCTCAGTAGTGAGCAAGATTATGGAGGCACTTCTTAAGGAAAGGATAGTGCAACACCTGGAATCCATGGGGCACAGGATCCAAGACAGCATGGGTTTACAAAGGAAGGTCCTGTCAAACTAATCTCATAGATTTCTTTGACTGGGTAACCAGAGTGGTGGACCAAGGGGAGCAGTTGATGTGCCTACCTTGACTTCAGCAAAGCTTTGACACTGTTCCACATAGAAGATTGATAAATAAGCTAGATAGGCCGGGGTGGGTCAGAAGTTGGTCAACTGGGTGGCAAACTGGTTGACTGGCAGAAAACAGAGAGTGGTGGTAAATGGTATACAGTCAGAAGAGATGCAAGTCACAAGTGGGACCTCAGGGATCAGTCCTGGGGCCAGTCCTATTTAACATCTTCATTAGTGACCTCGCAGATAGACTAGAGGGTAAGGCTTGTCTGTTTGCAGATGACACCAAGATCTGCAACAGAGTAGATGATCCAGATGGGGTGGGCAGAATTAGAAGAGATCTGGATAAACTAGCAAAATGTTCAGAAGAGTGGCAACTGGGATTTAATGCAAAGAAGTGCAAAATCATGCACATAGGGAAGAGAAACCCTGAAGCCACTTGTAGGCTGGGAGGGGAGTTGCTAGCAGTCACAAAGGAAGAAAGAGACTTGGGCATCATCATCACTGATGACCTAAAATCATCAAGCAGACCTCTAAAGCAGTAGGTAAGGCTAGGGGTGTTAGGGTGTATTAGTAGGGGTATCACAAGTCGAAGAGGGAGGTAATAATTCCTCTGTACAAGACATTGGTTAGGGCCCCATCTGAGTACTGCAGTATTGGAGGCCACACCTTCACAAGACATTAACCAAATTGAGGCAGTCCAGAGAAGGGCAACAAAATGGTGCAGGACTGCATCAGAAGACATATGAGGACAGATTAACGGAGCTCAATATGTATACCCTTGAGCAAAGGAGAGAGAGGGGTGATGATCGAGACATTTAAACACCTTAAGGGCATAAACAAGGTGAAAAGAGTCTAACATGTTTAAATGTAAGAAAAATAGCAGGACAAGAGGACACAGCATGAGAATAGGGGAGGCGATTAAGGGGGAATGTGAGGAAATCTTTTTTCACAGAAAGGGTGGTAGATGCATGGAATAGCTTACCACAAGAAGTGGTGGCTATGAATACAGTGCAGGGCTTCAAACAGGCATGGGATAGGCATAAGGGAGCAATACAAATGACTATGAATAGATAGGTCACTGACAGAGCAAAGGCCGATGGCACATTTATAAGGTAGAAAAAGAAATGGGCAGACTGGATGGGCCTTGCGGTCCTTATCTGCCGTCAACTTTTATGTTTCTATGTTTCATTCTTCACAGAAGGTTAGCACAATCAAGATTAACATGTTTAACCAAAAAAGAGCAAAGCAGAATATATGCAGCACCCCTTCACTTGCGTTACCTCATGGGGAGAATTACCCATACATAGTAAATAGCCCAAAAAGTATCAAAGGCATACAACACAGAGCTATATCAGGGATGAATTAGTACATATATATGCAAAACGATTCCTGTTTATCATATTGGGATACATTCCCATCATCCCATGTGAACATAATAAAATCACGTATTTATATATCTGCCCAGCTACCCGGGAAAATCATTATCTCCCCGTTGAAATGTATACATTACAAGTTGCAAAAAACTAATCACCCAAATCCTGAAGGCACAACTGTGGGCTTTGACCTGGAAAGATGTCCAGAATCACTTAATTAGGGTGTAGGGGGGGAAGGAAGAGAAGAGGAAACAAAGAAAATCTCCAGGGGGCAGTGAAAATATAGATCACTCCCCATATCGCCAGACCGAGAAAAGGACCAGCTCTCCTCAGGCATATTATGAGGGCAAGTTGATATCAATCAAGTTAGAGAGACAGCTGTTGGAGTGGACATCCGTTAATCGACAGATCCTCTGCTTATGCAGGGCTACCACCTGAGAGGCATAAACATCTCTGAAAGATCGGTGGAGGGAAGCGTCATGTTAGGAATACTCACAGCAAAGCGTCCCACCATCTACTTCTGTCCTGAAAGCCATCACCTAGATGTTCCCCCCATATGAACTTCAAAGAAAACATTGCAATTATGTTCCCCCATCCAATCCTCAACAAGTAAATATAACAGGGTATAAAGAGACTAGTAAACAGTGTCCAACATCAAATAATTGGTCAGTATAACATATGGTATTAGCAATCCAATAACACGGAGTGAGTAGTGTCCCAATTATAAACTCATAGTCCAGGTACATAAATAAAGTCCAATAACCCATTAATCAGGGACTGCAACCTTGGAGCCTTCTTCTTCGCCCACTGCCATCTCTGTTCCTATAATCTGGACCAATTTTCCGGCATCTGCAGAGTCATTAAAAAGATACGTGCGACCATTCTATGTAACCCGAAGCCTATTCGGAATCAGCAGTTGATGCTACACCTTAAAAGTTCTGAGCGAGCTCCGGGTCCGATCAAAGGGCTTTCTTGTAATCCGGGTATTAAAGGACAAGTCCGGGAATAAAACAATGTCTGAATTTCCATATCAGAGATGTCGGGCTGCCATGGCAGTCTTAACACTCGGTCCGGTCTACCACCCGATGCAGACAATCAAGAGGGTTCGTGGGAGGGAAGAAGGCTGTCAATGTTCATCTAGGGGTAATCTGAAAGGCCTTCTTGATGGATATCCAGGGGTCCCTTCTGACAACCCCAAAAGCTGTGGCAAGAATGTGATGGCAAATTCCAAGGGGTCCTCACCTTCTGCATCCTCGGGGAGACCGATCACCCGAATATTTTTCTCCCTTGCCTGATTCTCAAGGTGCTCCAAGCGCTGATGCAGCAAGGTATTTTCAGAGATCTATTTAGTCATGGTCTCTGTGGCCTTACGAGCAGAACCTTTGGCTTGCTGGGTCTTTTAGTCGGCACCATCCATCCTAGTTTCTAAGGTGACGACTTGAGGGGTAAGTCCATCCAGCTTTTTATCTATGTCTTGAACAGTATGGATGAGGTGTGCAATGTTAGTATTCAGAGTTTGCAGAGACACTTCTCCGGAGCCAGACTCACCACTCTCAGAGGCTGCTCCATGCTGCTGGGACTGCATATCTCTCTGCTGGCAGGGCTTCGGCTTAAAGAAGTCTGCAGATGCAGCTGAATTCTTCTGTTTGCCCTTTTTCATAAGAATAAGTCCAAAACTTAGGTATTCAATCCAATAGAGATAAAAAGGAGGTGAGAAATCAATAGCAAACTTGTAAAATATAAGTTTCTCCCTGGAGCTGAGCTAGGATGCAACCACTCTGCTCAGTTGCTAAGCCACGCCCCCCCAGAGATTTTTTTAACTGTACATGGTACTTGATTTGCATTTTTTTTTTTACTTGGATGTCTTTGCAAATGGGTATTTTATGCCCAAAATCTTTCCTAATAAAATAACAAACAAAAAAAACCCCAACATATTAAGGAGTGATAGGTTAGAAACTATTCAGTATAGGACTACAAAAGTGATCCAAGGGTATTGGGGTAGCTCCTATGAGGAGCATCTCTAAAGCGTATGTACTCTCTGAAAAAGAGGGATATGACAGAAACATATAACTACATACAGGATTAAATTAGGGTAGGCTAAACAGACATGTTCAAGTTGAGCAACAGTACATATAACGGGGCACAACCTCAAGATGGAAGGGGAAAAATTCAAAAAGAATATCAGACAATATTTTCGCAGAGAGGGTGGTGGACAGGTGGAATGGTCTTTCTGACAATGTGGTCACTACTGGGACTATATATATGGGTTTAAAACACAATGGGACAAGCTAGCCTGTCAGTGCAGTAGTAGCTCTACTGGTTGCAGTGCCAGTCACCCAGTTTTGAGAGCAAACTTTGGGACATCAGAGAGTCAGTTGGTGGGGAAGGGAATAAGCATCCAATGGACTGCTCTCCTTTGGGGAAGGAGGGATCTGCTGCCCAGCAACATTCCAACCCTTAGTGATGGCTAGGGGTAGGTGCACCTAGAACCACTGCTGTGGCAGGTGATTAGTGGAGTGGCAGACGTCTGCATGTTGGGAGTGGGAGTGCACCTGACATGCACTGACATCATTGCACATCCGGCACCACCAGGGACAACACAAGAGAAAAACCCTCTGTGCTGTGCACCATGAAGCTGGGAGCCTCCCAGGACCACCACCTGAATGACGACCAGTCAGACTCATTGGGGAACCAAGGTTTATCTCAGGCTTTCCCCTGTCCCTTGGGAAGCCCTGCTGTGAAGTGCAAGTCACATGCCTCCTTGTGCAGGTTGACTGGGGGATGCCAGGTTGGGGGGGGGCAGAAAGTCTCGGGATGGATATTGGGTATACCCCTGCCAATAATGGAGTGCCATAAAAAGAATTAACAAAAGAAAAAACATGATGGGACATCTTCAAGGCAGTTATTAGGAGAAAGAGGGAGGCTGGAGTTAGAGAAGACTGAGGGGAAGACTAATTCAGAGTAATACAATTGTAGAATACTAGGACAGACTAGATAGACTCATGGCCTTTTTCTCTTATTTTTCTGTGTTTCTGCCAATCAACGGTCAGCCAGTTTTGGAGAACACAGGTCCTCCATCTCAAATCAGATTGTGTAAAGAAAGCAGAAATAATGTAAAATGGCTCACTAGAACACTGTTATTACGAAAGGAAA
This sequence comes from Neoceratodus forsteri, assembly GCA_016271365.2. Lineage (NCBI taxonomy): Eukaryota > Metazoa > Chordata > Ceratodontiformes > Ceratodontidae > Neoceratodus > Neoceratodus forsteri. The sequence continues at coordinate 1,678,077,098 of CM057455.1, forward strand.
ATAAAAGCTTTGGGGCTGACACAATGGCTGCATTCTGCACTGCCACCTGGGAAACCCTGGCTCATGAGCAGACTTCTGTTCCCCACCCTGAGACCAGCAGAAGGTGAGGGTCCGGACTCCCATGAAGGACAGACCCTAACCACCCACCATCCAAGCATTCCCAACCAATCAACAATGGAGAGACACTGATGTCAGTTGCAAAAGTTGCTACTTATTCACCCTGCTGGCTAGAAAACAAGATGCAGCCACGTTGACTCCGAAATAGACGATCACGATGGAAGTAACATAGAAAAATTAACAACAAAAATTGGCGTCAGGCTCATATGAAAAATTAGGATTTTAACATACACTTCAAGAAACGCAGAAGATTAATGTCACACTTTTATTATCTATTACTGCACACAAAAATGCTTACCCTTCACCAAGTTTTTCTAAGACGTCAAATACCTCTTCAGGCTGCTTCGTCAAACTGTCTTCACTCAGTTTTTTCAACTTGCTAAAGAATGAGAAAACAAGATAACTTAGAAAGCATGAAAAAAGTTCACAATAGAGTCTGCAGGCAGAAGGAGGCAGAAAAACCCAACTAGAGTGCCCCCACTTTTCAGTGGTAGTATCTAAACTTGTAGCCCTTCATAAAAGTACTGAGCCGTAAGATCTTTTTTGAAGTGCTCTCTAGTATAGTTTGATGGAGGATATTACACTGGCATGTTACTCTTTGGGTAAATAACTTTCTCTTGTTTATTCTAAAACCAGTAATTTTGATTTGAACGTTGTGCCCTCTTGTAGCTAAATCCGATCCTTTGAAGCCCATCCCTACATTTGTTCTCAATGCCTCATCTCCTATTACAGTAGTCCCTCACTATAATGAATGTCTCTGGGTCCATCTCATTAGCTTGTTATAGTGATGGTTTGTTATAACGACAAACTCCATTTCATAACAGTTTTAAAGAAGCAGGGACCCGGATAACAGCTCACCTGTCTATGCACAGCATTTTCTTTCAGTTTTCCTTTTCTGCTTTCTGTTAGCTTCTCTGTGTGATGCCAGTTTTAAAGAACTGAGGGACTGGAGAACAGTTCAGCCACATACATGTGGCATTTTCCTTCAGTGTTGGGCGAGAGCAGGATGAGAAATGTTGCTCAGCAGACCATGGGATACTGAATTATTTTGGGGTAAAATGATGAAGTACAGGAGAGGAAAGGGAGGTTGCTTGTTTCTGTCAGCTGCAGAACAGAGGAATGGAAAGGTAAAGCCGCTCTGCTCAGGCAGTCCATGGAAGCTACAGTAATACAGTACTGACACACACCAGATCAGTGCATAGCAGGGACAGGGGCGGTTTTCAAAGACAGCAATAAGGAAAATCTGGCATCAGTCAATACTGAAGTAAAGAAAGGCTGTCAGTAGAAGACAACTGTAATGGTGCCTATTGTTTTCTGTTTAACCATTTCACAATAACAACTGTTAATGGGTTAAGCTGAAAATAATGGGCGCCATCACAGCTGTTCATTATAACGAGGGAGTACTGTATATCAAACAAGAACAGGTCATCTCTCAGTCTTCTAGTTTCCAGGCTGATTAATATGACAGAAACACAAGTTCATTCCTCCTTACACTTTATCATTTTAGTAGTTCTACTCTGGACCCTCTCAAGCAGTACAATATCCTTAGTTAAATATGGAAACCAGAACTGCAAGCTATAGTCCACAATTGATCTTACAGACTACTAAACAGCAGAGCAATCACCCCTTTATCTTTCAATGTAAAATGTGTTCTGATGCTGTCCACAATTGTTTTGGCCCCGTTTGCAGTTTCTGAACAATGGTTAGATACAGAGAATTTATTTGTGATTAGAATCCGAAGATCCATCTCTTCTGTGGTATTCTCAAGTTGTCTACCATTAAGTCAGTTGGGATGTTTTTGTTTTTTTGTTTCCTTGGTTCATAAACTTGCATTTATAAGTCTCATGCCCAATGTTTCAGTCCATTGGGCGAATTTATCAACGTCATTGCTGTTTTGTATCTAGCAGATACTATCTACCTCTCTGCCCAGTTTTGAATTATCAGCAATTTAATGAAACCAGTGTTCTATATAAGCACCCATGTCCATCACAAACACAAAGAAAAAGACTGGTCCCAATACTGAGCCCTGAGGCATATCACTTGTCACCTGTCCCTCAGAAATGTAGGTTATTTAAAGGAGAATTCCGATTAATCTATAAACACAGAAACATGGACATTGACAACAGAATAAGACCAAAGGTCCATCCAGTCTGCTCCAGTTCCCTATTTAGCCCTGGGACCTGCTAATCCCGCCAGGGTCTTGGCCCTCCCATCCTTCTCACCATTTCTAACATCCCAAGCAACCACAATACCCTTCATTTTGTCCCAGCTGTGCTTAAAACCAATAATGGTTTTTGCACCCACCACCTCAGCTGGCAGTCTGTTCCAAGCCTCCACCACCCTTTCTGCAAAACAGTTCTTTCTCACGTTCTTCATGAACCTACCTCCAGCATCCATTCATAACCGCATGACCATGAGCCAGTATTCAAATTAAACAGTTCCCCCCAGTTCACTCTGGTAATTCCTTTTAGGAATTTGAAAGTCTTTATCACATCTCCCCTCTCCCTTTTGACTTCCAGCAAATGTACAGCAGCTTGAGGCACTCCTCATAGGACCTGCCCTGCTGACCGTCCCTAGATCATTTTTACTAAGTGATGCTGTATCATCTCCAGCCTATCCCTATCCTTCCTGAGGTGAGGACTTAAGAACTGGGCACAGTACTCCAGGTATGGCCTCACCAAGGACTTATACAGAGGGAGTATTACCTCTTTTTTTCTGCTATCATTCAGTATCCCTTCTGATTCAACCAAGCATCCTTCTTGCTTTGCTATACTGACCTGACTGCTTTAGGGAGTCACTTATGATAACTCCAAGGTCTCGTTCTACAGTCATAGTACTGAGTCTCACCCCTCCCATCCAGTACTCCATCCTGGGGTGTTCCTGTTTCCTGGGTGCATAACCTTGCACTTTCTCACACTGAATTTCAACCGCCAACCCTTGACCACCCCTCCATCTTGAGCAAGTCCCTCTGCATTTTCTTCATTCTCTCATCACTATCTGCCCTCCCACAGAGCTTAGTGTCACCTGCAGAGAGACTCAACCTGCCCTGGATTCCCTCTCCAATGTCACTGATGAACATGTTGAAGAGAACCGGCCTTAGGACAGACCCCTGTGGAACCCCGCTCATCACCTCCCTCTGTTCTGATGTGACCCTGCTGACCACTACCCTCTGCTGCTTCCACGTTAGCCAGTTACCTAACCCAGTTTATTTCAACCTTAGCTACCCCCATATGCTCCATTTCCTTCAGCAAGCATCTGTGAGGCACTTAGTCTAAAGCCTTGAAGAAATCAAAGTAGAGTAAATTCATAGCGGGGCCCCTAGCCAATTCCCTCATTACCTAATCAAAGAAAACTATCGGGTTAGTCTGACAAGACCTCCCTGCTATGAATCCATGCTTCTTACTATCCTGGAGACCATTACTCTCCAGGTAGTCCATGAGGTCTTCTTTGATCAGTGACTCTATCAGCTTCCTATAACAGAGGTACGACTAACAGGTCTTTAGTTCCTTGCATGTTCCTTGTCCTCCCCTTACAAAGCGGAACTACATCCACCACCCTCCAGCTCTTTAGGACTACCCAAGTTCTTAGAGAGCTGTTGAACAGACCTACCGGGGATCAGCCAGTTCCACTTCCAATTCCCTGAGTATCCTTGGATGCAACCCATCTGGTCCTGGGGCCTCATCTCTTTTAAGGGCTGCCAGCCCTTTCAGAACCTTTCCTCTAGTGAAAGTTGACTGCCTCATCACTGGGCCCCCCCCCCCCCGGCAGCCACTATGATGCCACTCTCTGGCAAGGGCTCACTGTCCTCCCTACTGAAAACTGGGCAGCAGTGATTGTTTAGGATGGTAGCCTTTTGTCCGTCCTCCTCAATTACCCTATCCTCCTCAGTAAGCCTTATAACTCTCCCTCTTTTCTTCTTTTTTTCACAAACATATCTGAAAAACTGTTTTTCTCTGCTCTGGATCCCCTCAGTAATGCACAGTTCTGTGTCTGCTTTTGCCTCCCTGTTTTTCAGTAAATATTCTCCCCATCCTTTCTCCCCTGCTTTTCTTTAAATCTGTAGAAGGCCTTTTTCTTGGCCAACACCACTTTCTTGACCCCGGCTGAGAACCACAGTGGTCTCTTGGCCTGTTCTTCTTGGTTACAGTTCTTATGCAAAGCTTAGATGGGCCCCTTAATTGCCTCCCATCTCTCTCTTCTACCCCAACTATGTTGTCCACTCCTATTAACTTATCCTGACCAGTTCCCTCAGCCTACTGAAGTCTGCCCTTCTAAAAATCAAGGACTTCAGCTCTTGACTGCTGTTTACCAGACCCAAGGACCAGTTCAAACCAAATCGAGTCATGGTTGCTGTTCCCTAGTGGCTCCCCTACCCCCACAGCTCCTACCATTTCTGAGCTGGTAAGCACCACATCGATAACTGCGGTCTGCATGGTGGGTTCCTTAACCAGTTGTACCAGCAGACCGTTCTGGAATGTATCCAGCACAGCCCGACCTCTGGTGCTTCTAGCCACAGGACATCCTCATCAATGTCTGGCAGGTTGAGATCACCAACCACCACTACTTCCACCTTACCTACCCCTCTTTGCAGTTCCTCCAACAGCTCTTTGTCCCTCTCCTCCTTCCCCCCCTTTGCTATCCCCCTTTGCAGTTCTTCTGTGAGCTCTCTGTCCCTCTCCCCCCTTGCCCCAGCAGTTTATAGGTCACCCCTAAGCACAGTTTCTTGCCTGAGATAGCCATGAGTTGTGCCGCCAGCTCCTCAGTCTCCCCGCTGCTACCCTTGATGCCCCAACCTTCCACCACCTCTATGTCCTCCATGACATAAAGGGCTACTCATCCCCCTCAGTTCGCAGTCATTATTTTCCGAAGCCCATGTTTCTGTTATGGCCACAATGTCCACCCAGTGTCTGCCATTAGCACCTGGAGCTTACTGATTTTGTTTCTAGTCTCCTGGCATTAAGGCATACCCCATTTCATCCTACCCCTGATCATACTTTGCTACTACCCTTGCATTTCTCATGTCTTGCCATCTCCTTGTTTTTCCTGGTGCTTGCACCTTTTGCATTCCTCCTCCCCAATGTCCCTTCACACAGTCCAGTAAGGGCCACAGTTTCCCTTGTTCCTGCTGTGGTGGTACAAGCCCCCAGATATGGGGGAGCACCAGCTAGAAGTCATTGTTCCTTAGTAAAAGCATTTTTTAAATACCAGTTTAAATTCTGTTATTATTCTATCTTCCAGTATACAGGCTTTTTAGTGATCCCAATGGGCATTTCTGGTTTATGTGCTGTTGGCAATGAACATTCTGCAACTCAATTCTGTAGTTTTATATCCCTCTTCTATTGCTGGTAAAATGCACCCATGTTCTACTGCAGAACTATGTGGTTGTTAGGAACATCAACTACATCATACAGTTGTAAAACGGTATTTACCACCAGTGTATAAAAAAAAGCAGAAAATCCCACTGAGGTTACTAAAATGTCTGTACAGATGGACAATAACAGAATTTGAACCAGCACTTAAAAAACAGCTTCTATTGGGAAAAAACGACTTACAGTTTCACTGCAGTTTCTCATTTGAAAGTAAATACAAAAATGTATAATTTGACAAAAGCTGATGGTCATCATGTTAATATGTACACCGTGGTCTGCTTGGTAGCACAGTGAAACCAGTTAACAGTATGGGTGAGCATTTCAGCCATCTGAAGATGATATACCTAAAACAACAACTTGAGGATAATCTAACCATTGTCCAATGCCACTTGTGTCTTACGTGCTAAAAAACATTTTTAAGAACAGTTCTCTGAACTTCCACTGACAATTATTGGAAATGGATTTCATATATCTTCTGTAGAACAAATTAAAACATTGCTAATCACGTCTCTAGTATGATTAAAAAAAAAAACACTCCTTATATAGTAGTTAGCTGCTGATGGTTTAGATGGCGATGTCAGAAAATATTTTCAGTTTACAAACCTCAGTTCTTCACGTCTGATACATTCATGGATCATTATCTCAAACTGACCACCCTCGTCTCAATCACTACAATGATCCCAAAAGAATTTGTCCATTAAAAAAATACAGAAACTTCTAAAAAAAAGTTTTCTCCTTGTAATTAACCCCCATAAAATTACAGTGTATAAGTAAGTAGGAAGTAAGTAAACTTTATTTATAGACCCCCCATTCCCTGGGGCTCAGGGTGCTGTACATAGGTCAGGGCAATTCATAATAAATATAGTTTAAAAATAAGACACAACTCATAATAAATATAAGCACTAACGTACTAACATACTAATTGTCAGTAGATTAGGCCTTACGGTCTATTGAGTCTGCTCGAACCTCAGATCCCTAGTTGGGTACCGATGCCCCACCCTGTGTTCCAGAAGCCCCTATCATCCATCCCCACCCCCCTAAGCCAGGCCATCATCTGATATATCCGCTTTCTGTGTCTGTCCCACCCTCTCTTGCAGCCCTCCACTGTGGATCTCTGAACCAGCTCGCCAGGCGGCGTGTTCCAAGGATCCACCACCCTCTCAGTGAAAAACCTCCTCCTCTTTTCCCCCCTCACCCTTCCACCTTCCAACTTCAAACCATGCCCTCTGGCGATACCTCCCTGCTTTAGTCTAAAGATCCTCTCCGTGTTTACCCTATTTATTCCCTTAAGGTACTTGAAGACCTCAATCATGTCCCCACCGTCTCTCCTCTCCTCTCCTCTCCTCCAATGAAAACAGGCACAGCTCCTCAAGTCTGTCCTCATACGTCAAATCCCCTAGTCCTCATATCATCTTAGTTGCCCTCCTCTGTACCCTCTCCAGGAGCTGTATGTCCCTCTTCAAGTGTGGTCTCCAGTACTGTACACAGTACTCAAGGTGTGGTCTAACCAGTCCATTGTACAGTGGCAGAATCACTTCCCTGCTCCTAGAGGTGATCCCCCTTACGATGCTGTTTGCTTTGCTAGCCGCTCTCCTGCACTGCAAAATGCAAGTTTAAATTAAAGTTATAATCAAATAGATACGAATCAAATATTAATAAACTACATTCTGAAAACAGCCAGTGTATTAGGTGCCTTCCCTATAGTCCAAAGGCCTCCCAAAACAGGTGTAAATTCAGGCCCCTCTTAAATGCCTCCAGCGAGGGGGCCTCCCTCAAGGGTCTTGGAAGCAAGTTCCACATGGCCGGGCCAGCTACCTCAAAGATTCTAACACCAGACGATTTCAACCATGCCCTGGGAACTGCTAGGAGGCACACATCGGAGAAGTGAGGACAGTGGTGAGTATGATAAGGAGTCAGGAGATTACACAGATAGCTAGGGCCAATAACATAGGGTTTTATAGGCCAGTAAACTGACCTTTCAGGTAATTTGCTACCTCATCAACAGCCAATGCAGATTACCCAGGACAGGAGTCACATGACAAGACCTCGGAAGGTCTATCAGCAACCTGGCCACCAGGTTCTGCACCAGCTGCAGGTAAGACCCTTCCATTCACCCAGAGGTACAGAACACTGCAGTAGTCAAGTATGGAAGTCACAAAAGCATAGACTAGCGAGGGCATGTCATCAGGTGCGATCAAAGCTTTAATCCAGATGATGTTCTGGAGGTGATAAAAGCCACTCGGGACAACAGACAACACCTAAGCCTCCACAGTGTCAGTCTATCATCTAGAGTGACACCCAGATTCTTCACCTTGGCAGAGGCAGTAAGAGGAGAGAAACCAAGCATCAAGCCAGTCACCTCTCCTGCCACCCCTGTGCCCCACCGACGACCAAGTTCAATCACCAGAACTTCTGTCTTGTCTGGGATAAGCCTCAGCCAGCTAGAGGGTATCCAGCCCTGGATCTTGGCCAGGCATGAATTCAGTACTCCAACCGCATCCTGTGTCCCAGACACAAATGATAAATGCAGCTGGATATCATCCACAGTGCAGTGAAACCCCACACAAGGGGTAATCGCAAGTTAATTCTCAAAATGTCCCAGAGGGCTCCCTTTACAGATTTTTTTTTTTTTAGAAATATTCTATAAATTGCAGTCCTGTTAGGAACATTGCCGACAATAAGTTCATTCTGAGAAATCTGTAACTCAGCTAGTGAGTTCTTATCTTTCTAATAGCAGCACAAGTGCATCAAAGTGATGCAGATGCTATCATGCTATAGGTTTTTAAAGCATTAGAATGGTGACACCAGACTCTGAAGTGTGCGCTGCCGCAGACAGTTCATCCAAAGCATCTGGCATCAGCTGGATTTTCATCAGTTTTGCTAGTATGCAAAATGTCAGTACTTGTGTTGATTCTTCTAAACTTTAATTAATAAAAATATTAGCATTCCTGTCAATTCTCCTTTTCTAGGCAACGTCTATGCTGCATACCATGAATTTATGTTATTTTCTCAACCTTAACTGTTACCAGGTCTACAATGGAATTTCTAAGCCAAATGAGGATGCTATCTTTATTTCTTGGGAAAAATACTAAATTAAAACATTTATAAAATATTCAAATTTTGGTGGAACTAGAAAATTGTGCCACCTAAAAAAAGTAAGAAAAAGGTAGGGTTACATTTTTGGACCAGTTTAACCACTGCTGCTTTAACCTGTAAGCCTGTATTTTCCATATAGCCATGATTCAACTATTGGTTCACATTCTACTGTTATTCTTTGCTGTTCTTTCAGCAAATTCAGTGAGTGTTTCTGATTTACAGACTGGCGCAAGGACCATTTTAGAAATGTTTGCTGTGTTTATGTCCTTGTAATGTTCTTACACTGTTAGCTGAACTGCAGTCGTGTTCTACTATAGCACTCTACAATAAAGTACAAACTACACCACGCAGTTTTGAAATGACCACTACTGTGCAAATTAGAAACACCCTTTGAGTGTCCTAAAAGACTAGTAATGATGGAACAATAACATAACTGAAACCAGTATTCAAAAAAAAAAAAAAAAAAACAGCTTCCATAGAGAAAACTAACTTACAAGGTTTGGCATGTTTCTTCTTTAGGAAATCACTTAAAAAAGATGCAGTTACTTTTTAGGGCTGGTCTGCATGGCAGATTAGCTCCTATTGCGACTGAAGTCAGGAAATATTGTGCAGACTTCCCACTGCTATGCATTCAGGGCCAGGACCTGTGCTAAAAAATAAGTGTATCAAGCGGCTACTACTGTCTATGACTGTTTGTAAGCATGCTATTCATCATGCTGTCAGTGCATGCCAATCTCATCAGCAAGTGGTGAGCCTGTCCAAAACGTGTGTTGCTAAGTAGTGAAGTTTTTCAGAGAACTCATTTTAGAGAGTTTCATTGCTCGCTCACAGAACAGTCATGCACTGTTTACAGCATAACTTCCTCACAGCCCAAGTAGTGTTTTTGTCTATACTGGCTACAAGCTACGGCTGTCTCCTTACTCCCAGCAGGCCTGTCCCAAGAGAAACAAGTGGCAGCTGTGTACTGGCTTCCCAGTGACCCTATCCCCAAAGCTGAGTGCACCAGTTGTTTCTTGGCCTCCAGCAAGTTTCTCTGGAGAGCTGTGAGTAGCGGCCATCTCTTGGCCAACAGTATACCCGTTTCTTGAGCCACAAGCAGTGGCTGTTTCTCGGCCCCCAGCAAGCCTCTCCTGAGAGCCATGAGTGGTGGCTGTCTCTTGGCCACCAGAGGACCTGTCCCTAGCGTTGTGAGCATTGGCTGTCTTCTAGCCCCTAGCAAGCCTCTCTGGAGTGGTGTGTGGTGGATATCTCTTGGTCAACAGCACGCACGCCTCCAGAGGCACAAGCAGTGGCCGTGTCTTGACCCCCGTGAGCCTCTTCCTAGAGCTGCAAGTGGCGGCTGTCTCTTGGACTCAAGAGGGCTTTTCCCCAGAGCTGCGAGCAGTGGTTCTCTTGTGGCCCCCAGCAGGTCTGTCCCCAGAGCCATGAGTGGCAGCTGTCTCCTTGCCCTCAATGGGCCCGTGTCCAAAACTGTGTGTAACAGATGTCTCTTGTCCCCCAGTAGGCCTCTCCCAGAGCCGCCAACTCTTGTCCCTAGCAGGCCTGTCCACAGAGCTGTCGGCGCTAGCCCATACAGAACAGCACTGAACAAGGAGCCTTGCAAACCACCTTAGCAAACTTGATCTGCTAAATCTAAGGCATGGCATACACAGACTGTCTCTTTTTTTCTCTCCACACTTAGACAATAGGTGTTTACACCTGACTCGTTTATGTTCAAAGCTTTGCCTGTTTAGGAAAGTACAGTACAATATTCCTTGAAATACATGAAGGACGCATGCAATGTTATTGAGCATGGACAAGGACCGGAAGTATAGACTATGTTTGAAAAGAAGCCTTGTGTTTGCATGAAGAGAGCACTATAATCTCATCTAAATTTTGAGACCCAGCAAAGGCTTTAGTCAGTTGTAGTTAATGAACAAAGGAAAGCAGGGCACATGTGGCTGAACTGTATAAACTAGTAAGCAATAACCCACAACAGGGCGTGCATTTATTGGGGATTAATCAACACCCTGGGTGCGTTGTGAGGCACAAGGCAGCAGGCCAAGTGTCCTCACAGCACCCGGGGTGTTGATTAATCCACAATAAATGCACACCCTGGAGTGGGTTATTGCGCTTATAACATGGGCAATATATCGAGAAAAATGGACAAAAAGTGCTGGATTAACAGGACAAAGAGAATGGGGACTACTTAGTTTTCCTACATTACTTATGGCCAGAGTACCACATCAATGTGTGTTCTGCCACATGAAAATAGTGCTTCCACTCACTTCTCTTTCCGAGTTCTGCCAAGAGCTGCTGCTTTCAAAACTGTAAATAATGCAGGAAACAACTTCCGGCTATCTCGTACTGATTTCATCCCCCCCCCCCCCCAAGAATAGCATGCATCAGTATACACACAATAACCACTGCTGACCCTGCAGTAGATTTGCGGAACTAACTTGTTTCCCTTGCTTGTCCTTTCTACTACATCTTTACCTTCTCTTGCTGTGATCTCCATGGTCCTTGTACTGATTATGAGGATCACGCGGTGGATGGTAGAATTTCTCACACTGCGATTCATATCTTGCACACACTTGCTTATGAGGTGCCACAGACTTCTATTTTGGTCACTTCTGTACGTCAAAAAAGCTCACCACTATCGTGCTCTGTAAAATATTTCCTGATAACACAACTTTCTCCCTCGGTGTTTCTGCTCCTCCTGTGTCACTGGTTTATGTTCCTCACATCTAACTACCCTGTATAGAAAACGTTTTACTGCTGCTCTGTCACTGTATTACACTGCACAGACATTTCTTTCTCTCCTCACCGTTCTTCTTTGCTTTCCAATTATTCTCCCATTATTACACGTCTCAGCTAAGTTATGCTGCATGTCTTCCCACGAACCACATGTAGCGACAGTCAGCAGCTTCGCTGTCCGATTCGCTCGTTGCAAAGGGAAGGTGTCTCACTCTGACACTGTGTGTGTGCGCTACAGAGTGACAGTTTGTGTCTTTCTTGCATTTATTGTATTTCTCCTGTTTGTGGTCCTGCTTACTGCTCCATTTGTACTAGGACTGCCAGTGTCCATTTGGTGGGTGGGTGGGTAAGGTCCATTGCTAACGGGGCAAAAATATGGCGGGTGCTGCTTTGTCAACAGAGTCTGGGATAATTAGTTCAGACACTGCTATACACCTTTTCCCTACGTGACTTATCACCATATCCAACTGCTGTAAAAATATCAGGAATTAATGAACAGTCATGTGATCTACACTAGCCAATCACTTGTCTGAGACATAGATGCCCATATTATAAACAGCAGTAAACATTTCCTGTCTGTATGAATCACCTGATGGTAGAACTTGCATTTCTAATTCAGAGATATGATAAGACAAGTACAAGGTTTGAATAATGTGGAAGAATGCCCTCAGATTTAAAACCACATATGAAAAGAAACTGTTTAGAATTTACTGCAGTTACTAAAAACCCTGAAAACATTATGAAGAAGCTATTTTTTTTAAACTCTACTTTATTCAAATTAAAACTGGTTACAATACATAGTCAACAAAAAAAGAAACTTATTTTGAGTTAAGTGTGAAAGGGTAAAACCTTGAGAACCTATGGTGTGCTTAAATTAAGCATTGGGTTTAACTGGTAATCAGCACACAATATATACCTACATTTAAAAAAATTAGAATGTGGCAGGAGTACAATAAATGTTCCCACATTTTTTAAATCTTCATAAGCTACGGCATAATGTTTGGCAAGAAAATGTATCTCTTACAACTGCACAATTACAGTATATGGGCTGGAGAACTCATTTTTAGGAGCATTGCATTAGAAAATGTAATTTATGCAATAGGAGTGAGCATAAAATCAGTTAAATAAATCAGTTTATTTTCACTGGTATTAAATAAGTCTGAAAAGCACAGTTTATTTAACAGCGCAACGTCAATCAACAAACATTTATTTATCACCCTAACGTCAATCACACTACCGATCCCCTAACTAGCATAAAACCTTCTGTAACCTTACTGTACGTCAAATCATCTATCTTGTGCCACAACTGACCACCTGGCACTAGTGCACACTCTGTATGTCAACCTCCATGAGCTGCGCCTCACTCGCACTGTCCACCTTGAAGTTGCCAAATGAATCACAGGGCTCCACATCAAAGCGTAAACAGAAAAAAAAAAAACAGGTAGAATCTGACAAAGGATTTAAAAATGAAACACATATTGAAGAAAATGACGACTGCGCAGACATACGCCAATAGCAGTTTTGAACTAGAACTGCAGGAGATGATAATGCACATGGAAATGGACACACAGCCTCTGGAACCACCTGAAGGTCCACCTAGGCCTCATCCAACAGCCACAGCTCTAACTGTATCCCTGGATAGAAACAGCAGAATCCAGCAGAAACAAGTACAAAATTGTACGTACAAAGCCCCGAACAATGCTGTACAGTGACAGTAACACAGCATGATAATAGAGGATCAATTAATTTAGAGAAAGAAAATACAAGGTCATTTGCTAACAGAAACGTCACACTACACACCACAGAAACTGTCAATGAGACACGAAATGCATTTCTGCCAATAGGTACAGCAGAAGAGCAGCAAACCAGCACAAGTTCTCCCTGCAAAGCAGACCTGCAAGAAAAATAATTACTAGTCACCACAGACAAACAAGAAATCCAAGAATTCATAGACAATACCTGAAATGTGAATATTGTTAAGAAAACCCAAGCAGACATCAACCAACTGAAAGCATATGTAATGAACAAATTTACATAAGCAAACCAATTCAAGAAATTCCAGCACAACAAATGGACAAAATATTTTGTGACAGCCCAAAAAAAATGATGGTTCCCCCATGAACCCCTAACATTATAATTAACCTTCCAGAGCTTAGAGCGGTACCTCAAAAACCATCAATATCCAGCTTAGTTATCAACCTCACCTTTGTTTGAAACTACACGTCAGGTGCTACAGTCCAAACAAAAGCAACTGAAAAGCCAAGGAAAAGGATGTCGCTCAAAGGCCGCATATAAACTAACAGATTCAATTATAGACCAACTATATTTGAAAAAAGCAACTGGGGCCACACATCTACAATCACTAATAAACACAATGTGGCTAACCATTAGTCTGTATTTTGGTGTGAGAGGAAACCCCGAAATGAGAGGAATATGTTGGGCAGACACAGAATTAAAACAAGATGAACCGAAGAGACGTTACCTACTGCACAATATGGTCATGAACGCCAAATAAAAACACAAAGTGGAGCAAAGCCCAAAGAATATAGAAAACTCAAGCCATAAGCATATGAAATTATCAACAACGCATAAAGGTGCTCAGCAGGAAATCAGTCAACTCCATTTTTTGAAGTATGTGACTTCCAAAAATAAGATAAGAACTTCCAAAATAAAGGGGGTAGGAAGTCACTGATTTTCAGATATAAAGCCAAAACGTAGATGACTTCAAAAATTGCAGGCATGGAAGTCAAAAATGATGTGTTTTTTTTTTCCTGAAAGAAACTGTATTTAACAAAAAATATATTATATCAGCATCCATAACTTGGTCCTTCCTAGAATATTGGCTTCCAAAAAATGGGACCCTGCAAGTATTCTGACTTCAAAAAAATTGAAATGACTTCCAGATTTTGACTTATGGAAGTCTTAGACTTCCACTAAAAATAAGTTAACTGAACCCCTGATGCCCAGTAAGAAGCTATGAAATCTACAAGTCAAACAGACTGACAAAAACACTACACCCAGAGACACCAATTTTCCTGTCCATAAATACATCCCAACAGCAACAAATTGCTGGTGCCTGGTTCAGGAACCAGCCAATAGGGATTAATAAAATAGCTAACCTGTTAAAAACAAAGATATCAGCAGCAAATCAACAAACACAAAAAAAGACTCAAACCATTCGGCCAGAAAGCACCTAATTCAAAAGTTTACTGATAGTGGAGTGGCACCCACAGAGATTATTCAAATATCTGGATATAAACAATTACAAAGTTTCAATGACTATTCGAAAAAAATGAGACAAAGCATCTGCAAATATCAAAGCTACTAAGTGGAACAGACATACAAACATCTGAAGAACCTCAGCCAAAAAACCCAGAACCAGCACCATACAGCACACTTATGATGTCTTTCTAGGAACCTGCTTCCACAAGCCCACAATTACAGCAAAGCATATAACTTTTATTATACGACAGGTATCTGTACTCAGCCAATCAGCATTCAGAACTCTGGTCAGTTATTTCCCCACAAACTTCAAAACAATGGCTCAGAGTAGTTTATTCACCTAAAACCCCACCCACAGTGGTTTAATCACCCCCCAGTGGTTTAGTCACCCCCCACACACATCAAAAAACACAAGCAGTAGAGAAAATGCTATTTAGCCAGCATCCCCCAGACAGTAAAATACTTTTTGCAACACTCGAACTCGTATAATACTTAATAACATTCAGAGGTTGGAGTATACTAAATAACTGGCTTTGTGTTGATTAAACGCCTTCAGCTTCGCTTAATCCCCACAGAAGCTGGTTATTGCCTCGTATACTCCAACTCGCTGAATGTTATCACTTAAATATAGTACAAGGTAGGTAGACATTTGTAATGTAATCCTACATACCAAGACAAAAACAGTAAAAAGATGTACTGTCAACACAACCCCCACTCGCACCCCCCACCCCCCGGTATTCCTCCCCTTCCACCCATACCCAACCCCAGCACCCCACCAAAAATAATTAAAAAATAACTATAACCTTTCTAAATCTTTTCAAACAGGGCACAAGTATGAGAAAATCAGTCAACGATGACCACAAGTGATACAGTCAGATACTGACTCGGACTAAAAGGAAGAAAGAACACTTTGTCACTTAACAAAATTAAGAAAAAACACAGCACATAAAATGTGTATCTTAGCAAAATATCCCAGCTTGGGTACTGTGAAGCAAGAGGCAATCACCTCTGTTTCCATAAACCAAGAAAGAATGTTATCAAACCATTAACCCCAACTCCCCCCCCAGCATGCCATACTCTCCTTACAAAACAAGACGTCTGTACCAAACAGCATGTCATTTACTTCAATAGTACTTTGCATTTTGCTACTTTAAACTGCCACTCTGTCATAGTGGATAGGAAAAGTACAGTTGCGTAAGAACTTACTGAAACAATAGATCTTCGAGAGAAGCTCTTGCAGCAGGCTACACTGGTAGCACTAAGTTGCCAGGCGCTAGGACCACATAGAAGACTTCTAGCTAGCAGTCTACCATGAGGGACTGCCCCCGCTGTCAGTCAACTGATGGCAGCATAGCATGTATAGGAGAGCGGTCCCCCACACCAGCACAGTTCTCCCGCCGAAGACCCCGTACGAGCAGCCAAAGGAGAACCAAGGAGGTTTCCTTAGAGCCAAAAGACAGGTAAAAGAAGGTCAACAGAGAGAGAGCAGAAGGGGGAAGGAGGAAGGGAAAGCAGGGCCTGCTGCAAGAGCTTCTCTCAAAGATCTGCTGTTACGGTAAATTCTTACATAACTGCACTATCTTACTTCAAGGAAGGCTCTTGCAGCAGGCCACACTGGCAGGACCGAGTCCCATGCAGTAACAGTCATCACCAGGATAACATCACCGGGAGGAAGACAAGTCAGCAGTCAAGAGCTCAGGACAGAAGGCCCTGAAGAACTGCCACGCCAAAATTGGCTCTACGCCCAGAAGTGATGTCCAGACTGTAATGCTTGGTGAAGGTGAGGACAGAACTCCAGGTGGCAGCTGCACAATGTCCGCAGTAGACACATTTCTGAAGCAAGCCACAGAAGCAGCTATACCCTGGTAGAGTGGCCCTTGACTACCCACAAAAGGGGTCTGTTGTACTTGAAGTAGCAATAAACAATGCAATTCGCTAACCACTTAGACAAACACTGTTTAGAAACAGGAGTGTCCTCTCTCTTCGGGGCAAATGAAACAAACAACTGATACGTTTTCCTGAAAGATCTGGTGCGGTTCGTGTAATACCGCAACATTCTGTGGACATCCAGAGTATGGAGCAACGCCTCCCCCTGATTAGAATATTCAGGAAAATAAACTGGCAGGTGGATGGACTGATTTAAAGTAAACTCCAACACCACCTTAGATAAAAACTTAGGATTAGTACGCGAAGTCTTTGTGAAAAAACAAATAAGGTCTCCTTACATATAACAGCCTGTAGCTCAGAAATCCTTCGAGCAGAAGTAACAGCAACTAAAAAGAGCACTTTCCATGACAGAAAGTGCAGCTCACAACTCGCAGCCAGTTCAAAAGGAAGTAAAGCGAGTTTCTCCAACATAAAGTTGAGGTCCCATGGAGAGACTGAATCCCGAATGGGAGGTTTCAGATGCAAACTACCCTGCAGGAACGTGTAGGACACTTCAAGTTGGGCGACATCTTTGCCCTCAATAGGTGCGCTGTACGCAGAGATGGCAGAAGGGTGCACCTTAAGGGAGGAGTAGCCCAGGCTTGAATCCAAAAGGGAAAGGAGGTACTCCAGCATTTGATTTACCGGGCAGGTAAATGGATCCAAATGGTGAGCAACGGCCCAAATGGAGAAGTGCTTCCATTTCATAACATAAGTGGCCCTGGTAGAGGGTTTTCTGACTGCCACCAGGATGTCAGTGACCCCAGAGGATAGCCCAAAGTGGGCAATAGCTAGGCCCACAGGAAACACATATAGAGATGCAGGGACTTGAAGTCTGGATGGACCAGGGTGCCCCAGTCCTGGTGCACAGAGACAAGGGCACCGGAGGTTCCATAGCTAACTGTTGAAGCAGGGGAAACCAAATCTGGCATGGCCAGAAGAGAGCTATGAGAATCATCTCCACTCTTTCCACCTGGTGCTCGAGCAGAACCCTGCGCAGGAGAGGGAAGGCAAGGCAAATTTTATTTCAAAAAACGCCCATCCCAGAGGCTCTGGGCACCGAACATATTAAGATTCCATCGTACAAATCATAACAGATATATAAACAACATACTATAAACATAGAATACAATATTCCAACAGTTAAAACCAAATATTAAAAAAAGGGAGGGAAGGCATAGCAAAACCTCCCTTTCCAAGAGAGGGACAATGCGTCTGACCAGAAAACTCCAGCCCCAGGATCGAGCAAGTAAAAAAGCGGCAGTTTTGCGTTGAGTGGGGATGCAAAGAGGTCCAACTCTGGACAGCCCCACCTGTCGAAGAGATCTTTGACCACAGAGGTTAGAATTTCCCACTGATGAGCCCGCAACCTGGAGTGGCTGAGACCGTCGGCAAGACATTTTAAACACCTGGGGCAGGATTCTCAAGATGGTGAAATACACCGCCCAGCTGCGGATAAACTACGGCTAGAGTGAGATTGTCACTCACGGACCCGCAGGTTACCCACAGTCGCAGGTATTCACAAAGGTACAGCCGGATCATGACCGACTCCATGATTTACAGCTGCTTGTGGAGGTGTTGCCCAGGAGCTCTCCGCAGCTGCGGCATGATGCTACAGCTGGTGGGAGCAGCCATAACATCCTCCGCAACTGCTGGCTGAGAATCGCAACCAGCGCAGCTGCGGGCAATGTCAGCCCGCAACTGTAGTTATGGAGTGGGACTTTGGTCCCAAAAGCTTTGAGAATCCTGCCCCTGGTACATGCATGGCCAAGAGATCCAGACTGCTCGATGGCCCAGAACCAGACGCTCATCACCTCCCGACACAGGGGATAAGAATGCCCCCCCCCCTTGTTGATACAGCACACTGCACACATGTTGTCCGTCTGCACCAGCAGCAGACTGAGGAGGAGAGGAGTCTGAAAGGCTTGCAGGGCATAAAGGACTGCCTGCATCTTCAGGACTTGATGTGGAGACCCTGCTCCACTTGCAACCAGGTACCCTGGGTCTGATGCTTGACCAGATGAGCAACCCAGCCCAGGCCAGATGCATCTGTCGTGAGAACCTCTTGGGGCATCAGAAGCTGACTCCCCGAAGGAGGTTTGCTGGGTTCAGCCACCATGACAGAATCCTCTGCACTCGGTGGAAGACCGGGACCTATTGGTCCAGGTCGTCAGTACGCTGGCCCCACTGGACCCTCAAGATCCACTGAGGAACCCACATATGTTGCCGGGCCAAGGGGACCATTGTGATGGCCACCGCCATGTGGCCCAGAAGGCACAGGAAGACCCTGGCTGGGACCTGCAGACTAGAGGAAACCAGATGGACCTGTCCCATCAGTTGCTCCTCTCTGTCCTACGGCAGAAAGGACTTGCCTTGACTGGTGTCGAGGACCACCCCCCTGTACTGCAGGTGCTGGCAAGGAAAGAGGCAGGACTTCGGCAGATTTAGGCTGATCCTCAAGGCCTGGAAAAGAATGAAGGTTGATTCCAGGGTTTAAACCAAATGTTCCCTGGAGAGGGCTGCAGCAGTCAGTCGTCCAGGTAGGGGAACACACAGAATGCATCCTCAATGCGGCAGCCACCACTACCAGGCACTTGGTAAATACCCATGGGGCCAAGGAAAGGCCAAAAGGGAGGGCCCAAAAGTGACAATGGGCTGCCTGAAATTGGAAGCAGAGGAAGCGACTACAGGCAGCAAAGACTTGGATGTGCAGGTAGGCATCCTGTATGTCCAGAGAACACAGTCAGTCCCCCTGGTGCACAGGGCAACAGTGGCTGGGGGTGACCATCCTGAAGCCGTGTACTTGATGTGTTGCCAGATTCAGATGACTCAGGTTCAGGATGGGCCAAACATCCCCAGTCTTTCTGGGGACAAGGAAGAAGTGGGAGTAAAACCCCCTTCCCACATTGAGCTTGAGGGATGGGCTCTATGACTCTTTTTTTGAGGAACAGCATGAATTTCCTCCCAAACCAGAGAAGGGTGTGCTAGAAAGTAAGAAGAGTGGATATGAAGATTTTCAGGTGGCCACTCTAGGAACTCCAGACTGACCATGAGCTATGATCTGGAGCACCCAGTTGTCTGTGGTCACTCCCCTCTACCCAACCAAGTGGAGGGAGAACTGACCCCCGACCGCCTCCCTTGGATCCTCAGCTGAGGGGGGGGTCAGGTAAGGAGTCAGGAGGTGGGGGTGGGCACGGGCAGGGGGGCCATAGGAGTTCTGGCAACTCTAACAGTGGCAGGGGCCACTGTGGCCTTGCGCTTCTGCTGACCCTTGACAGTCTTACTCCAGGTTTGCTTGCGGGAGGCCCTGGAACGAAAGGACTGATGTTGGCCCGCTCTAGATTGGGTGTGATGGAAATGATGTCCTGGACATCTCCCCCAAAAAAGACCACCCTGCGGAAGGGGGCATCCAAAATACTAGCCTGCACATCCTAGGCAAAACCTAACACCTGGAGCCAAGAACGGCACCGGAGACAGACCTCAGCAGCTGCCCCACGCCCAGAGGCGTCATAAGCGACCCAGAGGACATGACTGCCAACATCTGAGCCAGACTTCAGAAGCTGAGAGAGCTGTGTCTTAGTGGCATCCTCAGGCAACATCTGGACTAAGTTCCTGACTTGGTCCCAGAGGACATTCTGACACTGGACCATATGGGCCAAACAGTTGATGGTCCTAATAGCCAAGATAGTAAAGGAAAAAACACGCTTGCCAAGGTGATCCAGCTGCCTGGATTCCCGGTCCAGGGGGA
Source organism: Neoceratodus forsteri (assembly GCA_016271365.2). Classification (NCBI taxonomy): domain Eukaryota; kingdom Metazoa; phylum Chordata; order Ceratodontiformes; family Ceratodontidae; genus Neoceratodus; species Neoceratodus forsteri. The sequence goes on from CM057455.1 coordinate 1,678,097,312, forward strand.
AGGGTGCCTGGGCTTCTTAGTACAATCATGCACCACATTAATCATCACAGAATCTGCCTTATGGTGGCTGCCCAGAAAAGGCTTGCGCGCTGGGGCATGGTAGAGGCAATCTGCCTTTTAGGTAGAGGAGGGGTAGAAGCAAGATGGGCCCAGGCTGTCTTGGTGACATCCTTGTAGGAGTCAATCATAGGGGCACCACCACAAGGAGGGCATCCTGCTGTCGAAGGTAGATAGCCCACCGGCGTGTCTCCAGGTCCTATTCCTCAGTCTCCCAGCCCATGACAGACTGGATGTGACACATAACATCCATGATGGATGGGTCATCAGGGGAGGACTTGGACACCTCCTTAGCCTGGTCCTCTCCCTCCAAAGACTCACCCGGAGAGGAGAAAGACCCAGAGGATTCAGAGTCATACTCTGTAGGATCACTGTCTGGGACTGGTGTCAGAGGCTGGCAATCACCCCTTCTAGAGCCTGAACTGATGTCAGATCACGCCCCTAAATACCCCAATATATGGGGTTCACTGGGACCAGCCCGATCCAAATTCCAGGGCTGAGGGTCCTGCGGAGGGTGGTGGGGGGATGCTGAAGGTGGGCCCTGAGGAGCGGGGGTCTGCTGTTGCATGAAAGACCACCACACTGAAAAAAGGGGCATTATAATCCACCTGGGGTGCTATATTATACACCGGAAGGAATGGAAGAGAAGGTGTCAGGTTGGGAAACCTCATCTGTGGAGCTGGCAAAGCATAACCTGGCACTGTTCTACCTGGCGCCAGGTAGCGATCCGGTGATGGGCCAACAGGCGTTGGCTGCGGTGTAGGTTGCAGCAGCGGTGACAATGGTGCCGGGCCCAAAGGCTGGGGCTGTGGCAATATAGGTGGTGGCCCAGTGGGTGCAGGTCTAGTGCACCTAAGCGAAGGGTCCACCGGCACCATCCCTACAGAAGAAGCCAGCGCCTGAGGGGATGGAGACCCCCAAGAAGGAGGCAGAGGCGACGCCAGTAAGGAGGAGATGGTGGTGGCTTGCTGCGGGCGTTGCCTAGCTGGACTGGCGGCAGCCCCCAAGATGAAAGCTGTGAGGCAGCACCAAGGCCTGGGGGGGGGCGGGGTGACTGTCGTAGACCCGCTGCCTGAAAGACCAAGATTGGCCGAGCCACCTGGCTAAGAGCCTGTGGAGGATAACAGACTGAGCGTCAGGGGCTAGGGGGTAGAAGACGAAGTCCCCTGCCCTGAAGAGTCATTGCCCAAGATAGAGATGAGGGAAGGCGGCAGAGCCACTGGTAGCTTGGAGGAAGAATAAAAAAAAAAAAAAAGGCAAGCAAAACTTTATTTTTTATATTTTTGCTTAAATCTTTTATTAAGATTTTGTACATGTTAAAACAGTTACAGACATTATTAAAACACATATACTATGTACAATTAAAACTCTAACAACTATTTACTAAGGTCCACATATACCAGATAAATCATGTTCTCCAGTCTATTGCAATTACTCTATAGCGTTTTACCAATTCATAAACTTGAATTTAAATTTATATGTCACAAATACCCTTCTCTTTAGCTATTGGTCCTTCTATGTAGGTCCTAAGTCCTAGTCTGTAAGATCAATGCTTCCTCCATGGTCAGTGTTGCCAAAAAGGGGCTCCATATGGACATAAAGGTCTCTATTGTACCTCTAATCTGATAAGACCTCGTTTCCATTACCAAAGCCCCTATAGCCAAAGAGCACCACTGCTCAATGGAAGGATCCATTGCTGAAACCCAAATGTTCAAGACAGTCTGTCTGGCCTGTGAAAGCAGCACTCTGACCCATTTTCTATGTGGGGACCACTACACTCCCCCTCCCTTCTCTATGCCAAACAGTAGGTCAATTGGGGTGACAGGTATGTTTGACCCCAGATTACCACTCATGGTCTGTGCTATCCTTTTCCAGAATGTTTGTAACCTGGGGCATGCCCAGAAACAGTGGAAGTATGTACCTCTCTGTTCTTTGCACCTGTTACAAATATCGGATACTTCCACTAGTATCTGTGTGGGACCAGTGGGGGCAAGAGTCTATGTATAAATTTATAAGCTAACCCTTATATTTATTTGACAAGAGTAGGCCCATATGCATTTCTAATATGAGTCCCCAATTATAGTCAGAAATTGAAAGTCCCAGATCCTTTTCCCACAGACCCCTAGTATTGCTTGTCATATCTCGAATATTGTCCCGAATTATATGAACCACAGCCCCCACTATACCCTTGGGATCCCTCCTAGCCCTGCAAATCAAGGCCTCTGCCTGTTCCAATGATGATGTCTGCAGCCTCTGCTTCCTTATCTGTTTACAGTAATCCCTGGCCTGGAAGAATCAAAACAAGTGGTTATTTGGTACCCCTCTGTTCTCCTTAAGCTCCTGAAAAGAGCATATGTCCCTCCCCCTGAGGAGGTCACCTATACATTGCACCCCTCTAGTGTTCCACTCCTCAAATCCTGGGTCCCCCAGTCCCGGATGAAAGAAGGGGTTCCCACATAACGGTAGGAGTGTCGTCTCTGCCTTCTGACTTCCCAGAGCTTTCTTGCTCTGCGTCCAGCTCTCCAGTACCATTAGCACCAGGGGGTTAATCCGAGCCTGAGATACGTATGCCTTCTTCCCTCCTCTAGCTACATATTCCGAAAGCCTACCCTGGACCTCCATTTCTTCCAGGTCTATCCAGCTAGCTGCTTCAGGTTTAGCAACCCAGTCTTTCACAATTCTCATTTGTGCAGCCAAATAATAGCTCTTCATGTCAGGAAAATTTAATCTCCCCCCCCCCCCGAACTTGCCTTTAGCCTGCCCAAGCTGATTCTAGCCCTTTTCCCCTGCCATAAAAATTCAGAGAAGCCCCTTTCCAGTTTCTTATTATCCCTCTTATTAAGACCCATTGGTAGCATCTGTAGCAGGTAGAGGATCCTTGGCAAAATATTCATTTTGATTAAATTCATTCGCCCTATCCAGGACAGTGGCAATGCTCTCCACCTCCTCATTTCTGCTACAATGCTATTAACCAGTGGAGTGTAGTTCAAGCCATAAAGTTCTGGAATAGTCTTTCCAATATTTACCCCCAAGTATCTAAAGGATGAGCTGACCTCTCTTAAACCCCACAACTCCTTCCCCCTTACCACCCCCTTCCCTAGATACATTACCTCTGACTTGTCTAGGTTTATCTTATATCCTGAGAAGGTAGCGAACCCCTCTATATGTTCTAATGGGGGGGCATGGAGTGCTCTGGATCACTTAGATACAAGATCATGTCGTCCACATAAAGCGACATTTTGTGTTGTTTGTCTCCCATACCCCCAATTCCTTTGATATGTGGGTTCTGTCTAATGGCCATGGCCAAAGGCTCAATTGCCATATCAAATAATAGTGGGGAAAGCGGACACCCCTGTCTCATCCCCCTAAACAGGGAGAACTGCTCCAATAGCACCCTACTGGCCAGCACCGCAGCCTGTGGAGATCCATACAGAGCCCTAATCATACCAATAAATCTTTCACCCAGTCCAAATCTGCTCAACACCTCAAAGTGGTATCCCCATTCAATTCAGTCAAAAGCCTTCTCAGCGTCCAGGGACAAAACCGCTGTCATCCCTGGATGCTGAGAAGAGTGATGCACCATGTTCAAGACCTTCCTCACATTATGGTAGGAGTGCCTCCCCTGTATGAAACCTGTTTGATCTGGGCGTACTATCTGCGGTAGCAACACATCCAGATGGGCAGCTAGAACCTTGGCATAGCATCTACATTAAACAGGGATATAGGCCGATATACGGCACATTCCTGGGGGCTTCTTCCGGGTTTCGGTATGACACATATCGTCGCTACCTCCATAGTGGGCGGCAGTGGATTTCCCTCCCTAGGCTCCTGGAATAACTCCCAAAGCAAGTCCACCACTCCCTGTCCCAATTCTTTATAGAACTCGGCTGGGAGGCCGTCTGGCCCAGACGCCTTGCCCGGCTTAATGCGCTGTATGGCCACTCTGATCTCTTCCTTGGAGAGTTCCCTGCCTAGCCCTCCTCGCTGCTTCTCAGTGATTCCCTGGATTTTGACCTTATCTAGAAATTCCCTTGTTCTATCCATTGCACCTTCACACTCGGCCTTGTATAGGGCCTGGTAGAACTTCTTAAACCTATCCCCAACAGCTTGGGGTTCTCTAATCAGGAATCCTCCTTCCCTTCGTATCTTTTGGATTCTCGCAATCCCCCTTCTGCCTCTAATGAGGTTCACCAGCATGGGCCCTGGTTTATTACCCCACTCATAAAACTTATGTTTCACAAACCATATCTGATTTCTTGCTTGCTCAGCTAGCATATTATTAAGGGTCCCCCTTGCCATTGCCAGCATCTGTAGAACCTCCTCTCCCCCCCTCCCCAGCTGCACTATGCTCCAAATCCCTAACCTGCCGGTGCAACTCCTCTTGACGCTTATGCTGCTCCTTCTTATAGCCTGCCACATAGCCTATAATAACCCCTCTTAAGTAGGCCTTCCCTGCATCCCAAAACACCTGTCTGGATGGTGCAGTTTCTTTATTAAGCTCCACGTATCTCCCCAGCTGCTCTTTCAAAAAGGTCCGAAACTCCTCCTTTCCCATCAGGTACAGTGGGAATCTCCACGAGGCAGGTTTCAGCCTATTGGTCTCGAATTCTAGTGTCATAATCACCATGACATGGTCTGAAATGTGTATAGGCCTGTGCCTAACTTCTGCCATCCTGTAATACCACCCTCCTTCAAAGTAGATGTGGTCCATTATGGGGATTGGAGTAAAAGGTATATTCCTTAAGTGTGGAATTGGCCGTTCTCCATGCATCCAATATATCTAAATCCACTAAGCCTTCCCTCCATTGTTTCATGCAGCTTCCCCCCTGCCCCTACCTCCCGAGTGATCCATAGTTGGGTCCGGGGTACAATTGAAGTCTCCACCCATTATCAGCCCCTGATATTGTTCTCTTATGAGCAGATCTAGAATGGACCGCAATGACGAGGGCTCAAACACAGCAGGCATATATACTCAAGTGACCTGTGTCCCATGCAGCATTCCCTCAACAAACACGTATCTCCCCTCATTCTTGTCTTGCACCACTCTTGTAACCTTAAAAGGAAGGTGCTTGTGTATCAATATCGCCACCCTCCTCTTGTGCGAGGAGGAGGCGGCAGCATGGCATGACCCAACCCAGTTCCTCACCAGCTTCTGGTGCTCTGTAGGAGTCAAATGTGTTTCTTGTAGTAAGGCAACCTGAGCACGTACCCTCCTAAGAGCCGTCAGGAGACTGGTACATTTAACCGGGGAGGAGAAGCCTCCAACATTCCACAAGACAATATTCACCCTCTCCTTCTGATCCATCCTGATATTAGTACATGCAGCTCTCCCATCTTTATACCAGGGTTCAAATCTGCGACCAACATAATGTGTAGCATTTCTTTTCTTGTTCTATATTGTAATGTGGACCTAACCATTAATTCTAAATCTAGACACATAACATTTGAACTATGCCCCAACCCGAACTATATACATTACAATCTCCCCTTCCCCCTTTAGAAACATACAACATTGCTACAACTAGTATGCTCTCTCCCCTATGGATATTCTAAAGGGCTTGATACAAAAAACACTTTTGATCAACCTTTTCTCCCCCCACCCCAGGGTTGCTGTGTTCTTTTCCACCTATCTCTCATTCCTCCACCTCGTTTAGGTGCATACTTAATCTTAAGCCCAAGGAGTTCCTCTTTCTCTGCAGTCAGGATTTTATCATGCTCAATCACCTGCCCTTTCAGCTTAGCATCCCCTCTTGCCATATCACTTGCCTCTCCTTTCCCTCTTGCAGTCGCTCCTGTGTATATCAGCAAACATATTCATCTGACCCCACATTCCCTTAGTTTAGCTACATCTCTCATTTTCTCCCCCCACACAAGGCTAGGCCCCACGATTCATTCTCAACACGCAGGCCCTCCTCGCAAGTTGGGTCTCAACACTCTGCACATTTAACAGCATGAGGGATTTGAGGTTTGCAGGCCACATCTAAAATCCTCCCTCAGGGTCTTGCTCAGCGATCCCCTCAAAAATGTGACCGAAGCAGTCGTTTCTCATCAACCCCTTTCAGATACTGTCAGACTTTTTAGTTCACATATCAGCACTGAGCCCCTTCCCTAACCCCTTCTACCCCTCCTTCCCATCAGATGCAGATATACAGAATCCTCCATTTCCCTTCACTTAAAAAGACTGCGTACCTTTTCCACTCCACAAGGCTAGGCCGCACGAATCATTTTCAACGCGCAGGCCCCCCTCGTGGATCAGATCTCCGCAATCCTCCAGTTCAATGGCGCTGGGGCTATTATTGCATGTGTCACAACTAGCGATCATCCCTTGAGGTCAAGTTCATCCATCTGGTAGATAGTGTGTTCTCCATGCCTCTCTCCATTCCCCCCAGCCACAGTCCAGAGTTGCTCGTGGGTAGCTCAGGGGATTTACGATCAAGTCAGTCACTCTTAAAGGGGAACCGCCACTGATTACATCCTACGGTCATCATGGTCATCCAGAGTGACGGTCAGAATAGGCATCCTCCAATAATCACATCTAACTGCTGCAACAGGTTTCGATACGCCTTTTTAAACATTTTTCTCAACTATTTACAGAGAAAACTGAGCATCTTCTCCTCCCATACAGTGTAATCTCTCCTCTTTCTTTCCGGGGGAGTCAGCCTTTCTTTTTCTTCAGCTCTGTCACAAACTTAGCTGCCTTATCCGCTTCCCAGAAGCTATACGTAGCTCCTTCATGTCTGATTTTCATGGCGGCTGGGAAAATTATGTACCATTCAAGCTTTGAGTGCTGACAGTCAGCAATCATTTCATTGAATTCTCGACTCTTTTTTCCCGACTCTCACAGAATGATTCTGGGATAAGAACAGGCGTATTCCCTCAAACTTAAGCTCAGGCATACTTTTATATGCCTTCCACATCTCCTGTCTATCCTGGAAGTTATGGAAGCGAAATATTACTTGCCTCGGCGGGTATCCATCCTGGGGTCATGGCTGCACTGCCCGATGCGCTCGCTCCAATTTATATCGGCCCCCCCCTTCGGCTTTAGACCCAGTAGTGCTGGCAATATCTTCCCGCAGAATCCGAGCATATCTGATCCTTCTTTACCTACGGGAAGGCCCCGGAGCCGCAGACTGGACCTCCGGTGATAATTTTCCTGGTAGTCCAGGGCCTCCCTTAGGTCTTGTACCCGTTTCTCCAGGTCCTCCATCCGTCTCGTCATTGGGTGAAGCGTGTTCTCCGCTGCCGAAATACGTCCCTCCGTCTCCTCCAACCACTCTTGTTGTTGATCTAGTTGGGCATCTATGGTGGCCAGCCTGCATTCGATTTTGCTTCCAATCTTTCTAATTGGGACAAAGCATCCAACAGTTGTTCCTTCAATTCTCAGCTGCTGTTATGAGCCGGGGAATAGAAGATGGGGCCTGCAATATTCGGCTGTCCTGTGGCTGGTGACTTTTTGTTGTTTTTTGTGCCTGCCCATTGCGATTTACCCCCCGCCGGTACCACATAGTCGTCCATGATGCAGCGTTTAACTTTTAATCTCCTTCAGTCTTTCCTTGAGCAAGAGATTCTGGTGGATTTCTTATTTTTATTCACCCGGGGAATGGAGCTCGACAAAAGCACGTCTTCACGCCATGAAGCAGTCACGTGACCCAAAACTTTATTTTTATAAGCGCTTTTCAAAACCAAAGCGCTGTACAAAGTTAAAACAATGATTTAAAAGACAACAACAATTAAATAAACAATAAAAATCATTCTAAATATGCTTTATAGAACAAGAATGTTTTGAGCTCAGATTTAAAACTTCCGACAGTCAGGCATTCTCGTATCTGACGAGGTAGAGAATTCCACAGGGCAGAGGCAGCATAAGAAAATGCACGTGCCCCAGATGTCTTCAAACGAACCCTGGGAATCTCTAGCAATCCCTCGTCGGCAGATCGGAGTGAACGAGAGGGGCAGTAGGGAGTAAGGAGATCTTGCGCATATCGGGGTCCCTGTTCATGTAGGGCTTTATAGGTTAGTAATCCAACCTCAAAAGTGATCTGCCACTGAACCGGCAGCCAGTGCAGTCCGCGCAACACAGGTGTAATATGACTAGTTCTAGATGTCCCCGTCAAAAGCCTGGCCGCCGCATTCCGCACTAGCTGCAAGCAGCAGATATCAACCCCCAGTAGCCCTAGGTACAGGACATTTCAGTAATCAAGGCGGGTGGTCATGAAAGCATTGACCAAGGTAGGAAGGTTAGCTGGAGGAACTAGGTGTTTCACCTGGGCGATATTTCTAAGATGGTAAAAGCAAGGCTTGACAACAGCAGACACCTGCGATTTCAGGTTCAAACCGTCATCAATAATAATGCCCAGATTACGCACCCAGTCTGAGGTCAAGAGCTGGACACCATTAAGTCATAGGCCTGATGGAACCCCAGCCCTACGACCCACCTCACAGCGACCTGGGTCCACAACCAACACCTCGGTCTTATCCAGATTTAACCTCAGCCAGCTAGCACTCATCCAGTCTTTGATCTCAGATAGACAGATGTTAAGCACAGAGATCGCATCAACCTGTCCAGGAGTAAAGGACAGATACAGCTGGGTATCATCTGCATAACAGTGAAAAGCCAGACTGTACCACCTAATGATATCTCCTAATGGCAGCATGTAGACTGCAAACAACATGGGTGTCAAAATGGAGCCCTGCGGCACCCCACAGGACAGAGAGATGGTGTCAGAGGAATATATTCCAGTGACAACCCTCTGCATCCGGCCTGTGAGGAAAGATCGAAACCAATGTAGAACTGTACCAGACAGTCCACAAAGAAGTCACAGGTGCTCCAAAAGCACACCATGGACCACAGTATCAAACGCTGCAGAGAGATCAAGAAGGACTAGAACAGTACAAAACATTCGATCTCTCGCAATTAGGAGGTCATTTAAAACCCGAACAAGAGCGGTCTCAGTGCTATGTCTTTTCCTAAACCCAGACTGGAGAGTGTCATAGACACTGTGATTTGTAAGATGGTCATCCAGCTGTATCGCAACCACCTTTTCAGTAACCTTACCCACAAAGGGCAGGTTAGAAATAGGTCTGAAGTTAGCTAGACAGTCCGAGTTCAAGAAGGGTTTTTTTAAGGAGTGGTCGAACGACCGCCTCCTTTAGGGGATCAGGAAAGACCCCCTGCTCCAAAGACTTCCAGACAATTTCAGCAAGGATCGGACAGATAATATCTACGCAAACTAATAACAGTGGCGTAGGGCCCAGATCCAAACTACTGCTGGTTGGTCGTACATTCTGAACAGTCCTGACAATGTCCATGAACTCTGGCCTACTGAAGTCAAACCAGGTAGCACAGGTGCTCGTTTTCTCCCATCGATCTCCGCAATCCCTTAAAGACGGAGCTTGGCCGATGCCAGACCTAATGCTGGCAATCTTATCTGCGAAGAACCGAGCAAGCTCATCACACTTTATTTGTGAAAAATCTCTTCCAGACTGAAGACAGAGTGAATTGTACAATCTGTAGACAGTCAGAGTTGAGCTGGTCGATTCCATGCAGCAGCAATCTCCCCGGACAGGAACTCTGCCTTCTTATGGGTGATTGCTGATTGATAGACACCACAATGGTCCATCGATCTAAGCCTGTCAGCATCCAAGCCAGATTTCAGCCAAATCCTCTCTAGAGCTGGTGGGGCTGGAGGAGCCGACCCCTCACGGGAGGACAGCCCCATCTCAGTCGACGATTTGTGGGGTTACCACAACCAAGAAGCTGACCGGGCCCATTGCCAGTGCTTATGCTTCCCGGATTTCTCTTTACGAGAAGAAGAAGAGCCCCCAGAGGACTGGGCCCACGAGGCCAAAGAACTCTGGGCCTGCAGCTTCTTTTCCACGGAGACCAACTTCTGCTTTAAAAGATAGCTCTCTAGAGTTTTTAAACTACGTCTCCGAGTGACCTGGTTGAATTTCTGGCAGAACTGGCAGGCTTTGGTGTCGTGGCAGGGCCGAGGCAGATCAGACATGCAGAGTGGCCATCCTTTTCAGGAATCTGTTTGCTGCAGGCACACTTCGTGGAGCAGGCGGAAGAGAAGGCTGGTAGAGTAGACATAAACTCATTGAAAAAACACTGAAAATTTGATGTTTTACACTAAGAAGGAAATAAAAAAGCATGGTAACTGTGGTAAATTTTGGTTGACTATAGCTGCGGCATCCACTAAGGTCCGATGTGCATGAGTCAACAGCGGGAAAACAACTGAGGTGGTGTAGGAGGCCGCCCTCCTATATAGGCTATACTGATGTCATTTGACCGACGTCAGCGGGGGAGGGGTCCCCCGTGGTATACTGCTAGCTAGAAGTTTTCCGTATGGTCCTAGCTCCTGGTGACTTAGTCCTACTGGTGTGCCTGCTGTAAGAGCCTTCCTCGAAGTGTCATTTTGACCTGGATCTAAACAACGAATCTTCCTTTGTCTGTATGACTGTAAACAGGATTTCCCAATAGTGTTTTTGAGAATATGTTTGTAAAGGCACTTGTCGCAATTAAAAATGAGAGTCAAGAGTAAAAAAAGCAGGACATTATCGTCTGTGGTCATTCTGCGAAGTTCCTGGCAATCTTGACATTAATTTCAAAGGGTTAGCTTTGATGAAAAGCTTTTTGCAGCCTCAGAAGGTCTTTGGTTTGTAAACTGATCATAGGACTAAAACTGCCATCACAGAGGTAATGAGCCTTTGTGTGAAGCAAATAAACAAAACAAGATGATGTAAGAAACCACTCTGGTTCTCAAAGGAAGTGGCAGTGAAGGTTCAAGAGAAAAAGAAAGCATTCAGGAAGTACAAGGGATCGTAGAAGGAGCAGGACAGAGAACTGTATCAGTTAAAGCAAAAGGAGGCTGGGAAGGCAGTCAGAACAGCAAAGGCCCAAACCGAGGAAAAGATAGCCAACTCAGTTAAGAAGGGGATAAAACCTTTTATAGGTACATCAGGGAGCAAAGGAAGACCAAGGGAGGGATAGTGAGGCTTAATAAAGGGAGGGAGGGTGGGCAGAGGGAGACTGTGAAAAGGCAGAGATACTAAATAAATATTTTTGCTCAGTATTTACAAATGAAGAGGGGGAGGTACATAAAACAAACAGTAGTAACACTCTGGATACAGAAGTTGATACCAGCCCATTTATAGGAGAAAGGGTTCTGAAAGAACTCTTAAAACTGAAGGTGGACAAAGCAATGGGGCCTGATGGGATTCATCCCAGAATTCTAAAAACTAAGGGTGAACTAGTGACACCACTGACTACCCTTTTTAACAAATCATGGGAGGATGGGGTGGTACCCGAGGACTGGAGGAGGGCAGATGTGATTCCCCTTCACAAAAGTGGGAGCAAGGCAGAAGCAGGAAACTACAGCCTGTTAGTTTAACCTCAGTGATAGGGAAAATGATGGAATCACTTCTGAAGGAAAGAACTGTCGAGTATCTAGAGGCCAGAGGGGCACAGGACCCTAGGCAGCATGGATTCACAGCGGGAAGGTCATGCCAGACAAATCTGATAGATTTCTTTGACTGGGTGACCAAAGTAGTAGATCAGGAAGGGGCTGTGGACATGGCCTACCTAGACTTTAGCAAGGCATTTGACACAGTCCCACACAAAAGATTAATATACAAGTTAGCCAGCCTGGGAGTGGGTCCCAAGATGACAGCCTGGGTAAAGAATTGGCTGGAGAATAGGACACAGAGAGTAATAGTAAATGGAGTCCACTCAGAAGAAAGGAGGGTTACTAGTGGGGTACCGCAGGGTTCAGTATTAGGACCAGTCCTCTTCAATGTCTTTATAAGCAACATTGCGGAAGGACTGGAAGGAAAAATATGTCTCTTTGCAGATGACACTAAGATCTGCAACAGAGTTGATGCACAGGGTGGGGTGGAAAGGATGAGAAGGGACTTGGCAAGGTTAGAGGAATGGTCAAATGTATGGCAGCTTAGATTCAATGCTAAAAGTGCAAGGTAATGCACCTGGAAACAAAACCCAGGGAAGAGTACACAATAGGGGTGAGATACTAACAACAACAAAAATGGAAAGGGACCTGGGGTAGTCATATCAGATGACCTAAAGGTGGGCAAGCAATGTGAGAGGGCAGCAAGGAGGCTGGGGAGTTACTGGGATGCATAGGAGAGGCATCACCAGTAGAAAACAGAAGTTATTATCCCTCTGTACAGACAGCTGGTGAGACCCCATCTGGAGTACTGTGTGCAGTTCTGGAGACCCAATCTCCATAAAGACATAGACAGGATGGAAGCTGTCCAGAGGAGGGCAACTAAAATGGTGCAGGGTCTGCACTGGAAGACACACGAAGAGAGACTTAAGGAGCTTAATATGTATAGCCTCGAGGAAAGGAGGGAGAGGGGACATGATAGAAACTTTCAAGTACCTCAAGGGAATCAACAAAGTCCAAGAGGGTAGCATCTTTCAAAAAAAGAGGTGTGCAAGAACAAGAGGGCACAATTTGAAGATTGGGGGCGGCTCAGAGGTAATTTAGGAAGTATTTTTCACAGAGAGGGTTGTGGATGCATGGGCAGCCTTCGGAGGAGGTTGTGGAGTCAATATCAGTGGTGGAATTCAAGCATGCATGGGACAGTCATAAGGCAATTCTGGGGGGTGGGGGTAAGAAGAAGTAGGCTGCTGGTTAACTAGGATCTGCAGCTTATCCAGTAGGAAGGGAAATGGGCAGACTGGGTGGGCCAAGCGGTCCTTATCTGCCGTCAAATTCTATGTTTCTATGTTAGGACTAACTTGGTCAAGGATGGCGTCCTCCTTTTAAATTTGCTGAGTGTCTTCCACAAGAGCAGTCAAAAGCAACAAAATACAGCATAAAGGCTCCATTAAAAAAAATTCCATCCCTATTCCCCATCTGCAATATTGTGCTTCATGATGCATTCAGCAAAAGTACTTTTTTTTTTTTTTTGTTAAGTCCTTCTTAATAGTACACCTTGTGGGCATACCTTGCTTAAGCTGCTATATTGGCAAGTTAAGGTTTTCTGAAGATCGGACGCAATAATGCATGCTTTTACAGAGTGCTTGAAATGGCCACAAATACTTGTTACCTGTTCCTTTTCCCATTACTACTAAGGTGTTGTTGCAGGAAAACTCTGACTAAATGATTTCAGGAATCATGTGCCAAAACACTGAATATGATGAAAGCAGCTATCCTTCAAAAAAAGTGGTCAACATTAACACCATCATTGGAAATCATGCATTCACAGTTTAGACCCAGTGAATGCAACCACTCCACAATTCTGTGATATAGCTCTTTTAAAATGTTAACTTTGGTATAATGCTTATGAAACAAGAGACACAAAACGTTATCATTCTACTGCAGAATTCTCTTGCTTCAGATAACCGCTGAATGTGTTGATGGTGTTTTAAGATGTTTCATGAAAGCCGGCCCGGCAGCACTAAGGGTTTAGGCACTGGACGCCACACCTCACACCACGTCAGCGACCCGGATTCAGGAATGAGCCCGGGTTGCTGGGAGTCAGCGGGGAGGGTGAAGGATTGAGCGTCCCTAGGACAGCTCTCCTTCCCCGGGAAGGGGGGAATCCACCAGCCGATGCACTGGTGATCTCTAGCGGAGGCTGGAGGCACTGCAGTGCTCGGCCGCAAGGTGCTAGGGATTAGAGCTCGGAAGACGTCTTTCGGAGGTGCACGGGAGCATGCACCAGCTGAGCTGGATGTCACTGCACATCCGAGTTCTAGGGGGTTCACAAGAAAACAGTGGAAAACAGGCGCTGTGGATGGCGATGCAGCTACCGCCTTGCCAGCTGGGCCATCCCGATACAGGCGAGTCTGTCTGTTAAAAAGAGCGCCCAGGTAGGAGGAGGAGGGTGACCCACCCTGGGAGGGTTAGACCAGGAGTGCCAGCTGCGGGGAGAGGGTACAATCTGTGGGGGCATCTAGGGCAGGATATGGGCTTGGATGCCTGAGAAAGTTCCACGGGGCTGCGACCAGGAGGGAAATAAAGGTGAAAGAAAAAAAAAAAAGATATTTCATGAATGATGCTCAATGTGCAGTGACTGGTGTGTGATCTGTGGTTTGACAGCTTGAACACATATCAGTGATCTGGTGTACTGTGCCCCTTCACTCTTGATAGTGAGTTTGTCAATTCTGGGAAATATTTAAAAAATATAACATTGAGACACAATTCAGTTTACAGTTGACTTGAGTTTCTACATTTCTAGTCCTTTTGTTCTCCATTACTAGGTTAATTTATATGGATACAGGAGCGTATCCCTTACAGTTGATCTACTTCTGCTGCTTAATTCTTTCATTTATTTGTTAACTGAGCTGATGTGCTGGTCCCAGGGACAGTTTTCAGGCATGACCTGGGCCATCAAGATTGTACATAAGGAGTTTTGGCAAGATTACATACAGGCAAGGCAAGTAAAAAATACAAGACAAGCTACAAATGGAAAATACATGGAGTCACAATCCTCTTTTTGTGACATCATGATACCTTCTAAAGCAATGAACTGTGATGTCACAGACGAATATGACTGAGAATTAGGCAGCAGAAACACATGAACTCTAGTAGACACATGGGTCCTGCCTACATGGAAATAAACCAGGTAATGAAGAGTACATGATGATATATGCAGACAGTATATAACCTGAACTATATCAAAATACTGTTTTTCCAAATTTACTCAAAAGTGAGGTGCTCAAAGTGTCAGTCTGACAAAGCATTCATGCACAAAATGTCGAGTTCTCATGCTCCTGTATTGCTGCCTTGAGCACTAAATAAAATATTGAGCACTAAATAGCTTCTGTGTGCTGACAGTGTCTTTCCTGACTGCACAACTTCACACATCTTAGGCAGAGTCACAATGGCAAAGCATTTAAAGCTTGGGATCCGGTACAGTGGGGCAACATATTTTAGCGGAACCCTGAAACTGCCATTTTCCATTAATAAAAGGACCTTGCCAATAAATTCAGAAATGAACTGATTGCCAGCCCACTCTCACAGTGGTAGTGCTACCGCTAACGTTGAACTGGATTTTGAAGCAAGCCTTGGCTGTCGGGAGGGTCAGTCAGGGGAGGAAGATCAAGTGCTCCAGTGGATGTTCTAATCCTCCTCCTCCTCCAGGGAGAAGGATTATCAAGTCCTGTTGCTCTACCACCAGCTGGGTGACTACAGATGGTGGTATAGGGGAATTGTTATTGAGTGTGAGACCGCTGGAGCAAGCCTGCAGATTGGCTGTGTCAAGCCTCACCAGCAGCCAATCATGATACGCGTTCCTGGTTTGGGGGGGGGGGGGGACAAGGAAACAGTTTGCATGGCACTGGGAGGATGATGAACCACCGGGGGCCCACACCGGACTCAAGCTGCAGTGCTCATGGGAGAACCCCTCACCTTCACCTCCACCTCAGGAGGCTAGATGTCTGCTGGGAAGAAATGCATAAGGAGCTGCAAGTGTTCCCGGCCTCAGGAGTAACATGGTGGGCAGCGCAGAGGTGTGCTTGTGGGTGGTTGGGGAGACCAGAAGCAACCATAACAAAGCCCTGGTAGGGTGGGTAGCATGCATGGATGGTAGCTGAAGGAGGTCCTAGCCTGTGACCCAAGAAGAAACAAATATGTCAGAAAAGAAATTAATATATTAAGTTATTTATTTATAATGTGACCCAATGTGATTGACTGTATGCAGTTTTATTTTCAAGCATCTTAATAATGGTTTGCTATTTGGTACATGAAGGGGGCAAAACTCACATGGTGCTTGTGGTGTCTTGTAAAATAATTAAGGATGCAGAAGTATGTTTGCTCTTCTTCTAACTCCCCTTTCCATGTCCTCCTGAACTACACAGAGCTTTTCACAAGACCTGTTGGATGAGTGCTTATTTTAAAAAATGTTGCATTGGAGGTGATGTACAATCAGCACTTGTTGATCTCAAATGCTTGCTCTCAGATGCCACATCTCCAGCCAGCATTCTGATTACAGCACCACTAGCGGTGCATCCCACGACCTCCTGCGGCTGTCCCTAGGCTGATGTCAGAGCCGGAAGGCAGCCACGGGAATGTGAACAGCAAGTCCATATTGATACAACTATTAATAGTTCTGGTTTGTAAGGTAGCAGTCCCGGTGCTATACCGTGACCTAGTATAGTCTGGCAGTCAACTAGCCCTGACGAGCAAGAGTGACTATGTTTTAGACTGTTTACATTCAGGACTGGGTGATTTTGTACATTACAGTTCACATTAAACTTACTGTGCAGCCAGTTTACAACCCTTGCCTAATTCTTTATTTCCTTCTATTATTACATTGCTTATTTCTGAATGTTTGCGACACAGTACTGCACTATACGAAGCAACATCACATACTATAATGCACAATAAAATAAAAAGCAAATATATTGTTGTCTCAGTATGTTTGTCAAAGAAAAGTGATGGTTATGAGAGAGCACAAAAAGTGGGACATACGGAGAAAATCACTGAAAACTGCAAACAGAAACTGAAACAAGAGGGACATTCATCTGCATAAGCAGTAATGACAAACAAAGCTATAGAGGTAGTGAAGCATTACAGAGTATGATGAATATAATGAGAGCCAGATAAACGGGTGCTGACTGTACTAAACTTGATTCTCCACGTTGTCCCTGCTAACTTTAATCTGACAAACTGCACATACTGCTGAGCACCCATTTTTGTTCAAAATAAACTGATTTAACTCACTTGCATATAAATAGCATTTGAAAGTACACGGTCATTTGCTGTAACTGAAAGCACGTAACAGGGAGGAGCTACTCCCCCCTAAAGGGAAAGTCCCCTCAACCTATTTTCCATATACCTGTGTAGTCTATAGGCATGAATGACGATTCCCTCTCTTGCATTCCCTTAATTTCAGCCTAATTTAAATATAAATAAGTTTGTTTCACTCTGTTCTGCCTTGGTATGAAAACCTGTGTGACTGCATTGTAAAAAAGGTCATGACCCAACTCACGTAAGACATCCTGGAATTTCATGATGTTTAGTGCTAAAGCCTGCAGTAGTTTTACTGTATTAGTAGTCAGTGCTGTTGCTGTCCTCTGCAGTCCCTACATTCTTGTCTTTTGCTGGCCATGAAACTTTGCAAGGCATAGTAAGTGTCCTGCTGTTTTCTATAGTTTAAACTGTATCTGAGTTAGAAAAAAAATGCTTTTAGAGAATACAGGGACTTCATAAGACACGTAACAGAACTGAATGAGAGTAAACTTCTGCTGGCTTGTGCAGATACGCATCGTCAACTCCCAAGATGCCTTGTATGAGTGGGGTCATGACCTTTGCAATGGAGACAAACAGGTTTTCACACCAGGACAAAACAGAGTGAAGCAGTCTCGTTTATATTTAAATTAGAATGAAATTAGGTGTATGCAATAGAGGGAATCGTTGTTCATACCTACAAACTACACAGGTATACAGAAAATAGGTTGAGGGGTCTTTCCCTTTAAATGTACCAATTATATATTTTTTTTCATTTAAGTAAATTTGGTTGTCAGTGTGGCTCAGTTGGTAGCACATTCCCCTCTGGACCAGAAGGTCGTGGGTTCTTGTCCCACAGCGGGATTGGACTCGTACCTAAAACGCTGGCATCCAAGTGAAGTATTAGGGGGGTGCTGTACTGCTGGGGTGTGCTGTCCTTCTGATGAGACATTAAACCAAGGTCCCTTCTACACATCCTGGTGGGTGTCCATGTGGAAGTAAAAGAACTCAGGGTACTCTTCGCAAAGAGTGGGGGATATTACTGGTGTCCTAACTAACATTCCCCTTCCCAAAAACCAGATCATGCAATTGTCCAGGCGGTGTGTGGGGGTGTTGATGTGTGACATGGCCGCCACTACACGTTCAGTCACTTCATTACCAGTCTAGCATTGCTTGTAAAGTGCTTTGGGATACACAGTGTATGAAAAGTGCTCTATAAATGCTGATTCTTCTTCTAAATCGGATGATACCTTTGAGCATTAAATGCTCATTAACAAAGGTTTCTCGTCAGTTACAAAAGAGGTACAGCAGTAGAGGTTGTACACAGAGGGTAGGTTACAATACAACAGTTTAGGATAAATACAGGCGGTCACCTTCAAGTGGCAACAAGCCAAGGTTTATAAACAAAAGTTCAACATCAGTATCAAGAGGTTAACAGTTCAGGGTATATTCAGAGGGTAGGTTAACAGACGCTTAGAGTCAAGAGAGAGAAGCAGCCATGGAGGGATTGTCAAGGGACACAGAACTGCATGCAGTGCATAAAGCCAAAAGTACTGCTAGACTTGAGGGGGGGGGATTTGGTGGGAATTACTAGGAGCAGCAATTATCCAATAAAGTGTCCTATCAGCAATCTTGCCAACCCTATACTGTACTGTGCTGTTCTACTCCGCTAAGCCACCAGGGGGAAGCAACACACAACCTTAATCCACCCCACCCAAGATGGCAGGTGTCAGTTTAGCTGCTTCTCGGTCTCCCCACTGGCCCACAAAAGAAGTCCTAGGCTCAGGGCTCAAACCCTGGTCTCCGGCTTGGCAGCACAATGTACTGCTGCCATCATCACAGATCTTCTTCTATTTACACTTCTGGCTAATGCACAAAACAAAAATCAAACTACCATCAGTCTATGACACAACAAAAAATACATGCCAAAGACAACAAAGTCTTAGAGGAACTATCGTATCTATACATTCTAAGTTTAACAAGGTGTAGTGCAATTTCAGTTCAATAAAAACTATTACCCTCATATAACCTAAGCTCATTCGTTCCATCTCTCCTGTTTAGATACAACATTAATTTTTAACCACACAGCTTGTTAAACACTTACTAAAATGTTACTAATCAGGGCTAACTTGGAATTTCCAGCCATTCTCAACAAAATGCTTCTTCCTACTGTACACCTGGGCAAGGTACAAATGTCTAGCTAGTCAACAAAGCTTCAAAAAATAGACCCATATCTCTGCACTGCACAGATATGAAAATCTTCACAGGGATCTTGGCAAACAGACTCCAGAAAAATACTTCCACTTTGGTACACCCAGACCAAACCAGATTCATCAACGGCTAATTCGTTCAGGACAATATCTGATGGTTATTGAATATATTTTCTTCCCAGAATGGTAATCCCCAGCTACAGCACACCATCTCCATGGACGCAGAGAAGGCTTTTAATAGGGTTAATTGGCGCTTTCTAAATTTTACTCTGCACTCCTTTCAATTTGGCCCAAATTTTTTGTATGTCATTCAAATCCTATATACAAACCCAGAAGCAATGGTTAAAGATAATGGCTGCATATCAGAAAGGTTTATTTTGGGACAGAGAACTCACTAGGGTTGTCCCCTATCCCCTCTTTTATTTGCAGTGAGTTTAGAGCCTCTGGTAATCACAGTTCGGCAGAAGCCTGCAATTAAGGGTGTTCAGGTGGGTCAGGAAGAACACAAAGTCTCACTCTATGCTGATGATAGTATTTTTTTTCTTTCGGACATAGATATCTCCATCCCTGCTCTGCGGACAACACTGACAAAATTTGGCGACCTTTCAGATATAAACTAAATTACACCAAATCTGAAATAATACAACTTAGTGGCTCTTATACACAACAACCAAATCTGATATCTGGGTGTGCATGTTACCCCAAAGATCTCTAACCTATTTAAAACAAATTACTTACCCTGTGAAAAACTATGTAAGCTTTTAAAATGAACCTTTTACTTAGATACATAGATGCTGCTGGCAGATAAGGGCCTTGTGGCCTATTCAGTCTGCCCTATCCCTTTTTGTAATGCTTAAGGTACCCTAGATGCTACAAGCTGCCCCCCTTCACCCTAGCTTGATAATTCCCATGTGTCTATCCCACTCATTCTTGAATCCTTGAGCCGTGGCCACCCCCACCACTTCCTGGAGGAGACTGTTGCATCTCTCCACCACCCCTTCAGTGAAGTAGAATTTCCTCAAGTTCCTTCTAAGTTTCCCCCTTTTAGTCTCATGCTGTGCCCCCTTGTTCTGCTACTTCCCTCCATGTGAAAGATGCTCCCCTCTGGTACCCTGTTGATCCCCTTTAGATATCTGAAGGTCTCTATCATGTCACCCCCTCTCTCTCCTTTCCTCCAGGGAGTACATACTGAGAGCTCCGAGTTTCTCCTCATACGATTTATGCTGCATCCCAGACACCATTTTTGTTGCCCTCCTCTGTACGTCTCCATTCTGTCTATGTATTTTTGGAGATGGGGCCTCCAGAACTGAACACAGTACTCCAGATGAAGCCTTACTAGGCAGTTGCACAACGGTACCACCACTTCCCTCCTCCTACTTGTTATACCCCTCCTTATGCACACTAGCATTCTGTTAGCCTTTCCAACTGCTTTGTCGCACTGTTTAGCCATTTTGAGGTTGTCGTCTATGACTACCCCTAGATCCCTTTCCTCTGTGGTGGCCTCCAGTGTTACCCCATCTGGTTCATACTCAGCCCTAGGATTCCCTCTCCCTAGGTGCATAATCTTGCACTTTTTGTCACTGAAACCCAACTGCCATTCCTTGGACCAGTTTTCTAGCCTCTTCACATCCCGCCTCATTTTTTCTATACCTTCCTGTGTATCTACACTTAATAGCTTTGTTTCATCCATGAACAGGCTAACCCTCCCCTCTACACCCTCAGCAATATTGCTTATGCAGACATCGAAGAGCACTGGTCCCAGCACTGATCCTTGGGGTATGCCACTTGTTACCCGTCCCTCCTGTGAGCTAACCCCATTTACCACCACTCTGTGTTCTGCTACTCAACCACTTTCTAACCCACCTGACCACCTTTGTCTCACCCCCAGATCTACCAGCTTGTGGATTAGTCTCCTGTGTGGGACTCTGTTGAAGGCCTTCCCTCGTTATCGGTTTCTGTTCCAAACATTGCCAGTTCCAATCCCAGCAACATATCGGACTTTACTATTAAAAGACATTGCTAAATTCATTTGGGAAGGCCATCGCCCGAGAGTAGGACATCTATGCCTCACTAACCCTAGAGACAAGGGGGGGTGCCAGATCTTAAAGCTTATTATTTAGCTGCTCAGTCTACCTCAGTAGTTACGTGGGTAAAGCAGAGGACTGACTCGTGGTGGCACTCCATTTGAATATACGAACATACGGAAAGATCCAGGAGGAGAAGAAGACCACCTGGTCTATCGCATCTGCTAAGTAAGTGATGCAGGGTCTGGCCTTACAATTTACACCAATGACGCTGCCCCCCAACTGCCCCTCCATCTCCCTTCCTTCTCCCCTTCCTTGGCCGCAAGGGTTTCTTTGTGCTTGTCCCAGATTCTCTTGAATGTTCCCACCAGCCTTGCTGATACCACCTCCTCTGGCAGCTAATTCCAGAAGGACACCACCCTCTCTGTATAGAAATGCTTCCTTACATCCACCATTGTGAATCTCCCCATCACTATTAGGCTGTGCCCCCTAGCCGTGCTGTTGCCACCCATTTTAAAGAGACCCTCCCTTTTCACTCTGTTAATTCCCTTCATGTACTTGAAGGTCTCTATCATATCACCCATCTGTCTCCTGTCTTCAAGGGAGTACATCCCTAGGACTCCCAGCCTCTCCTCACAGGACCTATCCTGTAACCCCTTGATCATCTTGGTTGCTCTCCTCTGGACCCCCTCCAGCATGCTGAAGTCCTTCTTAAGGTAAGGATGCCAGTACCTCACCCCATATTCTAAATATAGTCTCACCAATGACCTGTTCAATAGTAAAATAACCTTACTTCACCTACTACTGAATCCCCTTGCAATACACCCCAGCATCCAGTTAGCCTTCGCCACTGCCTTTTTACACTGAGAGGTGTGTTTCAAATCACTCGTAGTCACTACCCCTAGATCCTTTTCCTCTTCGAAAGCAGCTACCTGCACCCCTCCTATGTAATACTCTGACCTAGGGTTCTTGGCCCCTATGTGCATCACTTTGCACTTATTGGCACTGAAACTAAGCTGCCAGATTCCTAACCACCTCTCTACTCTGACGAGGACCTCCCTCATGAATGCGAAAATGGTTCAGGATTTCCATCAGCTGCATTATCAATCCCTGCAACCTCGATGCTACTTAAAAGGACTCGTAACCCTGAGGTCAAACACTCACTACGTATTCTTTTGAAACTATGATGGTGCACACAACACCCCAATAGAGTAGGCCCCCTTTCTTTAATCAGACATACAATACAATTTGAACCCCTGCGTGAGGGCACTGTGTTTCATTTGTGGGCACAGAATGGCTTCACTCAGTTTACACACTATATTCAGGGGGCTAATGTACAAAATTTCCAAGATCTAGCATAATTCCATTTGCCACGGACAGAATTCTTCCAATTCCTCCAAGTTAGACACGTCATCCAATCCAATAATAATTCCCAATCCCTAACTAGACCCCCAACTCCCTTGAAAGACTTCTTTTATTGGGGAGCCACCCTAGTAATAAAATGTTGGTAAATCTTAGATATGTACTCCATTCTTCAGGTGGGACCTATCCCTCCTCTAGAGAAACTCCAAGATACTTGGGAACGGGACCGTGGTGAACAGCTACCCCCAATGATGTGGGGGCAGGCATTGACAGATAGCTGGAAAGTCACCTCTTCACCTATGTGGAGAGAATTTCATTGGAAAGTTTTGGTCCGTTTTTTCTGCACACCTACAGTTACCAAACATTATTAGGCAACCAGCTCTGACATGTGTTGGAGATCGTGTGGTGAGTGTGGGTCACATGTTCACATTTTCTGGACCTGTTCTAGACTGACCCCCTTTTGGTCAGCAGTCAGAGATGGTATGCAGCAAATCACACAGACCGTGATTCCCCTTCTTTTTTTTTTGGAGTGTGCATTTGTTGTGCACCACTGCCTGGAACTTGTGGCAGTTGTACCTGCCAATCTGGTTCCCATCAGGGGTTCCTTCATTGGTGGCAGTGGGATTTTTCCACTTGTGGTCCCCCCCCCAGCCCCAAGTGGGGCCACAGTAGCATGCATTGACACCAATGGCCTAGCAGCGCACGCTTCCGCATGCTGCACACCGGGTGTTCGCTCTGTCTCTGCCCCCCCTTCCAATGTGCAGGACCAGTGTACCAACATCCAGCCACCGCTAGCTGTCAGGCAAACGCTGGTCACTGATTCCACCCTTTCCTGGGAAAGTAGAGCTGTCCTCCAGACATTCGATCCTTTCCCTCTCCAGCGACCCGGGTCACCAGCATGGTAGGAGGTAAGGCATCGATACCTCAGCCCTCCACGCCACAGGGCCGGCCGATACCCCCTACTTTTAATAGTTTAGCTTTAGGAGTTTTACCAACTCCTATCAGAAGTAGAAACCTCAGAAGACTGTTCTATATCCTATGAGTAGCGGCTTGGAAGTGCATCACCCTCCTATGGTTGTCAGATGTTGCCTCATAGGTGTCTACCTGGATAAACAAAGTAAGCAAAATTTGAGAAATGGAACATCTTACAGCTAAATTGCAATTTCGTCAGTAGCATTTTCTAGAATTTTGGCACCCTTGGGACCTTCATATTACCAGAGGCTCTCAACCCTAAGGACATAGATCATATTTTTGGGCACAGTTCTTACCATTCTCCTCCACCTAGGGCACATTGGTGCCCCTTGAAATTGGCATTTTAAGTTGGCTACTGGAGAACTAGATGACCTCATCATTTGTCATCTTACTAAGTTGAATATATGTCCCTGTTGGATTAGTTTTATGTGGCCTGTTTTGGTCTTTCTTATATCTGTATCTAATTTTTTATGTACTCTAAATGGTATCAGTTGTAGTGTCTCTGTTGCTGAATTGCGACCAGTTGCGCTATGATTATAAGAGTGTATCTATCAGTGGCCTCTGATCAATCGAGTTACAAACAAAAAAAAAGTTTAAAAAAATGCATGTATCTGTAAGTATCATCAAAAAGAAAAACAGTCAAGAACAGTTCCCGAAATCTGAATTATTATTTTTATTGACGATATATTGATTATTTGGGATGGTAATTTGCAGGAATTTGAAAGTTTTGTGGAATACCTGCATGCCTCTAATTCAAGTCTTAGATTCACATATAATGCCAGTTAACATGAAGTGAATTTCCTAGATTTGAAAATCTGAAAAGAAGCGACAAGTAACTTGTAAATAGATATTTACAGGAAAGAGAGAGACCATAACATGCTGCTACTAGCATCAAGTTGCCATCCATATCACACTGTGTGCAGTATCCCAAGGGTCAGTATCTGACACTGCAACGTAACTGTAGCACAGAAGAGAGTTACAAAAGGGCAGCATCAAAGCTGACCAAAAGATTTGCAGAACAAAGGTACAACTCCAAAGCAGTGGAAAATGCTGCTGCACTAGCTAGGTCACATAATAGGTTGGATCTCATTCAAGAGACATAGAGATGTAACATTCCAAATACTAGATATAATTTTGTTACTATTTACTTTAGCTATTTTGAGAATATTATTTGGAAGAACTGGCATATTCTTGAAGGAGATCCAGCATTATACGAAGTAAGCAAAGAACCCCCACAGATGGCTTACCGTACAGCCACCACACTGCATGATACTTTAATCCACAGCAGAAAGACGAGGTCCACGAATACCGCTTGGTTACAACACAGTAATCTGAAGGATTGCTATACCTGCAAACGGTGTCTATACTGTAAAGTTATCTCTCCAGGGGACACTTTTTTTTTTTTTTTTTTTTTTTTAAAATCACACAATATCAAACAGTTTTCAATTAGACAAGTCATTACCTGTGGTAGTCATGGAGTTATCTATGCTGTTATGTGCAAATATGGAGTCTTTTATATTGGGAAAACTAAGGCAGTTTGAAGGGTGAGTTGTAGAATGCTATAAAGCCATAACAAATGGCGATGAGAAATATGCTACAGCATTGCACACTAAACAAGCAAATCACATAGAGAAGCATGGCTTCACGTTAAGAGCTATTGTAACATGGCAAAAAGTAGAAGGCTGAAATGCAGCAAGCACACTGGTTAAAACACCACATGTGCTACAAAACGAAGAAGGCATTAATTCCCTAGTAATGCATGCTTCATAGTATAGTACTCTGTCTAACCACATTAAAATCGCCACCATAGAAGTATAAAACAAAGAGTGCTTGTAATTTCCCACCTATATACCCTGCAGAACTCATCCAGTTGCTCCAAACTTAAGACAGGTTGAACAAATAAAAAGAATGAGTGGTATTACTGAATGTGACGTTACTGTGCAGTGTCTGAAGGTTCCCCAAAAGCAGCACAAAGCAATCTTTCTACATCATCTGCATCGAGTACCTCAGCCACAACCAATGAGTCTAGAACAGTCCCAAAGAAAGACTCTGAGCCGGCGGCAAACCTGCAAGACAAAGAACGTAGTATTCCCAAACATCTGCACACAGAGGAAAACACAAAGCACAGCAATCACCCACAAAGTGAATCCAAGACAGATGTCTGCAGCAGCCCTTTCAACCTCAGCCACTGTACTGTCCATGGCACTGTTCATTTTAATCATTATGCTAACAAGGGAGAAACGAGTTCAGTGCCATAGTAGAAAGCTAGCAATTTCACGAAGTAACAGGAGAAAATGTATTTCAATGTGTAAAAGCTGTACCTTTGTTTTGTGCACTCATGGGATACAAATCCAGACGTTATATGCCGAGTTATAATGTCTAAAAGCTGACCACCATGGCTAATCCGCTCTGTTAATGGGCAGAAATATGATAATAAACTATTCCATAATGCTGTTCACCAGTGTAGAGAAGGTGGTAAAAATGTTTTTCGAGTAGTTTAGCGAGTTTATTTCTGCATTTTGAAAAAGTTTAACATTGTATATGAAAGTTACATATAGTGCCTCAAGAAATCCTAGTATGTACAAAGATGGATTTCAAGTTGCTCTCACAATATTAATGAATGTCAAATCGGACAAATCCAATAAATGCTGCTGTAACGTTGGCAATGCCTCAGTGTCTTGTTCTTCACAACTAACATCTGCATCTGTTAATTTTTGTAAGCATTTGCCATGTTACAAGCGCATTAATTTGCAGTTCTGGAGACCCCCATCTCCACAAGGACACAGACAGGATGGAGGTAGTCCAGAGGAGGGCAACTAAAATGTTGCAGAGTCTGCAACAGAAGCCATACGAAGAGAGACTAAAGGAGCTTAATATGCATACCCTTGAGGAAAGGAGGGAGAGGGAGGACATGATAGAAACTTTTAAGTACCTCAGTGCAATCAACAAAGTTCAAGAGGGTAGCATCTTTCAGAAAAAGAGATGTACAAGAACAAGGGGACACAATCTGAAGATGGGGGGACAGCTCTGGGTCAATGTGAGGAAGTATTTTTTCATAGACAGGGTGGTGGATGCATGGAATGGCCTTCCTGGGGAGGTCGTGGGGTCAAAAACTGTGGGGAAATTCAAGAATGCATGGGATAGACATAAGGTAATTCTGGTGGGGGGTAGGAAGAAGTAGCTGTAGGTTAACTAGGATCTGTAGCTTATCCAATAGGTAGGGAAATGGGCAGACTAGGTGGGCCACAAGCGGTTCTTATCTGCCAACAAAGTCTATGTTTCTATGTAATGCACTCCAAAGTCGGGCTCTACTAGGGAATTAATGCCCTGTTGGTGGTTGGAAGCACCCAACCCCCCCCCCAAAAAAACAGGCATTAATTCCCTAGTAAAGCCCTCCTTTGTTGTGCATTAATGCTTACTTGACACAGAGAGCGAACATCTGAGGGAGGGAGAGTTCAATAAACTACTTCTGAAACATGAAGTGGTTTGGATATATACAGTTGGAGCTTGTGTGTACCCTGGAATTAATGGGAGTTTTGAACTATCCCCATATCTACAGATACATTTTTTGGTTTAAAAATGTTTTTGTTGATTTCATAAATGCATCTATGTATATAATTTTTGTGGTTACATATTGGGATTACAGAGGTAGGGGATACCATGTTAACCTCAGATGACTAGCGGACGTTAAGGTTTTCCATTTAAAAAAAAACAATATTTTAGACTTAGATATGTCGCCTGTTCCACTGATACTGCCATGGTGTAAATAATGTTCTTATAGTAGATATATGTTATCATATGTTTTAGTACGAGTTATGTATTTGTATTATAGCTGTACATGCATTTTGTTGTCTTTTTGGTAATATGCATGCTAATCACTTGTCTTTCACTTTGCACCCTTGGTCAGCACCAGGACCCAAAAAGCCGCCTGCAGTAGCGACCATTTATTCAATTTAATTGCGTCATGCTTGAGCCAAGCAATGGAACAGCCATTCACACAGGGGTCATTTACATACCCCCAGCTCAGGCAGAAGAAATTGACAAACTGCTGCTGGAAAACATGCATGACATGGCAGCAAAGGGGAGGTACTGCTGATGGAAGACTTTAACATGCCCGAAATAGACTGGTCCATTCCAGCAGGGGCCTCAGCCAGGGCATGGGACTTCGTTGACTCCCTTGAGGGGGCTGGCCTTAGGCAACTGTGCAGGAACCTACCAGAGAACGGGCAATCCTGGATCTGGTACTGACCAATGGGGACAGAATAACAGGGCTTGAGGTGAAAGGTCAGCTAGGGTCCAACGACCATCATATGGTGTGGTTCAAGGTGGACGCAGGGATTCAGTCAACCCATATGAAGGTAAGAGTCTTAGATTTCAGAAGGGCAGACTTTACCAGGATGAGACTTTAGCTTAGGGAAACACTGGAAAAAAAGAGGGATGGGGGATGTTGAGGAGAAATGGGCACACATCAAGGAGGCCAAAGCGGAAGTCACAAAACAATATGTTAGGTCAATGGACAAGGGAAAAAGGAGAAGAAAACCACTTTGGTTCTTAAGGAGGGTGACTGAAAAGGTAAGGGCCAAGAGGCTAGCCTTCAGGAAGTATAAGAAGACACAAAGAGATGAGGACAGGGAAATGTACCACAAGTGTCGGAGAGAGGCAGGAAAAGCAGTGAGAAGTGCTAAAGCGCAACCCAAAGATAGAATAACTCAATCATTACAAAGGGAGACATCACATTCTTCAGGTACATTAGTGAGAGAAGAAAGGCAAAGGGGGAGTAGCTAAGCTTCGAAGAGCCAGGGAACAGATAGTGGAGGAAGACGGGGAGAAAGCAGCAATCCTGAATGAATATTTCTGTTCACTCTTCACTGTGGAAGTGCATAGGCAGGGCTCACAGCTAGAATTTAAAGGAACAGAGGAAAAGGAGGTAAATACCAGTCCATTCACAGAGGAGAGGGTCCTAGAAGAGCTTGCAAAGCTCAAGGTGGACAAAGCCATGGGTCCAGATGGCATACATCCCAGGGTCTTAAGGGAACTGAGAATTGAACTGGCAGCCCTGTTCAGTGAGTCCCTAGACACTGGAGTGGTCCCAGAGGACTGGAGAAGGGCAAATGCTGTCCCTCTTCACAAGCGCAGTAGTAAAGAAGATGTAGAGAACTACAGACCAGTTAGTCTAACCTCTATTAGTAGAAAAGATAATGGAGACTCTCCTCAAGGAAAGAATAGTGGAGCACCTAGAAGTCATGGGGATGCTGGATCCCAGACAACATGGGTTCACAGCAGGATGGTCCTGTCAAACTAATCTAATAGATTTCTTTGACTGGGTCATAAAGGCAGTAGACCCAAAGGGGGGGGGGCTGCAGAAATTGCCTACCTAGATTTCAGCAAAGCCTTTGATACCGTCCCACATAGAAGGTTGGTCAACAGGCTAGGAAGCCTGGGGATGGGACACAAGGTGGTAAACTGGATTGAAAATTGGTTAAATGACCGAAAAAAAGAGGGTAGTGGTAAACAGAACCCAATCAGAAGAAAAGGAGGTGACCACTGGGGTACCTCAAGGATCAGTTCTGGGGCCAGTCCTCTTCAGTGTCTTCATCAGTGACATTGCAGATAGGCTGGAGAGAAAGGTTTGCCTGTCTGCAGATGACACCAAGATCTGCAACAGGGTGGATACCCCAGAGAGGGTGGAAAGGATGAGAAAGGACCTGGAACGGTTGGAAAGATGGTCAGATGCATAGCAACTAAGGTTTAATGGAAAGAAATGCAAAATCATGAACGTGGGGTGCAGAAACCCTGGAGCAAGCTACAGGTTAGGAGGAGAGCTGTTGGCAGTTACTAAGGAAGAAGAGAGGGACTTGGGGGTCATAATCACAGACAACCTGAAGGCCACAAGGCAGACGGCCAAGGTGGTGGGGAAGGCCACTGGGATGTTGGGGTGTATTGAAAGGGGAATCACAAGCCAAAGGAGGAAGGTGATAGTTCCACTGTACAGGGCCCTGGTGAGGCCTCACCTTGAGTACTGTGTCCAGTTCTAGAGACCACACCTTAGTAAGGACACTGACAAAATAGAGACAGTGCAGAGGACGGCAACCAAAATGGTGAAGACTCTACATCACAAGCCTTACGAGGAAAGAGTCAGAGATCTCAATTTGTACACGCTGGAGCAAAGGAGGGTGAGAGGTGACATGATAGAAACATTCAAATACCTCAAGGGCATGAACAAGGTGGAAGGGGACAACACATTCCAGTTTAAAAATAGTGCCAGAACAAGAGGGCATGATATGAGACTGATGGGTGGACAGATAAGGGGTGATGTCAGGAAGTTCTTTTTTTATGGAGAGGGTGGTAGATGCATGGAATAGCCTGCCCCAGGAAGTGGTGGCCACCCATACGGTGGCAGACTTCAAACATGCATGGGACAGGAATAAAAGAATATTAGAGACAGGAAGAAAAAGCTAAAGCCAGTGAACAGACAGGGTCACTGGCCGCTTCGTCAGGTAGCATGAACGGGCAGACTGGATGACCTGGCAGCCCTTATCTGCCGACAGTATCTATGTCTCTATGTAAATGTTTTCCAAAAAATGTTTTTCTTTCTCTCTCTCTCTCTCTCTTTTTTACCTTATAGTTCTAAACCTGCATATCCTGTTCAATTATTTAGAAACTGATAAGATGTACCAATAGTGTTGATATCTCTTTATTTAATAGCAAATGATATTCGTAGAATATGATTGAGACTGCTATTTTGATATGTTTTTAGCATATGGCGATATGAACTTTTTAAAAGTTTTTTAATGTACTTTGTATTGATTAATGAGTGAGTTCACATTCTTGATTGTACTAGAGAGTAGTGACGCTGAAAGTGTTCATGACACCTGTGTGTG
The DNA here is from genome assembly GCA_016271365.2 of Neoceratodus forsteri. Taxonomy (NCBI): domain Eukaryota; kingdom Metazoa; phylum Chordata; order Ceratodontiformes; family Ceratodontidae; genus Neoceratodus; species Neoceratodus forsteri. The sequence continues at coordinate 1,678,127,518 of CM057455.1, forward strand.
ACGTCATGTATCACACGTATAAAAGGAGATCAGTGTTTGTAATAAATTATTTCTGCACAGTTAAACAGAGCAGCATCTTTTCTAAATTTGGAGGTGGTAAGTGCTAGATTTTTTTGGTTTTATTTTTACAAGCATACATCTCCCTTGCCCTCTGGGTTTTAAGATGAAAGCAACTGGGCCCTTAGTGAGGAATAATGTTTTCAAAATTAAAACAAGAGAACTGAAAGGCTGTGCTCCTGTGAATGTTCCCATTTAAGACTACAAATGTGATTTCTGTTTTAGTCCGAAATATCCCTGCAAAGTTAATGTACTAACATTGGGCATTCTTCTTTTCCCAGGAAGGTAATAAAAGACAGGAAATAGAACCTTTGGATTACATCATAACCTACATACAACCTTTGTGTCAACATCCTATCTCTCAAGAGGAAAAAACAATGATTGTCAGTTGCTGTTGGTCTTTCTTAACTATCATATTATTAAAGTGATTTAGTCATATTCTGTAAATGCCTGTTTCACATAGTATGCCATTGGCACCCATGCTTCAGATGTTGAAGCTGCAATTTGTTTTGTAAAAAAAATCTGTCATTGTCATTTTTTTTGCATGTTTTTGTTTCTGCCCACCCTCCAGTTTTGTGTGCGGCCAAACCCCTAGAATGAGGTCATGCAAAGGAACTGTCAATGTTTTACATGCAGCAACAAGGAATTCTGGGTAAATTATAACATTGACTTAAATGTTCATTACTCAGAGGTGCAGTCCCTTATTTTGGTAGTGGGGACTGCAGAATATCACTTAATATGTAGACATATAAGCTAGTTATAGAGAAGTTTGAAGAAGCTAAGTATGTGGGCACATGGGCAGACAAGGTGGGCCACAGGCCCTCATCTGCTGTCAACATCTATGTATATATATGTAACAAGGCATTGTGGGTATATTACAGAGCTGATTTTTCTGTCTCCCTTATCGAAGGGCAGTCTCCTAGGTCGGTAGTGTTTACAGTAGTACAGTATGTAGAAAAGTTTCTGGAAAACTGTTTTTGTGATGCAGATAGGCCAAAAAGATAATTTGCCAGTCTGTGTAGATGTTGTTTGACTTTTACTGCCTGCTGGTGAAGTGACAGGTCTGAAGTGGCAGCTCCTGTCAGAATGTGGGAGCGTGAGGATACTTTTCTTTGTTTATGTTATAGGGCCTGAATGACTATCAGTAGTTCTGGGGTGTAATTATGGGTCAGACTATTTTTCTTTTTCTTTGGTGCCCAGCTTCTGCTATGAGTCCAAAATTATGAAAGAAAACGGATATCTGCAATACCAAGACTGACCAATAGAGCTATCTGTTTCAGTAGCAGCTTTAATTGCCACTTCAGTCTGTAGGAATGATGCCCTGTATTCTGAACTGCACTAGCTAGGTTTTAGTTTTTTTTCTGTACGTTCTCTGTTCTAGTAGGCTCATAGATGATGTAGCAACTGCCTATGTAATCCAGGGGGTTAAATCTGAATCACTCTCCTGCGAATGGTATCACTGCCCTGCATACCTGTATTTATTTCTGTTAATGCTACTGTTAGAGCTAAAGTGCTCAGATTTTATCAGGATCACTAGTGAATGTATTTAAATCACACTTCTGTTGTTAACTTTTGAAATCCAGCTAGTGTGTTAGAACTAGGCTACACAAACTCTGCTGTTCTGTCCTTCCCCTATTTTCCACACTACGTTCCTCCATGTAAATTACATATTCTCCCTTCCCCCGGCCCTCTCTTGTCTCATCGCCTCTCCGTTTTCTCCTTTCAACTTCTCTCCTCAGACAGGATTTTAACTCACTGAATAGAGCTGTAATCTGAACTCGTCTTACCTCAGACAGCCCCACTTACCTGTTTTAATGTTTGTTTCTTACTCAGACTCCTCCACCTCCTCAGTGCTGCCTTCCAGAAGCCCAGTGTGGTCATGAGGGTGCAGCTTCCAGCCCTCAGTTCCCCCTACCCCTCATTGCCAGGAGGAAGAACTATAGGTACTGGACCACACTGTTTCGGTGTTCAGTCCCATTGCCCTTTTGAAGTCCTTAAAGGACTGTGACTTGGCGTTAGTGTACTACCACTGATTGTTTCTGGAGCACAACTGCTCTAAGTGGTGTATCCCTCCTTCCCTCCCTCCACCACTCCCACCTAGGGTTGCCAATTGCACTTTATCGCCTCTCCTGGCCATCCCCCTCACCTCAATCACCAACACTTGCTCCACCCTATAAAACACAGGTCTATGATACCCATATGAATCAACCACTAAAACCATCCCCAATTTCCTACTTAGTGGTTTCACCATACACCTCTCATTATAAACCAGTACATGCCACTTAGTTGTATCACTGTCACATTATATTGTGAAACTAATTAAATCACCTAATCCAGCTACTAAGTACAAAGCCATTATATACCCTCATAGCTCCAAGCGTCATTTCACCTTCCCTTTAAAACCACAACTAGTACCCCTCTGCAATAATCAGCAGTACTACTTCCTACCTACCTCACCCACTCCCTCTCTCCCTCTCCCCAGCATAAAAGGTCAAACCTCCAAACCCCCTATGTTAACACATATTTAAACTCGTATATCCCCTCTCATTGGATTTACCCCCCACCTTATCTGCTATCTTTAAAACCTGTATCTTGCACATCCGATATAATCCTCTCACAGAGATTCACAAATTTATAAGCAACTGGCACAACCCAATGAACTTCCTTTTTTTGACAACTGAATAGCCCTAGCTGCATTGTTACACAAGTAAACTCTCGAGACTCCAAGTACCTGCATCAAGGATTTTCAATGTTAAATAACTCAACTTTGACCCCCCGTAACAAAATAACCCTAGCTGCACTGTTATATATGTATCTATATATTTCCCAGCCTTCCCCACTACACCAATTCCAGTAGTCAATTTTGTTATTTCTGGATCGCTTCTACCTTAAAGGTGCCTGACTGACAAGTTGAGTCCCTGGATTTTTGGGCAATCTCTTGCTTACCTTGGAACAGCCCGCCAGAAATCGGCCCCCTTTCTCCCTCTTTTTCCTTTCTCGATCACCTGCAATATATATAACTTATGGCTACAGTCCAGATGTTTGGATTGTTCTTGCTACCGTTGTTTCTGCTGTCCTGCTCTGTGGTCACATCAACTGTGCCCCTAAATGTACTTTCATATCACAACCGGTGCAATAGCTCTAATTTTGTTACATCCAACCTGCTTGTATCTTCCAATTATAATCAGAAGGACAAAATGCCCCACATAATCAATCTACTACCTACTACCTTGAGGGTGTTCAAAATTTATATGGAGGATATAGCCCTTGGTCTAAAGAGCCCTAGATGGTGATGCCTCATTTTACTGGCCATGATATTATTGATTGCTGCACGGGATATTGAACCTAATCCATGACCCAGCTCGTGTCCACCTACTAACCTTTGTCCACCTCCCTGGGATCGGAACAAAGGTCTTAAGATTGCCCACATTAACATCAGAAGTTTGCTCCCCAACTTGACTGACCCAACTGCTTGGGTTCACCACTACCAGCCCAATGTTCTGGGGCTCACTGGGACCTGGCTTAAACATGCCATACCAGACAGTGTGTGCGCCCTGCCTGGCTATACATGTGTTCATCAAGACAGACAGATGTTTAAGGGGGTAGTGGTACCCCATTCTATATCAAGGACCACCTGAATGTATCTATCATGCTTTGTTACCCACCAATTGCTGACACAGATCTGGAATATTGTCACATTAAGCTTCAATTAGGACAGGAAAAAAAACATCATCTTCTATGTGTATATGTACCCCATCTGACGGCATCAGGGCATTAGAGTACTTGACTGATACAGTTACTGATCAGATTAAGGGCAATAAATTAATGATGTTAGGGGACTTTAACATAGGCTGGTTAGACAAACAAAGGACCTCTGCTGAACTTCACCTCAGTAAACTAAATGCTACTCAGATTGTTGAGGTACCTACTAGGCTGACAAAGGGTGGAGTCAAGGTTACCTTACTGGATTGGATAATTACACCTAGAAATGTCAGAATTCCTCACTCTGGTATTCTACCCGATTCCATCAGTGACCATTCCCCAACATTTGGTATCTGGTCTGCTAAAATTCAGTCTTCCAAGGCTAATAAGTTTCCGTGACTACTCTAAACTTGACAACATGGCATTCAAGTCCAATCTTGCACATTCAGACTGGCTGTGCCTCTGGTCCACTGATAATGTTAATGATGGTGTTGCATTTTTTAACATAACCTTTCGGGGACTACAAGACAAGTACGTACCAGTCACAACTAGGAGAATTAGGGGCTTTGCTAATAAATGGCTAGACCGGACAGTGCTCACAATGATAAAAGCTAGAGAGAAACAAGAGGGGATCTTCAAGGCCACATGTAATAATGAAGACTGGCAAAAATATAGGCAGCTCCGTACTCAGTGTTAAAAATACATAAAACAAAGAAAAAGTTACTACTATAAAAATCTTCTCTCTTTCACCATGGGATCCCTATGACAGAATGACCGCTGTCAAGAAAAGGTGCCCGGTGATGGGATAGATGTCCCTGGTTCCCTTGTTCACCTTTTTTCCAAAAATATAAAATAAAGTGCCAGCAAGCCTTAAAATAAATGAAATATGGAAACTCCCAATTATGTTACATCACAGCCTATGGAAACTCCCCATTATGTAATGCCACAGCAAATGTGAATTCCCCCCAAAAGTGTGATGTAATCCCTAGGGTATAAATAGGGCTCACCACAAGGGGAATGTAAGACAGGGAGTCAGTCTAGAGCTGGCTGTGGAGGACGAAGGACCTCTGGAGAGTGTGGGCTCACACAAAACTTGCTAAATAGGCTGAAGGAAACGCCTGGTGACCCTGCTGGAAAAAGCAGTGTGTTTGTTTATTTGGATGCACTGAATAATCATCTTTTTTTTTCTGTATATATTTTTCTTTCAAATTTAAATAAAATAAACATTTTCGAGCATTTTTTTATGCACCAAAAATCTTGTCTGCCTGTTCCCATGTTTGAAATCCCATGTCCTCCGCTATAATCCCCTCAACGCTATTTGAAACAAAAAAAAAAGCAAATCCTAGGCAAAAATAACTCCCCTGTACCCCCTGATTTGAATATCAACAGCGTAAACTGTAACAATCCCTCCACCATAGCAAATGCATTTAATGCACAATTCTGTAATGTCTATGTACACAGAACATACCTCTAGGGACAGCCCCTCCAACTAGTTTCTCCACCTAGTAATCAGGATACTAACCCTCCCTTCTACTTTAAAGTAATCAAAGTGACCGAAGTAAGAAAACTGCTTAACTGCATCTCTGTATCCGAAACAGCTGGCTCTAATGGGCTTGAGCCAAAACTGATCTGGCTCGCTGCATCGGAAATTGCTCCTGCTGTTACCAGGCTGTTCAACCTCTCCCTCGAGAGTGGAGTAGTTCCCTCTGCTTTGAAATGATCTCACATTGCTGGCCCAGTGGTGCTGAGGGTTGAGGCACTGGACGCCACACCTCATGCCATGCGGGCGACCCGGGTTCAGGACCAGATGCAGGTCGTTGGGGGCCAGCCAGGGGGAGAAGGATTGAGCATCCCTGGGACTGCTCTTCTTCTCCGGGGAGGGTGGGGAGGGACTCCGTGAGGTGCTGGCTCCTGGCGGTGGCTGAGGGGTAGTTCTGGTTGCACAGTAATAGAGGGGCGATGCGGTCGGATGTGCAATCGTGGGAGCACCATCTGCTCCCTTGGCATCCACGCACACCAGCAATCAAGGGGAGAAACTTGGGGGGGGGGGGGGACTTGGCCAAATCCGCCGGCGCTTGTGAAGATCTGCCTGCAGCGCTGCACCGGATGCTCCAGGAGCTCCTTCTGGCCCTGATCCCTTAGTCTTCTGCATTGGGGTCTGCGATGTGGCTTATATAGAGGGAGATGGGAGGAGGTAGAGACTCAGCACGGCGCCTGGTGCAGGAGCTGCTGGTGAGATCTGAAAGGGGGACCACAAGACCACACCTACCAAGACAGTAAGGCACATAAATAAATAAAGGGAAAAAAAAGGAAAGTATTTCATATCGTCCCAGTCTTGAAGAAAGGTGACTCTAAAACCCTCCGTAATTACAGGCCTATCTCCATCTTACCTGTGCTTAACAAATTACTGGAAAAATTGGTAGCTACCCAGCTAACTGATCATTTGACCAAATGCAACTTATTATCACCTCACCAGCATGTATTTAGGAGTGGTCACAGTACCTCTACTGCCTTGCTAACACTCACCAATCGCATTGCTTCTGCCACAGATAGAGAGGGAACATACATGCACTGTGTTCGCAGACCTAACCAAGGATTTCGACCTTGTGGACTATGCCATGCTCATCCACAAGCTAAAAGACCTTGGTCTGACACCCCCCTCCCATAGCTGGTTTGCCAATTACCTACACCATAGACAGCAGCTAGTAAAACTAGGTACTACCTTCTCTGAGCCAAGGTCCCCCTGAATCGGGGTCCATCAAAGCTCAATATTGGGACCGCTCCTATTCTCGATTGTGGCATTTTGATGTTGGTCTGCCACTAAAAGACCCTTTCTTCTCTCTGGTCTGCTAGACCTATCTGTTGCTGGTGATAAGGACCCCTTGCTGGACTGTGCGAACAAACTGACGGATGCATAAAATAAAGTGAATAAAGGTTTATTCTGTACAGCAGACATGTTCTCTTCCTGAGGTCCCAGACTGACTAATTTCTCTGACTGACAGGCATTAAATTGTTACATGCAGGTTCTAAGTGCTTTTAAAGGGGCGGCAGCTAACATTAAGCCCCATGCTTAATGTGTGCTTCACATCACCGCCAGGACAGTGAATGTGCGCACCACTCAAACAAGTAATAACTATTATAATAGTTTCTAAGAAATTTTTAAAGCAAAACACATTTTTAAGCATTTCAAGGTATTACATTTAAACAAAACAGTATTCCACTGCAGGAAGGGAGGAGAGGAAAGAATCTGGACTACACTGGTGACTAGTCGGAGTAGTGCCAGGGAAAGGGGGAACACCACAGCAACTTGAAGCTTGGTCATGCAACAAGTGCTAAAGTGCAGGAGAAGGGAAAGGGAAGAGAGGGAAGGGGAGCAGCAGGAGGACACCCAAAATGCAGGACAACACCTTAATAACAGTTGCAGAACAATCAAAAACATATGAACTCAAGAACTACCGAAGGTGTACCACCACTGAGTCTGGTAAACAAAAGTTCAAGACCTCCGTCGACTTTTCCGGTCAGTGGGAATGGAGGCATGAGTTGCTTGCACCAGTTCCTGACAAGATGGGGCCAGGTCAGTAAAAGCGACCCAGGATTTCTGCCCACTGTCAAATCTGCACCACTTGACTCTATAAGTCCAGGATCCGTTGGTGAACTTCTTCCTTCAGATCTTCTCGATCTGGTACACTGGTGAGTGTATGAGAGAGTCCTGAGAAAGAGAAGGAGGAGGATAAGGCGGAGAAGGAGAAGAGGAAGAGGAAGAAGGAGGTCGTCCCAGGAAGGTCATCTGGCAAATCAGGCAAAATGGAATCCGGCTGGAGAGTGTCAGGAGTGGGAAGATCTGTAGGAACTAGTTGCAAGTTGCCTGAAGGGATCTCAGCTTCAGAGAGGATGGCAGGCTCAAGTGCAGTTTCATTGTCGGGTGGACTGGGGTCATCTGGAAGGGTGTTAATCAGGTACCCATGTTTCAGTTGGTTGATGTGAACTTTGTTGTGTACCAGCTTTCCATCAGACTTGCAGCGTAGATGAGCGTGAACAGGAGGAAGCTTTGCTACAATGTAGACGGGACCGGTCCAGGGGCGAAAAAGTTTCTTGGTGGCACCCGGAACTAGGACAGGTCGGTACAAATATACAATGTCCCCAACGGAAAATGAAGGCTCATGCGACTTGACTGCTGACATTTTCTGTATTACAAATTTTCTCTAGCCCGACATGGTGACTGCAACCCATCTAGCAAGTTCAAGCTGTTCCAGCATAGGAATAATGAAGGAAGTAGCTGGCTTAGGAACCTCTAGCAGTGAGAGATCCCTGTCCAATGGAGTTCTTGGGTGACATCCATGGACTAAGAAAAATGGTGTGTACTCTGTACTGTTGACACAAGGGCTTGTGTCATAAGCAAACTGCACAAATAGAAAAAAATGATCCCAAGTGTCATGAGTCTCACCCAGGTACTTGGAGGGTGTGCTGAGAATGGTAGACATCATTCTTTCACTCTGTTCATTGCATTGTGGATGGTAACTTGTTGTGTGTGACTTTTTAATGTCGAGAGGTTTGCATGTTTCTTGGACAATGGTTGAAAGGTAGTTAGTGCCTCTGTCTGAATGCAGGTACGATGGGGTACTGTGACAACAAATGACTGTGTTGAGGAAGGCACTTGCCACTGTGGCAGCTCTGATGTCTTTTAGGGGGATTAGTTCCAAATACTTTGTTAGGTAGTCCACAAAAACAAGAATGTATTTGTTACCAGTGTCAGAGCATGTAGGCAAAGGCCCAAGAATGTCTGTGCTGACTCTTTGGAATGGTTCAGTAGCTACAGTCATTGGAATGATGTGTTCCTTTGTTGGTTTGACAGGAGGCTTTCTTTGGAAGCAGGGCTGGCAGGATTCGGCAAATCGCACAATGTCTTTGTTCATGTGAGGCCAGAAGAAGTGAAGCCTTGTCTTTTCGAGACACCTCAGAAGGAGTGAGCAAGATGGAATCTGACTCAAGAAACTAGAAGAATGGTCTGGAGTGTGGCAGCTGAGATTTAATGCTAAAAAGTGCAAGGTCATGCACATAGGAAACAAAAATCCAAGAAAGGAACATAACCTAGAAGACGAAAGACTGACGACCAGGAACAAGATCTGGGAATCATAATCTCTGACGACTTGAAGGTTAGTAAGCAGTGTGAGAAGGCAGCATTGAAGGCCAATAGAATGCTGATCTGCACCGGGAGGGGAATCACGAACAGGAAGAGAGACAGGTGGTACTACCATTGATCGCTGGTCAGGCCTCACCTAGAATATGGAGTCCAATTCTGGAGGCCTCACCTCAGGAAGGACATTGACCAGGTGGAAAAAGTACAGAGAAAGGCAACACAAATGATTCAGGGTCTGCAGTACATGTCCTACAAGGAAAGACTTAGGGTATTGAATATATACTCCCTGGAGCAGAGAAGAGAGCGAGAGGACATGATTGAAACATTCACATACATAAAAAGCATTAACAAGGTACAGGCACAGGAGTTTTTTCATTTCAAGAAGGGTTCCAGGACCAGGGGAATGACATTAGGCTGCAAGGAGGGAGGTTCTCTACCAACACCAGGAAGTTTTTCTTCCCAGAAAGAGTGGTGGACACCTGGAACAGCCTGCCCCAAGAGGTTGTGGGGGTCAACACTATGGGGGGAATCAAGAATGCATGGGATAGACATAAGGGAGCCCTGATTGCAAAGGGCAACTAGAGTGTCAAATAGATATAAAACAAATGGTAAGACTAGATGGACCTAGTGGTCTCTTTCTGCCCTCAACTTCTATGTTTCTGTGGATTCCCATATAACCTCCAGAAATGGAGAGGCATGAGTAGAGAGAAGAACTTAATTGATTATAAGTTCTATCCGTCCGATGGCCCTCGCCTTCCTTGGTCCAAATGTGGAAAAGCACACAACCATTGATGAAGTATTACGAAGCAAAGAAAAGTACATCCTGGCGATGCTTCTTTTGTTGCAGTAAGGTTCCAGACTCTAAGTTTGCAATTATGTCTGTGAATGGAGGATCAGTTCTTTGTTGCGTTTTGACAGTTGCCAGGAACAGATCAGACGTGGAGGAGGTGAGAAGCTTTTCGGCTGCTTGTAGTAAGTGAGGATTTGTGTGTCTTTCTGTACAAGCAGTTTGTAGCAACAAAACAACATGAGGAGCAGTAGGAGTGTCCACAAGAAGCACATCCGTGGCATGGAAAGGAAGAGCTTATAAGCAGAATTCTTTGGCTGCTGAGGATGATACGGAGGGATACTGTCTCCAGCTTAAATCATCGGCATTAGAGTGAACTCGACCTGGTCTGTACCAAAATTCAAAGTTGTAACTTTGCAGCACGGCAATCTATCGGGCAAACCTGCCTACTGGCTCCTTCATTTCGAATAACCATCTGAGGGCAGAGTAATCAACGACAGCTATAAAGGAGAAGTAGCGAAGGTAACAGTCAAATTTCTTTACAGCAAATGCTATGGCTAGACATTCTTTTTATGTAATGCCATAGTTCTGCTCAGCTGAGGAAAGAGCGCCCGGTATAGGAAACAACTCATTCTGTTCCCTCTTGTATTTGACAAGAGCACAGCACCCACTGCAAAGGAACTAGCATCTCAGTAGAGTTTGAAAGGTTGGTCGAACCTTGGGTAGGCCAATACTGGAGAAGAGATTAGGTTTTCTTTTAAGATTTCAAATGCCTTTTTGCATTCGGAAGTCCAAGTATAGTCACATCCCTTTTTGGTGAGGGCGTACAATGGAGCTGCAAGCTTGGCATAGTTGCAAATGAACTTTCGGTAGTAGTCAGACAAGCCCAGGAAATCTCGAAGGTATTTGAGACAGTGAGGTTCTGGATAGTCTTTGACTGCTGAGAGCTTGTCTGGATCTAGAGAGAGAGATGTCTTGAGAACTAACAACATGTCCCAGGTAATGGATTTGATGCTGTGCAAATAACACTTCTCTGGATGAAGCTTGAGATTGGCTTGTCCAAGGCGTTCGAACACTTCTTCGAGATGTTGGAGGTGCTCTGGCAAGGTTCTTCTGAAGACAATAACATTGTCCGGGTAGACTAGGCAAGATTTCCAAGAAAACCCATGTAGTATGACTTCCATAACACGTTTGAATGTGGCAGGACTATTCTGAAGTCCCATAGGCAGATGTCTGAACTGAAAAAGTCAAGTGGCAATGCCATGCTGTGTATGGATGAGAAGCTGGATCAATGGAAACTTGATAGAACCCACTCGGAAGGTCTAGAATCGTAAAGTAAGCAGGACTGGCAGCACCAAGACTCTCTAAGGCATCTTCAGTTGTAGGTATAGGATAAGCATCCTGCACTGTGTAGGAATTTAGTTTTCTGTAGTCTACCACAAAGTGATACCCTTTGTCTTTCTTTACTACCAGCAAGCAAGGTGCAACCCAGGGACTTTCAGACTCTTTGACAATGTTTTGTTCAAGCATGTCTTTGATTATGTCCTCAAGGACTTGTTTCTGTTTGTGTCCCACTTTGTAGGCTCACCGACGGGTTGGTTTCTGGTTGGGCTGCACCTCAATGGTGTGTTGCAGGATATCACAGCATCTGAGCTTGTTATCTGGCCCAACAAAGATATCAGGGTAACTCTCTAGGAATTTCAAAAATTGTTGCTTTTTCGTTGGAGATGCTGGAAGTTTTGAAGAGGACAGTCACTGACTGAGGAGTAACTCTGTTGAATCTGGAATGGCCGTGATAGTACTGACAGGACTAGAGTTGGTGGAACCAGGCTGAGGTTCTTGCATGAGGTGGATCTTGTCGTCTGTAGAAAAACAGACAAACTTTCCACTGTTGGCACCCTTTGAGAGGACTACTGGCTCACCTGTGAAGTTGCAGCATTTTTGAAAGACTGTGCCGCTATGCACTGTAGACAAGGCGTTTCCTGGGAGAAGACCTGATGAATGCAGAGCGGGAGATCCCGTGACGATGCCAACACATTCGGGAAGTGGTTCACCTCAAATCTTTGCAATCAAAATTATCTCTGTCTGAGGAGGCACAGTGCTGAGTCTGTAGCTGCAAGTTACCTCCGAGGGTCTAGTGATAGTTTGTTTGAGGCAAAGTCTAGAATGGCTTTGTGAGCTCTGAGGAAGTCCAGGTCAAGAATTACTGCAGGCTGTAGATCAGACAATAGGTAGAACTTGACAGTAGCTTGTTGTGAGCCAAAGTGTAGCATGAGATAGACCACGCCTGTGATAGGTACTGTAGCAGTACTTGCGGTGATAATGTACTTTAGGTTGGCTGGAGAGACATCAGGTACGTGACAAACAGCTTGGTTGTTCAGAATACTGTTTTTAATAACTGAGATTTCTTCTCCAGTGTCGACCAAGGTGTGCATGGACCAATCTCCGATGGTTACAGGTACATAGTTTGCTAGGAGAGGTGATCAGATGACAGGTACCTTTGCCCCTGGAAGAGAGAGTGTGCCAGAGTTAGCAGTTAAGAGGGTGTGGTTTGTTTGAATTGCAGGAGTCAGAGGGGCAGTCAGTTGCTGTGTTCCTCTGATCCTGGGAGTAGCTGCAGTTATCTTGCTGATTGTGCCGCAGTAGGCGTCTCTGGTTTCTTTGACTTCTGTTGTGATACTGTAGCTTTCAGCAGACAGCAGCAGTGTGCCCTCTGAATCCACACCACTGGCAGGTCACAGGCTCTCGTGAAGGCAGAGGTGGAGGTGGATCAGGTTGCTGTCGAAATGGCTGAAGAGCATTGACAAAGGTAGCAGAAGGAGCAGCTGAGCTGCGGCATAGACTATTGACAGTTGTGGTGAGCATCTATCATTGATAGCTGCTGTTGGACACGTGTTCTGAGTGCGGCCAACTGTGAAGACTGAGGTGCTTGTACACTGGTGGCCTGGGACATTAATATGGACTCTTGTGCAAGTCATGCAACTTGGATTATGTCCAACCAAGTTGTTGGTTTCTGTTGAACTACATAAAGATGGAGTTGAGGAAGCAATCCCCGGACAAAGGTTGTGATTTGCTCTTTCTCAGGTTTCTGCAGACTTCTGCAGCATAAGTCAATGTCCACTATAAAGGCTTCAAGAAATTCAGAGGGTTGCATGGTACATTCCCACAATTGTTGTTCCAATAACCAAGGCGGATGTGCTTGGAGAAAATGGTCTTTGAAAGTTGCATACAGGGTGGCAGTGTCCCCTTTGACTTGTTCTGGAAGTGCACTGAACCAAGAAATGGCAGTCCCCCACAGAAACAAGCGCAAGGCATTGGAAATATGAGAAGGATCTGTCCAACCATGTAAGGAAATCCAGGCTCAAAATTGCTCGAGCCAGTCGACAGCATCTTCGTGAGGCAAGGCTGAGAAGGGCATTGGCTGTAGGCTGGTATGGACCAAGGATAGAGATAAAATAGTCTTGATGTAGGCAAAGTCATCTTAAATGGCTTGCATAGCTGGTGCTCCTTGAGCTGAGATGGAAGAATGCATGTCATGCAGGATGGTTTCTATTTTGTAGCCCCACACCCTTGAGGTGGGTGAAGATAGAACTCCGGATGCTCCGGTGCCCATATCTGCATCGTCTTCAGACATCGTGGTTGGTGATGAGCTTCGTTTCACTGAGCGAAGGTTGTAAGGATGAGAAGGAGTTGCCGTCATGCAGGAGGCAGGACGTTGTGGAGTAGATGCAGTGCCGAAAAGAAAATATTTTTGTAGACAAAGATGCAATTATTTGTAAGCAAAGTTCATCAAATGATGTCTTCATAAACAATTCCCACTCAATTATGTGTTGTCTGTTATTTAAATAAAGGTTTTGTTGCAAAAATCAGCTATTTGTAACAGTGTCCATTCATTTCAATAGGATTGCCATTGATTTCTACGGAGTGAGGTCATTTTGTGCCCTTCACAAGATGGCCACTGAACTTTGACATGCAGTTCCTGTGTACCTTGAATGTAGCAAGATGACCACCGGCAGGGGGGGTTAAGGGTCACTTCCATGTGTTGTGGTTGTGGTGCACACAAGATGGAGGCTTCTTGCCATGAGGCTGCTGTGAAAGGGGCAAAATGGTGATTGCCGCACTTCTGTGCTTCTTCCCCAGCACTGACACAGAAAAATGGCGGACTTTCAGATTTTGGTGAGTGGCAGTGTTGGGGAAAGTTTTATTTCTCGCTTCAATTGAGTGCTCCCAGGTTTTTGGGTATTTTTTTGTAATTTGTTGTTGTTGTCTTGGTCTCCTGGGTCTGGTAAGCAATTTTTGTTAGTTTAGGTCTCTGGCGCTTTACTTGCACTTAGTTCCTCTGCTAGTAAATGTTTAAAATGTATATTTGTTTTTTTTCCTGACTGCTCCTCATTTACTGTGCTTGTGCCGTTTCCTTTTTCTGTTAGACTCCCAGGGCTGTATTTTCATTTATTTGAATGTACTGCCCCAATCTTATATATTTATGAATCGCCGTGCCCCGCTTGAAATTCCTGGGGGGATTTGGTTTTGCTGCTCAGTTTTTTATTTATTTGATGGTACTGTATGGCCGTTTTGAAGCGTTGCTGAGCAGGAGAGGAGCGCCACCGTTTTAGCAGCAGTGGCAAGAGGAAAGTTGCAGGTGAGAGTATGGCAGCTGGTGAGTCAGGGAGCAGAGCTCAGCTGTGGAAAGCAGTAAAGCTGGATTGCTTTAAGGCCATTTGTGTGTCCCTTCTGAGCGTGCCTGAGCCGCGAGTAGGAAGCGGAGGCTCCGTTGCAGTCCTGGTTTATTTTTATTTGTTGTGTGGCCATTTGTATCGTGGCCGAGGGGAAGCACAGGCTCTGTGCAGCTGCAGTGGTGGCAGTTGGGGAGGTGCGGAGCTCTGTGTAGTGGCACTGGCAAGAGGGAAGCTGTGGTTGTGAGTAGGGCAGAGCGGGTGAGAAACAGCATACAAAGTTGAAGTCCTGCTTGTCCCTGCTTGTCTCTCTCTCTCTCTCTCTCTCTTTCTCGCCCTCTCTATTTCCTGTTTATTTATGCTGTGTGGGCCTATTACATTTATTTACTGTGAGGGCACTTGTTGAAGCAACAGTGGAGTGCTCCATTTCTGCAGTACTGGGGGCCCCGATTAGCAGTGCTGAGCCGGGATGAGGAGCGGAGCCGTGGTCCATTTCATCTGTGAGGGAGGACAGAGCCACAGTAATTTGGGAGGTAGCAAGGGCTTGTTTGTAAAATTATTATTGGTATTACTTGTTTTTCTTTGTCTCTTTTCTCTAGTTATGATACCCACTGTGAGAGAGAGGCTGTATAGGGCCTAGCTGGCTTGGCAGAAAGGAGCAATTTGAAATGGGCCCTGACACAAGGTGAGAGCTGCAGATTTGCAGTTTGGAGCTCTGTGGAGCAGATGCTTGGCTAATGTAATTGTTTGTGCATGAAGCAGCAGGCTAGCAGTGTTGGAACACTTGTACTTGTGCTAGGCTGGTAAAAGTAGGAGGGCTGCTACACAACCAGGAGACAGTTCGTCTTTGCTCTCTGTAGCCAAGGTTGTGTTGTAATTTAAACTGTTCGGGCATACTTGGGAGATGTGACTTGGGGTAACCAGCGAGGCAGACAAGCGAGATGGGGTCTGGGCAGAGGAAGGGCCGCATTCTCTATCATGTGTGGCATTTTGATGTTGGTCTGCCACTAAAAGACCCTTAACTTCTCTGTGGTCTGCCAGACCCATCTGTTGCTGTGATGAGGATCCCTTGCTGCACCATGTGAACAAACTGACGGACGCATAAAATAAAGTGAATAAAGGTTTATTCTGTACAGCAGACATGTTCTCTTCATGAGGTCTAGCCCCCAGACTCACTAATTTCTCTGATTGATAGGCATTACATGACACTGCCAGGCAGTGCAACAAATTGTTACATGCAGGTTCTAAGTGCTCTTAAAGGGGCGGCAGTTAACATTAAGCCCCATGCTTTATGTGTGCTTCACATACTCCACGTCAATAGGCTGCACGAGTGTCTGAAATACTGCACACCTATACTGTACGCGATAACCTTGCTTATATTTTTGGAGCTGACAGTGAGCGCAACATAATATGATGCAGTCTCATGATCTGCAAGAAATACAAACCCGGCTGTAACAGAACAGGCTGCTCATAAATGTGGCAAAGACGGCTCCCCCAAAAAAATAAGAAACTGCCAAGCCCCTCTACAGAGTGCCTGTTTAGATGGCACTTTGCTGGGGCAGTGCAGTCCTTCAACTATCTTGGGGTTACTTTGGATCCCACACTTGATTTTAACCTGTACATATCGAAAACCTGTAAAGCTGTTAACTCTAGATAGGGCATGTCCTACAGAATTAGACACAACCTTACCCACCGTGCCTGCCTCTCAGTTGCACGGGATATACTGCTTACCAAGCTCATGTACAATGTTGCAGTGTATGCACCCTCAGCATCTAAGCTCGCACTGAGGAAGTGGGATGTAATTTTAATTTTTTTTTTATTTTCAAAAAGCATAGCAAAACACAGGTTTATTGCACTTTTCAACAGGCAAATTAAATACAATTCATTGGCAATTACTCTCACATCTAAAAAATGGCAACACAGCATTTTGGCAATTCATTATAAAGTTCACATTTAAATACATCTTTCCAGACCTACTTAAGGAGACAAAAGCTAGGTATATTCAATATATATGCCTTTATACCTTCTTTCTACTATCCACTAAGGAGTATATATTTCTGTCTAAATATTTTTCAACTCCTTGGTTACAGCTATAAACGTGTTCCATATTTCGTGGAATAAATCTGATTTATCCTCCCTAAAATAGTGTATTCTCTCCAATGAGTACAGCTCTGTCATTACGTAAAACCAAATTCTAACCGATGGAGGACAAATGTCTTTCCATTTCATTAAAATAACCTTTTTAGCTATAAGAAAAGCTAGAGATATTAATAAACCCTGATGATCTTGCAAGTTCGCAGACCTAAAATGTTCACCCAGTAATATAGCTATAGGATCCTTCTTAACCTTCAACCCCGTAGCAAGCTCCAACACTGTAAAAACAGTGTCTCGATACTTAGTTTTTTTATAGGTAAGAAACATATGAATTAACGATCCTGTATTTTCCTGACATCTTGGGTATTTTCATCTATTTCCAAATTGAATTTAAGTACCCGTGCCGGAGTCAAGTAGGTCCAGTGGAAGACATTAAATTGAATCTGTTGGAGTTTACTGGAATAAATTCTGTAAATGGATATGTAGCAAACTTGTTCCACATTTCATCCACTATCTGTAGTCCAAGATGCTGTTCCCATTTATTTTTGAGTTTACTCAAACATGTAGGGAAAGGGTCACACATTAGTGTATATAAATTGGAAAGTGGTTTACTACTGGGGTCCGTATTAAGCATTGTCTGTTCTATTGGAGACATATGTGGACTAAAATAATTTTTATTGATATAGTCTCGAATCTGCAAAAACCTAAAAATATGTTCTTTAGGAATTTTATATTTCTTTTGAATTTGATTGAAAGACAATAAATCGTTGTCTTCATGCAAGTCTTGTATCGTTTCGATCCTATGTTCTTCCCATACAGATTAAGCTGAGTCCATCACAGAAGGAGTGAATCTATAATTACGAAATATAGGGGAAAACATGGAAACAGAATCCATCCACCTAATAGCCCTATTTATTTGTTGCCAGCACAAGGCAGTATTTCTAGATGCTGTCAACTTTTTATTTTTAGCATTTTTGTATTTATTATAATATTGTGAATATATGATACTTCTAGGATTTTGATATCTATGAATTTTTTTTCCAACTCAAAACTTTTAGTTGTCTCTCGCTTAAACCAATCAGTAACTTGAGATATCTGGGCCACAAGATAATAATGTTTACAATTTGGCAAAGTCAATTCTACTTGAGACTTTAACAGCCTAAGCTTCTGTAAGACTATTCTTGACTTTTTACCGTTCCAGATAAACTGAGTAACCTTCTGATCCAAACTTTTAAAAAATTTATCTGGAACAGCAGTAGGCAAGGCTTGAAAAAAAGAATAGCAACCGAGGAAGAATATTCATCTTTATTGCATGGCACAGTCCTATAAGAGTCGTTGGTAGTCTTTCTGAATGTTCTTAAGTAAAGGAAGATAGTTTAAATTATATATCTGTGACTTTTTTTTTTTAGGTACTGTAACACATAAATATTTAACCTTATCTTTAATAATGTCCTTATATTTTAACTGAGTATGAGAAGATGGAGAAGAATTTAACAATAAAGCTTCAGTTTTTGCAATATTAATCTCTTATCCAGATGTTTTCCCAAATTACCAATATTACATCTAAACAAACTGGCACCAAAACAGTTGGGTTAGTCAAGTAAATTAATGTATCGTCTGCGTACATACTAATTTTATGTTCCTCATAATTGCTTTTTATACCTTGGAAATTGGGATTATCGCGAATTGCTACCGCCAATGGCTCTATAGCCAAAACAAATAAAAGAGGAGATAAAGGACACCCCTACCGGGTTCCTCTAGAAAGTAGAAAGAATTGTGACGTTACATTATTTGTGTTGATACATGCCACGGGACTATTATAGATCGTTTATATCCAATTGGTAAAACTGACCCCCCACACCAAAGTTATCCAATGTATTAAACAAATAATCCCACTTCACCTGATCAAATGCCTTTTCGGCATCTAAAGTCATAATCAGGGTCTCTCTCTCTCTTGGCTAATTTTAATCAGGTTAACCAATCTTCTGGTATTAGCCCCCAATTTCCTTCCCTTGATAAACCCGTTCTGATCGGTAGGAATTATTTTCGGAATAACTTTTTCTAACTGAGTTGCCAATATTTTGGCTAAAGGTTTTATATTGGTATTTAAAAGTGATATGGGGTGATATGAGGCCACCAGTTCTGGATTCTTATCCTTTTTAGAGAATACCAAAATCCTGGCTTTATAAAAGGAGGTAGGCAGTGTACCTGAAAGGCCAGCCTGATTAAATAAATCTACCAAGGGCTGTCCAAGTAATTTCATATTGGATTTATAAAACTTCACAGGGATTCCATCTTCTCCAGGTGATTTCCCTACCGATATGCTTCTTATAGCCTATAGAGTTTCCTCAAGAGAAATATCCCCATTAAGACACTGCTCATGGCCATCAGATACCCTGGGTAGATGAATATTATGATATAATGTTTCTATTGCATTAGGATAGCTTAGCCTTTCAGTGGTGTATAATTTTCTGGGGAAGTGGGATGTCATAATAGAATATGTTGCTTTGTGCTTCCCAATGGCAGATTTGTCCACCACAGTACATTATACTGTACAAGAAATTAAAATGGCTGCCCCCAAAGCCTTGAGAGGCCATGCACTAGGAAGCATGGTCTGCAATGTGTTAAAGAGCAACTGACACCATCTGGCCAAAAAAAGCTACATTGCAGAATTAGAATAAGCATACCCCCAGTAAATCTCATACCAAAAACTAGATTTCTATGTTACTTCATTTTAAAGTTTTGACCTATTTTGCAACCCTGATTTCACTATCTGTTCAAAACAGTCTGTAACAGTGAAGAGCTGATGATGATGTCATCTCAGGACCTCACGGTCTAGTATTCCCTGTCAGCAAACTTATAGGACCTGTTTCTCCAAAGTTGCAAAGATCATGTATAATGATTTTCACAAGTAAAACAGGCAGCACCAGTCAGTAAATATTGCTTTAAAAACTGTGTGTGTTTCAGGTTTTGTAACAAAGCTGACAATATTTTACGTGCCTTTTTTTTGTTGTGGTCCTTTTTCTTTACAGGGTTGCTGGATGCTGGGTCATAGCACACTCTTGTGAGGTTTGCACACTGAATAAGTTGCTGATGTGGCGAAAGGCTGAGATCACTCACACCTATCATTCAACCAAAGCAATTTCTAAGAATGTCCCTTTAAAACAATTATTCCATCTCCTTGTCAATGGGGGTGGGAGAGGTAATGCTGTTTTGAAAACATACTAGGAGTTTCTAATTTAGCCAGCACTATGTGTTCTCCCCGTTAGGCTGTTCTGACGTACGTTCAGGCTCATCTGTGTTCTACTCTAAATTAAAAAGATCATTTTACCAGAGCCAACACTTGCACCCCAGTAGGAATTAACACATATGAGGCCCTTATTAAAACATATTGTAAAGCAGACACTGACAAACAACAGTGAAGTTACCAACATTACAGTACTAGCCGTACAACTTCCTAACAGGCATAGTACAATAGCACTCCAAATGGCTTCAGCAGCCTGGAGGCATGCTTACTCAGCATAAGAACATACGAAACTGCCAGCAGAAACAGACCTCATGGCCTATTAAAGTTTGCTAGAGTGTGCAGCTAGCACCCCTAGATTGCAGCTGCTGCCAACCCCCTCCCCCATCTTCAAGATGTTCTCAGCACTATTCCCCCAGTTCTCAGCACTATTCACCCAGACCCTCCCTCGTTCCCTGTCCCACGGTCTTTTAAAATCTTCTCACCATCTTACATGATATCATCCTCTCTGGTAGGGCGTTCCACTTTGACACCACCCTCTCTGTGAAGTAATGTCTCCTCATCTCTCTCCTAAATCTTCCACTTTCTAATCTTAGCCCATGCCCCCTTGTGTCCCTACCTTTCCTCAGCTTGAACAACCCGTCAGCAATGATTTTGTTTATCCCCTTTAAATACTTGAACATTTTAATCATATCCCTCTTATCCCTCCTCTCTTCCAGGGTGTACATATTCAGCTCACATAGCCTGTCCTCGTAGGCTTTGCCCTCCATCCCCCATAACATTTTTGTCACCCTCTGCTGCACCCCCTCCAGCAGTTTAATGTTCTTCTTCAGATACGGATGCCAGTACTGCACACAGTACTCCAAGTGTGGCCTGACCAATGAATGACCTGTAGAGGGGCAGGATCACTTCCCTATGCTTGGACGAGAATCCCCTTGCAATACACCCCAGCATCTTGTTAGATTTAGCTGTGGCTTTCCTGCATTGAGTAGAGCTGTTCATGCTTCCTGTTATCAACACCCCAAGGTCCTTTTCTTCCTCAGTGTCCTCCCAGCCTCACCCCATCCAACCAATAGTCCCTATTCGGGTTCTTTCCCCAGAAGTGCATAACCTTGCATTTTTCTGCATTGAAGTCCAGCTGCCACCTCTCTGACCACTCCTCCAGTTTGGTTAGGTCCCCTTGTAGTGGTTTCCACCCGTCCACTTCACCAATTACTGCCCCCATTTTAGTATCATCTGTGAACAGATTAATCCTGCTCCCAACTCCATGTGAGATATCCGAAATGAATCTAGCAACCCTTGAGAAATGGACCACGCCAAAAAGCATTATAAAATACAATTTTGTCATCCTTGCTATAAAACCTGAAACACGTATAGTTTTTATAGCAATGTTTTTGAATGGTGCTGCCTGTTTTACTTAAGACAACTATTGCACATGATCTTCAGTTCAGTTTATTGATTGACAAGACAGAACTGTCATTACAAAATATTGCACAATACATTTTAGCATGCATAAATATACATACAACATTCTACATTGTTAAAATCCATAAAAATACAATTATCAATAAATATACAGGGAAATTGGTTTTTCTACCAGTAAACCCATTCAGATGTTTATAATTAAATTATTGCACGTCTCTACATCTAAGATTTAGTAACAAATATAAGTGTCACCCTTACAGTAACCTATTCCTTATTTATAATATGCAGTTTCTTATGTTCTTTTTACAGAACAATGCAACACTTTCTAATATCTCAGTATTTTTGGACTTCAAAAATACATTCACTTGATATTTAGGTTCCATGTCTAAAGTTGATAATACACTACCCAAGTATAGCTTTCTTTCTTGAATATAAAGAGGACATAAAATCAACAGATGTAATAAGGTCGTCTTCCCCAAGTTGGCACTTGCAAATTTGTGTAATATTTTTATCATAGAACCCTCTCACATGATCTTTAAAACTTTGGAGAAACAGGTCCTATAAGCTTGCTGACAGGGAATACTAGACTGTGAGATCCTGAGATGACATCAGCAGCAGCTCTTCATTGATAGAGGCTGTTTTGAACAGGTAGTGAAATCAGGGTTACAAAATAGCTAAAATGAAGTAACATAGAAATCTTGTTTTTGGTATGAGATTTACAGGGGGGTATACTTATTTGGATTCCGCAATGTAGCACTTTTCGGGTCAGGGGCTCTTTAAGAAAACAGCAACCACAACAGCTTGCTGAGTGCCTTCAGCCACATCACAATCCATATCCCCTAAGATCCTCAGACTGTGGCCGGCTTGCAGTTAGTTGAGAACTAACCTTGGTTCAGCATCATTTCAGTATTTTGTTCCCAAATCATGGAATGACATTCCAACTGAGAGTCATGCATGTGCCACTGCAGGGAGTTTCAAAAATTCCCTTCGTAAGCACCTCCTAGGTACATCCATATGCAAATGCTCCCCCAAGAGGTGAAGTGGCTATTGGGCTCCTAACCCAATCTTGATTCTGCTTGCCACTACGGTATTAGCATTTTCCTGTTTTGCCCACAGATGATAATACTGTTTTAATGCTATGTGTTGTGGATGCATGGAATGGCCTACCTCAGGAAGTGGTGGATATGAATACAGTACAGGGCTTCAAACAAGCATGGAATAGGCATAAGGAAGCAATACAGATGAGTATGAATAGACCAGTGACAGAGTAAAGGCCTATGGCATATTCATAAGGTAGAAAAAATGGGCAGACTGGATGGGCCTTGCGGTCCTTATCTGCTGTCAACTTCTATGTTTCTATGTCTAGAGAATGTTTTGTTGCCATGCGACTCTCTCCATATTGCACTTGGCACTTTGCCTGTTGTGATACATACTGCTTGCATCCTGTCTGTTGTTTCCTTTACCTGTGAACATGTTGTACATTGCTGTTGATCGTAAACTGTCTGGTGTTGCATCACCCTTGTTGCAACTCTCCCCGGGTCATACCTGAAAACAGGCAGTTTCTGCCTACTATACAATACCTACCTGATCAACAAAAACTAAGTAAGTAAATAATTAAATAAATAAAGGCTATTGTGTCTCTGCCTTTAGCAGTGTTCCCCATTCATTGTTTTAGCGCAGTGGGCCACCACCCTACATTTTTTTTTTTACCACCGCTCTATATTTTTTACCACCACCCTATATTTTTATCCATTTTTTTTTTATATAAAATCCTCCAAAATTGTCTTTTATTGACATCCTTCATTGCACTACTACCCAGTTAATACCAGCACACTATATATTGCTTAAAATCTACTTATGCACATGTAGTGCATGTGGAGGTCCAGAAAAATAACGTACCTTTTGACCCGATAACCACTGCCACCGCCCTATATTTTCAAAGAGTGGGGAACCCTGTTTAGCCTTTTCAGGTAAGCCAGTGAGGACCAGGTTGTTCCAGCAACTCCTGCCCTCCTGGTCCTCCATTCTTTGCCCCAGCATATACAATATTTTCCTGATCACCACCAGCTCTTTCTCTACTTTCATTCTGGTCCTCAACTGAGCTAAGTCTGCATTCCACATCACTGAATCTGGTTGTCAGTACTCCCAAAGCCAGTTTGATGGATTTAAAGTCTCCAGCCAAGTTTTTAATAGTCTAATTCTTCCATGTAGTTGTCAGATCCTGTCATTGTGGGCTGGGATATGAGTCTAGTTTGCCTCGCTTGATGCCTTATTGCTTGAGCCGAGCTTGGTGTGCTCAGCACACTTTCACCAAGATCAACCTTCATTCTTTACTGATTTTTACACATTTCAGCAAAGTTGTTCCTCAACTGCTGCTTTATTGATTGTTTTTCTTTGCTGCGGTTTAAGAGTCGTTGTCAGGTTTACAACTGAAGTTTAAGTTTGACAGTTGCTGGAGCTCTCTTTCACTGCTGTCACCCGCTAGAGTGCGTCACGACTACCAGCGTGTATATTTATTCCCGATCACTTTGATTGTACAGCTGTATTTTTTTTTTTTTTTTTAAACTTCACTGCGTCGTTTCTCTGTTATTATATGTTGTTGTGAAGCATCCAGTGGGGCCCCAGTCAAAAGGGTGCCATAGAAATAAAACATTTCCTTCTCAGGCTAGAACTAAATTATTCAGTTTCATCGGACAACTCAAAACTTCTTTCTGCACCCAAGTAAAACAAAGTGCTTGTTGTTTACCAAATGTTTTTCAACATATTCCTCCAGTAGCACTTGCTTCTGCAGCAAAAGTCATTGTTGGCACATCTAGGCCCTGTCCACACTATCACCTGAAAATCAGTAACGTTTCCAGAACGGTTCAAACAGGTAATGTTACAGTGCATCTACATTACCTGTGAACCGTTTTGGAAACATCACAGTCCATCCACACACCGGGCGAAGTGTGACCATGATAGTCGGCTCCCAATCCCACAATGCAGTAAATGCTGCACTGAGGGCAATGCTGCAGCTACATGCTCACATGTCCACACTGCCACCAGTAACATTACAAAGGCGAAACCGTTTTCAAAACCATCGTTGAAACCACCTCATAAGTGGTTTCTGTAATGGTTCTGAAAACACCTGCTGTAACGTTACTAGTGTGGATGCAAGCCATTTTGCTAATGGCGTGAGCCCACTTTAGCCCTCTGTAACATTACAGAGGCAGTAATGTGGACCAGGCCCTACATGGCTGAGAAACTGAGCAGCATATGTAATCTCTAAAAGAAAAACTTACCTAACTTGGAACTATGTGCTCTCTAAGCCCTAAATGCCAGATCATTTAGCAGTAAAGAACCAAAAGGCCCCAAATCACTGAAAGTACTTATACAGTTCAAATGCGGTTTCTTATGAAACAAAAAAACTCCAAAAAATTCTTACGAATTTGTAACAGAGAAAAAAATGTCAACCAAATATGTTATGCTATTCACTTAACGACAACTGAATAAAGGAACTAACTAATGAAAAACCTACACCTATCCTAAGAGGGGAGCTTGGGAGAGCAGTTGTAATCAGATAAAAACATTGATTAGATGAACTACAGTAACAAAGTAGGTAACTTTTTTTTCTAATAACAACGTCTATCTGCTTACAATTTTAAGCAGACTCCTAGCAGTACCATAAAGAGGTGGGTACTAGGATTACTTACGGAAAAGATTCTGAAGGACCCAACCACAGCATCCCATCTAGTTTGAATAGCAATACAGCAGTTGGATGCGAAGGTGTGGGTTGAAGCCCATACTGCAGCTTTACAAACATCCAGAAATAGAATATCCCTAGAAGCCGCTATGGAGGCTGCCGTAGTCATGGTAGAATGGGCCTTAAGTCCTGAATGGGGGATTTCAACCAGCCAGTCTGTAACAAAGTGAAATACAAGATACCAACCAGAGAGAAATACTTTTCTTTGCTGCTGGACGACCCTTTGTAACCTCACTGTAAGTGACAAATAACTGGGTATGCTCACCTCTATTGAATTCTGTTCTTTTTTTTTTTTTGTTATTCTGTTTTTTTATTTAATTTCCTTAAATTACAAACATTTATAACACATTTAATTCGGTTGTGTCCGTAAATAGGTACAGTAAAGAAACAAATACAGGTCAGCATGCACCATATAATACAATAGAGATTACAGAAATTAATAATCTTACAGCATTAGAAACAGTTCAAGATATTTCGGCCTCATTCCAGAAATGGGGCAGAGTCCTCATCCTCTAGGTATAAAAAGAGGCAGCTCCTGGAGTTATTAGATTTAGCTAAAATGACTAGTGAAAGAGTTAGTGAATATAAGTCCCCATAATGGGATCTGTTTAGTTCTATGTTTGCTACTATCGATGAATGAATCACATATGTGGTGGTGGGGGAGGGGAAGGGGACCTAGAGGAACTTCCAGTCTATTTAAAGTTGTACTTTTGTGGGGATGGGAAAGAGGTGGAAGGGGGAGGCAGGCGAGAAGAGGAAAGTAGTGGAGTGGGTATGAGTTCTGTTCTATTGACACAGTAACTGAAAGCCCTTTAAACATCCAACCTGTGGGGCCGTGCATCCCCTGGATTTGAATGAGGTCTAGGGAAGAAAACTGATAAAGAAATAAACGGATTCATATGAAATTCTAGCATCACTTTATGGAAGAATTTTTCTTTATGGAAATTAAGGCAGTCAGGGAGGATGGAGACAGACTAAATCTCTCCTTCCTGAAGTAACAGCATCTAAAAAGACCACACTTAGGACCCCACATTAATTTGGACTTAACGGGGAACAGGATCTGTCCTCTAATTTGTAATCTGTTTATCTTTCAATTCTGAGCATGTCGCTTAATGAGTTTACAGTTACATGAAGTTTCTGTATCATTATCTTTATTTTTGCAGATCCTATACATCTCCATGACATATACTGTAGTACTGTTACTTCAATACATGGACCTGTTGTCTTTAAGGACTGCATAGATATATTTAGTGCACTGATTTTTCTTATTCTTTAGATATGAATTTGATTATGATCGTTTGAATTTCAGACTTGAATTTCTTTCTGTTCAGCATACATGCATCTGTGATTTCACCTTGCCAGACTGTTTACATATTTTTTCCCTCTGCATAAAAAGATTCTTTGTACAATTCCCCAGTTTTCATAACGTGTATGGGTTTAATGACTCCAGTACCTGAATTTGTATTTTGGCTAAACCAAACATATTTTGCATGGTTTTTCAGCAGTTTTTAATTTGTACTTGGTGAACTAATATGTCTTGTGTGTTTTTTGTAAACCCTCTAACTTTGTAATGCCCTTATATGGTATTGGCTTTCACCGGTTTACTATAAGCACTTCTGGCCCATCCACCCCACTTGGGGACCACTTCCTGATGTGATTGCCAGTATGGCTGATCCATTTTTTACATTTGGACCTATCAAAGTGCTTTGGTAGCATACAAGTAAGGGGCTTATTTTGTCCACGACCATGCCCCCTGACAAACAGGCAAAGCACCTCGAAGCACCAAGTAAGTCATGGTGTTTGTACCTTTGTCTCCTTGCTGAAATAAATTTTGCATCTGCATTTCTACAACCTGGACTGCACTGTCCTTTTCTGGTTGTGCCACCTCTGTTGTTGCCAGCTGTCACTGCCCCATCATTGTAAGCTGTGTCACTTCCTCCATTACCATACATGTCACCCCCTCCTTGTTGCCAGTAGCCTCTATCACCCATCATTGCCAGCTGCATCACTGCTCACTACCCTCACTGCCAGCTGTCACTGCCTCCATTACCTGCTGAAGTACAGCCCCCCATTACCAGCTTTGTCACTGCCCCCATGCTGACAGCTGTGTCACTGATCCACCCCTCATTAACAGCTATCCATTCCCCCCTTACCAGCTATATCACTGCCTCCATTACCAGCTTGCTGCTGTCCTCCCTTACCAGCTATGTTACTGCCCTGTTACCAGATCTGTCCATGCCTCCTTCCACTGCTAGCTTTCCCATTGCCCCCAAACACACACACTTGCATCGCATCACTACCTCCATGCCCTCACCTGTCCACGCTGAGCATACCATTTCAAGCAGATTGCCATCCAGAATTCTGAAGATGGGTATGCTATAGACTTCCTAGACTCTGTTAGTGTCAACAGGGTAAACGTTTTTTATGCATTTAATGAAAGCCATTTTGGGAAAAATAGTGTTGGACATTGTCAAAGTCACGCATGATTCCAGCTCAGGGATTGAAACACCAGAAATATATAGAACTGTGACATTTACATATATGTGAATGTGTGAGGAGACACAAGTGAAGGGGAGGTCTTTTAAGAAGATGGAGAAAATGACTGGGCTAAGGATGGAGCCCTGGAGGATACAGGACTTGTTGGGCAGGTGGGTGGATAGGACAACCAACGTGGACCAACTGCAGCTGACTGGAAAGGTAGGAGTTGAATCACCCAACCACTAAGTTGGAAAGGCCTATAGCACCTAACCCATCCAACAGAAGAGGGTGGGCCACAGCATCAAAGACCTTTGCTAGGTCTATGAAACTGCCATTGTGAACAGGCCCTCATCCATGCCCTGCAGCACAGATAGTGTTCTAGAGGAGACGGTTGAATGAGGTTTGTGCAAGCCAACTGGAAAGGGGAGAGAAAAGAGTTTAAACAGCACCCTTTATGCTCTTTGTAGTATTGCCCCCACAAGAACATGGAATGACCCTTACCTTCCCCAAAGTCAGAAGGTGGCAAAATTAGATTTTTCATGTCCCCTATTTTGGAAGGGAAGGGATCGGAATTTGGCTCCGTGGAGTGAGGCCACCAATCCCTTTCCACTTCCTAGTACTGCGAGCCGCCCATTTTTCGTATGTCACTATATGGAGTGCGTGGAGACACGCTCCATAGACATGAATGGGGTGTTTTTTAAACTCAAATTTACATATGTTAGATGCCCACCATGAAGAAATCAAGGGCACCACTCAACTAACAAGGTCCATTTTAGTTGAGCAGTGCCCTTGATTTGTTTGTGGTGGTCATCTAAACTATGTAAAATTGAGTTTAAAAAAAACACCCCATTCATGTCTATGGAGAATGTCCCCATGCACTCCATATAGCAACATCAGAAAAATGAGCGGATTGCAGCACTAGATAGTGGAAAGGGATCGGCAGCTCGGCAACACGAAGCCAAATTACGATCCCTTCCAACATAGGGGTCATGAAAAAAATCTAATTTTGCCTCAGTCGGACTTTGAGAAAGGTAAAGGTTCTTACTTAGTTGTTGAAGTGAGCAGCAGGAATAGTGCTCTTTAAGGTAGGTGGACAGCTGGGAAAAACAAGTTTTTCCTGTACTTTAACCAGGGCAGTGAGGTGTGAGATGAGTCATTTATTACCTGGAGAGTAAGAGTCACCCCCTTTCATGAGGGGGCTTTAGCTTGCTTCTAGGAGTGAAGGACAGACACAAGTTGGAAAGAAAGACTGAAAAGGAAGCAAGAGGAGCACTGATGGCTGCTGAAGAGAGATAAAAGAGATTAGTATCCAGCCAATCTGCATTGTGTCCCTTAGAGAGAGAGAGAGGAGAGTAAAGCATCAAGGGTGGTCTCACAGGAGACCAAAGAGAGAGAAGAAGAAAATGCTGGCATAGAGGGTGGGGGAACAGGGGCATTTTGGGGAGACAGGGCAGGCAGGATGGGGAGGGTGTACATATTGAGGTCCTTTAATCTCTCCTCGTAGGGCTTCTGATGCAGATCCTACACCATTTTAGCTGCCCTCATCTGGACCACCTCTGCTCTGTCTACGTCCTTCTGGAGATGTGGTCTCCAGAATTGGACACAGTACTCTAGGTGTGGCCTTACCAGCAATCTATACAGAGGCAACACCCCCTTCCTCGTTCTGCTGGTGATAGCCCTCCCTATGCACTCCAGCATCCATTAGTCCTCCCTACTGCCTTGTCACACTGCCTGGCTACTTTTAGGTCATCCAATAGGATTACCCCCAGGTCTCTCTCCAGCTTGGTGGTTGTCAATAACACTCTACCCATTTTGTACTCCTCCCCTTGGTTTCTGTGCCCTGACTGCATTATTTTGCACTTTTTCACACTGAAACCCAGCTGCCATACCTTTGACCACTCCTCTAGTTTTTTATGCATCAACCCCTCCCGAGTGCTCACCCAACTGCAGATTTGATGTCATCCACAAAGAGCCAGGTCTTTTCTTCCAGCTCCTCTGCAATGTCACTTATAAGGACATTAAAGAGGACTGGTCCAGCACTGATCAATGTGGCCCCCAGCTGGTCACCCTCCCTTCCCTGGCGTGAACTCCATTTACCACCACCCTGTGTCACCTATCCCCTAACCAATTTCTTATCCAGTTTGCCACCTTTGGACCCACTCCTAAGCTACCCAGTTTGCTTACTACTCTCCTATCTGGAACGATGTTGAACACCTTACTGAAATCTAGGTAGGCTATGTCCACCGCTCCACCCTGATCTAGTTCCTTGGTCACACAGACAAAGAAATCTACCAGATTCCTTTGACATGATCTCCCCCCTGTGAAACCATGCTACCACAGGTCCTGTAACCCACTGGATTCAAAATATTCCACAATCCTTTTCTTCAGCAGTGATTCCACTAACCTTCCCACCACCAATGTCAGACTGGCTGGCCTATAATTGCCAGCCTCCTCCCCATACCTCTCAACCTTTCATCACTCAAATGCATGACAGTATGTGTGACAAATGGGAAAAATGTGACACATCATCAAAAATGACATTGCAAGCTCAGAACACAGTCTAAATCTGTGCACTTATGTTATTCATATTTGTTGATAACGGAGTATCATAGATTATTATGAATTTCTGCACTGAAGTTTCAGTGGGCAGTGTGGAATATTACATGTGAGACAGAGGGTTTCTCAGAGGTAAAATGAGTGACGTACCTTGTAATGTGTGACAGTTGAGAGGTATGCTCCTCCCAGCAACCACTTATGTGCAGTGGGACTACATCCACCCTCCTCCAGTCCTCAGGAACCACTCCTGTTTACAGTGAACTGTTAAACAGAACTATCAGAGGTGCAGCCAGCATTTCCCTGAGCTTCAATACCTTTGGATACATCCCATCTGGCCCCATTGCTTTGTCTACCTTCAGATTAGCAAGTCCCTTCAGGGCTCTCTCCTTGGAAAAAGGACTAGTGTCCACCTCCCTCACTCCAAAGTTTGTTACTTTTTTGTGGCCCTCCCTTTCTCCTTCCTCTGTGAACACTGAACAAAACTATTTGTTTACGATGTCTGCCTTTTCCTGGTTCCGGTTTGCACAGTCCCTCCTTCCCTTTTTAACCTTACAAGCCCATCCCTGTTCTTCCTCTTTTCACTTACACACCTAAAACATGTTTTGTCCCCTTTCATTACTCTCTGGGCTATTCTCTCTTCAGTTTGCGCCTTTACATCCCTTACGGATTTCCCTCCTTCCCTCTGTCTCCCCTGATACACATTCCTATCCTCCTCTCTCTGCATCTCCTTATGCCTTTTCTAAATGCTACCCTTTTATCTTTTACCTTTTCGAGAACCATAGCAGTCTCTTTTTCCTCTTGCTTTTGCTCACTTGTTTGATGCACAGATTTGTTGCCTTTACTATGGTCCCTTTTGTCTTCACCCACTGTTCCTCCACCCAACCCAGGTCACCCCCACCCCCAGTCATCCTTGAGACATTCACCTATCTTTATTAAAAACTGCCCTCCTGACATCCACAACCCTCGCTCCTCTGTGGTTCGATTCCACAGCCATCCTTATACTGAACCACACCGTACGGTGATCACTGGTTCCCAAGTGGCCTCCCACCTTGACGTCTGCAACACTAAGTTGGCGAGTACTGGGTCCAGTATTGTCCTATCACAAGTAGGTTCACTGACTAGTTGTCTGAGGAATGTCCCCTGCAGAGAGTCCAGGATGTCCCTGCTTTTAGCTGAAGCCACTGCTGATAGTCTCCAATCTACATGAGACAGACAGAGCGAGAGAAAGCAGCCACAGCTACCTTGAATCAAGGAAGTTATTTTCTAGACTGCACTGAATTGAATTATTACTTTTTGGACCTGTGTAAGTAACTAGTATTGATTCTGTTTTTGGGGTTGACTTTTCTTAGTTTTAACTTTTATTTGCCAGGGAGGAACTGTAGCTGGAAGATATTTGCAGTCATTTGTGACTAGACCTGTTCCTTAACCTCTGTGAAATAGGTGTCTGAAAGGAAAGAAGGAACTCCCCGGGGTGGAGGGTCAGAGTTGCAGTTGATTGCTTCTGGACGGCCTCTCCACAATTCATTTGCCACTCTGGTGGAGCATGGTTCCTCTACGGAGACACCTGCAGTGGAGACCAAGGAGGATGCTGGGAACCTCCACAATGGAGACCCACAGGAGGGTGGCACAAGACCCTACAGGGGAAGGAAAAAACTCCTGGAGGGGGACTCAATTGTTAGGGGGGTAGAACTGGGGGGAGAGAGGGGAAAGGGAGGTAAGTTGCCTGCCCGCCGCCATGGCTTGGAGGGACAGGAAATGAATCCTCAGGATTATGGGAGTAGCTGCAAGGAGGAGGGAGCTGGATGTCATTATCCACCTAGGGACGAATGACCTGGTTGAGAATGGGACCAGAGCAGTGCAACAGGAGTTTGTGGAGTTAGGGAAGGGCCTTAGACAAGCAGCACACACTGTAACTTTCTCGGAAGTGCTACCTGTCTATGGCATGGATGAGGCTAGGGTACTCCGCACCATGGGATTCAATGACTGGTTGAAAAACTGGTGCAGAGCTCAGGAATTTGGCTTCATTGGGGATTGGGGCTCCAACTGGAGGGATGCAGGCCTATACAGGCGCGATGGTCTGCATCTATCCAGGAGGGGAACCAGGATCCTAGGCGATAGGTTTGGATGCTTCATCAGCAAGCATTGAAACTAGCCAAGGGGGGGCACTGAAAAGGAGAAGGGAAATCCTAGCCCCCCCAAAACAATTAGGGTAGTTAGTGAGGTAAACACCAAAATAGAGCAGTCGATAGGGAGAAGGGCAGGGGTAAATGGAGAAAAAGACAAAGGCAGTAAGGACAAGGATGGGGCAAAAAGAAATAAAGCCATAAAGAAATGGAGGTTAAGGAGTACCAATGCCCGTAGTCTAGGTACAAAGCTCCCTGAAATGGTGGCCTTGATGGAAGAGGGATGCCTGGATATTGTGGCAGTCACAGAAACATGGTACACAGAGAACCATGACTGGGATGTCAACATTCCACGGTACACAATCTACAGGCGGGACAAGGAGGGAAGAAGAGGAGGAAGAGGAGCTCTCTATGTAAGGGAAGGTATCAAAGCAACAGAACTAAAGGGTAAACAGGGAGGAGAGGAGGCACTGTGGGTCACCCTGGAGACTGGAAATGGATCCACAATCCACACAGGGGTTGTATACAGACCCCCATCTCAGAGAGAGGAAATGGACAAGGAAATGATAGAAGGCATCCTTGGGATGGCAGAGAAAGGGGAGATATTGTTGATGGGGGACCTAAATATGCCAGATGTTAACTGGAGCACCTTTGCTGCAGCCAGATCCAAGAGCAGGGCCATTCTCCATGCCCTACAGGGTGCATGCCTCAAACAGCTAGTTTTGGAACCCACTCAGGAGGGAGCAATCTTAGACCTGGTACTCTCAAATGGGGACGGAGAGAAGATCTCTGATCTTGAAGTGGGTAGTCATCTGGGAACAAGCAACCACCAAACAGTGTGGTTCACAATAAACTTAGCTGTAGAGTCTAGCCACACAAACGCGATGATACTGGACTTCAGGAGGGCTGATTCTGTAAAAATGGGAGCGTGCCTCAGAAAAGCACTAGCAAACAGGCAAGAAGGTGGGGTGGAGCAACAATGGGAAAACATCAAAACCACCATCACAGAGGCAACAAGTCTTTGTGTGAAGCAAATAAACAAATCAAAACAAAAGAAAAAAATACTATGGTTATCAAAAGAAGTGGCGGGGAAGGAAAGGGAGAAAAAGATAGCATTCAGGAAGTATAAGGAAACACAGAAGAAGCAGGACAGAGAACTGTACCAGTTAAAGCAGAAGGAAGTGGGGAGGGCAGTCAGAATAGCAAATGCCCAAACCGAGGAAAAGATAGCCAACTCTGTTAAGAAGGGGGATAAAACTTTTTATAGGTACATTAGGGAGCAAAGAAAGATGAAGGCAGGGATACTGAGGCTGAATAAAGAGGAAGGTGGCTGGGCAGAGAGCGACAGTGAAAAAGCAGGGATACTGAATGAATACTTCTGCTCAGTATTTACAATGGAAAAGCAGGAGGAGATACCTAATCCAGTCAATAGAAGCACTCTGGATAGAGAGGTTGATATTAGTACTTTCACAAAAGAAAGAGTTCTGAAAGAACTCTTAAAACTGAAGGTGGATAAAGTAATGGGGCCTGATGGGATTCACCCCAGAATTCTAAAAGAACTAAGGGAAGAAATAGTAACACCACTGACTACCCTTTTTTTTTTTTTTTCTTTTTTTTTCAAATCGGCAGGTCCACCGTTGCATATCTGCACTGGCCACGGTCCTCGGGGCTTCCACCGCCATCTATTGCTGCCATCGTCCCCCAGTTACCCCAGGCTTACCCCCCCAGAGGGCGGGGCAGCGGTAACGGTCCCCATCCATGCCACAGAACTGGTAACTGGTCGGGGGACTGCAGCGATGGTGGTTGATCAAAGCCTCAAGGAGGGCTTCACATAGACAGTGGACCCTGCCCACCTGTTCTTTTTCCTGTGTTCTTTCAGAGGCAGAGACGTGCAATGACACCAGCATCCGCCCTGCCTCCCTGAGAGATGAGCGCCAGTAGCGTGAGTGTCTCCCAGCCTCCGCCAGGAGTCCTCAGTGCTCCGGACACTTCCCTACCCACCCCCCGGAGAATGAGAGCCATCCATGGGACGCTCCATCCTTATCCCTCAGCCGGCCCTCTGATGACCCGGGTCCGTTCCCACTGGCAGGCCAGCTATGACTACCCTTTTTAATAAATCATGGCAGGATTGTGTGGTACCTGAGGACTGGAGGAGGGCGGATGTGATTCCCCTTCACAAAAGTGGGAGCAAGACAGAGGCAGGAAACTACAGACCTGTCAGTTTGACCTCAGTGGTAGGAAAAATGATGGAATCACTTAAGTTCTGAAGGAAAGAATTGTTGAGTACCTAGAGGCCAGTGGGGCACAGGACCCAAGGCAACATGGATTCACAGCAGGAAGGTCATGTCAGACAAATCTAATTGATTTCTTTAACTGGGTGACCAAAGTAGTAGACCAGGGAGGGGCTGTGGACATGGCCTACCTAGACTTTAGCAAGGCATTTGACACAGTCCCACACAAAAGATTAATAAACAAATTAGCCAGCTTGGGAGTGGGTCCCAGGGTGGTAGCCTGGGTAAAACACTGGCTGGACAACAGGACACAGCGGGTAATAGTAAATGGAGTCCACAGTGAAGAAAGGGGGGTTACTAGTGGGGTACCACAGGGTTCAGTACTGGAGCAGGTCCTTTTTAATGTCTTTATAAGTGACACTGCAGAGGGACTGGAAGGGAAAGTATGTCTCTTTACAGATGACACAAAGATCTGCAACAGGGTTGATACGCAAAGTGGGGTGGAAAGGACAAAAGGGACTTGGCAAGGCTGGAAAAATGGTCAAATGTATGGCAGCTTAGATTCAACGCAAAGAAGTGCAAAGCAATGCACCTGGGGAACAAAAACCCAGGGGGAGAGTACACAATGGGGGGGTGAGATACTGCAACAACAAAAATGGAAAGGGACCTGGGGGTAGTCATATCAGATGACCTAAAGATGGGCCAGCAATGTGAGAAGGCAGTAAGGAGGGCCGGGGGGGTACTGGGATGCATAGGGAGAGGCATCACCAGCAGAAAACAGGAAGTTGTTGGCCCTCTGTACAGACAGTTGGTAAGAGCACATCTGGAGTACTGTGTACAGTTCTGAAGACCCCGTCTCCGCAAAGACATAGACAAGGTAGAGGCTGTTCAGAGGAAGGCAACCAAAATGGTGCAGGGTCTGCATCAGAAGACATATGAAGAAAGTCTAAAGGAGCTTAAGATGTAAAGGCTCGAGGAAAGAAGGGAGAGGGGGGACATGATAGAAACTTTCAAATACCCCAAGGGAATCAACAAAGTCCAAGAGGACAGCATCTTTTAGAAAAAGAGATGTGCAAGGGGGCACAATTTGAAGACAGAGATGGGGACGGCTCAGAGGTAATGTGAGGGAGTATTTCTTCACAGAGTGGGTTGTAGATGCATGGAACAGCCTTTCTGAGGAGGTCGTAGAGTCAAAAACAGTGGGGGAATTCAAGAATGCATGGGACAGACATGAGGCAATTCTAGTGGGGGTAGGAGGAAGTAAGCTGTTGGTTAACTAGGATCTGCAGCTTATCTGTTAGGTAGGGAAATGGGCAGACTAGGTGGGCTAAGCGGTCCTTATCTGCCATCAAAGTCTATGTTTCTATGTTACATCTGGCAGGATGAAGTCCCTCACCAGCAGCATCTCACCCCTTTCTGCCATCTTGCCAATGACTTCCACCAGTACCTTATCTAATTTCTCCCCCTGTGCTGCAGGTCTGTAGCTCACTCTAGTGTGAACAGTGTCTCCACTCCCCATCTCCAGGGTAACCCACAGTACCTCGCTTTTATGCTTTCCCTAATTCATCGTTCAATATTCTTCTGAAATGTTCTAAGCATTTAAATTTCTATGACTAAAACCTCATTTAAAGCACTGGTTTTAGTATTAGTTTCAATAAAGAAATGGCTCATAATCACAGGACTGCTGTACTGTAACTCCCACTGTAGGACTCTTTCCAGCAACAATGTGGTGTTAAAACACCAATTTGAAGAGCAGTTTTGTTTTGCTGCGGTTATAAGCCACCTTTACTGAAATGCTGTTTCTGACTACAAGGAGAAAACAAAAATATCACAGTAGCTATCAGATGAATACCTATGGCTAGAGTTTGATTTCATCAATCTCTCCCTCTGTTAAAAGTAAAAAAATGGTAGTCTCTGAAGGGGCTGTCCACTTGGCAAAGAGGAAAAATTCTCTCTGTTACACTTGATATTAGTAATGTACTGCACCTGCTCTAAATCCAGCTAAACAAGACCCTCTCTCCATAGCTCTTTTTGGGAGTCACACGTGTGTGTGCTGTGTCTGAGTTTGTGTTATTTATTTATTTATTATTGTTACAATTTCTTCACCCAGGTCAGCCTATCTAAGATGCAAAATCCCAAGTCCTCCAGTTGCTTCTACTCATTTTGCCAGCTGGATAGACTTCAGCACAGGGAAATGAAATGACCTGCCTAATGTCATGCAGTAAGTAATTTTCTCTAGCGTGGTTTGAACCTGTTATCTCCCAGTTCCAGCGCCAGTGATCTAACTAATAGACCACACTGCCACCACATTTGGGGTATTACGTCAAGCTGTTATAAAGGGTGATGACAATAAACTATAATCTATCAGAGAAGTTATGGTATAGCATTCTTATAACACATATTAGAAATAAAAGAGTCTGTCACATTTTGACCCCATTAATGATTTATCAAACAAAACATTAATATTAGATACTCATTTGCAATACCATGCTATTATTAACCATGTTAGTTTAAACTGCAGTGCACAGAGCATGAAAATACCCATCTACAACGACATCAAACGCTTTCCCTACAGTATTTATTGAAAATTTCCATTATACCAGAACAGCATACCATTTAGTCATAACTGTAAGGCAGTTTGGGAGGCAATCACTAATTCGAAATCCTTTTCATTTAATTACAGACCAACCAGGTCACAGAAATTAAAATGTTTGCTTTGTATTTAAGGATTATATCTTGGCAGCCAGACTACTAGCTGAAAATCTCACTGGTAGAGCACTTAACTCTCTGCCAAAGCATTAACTTGTTACAGATTTATTTATAGACTAGATTCCAATTATGCCACATTGACCATTTTCAGTGCCTTCTGCACAATCCCAAACCCAACCAATAAATATAAATGTGTTTTTTCTGCAAGTAATATACTCTATCTGACACCAAAACTATGCAATTTCTCTCTGTATAAAAGTACCAAAAGACAAAAGTAATATAAGTACTTTTTCTTACAAAGACATGCACTGTTAATCGTACTGTTGCCATTCAACATTCTTTTTAGTTACAAAAACTAGTTAAAGATGCTTAAAGGAGAATTGCACTGAATCTATAAAACATTTATTCCCAGTATAAGTTTTTTTTTTTTTAAATACTTGTTCAAATTCTGTTATTGCTCTAGCTATACATATCAAATAATAACATATCCAAAGTCCCTCTCTGCAGGACATCACAAGGCCAATGCTTCTTTGGTTTTCATGCTCCTAACTGGCTCAACTCCCTCCTGGGGACCTAACTGGTGAGTCCAAACTTGGTCCTTTTAAAATAAAACTCCGCACACACCTGACAAGTCACAGTACATGTTCCTGCTTCCCCTGACCCGCAGTAAGTCCTTGCCAGGGATTAGCAATCACGAACACTTTTTTCCTCTATTCGATTCTTACATAATTTTCCACTCCCACAATGTCTAATAAACCTACCATAGCATCTTACTTTACCAAGGGGTTTATTTAACTCCAAAAATTGATTAGCGTTTTGCTCATAAAAGTGCTAAAACATTGTGAAAATGCATAGCACTTGCCTCACGGTGTTTAACAAGTATAACACTTCTAGAAAACCTATATAAATACTTTCTGTACAGTTAGCATTGTCCCAAGGGAAAAAAGTGCTAATCAATTATTTAAAACCCTGTCTACCCCCCACAATTCGGCCCCGTATAACTCTCAGCTCAACCCCATCTTTAACCACTGTCCAACCCACAACAATCTCTACTGGCAGTGGGTGTGAGCGCTCCCCGATACTCTCCTACTATAACCCTTCCCCCCAGCCTACTTCATATTCTACTCTCTCCTGCTCCCACCCGTCTCTCTCTTCCTTTCTTATGAACAGGTATCCCGTTTCCGCTGGTTACCAGCCTTATTCTCCCTCTGGCTATCCCCAATTATCCTGCGTTTTCTTCTAGTTTCTTGGGACCTTGTTCTTATTTGCAGCTACTGTGTTGTTGGAACCTTGTTTAAATGCAGTATTTATTATCTGTGAGTTTTACCTGTATTATTGATTATATTATTGTTGTGCTACGTTATCGTGCTCTCTGATAATTGACTGACCATGATGTGGAACCTTTTGTAAATGAGCTTCTAGCTCAAAGGTTGTAATCTGAGAAAGAGAGAAAGGAAGGAAGGAAGATGCTTTTTAGTTATCTTAGTGGGTGTTCCTGATTTCCATGCTGCTGATAAGAACCATTTTAGAACCGTATAATGTAGTTTGTGTCCCTGTTCTTGTCTTCCATTGTTGGCACAATGCAGCCATGTTCTACTATTGAATTCTGTGGCTGAGGGGGACATAAACTACATCATACAGTTCTAAAATGGCACTTAACCACAGAGTGTAAATCAGAAACACCCACTGAAGTTTCTAACAGGCCTGTATACATGAAACAATAACAGACTTTGAACCAGTTCTTAAAAAAACAGCTTCTACTGGGGACAGGTTTAGCACAGTTCTCCTTTAAACTATTACCCGTACTGAGCATTAGTAAGGATGCGTGTGAACCCTGGAATGGAAGATATAGTGTGTACAGTATATCTGGTTTAACTGCTTGATTGGGAGAAGGCACTGTGGCAGTTTTTGTGCAAATTAAGGTGACTATACCACGAGCGCTGACTAAACT
Source organism: Neoceratodus forsteri (assembly GCA_016271365.2). Classification (NCBI taxonomy): domain Eukaryota; kingdom Metazoa; phylum Chordata; order Ceratodontiformes; family Ceratodontidae; genus Neoceratodus; species Neoceratodus forsteri. The sequence continues at coordinate 1,678,166,427 of CM057455.1, forward strand.
TTGCAAATGAAGAAATGGGACACACAGTACTATCTCAGGAGCTCACAGTGTAACTTTGTTGAGCCTGAGGCACTTCCTTAGTATCAGCTTATGACAAGGCCTCATCTCATTACACCACTCCTTGACAAAGATAAGTTGACAACAATGTTACCACACCTTAATGCAACATTTTACTAATATTTGTAATCTTATATTGCTTGTTTTAACAGCACTATTGTCAAGTTGCTGCATACAGGTACACAAATCATACAAGTTAAACCACACTTACTGGCAGGCTTGAAATGTTTCCAGGTTGAGGGTAGTCCCCTCTAGTCCCTTCCTGTGGCCCAAAATGTCATATCACTTTAACTATGTTTCAGACAGTTAATGGTCAAACATTGTTTCATTCAAAATCCAATTTGTTCACTTCACTTGACTCAACAGTATGTTGTAACTTTTTTGAGTCCATCTTTTCTGCCCCTCTCATGTGACTTCATCTGACATTACCAGTCCTCTGATCTGCTTCTCCCACTCCACGTACCAAGTGAGTCCCAGCCCACGTTAACCCATTTCTTGACTGCGGATATAGAAGCCACAGTCACAGCACAACAATCCCCATTGAATAATGTGGAGTTTTGTACATCTGCCATCAAAACCCTTACCTTCTTTTCAGGCTTGCCATGCTCATCTCTCCCTGCACCTGCAAACTTCATCTCACTGGACCTGACTGGAACAGACTTAGGCAAATGCAATGTAAAGTAGCAGAAACCTTCTTATTCAGCAACGGGAAGCTACTGCACACCATGAGGCATTGCATCAGACTCCTATGGTTTGCCGGTGCTTGACATACAGGTAAATGGCACTGCTCTACAGTGCAATGACTGAAAATAACAATATTCTAATTGCTCTCAAAGGGGCGGAAGCTACAAGTCAAGCTGAAAATGTCTGCATAGAGACAGGTACATTAGAACATTCTTTTGCACAAGAACAATTTAGCACAGACAGTGAGACTTACCAAGGGCAGAGAGTACAGTTCCGTAAGAACCTACCGTAACAGTAGATCTTCGAGAGAGGCTCTTGTAGTAGGCAATCACCATAAGGACTGAGCCACCATGCACTAGGACCACACGGAAATCTTTAGCTAGCAATGTCTGGTGGGGGACCGCACACCCGATGTCACATGACCAATATCGGCCCAACCGTATATAATGGGTGGTACCCCACACCTGCCTCAGTTCTCCTGCCGGAGACCTGTGATAGGTATGACAGGAGAAAGAGAAAGAGTGGCCTCCTGGAGCCATTGGTAAAGTTGAAAAGAAAAAGAGAGGCAGTCAGGGGGAAGGAGGAAGGGAAACCCTTGCCTACTGCAACAGCCTCTCTTGAAGATCTACTGTTATGGTAATGTCTTACGTAATTGTACTACCTTACTTCGAATGGGCTCTGCTGGGCTCTTACAGTAGGCAATCACCACAAGGACTGAGTTCCAAGCAATGTAAGCCAAACAGAGACTAAACACAGGAGACAGGATAAAAGTCTGCAGTAGGCCGGAAAATTAAGACAGGGGCCCTGAAGAATGGCTAGTCCAAAGCCCGCCCTGCGCCTAAAGGCAATGTCCAGACTATAATGCTTAGTGAAGGTGTGGACAGAGCTCCAAGTGACTGCTGCACAAATGTCTGCAGCAGAAACGTTTCTGAAACAAGCTGTAGATGCAGCCATGCCTCTGGTTAAATGCCCTTTGATTTCCCTCGGAAGGGTTTATCATGTTTCTGGTAACAGAACAGAATGCAGTTTGTCAACCATTTAGATAAACGCTGTTTCAAAACTGCTGTGCCCTCCCATTTGGGCGAGAAAGAAACAAAGAGCTGATTCGTTTTTCGGACAGACTTTGTCCGATTCGTGTAGTAACGCAAAATGCTGTGCAGATATATGGTGTGCAGAAGTGCCTCTCCTGGATTAGAATGCTCAGGGCAATACAACGGTAGGTGTATGGCATGATTCAAAGTAAACTTACAAACAACCTTTGGTTAAAAACTTGGGATTGTACGCAGAGCCACCCGGTCTCTATGAAAAATCAAACAGGGCTCTTTACACATAACCGCCTGAAGCTCAGAAATCCATTGAGCAGAAGTAATGGCAACTAAAAATAGCGCTTTCCAAGACAAGAAGTGCAGGTCGCAACTTGCGGCCAGTTCAAAAGAGGACAAAGTGAGTTTTTCAAGGATGAAGTACAAATCCCACGGGGGAACAGGGTTCCTTACCGGGGGTTTCATATGGAGTATTCCCTTCAGAAAGGTACGGAAGACCTCCAACTAAGCCAAGGTTTTGCCTCCCACTGGGGTGTGGTAGGTGGGTATGGCACACAGGTGGACCTTCAGAGAAGAATAGCTAAGTACCAGGTCTGAGAGGTGTAACAGGTACTCCATGACCTGGAGAACAGGGCACAAGAAAGGGTTCCAACCTTTGGAGGCCGCCCAGACAGACAATCTCTTCCACTTCATAGCATAGGTGGTTCTTGTGGATGACTGACTGGCCTCCACGAGAACTACAGCGACTCTAGGGGAAACGTCAAAGCATCAGACTGCTATGTTTGAAGGCGCCACGCATGAAGGTGAGGGGACTCGAGATCTGAATGGATCAGCATGCCCCGATCCTGGGTAAGAAGCTCCTGGCAGAGAGGAAGAGGAACCGGAGGTTCCACTTCTAGGTATTGAAGCAGAGGGAACCATATTTGGTGAGGCCAATATGTAGTGATCAGAATCATGTGAGCTCCCTCCGCCTGCAGCTTGAGAAGCACCCTCTGCAAGAGTGGGAAGGAAGGAAATGCATACAGGAACCTCCCTGTCCAACAGAGACAGCGCATCTCGCCAATAAATGCCAGGCCCGGGAACGAGCAAGCCAAAGCTGGGTAGTTTTGCATTGTATGGGGAGGTGAACAGATTAAGATCTGGTATTCCCAGATGTCAAAGATGTCCTCAACCACTGACTTGACTGAGTTCCCACTCAAGAGCCCTTGCCTGAGTGCGGCTGAGACTGTCCGCTAGGACATTCTAAACACCTGGAACATGCACTGCCGTGATCTGGAGTTGGTGCTGAGTTGCCCAGTACCATACTCTCATCGCTTTCCTGCAGAAGGGGTGTGACTGAGTGCCTCCCTGTTTGTTCAGGTACCAGACCACAGATATGTTGTCTGACTGGACTTGAACTGGTCCTGGGAGGAAATAGGTCTGGAAGGCTTGGAGGCCATACAACACAGCATGCATCTCAAGTTCGCTGATGTGCATTGAGAGTTCCCGCTGAGACCAGGATCCCAGAGTTCTGCAGTCTCCCAAATGAGCTCCCCAGCCCTGACCAGATGCATCCATCGTCAGGAGTTGAACTGGAGGGGGAGGCCGGAAGGGGACCCCCCCCAACAGAGATTTTTCAGATCTTGCCACCAAAGGAGATCCGTTCGCATAGGGTCGGACACCAGTACCCTGTGATCCAGGTCGTCAGACCTCAGGTTGCACTGATCCCTTAGCGTCTGCTGCGTGACTCACATTAAAGTCTGGCTAAAGGCACAGTGGAGATAGCCACTGCAGTAAGCCCCAGGAGGCAGAGGACTGTCCAGGCTATAGTCCAGCGGCTGGAGGTCACTTGCTGAGCCTGCCTCTGCAGTGTTTCCTCCCTGTCCTCAGGGAAGAAGGCTTGACCCGGGGCTGTGTCCAGCACTGCCCCAATAAACTGGAGGCACTAGGAGGGAAGTAGGTGGGACTTGGGGTAATTCACTGTAACACCCACCTTGTGGAACAGATCAAGGGTGTCTGCTAGAGAAGCTTCCAGGCGTTTCCTGGATGGAGCCAACAGCAGCCAATCGTTGAGGTAAGGGAACACATAGAGGCGCCGACGACATAAAGCCGCTGCAACCAGCACTAGGCACTTGGTGAATACCCTGAGTGTCAATGAAAGGCCAAAGAGGAGTGCTTGAATTGGAAGTGCTCCCCCTGGAAGGCAAACCTGAGGAAGCGACGGTGGGCACGAAAGACAGGAATATGTAGGTATGCATCCTGCATATCCAGTGTGCAGAGCCAGTGTCCCTGATGGAGCAATGGCAAAAGCTCTGGGAGGGTCAGCATGCGAAACTGTTTCTATTCGACATACAAGTTGAGCGAGCCGAGGTCTAGGATTGGCCAAAGGTCTCTCGTCTTTTTTGGGACCAGGAAAAAGTGGGAGTAGTACCCCCTTCCTATCCGATCCTGAGGATCTGGCTCTATGGTGGCCTTTCACAGCAGAGCAGCAATCTCCTTTCTGACACGTGGAATGTGACCTTACGGGAAATGACAGTGACCTGGAGGATTTTCTAGAGGTCGCTCTGTGAACTCCAGCGTACGACCTTGAGCTATTAATTGAAGGACCCATGAGTCTGTCATTATCACCTCCCAATAGGACAGGTGGCTGGCAAATCCGCCCCCGACTGGCTCCTCCGGAACTGTAGGTGGGGGAGGGGGTGGGCCATGAGTTCACAAGCAGAGGGAAGATTGGGGCAAGCCACCTGCCCTGGAAGTTCTGTGTGACTTGGCGGGGGGGGTGGTAGAGGCAGAAGAGGGAGCCCAACGCTTTCCCTGTCACTGGGCGGGCTGCTGCCTAGTCTGGCGCCTTTGATGGTGATAAAAGGGGGGTCCAAGGCTTGGGACTGGTGTGGCAAGAGGGACTGCACTGTTCGGACGGCCTTCCCTCGCTCCTGTAGATCAGTCATTATGTCCTGAACATCCCCTCTGAAGAGCACCGAGCCCCTGAAGGGGGCATCCAGAACAGACACCTGGAAATCCTGGGTGAAACTGGACACCTGCAACCAGGAGTGTCTGCATAGACACACCACGTCACTGTACTTCTGGCAGAGGCATCGACAGCATCGTAAATCACCCTTAAGATGTGGCGGCAGGTAATCTCTGCCATCCTGACCATCTGCTCAATTGTGGTCTTGGCTGCAGAGTCAGGCAAAGCCTCAAACTCTGTTTTAAGCTGGCTGAGGATGGCCTTTTGGTAGCAAACCATGTGGCCACATAATTCAGAGCCCGCAGAGCCAAGGTGGAGGATGAATAGATCTTTCAGCCAAACTGGTCAAGCTGCTTCAACTCCTTGTCAGAAAGGGAGGTACTCATATGCTTTGGCTTCATCGAGTGGTCTTGAGCAACACTGATAACCACTGAATCAGCTTTGGGGTAGTTAACTAGATGATCCTTCTCTTCTGGGGCACAGTACAATCTGTCCACCTTCTTGGATACGGCTGCGACAGGTGACAGTTGTTGCCATATAGTAGTGGCTAAATCGTCGTGAGGTCCCGTCCATAGAGAAATGAGAAGAGTGGGGGTCAGCTCGGGAGAGTCATGGTGCTCTGCCAGCCTCTGGCACTGGGGGTCGTGCTCCTCTGTCTTCCAGCCACTGGCCTCCTAAATTTTCCATAGGATGTCCATACAGGAGGGATCTTCTGTGGGAGACTTAGGAGTCTCCTTGCGCTTCGGGTCCTCCGGTGGAGGGGATTCAGAACCCAAGGAAGAGGAAGAAGAGTCAGATTCGGAGTCTGGTGAAGGGCTCCCATCGGGGAACAGGGACCTTCGATGGGGGTCCTCCTTCTGGGAGTCAGCCAGCCTTCAGCCCCAGTCCTCCACTGTGAAGGCACCTAACATGCATCCAGAAGATGGGGATATCAGCCCTGATAGGGGACAATGACCTGGGAGTAGGAGCCGCACAGACCGGCATACCATCCGGCTGGCATCAGTCCAACTCCAAAGCTAGCTGGAGCTTAGTTCTGTTCCACCAAAAATCAAAAAGAGCATCATAACCCACCAGCACTTGCGGAGGAGCTGGTGGAAGATACGTGTAGGCTGGAGTCTTGATACCCCGATGGTGGATAGCCTGGCAATGGGTACCCTGGCATCGGGTGCCCTGGTGTCAGCTACCCGGGCACTGGGTACCCTGCATTTGATACCCCGGCATCGGGTAGTCCAGAGTCTGTCCTGATGGAGGGGATGAGGGCCCAGGTTGAGGCCCCGAAGGAGGGCCAGAGGGCCCAGGCTGAGGAGGGTCCAGCTGCAGGCCTACAGTGGAACCCAGCATTGGCCCGTACAGGGCAGAGGATGTGGCCCAGATGGAGGGACCGAAGGAGGGTCCAGCGCTGGCTGATTGATCAGGCCAGCGGGTGGCAGCTCTCCCGGCGCTGGGTGGGGAGGAGAGTTTGAGAGTCCGACCAAAGGCAAAAAAGGAGTGTCCCAAGAGGGGGATTTCTCTCGGGGCGGCTGAAGTGGCAGCTGGCACTGGTCCGGAGGACCAGCATCAGACCTCAAGTCGGGGTCTGACGTGAGCACTGGGGCTGTGCAGGCATCAGCGGAGCAGACATCCGTCTTACAAGCTGATCCACTCAGCTTAGGCCCTGGGAGAGGTCTGAAGGGCCTAAGGGTAGAGGTAGCCTCCGAAACCCCGGAGGTCCCCGCCGGAACCGTGACCAGCTTGGGCAGAGGGACCCAAAGGCTGCTCCAAAGCAGGAGGAGCAGGTTTGCCCAGAGGGGTGCCTCCCGTACTGGTACAGGACCGCTCGACGGCCACAGCCTCCACAGAGGACCACAATCTGAAGGAGACCGGTTCAGGTTCTTGTCTTTGTCCCGCTTGAGCTTCTTCTGTTTGGAAGAATGGGAGCCAGAACAGCCCAGGGAGAGGAAGAAGTGCACCGCACCTGCTGCAGCTGCTTTTCCATAAGCCAATTTTTGTTTCAAAAGGTGGGCTTCCAGGACTTGTTGACAATGTTTCCATGTGGCCTGGCTGAAACTCTGGCAGACCTCACAGTCCTCGGTCTTGTGGTCCGGCCCAAGGCAAAGACGACACAAGATATGGCCATCTTTCTCTGGTATCTGCTTGCCATAGGCGCACTTATTCTTGTGGGATTCAGAAGGAGTTGGAGAAGACATGCAATCTGATGCTGAAAACACTAAATTTGGTAAGAAAATAAAGAAAATGGCGGTCCACTGTAGCAGCATTCTGCGAGGTCCAAAGTGCGCAGGTCGATGGCAGGAAAGAACTGGAGGTGAACATGGGGGGCCGCCCACTATATACTGTTGGGCCGACGTAGGTCACGTGACATTGGGTGGGTGGTACCCCGCCAGACACTGCTAGCTAAAGTTTTCCGTGTGGTCCTACTGCCTGGCGTCTCAGACTGCCTACTGCAAGAGCCCTCTTGAAGTAAGGTATGAAAATGATGTACCTACCATAATTCTTGATCATCTTGGATGAAGTCTCCACCACTCATTCACACTGATGGGACTACGCTAGAGGCCCTAGGGCCCAGCGGGAGCCAAAAATCTTGAGGAGGTCCGGCACTGAGGTGGGGCCACGAGGAAGTGGCACCGCGAGCCCGGCTCCCGCTGTATAGGATACCTTGGCATCAAGCCTCCAACCACCTCAGTACCTTTTTACCGAGGAGGTGCAGCGTAAACTAACCTAGTGAAACTAACCTATGTCAAACATAAGACAGTCCCGGGACATCACGTGATGCCTTGCCTGTGAGAGACGCATGGATTCCTTGCTCCCATCTGGTCTTAATTAAAATACCTTGATATAGCTGATTCTACTAAACAGATTTCAACAAAAGTCATACTGATCGCTATATTTAGCAATTGGCAACCTTCCGGAGCCAGACATACAGCCCGATTTCTTTTTGCAACGTTCTTGATGGAGGCCGACATGTGGGAGGGGCCCCCGGCACACACACCTCCACAGACCCTGGACCAAATTATCAAGAGGCCCAAGAACAAATCTACCAGCACTGGGAAAGGTGATCCTTCAGCCTCTGCTGCTACACCGCTTACTGAGGAGAAGTTTCTACTCGAGTTAATGCCCTTAACATCTGCATTAGCTGATTTTACTTCAGAGCTTAAATCCTTGCAAGAGGAACTCAAGGACACTAACCAAAAAATATCTGATATCTCTGCCCATACTCATTCCTTGGAAACCTGGCAAAATGCAACAGATCCAGAGATGGTCTCCCTTTGTCAAAAGCTTGCCCACATGGAAGCTAAAATGGAAAACCTAGAAGGGAGAACCCGCAGAAACAATCTGGTCATTGTTGGTCTCCCTGAGGATGCTAAGGGGACATCGCCCATCCTGTTTGCCCAAATATTGTTGACAAAAATAGCTAGGCCCTCTCCTCACTCAGCTAACTACATTGTGGAAAGGGCACACAGCTCTTTGAGGCCTCGGCACCCTCCCAGTGACAAGCCTCGTCCCTTTATACTGCGCCTCTTGAGCTACTTGATCGGCAACACATTTTAAGTAAAATGAAAGAATTACATGACTTAAGATGGGAAGACCATGTCCTTCACATTTCTCAGGATCTCCTTTCTTCTGTTCGGCAAAGACGAGCAGCATACCACGAGTCTATCTCCAAACTGATTGCAGCCAGCTTTACATTTAGGATGTCATATCCAGTCTGACTCTTAGTTCTCTACCAAGGTTCATGGAGGGCGTTTGAGAGTGCTGAAACCATGAGCAAAGAGCCTCCTCTACTGTATCCAGACCTGTTCTCAAATCGCTGAGGGAATTTGGCTTAATTTTTGCTCGTCTGGGATGGAGATCGTGATCAACGACCTTAGGCTGTGCCTTCTAACCTCCCCCAATCAACCGCTTCTGTGATGGTTTGCTAGGATGACGTACCCGGGACTGAATTGCCTTGCCGCTACATCTTTGGACTGCCAGTACTTCCAAAACCCAGACCTAAACAGTGGATTTTTGGACCCTAACTCAGCAGTGTACTGTCCGTACCATACCAGCATTTTTTTTCTCATGGGGACAGACTTAGCGGACTGATCGCCATTGTACGGGATCTTCTCAATTGTGCGCACATTCTCACTGCTTCAATGCGACTCTGTGAGCCTTTGTGAAGGATGCTGCCTAGTACGTACTGCGCTGAAGATTTATTCAACTGATTTAATGTAGCTCCCTACCGCTGGCAGGGATCTTGTTAACTGGTCCCTGTCAGCCCTTCTTCAATTTATCCTTGCTTCCTACTTATTCTTTTCTCCTTTTTGGTTCCTTAGTATTTTTTATTTTGTTCTATTACTGTAACCTGGGCATGCAGTGATCTGGCTCATGATAAGTAACCACTTATCTCTTACCTGGTCTTTCTCTATACTGCCACACTATAATCTGGTGTCTTCTATATTTGCTGTTTTCCTTCCTACTGTTTTCCCCTCTCCCTCCCTTTTTTTTTTTTTTCACAGGTTTCAAGAATGGTTTATATCACATTCACAGCCTTTTCGACCAGCAAGTCTTCTGCCTCAAGGGACTTTTGTTGAGTTTTCTTCTTTTTAACACTTTGTGATTCTTTCATACACCCAGACTGGTCCCTTGTTTGTTAGGACTCAGCCTGGGACAATTTGGTGTTTAATATCTGATGTTAAAATGTATGTTCCAGCTATTGTTACTCTTTTATTAGGGGACATGATAGTAGTTGATATATAGGGGTGGGGAAGGGGGCCAAAGATTGGTGCTGTTACACAGGAAGCGTTCATGCATTTGTTCGTGGGATGGGAACTTTCCTAATTCAACTGCGTTTTTTCTGTCTTACCTTGTATTGAGGGTTCATTGAAATGTGGGGTTTAGGGGTTGTTTTCATAATTGCTGGGGATGAGGATGGGAGGGTATTGTAATGTGGGGGAAGGGAGGGTGGGAAGGTACTGCCACAAGTAACTGGGACTGTCTGTTTCCCGACAGGCACATAAAGGGATATGTCCATAGACAATGGGTCTCCTATCCCTCTCTTTCCTTAATACTCCCTGGCTAATTTTTCCATGTGTTCTTGGAATATTAACGGTGCCCAAACACCATCCAAGAGGATGAAAGTGCTACTTCACCTCAGTACCCTTTAAACAGATATAGCCTTTCTACAAGAGACCCACCTCTTACCCACTCAAACCCATTACCTGCGTAGAAATTGGGTGGGTCAGGTTTTTGGCTCAGACTTGAGCTCTCGTAGGAGGGGAACTGCTATTCTTATAAACCAGAAGATACCATTTTGCCTCTTGCAGGAATTCTCAGACCCGGATGGCCGATTTATAGTTCTTCATGTTCTTTTGGGTCATGCTGAAGTTATTCTTGGTTATATTTATGGACCCAGTCTGGATGACCCAGCTTTCTTTACAACCCTGATGACTTTATTAGCTCAGTTCACCACCTTGCCAATTATTCTAGGGGGAGACTGGAATTTGGTCATTTCCAATCATCTTGACAGATTGGGCCTCTCTTCCCAATCCCCCTCCAAAGGACAGAAAGCATTGCACAAACTCATGCACTCTCTCGGCCTTGCAGATCCCTGCAGACTTTTATATCCCGATACTAAATAATACTCTTTTTATTCTCGTCCCCATCACTCCTATTCCCGTATTGATTATTTCCTACTGAGCACTGACCATCTACCAGGTATTACCCTAGCCTTTTATTCCTCTAAAATAGTTTCTGACCACAATATGGTTCATTTGCACCTAAATCTTTCTCCTAATTTTCACAAAGATAAAACTTGGAAAATAACCAATTATTGAAATCGGATGACCATATTCAACATTTACAACAATACATCACCGATTTTATGCAATACGACACCCCTTCCATGCACAAACTGCATATTCTATGGAGTTCACTGAAGTGCGCCTTAAAAAGGGAATTGATTCGCCTAGCTTCCAAGTGGAAAAAACGGAGAGAACAGGCTCTTTCCACCTTATTTACCCGTATCACAGCGGCCGAAATTAACTTATCCCCCTCTTCCCCAATCACCGACTTGGAAAGGGTGGAATCCCTTCACGCTCAATACAATCAGCTTCTTGCCGAAAAAGCAGAATTTCTTATGTTGTGTGTTAAAATTTATTTTGATCAAGGCAAGAAAACAGGGAAGCTTTTAGCTCTTCAACTTCGTACCCACACCACTGACAAGATTATCACTTCCATACTCTCATCCTCCGGTAACCCCCTTACCTCACCCAGAGACACTGCTGATGCCTTTAAAGATTACTACTCCCATTTATATGCACCTGTCGCCCTCTCCTTAACATCTCAATCTCTAGATGCCTTTCTTAGTGATATTAATCTCCCGGCCCTGTCTGATCACCAAGTTGATATATTAAAGGCCCCTATTACTCAGAAGTGACTGCAACCATTGATAGCCTCTCCTAAGAGAAGGCTCCTGGTCCAGATGTTTTTTCCACTAATTTTTATAAATCCCTTAAAGATATAATAGCCCCTATACTTTTAAACACCTTTAACTATTTTTTCAAGGCAGGTATTTCGGATTCTTACTTAACCCAAGCTACCATAGTGGTACTCCCCAAACCGGGTAAAGACCCTCTCCTTACCTCTAATTATAGACCCATCTCCCTGATTAATGTTGATTTGAAAATTTTAGCCAAAAGCCTCGCTTTATGATTAGGGAGGGTTTGGGAAGGGTTGATAAGTAAGGCACAAGTGGGCTTCATCAAGGGCTGTCTATCCTCTGATCATCTCAGGAAAATTGTATACCTCTTTTCGGTATCCAAATCTCTTTCCATGCCTGCAGCTTTGGTATCTCTGGATGCCGAAAAAGCCTTTGATAGGGTCTCCTGCGACCATCTTTTACGCTCCTTCCCAAATTTCGTATCCCTTTGGAATTCGTACACTGGATTAAAGTTCTTTACTCGTTCCCCTCCGCCCAGGTTCAATGCAATGGGGTGTTCTCAGCACCCTTCACATTGCATCAAGGCACATGCCAAAGTTGCCCCCTCTCTCCATATCTGTTCAATCTCTTTTTAGAACCTCTTATTAGGAAACTAAATTCATCTCATTTGGTCCAGGGTATTACTATCGGTGATGAAGACTATAGGGTTTCTGTGTATGCCAATGATATTTTACTTCATGTAATGTCCTCAGCCCAATCCCTCTCTGCTGTTTTCCAAATAATTGTCTCCTTTAGTTCCATCTCCAATTATAAATTGAATTTGGATAAGACGGAAATTCTCCCTCTTAATAAATTTACCTTGAAAGCGGATGTGGCAAACCTGGGCATCCAGTGGCATCCTGATAAATTGAAATATCTCGATATTTATCTTCACCCTTCTCTTAAAATCATAAAGAAGCTCAACCTGGACAATCTCCTATTTACCTTAAAAGAAGACACCCAACGCTGGTCCTGTCTACCCCTGTCTTTACGGGGACATATGAGCATAATAAAAATTTATGTTCTACCTCGTGTGTTATACCCCTTGCAAATGTTTAATGGTGCTCTCCCTTTATCATGGTTCTCTAACTTACATAGTATTATATCAACCTTCTTGTGGCAGGGGAAAAAGCCAAGATGTAGTTACATCAGACTCACCTGTTCTAAGATAGATGGTGGATTGCAAGCCCCTAATTTTTATTTATATTACCTGGCGATATATTTAGCTTGGATTAGATTCTGGTTACCTATTACATATGGCACCCCTAAACCCTCTTATTACTCATTATGGGTAGATATAGAGCAATCCCTTTGTACTTCGAACAATGTAACTTCTGAAGCTCACACACACACACACACACACACACACACACACACACACACAATATATATATATATATATATATATATATATATATATATATATATATATACACACATACACACACACTCAAAAAAAATCTTCCCAGGACCTTGAAAACCTCTCCATTGGTTTCCACACTCCAAACACATCATCAATTCATCTCTTTTCTCAAAGTTGTTGGATACAGGGACATAGGCCAGCCCTTATTTCACAACCCCAATTTTCATACTGCTGGGAAGGTCCTTACGTTTCCCCTTTTTTGGCCTAACATGGGGGTTAAAATAGTGACTGATCTAGTCACCCATCAAAAACTGAAATATTTTCAAACTGCCAGTTCCCAGCTTAACTGGCCTACCACTCTTGTTTTCAAATATCTCCAGGTCTCTCACATGCTGCTGAAATACTTTGGCACAGGAGCATGGGCTACTTCTTTCTCAAATATTTTGATACAGTATACTACCTCTCTTCCGCTATCCCATTTAATTATGTATTCCTACAAGTTTTTACAAACCATAAATGCTAGTTCGGAAATACACTACCACTATGTGGTGGGGCCAGACCTTGTTACCAACAATGCCTCACAGGCCTTGGCCAAAAATCTGGAAACATCTATGCCGTTATATCAAATGGGATAGATATAGATACATGCAGTTCCAGATTATTCACAATCTGTATTACACCCCTGTCAAATTACATCAAATGGGCTCTCGTGTATCCAATCTGTGCACCAGATGTAATCAAACGTCTGGAGACTTACTCCACATGCTATGGTCCTGTGCCAAAATCTCCCCATTCTGTTCACATATTCAATCTCACCTGGATCCTTTGCTAAATTTCTCAGATAAATTTATCCCTGAGATTTGTATATTGGGGGATTTCTCAGACGTGGCAGGGAGCTCACAGAGAGCACACATTGCACTGATTTTCGCCTGTGCCAAAAAGATAATCCTTAGGCACTGGTTGGATTCTACAACACCTTGTTATATCGAGTGGTATCATGAGATTATGTTTGCACTTCAAGCTGAACATATCATTGCCGGACTCATGAACACCCTTCAGAGATATAAGCGCATTTGGGACCCTCTTTATACTCTTCTGATAATACAACAAAAGTCTAGTAATACTTTGATTTAAGGACTACACTTTTCCTCTCTTGAATGGGACCCTAGTAGCAAGATACTATTTGCCTGTTTATTTTATACCCTGTGGCAGTGGGAGGGGTGAGTACGGGGGTGCAGACAACGGTTTGGTGAATTATTTCTTGTACCAGTCATTTTTATAGTATTTATGGTTATAATTACCGCCACTTATTGTAACTGTGGCTTGTTTCCCTCTTATAATTGATGTCTGCACTGAGTTTATAGAAAAACTCAAAGTTTCTTTAATTTAAAAAAAAAAAAAGATATGACAGTCCCAATGACCCGTATAAGAAGGGTAAACACAACAGAGTTTTCACAGCCCAGTCTTCGAGGGGATGGAGACCAAAACAGATGAGTGAGCTCGGGGGATGGAGGGTGGGCATGTGAATGAGTGATGGAGACTTCGTCCAAGAAGATCAAGAATTATGGTAGGTACGTAATTTTCATATCTTCCTGGACATAAAGTCTCCACCACTCATTCACACTAATGGGAGAGTACTGAACTAAAATCTTCCCCCGAGAAGGGCGGCAGGATAGAGGGGCTCACTCAGGACAGAAGTCCATTTAGGATTATCCTGCCAAAGGATGGATGCTGTCTGGCATGGACATCCAAAGCATAGTGCTTCACAAAGGTGTGCACACAGCTCCAAGAAGCCGCATTGCAGACTTCTGCAATGGGCACGTTTTGGATTTCTGCCAGAGAAGATGCAACTGCCTTGGTACAATGAGCGTATACTCTGTCTTCCAGTTTAACCTGTGCCATGGAGTAGCACTGGCGAAGACATGCCACTAGCCATGCCGAAATACATCTGATAGCAACAGGATGAGGCATCAGCAGCAGAAAACAGGAAGTTGTTATCCCTCTGTACAGACAGTTGGTGAGACCCCATCTGGAATACTCTGTCCAGTTCTGGAGACCCCATCTCCGCAAGGACATAGACAGGATAGAGGCAGTCCAGAGGAGGGCAACTAAAATGGTGCAGGGTCTGCAAGAGAAGCCGTGATGAGGAGAGACTAAAGGAGCTTAATATGTATACCCTTGAGGAAAGAAGGAGAGGGGGACATGATAGAAACTTTCAAGTACCTCAAGGGAATCAACAAAGTCCAAGAGGTAGCATCTTTCAGAAAAAGAGACTTGCAAGAACAAGGGACACAATTTAAAAGATAGAAGGAGGGCGGTTCAGGGGCAATGTGAGAAGTATTATTTCACAGAGAGGGTAGTGGATGCATGGAACAGCCTTCCTGAGGAAGTTGTGGGGTCTAAAAATGTGGGAGAATTCAAGAATGCATGGGACAGACATAAGGCAATTCTTGTGGGGGGCAGGAAGATAAAGGCTGTTGGTTAACTAGGATCTGCAGCCTATCCTGTAGGTAGGGAAATGGGCAGACTAGATGGGCCTAGCGGTCCTTATCTGCCATCAAAGTCTATGTTTCTATGTTTCTATGATGACCCAGCTGGGCCATGCTGAAGGACACAAATAGTTGCTTTGATTTGTGGATCTCTTTAGTTCTGTCTATGCAGAACTGCAAAACCATTTTTTTTTTTTTTTAGTGATTATTTGTCTCCTGCACCGGCAGCCCTCCAACAGCCCAACCAGCCCTGACATCCCGGAATTACCGGTGCTTACCTTAAGTCCGGTCTGGGAGCATAGCCTGTGGAGGGTCGCGCGTCATCCTGCTGCTGATGTCGTGATTTTCCATTTTTCTGAGATCCCATTTTACCCCGGGGCCCCAGGAGTAGAGATGCATGCATGTGGAGGCGCGCATGCGTACTACTGCCCTGGTGACAACCCCATCCACCCACCCATTGGCCTAGTGCCTGATGCTGTCCCTGGCCTCCACCACGGGGCAGTCAAGAGCCGAGGGATACCACCTTCCCAGAGAGGAGAGCTGCCCTTCGGCAGCTCCATCCAGCCTGTGCCCTCCCCTCTGCTAACCTCGGACGGTCCGCGGCTCGCTCCTGGAACACGGGTTGGCGGGCGCAAGATAAGGCATCCTAAGCCTTAGCCTCAGTACCACCGGTCGCCCACAAACCTTTAACATCCAGAGAACAGGTACACTCTCCTCATTCTGAAGTTCGGTAAAGTAGGTCGGAAGAATCAAGGGCTGGTTCAGATGGAATTCCGAGACTACTTTAGGGAGAAACTTAGAGTGAGTTCTGAGAACCACTTTGTCCTTGTGAAATATAGTGTACAGAGGGTCTGTAACCAGCGCATGTATTTCAGACACTCTGCGAGCAGAGGTGATGGCTACAAGGATGGCAGCTTTCCAGGTCAGGAACTTCAGCTCAGATGTTGCTAGAGGCTCAAAAGGTTTATGGGTGAGCATGTCTAGCATAAGGTTAATGTCCCAAGTGGCTACCAGTCTTCTGATCGGTGGCCTAGTGTGAAGTATACCATTAAGGAACCTCTTAATCAAGGGCAACTGAGCCAGACACACAGAGTGTACAGGCTCGTGGTAAGCTGAGATCGCGCAGAGATGAACCTTCATGGTTGAGTATTGTATCCCTGCATTTGACAGGTCTAGTAGATACTCCAGGATTTTGTTAGGTGGGCAACAGAAGGGGTCCAGGAAGGACTTTGCAAACCAGATGGAGAACCGTTTCCACTTTGCTGTGTAAGTTTTCCTAGTAGCCGGCTTGCGTGCCGCTAGGAGAATGTCTGAGACCCTACGTGAAATGTCAAATCTACTCACTTCTATCTCCTCAGGAGCCATGTATGGAGATGAAGGGGTCTCAGGCTGGGATGTATCACTGGGCCCTGGGTCAGCATGTCCATCTGAAGTGGAAGCTGTCTCGGTGGAGTTTCCGATAATCTGTTGATCAGTGGAAACCAAATCTGACGAGGCCAGAATGGGGCAATGAGGATCACTCTGCCCCTTTGTGCCTCCAGATTGAGCAGCACCCTCTGAACTAAGGGAGGAGGAGGAGGAAATGTGTACAGAAAATGTTTTGTCCACCACAGTCTGAATGCTTCCTGACAAAAAGTGCCAGGTTCTGGATTTCTGGAGCAGAATAGAGGCAGTTTTGTGTTGAGAGGGGACGCAAAAAGGTCCGGGTCAGGTGCGCCCCACTCTTCGAAGAGCGACTGCATGACGTTTGCGTCGACAGACCACTCATGAGGATCTGCTTCTGTTCTGCTGAGACAATCCGCTAGATCATTCTACACTCCCAGAAGGCAGACTGCTTGGATCAGGGCTTTGTGCTCCAGACACCATTCCCACACTCTCACTGCTTTCCTGCACAGAGAGTAAGAGTGTGCCCCACACTGCTTGTTGATGTAGTTCATCACCGCTTTGTTGTCTGTTTGAAGCAGAATGATTTTGCGACAGCCGATGTCCTTCAGAGCTCAGACTGCATATGAGACAGCTCTCATTTCCAGGACATTTATGTGGAATTGAGACTCGTCCCAATTCCATCGACCTTGGGTGTGGAGATTTTGACAGAAAGCTCCCCATCCAAGCAGGGATGCATCTGTGGTGATGGAGATCTGTGATTCCAGTGGGGCAAAGGGAAAACCTTTCAGAAGGCTGTCCTCTTTAGTCCACCAGGTGAGTGACCGTCTTTGAGGTTCTGTCACCTTGATGTGAAAGGACTGGGTGTGTGTGGTCGGGGACCACTGAGTACTGAGCATCCACGGAGTACTCCCCATGTAAAGATGAGCCAGAGGCACAGTGAACACTGATGATGCCATGAGACCTAGCATTTGCTGCATCACGAGAACTCTGACTGAGTCGCTGTCTCTGATGACGTGAGCCATCTGAAGGATGTTGTTCCTTCTGTCCTCCGGAAGAAAAGCTTGTGCTGGGGGTATCCAGAAGGGCTCCTATGAAGAGGAGCTGTTGGGAGAGTTGTAGCTGCGATTTTCCCAGATACAACAGAACTCCCATGGATGTGAGGAACTTGGAAGCTGTAGTCACAGCTTCCTGCATCAGTTGTCTGGAGGGGCTTGCTAGTAGCCAGTCGTCCAGATACGGGAACACTTAAATTCCAAGTCTCCTGAGATGCGCTGCATGTACTGCAAAGCACTTTGTAAAGACTCAAGGTGCTGAGGATAGCCCAGAGGGCAGGACCCTGAATTGGTAGCATTGACCCAACGCCACAAATCAGAGATACTTGTATTGGCTTGGGTGTATGAGAAGATGTTGGCAGGCATCCTGCATGTCCAAGGAGGCCAGCCAATCGTTTTGCTGAATCAGAGGTAAAAGTGTACTGAGTGAGATCATCCTGAATTTCTCCTTGTAAAGGAATTTGTTTAACTTCCTTAGATAGAGAACAGGGCGAATGTCTCCTGTTTTCTTTGGAACTAGGAACTAGGAAGTAATGAGAGTAGAAACACATATTCCGTTGATCCTGCAGAACTACTTCTACTGCCCTGTTGTTCAGAAGCTGTAGAATGGTACACAGGGGTAATCGCCACCCTATTCTTAAAGTGTTCCACTGGTGGAGCTGGCCAGAATTTGGTAAATACAAAATTCGGACTTGAAGAAAGTTTCTTAGCCTGCTCAAGCAAATTAATGCTATGACACTGTTTCTTCAAAAAAATGTTTCTTGTTTATTCAGTATTTCAAGTCCCAACGTTTCGCCTAGTTAACAGGTTTCTACTAGGGAACTCTAAATTTGAATCAGAAAAATACATATTCAAAAATACATTCTTATAATATAGTTTAATGCTATGTATTAACCAGAAACTCAAACTCTGGAAGGCAAAACAACATCCAAAACTACAAACGTGCCCACAATGACTGCACCAAAACCATCGGGCAAACGAAGTCCGCCTACTATAAGCATGCCCTCACAAACTCCTGGGGCAATGGTCGGGAATACTGGAAGAACATAAAGGAACTCACTGGGAATCCACCCAAACCCCCCCCCCATCAATACTCAACATCAACGGAACCACAACCCTTAACCCAAGAATCAATGCGGATACCTTTAACAAAGCCTTTACCAACCTCAGTGCTGTCCTACCCCAGGACTACTTCAAAGATGGTGAAGCCCCTCTGTCCGCAATGAACACTACTCCCACCAGCTCCCCCCACTTCTACTTCAAAGCAGTCAAGGCTCACCAAGTATGCAAATATGTTACCAAAGCCCTTGGTAAATCAAGATTCTGTAATGACTCTCTCGCTCTCAAAATCCTGTCTCTCACACTTGATGAAGTGCTTAGTCCTCTGACCAGAATTTTCAACCTCTCCCTCGGCCTTAGCCAGTTCCTGGACAGATGGAAATCTACCACTGTCACCCCAATCCATAAAAGTGATGACAAAACTGCCCACAATAACTACAGACCTATCTCCTTACTACACCCACTCTCCAAGGCACTAGAATGCATCATCTCAGACCAGCTCACAGAATACCTGGATACGTACAACATCCTGTGCAAGCAACAACACGGGTTCCGCAAAGGTCACAGCACCTCCACAGCCCTACTTGAATTCACTGGCGCAATCCACAACGCACGTGACTCCGGTGAACTACTAGGCTCAATCTACATTGACTTAACTAAAGCCTTCAACACCATCAATCACCGCTTCCTGCTTGTCCAGCTTCAGAACACTGGGCTATCAACTGACTCCATTGGCTGGTTTAAGAGCTACCTTGAAGAACAGTCCCAAACAGTAAGAATCACTGATACACTCTTGGACCCACGACCGGGTCCGCTCGGGATTCCCCCAGGGCTCCATTCTGGGACCCCTCCTTTTCAGCCTGTTCTTAAAATCACTACCGGACAGCTGCCCAGAACAAATAATTCTCTACGCTGACGATGCTGTGATCCTCAACTCGGACCTTGATCCAATCCAATTACAAAATAAACTTCAGCGGGCCTTCTCCTCCATCGAATCCTGGTTCCTAAATCATAAACTGCTTATCAATCAGAAAAAAAACTAGTCTATGGTCTTCTGCAGCCCCCACAACAAAAACAAACAACTCCACCTCTCCATTGCAACCAAACAAGGAGCCATCCTAGAGCAAACACAATCGTTCAAGTACCTCGGCATCACCCTTGATCCCCACCTCTCATACGCTGTCCATATCAGCAATGTTGCAAAGTCTGCCAGTGCGAGGTTAGGGCATATTATTCCGGCACAGGAAACACCTAACCCCAGAAGTATTGTCTGTGGCCATCCAAAGCTCCATCGTCAGCATCACAGACTATGGTCTTATCATATATGGGTCTACAACTGCCACTGCTCTCAAACGTATCGCGACCTCCCTGAATAAGGCCTGACATCTCATCACTGGCTCACATCACCGTACCCACACATGTGACCTTTATTCCCAATCTGGATGGCTTCAACTGGACAAACGCATAAAATACCAAACCTGCATCACGGCCAAGAAAATTATAATGGGGCTTGCCCCACCTGGTGTCTGTGCCCTCCTTAAGCCTAGACATAGGAACATCACTACAAGGAGATCCAATTCTCATCTACTACATATCCCATGATGTCGCACGACCCAAGGACAAAGATCATTCACCTATCGGGCATCCAACTGGCTCAACCCTCTTGGCAGCGACACAGCGACCACTCCAATACTCGGCCTCTTCAAGTCCAAGCTGTGCCTCTCACTGCTTGTATCCTGTGATTGCCCATCTTAACATTTCCACCATTCCAGCTGCACATGCCCCAGCACCCAGCACTTACAATCAATCTTTGCTCCCCTAGCACCTTACCTGTCATATTCCCTCGACAAGGCCCCTGGCTGCTCTCTCCGCCTCACCTGCCCCCGTATTCCACTCCTGCCCCACCCCAACCACCTCCCACACCCCTCACCCCTGCACCTCCTTCCCCCATCTCCCACCCTCACTTCCCCACCCTCTCCCTTGTCTTGCTCATAGCTCAAGTCTTTGTACTGGTTATTACATGTCTGTAAGTCAATGACTATATGTTTGTAACTAAAAATGATGACTGTTGCACACGCTGACGTGGAACCTTTATAAAAGAGCCTCGGCTCAAAGGTATTGTAATCCTAGATTGAAATAAATAATGTCACATAATAATACTTATTTTCTAGTTCATGATACTTCAATAATAATCAATCAAGCAATCAGTTATTTGTAATTAGTTAATTAATCACCACTATCTTACGAACTTGTGTTAAAATAACACTACCTGCTGTTTTATCTGGCCTTATAGGCTCCTCAGCTGCTGTACTTTGCTTATTTATATATATCTTGTAATGGCAAATAAAGAACAGAAACAATGTTTTAAGTACTCTCCATTCAAATGCTATCCACGTATTTTAAATATCGCATGTATATTATATTCACCTGGTATCAGAGTTCTGTCACTTATGGTACATCCTCATAACATGTTTTAATCTTTTACCACAAATTCCTGTATACATAAATAATCTTATATTATTTCTCATTATATAATATGTTGCTTTGGTATAATATCGAAATCATTTTCAGATTTCATAGTATATCCCTAAATTGTATCAAAGTATCCGTCTCTTTAAATGTCCTATATTTACGAAACTTCAGTTAGTTCTGTAAACATACATTCTTCTTCTGTCACTCATTTCACAGTACTATATTCATATTTCTGGATTATATTCAAAAAATTCTATGTTGTCTCTGTTATCTCTTAAACTCTTTAGTGTCCATTTCAATATGGTATGCCTATTATCGTGCATTCTCAGCATCTTGCACATTTCTTTCCATTAACTGTTTTAAATATCTACTGTGTTCATCCTTGCACCCGATTCACTTTCTATATTAAAACATTCATCTATTACATTTTTCTAGCTCCAAATCTTTTACTCAAATGTTTGTATGTTAAGATACTCACTGAAATAGGATGCACCCTCAGCTCCTCGCTCTGCAGTTTCGTATGTGTATTCAAACCGGCAGCACTGAGAAAGCATTCAGCCTTACCTCTTATGCCCACAGAGAGACCATGTGATGGCATGCTGATGTCATCATGCATCACCGTGATGGTGCAGTTGCCAAAGCAACCCATGGCTTTCTCCACGGGCAAACCAGCTGGTGTGGACAGTAGCCCAGTTTAGATTCACTCAGTTGTATCTCTTTATTATTCCTTATTTTGAAAGTGTTCTTTTTGTAAAGTTTGTTCAGCGCTCATTCCCGATGTCTCTGTTTATGGATTCTCATACCTTACTCGAGCACACATCCTTCATGCTGTTTCACATCCTGACGCTCTGTATACAAAATGCTATCATTAATTCTGGCTAAAATTAAATAGAAATTAAAATTTAAAGCTATATAAAGTAACAGTATCTTCACTGAATGACATGGGGGTGCAGCAGAAGGGAACTATTCCTTCTGCACATTTACAGACACAGAGAGAGAGAGAAAACTGTTTACCATGATGAAGGGTGACAGGGACTTGACCAAAATGGATTCTGACAGCTCGAAGTCTTTAAAACATAAAATTGAGAATTTGAAAAATAAGGATTTAAGTCTTGATTTACACGGTTTGACTTTAGCTAAATATCTAGAATTCGAAAGGATACCTAGGGGTCTGAGGGTAGCAATTAAGCCAAACTTAGGCAAAAACGATGAAACTTTTACAACTAAATGGGATGGTATCGAGGCAAGGTGTAGCATAGACTTCATGTATGCCCTGAAAGGGGCAGTTATAAAAGCAAGAGGGAAAATAGCAGAAGAAATACAAGAATATGAAATAACTTTGGATACACAAATTAAAATAGAAGAACTCAATGAATGGTTAGAGGACATCAACAATAAACTGAAAGATATGAAAAGACATTAAGAGAAATTAAAATTTAAAAATTCTATAGAGATACAGCGGATTACAAAAATAATAGAGTATACACTTATAAAACATTTAACAAAAGATACATACGTACTACTGACTCAAGTTCTGAAAGTTCAGGCAGCTACACCAGAAGTAGCCATAGACCTGAATCCCAGAAACCCAAGGAACCTTTTTTAGACAAAGAGAGACAACAAAAGAGGGCACAGACTCACAGTCAAGAACATCAACTCGCTCAGGACCCGGGACAAGGGACATCAGACAGGTACGATTTAAGGAAAAAAGATCAGCAAAACATAGAAACAAGAGAAACAGAAGATCAAACTAAAGGACGAAGAGGAAAGGGACCACTCAAAAAACAAAGGGGGAACCTAGGGAAATTGTGATTTTCAATCTCAGTAATAGGGCATTTACTAAAGATGAAATTAAGGTATTGTCATTAGGACTATCTTATTCAATTACAAAATAAATAAATGATTTCCAGGTAGAAGCAGACATGCAAAAATTCTTTAGAAACCTTAGACTGCAGATACAATTTGCAAATGAGGAAAAGAAAATCTAAAAATGGCTATGGGTATAAAAATCGAAATTCATGCCAACAGCAGGACACAATCATGCAGTAGAAAATTACATTCAAATAGTAGAGAAACAAGTTAGAGAAATATAAAAAAATAAAACAAAGAAAATGAAGTACAATCTAACTAGACAAGAACGGGAAGCATTGAACAATTTAGAAAATGACAGTAATATAATAGTAAAGCCAGCAGACAAAAGAGGAGCAATAGTCCTCCAGGACTTGGAAGATTACAGAATAATGTGCAATACATTAACAGAAGTAGACGAGAACTATGTAAAACTAGACAGAGACCCTCTATCAGATATCACTAGAACGATAAGATCAACAGTTTTAGAAATGGAAACTAGGATGGCTGAGACAATGGGAGGCAGAAACTTTAGAAATTAAATTTCCAAGAATGCCTCTTTTCTATTCCTTCCCCAAGATTCATAAAAATCCCAACCAGCCACCAGGCAGACCAACAGTATCAGGCATAGGGTCCGTTTTGGAACCCCTGTCCAAGTTTAATTTTCACTTATAACCTCTCATTGAGGAAACATCTACCTATATAAATGACATGACACATGTCTTATTGTTAACAGATGAAATTAATAAGCACCCACTACCGGGTAACAGTATTTTGGTTACAATAGATGTCAAAGATTTATATACCTCCATCCCACATGGTGGAGGTATAGAAGCAATGGGACAATTACAGGATACCAGACCACAAGAATCAAAACCAAAAACAAGAATTTTGCAGGATCTAGCAGAAATAGTTCTTTACAACAACTATTTTCAGTTTGAAGACCAATTTTATGGCCAAATAAGAGGAACAGCAATGGGTAGCACAATGGCTTCTAGTTACGCTAACTCATATATGTACAACTTCGAGTCAATGCATATCCTACCAAAGATAAAGGCAATATATTTTCTGGGCTGGATATTCAAACTGCGCCATTCTGAGGCGCAAGCCCTTGCGCTGCGCAAAATAGTTGCGCAGGGGTGTGGCGGGCGATATTCAAAGGAGTTGCGCTATTGAGCAACTCCTTTGAATATCACCCCCAGCCACAGCCACTGTGCATGGCGCAGTGGAACTTGCGCCACCGCAAGTTGTCAGAGTGGAGCATTCAACTTGCGGTGGCGCAAGTACCATTGCGCCATGCGCAAAATCACGATATTCAAAAGGTGACATGCAAATGGGGCCATAATTCATGCAAGGCACAGGGGGGCCATTTGCATCTGATTATGGCCCCATTTGCATGCCATTAGCATGTAGGTGCGCCGATCCCCGAGGACTTGGCGCCTGGCGCCCTGAGCCGCCAGGGACCGACGCTTGCAGCCTCGATCATGGGCATAGTGTACTCCCTCCCCCACCAGCCCGATCACGGGCAGCATGTGGCTCCTCCTCCCGAACATCTCCCTGGTGGTCCTGTGGACCGAAATGCCCGATCGCAGGCAGAAAGTAACTGAACCCCGAACATCTCCTGGCGAAATGCCGATCGCTGGCAGAAATTGAAACCCCCCAACATCTCCCTGGCGAAATGCCCGACTGCTGGCAGGTAATTGAAACCTCAACAAAACATCTCCCTGGTGGCTGGTGTCCCACCCCACCCCACCCACCCACGAAGTTCACCACCCCACCCCTGCAGCCAGCGGGCGGCAGCATCCCACCCGCCTGCCGCCGAGCCGATGCCCGGCTGCACGCCATTGCGAGAGCAGAGCACGGGCGCAGCAGCCCATATCAGAGATGATAGTCCAGATTTGTGAATGATTCATTCACAATCTGGACTGTCATGAGGAGGGCTGCACGCCCATTGGCTCTGCTCTGCACCACTACGGCAGCCCCACCGGCAGTCAGTCAGCGGCGGGCGGCAGGCGGGTGGGATGCTGCCGCCGGCTGCCAGGGGGGGGTGGGTGGGGGACACTAGCCACCAGGGAGATGTTTGGGGGTTCAATTTACTTACTGCCCGCGATCGGGCATTTCAGTCCACTGGACCACCAGGAGATGTTCGGGGTTCAGTTTACTTTCTGCCCGTGATCGGGCATTTCGCCAGGGAGATGTTCGGGGTCTAGTTTACTTCGCCCGCGATCGGGCATTTCGCCAGGAGATGTTCGGGGTTCAGTTTACTTTCTGCCCGCTGATCGGGCATTTCGTCCACTGACCACCAGGGATGTGGAACGGGAGGGGGATTTATTAACATACTGTCGGGTCCACTGACCACCAGGGATGTGAACGGGAGGAGGGGCGGAGCTATTACTGATGCCCGCGATCGGGCTGGTGGGGAGTACACTATGCCCGCTGATTGGGCTGCGGGGGGCACAGGACTGATAAGCCAGCTACAGGTGGCAGCTGCTGTGTTGCGCCTGCAATACAGCCGCCACCTGTGGGTGCCCCACTTAAGCCTTTTTTGGCTCAAAGTTGTGCAGGCGCAGGTTGGGGTTGCACTCAGACAACCTGCACAGCCCGGTTGAATATCGGCTGTGCAGTTTATGCATGGTTCCTCCCCCTCCAGTTGAGCATGCATTCATTTGCATTGCGCTGTTGCTCAGCCTGTTTTCAGTGGCGCAACTGCCTCCTGCTGAATATCGCAGAATGGCGCAATTTCGGACTTGCGCATGCGCAACCCTTTTGAATATCTGGCCCTCTGAGTATATTTTATTTTGGAAGCATTATATAGACGACATTTTACTTATTTGGACTGGAAGCATTAAACAACTAGAGGAATTTCAGAGATACATGAATACCAGAGTCCAGAATCTTCAATTTACATTTGAGTATAGTGAACAAAGAGCGGACTTTTTAGATATAACAATTTATAAGAGTAACCAAAAACTAGAGACTATATTGTATAGAAAAAAGATGGACAGAAATACCACGTTGCACTGGAACAGTTTTCATCCTAAAAAATTAGTGGCAAGCATACCTTACTCTCAATTTTTGAGGGCAAAACAGAACTGTAGTAATGAAAAGGGACTACATAAGAGAAGAAAAAGTTATAGAAAATAGATTTACAGAGAGAAAATACACTACCAAAGTTTTAGTACAAGCACAAGAGAAGGTCTCAAAGATCCCTAGACATCAGACATTACAATCAAAGGAAAAAGATGAAGCAGACACGAGGCATATAATCTTCAGTGCCCAACATAATATGTACATGCCAGAAATTTAAAAAGTAATTTAAGGTAATTGGAATATTTTGGAAAAGAATCCTACAACTTTGAATGTATTTAGACAGAAGCCATTTGTGGTATCAAAAAAGGCCCCTACAATTAAAGACAAACTTGTATATACACAGCATTCCCCCCAAAAACTACAAGGGACTCAGCTTTTGTTGGGTCCCTTAAAAAAGGGAATGTACCCCCATGGCAAATGTGTAGCCTGTGGACATACTTCTCATAAAACAACATACAAACACCCTCACACAGGTAAAGATTACATTATACATGCACATATTACGTGTGGAACAGATGGAGTAATATATATGGTGCAGTGTCCATGCAACGTAATATATATAGGGAAAACACTCCGAGAGCTAAGAACACGAATTTCAGAACACAAAAGTAGAATCAGAAATAAAGATCTGAATTCACCATTAGTGAGGCATTTTAATGAGTGAGGGCACACTCCAGTACAAATCAGATTTTGGGGGTAGAACATATGCCAGAACCAACAAGGGAAGGAGATTATAATTCAATTGTAGAAAGCAGAGAAATGTACTTGATATATGAAATGGGTGTTATACATGAAAAGTGAGGAATAAATGCAGATGTCAACTGGCAAATATGCTGGTAGACACTTCTGAAAGCCAAAATGAATATTTTCCTTGCACATTTTGAAACCCATACGAAAATCTGTTCCCACATCAATAATGTGGTAATGGCCCTGAGGTGACTAAAAAATTTAAAGGCAGGGGAAGGATATGATGAATAATCAAAGACACATGGAATATGTGTAACTACACATGAGTAATGACACCTTATTAGCTTCAGGTCACCATTATGCTACAGTAGCTATGTGTATAACTACTAGACTACAACAGGACATCTCCTGGTTAACTGATAGGAGACAGAGGGTGGTGGTTAATGGCACTTACTCTAAGGATGGGCGAGTGACCGGGGGTATCACAGGGCTTGGTCCTGGGACCAGTCCTCTTCAATGCTTTCATAGGAGACATTGCAGAACTGGAAGCGAAGGCATGCCTTTTTGCAGATGACAACAAAATCTGTAATAGGGTAGATGCTCAGGAGCGGATGGATAGAATGCACAGAGATCTTGGGAACTCGAAGAGTGGTCAAACACATGGCAGCTGGGGTTCGATGCCAAAAAGTGCAAAATCATACACCTAGGGTACAGGAACCCAGGAGCCGAGTATAGGATGGGGGAGGTACTGACTTTCACTAAACAGGAAAGGGACCTTCATATCTGATGACCTCAAAATGGCTAAGCAGTATGACAAAGTGGTGGGTAGGGCTAGTGGGATGCTGGAGTAAACGGGTAGGGGTATCCCCAGCAGTAAGGGGAGGTGATGTTGCCACTGAATCGCACGCTAGTGAGATCCTACCAGAAGTACTTTGTCCAATTTTGAAGACCATACCTCGGAAAGGATACACAGAGTGGAGACAGTCCAGAGGAGGCAACTAAAGTGGTGCAAGGTTTGTACGAGAAGCCCTGTGAGGAGAGACTGAGGTATCGCAACACAGAAGGGGAGGAGAGAAGACATGATAGAGACCTAAAATGACCTCACAGGGGTGAACCACTTTCAAATGAGGAAGTGCACCAGAACCTGGGGCCATGCAATGAAGCTGGAGGGGGGGGAGTTCAAGAGAGACTTGAGGAAGTATTTCTTCACTGAAATGGTGGTAGATGCCTGGGACAGACTGCTAGCAGAAGCAGAGGAGGGTAAAACAGTGGGGGGCTTCAAACATGCATGGGATAGGCATAGGGATATATTAAAAAAGAGGCAGGAAAGTGGGAGGTTCGCAGGAGAAAAGATAGGGTCTGCAGAGGCATATTAGGCAAGGAACATCTGGACAGACTAGGTGGGGTGGGCTAAACAGTCTTTTTCTGCTCATAAATTCTATGTTTCTATGCAAGGACTGGTTGAACTAAGGGTAGGCCAAGACAGAAAGTTCATCAGTTACTATGCCAAGATTGCAGTTCCACTGTACACCCTCACCAGAACGGGATGTGGCTATAAATGGACTTACAAAGTGCAAAGAGGCTTTTAAAACCTTAAAGGACACACTGATCTCTGTTCCTGTAATATCCAGACAGGCCTAGGAAAGCTCTGAGGTCTTTGACTTTGGTGGGTTCTGGATGGTCTTTGACTGCCAAGACCTTGTCTGGGCCTAGAGAGATGCCTTGAGAACTAACAACATGTCCCAGGTAATAAATTTTAGGCTGTGCAAAGCAACACTTCTCTGGGCACAGCATGAAGTTAGCTCATCAAAGGGGTTCAAACACTTCCTTGAGGTGTTCCAGAAAAGGTCTGCTAAAGACACTAACACTACAATATTTCCAAGTCAATCTATGTAGTACGGTTTCCATGACACACTGGAGTGTGGCAGTCCCATAGGCAGCATTTGAACTGGAAAAGTCCCAAGTGACAACGCCAAGCAGTAAATGAATGAGAAGCTGGACCAATGGTCAATAGATGCTTGACAGAACCCACTTTGAAGATCCAGAGTGGTGATGTAGACTGGGCTGGCCACACCAAGACTCTCTATGGCATCTTTTGTTGTGGGTACGAGATGGATATTCAGCACCATACAGGCATTGAGCTTTCTGTAGTCCACCACAAAATAATATCCCTTGTCCTTCTTTGCCACCAGCAAACATGGTGCACCCCAAGGACTGGTAGATTTTTCAGTGATGATGTGTCCTTGATCATGGCATCTACGACTCGTTTATGTTTCTGTCCATCCAACTTTATAGGCTCACAGACAGACAGATGGATTTCTGATTGGACTGCACTTCAACAGTGTGTTGCAGGGTATCACAACATCCAAGCTTGTTGTCTGTGCCAATGAAGACATCTGGGTAGTCCTCCAGGAAATCTAAAAGCTGCTGTTTCTCCGTAGGAAGTGCAGGAAGCATAAAAGATGATAGTCACTTACTGACTGATAAAACTGGTGAAGCCTGTGAGGTGATGGTAGCAATAGAAGAAGAGGTAGTGGAACCAGGCTATAGTTCCCTGCAGGACATGGAGCTAGTCCCCAGTAGACAGGCAGATAAACATTCCTGCATTGGTACCCTTGGAGATGACAATGAGCTTATCTGAACAGTTGCAGCATTTTCTGGAATACTGTGCCACTGTGCACAACAGACAAAGTGTTTCCAAGGAGAAATCATGAAGAACGTAGAGCAGCAACAGCACTTCCTGATGAAATGTGCATGCCCGAAACCAGTCGGGCTGCTGTGTGAGTTGTTGGGATCTCTACTTTGCACTGCTACTTGTAAATTAAATTTACACAATTTATTAAACATTTTGTGCAGCAATACTAGTGGTGTTATGGTGCTGTCTTTTTTTGCGGTGCACCAGGTAAAACTTGACAGTAGCTTGCTGTTCTCCAAAGTGTAACTTGAGGTGGATGATGCCTACAATGGGTACCGTAGTAGCACTTGCTGTGACAATGTACTTCAAGTCAGCAGGAGAGACATGACTGGTGAAGAGATCCGTTGTTCAGGATGCTGGTGTGGACAACTGAGATGTCTGCTCCAGTGTCAATTAAGGCATGTGTGGACCAGTCTCCAGTGTTGACTGAGATGTACTTACAGTAGCTAAAGTGGTGACTGATAACAAGTACAGCTGCTCCTTGAGTCAAGATGGTGCCGGCACTGGGGATTGGAGCTGAAGGATGCTGCTTACACAAACTGAGAAAGTCAGGGGGGCGGTTAGCTGAATTGTTCCCCTGCCCAACACAGACCTGTACTCTGACGAGTTGCACTTGTCTACCTGACCCTGTGAGTACTGGAATTTATCTTTTAGATGATAATGCGATGGTTGTCATTGCTTTCCATTAGTACTACTGCCACACAGTTTTCTGCAAACTGCTGCAGTGTGGCCTCTGAATCCACAACAGTGGCAGATGACAGGTTCTCCAAAAGGCAATAGTTGAGCAGATCGCTGCTCAGGTGGTTGCAGAGCCTTGACAGAAGTAGCAGAAGTAGTAGTCTGCGTAAGATGCACATCAGTGACTGACTCAAGAGCTTGTCTAGCACTGCCTGTTGCTTCTGGACACAGGTTGTGAGTGCTGTCATTTAAAATGACTGGTGTCTTTGCCCGCTGGTGGACTGGAACATGGAAATAGATTCCTGAGTTAGTTAGGCAGCTTGAACATTGTCCATCCAGATTTTTGGCTTCTGCTGAACACTGGGACTAAGTTGTGGGAACAGTCCTCTGAAGAAGGCTGTGATTTGGACAATTCAGTTGTCTGCAGATGTCTGCAGTGTGACTCAATGTCCATTATGAAGGATTCTAAGGATTCGTAGGGCAGCATGGTATATTCCTATAGCTGCTGTTCCAATAACCAGAGAGGATAAGATTGGACAACGTCATC
This sequence comes from Neoceratodus forsteri, assembly GCA_016271365.2. NCBI lineage: Eukaryota > Metazoa > Chordata > Ceratodontiformes > Ceratodontidae > Neoceratodus > Neoceratodus forsteri. The sequence goes on from CM057455.1 coordinate 1,678,196,978, forward strand.
TTTAAAAGTTGCAGATTTCCTTTAGCTTGGTCTGGAAGTGTGCTGAACCAGGAAATGACTGTCCCTTCAGAAGCAAGCATAATGTATTGGCAATACACAGGGGATTGGTCCAACTGTTTAAGATATTCCAGGCCAAGAACTGCTTGAGCCAATTGACAGCATTTTCACCAGGCAAGGCTGAGAACAATGTAGGACGTAAGCTGGTATGCATAGCAGAATGTCATGGGATGCCCTAAAGTGGCCCTCTTTTGGTCTAAAATCAAGACCTTGCTGGCCCCTTTATTAGGTTTAGAAGATGCATTTACTCCTGAGATTTGCTTGATTGGGGACTTCCCGCCCTCATTGTTTGGGCCCTGATTTCCATGGCAGCAAAAGTCATCATCCTTGGTCACTGGTGTGCTGAGACTACTTCATCATTCCAGGAATGGTACAGGGAGATGATGCAGTTGAGAAGCAGATCACCAGACTTCATCAGCACCCTGACCTCTACCGGAATAGATGAGAGCAGCTTCACACTGTCCTATCCATCTTAAGCCTACCTGAGTAGGGGGATTGGGAATGGTGCCTCCTCCTCGTGCAGTTCAGGCCCCGCATGATTTCTGATTCCCCTTTTCCATGTCTTGTTCACTTGTAGGTTGGTGTGCTCTGGGGCAAGGGTGGGGGAGTGTGGTATTTTGGGGGTGGTAGGTCGTTCTTTATGGGGGATATAAATGGTTACTAGCATTTTCATTTATATTTTTTATGGTATTCCCTCACATTTCTTTCTCTGTTTATTATTACTGGTTTGGGGTTGTTGTGGTTGTAATAAAATTCAATAAAGTTTAAATTAGAAAAAAAAAGAATGTCATGGGATGATTCTGATGCAGACAAGGTCATTTTGGATGAACTAGATAGCTGATGCTCCCTGGAATGTGAAGGAAAACTGGATGTCCGGCAAGATGGTCTCTATTGTGTTGCTCCACTCAGGTGTTGGTAGTCCTATGAACACTCCCTTGCCCATATTTCTTCTTCACTAGACATGGTTGTTGGTAGAGCTCTTCGCTTGACAGAACAGAGCTTGCAAGGTTGAGACAGAATTTCACTCATGCAGAGGACGGACAATATGAAGTACATGAAGTGCCACTGAGAAAACTTTGTTTTTGTCAAAGCACAAGTATTTGTACTAAACATATGAACATATGAAAGGCCACCAGAAGAATGCCCAAAGGTCTATAGAGTCTGCTCAATGTGGAGACCATGCGTGTATGCTACATGTTGCTCCGTCCCTCCCCTTTCACCCCAATCTTCCCAAATCCCACCTCTTTTAACCCCCACCACTGTACTGTGATTTACTTTCTAGCCTCCTTCCTGTACCTCCCCTGCTAATTTGTAGTTGGCTCTCTGGTGTTTCTGTTTTCACTTTTGCAAAAAAGATCCCCTATACCAATTTTGTTAATGCCTTTAAGGTATTTTAAGGTCTTGATCATGTTCCCCCTTTCTGCTCTCCTCTAGTGAGTACATGTTCAGGTTCATCAGCCTCTGTTCATGCAGGATATTCTGCTGCCCCTGAAGCAGCCTGGTCATTCTCCTCTGTACTACCTCCATCTGGTTTAGGTCTTTCTTAAGGTAGGGGTTCCATTACTGCACAAAGTACTCCAGATTAGGGATGTCACGATATATCAGTTTTACAGTCTACCACAGTATCAGAAGTCATGGTATGGACACCGTGGGCAATTTCCGATACAGCACTAACCATGATTCATGGTATACTATTTTATTAGTTTATTAAGACCTTTCAACCAATTTTTTTCTATTTTCAGAGACAACTGTCCTTTCCACACCTACTCTCCCTGATGCTTTGTAAAAAAATTACTTCTTATGGTATATCCTGATATAATGGTTATCGCAATAATTTTATCATAGTTATTATATAATGAAAATGTTATTATCATGACACCCCTACTCCAGATGTAGCTGCATCAAGGACCTCTAGAAGGGCATAATGACCTCTTTCCACTTACTAGAGAACCCTCCTGATATGCAACCTAGCATCCAGTTTGCCTTCCCTGCTGCCTTTTTGTATTGCGTTGACAGTTCCAGGTTGCTTGCAATTGCTATCCCCTGGTCTTTCTCCTCCTCCGAGACTATGACCTTCATCCCCAAAGACTGTACATGGCCCTGGCCTTCTTATGCATGATGTGCATTACCCTGCACTTTTCAGCATCGAACCCCAACTGCCAGATCCCAGACCACCTCTCCAATCTTGCTAGGTCCTCTCTTAGATCCCTTACACCCTCCTCAGAGTCCACTCTCCTGCAGAGCATGGTATTGTCTGTGAAAAGACATATCTTGCCTTTGATGCTTTCCCAAATGTGTTTCATGAACACGCTGAACAGGACTGGACCAAGCACTGACTGTTGTGGGACCCCACTAGTAACTTCTCATATCCCGGAGCGCCCCCCACCTCCAAATGCTGTGTTTTAACCCCTAGACAGTTTGCCACCAACCTAGCTAGTTTCTCCCCTCTCACCAGCAGTCCCATTCCTGGCCTACTTATCCCCACTCTCTGGTCCCCTTATGTCAGGTTTAATCCCCCTATCCCCTGTCCCCAATGCTCCCTTACAGAACCACTCAATTCCATCCCCTGACTCATCAGTAACCTGTTTAGTTCTGACCTAACCATCTGCATCTCAACCATCACAGCCTCCAGCCTCCTGTCCACTATGCAACATCCATTATCCCAGAGAGTACCTATGAAAACCAGAGCCGAACATCTCCTAAAATTCATAGAAACCTAGAAAAACAGATGCTGTTGGAAGAAAAGGACCCCTTAGCCCACCTAGTCTGCATTAAAGTTCCCTATGTACTGTGCTACCACAGACCCTACTCTATCTCTGGCCTCCCCAGCCCTGTTATGAAGGTCCCCTTGTGTCTATCCAATGCATGCTTGAACCATTTCACCACTCTCCCCCTTCCCGTCTCTTGCCTGATCATTTCTTTACCCTTATATGCCTACCCCAGACAGGTAGCAGATCGCCCCTTCCCTCAGCCTGCCCCTGTGGACCTACCCCAGATAAGGAATAGTTTGATTCCTGCCTCTAACCTGCCTCCACAGGCCAACCCCAGCTAAGGAGCAGTTCACCTCTCCCCTTAACTTGCACAGCTAAGGAGTAGTTTATAGCCTGCCTCTAACCTTCCTCTGCAGGCCTACCCCAGTCAAGGAGTACTTCACCCTTTCCTTAACCTGCGCCGGTGGGCCTACCCCAGATAGGGAGTGGTTCACTCTTTCTGTTAACCTGCACCTGTGGGCCTACCCCAGATAGGAAGTAGTTTAAAGTATTTAAATCCTACCTTAACTAGTCTCTACATGCCCACCCTAGATAGGGAGTATTTAAATCCTAGCTCCAGTTTTGTCTCTTCTGTCCTACCCTATCACCTGTGCTTATCCTCAACACTCTCATCGCTTAAAGTTAATTGACTGCTACATTAAAGTCCTGAAGAAAAATCCGATGTCCTGTTATTTAAATAAAGATTTCCCTTTAACATCAGGAATTTGCTGCAAGTGTCCATGCATTTCAATATGACACCCTTTTTAAAGTTGGTCGCCAGTATGTTGCAGATGCATTTTGAAAATAGCTTATGCCCTTACCAAAGATGGCTGCCAGACGTGGGCACAGTACACTACTCTTCCTATAGACTGCCTCTCTCAAGATGGTCACCATCAAGGGTCAGGGCAAGAGTTAGGACTGACAACCCCAACGCACACCCTGATGCCTGTTGGTGGAGGCGGGGTGGGCGTGGGGTGCAAGGGGTGGCAAGCCTAACACCAAATTTCCTCGCTTTTGTCGGAGTGGAACCACCCTAACTGATGCATTAAACAGAGTTTTTTGCCATGAATTTCCCTTCTTTTTGAGAATGTGCACTATAAATAGTGAATGGAATGTGGTGGTGGGAGTGTGGCGCTCCACGCTCCCACCACGTGAATTTTTTGACACTTCGCTGCGGAAATACTGTATGAGTGACTGAAATGAAAACTGGTATATGAAGATATGTTCCATAGCACAGCATGTATAACAAATGTTATCTGAATCTGTTCAACAGTTGCACAGTGTCACACCGGTAAAACTGCGCAGGAGTGCCGAAAAGAAAATTTTTGCTACTTCACTACACAAGAACCATATATCCGATAGAACCAAAAATTGGTAAAAGAAGACATGTACCATAGCAGACCGTGTGTCCAGAACTGTGTGAACATCCATTGAACAGTCGCGCAGCGCCATGAGCAAACAACTTTACAGGCACAATTCAGCAACCATAAGTGCCAGTGACTCGAACACTGTCACAGTCAAAGATCTATTATAAATCTTTCTACATTCCAAATGCCAGGCAAATTGGACACGGTTCAAGTTATTGAAGTAGAATGAACCAAATTTTCATTTGTCAGAGTGGTATAATTCTGCACATGTTTATGTTTTACACACCAAACCACTTCAAGGCACCTCCACACCACTAGGACTACCTATGCTATAAATTTCAAGCCAGTAGCACCATGCAGAGCGCTATGCTCAAAACGTTAACTGCGTCACACAGTATCTCCACAGCCAATTATTTTTCCAACATGTAAACAGCATCATTCACATCTCCAGGCCATCCACTCAATCCCCCTCAAAATTTCATGTGAAAAGACCAAACCGTTCCAGAAATATTCAATTTTAAAGTGTGTGCACCTTTAAGAAGTCTTCCACCACAAAATGGCGGAAATCGCAGCCGAAAGTGTGCTAAAATGGCAGACCTGGCAGACGAAAAATCTTTAACTGTGAGGGGGGGGACAAATTCAAATGGCAATAACTCTGGAACGGAACAACACTTTTTTCATTCCAAGTGTCAGACCAGTCAACCACACACTGGCTGCACTATGCATTGTGGAAGACAGTGCAGAAAAAATAGCAAAAACAATGATTTGCACTGCACTACGCAAAAACCGTATCGACCAGTGAAATATAAATTGGTAAATCAATAGGATCTTATCCAATATCTTCAACAGTTGCAGAGCAGCATGAGCGTAAGGCTTTGCACGAGTGGCGGAAAATAAATTCTCGGGTGCTTCATTTTGCAAAAAAACATAAGCAGATGTCAAATGAAAATCAGTAAATGCACTGAAGTACCATAGTAGACCAAGTACTACAAATGTCACAGAAATCCATGGAAACGCAAGTGCTAACGTAATGAAAACAGTTACGTGACCGGTAACGTAAACATAAGCGCTAACATTAACGCAAACACAAATGGTTATGCAAACAGTAATGAAAACGCAAAAACACAAACGGTAATGTTAACGTAAACGGTGATGGCAACAGTGAGGTAAAAGAAAATAGTAACACTAATAGTAACGAAAACACAAGCGTAAACGTACATGGTGATGCAAATGGAAACGATAATGCAAATGGTAAGAGAAACGCAACCGCAAACATAAATGAAAACAGAAATGGTAATGCAAACACTAATGGCAGCGGGAACGCAAACGGTAATGAAAACAGTAATGAATATGCAAACGGTAACAAAAATGGAAACAAACGCAAACAGTAACGGCAACGGCGATGCAGAAGGAAACAGTAACGTACTCAACAAAGGAAATGCTACTGAAAATGCAAACGCTAAGGTAAATGGAAATGCAAATGGTAACAAACACACTAACGGTAATGCAACTGGAGACGCAAACAGTTACGGCAAGACTAACGATGACACCAAAGGAAACAGTAACGCAAATGGAAATGCAAACCCAAGCGCCTACGCAGATGCAAATGGTAATGCACACGGTGACACAAAAGTAAACGCAAACAAAAATGGTAACGGAAATGCAAATGGTAACAGTAACCGAAACGTAAACACAAAGGGTAGCGCACACAGTGACATAAATGGAAACACAAACATTAACGGTAACTGTAACGCAAACGCACAACTTTTTCCCAAAAAGGTGCATTCAGAAGCACAATGAATACAAAGAATGTATGCATAATAATGGCCGTCGCAGCAGAAAATGAGCACTTGGAATGCTAAATTTCTTATATCTCAGGAACCATACAACACAGAAAAAATGTTTAAATCTCATATTATTTATGACTTTCCAGGCTAGTTTTGCACTTAACCCCCTAGTGGGGGACTAAGAACTCTTCCCACTAAAAGTCTGTATCCCGAACCGTTTTCGAGATACGGGCCCCCGCAAGGCGTGGTAGACACCGTAATGTTAGCCTATGGGAAAAATGGTCAACTTCGTGGTGCCGTAACTTTACAGCCCTCTAATATTTTGTCACCAAACCACCAAAAGGCACATCTGTGGGATTTTGGCTTTCTTCGCTCCAAATTTTAGTCCTAAAGACCAAAGCGTTCTTTTGCAGCAGGGTGGCAAAGATGCCCTATTGTTTTGGCCATAGTACTGCAAAGTACTTTCGTAAATAAAATCACGAAAGTGTCGCATATGTGAAAGTACTTTGTAACACTATTTTTCACAAAAATTTACAAACATATTTCTGGGGTGTTTTACCCCCCAAAAAAGACATGGCAAGCATCCTCAGGGCTCGACTAGGTGAACACAAGAATTGTGTCCCTAGTGGGTCCCACATTTAAATGCCAAGCATTTCTGTGACCACCAACTGAAAACAAGATGGCCGATTTGCGACACTACAAGGGTCATTTGCGAAAATAAAAAGTGCATTTGCGACACTTTCGCATATTTTGTTAACTTTTCCCATAGACTATAATGGGAAAAGTGTTTTTTGAATAACTTTTGAACTGTTTAATATTTTTTCATGAACTCTTGGAAAGGCACATCAGGGACCTTGGTTGCATGTTCCCTGATGGTTTCGGACCAGTCGGGCAAACTGTGCAACCTGTAGGCGCAAAAATGCGTAATTTACGCATTTTTCGGTGCTCTGTAGCTCCAAAACCAAATATCCGACCATTAGGAAACTTGTCAGGTCCAGAGATCTATGGTACCAGGCCATGCATTCCAAATTTCAGGCAAATCCATCATACGGTGGTAAAGCTATTAAGCTGCCAAATTTCAGATTTAACCTTAAATGGGGTACTCAACCTTAACTGTAGTGGCACTACCATGCCTATCTATATCATGCAGCCCATGATGCTTTGCACTGTGTGGGCATGTGTGATTTTGTATTTTCTTGAAACTTGACTTCCCAGCCAAATGCCCTTTGGGGTAACCGTTGCCTCAGTGTTTGCGCACAGAGGTTCTTTGTCATATATATATATATATATATATATATATATATATATGCAAAACATTCCCTGCTTGTGTGGCCTATTTATTCTTTTTTCCCCGTTTTGTGCCTGATGTCTGGGCTTAGGTGGCTGTCTGGTTTTGCCTCTCTTATGTAAGCATGCATGTATGTATTGGTTGATTGATTTTATTTCATTCCAGCTATTTCCAGTACTGGTGAAATCAATTACTGGAATAGTAACACAGGGCTTTAAACAAGGATTTTTGATTGATTAGTACTTTAGCGTGGAAAAGTGCTACCCAATGTAGCTAATGTGTAGCAAAGGAATCGAATTGTCTAGCAAAATAAAAAAGTTGTCATATGCTGCATGGCTGCAAACTGGAGCTGCTGGACTAGGTACAGTGGGGAATTGGGCTAACAGCAGGCAACAAAATGGAGCGCCCCCAACTCTGGCAGCATGACCACAGCCAGCCCACAGCTTCCCCCCACCACCACCAGATGAGTCTCATTTGTAAAAGGTAGCCTAGTTAGACTGCACAACCTCTGCTCTCTCAGCTCAAAACAGAAAACTATACTTTCTTCTGACTCAACTGCAGTAAACAAACTTCCTTCATTGCCTATACAAAATCTAAGCCACACTGAACTATTCAAAATGAGTTCATCAGTCATATCCATGATCCATCAGGTCGCACCAGTCCATACTCACTCAGCAGCATGGTTTATGGGTCTATGTGCATGGAGAACAACAGGTAACTTACAAGGCACTTTTTTTGCTGGCAATTTTTAACCGTGACAGAAACAATCCACTTTAAGTAAACATAAGGTATGTGAAGCGCCCCAGTGTAAGCACAACTGTTCTCTTGCAGTAATGAATCAGCACTGCAGTATTAAATACCTTCAAGTTTATTAAGTTGAAAATTTGACAATTTGAATAAAAGCTGATTCCAGAGATTGGATAAGTCTGCATTTTAACGTGGTGTGCAAACAGTGACAGAAACTACTACAGAGCACAGAAGAGTTTCATTAAGAAATAGGGATGACCAGGCTGGCGACCGATCATTTTGCTTTGCCACTGGCACCAACCTGAAATAATCCTTGGTTCTTTGTTTTGTGCTGCCGCCACTGTCCAAGACCACAATCTCCTGCTACCAGCTACATGCTTGTTCACTTTCTGCCTACCACGATGTGGACACCATTCCCGCACTGTCTATAACTCACAGCGCCGACCACCTAACCACTAATCGGTACTCTCCATGCAAGTTGCATTCTGTATGTGGGGGACAGCACAAGCGCGGAAAAGGCAGGATTTATCTGCAGCAGATTTATTGAGCCGGGCTCTCCAATCAAAACAAAGGATGTGCACTTACAGGAGGACATAGCGGGGGAGGTGGCAGTCTTACCCAAGAAAAAACCAATTAAAGAGGAACCCTTGCTAAACAACTCTGGGGACAAAACATTGTTGCACACTCAAGTCCTGCCACTTATTGTGTACTTAGTACGCAAATTAAACTGAATGGGCTCGTAAATGTCCTTTTTGGATGTATATTTTGGGGCTGAACGTAGTTTGCAGGACAGCACGTTGACATAAAATAAAATAAAATACACAGAAACATGGATCGCACTGTTTTGCGATCCATTCCTTGTTCTGACTAGCGCAACCAGCCGGTTTGCATCGCAAACTGCGATGCGATACCGGCTATTTAAAACCCTGTAACAGTTTTCTTTATTTCTGTATTTGCTGTTTTAGAATTGTCCCATAAGCAGCAAGATTGCTGGAAAAAATTGTTTTTTTCCCTTTCGGAGAAGTCTGACTCATTGCTCAGGAGGGAGAACAGCATGCTATTTCTTTGTTTTTCTACATGTAGGGCTGAGGTGCCTGGAAGTCCAAAATTAACTTGGCTGGACAAGAGAGGAAGACTGGGAAGTCTCTGACACAGTGAGCAACTGGGGACCGATGCAAGCTGTCGAGATGGGGCTAGGGCAGAAGGAGATCCACATTCTCCACCACGTGTGATGTTCTACATCTGCCACAGAGACCACTATCTTCTCTTGAGGACTGTCATGCCCACCTCTCACTGCATCCGCAGACTTCATCTCATTGGACCCAATCGAAACAGACCTAGCAAACAATGTAAACTGGCAGAAACCTTCCTTTTATTCAGCAATAGGTAAGCACTGCACACAGTGAGGCACTGTCTCAGATTCCTGGTGTTTTCCACTGCCCTTGTTATAAATGGCACTGTCAGACAGTACAGCAATTCACAAAAACAGTGTTCTAAGTGCTCTTAAAAGGGACGGCAACCAAAAGTTAAGCCCCATGCGTTAAGTGTAATCCACACTACTATTACTGTTGTGCCCTCTTTAAAGTCTTTTGCAAAAAATGTTCTGCTGCCACCATTTGACTTTAGCAAGGGAACAGCTTAATAGCTTAACTCTCTAGCCTGTTACCCATATGTTACCATATTTGCACACCCTCCGGGGTATGGTTCAACTGTGTTAAGGTTGCCCAACACTATCCCATAACTTCTAACCTCTGGATGCATCAGACTGCCTTTGTTAGTCGTGTCTTCAGAGTATGGCTGTCACTGCACCAAGTATGACATTCATTCCATACACACACAAGATACTGTAGAACTAGTCATTTTTGCGTAAAGTAAATTTAGCGCAAACACAAATGCAACCATAATTGCGTAAATTTATTTTAGCGCTAACTCACAATCACCACATTCACTATAATGGAAAAAAATACTAAGAACGCTAGTTAGCGTAAATTTATTTTCACGGAAATTGGTGCGTCAGCAAAAATAGTAATAATTATTTGACAGTGAAACTTTCAAGTTCTACGGTAGTATAGAAAAACACTATCTCTTTATTGACTGTTTATACAGGCTGATAACAGTTATTGACTGTTTACACAGGCTGATATCAGTACATGCTTGCAAAAGAATGCGCTGTAAATGTAATGTAATGTAAACTTTATTTTTAAGTGTCTTTCAAATACCAAGGCGCTGTACAACAATGTAATCAAATAATACAATTGAAATAAACATCAATCAATCAATCAAATCTTTATTTATCCAGGCGGGCACTACTGAGCAAGGCACATCTGCAAGATGGACCTGGTCATACAAAAATCATAGTACAGTAACATGGTAAAACATAATGCAATATTATACAAAGAAGAAAAATATACACATGTACAGGAAGGAGTCATTTATACATATAACCAAGTTATAAACATAACATTTGAGAGAAAGGGCCTTTACAACAGATAGGCTAATAAATAGGTATAGCCGGCATGTTCACTTAAAAAGAAAAACAAAAACAAAAATAAGGAATACCAGATTAGGAAGATAAGTATGGGGTTGGTATAGTTAACTGGCATATGTCAGGGAAGGGGTTGGAACTTGGCCATGGCTAAAGAGAGACAGAAGATGGAGGAAAGCCGGTATTTTGGTAAGGAGAGAGAGAGGCAAGGGCAGAGGCAGGGTGGACAGGTGGGATACTGGAAAAGAGGTGAGCTAGTGATGTGGGAAACAACTGCAGGATTCCTTCATGGAGCGGTCATAGAGTGACTTGAATATATTCAGGCTAACAGGACAGCTCAGCTTCAAGTTTTTTTGCATTTTATTCCACAAGGAAGGCAACAAGAAACTTATGGCAGTTCTACCGAAACGAGATTTGACCTTAGGTAACTGCAAAGCAATTAGGGAATAGCTTCTTAGGGCACAGGCACCTATCACACTCAGGGGAATACAATCAGAGAAGTATTGGGGAAGCTTTTTGGTAACTGCTCTGAATGCCCATAGAGCGGCATTTCCATTTCTCCTATAGTGAAGGGAAGTCCAGCCCACCGCAGTGTACAAGGAGCAATGGTGTGTGGAAAGTGGAAGAACTGTTATGAACCTGATTGCTCTGTGGTATAGGGTGTTCAACTTAGCCAGGGCAGAGGCAGTACAATGGCTACAGAGAAGGTCCGCGTAATTTATTAATGAAAGGAACGTGGCTTGAACCAACCGCAGCTTAGCATCCCTAGTAAGGAAGTGGTTAATTCTGTAGAATAGTCCTAGTCTCTGTCTTAGTTTCTTCTGTAGTTCTTCGACATGTTCAGAGAAGGAGAGTTTGTGGTCGAGCCACACACCCAGATATTTGAATTATTTTGACACAAACTCTAATTTTTCTCCAAGTACTGTGGTAAGCTGTGGGATAGCCCCAACGCAAGCAGGGTTCACCACATAGGAGGAAGGGGAAAAGAGCATTGCTTTTGGTTTTTTTTACATTAAGCAGAAGCTTTTTGCTTATAAGCTGGTATTGCAATAGATTAAATTCAGCTTGGAGGTCTTCGCAGGCTGCTTCCGGTGTTGGACGACTCAAATAAAGTACTGTGTCATCTGCGAACAAGTGGATATTGGCCTTACTGATGCTGTCATCGATGTTGTTAATATAAACAGCAAACAACAGGGGACCAAGGATAGACCCCTGAGGCACACCTCTCTGTAGGGGTTTAAGTGGCGAAAGATCACCTTTAGCCTTAACCTGCTGTTGCCATTCCGCAAGGTAGTCAGCAAACCAGCACATAGAGTTAGGGTCCAGACCTAAATTACGTAGGGAGGAAAGTAGGAGGCTATGATCAGCTGTGTCGAAGGCATTACTTAGATCCAAAAAAACAGCACAGACAAAGTTCCTATTGTCAAGAAGCCAATCATTAGTCACTTTTGCTAAGGCAGTTATGGTGCTGTGCTTTGCTCTGAATCCAGACTGCACTGGGCTTAACAGGCTCCTGGATTCTAGGTATGCCCTTAGCTGACCACTCAGTATCTTTTCCAATAATTTAGACCGAATGGGAAGGAGGAAGAGTGGGCTATAATTATTAAGGTCGCAAGGGTCACCTGATTTGAACAGAGGGATGACATGGGCTACTTTCCATTGTGAGGGGAGACTCCCCTGGGATAGTGACAAGTTGAAGAGGTGCGTGATTGGCACTGCTAACACATGGTATGCACTTTTCCGAAAGTATGGCGCTATAGAGTCCGAACCTGCACCCTTCTTGATATCCAACTGTAGCAATAGATCTTCAACCTCTTTTAGAGAGGCAGGCAGGAAGAAGAAGGCCTCTTTGGTAGCAGGAGACTTGTGAATCAATAATCCCTGCTGAGTGCAAACGGCATTAGCAGGGGATGTGTCAAACACTAACCCAGCAGTTGCGAAATGATTATTGAGGGCTTCCAGTATCTCCAATCTGTCTGAAATGGTGATACTTCCAGATGTAATTTTTGTTGGGAAGGAGTTACCAGATGAATGACTAGACATGTCTTTATTGTTTTCCAAAATTTCAAAGGATTCCATGAGGCAGAATCTAGCTCAGTACGATAGAAAGCGGCCTTGGCTGCTCTGACCAACTTGGTGCACTTGTTGCATGCCCTCCTAAACTGACACCAATCCATGTCATTCTTGCTTCTGCATGCTTTTTTCCAAAGCATATCCCTTTCTAGCATGGGAGCTCTGAGTTCTGGAGAGAACCAGTGTCAAGTGTTGCTCCTTACATGTACCTTTACCATGGGGGCATGCCTGTTTAAGGCCGCGGTAAGTATTTCATGAAAGATAGTATATGCCTCATTAACCGTTTTGGCTAAGTAGAAATCCTGCCATCGCAGGGAATGTATCAATTCGTCGACGTTGCGTTTACACTTCTTGATTGAGAACTTTGCTAGAAACTGTGGATTGTGCACGGATCTAATGCTGGCGATGAAACAGTGATTGCTGATGTCAGAGAAAAATGTTCCGACATGGGAGAACAGGTGTGGTTTGCTAACCAAAATTACATCTAAAAGGGTGCTGTTACTAGGGTTCTTTTTATTTGGGCGAGTGGGTTCGCCAATGAGTTGCACCAGCCCCAAAGTGCCACAAAAGGATTTCAAGGGAGCCGAGGCTTTTGATAACCAGTCGTAGTTCAGATCGCCAAGAATAATAGTTTCCAGCGTACTAACCCCCAGGGTAGTGCTTAGATGTGACAAGAGATATGACCCCACAGACGGGGGCCTGTAGCAGCCTATTACACAGAGTGCGCAAGAAGGTGATAGTTCAACCTTTAGAAACAAGCACTCAAATTCATTTGGGGAGGAGGATGAATCTAGACATGATACAGAGAATTTGTCCCTGACATAAATCACCACCCTTCTGCCTCTTGATTGCCTATCGGCTCGGAAGAGCAAATAACTTGAAATGTTGATTTCCCCATCAGGAGTGGCTGGTCTAACCCAGGTCTCAGTGATCACCAGAACATCTGGTAGGGTGTAGCTAACCCAAACCTGGATTACTGTGATCTTTTTCAAAAGGCTGCTGACAATGACATGCAGGAATGACATTCCTTTAATTCCAGCAAGGTCGGAGGGAGAAGCAAGGGTATCTAGGGGCCCCAGGTTGAGCTCGACATTGCCTGAGCACAATAGCAAAAGCAGCAAAATCCTTTTTAAGGCTGCAAAAGTTAATTTGTAATCTCTGTTCTTTGAGCATCTGGGAGGGCAATGAAGTTGAACATACTTGGCTCCACTCCTGGTGCTATACTGACCTAGGGTTGCAGCCACTAATATCCTAACAGAAACATGCCAGGAGAAGTAAGTATCAAGATTGGGGGGGGGGGGGGAGTACCCTGCAATGGCAGTTCGGGAGAGGTCCCACCTCCAGGTAAATACAGCTGTATAATCCAGTAATCATGTGGAAATTCATGGGAGGAGTTGTTGACCACATAACCAACACCTCATCCCCACCCTGGGAGGAATGTGAGGTCTGATAGAGAGCGCTGGGCACTAGCAAGACAAGGGACATACAGAGGAGCCAGCTATTCCCTCCCATGGTAAGGTCTTCTTTTATGCTACAGGATAGGGCAGGGGTTCTCAAACGGTGAGGCCAGCCTCCTTGGGGAGGCCCCAACCTATTCCAGGGGAGGCTCAAGCAAGTCTGAAAAGTACTGTATTTAAATTTTGAGTTTTATATATTTTGTGTGAAGAGATGAAGCAAACTGAAAGAGGATAGTAGTAGGTGAATTTTATGTATTTATTTACTAATAGGTGACAAGGGAAGGCTCATTTCAGATGTACCCCAAGAAGGGTAGGGAATGAATACATTTCAAAAGGTAACTGCAAAACAATCAAGAAATACACAACAAACAATAGTGTAAACAAATATGAACAATAAACTAATAATGAGTGGTAGTAATTGATCAATTTGTAGACTGATGGCAGAACAGAACAAATACAAGGGTTGAGCATAGAAGTGCTAAGAGCAACAGCAGGAGCAAAGCAATCCCCCGAGAAGCTGCTTAGGAGCAGGGAAGGATGGGGAGAGGAAAAGTATGTAGGTAGGTTATTTCATATAGAGAGGAAATAGAGAAAGTACTCTGACCCATGAAGGCACTGCAACAAGGGGTAACAATGGTTCAAGAATGAAAATAGCACAGCAAGTAGGCTGGCCTATTGAATGGGGGGTGGGAGGGGTTACAATAAGCTGAATAATAATACTGTATTTTATTTATTTGTTATTCAGATAACACCTTTGAGCACATGAGCTCTTTTTCAAAGGTTCCATGTCAGTATAAGACAAAGAACTGAATTTGAGCCAAGTACTCAAAGGGGTTTCAATTTATTCATGGTGTACTGCGAATGTACAGTATGTTATTTTTCTTTGGGGAGGCCCAAAATCTTTTCCATGGATTTGGGGAGGCTCACTGTGTCAAAGTCTGAGAACTATTGGGATAGGGCGATCAATGTCCCAGACCTAGTAACAGATACTAGAGCCTATGGTTGTACTGAAAACTGATGAACGCCCAGAATAGACTAAAAAAAAGGGATGGACCTCTGAAGGGAGATTAATGTGCAAGAGACAGCAGATAGTTAAAATTAAAGTGGGAGGGAAGCCAATGGGCGTAGCAGATGAGAAGAGGCGGGATGAAGCGGGACATACATTAACATTATTAGAAACCTTCAGAAAAAGCTTTAAAAAACAAAATGTCTTTTTTTTTTGTTATTCTCTTTTTATTTGATTTTCATCACCATCATCATCAGGTACAGACTTTACTTTACATTACACACAATCAATTCAGTAGTCTCCTCACGTGGATACAGAAAGAAATCTATATGAATCAGAAAGTGCCAGCTAATACAGTAAGATTATAAAAACTAAGACTGTTCCTATTTCAGAGTAGTACAGATTACCTGGGCTCACACATATATATATACATACACACACACATATTCATACACACATATACACATATGTGTATATATATATATATATATATTCCCCACTCCTAATTTATCACAAAGCCAATGCCCTTTAAGTGTAAGTTGGAAGGATTACTGCGGTGATATAACCCTGAACCAAACAGCTGGCAAAGGTGTTAATGGTCACCGGGGAACCCTTCAGAGGCCTTTTATTGCTTTATCTACAATTATCTAAATATAGGGGTCCATTGTGATCTCCGGGGGTGGGGAAGGATGGGGAACCTGAGAGTTATCCCAGTTGTTCAGTCAGGGAACGAATGCTGAGTCCTTTAATGCATAGTATAATAGCCATCTATTCCACCTTGAGTTAAAAATCTCTACACGGTTATTCAGTCTATAAGTTATTTTTTCCATATAGTAGATTTGCTTTGTTATGGTGTGCCAGTCCTTTAGGGTAGGAGGGGCAGGAGCCTTCCATAGTTTAGTTATAGCTTTTTTCCCCAGATGTAAGAAGGATAGCTAAAAGGTATCGAATATTTTGATCCTTAAGATCTCTGGGGAAAATCAAAAGAATAAAAAGTTGCGGGGAGAGTTGGAAAGGGATTCCAAATATCAGCTGGAGTTCGAGCTGCAAGGCTTGAATAAATGGAGACAGTTTAGGACAGCCATATACCACATGCATTAAGTGAGCTTTATTTTCACCGCATAATCGCCAGCAGGAGGAGGTGCTGTTCTGCTCAAAGTGGCTAGAGATCTCTGGCGTATAAAAGTATCTGATTAGAAATTTCCAGGCATACTCTCGCCATTGATGGGAACTAGAGGTACGGGCCACCTGTCTGCAGGCTTGCTGCCATTGCTCTAGTTCTGTGGGTATACCCAGTTCGTGTTGCCATTTCTGGCAGGTTATCTTTAAGTTTTCCTGGTGTGAGATTATTAAGGATTTGTAAAAGGTAGAGATTAGGTGTCTCTGATTTGGGGAAGAAAGCATAGATTGTATAGAAGTGATTAACTGAGGCCAGCAATCTGGAGTGTGCACCGGAAGTGGCAAGGAGCTGTAATAGTGCCTTAGTTGTAAATACCTATAGTGATGCGAATTGGGCATACAAAATTTTTGTTTGTATTTCCCGAAAGGACCATAACCTCCCACCAATAATAATCTGAAACAGATATCTAAGACCGTATCTTGACCATTGCTGAAAAGCATCATCTAGCTTCCGTGGAAGAAAGTTAGGCAGGGCAGCTACTGGGCATATTAATGGAATAAAGGGAGAGATCCAAGGCTGTATCCTAATTTGGTACCATGCCAACATTCTATGTCTGGTTTCCGGAGGCAGTTTCTGATAGTTATCCGAACGGGGTGTATCATGATAAAGTGTATTAAAACATTCCGAGTCTGGAGTGGTGTACCGTTCAAGCTCTGCCCAATGCGCCTCACCCTCCAGGATCTGCCTAGCAAACGTGTGGAGAAGGTGTGCTGCTTGATAGTAGCAGTATAGATCAGGTAGGGATAAACCACCCCGATCTCTTGGAACAGTTAATATTTTAAACTTGACTCTAGGCTTACGGCCTGCCCATATGAAGTGTGATATAGCTCTATTCCATTCCCTAAATATAGACTGAGGAAGCATAATGGGGATATTATTAAAAAGGTACAGTGCCCTAAGGAGAGTGATCATTCGAAGAAGGTCTATTCTCCTAGACAGACTTAGTGGGAGTGTTTCCCAATTTGCCAGGTCATCCTTGAGACGCGCAGTAAAGGGGATGTAATTATACTTGTATGCATCTCGCAGGTCCCTGGAAAGGGTTATTCCTAGGTACTGAAGTTTGGTAATATCCCACCTGCATGGAAACTGTTCCCGAATACTTTGATTGGGAGCATATTGAAAAGTTAGAATTTCAGTTTTTTGCTGTATTCACTTTATAACCCGAGAGGTCTCCAAACATATTGAGTAACTGACCTACCTTCGGGAGCGAAGTGGCCAGGTTCCGTAGGTAGAGGAGGACGTCATCAGCATAAAGGGCAATGCGGTGTTCCTCACCACCTGCTACAATTCCGGTGACGTCATTTGATTGCCTAATTAATTGCGCTAATGGCTCCATAAATAAGGCGAATAGGTGGGGGGACAAAGGGTACCCCTGCCTAGTGCCCCTATGAAGAGAAAAGGGGGTAAAGTGGTGTCCAGCCACCCTAACCCAGGCTTTAGGGGGAGGTGTAAATGTTTGAAATGACCTGAATTAATGCCCCAGGGAATCCCATTGATTCCATAACTGCATATAGAAAGGGCCAGTAAACTCTGTCGAAGGCCTTCTCGGCATCGAGACTCACCAGGACAGCTGGGGAGTCTAAAGTATTAATCTCATGGATAATATGATAAGTTCTTTTAATACTATCCGTAGTGATGCGACCTCCCACAAAGCCAGTTTGATCTTTATTAACAAGCTGCGGGAGAAAAGCCTCTAATCTTTGGGCAATTATTCCCATGAATAACTTATAGTCTGTGTTCAATACAGAGATCGGGCGATAAGATTCGCAGAGTTGCGGGTTTTTCCCCTGATTTGGGGATAACTGAAATTGTAGCATATGCCCAGGTGGGGGGTTAAGTCTCCCTGTAGGACAGAGTTACAGGTCTTAAGCAGAGGAGGGAGGAGGAGCTGTTTTGCTACTTTATAAAATTCGGCTCCATAGCCATCAGGGCCTGGGGCTTTCATGGTTTTAGCACAGGCCACTGTGTTGGTAAGTTCCTGCACTGTAATTGGATTTAACAGTTGTTCACCCTGCTCTAGCGTGATTCTGGGACCGGGGTACCGGCAGCGGGGGAGAGGAAGCACTGGTCGCAGAGACCCTCAGGCAGGGCGGCACAGGGGTGGGATGCCTGAGAGAGTTCTCTCGAGCTGCGAAAGGAGTAAAGAAAGTTGAAAACAAAAATGCCGCCATGTTCTTTCCCCTTGCTAAGGTGGCCCATCACAGACTTACAGCGGATTAGGGAAAGTATTCTGCAGTTCACTGTTTACTTTCTTTTCCCCAGCAAAAATTTTAAAAAAAAAGTGTTTTAAAAAGCCACGTTACCAAAAAAAAAGCGGCATTCGAGTGTGTTATCAGAAAAAATGTTTTAAATACAGAGATAAACACACAAACCTCTGTATTTAAAAAAACATTTTTTCTGATACACAGTTTTTGCAGATAACACACTTGAGTGTCGCTTTCTCTTTGTAACATGTGTGTGTTGAGCTGGCCGCCCTTTCTTTAGCGTGCACTGACCCCAGTAGCAGTACTGTAGAATGCCGACTTGGAGTTTTACAAAGCCACCCAGCTTTGTCACTTTACTCTTTACCAACCGGGCACTGCTGCTTTAAGTTAAACACTGCGCTGCCATTTGTGTGGATGCCCCCTCAGCTGTTAAAACAGGTTGTGCTGCTTTTACACTTACAGCTTACATCGCTCAGTAAATTTCTTCACATCTCAATTTCCTCTTGTGTCTGTAGCGTTTCCAGTCTGCTCCCACTGCTGCCATCATGCTACTGGTCCCGCTGATGGTTTAAACAAAACCCGTAGTCTGTCTCTTTTTTTTTTCTTTTACTTACACTTGTCCACGCTCGTTCCTGACTGCAGTTTTCGCCTGCTCCACCGACCACTTGTGCTTCCATCGGATGCGGTTTAATTAATAAAAAAAAAATACCTGCTTGCATCACTTCTGCTGCCATCGGCTGCAGTTTAATCAATAAAAAAAAAATTAGACAGTTCTCTCTCACCCCTGTCCATCCCAGCAAAAAAAAAAAAAAACACACACAAAGTCCTCATTTGCTTCTGTTACAGTCCCCACTCACATAGTGCTACCATGGATCGCAATGTACAGCACTATATGCAAATGAGCTGATGTAGGCAGAAGGAATATTTTATCATACATTAGCAGAAAAAATTCTTTTTTTCTTCATACAAGCATGATTTTTCTAGTTGTAAGAAGTAAAATAAAAATAGGAGCCAATTTTATAAGTGCAATAAGACACTCCAGGGTGTGCATGGAACATATTTTACTGCACGGCCAGTAGCTAAAGTCACTCAGCCTACAGACTTGTGCCTTACCATGCCCCTGGCCATGCGGTAAAATATGTTCTATGCACACCCTGTCGTGTCTTATTGCTTACTTACACCTCAACAATCTGAAGTATCCTGTGGCCCAGTGCTGCATCCATAGAAGAGGCCATGTCAATCTTGAAGCATCTGATAAATGTGTGCAGTGAGGACCATGAGGCAGCCTTGCAAGTGTCCATGTATGAAGCTCCCTTCCATTCAGCCCAGGAAACATTCATTGTTCTTGTAGAATGTTCTTTTATTCCCAGGAGGCAAATAGCCCACTGCCATGTAGGCTTCTGATATACTGTTCACAATCCACCTGGAAAATGAACCCTTGGAGGCATTCTGGCCATCCTTATGGTGATGGTAAAGCACAAGGAGGCTAGAGGATTTAAACGTGGTTCCGTTCTGTGCAAGCAGTACTTGACAGTTCCATACCTCTCAACCTCCAAGGCCACAAATCAGGGACACTACCCTTTAAAATCAGGGACAAATGCTCAAAATCAGGGACACCATTTTTAGCGCCATGTAAAATGCTGCGTCACAGTGTTCACATCTTTCAAATGTGTGAAATTAAAAGTTATTGAATAGTACAATAAGAATACAACACAGAGCATGACAGTTTTACTTTTAAAACTTTATTTTGGGCTATTTATAGGGTAATGTTAAATACATTTAATTACATATTACAACAGACAGATTAAATGAAAATCTACATACCTATATACAGTATTACACTTGCTATTTAGTCTATGCACTTAACTAAAATTGAAAACCTACACAGATTTTATTTATCACTGTACCCTATACTAAAAATGAAAACCATGCTACCATAGTTTATACCAAAAACAAACACACAATATTTTATCTCATCTATACTAAAAAAGAAACAGCCACACACAATATTTTACACATCTACTCTATATCACATACATGCTGTTGTATACTAAAAATGAATATCATGCTACCTACTCTACACTACAAATTAAAACCTATGTACCTATACAATAAAAAGCTGGTTTGGAGAAGAGTCTCATGTGTCTTTTGCTGCAAGGTGCTCTCGGTTGTAAAGCATAGTGCTTTCCCTGCAGCCTCTAAGACTCCCATTGTATGAGTTACCTCATAGCAGTGTCTCTCTTTGTTCATTTTTACAGCGATAATAGAGTTCAAAGTCTTTACATTCAATAATTGTCTTAACTCAGTCTTCACTTTTCGCACCATACTGAAGGCCTGCTCTGGCTCAGCACTGGAGTGAGGGAGGCATAAGATTGTCTCCATCAGACGCCTGAATAGGGGCAGATCGTCACCACTGGTGCAGGGCTGGGACAGCACCATGCCCCAATACTTTAGAGCAGAACTGCTCGTTTCAAAGGCCTGGGCAGATCCAGTTTCTGCAAACTGGTGTGTCCCAAACTCATCCAAAAGCTGGTCACACTCAGAGTGTGAACTGCATACACCAAGTTCCTTGGCAAGGTTCACCACAGAGCTTCCACTTACGTGTAGTTTTAGTGCTGGGTTCAGCAACGTGGAAACCTGCTTCAGGGCACTGCATTTCAGTGGGAGCTTTGTTAACATTTTTTGCAGCACAGCACAGTAAAATGATTTGGCCTTTTTATAAATACTTAGTTCCACTGATGTCCCTACCATATCATCATTGCTTGCAATGAATTCTTGCACTTCAGGGCCAACACGTACATCTTTTAGTGGAAGAAAGTTTGCCTCGCTCTTTAGTTCCAAAAGACCTTCTTTGTACAAGGCGACTGCAGCCTGAGGTTGCAAAACCCTGCTAGCATACAACTGTATGACTTTGCTGATGTCACCCTGCAGAGTCATCAGCTGGCTCTCTCTGCTCTGCAGCTTCTTATTAAAATTGCACAGCGGCTCAAGGGCATATTTTAGAAAAAGGAAGGTCATTTGAACTTCTTGGTTGCCCAGGCAGTCACGTATTAGTTTTACTTTGGTACCTCTGGGTTCAACAGACCTAAAATAAGACAACAGAGAGGGCCACATGTCAGTTATTCGTTTAACAACTTTACTCAAACTGAGCCATCTTGGGGGTGCATGGTTAATGATTTTTAATGCGTCAATATCAACAAAGAGAGAAACTCTTTCAGCTGCTGTTGTCGTAATGAGCTGGAAGAGAAATGGCAATAAATGTCAGAAATTAGTTCCTCAACAGACGTGGACAAGGCCTTGACCGCTGATTTGGAGCACAGGTCCAGCAGATGGCACAAGCATCCCATATTTATTAGGTTTGGGTTCACCTGCTTTAATCTGGAAAACACAGAGTTGTGCTTTCCAATCATTGCTGCAGCATTGTCAGATGAAAATGCCACAAGGTTTGTTACAGGGATGTCCAGCTGCTCCAGAGTTTTCATCATGCAGTCAAATACTGCTCGTCTAGTCCCTGAAGTGCATGCTGGCATGTCAAGAAACCGTATGACATTTTTTCCGTCGAATGTCATAGCAACCTGCAAAGATGACCAAATGTTTCTCATCCCCCACAGGGTTTTAAATAGCCGGTATCGCATCGCATTTTGCGATGCAAATCGGCGGGTCCAGCAAGTCAACACGTGGAATGGATCGCAAGAAAGTGCGATCCATTTTTTCCATGTTTTTCATTGTTTCTGAGTGTTTCTTTGTACTGAGAGGGGTGATTTTGATTTGTAATATAAATGGGTGTGACATTGTGCCCGTAACTCTGCCTGCCTCTTAAACTGATTGGCTGCCTGATCCCACTGAGGAGAAGAAGTTATGCTGCAGAAAACAAATGTGCTTTCAGTCTGTGAGCAGTGAAAGTGACTGATCAACTGAGCTCCGGACTCTGAAGAACTCAGAAAGGTGGGTAAAATCGGCCGTTCTTGCCAAAATCATTATGTGAGCATGGGAAAATGCAGTGTAGGTTGTCGGACAGTGGTTACTCTAGAATAAGGGTTTGGGTTTTGGAGAGATGGATTTTCAGTGGTGAGAACACGGCTGCAGGCATTTTTTACCCTCGTCCTCGAGACCCGACACCTGTTTGCGCTGTACGCTTGCAAAGTTCTGGTCGGGAGATCATTAGGGGGAAAGAGTGTGACAGAAGGGTGAGTTAGCTGGTTGATTTGGCCATCCGGTGTCCTGTGTCTCCTGTGCAACAATTTACCGGCCTACCTCACCACAGTAGAGACCCCCCCAGTGCACACACACACACCTAGACTTACCAGAAAGTTGCTGCTCAGTAAAATTCAGAGCTTCCCAAACTTAATCTGGCCCAGCAACTCGACAGCCCGGCTCCCCTGGCATGAAAGCTTCGAGTTTGTGCAGTCATGTCGGGCAGCAAATCCATCCCCTGGCCTAAGCCACTTGACAGCCCTCCTTGATGTGTCCCTCTGCCGGTGAAGTGATTTGGGGGAGTTCTCTCCTTGGCAGGGCGTGATCATCGGATCCATCACCTTGTCACTGTTGCTGCAAGCCCTGAAAATGATCCGGGGCATGTTCATCGGTCTGATTTGGCCGGCAGCCCTCCCGATGGATTAGTTGTCACTGTCCCACCCAGGCCTCTCCAACTCTGTCACTGCAGCGCTGTGAGGACCTGACAGATTGAGGTGGTTTGCCCAGTTTTGTGGCTCTGCATAATTTCTTTTTCAGACCTGGTCTTGTGCAGCTCAAGTGGGGGGACTTAAGTGGATGCAGGTGCCCTCAGTGACTCGGGAAAAGATCAGATCTCACTGACTGGGGCAAAGACAAAAGCTGCAGTGACTGGCTTCTCATGGGGTGGGGACTGGGGTCAGGTGTTCTGCAATTTAAGCAGTGCTAATTTCCGAGGCAAGTGAAGTGTGAAGTCTACTCTCTGGCAGTAGTCCAACCTGGTGAGTAGTTCTGTCCACAACTGGGGGTGGGGGGGGGTCAGGTTTTGTTCTGCAAGCAGTGCTCTTCCAAGGCAAGTGTGGCACTAAGTCTTTACTCTGCTCATGCCTTGGCCAATCAGGGTAAATGAACCTAGGCAATAAACGAGCCTGTTGTGGACTTGTTGGGGCCAAGTCAGTGCAACTAAGCCAGCATCGATGTCCACTCGATGTCCACTCTAGTCTTTGACCCCTCTTTACCTAATTCATGGCCTTCCTGTCTTCCTATACCACACAGTTGTGCACAGGGCAGCAACAAGTATATGTGGGATGTAGCCCCTCACTCACTCTTTTTGCCTGCCCTTGACTTGTCTTGTAACCGGGGTTGGGCAGGGGACCACCGGGATATTTTTTTTTAGGGGGGTTATTTAGTCTGAGCTGAGAAAGTGGCCAAAATATTAATAATGTTCTTACTTTTCAGCCCAACAGGTGTGTGCTGCAGCTTGTAAACCAGCTTTTAGTGACTCCCAGAGCATCGTGTGAACGAAGAGACCCCATACCTCACTGGCGGCCCTGTGGTAAGTTAGTCACACAATTATTGTGCTAATTTAGAGCTAAGCGCAGGAGATCAGAGTGTAACCACCCTGTGTTTATTTTGCAGGGGTTGCCAGTGGTTCAAACTTGACAGTAGCCAACGAAGCTGGACTGCGACCATCGTCCAGGGACAAGGTAAGGAGGGTAACTTTGGGGGATCCGAGGAGCGTGCTGGGAATGTTTCAGTTCAGGGTCATCATGAGTAAGTTATTACTGAGGCTTGGGGGTAACAAACACTGACATCTTGTCATTGTGTTTGTTCAGGTCAGACACTCGAAAACTGAGCTGGACTGAAACAGCTCAGGTGCTGAGAGTGCAACAGCAAGGATGAAAGACAGTGGGCAGGACACACTGGAGGAAGATAGAAGTTGGGCAGCAGAGAAAACGTGCCAGGCAGTAGCGGAGTCTGAGGAGAGAAGAACAGGCTGGGGTGCAGTGCACACATGACTGTGTCTGGAAAAAAAGCACTGCTGCGCAGTCGTTTCATTTTTTTCATTGTCTTCAAACTAAGCCAAGAATATCTGCTGATTAGATTACCTGGACTGACAGGACTAACTTGCCGTGAACTACTGTATTGTTTGCCAAGTGCCAATTAGCACTCTGCCTGAAAGTGAAATTTTTTTTTGGGGGGGGGAGGGGGGTGGCGGCCACCGGAAACAAGACTGGAGCAGTCGGTGGGTACTGCTGTATGAACAAAACACCACACTGTGTTTTAATTAGTGGGCAGTGAGTTCAGTCCTCCGTCCCCATACCTGGGTGAACCCCAAGATTTGATTGTGGACATCTCCGCAGAGTGTTGTGCAGCACAGCTTGAGATGTTTAATATGTGTAGTTCTAGGTAGTCTAACCCTCCCCACCACCACCACCACCACCACCACCAGTACCATTGTTCATCTGTCCTGGACAGATCTGCAGACTGTAGTAAAAGGTCAGCTGACCGTTTAAGTTAGAGGCTCAATCAAGTCCCCCCTTTGTGGTCAGCCCTGCGCATCTCTGCAGTGTTGCACACAGCACACACTTGATTGACCATTTAAGTTAGAGGCTCAATCAAGTAGTCCCACCCCATATTTTGTGGTCTGCCCTGCGCATCTCTGCAGTGTTGCACAAAGCACACATTTGACTGACCGTTTAAGTTAGAGGTTTAATCAAGCCCCTCCCCCATCCCAGATTTGGTCTGCCCTGCGCAGCTGTGTAGTGTTGCACACAGCAGATGTGATTGACCGTTTAAGTTAGAGGCTCAATCAAGTCCCCAACCCCCACCCCAGGACAACTGTTCAGTTGCCAGACTTAAGAATCAGTTCATTGTCTCTGCGTAGTTAGGACAAATTATTTCACACACTAAAAAGCAACACACACAATGTTGTTCAACTTATTTTATTGTTAGGTATTGGTAAAGAGTGTCTCATAAGGATAAATATTTTTACACACTGGAAAAGAAGCACACGACTGCTTTAAGTATTTGACTGTTTATGTTACAAATTAAAATAAAGAGTATCACACACAGCCGTGAACCCAGAATAGACAGCAACCATGGTAACCAGCACCAAAAAAAGTAAGGAGGCACACTGTAGAAAAATGGAAAAAGGAGATTGATCACCGCAATGAATGGTTAGAGTATGAAACAGACAATGGTGGTGAGTTTGTAGACCGGGTAAAATGTTCCCTGTGTGAAAAATGGGCAGACCAGTTAAAGTACTGCAGAAATTTTAGTGAAAGTTTCATTGTTGGCATCCGAGGTACAGCTTTGAAAAAGGACAATGTTGCAAAACATGGTAAACGTGATGCTCATCAACGAGCTGTTACACTCAACCGAAAACCAGAATCAATTGCCTCCATATACAAAACTACACCAATAGGACGTGCACTATTAGGAGCAGAAGTAAAAGCCAGAGCTGTAGTTCGCCGTCTAATTGAAATCGCTTACCTGCTTGCTAAAGAAGAACTTTCATTTACTAAATTTTAATCATTTGTTAAACTTGAAAAAAGACATGACGTTGATCTCGGAAGTGCACATGCAAATATTAACGGTTGTCGTATGTTCACGTCAGTTATTGGTGAATTGTTATAGGAAAATCTACTCACAGCCCTTCAGAAAAGTCTGCATTTTGTAGTTCTTCTAGATGGGGCAACAGATGAAAGTTGTATTGAAAAAGAATTGTATATTATGCATTTTAACGAAAGTTCTTGTTTAACGGAGATTACCTTTTTCAGATTAAAAGACGTTCAGCACGCCAGTGCAGAAGGTTTGTTAGAAACACTTCAAGAAGCCTTCTTAGAGTTTGGCATTTTAGAGTTGAACGGTCGCATGGTTGCTGTGTGTGCAGATGGTGCTGCAGTAAACCTGGGGAAAAGAAAAGGGCTATCAGCTCTGCTAAAAGTGGAAATGCCATGATTACTGTCTATTCATTGTCTTAACCATAGACTTGAATTGGCAATTAGAGATGCACTGAAAGGAACATTTTTTGATCAAGTGAATGATAAACTCACGACATTGTACGACCTTTATGAAAAAAGTCCAAAGAAACTTCGCGAGCTCAGAGAATTAGCTAAAACAGTGGGCGGTGAATTCAGCAAACCAGAAAGAGCATTTGGAACAAGGTGGGTAGATCACAAACTTTGTGCCACTTAGACACTGGTAAAATCCTACACAGTTACGATTCATCATCTTGAAAATCCCACAGAAACTGCCACTACGCCACCAACAGAGAAAAGCAGAGTTAAGGGCATTTTGACCAAACTGAAAACTGCCAAATTTGTCACTTATTTACTCATATATATTGACCTTCTAAGGCCACTGTCACGACTCTCCCTCAGTTTACAGGGTTCTTCTGCCGACTTGATTTTAGCTTTGGCTTGTGTTGACGCAACCTTACGGCAACTACAGCATCTCGCAGATAATCTTCTCGGAACATGCAACTCTGAACTTAAGACACTCTTACAGCAACATGATCATGACGTTACTGACAATGAAGAGTCTGACGATTCTGAACCGGTCGTGTTTAAAGATGTCACGGTCTCGAATGCTAACAACAGCATCAAGCACTTTATAACACAGGTACCTAATTACATCAGTAGTGTACAACAGTGCATTTCTGATAGATTTTCAGATATCACTGACTGTGACTCTCAGGACCAACACCCAATTTTTAGGACTTTAAAACTGCTGGATGTTAAACAGTGGCCTAGGACTGCTGATGAGCTAGAAATGTTTGTGAACGTAGACTTGGATGGATTTGTTAATTACTATGGACAGATACTCACCAAACATAATGTTGACCTTGCTGCTTTGCCAGGAGAATGGTCCGAACTTAAAACTTTATACAATA
This sequence comes from Neoceratodus forsteri, assembly GCA_016271365.2. Classification (NCBI taxonomy): domain Eukaryota; kingdom Metazoa; phylum Chordata; order Ceratodontiformes; family Ceratodontidae; genus Neoceratodus; species Neoceratodus forsteri. The sequence goes on from CM057455.1 coordinate 1,678,224,227, forward strand.
AGTTTTTAAGTCACTTAAACAGGGAAGACTTTTGGAACTGTATTCTGAAGTCCTACAGAGAACAGTTCTCAAACTTCTACAACACTGTCGTTATTTGTAAGCTCATTCCAATGTCCAATGCAAAGCTGCAAAGGTCATTTTCAATAATGCAATGTGTCAAAACTGACTGGAGAAACAGACTGAGTGAAGTAATGTTGGAACACCTGATTAGAATTTCAGTTGAGGGTGACAGTCCAGAGACATTCGATCCTTTTCCAGTTGTAAACAGATTCTTCAGCACTCCTAGAAGAGTTTGTGCGAAACAAAGGCAGTCAGAAGTAAAAAGGTCAGATTCATCCCGCACCACAAATTTAACTGGTTCAGAAGATGCAGCAAGTAGTACTAGCATTGTGTCTTACAGTACTTCCATGTCAGACAGTGACGACAAGATCACTGATCAGTAGCGAGTCCCTGTAAACTGAGGAAAGTACACTTTTGGCTTATAAGTTTTAGCCTAAATGGCAGTAAGTAAGTGCTGTGGGGAAAAATGTCAGGTCCTCAGTTGGTCACTGACTGGAGGGAAATGGGTCAGTTGAGAATCCATGCCAGTCAGCCGAGCACCTCTCTTCATGTCTGCCTGCCAGCCCCTCCCTGTGCTTAAGACATCCAGATAGATCTCCAAGCAGGGGGAGTGCACTGGCAATTATGGGGGGTGCCCTGCACTCTCCCTACTTAGCAATCTAGATCTCAGTGATTACAGGGGTTGGCACAGGCAGGCAGATGTGGAGGTGGACACTTGGAATCCCAGCTGGCCATGGGAACTCGGCTCTTTCAGAACTTCATTTACCAATCCACACAGGTCAGGACTTTGCTCACTTCAGGAAATGGGCTGCACCTGTCTTGAGTTCAGCAATGTGCACCTGTACATGCCGGGGCACCAACCATGCCATTAGAGGAGTAGACATTGTTTAAAATAAAAAAATTTTCTTGTGCTGACTTCATCACAAGTTTACTACTTGTACTGAGCTCTCAGAAGCCTGTGTGGTATTTGGGACACCACTAAGTCTCACATTAAAATTTAGCACCGACTAAAGTGCTGCTTATGGTAAAAGCAAGTAGTTTAAGGAATTAGTTTTCCATCTAGTTAAACTTTATAGGGCATTAAGTCCTCAGGTTCATTGGCTGATGGAGACACTCACTGCCATATGTAATTTTTTCAGTGGCTCAAGTTGAAGACCACAGTTGTTAAATTTCTTCATTGTTGGCGAGAATGATATTAGTGACTAGAAGTGTTTATAATAACTTGTACTGTAAACAAATCAAAAATCCCTCTTGCTCAATTGTGGGGTTGATGTGGGGAGACTCGTGAGCAGGCTTCTCAGGTGGGTACACAAAAGCCATCATCATCTTTTGTGCTGAGCTCTTTGGCTGGTCCTGGAAATAAGTCAAAAGAGAAGTTAAATGCCACAGTGAGTCTGACACGGTGTATGCTGCTTGCAGCCTTAAACTGGCGCTTTCTGTTCTAAACTGTAAATCTGCACTTACAGAAAAATTAGTGGGATCTGGCCGCTGGGAACTGGGTCTACAGGCCTGAGTAGACAACTACCGACTGTTCCGAACCATCCATCCATTTAAAATTGACCGTTTAAGTTAGAGGCTCAATCCAAATCTGGATGGTGGTTGGGAACTGCAGTAGTAAAGTCCAAGAATAATAGCAGCTCATGTTTGTAAATCAGTTTGGGTGCTGCAGCTGCTTATTCTCAGTTACCCTACAGATTGCTTCCCAGCCACCACAATTAAATTTCCGTGCCAGCACAAGTCATGACTGTACCACAGGCTTTAGGCTTAAGGTCAGATAATGTTCAGTACTGAACATAAGTTTAAATTTTGTTTGAGACACTAGACTCCCGACTACTGCTGCCAACCATCCATCCATTTAAAATTGACCATTTAAGTTAGAGGCTCAGTGCAAAATGGATGGGAGGTTGAGAACACTAATCAGTTGTACTTGTGTCTGTTGTTAAATTACTTTTAGGGTGCAGCTGCAGCTGCTTATTCTCAGTTACCCTACTAGCTGTTCACTTTTGGGTCCGTCACAAAAGTAGTCACACTTGGAAAGGTTGGCAAGTGGAAACTGTTATTTAAGGTCAGAAAATGGTCGGTACTGTGTACTAACTGAACTTTAAATTTTGTTTCAGACACAGTAGACTCCCGACAACTGACTACTGTTCCTAACCACTAATCCATTTAAAATTGACCGTTTAGGTTAGAGGCTCAGTGCAAATGGATGGGAGGCTGGGAACACTAGTCAGTTGTACTAGTGTCTCTGTAATAAATTACTTAGGTGCAGCTGCTTATTCTGCTGCTACTTTTGGGTCACATAAGTAGTCACGCTTAGGAAGGTTGGCAAGTGGAAACTACATTTAACAAGGCTGGTGGTCAGAAAATGTTCGGTACATACTGAACTCTTTAAATTTTGTTTCACTAGACTCCCAACAACTGACTACTGTTCCCAACCACCACATTACTTTTCTGACCGTTTAAGTTAGAGACTCAGCACAAACGGATGGGAGGCTCTAGGGACACTAGTCAGTTGTACTTGTGTCTGTGTAATAAGTTTAGGGTGCAGCTGCAGCTGCTTATTCTACTGCTCTTCACTTTTGGGTCACATAAGTAGTCACGCTTAGGAAGGTTCGCAAGTGGAAACTACATTTAACAAGGCTGGTCAGAAAATGTTTGGTACGTACTGAACTCTTTAAATTTTGTTTCAGACACTAGACTCCCCACAACTTAGTAGTGTTCCTAACCGTCCCATCCATTTAAAACTGACCGTTTAAGTTAGAGGCTCAGTGCAAATGGATGGGAGGTTGGGAATACTAATCAGTTATAACTTGTGTATGTTTTATTACTTTTATGGTGCAACAGCTGCAGCTGCTTATTCTGAAATCTGTAGCTGACTGTTCACTTGGAGTCAGGCTTGGGAAGGTTGGCAAGTAGAAACTGCATTATTTGAAGAATCAAATCTGTCTTTAATACTAGTAACTCATGTCAGAGTTATTATGAATTCTGTGAATTTCACTCAGAGACACTGATGAAAAAAAATTAATAAAGTGATTCAGTGACTGCACGCACTCCTGTACCAGAGTCTTTTTTTCCCTTTTGCTCCACACATCAAAGGAAATCAAAAAAGTGTTTATCAGGTGAGAAATAACACCAATCATACCGTCTCTAGTAAATCTGAAATTTCTTTTTATTTTGCTAATCAATTCGATCCGACTGCTACACATTTGCAACATTGATTAGCACTTTTTCGCACGAAAGTGCTAATCAATTTAAAATCCTTATTTAAAACCCTGCCCCATGTCCATGCTTTGGTCTACATACAGGCAAAATGGCACTCGACGGCAAAGGGAAACTGCAGTCTCCTGGTAGCTGGGACCAAGCACATCTCTGGCAATACAGGTGGATTTGGTTGCCCCACAGCTCATCTTCTTTACCACCTCTGGATCTGTGCAGTACTTTTTCATAAATTTCAGGAGGTGGTCTGCACAAGAAAATGACAGGTTGTGCTCTGCCAACATGTTCACAAATGCCACCTCTGCCTCCAAAACTTTTGAGGTAGTCTGTGCTTGGAAGAATTGGGTCAGCTTCTTCCCTTCTGCGTGTTTCCTACTCTGGAGATGCTTCTGCGAAGATTCGTGTCTCTGTATATCGTTCCGTCCTCCATGGCTGATGCTGATGTCACATCCACAGGACTTGCAGAATGCATACAGGGGCCCTTTCTTGCTGGGTGCGATCCATTCAAAGGATGTCTTCCAGGAACTTTGGAAGACTGAATTCCTCTTCTTCTTGGTAGGTGTCAAGTTACCACTGGCACTGCAGTCTTCTCGTGCTTGAAGCATCTGTTCGCAGTCCATCTCCTATTGAGGACAGCAATGAAGAAAAAAAATATAACACTGACTTCAGGCTAGATGGACGGGTGGTCCAGGGCATTTCTTTGACAGAGGCAGAGAGGTAGAGCAGCATCAGTTCTAGATCGCTGGATAACACCTTTAATGTCCACCTTTGAGATGCAATACCAAGCATACCTAAGCAGTAGTTAATGGGTCCAAATCAAGCTTAATTTTTTTTTTTTTCACATATGTCCTACAGATTCTACCAGGTGCACATAATGAGCTGCTAATGCATCCTTATCTGTATGCAGGTTTTCCATCTGGCCTGGCTACAACACATTCTCTCATGTACACATAAAGAGCTGCTAATGAGTCATCAGTTAGCTGAATCACACTTTTGTAAAAAATCTTCCTGCCAGATCTAACTTAATGGTTTCGGTCATGAACCACACTTTTGTAAATGTCCTCCTGCCAAGTCTGAAACTAGTTTAAGCATGCTATTTTAAAAGTCTCCTACCAGGTCTGAAACCTCTAGACCTTGTTGTCAACCACAGCATAAGGCAGACAAAAAACAAACAAGATACATTTGTATTTTAACCAGTGCCCACATGGGAGGGCTTTGTCGTAGTGGCACTGCTTTTAACAAAATGCTCCCCTACCCAGTTCACAACTACAGGGCCTGAGTGAGAGTTCCCTCCTCTACTCTAGGCCATCATATTACATTTGAAGAAAGATGCTGTACTGCAGTCAACAGGCATATATATCTATATATATTGTGTGTGTGCACACACACACACACACACACACACACACACACACACACACACACACTCACTCTCTCTCTCTCTCTCTCTCCTTTCAGCCGGATGACTTTTCTTTTTAAATGTAGTATGTGAAAATATTTAAATATAAGAAAATCAAAGAGTCTGTATTTTTGTCTATTGCTACTTAGTAACTGGATGCTGTTGTGACAACTCCATCCAGACAGTAGCAATATACAGAAACAGGCATTTTCCCCTTTTCCAGTAAAAATAATTGTAGGATTTATTTTTATAAATAGGGTCCACATTACATTAAATAAATGTCCAGTTAGAGTGTGACATGGCAAAGAAAAAGAAAACTTAGTTTAGAGGATGGCTACAAACTCACACTATCCCCAAGCCGAGCCCCAGCCAGTCCAGCCACTTTCACTGTCAATGGCAACAATTTTCTATGATTGTGCTTCATGCCAGTACATGCACAGTGATGCTATCATATACAGAATTTGTGCTCCCAGGTTTGCAATTATTCTGCTGCAAGGACAACCACTTCAAATGCATACTTCTGTCTAGCTATCCCATTGAGATAGTTATGGATTACCTAACTCCAGTTATTAAAACCACTGTGCAGAGAGAGATCAAAGAAAATGAATTATAAAAGTACCAGATACAATGTACCACATCTACTGCAGAAAGTGAGATCCGAAGTTCAGAACATTAGCAACATACCTCTCAACTGCTAGGAATTCCGCATAGAGCTATGATTTTCACACTCAAATTTACCCTTGCTCCTCACAAGTTTACCGATGTTCCTCGTAATGTTAGATCTATTTCTGGACACACAAACTATTACATCATTGAACTAAGCTGATAGAAACATTCCTTATCACTTACTATCTGGGGTCCACTATCTGTAAACATAATATTGTTTAAAATAAGCAAGTGCTCCACATTGTGACCCTTTGCCATGATTTTTGAAGGCCAGTGCTATGATTTTTATTGCTGGGAGGTGGAGAGGTATGATTAGCAACACAAGAAACACAGCAGATAAGGACCATAAGCAAGGAAGATTTGGACTCTGACTTTTACTGCTGCAGTTCCAGACAAAACTATGCACTTGAGGCCAGGGTCGAGCCTGCCTGTGTTACGCTTTTTGCAAACAAAACAAAATAAAGTACAGCACATCACTCCAAAACAGAGAGACAGTATCATTTACTAATGTCAGGGCATTTCTTCTTTTTTTGTTTGCATAGTACTTCACACAGACAGACTCAACAGCATATTTTTGTCTGGGACAGTGCTGCTGTTACATTCCAAATCAAATTTATTGAAAAGGGGAAATTGTTTAACCAGGAAAGGCACTCTCAGCCAGAGCCTGCTTACCTGCTGGAAGCTAAGCACAAGGCAGTGTATAGCTCGGGATCACAGTATAGAAATCTGCTGATGGGACTCAAACCCCAGGTCTCCTGGTTTTGCAAATGCTAATACAGAATAGTCTGCCTTAGGTTCTAAGTCATATGTAGGTTCTGCCCTACCTTAGCTACCCCCACCCCCAAAAAAATGTAAGTGCATTTTAAATTTTTTTATACACAAAAATTAGCTTCCCCACAGTGGACTGGAGCAGGACAGAACTTACACATAGGTATTCTGTATTAATATGTATGCAACATTATTTATCAAATCACATTCACCACTTTTTGTTTTTAATCAGGGCTAGCCTACAACTGGCCAATAATCCTATCCCCTGTTTACACTACACACTTTACACACATGACAAAAACAGTGACTGATATAATACTGACGGTCTGACAGACAGACACACTGTCAATGTCACTCACTGAGGAACACACAAGGCTTTTTCAACGCAGCTCTCACCCATGCAGTAAAGTAAAAACAAAATAAGCCTTTACTTCAAACACATGTAACAAAGTCTGCCAGCTGTAGTACCCACTAGCCCCTTCCCCCAGCACACCAAAAAGAAAGAAAACACCACAGGCACCAAACCAACTATTGGTAGGGGTTACTTGGACATGACAGTCATTGCTACCTTACAAGCCTTGAAGCCTACTGTAACAGCATCCCAACATGGGAAGTTTGGGAACAGACTTCACCAGTTTAAAAAACTAGAAATTGTTGCCACTTGCTAGTTTATAAAATCAGGTCCTACCACTTACTCCATGATCCCCCATTTGATTCACCGAACATTAGTAGAATAAACAAGTTGTTAACATACTCAACATATTCTCCACAGTTCCTGGCATTTTTAATTTTACATACCTGATACCCAGCACACGTAAACGGTAAAGCATTGGTGTGGTGGCAATCTCTGGTGGCGACAGTGGCACTGGGTCACAGGGTCGGCTCGGGCCTTCTGCTCTGTGCTGCTCCGAGTCTGCTCCCTCTTAGTCTCTCTGTGCTCTCCCAGTCGGTATGCCAGCTGCCGGCACTGTCTGCTGCTGCTTTGTTCTTTTATTCAAATGAAATAAATGATTTATAATAGCAGCAGGAAGAATCTAACAGGCAGGGCTGGGAGAGAGCTGCAAAAAAACGGTCTGCGCTGGCGGCACGCAGCAGCAATGATTCAACAAACAACGGGCCGGCCTTAGCATTGCACTTCTCCTCCAGATGCTCTCTCGACTCTCTCTCTCCCGGTCAGTCCAAGTCTCCAGGCTGCGGGCTGCGGCAGGCAGTCTCGCTTGCTCCTCGACTCATAGCTAAGCAAGGGGGCTAATTCTTCACGGACGTTCTGGAGCTCTCTTCAGTTGTGTGATTCCCAGAGTTCCGGAGGTCCTATTTTATGCTGTACGTTCGGACCTGATAGGGGACACAAAAAATCAAGTCCACATGTGGGTAGGGGTGCTAAAAGATAATGGACAGCAATGGAATCACACCATTGGTCAAATGGGAGAGCATACGTCAGTGCCTCCTACATAAGATGCCACTGTGTGCAACTGCAGCATGGGGACGCAGGGATTTTGGACGAAGACACAGCGTGGCGATGGTGGCGTGGAGACCACATGGCATTCGGAGAGCTCCCGGCTCAACTTCTAGGAAATCGTGCAAACGGCCAGTCAGTTCAGGACGGCGGGACAAACGGCTGAAAATCGGGATTTTCCGCAAAATCCGGGACAGTTGAGAGGTATGGACGGTTCTGTAGGCGTTTAAGGTGTGGAACATTTTCTCTAACTCAGACTGTGGATTAGGGTAGGAAGGAAGTAACAATTCCTGACTGACATGGAATGGAGAATTCACCTTCGGCATACATTCGGGGAAAGTGCAAGAGATACAGGTTACTCACCTGTAATAGGAGTTCTAGGAGTGGTATATGTTGTTCATCCACACTTGTTGGCAGGTTCCTTGCCACTTTAAATGTTGCCGGAAGGTCTTCAAGCTGGCTCCTCCCACCCACCCAGGTGGTAAAACCCTTGGCTCCGCCCCATGACGCTAGATCTAGCCCGCTGGAAGCCAGGTTGAATGTTGAAGCCGGGGAGGTCGGGTGAGTCATGTGGATGAACAACATATACCACTCCTAGAACTCCTGTTACAGGTGAGTAACCTGTATTTCTAGGGACATGGATATGTTGTTCAATCCACACTTGTTGGCAGACTCCTAGCAGTTCTCTGGGAGGGAGGAGGGAGGAAAGGCGCGTACCCCCTACTTAGGGAATAAGGACTGGAGAACCGAGGTACCAAAACCAGCATCCCAGCGTGACTCTAGGTCAATGTGATAATGGGAAATGAAGGTGTGTGTTGACTTCCAGGTAGCAGCCCTGCAGATTTCCTGGATAGGGACGTCCCTAGAAGCAGCCACCGAAGCAGCGGTATGGAGGGTAGAATTAGCTCTTATCCCTTTGGGAGGCTCCATGCCCGCCAACCTATAGCAGAGATCTATGGAGAAGGTGACCCACCTGCCTATCGTCCGCTTGGCTGCAGGTCTGCCAGGTGCGGCTTCAGCTTAGGTAACAAACAGCTGGCGAACCTCTCCCCGAACTCCAGCCATTCGCTCCTTATAATAAGAGAGCGCTCTTCTAGGATCCAAAGTATGGAGCCTATGTTCAGCCTCCGAGGTGTGACTGGGATAGAACACCAGCAGAGTCAACACCTGGTTAAGGTGAAACTCCGACACCACCTTCAGAAGGAATTTCGGGTGGGGGCAAAGGACAACCTTGTCCCTGTGGAAGACCAGATAAGGTAGACTCAATGGAAAGCACCTAGAGCTCTTCCATCCTTCTGGCTTATGTGATAGCCACCAAGAAGGCGGTCTTCCACGACAGGTGAGAGATGTCACACCTGTGTATCGGTTCGAGTGACTTGCCCATGAGCTTAGCCAATAACAGCAACAGTAGATCCCACGGAGGTGGAGTTTCTCGCATCAGAGGGGATATGTGGTCTAGGCCTTTGAAAAAGTGCCCGACCACCTTCTCCTGCACCACAGACTGCTTGCCGGCCCGCACCCGGTAAGCAGAGATGGCTGCCAGGTGCACCTTAAGGGTCGTCGACCGAAGTCCTAGCTGAGAAAGGGACCACAGGTAGTCCAGAATGCCAGCCATGGAACAGGAAGAAGGGTCCAACCCCCTTGTCCTGACACCAAATGGAGAATCTCTTTCATTTGAAGGCATAGCATTTTCTGGTCGACTCCTTACGGGATGCCTCAACGATGTTGAGGACCTCGTTGGAAAGACTCAAGGCCTGGAACTCTAGCCACTCAGGAACCAGGCCATCAGGTGCAGGGATTGAAGGTCCGGGTGGAGAACCTTCCCCTTGTCAACAGAGTAGGTCTGGGCGGGCTGGAAGCCGCCTCGGAAGCCTGGAGCTGAGGCTGAGGAGATCTGGGTACCAGAACTGGTGGGGCCATTCTGGGGCTACCAGAATCACCTGCGCCTCATCCCTCTTCACCTTAAGAAGCACCTTGTGGATCAAGGGAACTGGAGGGAAGGCGTAGAAGAGGCCCAGGGTCCACGGCCTCGAGAAGGAATCCCCCGCAGCGAGCCCTGCTGAGGGGGGTGTGCATGAAACAGCCTCAGCTTCGCATTCTCCCTGGAGGCAAACAGGTCCACCTGAGGGTAGCCCCAATGGGAGAACAGGTCTTGTACTACCTCCGGCAGGAGAGACCACTCATGAGAAGCAGCGCCTATCCGGCTGAGGGCATCGGCCAGACTGTTGGAGGCTCCTGCCACATGGATGGCTAGGAGATCCGCCTCCAGGCTGATCACAAGAGACCAGATGTGGACAGTCTCCTTGCACAGAGGGAAGGAGTGCATCCCGCCCTGATGGTTGAGATAGTACGTGGTCGTGGTGTTGTCCGTCTGGACCTAAACCACCTGACCCCATACAAACGGAGCGAAAGCGGTGAGGGATAATCGAACCGCTCGAAGCTCCAGCAGGTTGATGTGGCATCGAGACTCCTGAGGGGACCAGAGGCCGTGGGCTCTGAGCTCCCTCAGATGGGCACCCCAACCCATCAGAGAGGCATTGGTCGTTAGAGTGACCATCGGCTCAGGGTGGACGAATGGGATACCCTCCTGCAGATGAGCTGGGCCGAGCCACCACTGCAGGCCATCCCACATCTCCTGGGTCACTGTCACCAGCTGGTCCAGAGGACCGGAGCACTGTGACCACTGGCTGGCCAGCCCCATTGCAGGGGATGCATATGCCAGTGGGCCCAATGGACCACGCTGGTGCAGGCCGCCATGAGGCGCAGGAAGTCCTGGGCAGGGCGCAATTGCCCAACCAGAAATGATTGGGCAAAGGAGGAAAGGACCCCGGCCCTGTCCACCGGGAGCCGGGCTCTGGCTCGAAGAGTGTCGAGCTCTGCCCCGATGAACTGACTCACCTGTGATGGCACGAGTTCCAATTTGGCCTCGTTGATGAGAAGGCCAATCTGAGAGTAGACCAGGAGGGCCAGATCCCTGGACCGCTCCACCTCTAATCTGGAAGGGGCTGTAATCAGCCAGTCGTCCAGGTACGGGTACACCTGGACCCCTCAGCGCCACAGGAATGCTGTCACCACTGCCATGCATTTGGTGAAGACCCTGGGAGCTGCCCAGCAGAGGAGCTTGAACTTGGGGGATTGCTGAAAGCCTTTAAGAGGTAAAGTCTCCTGCACTACAGCCTGCTTGTGGTGTGGCTCTTCCACTGTACCAAAGTGGCGACTATGCTTATGGGTAGACCATTCACCCTCTTCTACCCATCTCATTACTGCTATCTGCAGACCCATCCTAAGATGACTGCCCACCTTCTCTTGTCATGCCTCTCCCTCCTCCTCCTTCTCACGTGGCCTCCATCTAACCCAGGTGTCCCCATGGCTCCACAGGTCCCCTACTCTGGGGCCCCGGAGTCACCTCCCTCCTTCTCTACTATCTCCTTGCACCCCAACCTATCATACCTCCCCCAGTCCCCACCTAGCTTCCCCCCTTTGTGCCTATGGGCAACTTATTGTACCAGCCTGCCCATCCTGTACCTCTTTGTCCACCCTTGTGTCTCTAAGCTCTCCCACTCCTACTATCTTGCTCGATGCAAAAATGCCTTCCACACCCCTGATCAGGGCTGTACTTCTCCTCCTACTCTTGTCAGGGAACATTCATCCCAACCCTGGCCCAACCCACAATAACTCCTTGACTAGATCCCTGGCTTCTTATTGCTTCTATGAATATCTGCAGTCTCCTGAAGAAATTTGACTCACTCCAATGTTGGGTCACTGTCCACAAACTGACATCATCTCCCTAGTGAAACCTGGCTATCTGACTCTACACTGACTCACTTGTCTCACTCCCTGGCTACTCCCTCTTTCAAGAAGACCATGTAGGGAGACGAGGTGGAGGCTGTGCTATTTATATCAAAGACTCCCTTCCTGGAGTAGCCCTCCCAGCACCTGTCCTTAACCTCAGGGCCCAGGCCCTTACCCTAAAATTTATCCCCAACCCCTCTAAAGGCCCCCTCTTTCCAACCTCTGCCTATATTCCCCCAAAAAATCAAATTCAGGTCCTGATCCCTCTAATAGAGTATCTCACCTCTCTACCACATTCCCCTGAGCATATTCTCATGGGTGATCTAAACATCAACTGGCTTAGCCCCGCATCCTCCTCCACCTGCGACTCCTTTACTGCTATTGACCTAACGCAACTTGTTACCCAACCAACAAGAGTGAACCCCACAATGGGTTCGAGCACTCTTCTGGATGTAGTCCTCACCAACCAACCTAACCAAGTTTGCAATCTACAAGTCCTCCCGGATGGAATCAGTGACCACTCCCCAATTCTTTTCCATTGGATTACGTCCCTAACCAAATCCACTGCACAGGCCACCCTACGGCGGCGACTGTGACCAGGTGGGCTGAGAGGCCTGAAGCAACTTCTAGCCCAAGTTGACTGGTCTCCCATTGAGACCGCCCCCAACCTTGATTCGGCCCTGGCTTTCTTCACCTTAATGTTTAACAAAGCTTGTGATATCTTTGCACCCCTAACCAAACTTCGTTCCAAGGTACAGCACACTCCCTGGGTCACTCCTTCCCTACTCCAACTCCTTAGGCACAGGGATCACCTGTGGCACCTAGCCATGGAAACTGGCCACCCTGCCGACAGACAGGCATGCTGCTGCCCAAAATAAATGTACCTGGGCCATACACAAAGCAAAGGCCGATCATTATCGGGCCTCACTCACCTCATCCTGGGGGAATGCTAGAACCTTCTGGGATAACATCAAACAACTAAATGGTGGTATACGCTCTCCTCCGCCTTCCCAAATCAATCTTGAGGGTATTATCTCTACTGATCTTACCTTCATTGCTAACCATCTCAATAAATCCTTTACTGACCTTAGCTCTGTACTCCCTAGCACCTTTTTTGACCTCCACCCCCACTCTCCTGACCCTGCTCCCTCACACGCATCTTTCCACTTCCACCGGGTTACTGTCAATGAAGTCAGACCGTATCTGACCAAGGCCCTAAGAAGCAACACCACTGGCAGTGACTCCTTGGACCCCAGACTCCTCAGCCTGGCACTGGACCAGGTCATCGCCCCAATCACTAGCCTCTTCAAAAAATCACTCTGTCTAGGGCAATTTCCATCTGCCTGGAAAATTGCCACCATCACTCCCATACATAAGGGTGGAGATAGGGCCCTTTCTGGTAATTATCGTCCCATCTCAATCCTCTCACCACTCTCAAAAGCCTTAGAGAAAGTAGTATCCTCCCAAATATCCGAGTTTCTTACCAAATACAGTATCCTCTGCCCTGAACAACACGGCTTCTGTGCTGGGCATAGCACCAATACCGCCCTCATCAAGTTTTCTAACTTCCCCCATTCCTCCTGGACTCGGGCTCTCTTGCTGGTGCAGTGTTCATCGATCTGTCAAAAGCCTTTGACACCGTGTCCCATCCTCTCCTGCTGGATGCACTCAGCCACAGCTGGCTTTGCTGCAGGATCTGTCTCATGGTGCTCCAGCTATCTGTCTGCCGGTCCCAGCATGTAAAATCAATGGCACCTCTTTGACCTCTGCCCTATCCAATCTGGGGTTCCCCAGGGCTCTATTCTTGGGCCCCTGCTCTTTTCCTTTATCTCAACACCCTGCCAGGTGCCTGTAGTAAACTCCTCCTTTATGCTGATGATGCTGTTATCTTCGCTTCTGACCGTAACCCCACCACCCTCCAAGATTCCCTGCAATTATCCTATAAAGACGTGGAAGCCTGGTTTAAAGAACATAGACTGTTATCAATCTTAAAAAGACCAAATCTATGTTCTTCTCCCACCCCCAAAACAAAGCTAGTAATTTCCAACTTCAAGTCTTCGCCAGTTCTATGTTCCCACTCGAACAAGTTTACACATACAAATACCTTGGGATAACCTTTGACCCTGCCCTCACGTTACATTCCCATATCTCCACCTTAGCCTCCACCACCAATATTAGGTTGGGAATCCTTTACCACCACAAACACTGTCTCCCCCCCGATGCCCTCCGACTCGCAGTTATGTCCTCCATTCTGTCACTTGTTGACTATGGCTTACCAGTCTACGGGGCTGCTGACCAGACCTCGCTAAACAAAATCCGCCTCACCTTAAATAAGGCCTGTCGACTAATCTTAGGTGCTCCCAGACTTACACATACCTGCCATCTTTATTCCCAGGCAAATCTGCTCAATCTTGACGAACGACTTAGGTATCAAACCTGCATCCTTACAAAAAAAAAAAAAAAAACTCTCCTTGGGCTCTCTCCTCCTGGTTTGACTGCCGTTATCCACCATGTAAACTCACTAGCTTCAACACAGTCCTCCTGTAAAACCAAGTTGAAGGTACCTAGGGCAAGGACCTCTCATGGACAACGGGCTTTCCTCTACCGTGCCCCTTCTTGGTACAATTCCTCCCTGCCAGTATCTCAGACACCCCACAATCTTTTGCTTCAAAACTACCCTCGGAACCACCTTCTCACTACTCGCAGCTGTTGCTGTTTCTAAGCTATCTTGCTCACTCTCTGACAAAGCCCCCTGTTGGCTGCTCAAATCCTTTACCTTCTCTACCCTTGGTTCCTGTTACCTCCCTGTTGATTCCGCTAAAACACACTGTATTGATATCCTATGTTTTTCTGATGTTATTTCCCTGAACAATGTTAACTTCACCAATCCTGTATGTTGTAAATTGTTGATCTCATTTGTCCTCCTGTATCCTCAAAAAAAAAAAAACTGTACACTGTGTCTCTGTACCAAGTTGTTATCACTGTATTGTCCTCTCTGTGACAAGGCACCTTTGTAAACAAGCCTCTGGCTCAAAGGTTGTAAACTGATGCTCAATACATAAATAAATAAATAAATAAAAGCTGAAGAGAGGCTGAAGAGCATAGCCCAGAACCCATAGAGAGAGATCCCTCTGCTCGGAAGCAGAGGAATCGCTGATGAGATGGACCGATTGGGACTTAAAAGAACGCGTCCTGAAGGTCCAGGGAACAGAACCACATGCCTGGTTCCAAGGATGGAATGATCTGAGCCAGAGAGACCATCCTGAAGGTATGAGACCTTAGGAACATGTTCAGGTCGTGCAGGTCGAGAATGGGGCACCAGCTCCCCCCCGTCCATTTTGGGACCAGGAAGTACCTGGACACAAACCCTGGGTCTGGAGGAGGGTCCGCCACCTCTCTGATCACCTCCTTCTGGAGGAGTAAGGCAATGTTGGCTCGACGAGCTGACAGAGAGGCTGCGGAACCCGTAGCCCCCCATGGGGCGACGGCTCGAGCAGGGAGGGAACTGCTCGAATTCCAGAGGCAGACCCCTGTCGACCACTTCTACTACCCAGCGGTCCGTGGTGATAGCGGACCAGGTGGAAAGGAAGTGGCGGAGCCACCCCCCCAACGGGGGGAACCCGGGGAGGAGTGACGAGGTTGGGGGTGACACCCCTCAACCCGTCACTGGGCAGGCTTGGAGGAAGGGCCCGCTGAGGGGCCTCCTGGACCCTTGTCCCCAGGCTTCCTACTAGAGGAAGCGGCAGACTTGGCCTTAGGGCGCCAAGTGTGAGCCTGCTGGTGTTGCTGGGCGGACATGCCGCAGGAGCAAAAGGGTGAAAGGGCTTACGCTGCTGCAGGTGGCCTTTGTCCTTCTGGGCAGACATGACCGAGTCCAAGGCGGCACTGTACTTCTCGATCCTCTGGAGATGGTCTACCACTCCGGGCCCGAACAAGTCGGTGCCCAGGAAGGGAACTTCTGCCAGCTTGTGCTGGGTGTCCGCCATGAAGGTAGAGATCCGCAGCCAAGCTCTGTGGCGCATGCCCACTGCAGCCGCTACTGACCGGGCACAAGAGTCACCAATGTCCAAAGAAGTTTGGAGCTATTTATCCACCGCCCTTCCCTGAACCCGCACCTGCTTGACCGTCGTCTGAAGGTCAGCTGGGAGATGAGGAATCAACTCATCCAGGGAGCCCATAAGGGCGTGTGAGAAATGTGCCATCAGAACGGCCGAGCTAGCCTGATGAAGGCCTAGGGAGGAAGCAGCGTAAACCTTCCGCCCTGAGTAATCCAACTTTTTGGATTCCTTATCAGGTAGTTTGTCCACGGCCTGAGCATTCCCAGAACGCCAGAACATGCTATCAGTCACTAATCCCTCCGCAGAGGGGTGCTCCGAGAAACCGGAGAGTGAACCGGTGGGGACCGCGTACTTTCGAGCCATCCTGGACGAAGGTGCGGGACAAGATGCTGGCCGCTGCCACAACTCCAGGGCCAGGCCAACAATGGCTTTGGCCACTGGAAAGGCCTCCGTAGGGGAATCCCCTCGGTCCAGTATCTCCGTGAGGGGATACTTGGCCAGTTTTTGGATGGGTTCGCGCTGCATCCCAGTAGACTCTGAAATGAGTCGAAGCATACCCAGAAATGAAGATGGGCTCGCGTCCACCAACTGGCCTCCTGCAGACTCCAGGTCAATCGGCCTGGAGAACAGGGAGGAGTCATCATTAGACTCCGAAGAGTCTGCAAACAGCTGCCGAGCACCTGAGCCACCCTCCACCTGCCGAGGTCGATCGGGAGTGAGGGTGACTGACAACCTATGGGGCAAGCCCTGACCCGACCGAGAATCCTTGGTTGGGGCCCCAGTCTTCAGTTGTGGAGGTGGAGCAGCCAGTTTCGGCTGAACAACCGGTGCGGGGGGCGGCTCCTTGACTACCACGAGGGGTTGTTTCAGCCGCTCCGGTGACAGTCACTTAATGGCCGGAGAATGCGACGGAGTCGGCTTGTTACTGGTCAGTAAAAGTTGCTGCCACATCAAGTCCTCGTAGCGCCGATGCAACTTGCGCTGGAGCCTATCTTCTGAAGAAGACAAAGAGGACGAGCGGCGACACCGCTTTCCATGGTGCCGAGACTGAGACCGTCGACGTCGGCGGGACCGGCTGGACCTGGAAGAGGACCGAGACCTTCGGGGATTCCAAGGGTGGGCCAAAGAGGGAACGGGGGAAACCCGCTCCTCCTTCGGTGCAGGGACCTTAACTGGGGACTTCAGCATAGGAGGCACAGGCAAGTCCTCTGTAATCACATGTGGAACTGGTGAAGAAGGGTTGTCGGCATCTCCAGGTGACAAACCGTCCAACGGGTTGAGAAAACTCTCGACTGCGTCGACGGATGTCTCAGCAGGCTGACGTGACAGGGACACCGTGAAGCCAGTGGCTGCAGCCGCACCCTTGACCGAAGTCGAGAGTCGACAGTCCGGTGAAGGGGAACTCTCCCACGCCCATGAATGTCGACGGTGGGACTTACCTTTAGAGTCCTTCTTTCTGGACCGACTGGAATGTCCCAATGGCCCTTCTCCCTTCGTGGAGAGGGACTGACAAAGCTCCTTAAAAGAAGCAGTGTAGGAGGAGCCCAAGGAGAGCAGGATAAATGCTGCAGCTGAGGAGGAAGAAGAAGAAGCGGTCTGGGCCGCCTCCTCCTCGAGGGCAATCATCTGCTCCAACTGCTCCGCGGAGCCTGCTGCCGCAGACACGGCCCAACGGGCCTCCTTAGACTTGACCGGCGGGTACCGTTTCTCGGGGCACCCAAGAAGTAGTCTGGCAGCGTGGTCCTCCAAGACCCGAGAAGCCGAGAAAGACCTGCACAGTCGCGAGCCTGGAGTGTCAAGCCCTGAGGCAGTAGACGACGCGTGAGTGTGGATCAGTCCGGGACATCTTCACACCGCAAGGGTACCGACCTAGCTGGAGAGTCCATTTTGTCCACTTGAACCGCTGCAGGGAGGACGTAAGACCATAGTCTTGTAAATTTTAAAATTAGTTTCGGAAACTCCAGAGAGTGTGGATCCAGGCCTAAAACGCAGAGCGCAAAGGAGGGAACCTGAGCTTCCAAGCAGTAAGGAAGATCTGGTGTCATGGGGTGGAGCCGAGGGTTTTACCACCCGGGTGGGTGGAAGGAGCCAGCCTGAAGACCTTCTGGCAACATTTAAAGCGGCAAGGAACCTGCCAACAAGTGTGGATTGAAAAACATATCCACGTCCCTAGAAAGTACCTTATCCTAATGAAAAGTCAAATAGGGCTAGAAGGTGGCCAAGGTGTACCTAACCCCCTTGCCAAAGTGACTGATACAAGAATACCACTTTCAAGGTTAAAAAATCTCTGGGAAACACAATGGAGAGGCTTAATAAGAGAACTGGTATTGAGAGCACAGGAGCCATGGTAAGACCACCGAGTACCAAGGTAAGATCCCAGGGTGGAACCCTTTCTTGATCAGAGGACACTGCCATAAGATGGCCTTGAAAAGCCAAGCCACATGAGAATGCACCTTAGTGACTGTGAAGTCATGAAACATACAGAGGCTCCAAGAACTGCTGTATGGCCATGGTGAGTGGCCAGAGTGTGTCCCAAATCAAAGCCTCTCTGTACAAAGGACATCACTGATGCCACTGTATAGGGGGAAGAACTGAAAAGATTCCTTGATGCACTTTAGATAACATTTCAACATCTGGTGGTACACTTTGTCAACTGTTTCCTGGGCTTCAGCAATATGTCCACCACCTCCTTGGTGTAACTACACTGTACCAAAGCTCCCTGTTCAAGGTTCAAGTTGTAAGATTCAGGTGCCACAGACTGGGATGGTGAGCTGGTCCTTGTGACAAAAGGTTCTTCCTGAGAAGCAGCATGCAGTATGTAGTATGGGCCTATTGAGAGACACAGAAGAGAGGTGAACCACAGGCATCATAGCCAGTATATGGCTATGAGAAGCATCTGTAACCAGTCCTGGGTTGACCACTCAAGGGAGTATCACTATTGGTGGAAAGGCATGTAAGAGAGTCTCTGACCAGCAAAGGCTGAAGGTGTTCACCATACAGATTCCTTGCTTTGGGCGATGTGAAAAGAACTTGCACTACTCAGTGTTTCAACAGCTTGCAAACAGATCATTTCCTGGCCAGAAGAAGCATCTCATCAGATCCAGAAAGATGTCAAACTGAAGAGTTCATTACACAGTTGAATACAATGTCTGCTGAGCCAGTCATTGGTGGTGGTCATGACTATTTGCAGGTAGTTCACTGAGATACACAAAAGATTGTGTTCCACCCACCATAGCAGCCATAGGGCCTGTTTCAATAATCTTTTGTTCCATGTCCCCCTGCTTGTTCAGGTAGACCACTACTGAGCAACTGTCACTGACAATCTAAACTGGTTTCTTACAGATTCTGCATCCAAAGTGTAGTAAGATGAGGGTCAGCACCCTCACTTCCAATAAACTGATATGCAATCATCTTTTGTGGGTGGACCAACGACTCTGGATTATGCTGTCCCCCATATGAACCTCCAGCACACAAGACTGGTGCCAGTATAGACCCAGAGTTGCTCTAGTACTTGCGGTAGTCGTGCATGCCCTGTATAGGTTCTTGGGTTTGAGCCACTACAAAAGAGATGTCCTGATCTACTGCAGAAGAGTCGAAAGCTGATGAGGGTCCTGCATTCTGTGGCACCAGTGGCCCAGAAAGAAGGCCTGAAGAGGAGATTAGAGATGCAGCCTGGCCCAGGGTACCACCTCTATGCATGCTACAAAGGCCCCCAACATTTGCCTGATGTCTTGCACAGATACTACATCTTCTTGAGGAAAGTGGTGAACGGTTGCCTGTACCAACATTTTTGTTTTTTGGAGAGGCACAAGCACCCCTTGCTGGTGTTGAAGCGAGCCCCAGACAGTCCAGCTGTTGTGAAGGATGGATGAAATTCTTTTAGAAATGTATCATACAGTCAAAGGATTAAGGAGTCATTGAAAGTTGGACTGCTCACTTTGCTTTTCAGAAAGCTAGGGCTCTGATCAGTATGTTGTCCAGGTAAAGAAACGGAAACTCCCCCTGTCTCAGAAGTGACACTATCACAATAAGGACCTCAGAGAACACTCTGTGGGCAGATGAGAGGCTGAGGGGTAGCATTCCATGCTAAAGATGTACTCTATCACAAACCTGAGCAAGCAAGCAAGTGGGCATGGGCAGGCCTGATCAAGATGTGGAGGTATGCATCTCAGAGGCCAAAGGAAAGCAGATGATGATCCCCCAGTTAGATCTCCTGTATGACTAGTGCCAGTGATACCATCCTGAATATTCTCAAATGGACAAACTGGTTCATAAGCTTGAGGTCCAGAACTGGCCGGCACTCCCCAACGTTTTGGGACCTACAAAATATATGGAGTAAATGCCCGGGCCACGTACCAAGTTGGGCACCCTCTGAATTGCCCTGATGCTATAGAGATAAATCAGTGAACCTCTCTGAACCTGGGTGGGAAATAAATTAAAACTCTGTAAGTTACACTCTTTGGATAATTTTCCTGACCCACTTGTTGGGGTGAACCTGGGCTTATTCGTCAATGAAAAGCAATAGTCTTCCTCCTATTAACCACAGAGAACATCCAATGCACGTTCAGAAGGAGGAGGAATATTTGTGGTTGGAGGCTGTGCTCCGTTCTCTGGTGCAACTGTTGTATCCTCACTGTCTGGACCCAAAACAGGGTTTAGCCCCTGGTGAGTGTGGTCCCTGAAAGAATTTCCTGTTCTAGTAGTGACCTGATCCCCAAAAGGTACAAATAGACAAGGAATGTCTTTCCTCGCTTCTTTTGCCCCTAGTTTTGGATCTTCTCTATCCTGTTGGATTCCTTAACTGCTTTTGGGATGGTGTCATGAAACAATATATTGCCATCATACAGTGTTTCAAGAAGTAGTTTTTGATTATGTGCCTACTGCAGTGTGGCATAGGAGATCAAGGCCAATCCTGGATGTGTAAATGCAGGTATCCACCAGGAATACTGCTGCCAGGTCCGTCTTCAGGCCTGTTTTTCCAATCACTCTCATGAATACGCTGCCCTTCTGATGGAGGAGGCCACAGTTATGTCTGCGATGTTCATGACCAGTCCAGCAGGGAACAAAATGCATACGCCCCAGCAATATTAATTTAGAGGGCCTTGTAGGTTTTCTTGAGGGTGCCCTCTAAGTGTTTTTCTTTGGGATCCTTCAGCATGGCCAGTGCCTCAGACAGTACAATTGAATCCTTGGCCAGAGAAGAAAACAGGGCATCCACCTTAGGGGGCTGCCTTGAGCAGTCATGCTTGATGTTGAGTAAATAAGTTTTCGTGAAGAGGTAGGTGGTGGGTCTGTTAATGTCCAAGGAGCTCCATTCATGTTCGAAGGCCTTCTTGGTGAAGGGGAAAAAAATGCCATCTTCTCATAGATAGCCATGAATATTGGATCTTCTGTTGATTTCTTGGCTTTATCTGACAGCTTGAGGGATTTATTAAATTTTGCTGGCTAGGTTGTCCAGATCTTCCACACTGAGAAACTTGTGCTGGGTTCCTCCGACTGACAAAAGGACTTGGAGAAGGTGGTCAGTTCACTATCCGACCTATCCAAGGACACAAGTGACTGTTAGTGACCCCAACTGTCTTTGTGAGATCTGAAATGCTAGCTGGCAGGGCTGTGGTGGGACTCAGAATTCATACTGGAGGCTTGGGGCTGTGGGGATGTTTGTTGTCCTTCCTTTGTCCACTTCCTGTCAGATGAGTTATGCCCCAGAGAGGGAGCCATGGGAGGATGTACATGGGGAGCAGGGAGGAAGGCTGCTGTGTTGCCAAAGCCTTAGGGAACTCCACCTGGAAAGATGAGGGGCCGACCTCGAAAAAAGGATGCCAGGTCCTGTCAAAGTGTAGGGTCTGGGATCCCCTCTATTGTTAAAGTTGCTGCAGAGCATGCCCCTAGCCTTACAATGCCCAGTTTCTGTGCAGCAGACTGTTACCCACCTAAATCTCTTTCCTTCGGGGCAAAGCAGTGGCGCTGACAGTGCAGAGATCTCCCAATGTCTTATGGTTTTTGGCTCCATGTGTGAGCTCCCAAATGCCACCATCCTGGTCTGTGCTGTCACTCGCTGAGACATCATCATTCAATAAATCCTATGCCTCCTGGGTGCAGCCTCTGCAGAACAAGCCTGCCACAGAAGGTACCAAGCACTGGAGATAAGGCAGACACACCTCTTCACCATGGTTGCAGCCCACGATGAACTAACAACAAGCTTGACTTGGTGGAAGATGGTCTAATTGAATGAATGGCCGCCAGACAGACACCACTTGCTCACTCACAAAGGGTGTGGACAGATGAGGAGGCAGAGTAGGAAAAGGCATGAAAAATGGAGGGAAAAAGAATATAAAAAAACAATTTAACTATCACTGCTCAGTTCCAGCCTGACCTGAACCTAGAAAGGCAGAAGACAAACGGGAGCTTCAGAAGCTGCCCAGGGACATCACGTGGGATCTCAAGTTTTGTCTCATGCCTGCCAGCAGCAGAGGGTGAAGTGACCCACTTACTGGAGTAAACAGGGCACCAATACTATCATATTTTGCCAGCTCAGCATTATGGAATCCTACGTTAACATGGCATTAAAAACCTTTAAGAGAAGTGTACAAGCTCTTTTCTGAATATTTTTTTATAAATCTCCTAGGTAGCCATTTGTCTGTTTTAGGTTCTATGGGGTCGGTTCTAGTTCTTCCTTCATAAGATGAGCTAGTAATGACTAATTTTGTTCTACCATCGGCACAGGAGATGTTGCATACTCAAGTATATTTTGTTGTCAGAAGGGTCGATATCTTGTTGATAGTCGTTTGTAATATTCCAAAGAGACTTTAGCAATATATTGTGGGTTTCTCACTACCTGTTACTTTTATTGCCACATCTGGTACTCCAACAACTTTGTTGCTTTCCCTCTACCTTCACTGACACAGGTACTTTAGCACTCATTCAATTTTACACTGTGCCAGATCATCTTCTGCCAGTGCTGTTTCACCACCTATCTGCAGGGCTTGTGGGTATGCTACTATACTTAATTCTCGAGATTTACTCTTCTCTGCTCACATTGGTGCTATTGTGTTGCTGCCACTGCAATGAATTTGCCTCTTAAGGTCACTTTTACGGTCTCCCATAATGTAATAGGAGAGATACCCTGTTTGATTTAGTTGTATTATCTCTTTGATAAAGTCCTTGATCTCAATCTGATGGTCTTGCTTGTTTTAGCAAGGAAGATTAAGCCTCCATCTTGTGTTTCTTTGGATGATCCGCAAATCTACCTCAGGTAGTCATCATGGCATGAGCTGAGAGGTCTACTGCAGCAATGTTACAGGAGTCAGTGCTGCTGATCTCCTCTCCCTATATATACAGGAAGTCGACCCATGAATAACAATTATATAATACACAATAATAAATGAATGGCTTGGCATGGTGGTGAAGTGGTCAACATAGTTCCAAGGGCAAGAGCCTCTAGTTGTCTGTGCACACTTTTTGTACTGCTCATAGTTTATTTCTGGCACAGATCAACTGCCAAAATAAAAATGATATTGTTATCCCTTCCCATGATTAATGTACCAATTGTTTTCACTGCTACCAAACCAAATATGCAAGTAAAAATGTTTGAGAAGGTTGCTGGGGGTGCATAGATATTGAGCAAGGTAAGGGAAGCACCTTGAAGGTGGTATGTTCTTACCCAGAAATCTCATTGCTTATGTATCCTACCCTTCCTTATTCTGATGTTTTAGTATACTTCTCAAAATGGTGCACGGGGTGGAATTACATTTATCTGTGTGGCCATTAATGCCATGGTATTTGATCATCATTTTATTATAATAACTAGCTAACTCAATTTAACAAAATAAAGGTGTCTATACAGAACTTCCAAGATAGGTGAGAATGTGAGAGGAAGTCCTCAAAAAGAGAGCAATGCAATTATTTGAATGTTTTATGCAGTTACTGCCAAAACAGTATGGAGATTTTCAGGAACCTAATCACTTTTTGATTGAACCCACAGATGTATGGAAAAAGCTTTCTAAAATTAATGTTAACAAAGCAGTTGGACTGGACTATATTGCAGGCTGGGTTTTCAAAGATGGTGCACCATCTCTTACATCTATTCTTACAACAATGTTCAATCTTTCAGTGTTGGAGATCTTCATATTTACTGTGAAAAAAGTGGACAGGGTCCCCATTCCCCAACCTACAGGCCAATTTCTTTGACCTCTACTATTTCCAAGATTTCTGAGCCTTTCATTTGTGAATGTGTGTTGGGGTCAATTAAATTAAATCAGAACCAATTTGGTAATCTGAAAGGGGCATCTACTTCTCAATTGTTAATTAAACTACTTTATGATATACATGTGGCAACACAAACTGAGTGGGTTACAGACATTGCCTACACTGATTATAGTAAGGAGTTTGGTCTCATTAATCAAAGCATCATGATGTCTTTTTGAGTAAACATAAGCAAAGGGTTAAAATGGGGCAAGTGACTTCTGAATGGATGGCTGTGAGGAACAGTGTCCAACAGGGTACCAAACTGGTATATTGCAGTTTCTGATCATGATTGGTATCACAATAAAACTTATGAAATTGTACACTGATTTGCCCAATTAATTTGGTGAGTGCAGAGCATCCCTTTTTTGTGAATTTCTTGACTGCCAGCCCTGCTCTGCACTGCCTATTTCCCTGGTGCGTGCCATAACATCTATCTAAACTAATGAAATGCCATTGAGAAATGGACAGAGAGAAATAACATAAGGCCAAGACACAAACAACACAAATAAATCTTGCTTAAACTAAAAACTGAGTGGGCACAAAGTTTTCAATAGGTTATACTCCAGTTGTTATGGTTATTTAAGTCAAACTTCGTGAGGTGGCCATAACTGATAATTTGGGTTGGCAAACTCATGGATGAACTGATATTAAAAAAGGCCAACAAAAGATTTTTAAATGTGTTAAGAAGATCTGATCTAGATGGTGGTTTATAAAACCTTCATAAGTCCAGTCCTAGAATATGCCAGTGCAGTCTGGCATTCCAAAACTGACAGTTACGGACCAAACTTGATTGGCAGCAGTTCAAAATGGGTGTAATATAATTGACAGACAAACGCAGTATTCTGATATTTAAAAAATTAAAAAGATTTAAATTGGAACTTCTTGCATTAAAGGGACACCATCAACCCCTTTTTGCATCGTATCATTTCTGGCTGAAATCCCACATTTTATGATTGCTTATCAGCTCTCTAAAATCATTGACATTGTTGGTTGTTTGTGAATGGTACAATTATACCTAATCTTGTTTTGCTTCAAATCCCTGGTCTACTCCTACTGCATAAATCTCAAACATCAGGAACACCCTCAAACAGTGCAGTCACCCATGACTGCAAGACTCTCCTCTCCTCTCCTCCCACAACATCATGAGTGGCTAGATTGTGTTAGGGGCAGTCCCAAGTTCAGGAATTGTACAATGGAACCTGATCAAAGAATGTAAACAAGAACACTTTTGTGTGGTAACACCAACATGGTGGACAGTCTGTTTTTATTTATTTTTTTTACTTTGAAAATGAAAACTTTGATCAGGATCAAACTACCAGCTACATCAGCAATCTCTACAGAATGTGATCAATCATAAGATGTGCTTTTATTTTTAATCTAGGGCCAATTTGAGCCTCGGGGGTTGATGGTGTCCCTTCAGGAAGACAGCAGCAATGCTCAATTCTTTATATATGACTGGGATAAAGTAATTGACAGATCTTAGCTGGCCAAAAGTCCAGATTTCTTATACCATTAGGAACTGCAGGAAATGATACATGACCGTTGGACGCACAAAACATTTTAATAACAGTTATATTTCCTGGGCAGTTTTAAAATTTGTAAGCTGAAGAACACATGGGTCTTTTTTGCCATAAAAATGCAGCAAGTATTACAAATGCCTCTGGATGTTTAAAAATTGGCCTCAAGCATTCCAATGCTTTGCCTGGATGCAGCACGTGTCCAAAATACTGTACATATGCAAGGGCTGCATGAGGCCATCTGAAAATCCTGGTTGAAGCATTTAACATTATAATACTTCCATTAATAATCATTAGCCCTGGGTATTCTCAGTAATGTACCAAAACAACAATAGAAGTATTAAAGAGCACATTTACTTACTGTTATAAAAAAATCCCAGAGAAACACTACAGCTGCCTCACCTGCTCCGTAGTCCCTGGGAGCCAAACGTAAAATTTAAATGCAGCCAGATTTCGGTATGGAAAGGATCATAATTTGGCTCCATGGAGCTAAGCCTAGATTCCTTCCACTTCCTAGTCTTCAGGGCCGACCCCCACGCTAACCTGTTTTGTGACGTACTTATATGGAGAGCAAGGGGACGTGCTCCATAGACTACATAGGGGCTTTTATGTGTTTTTTTTAATACTTCAGGGTTCCAGTTCAGATACATCAAGGCCATGACTCAACTAACAAGAACCTCATTAGTTGAACAGAAGCCTTGTTTTATCTGAATCAGAACCCTGGACTATTAAAAAAAAAAAAAAAGGGGGAGAAAAAAAATCAGTCTCTGTAGTAATCTATGGAGTGTTTCCCCATGCTCTCTGCGTAAAACATCATAGTAGGTGCTAGTGTGGGAGTGGCACTGAAGACTAGGAAGTGGAAGGAATCTCCGGCTCTCAGCTCCACAGAGCCAGATTACAATCCCTTCCATCTTGAAATCTAGCCACTTTCAAATTGAACTATTGGCTCCCAGGGACTTCGGAGCAGGTAAAGCTCATCTGCACCTTTTGTATAAGGCACCAGGAAAGGTGCTCTTTAACAACCATTTTATTATTATTTACTGTAATTAATCTGTTGATGTTTTTGTGAACAGTATGCTAATGTAAGTTAACTGGTAGGTGGAAGACTAGGTTTGCTGGTAATGGCACCTCACTTCACCTGAGCTCTTTTCTTCTAGGTTTGCTTGTAAGGACAGAGCAAGAAGCAATATTATCGAAGCAAGGAGAATAATTAAGGCTTCTTTTGGCTAGGCAGATTTATTGTGTGTTACTATTTTATTTTGTGCTTACCGATTTTGTTACTGTTTTTTGCTTACATGTTACTGCTTTATTGTTCTTTGATTCAAATAAGGCTGTTAAAACTAACACACCCCAAAAACCCAAACATGTACAAAAAGCATGTACTCCAGTATGGTTTAACTCCAAAATTAAAAAAAATGATTAAACAAAAGAACCATATATTTAAAATATTACTTAAAAGGGACAATCCACTAGGAAAATTACAATACAGAGAGACAATCAGAAAACTAAAAAAGGCAATAAAAATCAGCCAATGCTGATTATGAGCTACAACTAGCCGGTAGGACAAAAGACAACTACAAAGCCTTCTATACATATACCAATAAAACTAAAAAAAGTGTAAAGCAATATAGGACCATACCTAAACCACCAAGGGAAAACAGCCAATGCCAAGGAAATGGCAGACATGCAGAACAATTACTTGTACTCTGTATTTAATAAAAAAAAACAGGTACCAGAGAGAATAAAATAAATTCTAATCCCATGGAAATAATAATTGACCCTGAGGATGTAAAAATCAGACTTCAGAATATAAATATAGACAGGTCACCTGGGCCAGATGATATACATCCCAGAGTACTTAGGGAAATCGCAGATGTTTTGGCTCCGCCGCTAACCCATATATTTCAAATATCACTAGATCTCGGGATAGTAGTTCAGGGCTAGAGGGAGGCCACAGTGGTTCCCATCCTAAAAAGGGCCCAAAAAATAAACCAGAACATTTTAGGCCCGTCAGCCTGACGTCAATCATGGGCAAAATTCTGGCAGGAATTTTGAAGGAACACATTCTAACCCACTTAAAAAAAGAATAATCTGATAGACAAAACCCAACATGGGTTTACCAAATCCAAATCATGCCAAAGTAACATACTATCATTTTTTGAAAAAGTCAGTAAACCCTTGGATGAAGAAAATACAGTGGATGTGGTATTTTTAGACATCGCCAAAGCCTTCGACAAATACCCCCATAAGGAATTAGTAGACACACTAAATAATATCCTAGTTAATATCAACATAACTAATTGGGTGGAGGCTTGGTTGGGAGGAAGAAGACAGAGAGTAGTGATAAATGAAATACTGTCTGATTGGATGGAAATGACAAGTGGGATCCCCCAGGGCTCCGTCCTGGGTTCCTGCCTGTTCAATATATATGTATCCTCACTAAAAAGTGACCATCAAAATGTTTGGATGAGGCACCAACACAGCAGTCATCTGCAAATTTCAATAGTAAATAAAAAAGAAGATAGCACAAATTTGCAGGACACCCTAAATAGCATATATCTATGGACAGACAAATACAAACTAGACCTAAATGTAGGAAAGTGTACAGTTATGCACATGGGGGGAAAAATCTAAACTATACATATAAAATTGGGAATAACAATTTACCACAATCAAAAGAAGAAAGAGATCACAGTGTCAGGATTATAAATGACCTACAATTCGGTCAACACTGCAATTTCATCACCAAAAAGGCTAATCAATCTTTAAATTGTATATTACAACATACTGTATAAAAAGTAGGGACAGCAAAGTATTAATACCTTTATACCAAGCTTTGGTGCACCCTCATGTGGAATACTGTTCACAAGTTTGGTCTCCTTATAGGAAGGGGGGACATAAGGAAACTGAAGGGTATCCAGAGAAGGGCAACAAGAGTAATGACCGGTTATAATGATAAAACATACTCAGAAAGTCTGGAAACCCTAAACCTATTTACACTACAGCACAAGAGAATCCGAGGAGACATGTGCATGGTATACAGAGCACTCCTGGATAAGGAATTATATGAGAAATTAGGCCTAAAGCACAAGAAAACTATGTACGAACCTAGGGGCAATCTATCTCGATTAACTATGGACAAATGGAATCTTCAGAAAAGAAGATTCTGGTTCAGCCAACGAGTAGTACCACTGTGGAGTAGTCTCTCGGCAGAGATAGTCACTAGCGAAACAATGACTCAATTTAAACATAAACTGGACAAATACTACCAAAATAAACACAAACTAGATTAGAGAAACATGGCAAGCAATAATGGGTGCAAGTCTGCAATACTTGAAACACCTATGAAATTGTTTCTGCAGGGTATACTTTCTGCTATATTGTTATAGGGTGTGCTTACAGGTTTGTTACTGTTTTGTGCTTACAGATTACTGCTTTATTTTCTCTGATTCAAACTGTTTCTTTGCAGGATATATTTTCTCTGGAATTGTGTAAGGTTGGGCCCAAAGGTTTTGTTACTGTGTTGTGCCTACAGGTGTTACAGTTTACCGTTTTGTGTTTTCTCTGATTGAAACTGGTTTTTTTTGTTTTTTTTTGCAGGGTATATTTCTGCGAAATTGTTGCAGGGTGTGCTTGCAGGTTGATACTGTGTTGTGCTTACATATTACTTTATTTTTCTCTGATTCAAAGTGTTTATTGCAAGGTATATTTTCTGTTAAATTGTTCTGCAGATTGTGCTTCCAGGTTTTGTTACTTTTTGTCCTTACAGATTGCTACAGAGAAAAATAAAGCAGTAAAGTGTTTTTTGCAAGGTACAGCTTCTGTTAAATTGTTACAGGAGGTGTTTACAGGTTTTGTTACTGTTTGTGCTGACAGGTTTTATAATTTTATATATCATTAGGCTAAGCTTTCAGGGCTAATTACAGGAGCACCTGCGAGATACAGACTGTGGGATAGCGTCTGCATTTGTTGGTTGATTGTTTCTGCTCTTACCTCCTTGTTTCTTTCATCCGTGGTCCTTCTTCAGCAGGGGAAGGGCCCAACCACCCACCCCCATCCCCAACCATACCACGCTACACTCCTTTTATAGAGTAGCACAGTCATAACATTTCCTGTAGCAAAGTAGGAAGGGGAGGATCAGAGGGGTATCCACACAGTGACTTCACTTAAAGGGACACAATTAATATAACTTGTTATAAAAAGATATACAAAAATATACAAAACAAAAAAAAATAAAAAAAATAAATTATACGTTTGCTTTCATTTTCCTTCTAATTACTCAGGCCTGGTTATAAAAATCGGCAACTCAACTGGAATGGATATTATTAACTGCAGGTACTGTGGGACACTTTTCAAAAGAGCAGATATACAGGATTTAGGACACTGTCCTACATGCTGGACCATTGGAGAGCTATGGTCTCGGCTCCGGGCAGCATGGGCAGAGACTGCACGCCTCAAATCGCATATTCAGGAGGAAATGTATTACAAGAAGCACCAGCCATTTCCCCCAACATCCAAATGAAGCACCTCAACCGCAGAGGTAGTTGGTCTGGGAGGTTGGCAGGTGGTTAGGAGGGGCAAATCGGGTGTCCATCACTCAATGCTCACCAGCGTATCACCTCCACAAATCATATAACAACTACAAACAGGTATCTGCCTCTATCTCCAAAATCAAACAAAGGGGCAGAGGACACCGCAGAGCAGGACACTGCAGCACAGGAGCTAGTGCTACAAAACTTGCCCAGATTAGTGACCAAAACAAAAAAGGAAAAAAGGAAATCCAAAACACTTCTGATCATAGGAAACTCCATGATTCGGGGAGTTGATACCCAACTCCGGCCAGAGGTAATGGTCAGATGTCTTCCACGTACATCAGTGTGGAGAGACACTGACTGCATTGCTAAAATCATGCAGGAAGCAGGAGAAAACATCAATGTCCTGGTACACACAGGAACTAACGATCTAGCAGCTAGTCAGTTGCAGAAACCAAGGAACACCTGACCAGGCTGGGAGACAAACTGTCATCCATTTCATCTGGCATCTTCTTCTCTGAGGTCCTGCCAGTCCGGGGGGGGGGGGAGGCAGATGGGCGGAAGGTCAGAGAAGAGAAGACAGAGAAGCTAAACATGTAGCTCAAGGGCTGGTGCCAGGAAAAAGGACACAAATTTATAGGTAACTGGCAACAGTTTTGGGAGCGAAAGCTCTTTAACTTCGATGGACTGCATCTGACTTATGGAGGGAGTCAGTGCATTGGGGCAGACATTTGATGTCTTTGCAGAATATTTAAACTAGCAAATGGAGACAGGGGTGCAGCACCAGATACATCAAACGGGAAGAGCACCCCTCCTCCCCTCAGCTAGTGATCAAACAGGAGTGCAGCATGTTTGTAGTTCATCTGCATCACCAGGTGAGAAAAAAGGTCCGGCTCCCCATACAACACAGTGGAAAAGCCGGACCTCACCCCACAACTAACGCACCAAAATCTAACCAACGGAAAATCATGTACACAAATGCCCGCAGTCTGGGAAACAAGATCCCAGACCTGGAGGCAACAATGACAGAGACTAAACTACACATAGTAGCCATTAGCAAGACATGGTTCATCAGTAACCACACTTGGGAGACTACCGTACCCAGCTATGTACTGTTCAGAAGAGACCAAGGTGAAAAAAGGGGAGTGGGTGGAGTGGCCCTTTATGTCAATGAAAATATCAAAGCGACAGAAATTCAGAATATACATACGGAGCCAAAAGAACTGTGGGTCACCCTGGAAACAGGAAATGGGGCAGCCATACGGACAGGGGTTGTCTACAGGCCTCCATACCAGGAGGAGGATATAGATACATTACTGTTAGAAGACATACAAAACATGACAGTTAAAGGGGAGGTTCTATTAATGGGAGATGTCAACATACCAGATACAGACTGGTCAATACCAGCAGGAACATGTGCCAGAACTAGGCACACAGTGGACTCCCTGCAGGGGGAGAGCCTCACCCAATTGGTACAACAACCCACAAGAGACAGGGCTATCATGGATCTGGTACAGACTAACAGGGAAGGAATCATCTCCAGGTAGAAGGTCACCTGGGGGCCAGTGACCATCACATGGTATGGTTCAATTTGGCCACTAGAACTAAATCATCCCATTCCAAGGCAAAAATATGGACTTCAGAGGAGCTGACTTTGATAAGATGGCCAAAAGAGTTAAGCTGGCCCTGGCAGGAAGAAATACAGGTGAGGGGATACAGACAAAGTGGCAAGCATTAAGGATGCAATACTTAAAGCAACATCCCACTATGTTAGGGAGACAAGCAAGAGCAAAAGAAGAAGGAAGCAACTTAGGTTCTCAAAAACAGTAGCAGAAAAGGTAAGAGTCAAAAGGTTAACCTTCAGGAAATATAAGAGAACGCAGCAGGACGAAGATAGGGAGGCATACTAAACTTCCCTAAGGGAAGCAGGGAAGCCAGTAAGGCAGGCAAAGGCCCAAATCAAGGAACTACTAGCACAAACAGTAAAAGTAGGGGACAAGACTTTCTGTAGATACATCAGTGAAAGGAGAAAGTCCAGAGGGAGTATTGCTAAGATCAAAGGGGATAAGGGGGAGTGTGTGGAGGAGGACCAAGGAAAAGCATCTATTTTAAATAGATACTTCTGCTCAGTATTTACTGAGGAGAAGGTAGGGCAAGGTCCACAGCTCAGCACCATGGATATGGGGGGAGGGAGGTGTGCACATGTCCCTTCACAAAAGAAAGGGTTCTACAAGAGCTCATTAAGCTCAGGGTGGACAAGGCAAGGGGATCTGATGGCATACATCCCAGAGTACTAAAGGAGCAAAGGATGGAACTAGAAAAGCCATTAGCAGAACTGTTTAGTGAGTCTCTGAGCACAGGAGAGGTTCCAGAAGACTGGAGAAGGGCTCATGTGATGCCACTCCACAAGAGTGGCAGCAGGGAGGAGAAGGCAGGGAACTACAGACCAGTCAGTCTTACCTCAGTAGTGGGCAAGATTATGGAGGCACTCCTTAAGGAAAGGATAGTGCAACACCTGGAATCCATAGGAGCACAGGATCCAAGACAGCATTGGTTTACAACAGGTAGGTCCTGTCAAACTAATCTCATAGATTTCTTTGACTGGGTAACCAGAGTGGTGGACCAAAGAGGGTTCAGTTGATGTCACTTACCTTGACTTCAGCAAAGCTTTTGATACTGTGCTACACTGAAGACTGATTAATAAGCTAGGTAGGCTCAGGGTGGGTCAGAAGTTGGTCAACTGGGTGGCAAACTGGTTGGCGGGCAGAAAACAAGAGAGTGGTGGTAAACAGTATACAGTCAGAAGAGATGCAAGTCACAAGTGGGGTACCTCAGGGATCAGTCCTGGGGCTAGTTCTCTTCAATATCTTCATCAGTGACATTACAGATGGACTGGAGGATAAGATTTGCATGTTTGCAGATGACACCAAGATCTGCAATAGAGTAAATGATCCAGATGGGGTGGGCAGAATGAGAAGAGATCTGGAAAAACTGGCAAAATGGTCTGAAGAGTGGCAACTAGGGTTAAACGCAAAGAAGTGCAAGATCATGCACAGAGGGAAGAGAAACCCTGAAGCTACCTATAGGTTGGGAGGGGAGTTGTTGGCAATCACAAGAGAAGAAAGAGACTTGGGCATCATCATCATCACAGATGACCTGAAATCATCTAAGCAGACCACTTAAGTAGTAGGTAAGGCTAGAGGGATGTTGGCGTATATTAGTAGGGGTATCACAAGTCATAAGAGGGAGATAATAATCCCTCTTTACAAGACATTGGTTAGGCCCCATCTGGAGTACTGCATGCAGTACTGGAGGCTGCACCTACACAAGGACATTAAAAAAATGGAGGTAGTCCAGGGAAGGGCAACCAAAATGGTGCAGGGACTACATCAGAAAACATATGAGGACAGATTAACGGAGCTCAGTATGTATACCCTAGAGCAAAGGAGGAGAGGTGATATGATCAAAACATTCAAATATCTTAAGGACATTAACAAGGTGAAAGAGTCTAACATGTTTCAATATAAGAAAAAAAGCAGAACAAGAAGACAGCATGAGATTAGAGGGAGGCCGATTAAGGGGTAATGTGAGGAAGTTCTTTTTCACAGAAAGGGTGGTGGATGCATAGAATGGCCTACCTCAGAAAGTGGTGGATATGAATACAGTCCATGGCTTCAAACAGGCATGGGGTAGGCATAAGGGAGCAACACAGATGAGTATGAATAAATAGGACATTGACAGAGTAAAGGCCTATGGCACATTCATAAGGTAGAAAAAATGGACAGACTGGATGGTCCTTGCGGTCTTTATCTGCCGTCAACTTCTATGTTTCTATGTATGTACTGGTCTTTCTTTCTTAAATAAGTGTTAGTTGTATATTATATTAACTTAAACCACCCTTTCATGGTTGCAACATTTAATAAACATACAAGAAAACAAACAAACAGGGATCCTTCCAACTAAGAACTCTCTGTTCTAAGCCAGTCAGGACATTTTCCAGTCTTGCCAGTAGAAGTAAACCCACCTCCTGGGATGGGGATGTGTGTTCTTTATGGTCAAGTAACAAATAGCAACCTTTCTTTTGTAAAAGCAAGTGAACATTTGCATACCTTGCACTGCAGCTGATATTTATAAGGTTCAATCACAAAGGGTCTCTCCCGCGATCTTCCATACCTTTTTCTCATCCAACTTGAGAAGGGCAATAAGACATAACGCTGTATATGCCAAAAATGCAAAGGCTCCACACTTCCATTCATAGTACATAGTTAGTAATAAAAAATGTTCTTCATACAGGTTAAGACCATAGGCTGAAGCCTATTTACACAGCCAACCTGTTGATACTGCAGTATGTATTATAGGAACAGCAAGCTTATAGCTTCCAAGAATCCTTATTCATTTGCATTTTCCACATATCAAGTATAATGTCAAACTGGTCTTAATACAGCCCACTGCTCAGTCAATCAGTACCTCTGCTTACAGAAGGGACTGGGGCCATCCCCTCTCTCTATAAGTGCTACTCAATGATTTTCTCCAAATAGGTGTTTCTTTGAAAGATTTTAGCAAGGCCCTGATGTCTACAAGGGGTGGAATCCCTCTGCTGCTCTCTTGCCCATTTTATTGACTCCAGCAACTGCCATGGCTCAGAATGGGGGTCATCCATACAGAGTCTCTGTTGTGGCAGGTTGAGGATCATAATGCTGTACTTTTTTAGGTATGATGCAGCTTCTGTGTAGGATGAGTACTATCTGATGCCATTTGGAAGGGTCAATATTAATTAGGCTGGGAAAGAGAAATTCCTTCACATGTACCGTAATTATTTTGTTCTGTTAGCTCCAACGTTGTCAATGGAGAGTTAATACATATGGGTAATGAGCTCCCTCTGGGATAATGGTATAGACCAAGGCTGTCAATTAGGCATAGAACCCTGGAGTCATGAGGATTCCAAAGGCAATAGCTACTCAGTCACCTTTGTCAACACAGTACCTATACACACACACACACACCTACATAACTACCAACCCCTATGTCTCCAGGATAAGAACAAACTATCTCCATAACCAAACAAAACTCACATTACATGATAGATAAATGGTGAAAGATCTCCTCATTGAAATGCTGACTGAAACTAGTCATGCTGAATGATACTCTCTTCATAGTTCTCGATCATCAGGCTACTGATCTTGCAACTTTGGCATTTTGTTGCTATCAACATTTATAATACAAAGAAAGTTAAACATGAAAGAACAGTTGAACAGAGCTGTAGGAAACAGGTAAAGCATGAACCTGGAAAAGACAGAACATCGAACAATACTTAGAAACCATAACCTGTTAAACTGTGTGTATCTGTAAGTCTAATGTTGTATATCACTGTCCATAGTTAAAGTACTCCTGAAATCTAACTGCATTTGCAGAAAAAATGTATCTTTGCCGAGATTAGAATTCCATACATATATCAGACAATATTCTCCAGCAGAAGCCATGGGCTCCCAGAAAGGGCCCCATCAACAACATTGGAGCTAATAGAAAAGGAAAATATGGCAAGTATGAAGGAATTTCTCCTTTCGTATCATTACATGTTCTCAATGGGGAATTCATTCAAATGTATCCTAAAAAGCATTATCCATTCCACAAATGGAAAATACTGTCCCATATATAATCCTTAAGGGCCATCACAAGACTCATCTGCTAACCACTACCTGCAAAATTATGTGCCAAAAGGCTGCTTCAACAGAGCTTTGAACACCCAATCTGCAGAGTTTAGTGAACGTGTGCATGGAGGACCTTGTCGTCACTTTGCAGAGTTCCAATACTGAGGCCTCTCCTCTCTCTACCCAGGGCATGGTATGTGCCCTGGTACAGTGAGCCCTGATCAGGACAGGCGCTTTCTTCTGTTCCTCAACATACGCTTTGGCAAAGCAAGCTCTCACCCGCCTGACTAAGGTGGCCTTAGAGGCCTTCTGACATTTATCTGCTGCTTCAAACAGGATGAACAGACTTTCTGAATACTTCTGTTCTTTTCAGCCAAGTCTTAACTGCCCTGTACAAGTCTAGTTTATGAAATTCTTTTTCTTTCAGATCAATCGGCTTTGGACACAATGATGGCAGAAAAAACTTCCTGGTTTATATAAAAGGCTATAGGAATCTTGGGTATAAAGCATGGGGCTGTCCTCATCACCACCTTGTTTCTATGCATTATAAGGAAAGGTTCCTTGTGCAAAGGAACCTGAAGCTCTCCAAACCTTCTTGCCGAGCAAATGGTAATCCAGAAACATACCACGCAGGACAAGATGTCTAACGAAATTGATTAAAGTGGCTCAAATGGCACCCTACACAAGGTGTTTAACACCAAGTTCAGATCTCACGGTGGAACTAGAAAACAGAAAGACAGTCAACTCCTGCTAACCACCCTGAGGAAACAAATAACATCAGAGTTCATTCCCAGACACAAACCTATTGATGTTTCCAATGCCACTCCGAGTATGGACACCTGTTCCCACAAGGTACTCAATGCCAGACTCTTGTCTACTCCTATGCCACAATCCTCAGGAGCTACAGGGGAGACAGGGAACGCTGCACCAAAATGAATCACACAGTTTGTACTAAAGGAAAAAATGATGCTCAAAACCACTGCAAAAATAACAGGCTGAACACTTGATTCAATGCATGGTAAAGTGTCGTTTAATGAGAGCCAAGGTTAAACAATCAGAACAATCATAATTCCCTTAATTTATTAATATATTTTGTAAAAGACTGGTTTAACTTTATTCCTTGCTCTATAAAGGTCTGAGATAAGCAATACTGTGTAAGTGCAACAGCTTATAAATTTAAGTTAATCAAAATTCTGCTATGTTTCTTTAAATTAATGTTTTTTCTTTTCGATACACTCTGACAGTATTGTTCCTAAGGGTATAACAATAATTTTACCCAAACATTAATCAATTGTATGTACATAGGGGGCTATTCAGAAATGGGCAGAAAATATATGCTAAGGACGCGTATCCCTCCCGCACAGCTCCGCACCTCTGGAAGATCTGCACGAGAACTGCATTCCCATACACCAACCCCCACCTGGCTCCCTTATGCTGCCCCGCCCCCCAGCACACAGGTCTGCCCATTCCAGAACCTGCAGTGGATCTCTTGCACTCGTGGAGTGCCATGTTGCCTGCCAGCCGCAACATTGGCCGAGCACCCCTGCCCTCCCAGTGTGTCCCAACAGCAGGGGCATCCCTGTCTGCCGATGCCCCCCCACCATCACCACCACCACTGCTGGCAGATGCAACCCCGTGGGGGGGGGTGTAACTGGTCACCTGGGTTTTCGGCTGCCCCTCATTCACGTAGCCACCAGCATACCGCATGCAGCACTCCATGGTTTAGTGAATCATGCGGAGTGCTGACACGGCTCCAGCCCTGCCCTGGTGCGGAGCTGCATGATCGACTGGGGAAATCAGTCACATGGGAGGCGTATTTCCTGACAGCATACTGCGCTGGGGGGCAGCCGCCGCAGGGAGGGTGCAGGCAGGTGCGGGTGGGATGCGTGCCAGCTTTACATGGTGCATACCCACTCCACACCTTAGTAAATAGGCCCCAATATGTTTAATGCTTAATTGACCTAACCGAGTCCTAATTAGGGAGGTAGGCGTTTCCCTTAGGTAGCTTTAATGTTTGTTTACATAAAGAATGTAATATGGAGCCTAAGACATTCAGATCTGTAGTTACCCATACTTCTACCACATAAAAGTCCCTAATTTATAAGTTTGGCATTTATAGCTTCTATCACTGACACCACTGATGAGCCTCACAAGATTCTACTGAATCTCTTTAATGCCCCAGCTGTAATGTGCACTTTCCTAATGGAATATTTATTTATTTAATTTAGTTTGTTTTTGTTTACCGGGTAGGTGCGCTAGCCATAAAGGTGACTGTTTTCAGGCATGACCCGGGAAGTTACAGGGCAGACATTGCAGGTACAGTGCATTCTGCGTGTGTGCACAACCTCGGGACCAGCCAAAATTGTGCATACAACCAAAAATGCAAGAAAAATGCCCACAGTTAATCGTGGTTGCAGTAAAAATCATTTTATTACACAGCTCCCAAAGGAAAGCAGTGTAGCAAAGTTTAAAAAACACTAAACAGTAGCAAACATTGATAAATAACATGCTGTAACTGAAACTGAAATGCATGAGCATTAAAAGCATTAAAAGGCAATGCGATAGTGATAAAAACGTACAGTACAATACTATACGATAAGCATCTTAGAGTTCATTGTGTACATTGCCACTCAATCCTTTCCACTAGGATAGCCAGCCTGTAGTTTGCTAAAAATCAATGCCCACTTCTGCAGCCAGAGACTTTGCTTTTTGTAACAGAATGTGCGCTTCCAGGCTTTAGTTGCCCCGGTACTCCATTCTTGTAGAATAGCCTCTCTTTTGTTTAAAATTCTACCACACAGGATACATCCATGTGAAAGTCAGCCACAAGCTCCATTTGTGTGATTCAAGGGACCACAGCCCTATCTAGCAATCTGACTTTTTGTTCAAGGCTCAAAAAGTGCTGTTTCAGTTTATCCATGCTGACTGTCAGACCGAGTGGCAAAATGTTCTGTGCTCCATCCGGTAGTGTTTTAACACTGCTGTGAGGTGCTAAAATAAAACCAGGTGCAAGTAATGAGGTGATAAACGGGTTTTGTTATTTCAGGACAGCTTAGGGGGAAGGAGCATCAAAGAAAATCAGCCATCGATTGCCTCATTTTATACCTCGCAGCTCCATTTAATCCCACTGATTAATGCTAAATGTGTGCACACAACTGATTCATTTAACACTGAGCACTGTAGGGAATGAATCGGGACCTGGTGATGTTGTGCACACAACTGGCAAGTGCACACAACCGAAATGCAGACGTGTGGAATGCACTGTATGACAAACAGTAGATTACATTGAGATGGCTCTACCATGCTGCAGCGACAGCGGCTACGGAGACATCCGCGATTTCATTGTGGGGCTGCGCCCCCCGAACCTCCTTAAGTGGGGGGGGGGCTCTGCTCCCCACACACCCCAGTCTGGGATTCCAACTCCGAGTCAGAGTGGGACCCGGGGGGCAAAACACCCTGCGAAGCAATCCCTAGCCTGCAGAGACCATACGCATGGCGACAGGCGGATTTTGGCCAAATCCTGTCGCTGTGATGGTCTTTGCCGTCAGGTAGTCACTGCGGCATCGGTATATGCACTGAGATACATAAACAAGGTATTGTGAAGCATTAAACAATAGGCTAAGCAGCTATTATAACTAAATGTTACCCCCCCCATATGAAACTTCTTGAACATATTCTAGAGGTTTTTCTGTGAGATATAATCTTTTATACCTTTTTTTTTTACTACCAAAAATTATCACTTGTATTGGTATTGGGATTAAGGTTTAGTTAAAAGCAATGAGTATCAAGTTTTCTTAAACTTCTCTGTAGTCCTAGTCTACTGGCAGAAATAATTGCCAGATAGGTAGGTAGGTAGGTAGAAGACTTGGTTTGCTGGCCAAGGCACCTAGCTTCACCTGAGCTCTTTCCTTCTAAGACTGCTTGAAAGGCAGAGTAGAGAAACTTACCAGAGCAAGGGAGAAGGATTAAGACTTAGTTTGGCTAAGCAGATTTACTGTGTGGTGGTGTTTTAATTTTTTACTCACAGGGATTGCTACTGTTTGTTGCTAACATTTCATTGCTTTATTTTTCTCTGATTCAAATTGTTGTTGCTGGTATACCTTCTTCTGCATTATTACAAGGTGTGCCTACAGGTGTGTGCTAACAGATTACTGCTGTAATCTTCTGATTCAAATTGTCTTTTGCAAGGTATATCTTCTGTTACTGCTTTATTTTCTCTGGAGCAAAGTGTTTCTTACAGGGTATATCTTCTCTGAAATTATTACAGGTGGTGCTTTACAGGTTTTACAGTTTTATCTAACATTAGGATAAGCTTTCAGGGTTACTGCATTTGTTGTTGACTGATTGTTTCTGCTCTTACCTCCTTGTTCTTTACGTCCGTGGTTCTTCTTTTTAGGCAGGGCAAGTTAAACAAAGCACAATTAAACCATTACTTGCATTTTTTTTTTCCTTCTAATTACTCTGACTAGGTTACAAACCCAGCAACTTATTTGGAATGGATTTCATTAACTGCAGGTACTGTGGAACAATTTTCAGAAGGACAGTCTTACAGGATTTAGGACACTGTCCTACATGCTGGGCCTTTGGAGATCTTAGGTCTCAGCTCCGGGCAGCATGGGCAGAGATTGCACGCCTCAAATTTCATATTGAAGAGGAAATACATTATAAGAACCACCGCCATTTCCCAGCATCCAACAGAAAAACCTACGGCCGCAGAGGGTAGTTGGTCAGGAGGTTGGCAGGTGGTTAGGAGGGGTAAATCAGTGCCCATCACTCTCTGCTCACCAACACATTACCTCCGAAAACCATATAAACACTACAAACAGGTATCTGCCTCTATCTCTGAAATCAAATAAAGAGGCAGAAGACACTGCAAACAGGACACTGCAGCACAGGAACTAGCACAACAATACTCACCCAAATCAGGAACCAAAACTAAACAAGCACAAAGGAAATCCAAAAACTACTGATCATAGGAGACTCCATGATTCAGGGAGTTGATACCATCTCCAGCCAGGGTGATGGTCAGATGTCTCCAGGTACATCAGCATGGAGAGACACTGACCGCATTGCTAAGATTGTTCAAAAGCAGGAGAAAACATTGATGTCCTAGTACACATAGGGACTAATGATCTGCGCCAGCAGGTCAGTTGTGGAGACCAAGGAACACCTGACTAGGCTGGGTGACAAACTATCATCTATTTCGTCCGGCATCTCCTCTCTGAGATCCTGCCAGTCTGGGAGAAGGGCAGATGGACGGAAGGTCAAGAAAGGGAGATAGGGAGCTAAACACGTGGCTCAAGGACTGGTGCCAGGAAAAGGACACAGATTTGTAGGGAACTGGCAACAGTTCTGGGAGCGAAAGTTCTTTAAATTTGATGGACTGCATCTGACTAAAGAGGTCAGTGCATTGGGGCAGAAGTTTGGCGTCTTTGCAGAATATTTAAACTAGCAAATGGGGAGAGGTTGCAGCACCCCATCGTCGAATGGGAAGAACACCCTCCCCTCAGCTAGTGGTCAAACAGGAATTCAAGCGGCGTTTGCCATTCATTTGCATCACCAGGTAAGAAAAAAGGTTTGTCTCCCATATGATGCACAGGGTAATGCCAAACTTCACCCAACAACTAACACACCAAAATCTGGCCAATGGAAAATCATGTATACAAATGCTCACAGCCTGGGAAATAAGATACCAGACCTGCAGGCAATAATGTCAGAGGCTAAACTGGACATAGTAGCAATTAGTGAGGGTGGTTTACCAGTAATCACACTTGGAGACTTCAGTACCTGGCTATGTATTGTTCAGAAGAGACCGAGGTGCAAAAGGGGGAGGAGTGGCCCTGTATGTTATATGAAAATATCAAAGCTACAGAAATTCAGAATACACATAAGGAGCCAGAAGAACTGTGGGTCACCCTGAAACAGGAAATGGGACAGCCATAAGAACTGGGGTTGTCTACAGGCCCCAGACCAGAGGGAGGACATAGACACATTACTGTTAGAAGATATACAAAACATGACAGCTAAAGGGAGGTTCTGATAATGGGAGACTTCAACATGCCAGATACAGATTGGTCAATACCAGCAGGAACATCTGCCAGAACTAGACTCATAGTGGATTCCCTGCAGGGGGAGGGCCTCAAACAACTGGTACAGCAACCCACAAGAGACAGGGCTATCCTAGATCTAGTACTGACTAACAAAGAAGGGATCACAGATCTCCAGGTAGAAGGTCACCTGGGGGCCAGTGACCATCACATGGTATGGTTCAATTTGGCTACTACATCTAATCATCCCATTCCAAGGCAAAAATATGGGACTTCAGAGGAGCTGACTTTGATAAGATGGCCAACAGAGTTAAGCTAGCCCTGGCAAAAAGAAACACAGGTGAGAAGGTACAGGCAAGTGGGCAAGCATTAAGGATACAATACTTGAAGCAACATCCCATTGTGTTAGACAGAAAAGGAAGTGCAAAGAAGAAGAAACCACTTTGGTTCTCAAATACAGTAGCAGAAAGGTCAGAGCCAAAGGCTGGCCTTCAGAAAATATAAGGGAACACAGCGGGATGAAGATAGGGAGGCATACCAAACTGCCTAAGGGAAGCAGGTAAGGCAGTAAGGCAGGCAAAGTCCCAAACTGAGGAAACACTAGCACAAACAGTAAAGAAGGTGACAAGACTTTCTATAGATACATTAGTGAAGGAGAAAGTCAGAGGGTATTGCTAAGCTTAATGGAGAAAAGGAGCATGTGAGAGGAGGACCCTGTAAAGGCATCTATCCTAAATAGATACTTTGCTCAGTATTTACTGAAGAAAGGTAGGGCAGGGCCCACAGCTCAGCATCATGGACACAGGGGAGGAGGTGAGCACTACTCCCTTCACAAAGAAAGGGTCCTACAAGAGCTTGCTAAGCTCAGGGTGGATAAGGCAATGGGACCTGATGGCATACATCCCAGGGTACTAAAGGGCTAAAGGAGGAACTAGCAGAGCCATTAGCAGAATTGTTTAGTGAGTCTCTGAGCACAGGAGAGGTCCCAGAAGACTGGAGAAGGGCTCATGTGATCCCACTCCACAAGAGTGGCAGCAGGGAGGCGGGGAACTACAGACCGGTCAGTCTTACCTCAGTAGTGGGCAAGATTATGGAGCACTCCTTAAGAAAGGATAGTGCAACACCTGGAATCCATAGGGGCACAGGATCCAAGACAGCATGGGTTTACAAAAGGTCCTGTCAAACTAATCTCATAGATTTCTTTGACTGGGTAACCAGAGTGGTGGACCAAGGGGAGCAGTTGATGTCCTACCTTGACTTCAGCAAAGCTTTTGACACTGTTCCACATAGAAGATTGATAAATAAGCTAGGTAGGCTCGGGGTGGGTCAGAAGTTGGTCAACTGGGTGGCAAACTGGTTGACTGGCAGAAAACAGAGTGGTGGTAAATGGTATACAGTCAGAAGAGATGCAAGTCACAAGTGGGGTACCTCAGGGATCAGTCCTGGGGCCAGTCTATTCAACATCTTCATTAGTGACCTCGCAGATGGACTAGAGGGTAAGGCTTGTCTGTTTGCAGATGACACCAAGATCTGCAACAGAGTAGATGATCCAGATGGGGTGGGCAGAATGAGAAGAGATCTGGATAAACTAGCAGAATGGTCAGAAGAGTGGCAACTGGGATTTAATGCAAGAAGTGCAAAATCATGCACATAGGAAGAGAAACCCTGAAGCCACTTATAGGCTGGAGGAGTTGCTAGCAGTCACAAAGGAAGAAAGAGACTTGGGCATCATCATCACTGATGACCTAAAATCATCAAGCAGACCTCTAAAGCAGTAGGTAAGGCTAGGGGGTGTTAGGGTGTATTAGTAGGGAGTATCACAAGTCGTAAGAGGGAGGTAATAATCCCTCTGTACAAGACATTAGTTAGGCCCCATCTGAGTACTACGTGCAGTATTGGAGGCCACACCTTCACAAGGACATTAACCAAATTGAGGCAGTCCAGAAGAACAACCAAAATGGTGCAGGGACTGCATCAGAAGACATATGAGGACAGATTAATGGAGCTCAATATGTATACCCTTGAGCAAAGGAGGGAGAGGTGATATGATCGAGACATTTAAACACCTTAAGGGCATAAACAAGGTGAAAGGTCTAACATGTTTAAATATAAGAAAAATAGCAGGACAAGAGGACACAGCATGAGATTAGAGGAGGCCGATTAAGGGGAATGTGAGGAAATTCTTTTTCACAGAAAATTGGTAGATGCATGGAATGACTTACCACAAGAAGTGGTGGCTATGAATACAGTGCAGGGCTTCAAACAGGCATGGGATAGGCATAAGGGAGCAATACAAATGACTATGAATAGATAGGTCACTGACAGAGCAAAGGCCGATGGCACATTTATAAGGTAGAAAAAGAAATGGGCAGACTGGATGGGCCTTGCGGTCCTTATCTGCCGTCAACTTCTATGTTTCTATGTTTCTATCATCGGCATATGCCAGAGCAGATACATACTGTTG
This sequence comes from Neoceratodus forsteri, assembly GCA_016271365.2. Lineage (NCBI taxonomy): Eukaryota > Metazoa > Chordata > Ceratodontiformes > Ceratodontidae > Neoceratodus > Neoceratodus forsteri. The sequence goes on from CM057455.1 coordinate 1,678,268,097, forward strand.
TAGAATCTTTGGTGGATGATATTCTGATTTATTTAGCTCCAGTACAGTTTAATTTTTAAAAATATTAAAGCGAGCTGGAGCAAGGACACATCCTTGTCACAGTCCCATATTGGTTTTGATCTTTTCAGTTAAGTCCCCATGCTTGGTACATTTAATTTTAATCTATCTGTTGGAAAAAAACTGTTTTACCAAAACCAGTAAGTTTCGATCAATCCAAGTTCCCTTAACTTAGCCCTTAGATAAGATATTACGATAAAATCAAATGCTGCAGAAAAATCCACAAAAGATACAAAGAGTTTCTGTTTTTTGATTATACAGTATTCTTCTATTTGATGTGAAAGTAAAACAGTTTGCATTGTAGTTCCCAAGTATTTTTTAAACCCAATGCAAAGAGGTTGATTTGTTGGTGGCAAAATCTTCTACACAGGAGATCAAACACCTCTGGGTTCGGAGACCATTCTCCTGGATAAACCCTTTAATGACTCAACCAGTCTGCCTGCACATTCAGTTCTCCTGCCAGGTGAAATACAGAGCATTAGAAGTTTGGCTTCCGGGCACTGCAAAACCCTGGTCACTTCTGCTAGCATGCTTGTATTTCTTGAGCTCCCCCCGACTATGTATGTAAGCTACATTGATGGCACTGTCTGACCTCAACTTCACAGCTCTGGCCTGACCCCAGTACTGAAAGTAAAGCAGAACGAGATACACTGCCCTCATTTCCAAAACATTTATCTGGAGCATCTGCTCCAGGGGGCTCCAGATCCCTTGAACCAGTATTTGGCCCAGAACCGCACCCCAGCCTGACAGGCTGACATTGGTCATGAGAATTGAAGAACTCCTGAAGAAGCTCAGACAGAGACTTGGCCTATTTTACAGAATAAAACATTACCTAACCAGAGATTCTAAACAAAGATTAATCCTGGCATCATTCCTATCCCTCAATGATTATGCTGATTTCCTATATAGTCACTGCTCCCTTTCCCACTTAAACAAACTGGATACCTTGTACCATAGAGCTCTTAGATTCATTACAGACCTTCCTTTCAGCACCCACCACTGCTCTCTCTCTATACTGCAGTCGGCTGGACATCCCTGCATCATAGAAGAAACAAAAATGCTGCTCTATGGATCTACAAAGCTCTAACAAACAAATTACTTTCCTACATTTCAGATTGTTTTACCCAGGTCATATCCAGACCATATGCCCTAAGGAATAATAAACTCATCATGCTGAAGATACCTATTACCTGTACCCGGCATGGGAGGGCTGCAATCAGCTACTCTCTAGCACTTATTTGGAACTCTCTTCAAAAGATCCTGAAGTTGAATACCCTCATTCCAATAGCATCTTTCAAAAGCTATACACTAGTCTCTTTCCAGAGCCATGCAACTGTTTCCACAAGGCTAGTCCTATCACAACCCCCTTTCTCCCACCTTTTTTGCACTTCCCCTAATTTGTTTTGTAGCTTTCACCCACTTAACTCATACCTGACCTTATTCCCAAAATCCCATCACCTCGCTTTAATCTTTCATTACTGTCTTATTTTGTTCCTTTTTATTATAACCCAGTTTCTTTGGCTCATTGCTTTGTATATATGTGAATATTCTTGTATCTGTTCATTTACAATGTCTTTGTTTTTGTATTCAATCTGTATCTTGTATTTGTGTAAAAATTTGTACCTTTATATTGTTATGACCAATCAGGTCCATCTTGTAAATGAGCTATGCTCAATGATGCTCGCCTGAATAAATAAAGATTTTGATTGATTGATTGAATTATTTTCAGTGGTTCTGCCTGGACAGTCTCCTTGCTGAGACTTTTGGGGTGCTCCCACCATGCAAGGGACTGCAGTGCCAACAGTGATAGCAGAATCAGGGCTTGGTAGTCCTCCAAAGTCAGGAATCATACCTCCAGCATCCTGCTTTGCAGAGGCCACATATGGAAATGTGCCCATAGCACTAAATCTATCACTACCATCATCAGGTCTAGAATCTGAAGTAACCTGTGTCAGCAGAGACCGCCGACTGGGTCCTCAGTCACTTTATCTCCTAAATGAAGGTCTCCTTGCTAGGTGCGGAGAGAATACACTTCTTGTTCATCTGGAACATCCCCAGCGTTCTAACCTTTGAAATGGCACTAGAGGCTCTTCTCCTGGCTGATAACCCAGCCATGTGTTTCCAGGACTTCCAAAGTCCTTGCCACCAATCTCTCTGCCATTCTTGCAGTTGGAGCCTGGATGAGCAAATCATTCAAGTAGGGATATATGTGATACCCCTCCTGTCTCAGCTGCGTCACTAGCAAAATGAAGATCTTCAAAAACATCCTGGGGGCTGCTGCCAGAACAAAGGGGGAGCCCTGTACAGGAAATGTTGTCCCTGAATTGCAAACCTCAGGAAATTCTGGCGTGACTGGCGGATGGGGATCCTTCAGATCTACGGATGCTAGTTTATTTGTTCGACCATAAAAGATAAAATCATTATAGTCATCATTACAAAGTATTACACTAAATATAATAAGTACTAACATACACATCACATTTCCTTCTCTATATGCTCAGATACTTCATTTTAACAAAACCAAAAGAAGATTATTTGACTATGAACTTGGGGAACAGAGTGAGATTTTTGGTTGAGAGGACTGCGCAGCTGCACACTATACTGCTCTGGAGGAGCAGTAGTAGCAGGGTCGTTTGAAAGGCTTTCCCCTCTGTGTGAACAGGTATGCCACTGCTGCCTGTGTGGTGAGGGAGAACAATCACACTGGAGTTGCCCAACTTGTTCTGCTGAGTGTCCTTTCCAGGCATTCTTGTGCTCATAGCTGGTTACTGTTTTTCCAGCACTGTGGTACCGCATCCAGTGCCTGGAGTCCCAACAGTGGGGGCAGCATGACCTCAATGTTGGACTACGGGGCAACTCTGCAAGAGGGTTAGTCATTTCAAAAACAGTGCAGTCTTGTTGCGCTTATTTTGCTTAATGCATTTTTTCTGCAGTAGCTCTCACTTTTTTACTTTGAAAAAATGTATTTAGTCAACTCTGCTAATGTGACCCCTGTTTTAAATTTGCATTAATCCCTAGACATATGCTTATCCGTATATTAGTACTAGCTGAATAATAGCTTGTAATAGTTCTAATTTGCCCCATTGGTTATTTTTATATCTATATCCATACTAGTTCATACTATTTTTGTTTACATCCCCCCTTCTTCATTTTTGAAAGTGTCCATTATGCAAAACAGGCGTGGTGCAACATCTCGGAATGACACCTAGTTAAACAAATTTCACTACTACTGAAGGCATCAAAGTGTCTGTATACCAATCATATTATAGATTGTTATTGGTGTGGTTTCCATTTTTATATAGGGTTATTTTCACACTGCGCAAAATCTGTAACACTCATTCCGCATTCAAGAGCATGCGTGGGTGTCTCTGCAGACTAGCATTTTGCCAGGAGGTTCCTTAGGAGTCGGTATCGCGATGAACTGACAGCGTATGTATGGTGCATCACGGCACTTTTCTAATTATTTCCTGATGCCATTTTTAAATCTCTGTTTCGATTTCAACTCTGGCTGCCCTTTTGTTTGTAATCTCACTGGGCTTTTACCTCAAAGCAGCTGTTAACCAATTGTGTGGCTGTTTAATGAATCAATCGATTGCCTTACTGGGTAAATTATCCTGCATGGTGCTTGAACTTTGAAGCTGATGTTTGTGCTCCAGTGCAGAACAGCCTAGGAGGTTCTGTTCTTCATGTTATTGCTTGAATGCCTGCTTTAAAACAGAGGTAAATTGATGTACCATTTAGCATTTAAGATTAGTTTGTTTTTTTTTTTAGTATTTAAGCTTTTGCTTAAATATTGCTCTATTTTTAATCCTCCTCTCTTTTCTAAATTAAGATTTGGTTAAGAAAGCATTTTTTTGTCCGATTAGAATAGGGGAAGTACGAGTTTTAACTTTTCTTTTTGCCTCGGATGGGCTTGCTCTGGCAGCTCAACATAGTTACTGCATAGGAGGGCTATTATTAGGCTTCAAGCCTTCCCTTTGATGTCTGGTGGGTGGCTGTGGGTAAGTACTGTCCATGCAATTATTACCTTAGCGTCTGTTTTTTTATTTTATTTTTTCCCCAGTTTAACACTAGAGGAGTGGGTTCAATTTATGGGATGTTACTGAGGCTGTTCTCTACACCGAGAAGTAAAAGAATTTCTGCAAAAGAAGCTATTCTCCCTCAAGATCATCGGTTGGTGCCAACTATCCAGAGAATAACTTTAGGAACCATGAGACTGATAGAAGATGGAAGACGTTGGGAGATAATAGGCAACCTAAGCCCTATGCCACAAGCAGTTGAATTATCTCATTTCATCAGGAACAAGATTTGGAACTGGAGTAATACCGGCAAGGAAAGCCACTCCAGCTGGTGGTTATAACACTCCTTGAGCTAGAGTATTTAGCATCAGTCTCTGGACATTTTTGGGACAACTGTTTTTTTTGGGCAGGGTTTTTTTCTTATTACAGCCACAGTTATATTTTAAAGGGACACTGTCAACCCCCTTAGGCCTCATAGTGTCCCTAATTTAAAAAAAACACATTTTATGATTGCCAACATACTGGTGTTACCACACAAAAATAGGTTTGTTTACATTCCTTGATCAACTCCCACTGCATCTTTCCTGGACTTGGGAACATCTCCAGCATAGTGTAGCCACTCAAGATGCAGTGGGAGTTTAGGAGGTTATTGCACCATGAGTTACTGCACTGTTTAGAGGTGTTTCAAATGTTCAGGAAGTATTCAATAAGAACAGTTACAGGATTTGAAACAAAACAAAGTTGCTTATAAATATACATTAGCATGCACTTCAGTTCTATTAGAGGAGCAGACAGACAAAACAAACAGCAACATCAATGAATTTTGGAGAAGGTAAGCAATCAAAAAATGTGGGGTTTTAACTAGAAATAATATTATGCAAAACAGGTTGACAGTGTCCCTTTAATACCTATGGTAGTACAGTATTTATATAATATATTATTGGCAGTATATGCCGTTTTACAAAACTGAAATTTAAATACCTGTAAATTTTCTTTCTCCGACGGCACATCTCCAGGCTTCCTTACGCATGGGCTGTACCTCCTGATGCTGGCTGGAGGCAGGAATTAAACCTCTGCAGAAGGGGAACAGATAGCCCTCCACACCCAGTTCTCTCCAGTTGTTTTGAAAGCACTCCTAATATGGCAATACTATAAGAACTTGGAAACAAAACACAAGAAAGTTAAGGCATAAATGGCCGTGAGGCCAGGCAACTATATACATTCTGGGAGGGAATCCGAAGCCTGGAGACCAGCCATCAGAGAAAGGAAATTTACAGGTATTTAAATTTTGATTTCTCTCTCCTAGTCTGGTCTCCAGGCTTCCTTATGCATGGGATATACAAAAGCAGTACATCCCCAGATGTCTCGGGGTGGGGGGGGGAGAATGTCAAGTGCCCTTAAGGTTCTACCACCACCTGAAGCACTCAGCAGCCAAAGGATGCCTCTGCCTAAGACATCACATCCAGTTTGTAAAATTTCGTAAAAGTGTGAACGGATGACCAAGTGGCCACTCTGCATAAGTCTGCAGGAGATGCTTCTCTGAAGTTCGCCCACAAAGTGACCATAGCTCTGGTGGAATGGGCTCTCACTGGGCCCGGTAGAGCTACTCCAGCCTGATCATAAACTTTGGAGATTACCGATATAATCCATCTGGCTATAGAGTCTTTTGAAGCTTTTTTACCCACATTCTGGCCTGTAGTTAAAGTGAACAAACTTGACGTTTTGCAAATTGCCTCTGTTCTTTTAAAATACATTTTGATCGCTCTCCTAGGGTCTAGTGTATGAAACTCCCTTTCTTTTTCATTTTTCCAGTGCGGGCAGAAGGAAGTAGGGATTAGCTCTTGGTTGCAATGGAAGGGAGACATAACTCTGGGTAAAAATCCTGTATCTGTATGAAGCACCACAGAGTCCTGATGAAAAACAGTTTTCGGCTCTTTGGTGGACAGCACTCCCAGTTCGCTGATTCTCCTAGCTGAATTAATAGCTGCAAGAAAAACCACCTTCATAGTAAGATGCATAAGGGAAGACTCCTTAAGAGGCTCAAAAGGTGTTTTGATTAAGGTCTTGACAACCAGATTAAGTCTCCAAGGTGGTACAGTTGGCTAGATTGGGGAGCGTTTTAACATTGTTGCCCTTAGAAATCTCCTGACATGAGGGTGTGATCCCAGTGAGTCCCCTGTGTCTACTAACAAAACCGCCCCCAGTGCGGAGACCTGAACTCGTAAGGTGGCCGGCTGCAGTCCTTTGTCAAACCCCTCTTGAAGAAACTATAATAGCACCAGTAATGATATTGGGTGGTCCTGTATATGTTTGGATTGAAACCAGAACAAGAATTTTCTCCAGATTCTATAGTACACTTTAGAGGGGGAGGGGCACCATGAGTTCACCATCATTTCAATGACCGGAACTGTGTAGCCTAGCTCTGAAGGTTTCCTGCTCAATTTCCAGGCCAAGAGGGACAGATTGCCCAAACTGAGGTGTAGAACCGGACCCTGATGGAGAAGGTCTGGGCTGATCTGGAAAGTTAAAGGTGGTTCCTTTGACAGTTGAATGAGAAGTGGGAACCATGGACGGCGAGGCCACCTGGGACAGACTAGGATCATCTCTGCTCTGTCCCTGGCCACTTTGTACAGTATCCTGGATAGTAGTGGTACTGGAAGAAAAGCATACAGGAGGTCAAACTGACATCAGTCTAGGGAAAAGGCACCCCGAGCTAAGCTAGCTTGTCCCTGGCCAGGGAGCAGAATTGTTCTGCCTTGGAGTTTTGCTGGCATGCAAACAGATCTACCTGGGGATTACCCCACTGCTCTGTTAGGAGGTGGAAGGCACTGTCCTTCAGCTCCCATTCCCCTGAGAGGACATCTTGGCGACTTAGCCAGTCTGCTGTGACATTTTCATATCCTGGGATGTACACGGCTCTTATACTTGCCAGGTATTGTTCTGCCCATGTAAAGAGAAGAAGTGACTCCCAAAGCATCTTTGAGCTCTTTGTTCTTCCCTGATGGTTGATGTAGGCCATCGTTGTTTGACTGTCTGTTAAAACCACCACATCCTGATTGCATACTTGCTGTTGGAAGTGTACCAGGGCTAGGCGAACTGCCCTCATCTCGAGGATGTTGATGCTGCACATTGATTCTACCGGTAACCACTTGCCTTGTGCTAACAGCTGATGCAGGTGGCCCCCCCCATCCCCTGAGGCTTGCATCGGTCGTGATTCTGATTTGGTGTGGATGGCCCAACTTTTGCCCCCTCATGACATTTGCCCTCTGAGACCACCATCGGAGGAAGGTTTTTAACCCGGAGACATGTAGGGTGTTGCATCTGGAGGTCAGAAACCCAGGACATTGTTATACCTTGGGAGGGGTTCCACTGCAAGCCACTTCGAGTGAAAGGGACCCCGGGGTGGTGGTAGACACCAAAATGAACAACAGTGAGAACTGCAGAAGAATGGCGGCAAAGGCAAACAACTTGCTGGGCTGCATAGCCCAGGGAATAACGTCCAAGAGGACTGATGTGATCCTACCTCTGTACAATGCCTTGGTTAGGCTGCACCTTGAGTATTGCGTGCAGTTCTTGAGACCACACCTTAAGAAGGACATAGTACTGTTGGAGAGGGTCCAGATGAGGGCAACCTGGATGATCTGGGGCATGGGGGAGATGACCTATGAGGACAGACTGGAAACCCTTGGGCTATATTCACTGGAGGAGAGGAAGGATGGGGGGACATGATTGAGGTTTTTAAATATGTGAAAGGGATTAACAGGGTAGAGCCCAAGAAATGTTCAGGCTAAAGCAAAGGGGCACAACCAGAGGGCATAAATGGAAACTGGAGGGAGGAACCTATAGGGGAGAACACAGAAGGCATTACTTCACAGAGAGGGTGGTGGAGCCATGGAATGCTTTGCCCGGGAGTCTAGTCGCGCAAGACACTGTGGAGGGCTTCAAGAGGGGGTGGGACAGATGCATGGGGGTACTGAAGCCAAGACTGACTCTCACGGGGACAAGGAGGGGGAGAGCAAGAGCCCGTTAGGGGCTGGCTACCGAGCAGACACGAAAGACCGACAGGCCTATTCTGCTGACTTTTAGTATGTTAGTATAAAATAGAACATAACATAAAATAGACAAATCCTACAACAGTTATTACAAGACTTTGTTAAATATTCCAAGATCTAGCCCCAGTTGTGTTGTACGTGCGGAATTAGGTAGGATGTCCATTAAAACCATAGCCATTTTGAGACTAGTAACATACTGGTTTAGAATAATTAATAGTAAGGTTGCATCTGCAGTTCTGTGGGCCATGGAAATAAAAGTAAAATTGCATAAGATGGGTCTGACCACCTGCTGGCTGCTATGTCTTAAAAATACACCATCTGAAATTTGATACGAGTCCCTCTGGTTCCATTTTCTGAATAAGATACTAATTTCACAAACATTTAAAAAAATGACTAAAGAAAAACTTTTTTTTTTTACAAATCCACACAAGAAGACTTGGTATTAAGGGGGGCACGTAACTTTTCACAGCTCCGCTCAAACAGTTGCTAAATCTGCTTCTTTCTGCTACTCTCATTACCTTATTGTGGACAAATGGCCACACAGAAAAGGAAGGAGCAGAATTAAGAGCGGAATTACTGGATAAATTCTTTTCCCCCAAAACTGGGACTGGGAAGTTACCTCCACGGTAGGGAACAGTGAGTTCACTGATCCTGACAAGAGAAATTACTTCCCCAGCAGAACTGCATCCCAAAATGGGCACTAAGCAAAACCTCTTGGGAAGCCAACTTTGGCTTCACTAAAAAGTTTTCTTATGGAGTTCCAAGCAGACATAAAGAACTCCTTTCAAAAGGTTCAAACTTCTCTAACAGAGGTACCCTCTCGATGTGAAACCATGGAAGCAAAAATGACTGCAATTGAGTGGGTTGAATCAGCCGAAAAAAAACACGGAGAAACTTGCGGCGAGGATCCTGCCTGTGGAAGTGTCAGTAAACACTTCCCTTCATGAACAATTAAACACCATAGCTAAACTAAAAAAAATTTAAAACATACTTCTAAAAAATCTAAGGCTCATTGGACTCTCAGCAAAAATACCAAATTCTGAGTTGAAAACAGAGGTTGAGAAGATACTGACATTAAACTCTTACTCCTGAGCAACCTGTTCTCTTGGAATCTGTGTTTAGACCTCAATCGAGACCGAAACAAGGTACACCCGAGTCTGGGGCAAGATATGTGAGTTTTACCTTCGCTACCATAATGGAGAGAAATAAACCGATTCATGCTGTGAAAGTTAAAAAAGGGGTTTTGTATGAGGGTACTAAGTTTAATTTATTCCCTGACTTTTGTCTTGCAACTCAGAGATGAAGGAAACGTTTTCTCATGTTAAGAGCTGAATTTTTTTACAAGCAGGAGTAACAGCTGTCCTACAATCCCCTGCTAAATTAAAAATCACCTTCCAGAATAAAGGTGATTTTTTTTGTTGATGTTGATGCATCACGGGCTTTCTACAAGAAAAATGTAGCCTTGCCCAGATTTGGGAGGAAGAGCCAGAAGATAAAATGGCAGATAATACCCAATATATCCCAATGTCTACTTGACTGTTCTTTTTGGGATAATTTCTGTGACAAAGAAATGTGCCTGAAATGATAAGCTTTGTTTAATAATTTCTTTTTAGACGAGATGGTTGTTATAGCTTGGAGCATAAAAAAAGATAAACTACTTGCTATATGTGAACTGTGCTCTCTGCTATATTTAATAACTAATTTTCAGTCGTTATACCCCTTTGAAAAAAATCAAAAAATTTATACTTTTTGGGACTGCTTTGTTTTTATTTTGATTTTGGGATGATTTTTATTGCATGATTTAAATTGATGGCATAATTTTTCTCTGAATAAAAAGAAAGTATAAATATATAAAAAAAAAAAAAAAAGACTTGGTATCAATGGGAAAACTCAGAGTAGCTCCATGGTACTCCTTCAATAAAAAACTGCATAGTCTAGAAATGTACATAAGCATATCCATTTCCCCAGAATATAAAAGATTGATAATGATGACTAGATTCGAACTCCTACCTACAAAATATACAGAATATAGATATAACAAGAGTAAAAAGGACCCGATGGATAATATATGCCCCTGTAATAAGGGACATTAAGAAACTAACTTACATACTAACATACTAAAAACCAGCAAAATAGGCTTAATGGTCTGTCATGTCTGCTCGCTAGCCAGTCACCTAGTGGGTGCTTGCCTTCCCACCCCCAAGCCCCAAGAGGGTCTTCTTTGGCTTCAGTTTCCCCTTGTGCCTGTCCCAGCCCCTCCTGAAGCCCTCCACTGTGCCCTCCTCCAACAGCCTCCCAGACAGCGCATTCCATGGCTCCACCACCCTCTCAGTGAAATAATGTTTCCTACGTCCCCCCCTGTAATTTCCCCCACCCAGCTTCCACTCATGCCCCCTGGTTGTTCCCCCCTTCTTTAGTCCGAACAGCTCCTTGGTTCCACTCTTGGTTATTCCTTTTACATACCTGAAGACCCCTATTATGTCTCCCCTGTCCCTTCTCTCCTCCAGTGTGTACAGCCCTGGCTCTTCCAGTCTCTCCTCATAGGGCCTCCCTTCCAGGCCCTGAATCATCCTGGTCGCTCTCCTCTGGACCCTCTCCAGCAGTGCAATGTACTTCTTCAGATGAGGTTTCCAGAACTGTACACACTGCGCGAGTTGCGGCCTGACCAAGGCATTGTATAGAGGGAGGATCACCTCCCTCCTCCTGGACGTAATTCCCCTGGCTATGCAGCCCAGTATCCTGTTTGCTTTGGCTGCATTTCTTCTACAATTTTCGGAGTTATTCATTTTGACATCTACCACCACCACTAGATCCCGCTCACCCACTGTGGCTTGCAGTGTGACTCCCCCAGGGTGTATACATGGTCCAGGTTTCTGACCCCCAAATGAAGTACCTTACATTTCCCAGCATTAAATTTCAATCCCCACCTCCTTGACCACCCCTCCAGGGTATCCAGGCCCCCCTGGACTGTCTCTTTTGTGTTTCTTCCCTATCCACCAGTGCTCCCGGTTTGAAGTCGTCCACAAAGAGATTCAGCCTACTCCTAACCCCCTCTCTATATTCGAGACATAGGCATTGAACAGGAGAGGCCCCAATACTGAACATTGGGAGACCCCACTGATTACCTTCCTGAGGAGGAGACTATCCCACCGACCATTACCCTCTGTATTCGCCCAAAAGCCAATTTTCCACCCACTTGAGCACCTTTCTTTCCACCCCATCCCCCAGCTTTGCTATCAACCCATTATGGGGTACCAAATCAAATGTCTTGCTGAAATCCAGGTATAGGACATCCACTGGCCTATGTCTGTCCAGAGCCCCTGCCACCCAGTCATAAAACTCTACGAGGTTGGACTGACACGATCTCCCCGGGACAAAGCCATACTGTTTATCATCCTGGTGCCCTAACCTTTTCAGCTGCCTCCCAAGACTCTCCTTGATAAACCCCTCCATTACTTTGCCTACCACAGACGTCGGGCTGACAGGCCTGTAACTCCCCATCTCTTCCCTAGATCCCCCTTTGTGGATAGGCACTACATGAGCCACCCTCCAGTCTTGGGGTACCCATCCTGTCTGCAGAGAGGTGTTAAAAGAGTGCAGCCAGTGGAGGTGCCAGCTCCTCCGCCAGTTCCTTCATAACCCTCGGATGTATCCTGTCCGGCCCCGGTGCCTTATCAGGTTTTAGCTTCCGAAGGGCCTCCCTCACCCTATCCACTGTGATCCCCCCCCCCTCCGTCCTCCCCCTCGTGCGACCTCCCCACCCCTTCTGGGTCTGGCCAGTCTGTACCCTGGCCTCTTTCCATCCTCTGGTCTCAGACTGACCTCTCGCTTTTGTTGCTCTCCTACATATGTTTGTTTTCTGTCCCTTGAATGCTAAATGGAGAAATATTTATATAGAAAACTATTTAAAACATTACGCTAATAATTTGGATGATGGATTATATATGCTGCTTCATCTCATGGAAAACAAACAGGCTACTACTGTCTTGGCTAAATTTTTACTGAGCTGATTAGATATAGAAAATCATTTAACAATCAGAGTGATTAGAACTTGTGCTTAATCCTGGAAGATACATGGGAATCAGGAGACAACCACTTAATAAAAGGTTACAGAAGAGTCCATTATGAAGTTAGGGATGCTTAAATCCCTTCCTCCTACTTCTCATGCTCACTGTCTTCCCCACCTCCCCCTCCCACTCCCTCAGATCCTCTGACACTCGCACTTTGTTGGTCCCCTGTCGTACCACTCTCATCAGTCAGTCAGGCTTTATCCATTGTTTCCTGCAAATCTGGAACTCCCTCCCCAAAATACGGCACTCCTCCTCCCTTACCTCTGCCTTACATAACTTTCTCTTCTCTAACTGCTCCTGCTTTAACCCTCCTTAACTGTCCTCCTATGCCTATGCTCCTCTCCATGACTCACATCACCTACTAAACCTTCCACCCCCAGCCTGCATATCAGCACGCTCTCCTCTCCCTTCACCACTATGTTCCTCAGATATGCCACTTGTAATTAAATGCATATTTCACAGGTATGATATATTTAATTGCATGTTATGTTACAAATGCAACAGTATGATTATTTATATTTTTTAACTGCATGTCTTGTTACAAATGTAATTGAATGTTTAATTTCTTGTATATTTTAAATGTTAAACTGTATGTCTAATTCTTCATCCAATTGTAACCCCCAAAGTCGCATCGGAGACAAGCAACTTGTTGTTCAGTGTGCCTTCCTAGGTGAAACATTTCAAAAATAAATAAATAAAAATAAATAAATCAGTCTCCCTGTATTTGTTCCTCATGGTTTTTGATGGGCATTGTCACTCCTCTTAGTATATATTTATCTAAAGCAATGCCAATGGTGGCTATGTTCCCACAGTCTTCACAGCCCTGTTTACGGTAATGACACTTTTCAAGGCCCTCTAAATTATATCTGTACCCTTCTAAATATATTTGGATCATCAATGTATGTCTACCCCAGTAAATGCAAATGGTACAACGTCATATTGGCAGCTTGTACAGTTGCCATTATTTGCTTTATCATGGGTTTTATATTATGTAAACTAGTTTTAATCTTTGTAATGACAAATTCTGTCAAACAAATAAACTTTGAAACTGAAACTGACAATGAACTTCAGAGGATCTAAATTTTCATGTAGTAAAAGGGATTATAATGTAATAATGGTTGAAAGGTGACGTCAGATGCAGAGCATGAGCTAATGCCCACCTTAATCGGGCATTTAAACCTACCGACAAATGCTGGCAACCTTGGGATCCCATACCAGTAATCTCCCTCAGTAGGCAATCTCTAAACTTTATAAAAAATTAAAAAAAAAACACTTATGAAGTCATCATCCTCCTCTTTCTGTCCACCCATTTTTTTCTTTTTTATTACAGATAAGAAAAACAACAGTGACCTGGGCATCTTTTTTGTCATGGAATGAAGTGCAATAGATTGAACATCATACAAAGCAATTAGAATGTGCATTTAATAGAGTATGAAGATGTTTATCTCTTGCCTCTTTATAAAGAATAAATTGCACTGTTATATGATAGTATTCCATCAAAACCAATTTTACATGGGCATTCTAAGGATACACTTTGTAAATTCTGGCCTACAATTTTTTTAATCCCTGATATTTTAAAGTAAAAATTTCTAATCTTGCTACTTAATTTTTCTCCTTTGATATGGCAAAATAGGTAGTACGATATAATCCTCCATATTATGTGAAATCTGTATTAGTTACATACCACAGGGAGCATCTCTAGGCCCTTATGTTATCAATATTCGTTTTCAGTATATTTTCATACAGTTTCTTTTTAATTACAGTTCTATACAGAGAAGCAATATTAATTTTCTTCTGATAATCGGAACAAAGTAAATAGAGCAGAATCCCAGAGCCTCCTCATCTTAGGGGACTGGCACAACTGCTTGTATTTGTCTCAAAGTGATCCAAGGTCTGCCTCACTGCTTGCCTCTTCACTTCATTTTTGTGGTATTAGAGACTGTAGGAAAAGACCTCTTGTGGGAACCAGAGAAAACTCTATGGCGTAGCCCATAGTTATCATCAAACTCCCACACATCCGATGTTAACCAGGCCCATCACTGGCAAAAGAACTGCAGTCTTCCACCAAGGGAAGGGCAGCAGGGATGGGCCCACATACTTTCATGGAAAGGAACCTCCTCTCCATCCTCTGTTGAGTCTGTGAGCAAAGGAACCTCCGAAGCTGTTACCTTTGAGGTTAGAATAGTTTACTCTATTCCTGTGGCCTCCAAAGTTCCGAAAGTGATGAAAACCTTCTCTGGCCTACTGCTGACTGCCGAAACCCCACCCTCTCTGGGCTGGGTTCTCTTCCAAGGTTGTCTGGGCAATGGTAACTGTCCTTTTTTGTTTTGAAAGTCCTTCAAAATGTCGTCACCACTCTTGTCCGAATAACAACTCCCCAGCAAAGGGCATACTGAACAACTTTGTCTTGGACACCTGATTCATGGACCAGTAGCAATGCCACACACTCCGCATAGCTGCCAAAGCTGAAAGAGCAGACATCTGCAAGCTATCCACCACTGTGTCCCTTAAAAAGGCAGAAGCCATGGACACTAGCTGCAAAGTATGCGACCCCTCTGAAGCCTCAGTAATGAGACTGCCTAAGGCAGCCACCCAGGAGTTTAAAGCCTGGGATATAATAAAGGACACATACGTTGTCTGAAGGTTGACCCCATTTCATGGCAAAAACCCATCAGCATGAGGTAGCCACCCTCCTGTCATTAGCATTCGACAGTGCCACCACACCTGCTAGAGGTATGGTCATGTGTTTAACCACATTGCATGCAGTCTTGTCAGCTACTGGTAGAATTTCCCACTTCTTGAAACTCTCCTTCAGGAACGGGTAACATCTCATCCTCGGCCTACGGAGATGGTTCTCTTATTCGCCCCAACCCATTCCTGTCAGGAATCTCATTGCAGTGCTTGAAGTTCGGAAAACAGTTTGGGGCTGGGGCTGAGGCAGAGGCAGAGGCAGACAGGATGGGATTAACATCCAAAGTCTCTATATCCTAGACCTCCTTCAACTGCAATATCCTACATGCTTCTGTTATGAGACAAAAGAGCAATTTAATATCAAACAAAGGGAGAATTGGGATCTTTGTCTTTGGTCCCATCAACTCCCCATCCTCCTCAGAGAGATAATCCTCATTTAACGGATCCGGATCCATCAAGTCAGGATTCTCCCCAGACCACCACCTCCCCCTCCGCACCCACCTCTTGACAGTCCAATCAGTCAAGGTTGGGGTCATCTGTAGAGCTGGGTGAGCATGTCCACTCTGCTCTGGCACACCTGGGTGTGCCTGCAGAGCCCTCCCCAACCTGAAGGGCTTGCCTCGAGCTCAGCTGTATTACTGGGCATGACCTGTGGATCATCTGCACTCAACATCTTGTTGAAAAGAAGTAAAAAAGGATTTTTGCAACTCGGCTTTAACCACAGCCAGTCAGTACCACATGGTAAATCCCAACCTCCAGCTTGGAGGTTCAGGTGAGAGGAACCGATACAAACATGCTTGATTGTGTTACACAGCTGGCACATAATCCCATGGGAGAGGGTCTCATTATCCTCCTGCAGGTCTTGCTTTTTTTTTTTTTTTTTTTTTTTTTTTTTAAACTACTGGTTTCAGCCAGCCCATCAGCGCAGTGGTAGCACTACCACCCACAACACTGGTGACCCAGGTGTGTGAAGGGGCCTGAGACGTCAGAGGTCTGACCGAGGGGAGGTGAGCAGAGCGGCCGCATGGATGCTCTCCACCTTGGGAAGGGAGGATGTACAGCTGCTGCTGCACTAGGGGTGACCACAGGGGAAGGTGCAGTAGGCTCCATCAGATCAGGAAGGGGGGAACATTGGCGTTAGCCAGCGCATGTGTATGCTTCCATGTGCGCAAAGTCCCGTGGACAGGGAGAACACAGGAAAACACCGGAACGCACAGGATGCCGCTCTCCTCGCTTCATTCTCACTGCACAGCTGAATTTGAGGCCCTCCCCCAGACACCAACAGGGAAGCGGGGGATCTGGAGACCCCATGCTGGGGGGTAAGCCAGGGAGGAATACCAAGTGGAGGATGTCCCGGAGAAGGTGGCTGATGGCAATGGGAGCAGGGGTGAGCTGATGGGGCACGTTTTGGAGGAGGAGGGGGGAAAAAGCACAATAAATAAAAAAAAACTACTGGTCTCCTGTAAGCCATGGTGCCACTCAGAAGAAAACCAAGCTGCTTAAAATAGGGAGCAGGAGTGGAAAAACACTCCGATCTATCCACAGCAGACCCTGCTGTAATAGGTAGGCTACCCTAACAATGGTACTGGCCACCAAAGAAATGGGAATGAAGGAGAAATAAGGGACTCTGTTAGTTTCCCAACCACAGAGTAAGCTAAATGGAAAAAAAAAAAATACAGCTGAGGGTTGGAACTCCAGGGGATTCTTTTACATACATACACACACACACACACACACACACACACACACACACACCTTTTTGGGGGGAGCTGCGTCAGAGAGAACGCTAGGGAGAAAAAAACTAAATAAATCACTTCACACAATACGTAACATCTCTCACTCCCTAGCCTAATCTTACTGACTGAATCCCTCCCTCCAAATATCTTTCCTGAGGCACTAGGCTAAGGAATGGTAGCAGAAAACCCAGTAAAACACCCTAGCAAGAAAGATGAGTGGTCATTTCGGCACTGTAGGCACTAAAATGAGTTAGAGTCACAGTTTAACAGGCACAACTTCTAAATTTAAGGGAGCTCCCTGCCGCCAAGTCACTCCAACCTACCTCCCAGTTGCTGAATCCAACTATAAAATAAAAACAGCAAACAACAGCAGATGTAAAGAACAGATTTTCTTCAGAGAGCTTTATCTATGCAGTCTACCCTTCAGTAGTACATCAAAGACTAGCTATTGTCTGCAGAATCCTCATGACTCCAGGGTTCTATGCTTGATTGACAGCATTGGGCACTACCACTACCCAAGAGGGGAGCTCATTACCCATATGCATTAACTCCCCATTAATAACATGAAGTGATACAGAATATAAATCAGGAAATGTACATTCTGCTGCTTCAAGACTCACTCCAGGGTATGTATTCCCTACATTGTTCAGGATCTCCAAAACATTTTCGCAGTCAAAACAGACCACTGTTCCATTGTGGTACAAGCCTCAGCAGGTCCTGTTTAGTGCTATAGTGCAGGAAGTTTATGACAATGGAGTGTGGCTTTTCTTTTGGCCCACTCAGTTTTGTAACTGTTGCTCTGTGTGCCCTTTTAATATTTAGGGTATGATTTTTGGGCAACCCCAGGATTTTTTTTTTTTTAAAAAAAACAGTGGCCAGAAAGTCCATAATCCATGGGCCTGCTGTATTCCTAAGAACTCAAATCCGCAGATTTGTTCCTCCTTCCTTTGCCCTCCAGGCTTACACATTTTCCCTGCAATCGGATCTGTCTGTCCATTAAATGCAGCAGGAGACAATGCATGCAGTTTGTTTATTTGTTTTTGTCAGTCAGTTGCACTTATCCTCCATCCGTGACACACTGTTCAGTATTGTCCACCTGGGAACTGGCAAGGACTAAGGAGGCCTCCCCCGCCCAAAGAGCACCACTGCCACAACCACTGCCTCAGAGGCTGCCAAGTAAGAAGAGCCGTTGGACCACAGTGGGTTCTGGGAGGGTGCAGGTGGTGGAACAGAGGTGAAGCCCCCTAGTTGTACCTCTACACAAACCACACGCCAGTCTGGCAGAGCAAGGTTCCTCTATGATGGCACCCTCAGTGAAGACCAAGAAGAATGCTGAGGACATCCACAAGGGAGACCCACAGAAGGGTGGCAAGGGACACCAGAGGGGAAAGAAACAGCTTCTGATAGGGGACTCCATTGTTAGAGGGGTAGACCTGGGGAAGGGATAGGAGAGGTAAGTAAGGTGCCTGCCTGGAGCCATGGCTTGGATGGACAAGAAGCGAATCCTCAGGATTGCAGAAGCAGCATCACAGGAAAGGGAACTAGATATCATTGTCCACCTTGGGACAAATGACCTAGCTAGGCATGGGATCAGTGCAGTGCAGGATGAAATTGTGGAGTTGGGGAGGGGCCTCAAACAGGCAGCAAGCACAGTTACCTTCTCAGATGTGCTGCCAGTCCATGGCAGGGGTGAGGCTAGGGTACTACACACCATGCAGTTTAATGAATGGTTGCAAAACTGGTGCAGAGCACAGGGCTTTGGCTTCATTGGGGACTGGGGGTACACCTGGAGAGATGAAGGTCTATACTGGCATGATGGTCTACATCTGTCCATAAAGGGAACCAAGATTCTAAGTGACAGGTTTAAATGCTTCCTTGGCAAGCTTTTAAACTAGCCATGGGGGGAGGTGCTAATAAGAGGCAGGAAATGTCAAGCCTCCCCTCACAAAACATGACGGGTAGTAAGGTAAACACTGAGGTATAGTGCTCAACAGAGGGCAGGACAGGGGTAAATGGAAAAACAGACAAGGGCAAAAAGAGCAGGGATGGGGGAAAAAAGGATAAAGCCAACATTAAATGGAGGGCAATGAGTACCAATGCCTGTAGTCTGGAAAACAAGCTTCCTGAGCTAGTAGCTTTGATGGAAGATGAACAATTGGATATTGTGGCAGTCACGGAAACATGGTACACGGAGAACCATGACTGGGATGTCAACATACCGGGGTACACAGTCTACAGAAGGGACAGGGAGGGGAAAAGAGAAGGTGGAGTAGCTCTATACATAAGGGAAGGGATCAAAGCTACAGAACTAAAAAGTAAAGGGGGAGGACAAGAGGCACTCTGGGTCACCTTGGAGACAGGGAATGGCATCACAATCCACTTGGGGGTTGTATACAGACCCCCATCTCAAGGGAGAAATGGACAAGAAAATGATAGAGGACATTCTCAAAATGGCTGAAAAAGGGGAGATACTGTTGATGGGGGACCTGAATATGCCAGATGTTAACTGGATGACATGTACTGCAGCCACATCCAAGAGCAGGGTCATTCTTGATGCCCTGCAGGGGGCAGGCCTTAGACAGCTAGTGTTGAAACCCACTCGGAGGGAGCAATACTAGACCTGGTACTCTCAAATGGAGAGAGGATCACAAATTTAGAAGTCAGTAGACATCTGGGAACAAGCGACCACTGCACAGTGTGCTTCACAATAAGCACAACCATGGAGATGAGCCATACAAAAACAAGCATACTGGACTTTAGAAGGGCTGACTTTGGCAAAATGGGTGAATATCTGAGGAATACACTAGCAAATGGCCAAAAAGGAGGGGTGGAAGAACAATGGAGAAAAATCAAAACTGCCATCATAGAGGCAACAAGCCTTTGTGTGAAACAGATAAAGAAAACAAAGCGGAGTAAAAAACCACTATGGTTCTCAAAAGAGGTGACAGGGAAGGTTAAGGAGAAAAAGGCTGCATTCAAAAAGTATAAGGAATCACAGAAGGAGCACGACAGGGAACTGCATCAATTAAAGCAGAAAGAAGTGGGGAAGGCAGTCAGAATAGCAAAAGCCCAAACCGAGGAAAAAACAGCAAATTCAGTTAAGAAGGGGGATAAAACCTTTTATAGGTACATTAGGGAGCATAGAAAGGTTAAGGGAGGAACAGTGAAGATTAATAAGGGAGAGGGGAGGTGGGCAGAGGGAGACAGTGAAAAGGCAGAGTTACTGAATGAATACTTTTGCTCAGTATTCACAAAAGAAGATGAGGAGGAGTTACCTAAACCAGACAATAGAAGCACTCTGGGTAGGGGGGTTGACACAGTCCATTTCCAGAAGAAAAAGAGTCCTTAAAGAACTCCTAAAACTCAAGGTGGACAAAGCCATGGGGCCTGACAGGATTCACCCCAGAATCCTAAAAGAACTAAGGGAGGACCTAGTGACACCACTGACCACACTTTTTAACAAATCATGGGAGGATGGGGTGGTACCTGAGGACTGGAGGAGGGCAGATGTGATTCCCCTTCACAAAAGTGGGAGCAAGGCAGAAGCAGGAAACTACAGACCTGTGAGTTTGACCTCAGTGGTAGGGAAAATGATGGAATCACTTCTGAAAGAAAGAATTGTTGAGTACCTAGAGGCCAGCGGGGCACAGGACCAAAAGCAGCATGGATTTACAGCAGGAAGGTCATGTCAGATGAATCCAATATATTTCTTTGACTGGGTGACCAAAGTAATAGACCAAGGAGGGGCTGTGGATATGGCCTACCTAGTCTTTAGCAAGGCATTTGACACAGTCCCGCACAAAAGATTGATAATCAGTTAGCCAGCCTGGGAGTGGGTCCCACGGTGGTAGCCTGGGTAGCAAACTGGCTGTACAACAGGACACAGAAGGTAATAGTGAATGGAACACATTCCAGAAGAGGGGGTCACTAGTGGAGTACCTCAGGGCTCAGTACTAGGTCCAGTCCTCTTTAACATCTTTATAGGTGACATTGCAGAGGGTTTGGAGGAAAGGTATGCTTCTTTACAAGGCTTGACACAAAGATCTGTAACAGAAGTTGATACATGGCGGGGGTAGAAAGGATGAAAAGGGACTTGGAAAGGTTGGAGGAATGGTCAGACATATGGCAACTTAGATTCAATGCAAAGAAGTGCAAAGTAATGCACCTGGGAAACAAAAACCCAGGAGAAGAAGAGTACACAATAGCAGGGGAGGTACTAACAACAACAAAAATGGAAAGGGACCTGTGGGTAGTCATATCAGATTATCTAAAGGTGGGTAAGCAATGTGAGAAGTCAGTAAGGAGAGCCAGAGGGATACTGGGATGCATAGGAAGGGGCATCACAAATAGAAAAAGGGAAGTTGTTATCCCTCTGTACAGACAGTTGGTGAGACCCCATCTGGAGTACTGTGTGCAGTTTTGGAGACTTCATCTATGCAAGGACACAGACAGGATGGAAGCAGTCCAGAGGAGGGCAACTAAAATGGTGCAGGGTCTGCATCAGAAACCATATGAAGAGAGACAGAGACAGCTTAATATGTATACCCTTGATGAAAAGAGGGCAGGGGGACATCAGTAAAGCGTTCAAGTACCTCAAGGAATCAACAAAGTCCAGGAGGATAGCATCTTTCAGAAAAAGAGATGTGTAAGAACAAGGGGGCACAATTTAAAGATGGGGGGGACGGTTCAGGGGTAATGTGAGGAAATTTGTTTTCACGGAGATAGTGGTGGACGCATGGAACCGCCTTCCTAGAGAGGCTGTGGGGTCTAAAACAGTGGAGGAATTCAAACATGCATGGGACAGACATAAGGCAATTATAGTGGGGGGTGGCAGGAAGTAGGCTGTTGGTTAACTAAAATCTGCAGCTTATCCAGTAGGTAGGGAAATGGGCAGACTGGGTGGGCCAAGTGGTCCTTATGTCCAGATGTTCCCTGCCCAATATGTCTCCGCAGACCTTAACTCGTCTCCAGCAACCCTCCCTCCTCCCTGCCTGCCTTATAGTGTAATTCTAACCAACCTTATTTTGTTTCAAATCCCTGATGTATGTTTACTGCATAAATTCTTGAACATTAGGGACAACCCTCTCCACCTTCCCCCCTCCCAAAAAATGTGCAGCCACTCTTGGGGAAGGGGGTTCATGGGGGGGGGGATTCAAGTTCAGGAGGCCACTGGCCTTTTGAGAACTTGCCACCACTTAGATCAGTGGTGGAAAGAGTACTTGTTATTATCCATGAACGCATCTTTTTTTGTTTGTTTTATTTTTTAATGTATTCATACTTTCACTTTCTACTACATATTTAGGTAACGTGTTCCAGGTAGTAAATTATTCTCTGTGTGTACCACTGGCTCCTTTTATATACATTTTGTTGGTTTCACCCATTAGTTTCACTTGATGTGATCTGGTCATACTATTTATTGTGTGTGTCTTACTAGTGCAATTGTTTCCATGACTGACTCATCCTTAAATGCCTTGTAAGTAAGGCAGAGATCCCTCCTAAGTCATCTGTAGTCCATAGAATAGAGTCCTGACCTTTTAAGTATTTCGCCATACTCAAAGTTTTCCATATTCCTTATTCTTTTGGTCACTCTTTTCTGTACTCTATCATTTTTTTTCCACTTACTGTATGGTGATTGGGGCACAAAAGGGTGAACAATAATCAAAATGTGGTCTGACCAAGCTGGAGTATGAGGGGACAATGACTTCTGGCTCTCTGCTTCTGATGTTTCTAAAGATACATCCTAGGATGCCTTAACATTTTTTTTTTTTTTTTTTTTTAACAGTGTTGCTAGTATGCCTATCAACGGTTAAATTATTTGAAATATTTACTCCTGGTCCCCTTCACCTGTAGTTGCTTGTAGGCTAATGTTATTGAGTTGTATGTTGTCCTCAGATTATTGTGGCCCAAATTCATTACTTTACATTTATTTTCATTGATTTGCATTTTATTACACACTGCCCAGTCCTCAAGTGATCTTAGATTATCATGGAGTTTCTGTATAACTTGTTGATTGTTTACTATCCTCCAATGTTGCATTCATCAGCGTACTTAAACAGCCAGACGTCAGTTGACAACTACATTGTGGACACCAAGATGTTAAAAAGGGTAGGACCCAAAACAGAGCCCTGTGGAACACTGCTTGTATTCTTTCCCAAGGGTGACAAGTGAGCCCTTATAGCTACTCTGTCTTCTGTTCTCAAGCCATAATGTTATTCACTTCACTATATACTGGGATGAAAATGTAGTCTTATTAGTTGTTCTACTAGTATTCTGTGGGACACGTATCAAAAGCCTTTGAAAAATCTAAAAAGATTATATTAATCAGGAGACCCTTGTCTAATGCTGCACTAACTGTTTCAAAAAACTGTAGTAAATTTGTCAGGGATGATCTTCCAGGAAATAAATCATGTTGGGTGATGTCAGTATATCCATTTTCGTGCATATAAGTTGTTATACGCTGTTGTATGAGTCTCTCAAGTATTTTTCCTAAGACAGACATCAAGCTTATGGGCCTGTAATTCTTAACATCCTGCCTACTGCCACCCTTGTGTATGGGAGTTATTATTGCTTTGTTCCATCCAGGTAATGTCTTAGCCTCTTTTAATGATGAATTAAATAATAAAGAAATGGGGCCACTCAACTGATCAGATAATTCTTTAATGAATTTGGGTGTGATACCATCAGGACCTAGGGATATGTTTTCTTTTACAGTTTTAATTGTTTTTATTTCTTGCTCTATGAATGATGCAAACTCTCCAGCTTCAGTTTTATTGTGTATACAAATATTCTCTTTTTCTTTATATACACTGAGGAAGTATTTAACTCCCTGGCCATGTCAGCCTCATTGCTTAATATTTCCTTGTCTGTTTGTATTGGTCTTATGTTGTTTTTATTTCCTCTCAAGAAGCCAACATAATGAAACTTTTTTTTTCTTGTTATCTTTAGTTGATGTTGCGAACTGTATTTCCTGGTTTCGTTTTGCCTTTTTGATTGAATTCTTAGTTATATTAACAATCTTTTTATATTTTAACCAGTAACTCTCCATAGGCTGTTTCTTGTATTTGCTGTATAATTTCTTCTTTTTCCTTATGTTTTTATTGATATTGTTTCTCCACTATAAATAAATTCAATAGTCTTTTCTACACTCTATGCATCATTAATGGCTAGACTGTGTTGAGGGTATTCCCAGGTCTAGGAAAGATACAGTGGGAGTTGATCAAGGACTGTAAACAACATGTGTTGGTGTGGTAACACCAGAATGGTGGACAGTTTCTTTTTCCTTTTAAAAAGAAAAAAAGGAATCAAAATCAAACTATTAGCTAAATCAGCAATCTCTATAGAATGTGACCAATCATAACAACATGTGGGTTTTTAAACTGTTCATTTCAGTTGCTCCCTCTTAGCTTTAAGGAGGTTGAGGACTCGCTTATTAATCTGGATATCAAAAAAAGTGCGGGGGAAAGATAGCATAGAACCACTGTTCCTAAAACTTGGCTACTCCTACCTTACAGCCCCTATACTTCATATATTCAACCTTTCTATCTCAACCGCTACAGTTCCCTCATGTTGGAAATCTGCTCATATTTTCCCCCTATTCAAGTTGGGTGATCCCTGCGATCTCAATAATGATAGACCCATTTCGATACTGCCCATCCTCTCAAAAGCCTTTGAAAAACTGATCTATGCCCAACAGAAAAAACATATTGAAACTCAATCTCGCTTAAATCCTCTCTAATCTGGCTTTCGTCCAAATCATAGCACCACAACAGCTCTGGCCAAGGTTACTAATGATTGGGTCTCTGCTATGGACTCTAAGAAAACTACTGGTGTAATATTCTTAGATCTTAGTAAAGCTTTTGATACCATAGACCACAATTTATTACTTCACTGCCTTACTAACCTAGGCTTTACTCCATCTACAACCCAGTGGTTCAATAGCTATCTGACGGGTAGGATTCAAAAAGTTAAATTAGGAGATTTGTTTTCATCCTCCTTACCTATTGTTAGGGGAGTCCCACAGGAATCTACCTTAGGCCCTATCCTCTTTTCTTTATATATAAACAACCTTGACCTTCAGATTACCAAGTCCCAAGTACATTTTTTTGCAGATGACACAGTACTGTACACATCTGGGCCCTCACTGGAAGGAGTCAGGGACACCCTTCAAGATGACTCTGCACAACTAGAAAATAATCTAATTAATGCAAAGTTGCTCCTCAATGCCAAGAAAATGAAAGCCATGATCCTCCGCCCATGTACCTCCGCCTCTACTACTTTTGTTCCACCTAACGATTTTATAAACACTTCCCTAGGTGAGCATTTGGAAATCGTTTCAAAGTTCAGATATCTCGGTTTCTGGCTTGACAATAAGCTTTCCTTCAATGATCATCTTGACGACTTAGCCAAAAAATTAAAAGCCAGGTTAGGCTTTTTCTTCCGCAACAGGTCCTTCTTTCCCACAGAGATTAGAACCAGATTGGTTCAGGCTACATTCCTCCCCCTTCTTGACTACGGTGATATAATCTACAACTCTTCAGCTCTCACCAGTCTTCATAAGCTAGATGTTCTCTATCACCGCTCCCTTCGATTTATTACCTTCCCCAAACCCATCACTGTGATCTATATGCCATAGTCGGCTGGCCCTCGCTGACCGTTAGATGGTCAGTCCATGCCGGTATCTGGACTTTAAAACTTCTCCTGAACAAATTACCACAATACCTAACCTCCTTAGTACACATATCGTACAGTGTTTACTCCCTCAGGAAGTCTGATTTTCTCCTCCTCGATGTACCTAGGACCCGTACTTCCTTTGGTAAACACGCTATATCATGTTCATTGCCAACTATTTGGAATTGGTTACAATCATCACTGAAATTACCCAGTACTGTCCCTGCTAACCTTTTTAAAAGGCTAGCCATGGCCAAATTAAAAGATACCTGTAACTGTCATTAACCTGAATATTGTTTTTGGGGCATCAATTTATCAATCACACGGTATCTCGGGCTCCATCTCTCCACGTCATTAGCTCTGTCTCTAACCATTAACAGTGTACCAGTTGGAATTCTGTTAACTGTATCTAATGTGTTATGTACTTACTATTACTTTCTCCAGCAACTTTAATTTTCTCTGGTGAAATCCTAATGTATGTAATGTATTGCCTTATAATCAGTGTCACTTCCCATCATGTATTTTGTGTACCCGGGAAGTTTTTTTATGTACTTCATGTAATATCATGTAATTCTTTTAAAGCACTTGTCTGTATGTCTGTCTCAGGACCTCCTTGTGAATGAGCTTGCTCAACTGAGTTTTCCTGCAATAAACTTGAAACTTAAACTTGAAGCTTTTTATTTTATTTATTTTTTATTTTAGCTTTTGTTGACCGGGTAAGTGCACTAGACAAATCCTGCCTATTTTCAGGCACGACCCGGGAGAGGGGGATACAGATGAATGCCAACTGACCTTGAACCAGATTAAGCTGTTGGTGGTATTTTTAGTGAAACTGGAGACACTTTAAGGCCTAAGGGGGTTGATGGTGTTCTTTTAAAACGAGACTGTGTGTGTGTCAATTTTATTAATCTCTTACTTAAATTATTTCCATGTTATAAGGTGCCAAAAACTGCAAAACAAATTAGAACTTAAAGTTGAATTCCATGAGTCTTTGTGAAAATTGTGGATTTGCATGATAATTATGTGGAAGCCATATTCACAAATATTTCCCAGCCACTAATGTGACCAGCCACGCAGGAGATGCAGGGCAAAGAGCGATAGTAGTAATAAGGGTGCAGGGGTCGAAATAAGGTTTTTCCAGTGGGGAGCCATGAATGACTCCTGATCATTGACATTTTGTGGCCTACCAGGAGCTATTCAGGCCAACCAGGAGCCAGTACCTAAATTTGAAGGAAAAGTTCTGAAAAGTAATAAAATAAACCATATTAATGTGGTATTGTTATGTTACCCAACCTATAAACCTGTTCCTTTGAACTCAGAAACTGAGTTACCCAATTAACTGCATTTTAAGTGACTGTCAGTTGTTACAAACCTGTTCTAGTCACCAATTCTGTCTTCTACATAAGCCATTTCCAATTTATTCACAAATAAAATGCTATTGTTGTGAATTACACTTACTCTGTACTCCCACGGTTGTACCCTGTTAAGTAACTTTATAAAATTCACTGCCTCAACACCTCTTCAGTGTCCCTTAAGATGTCCATAATTTCACCACACGGACCTCCCACTCATGAGTCTGTCCATCCAGAAACTCCTATTCTTGTGAGCTTCTGGCTGTGGTCTGATGCTGTATATTACTGTATTTATTTTACCAGGAAAAGGCTCCATTTAATAATGCTCATTTACAAGCAGGTCCTGGTTAGGACAGCGAAGTCTTTTTACGTGACATCTTACAGGACTGTCTTGTCAACAGAGATTTTATCTCCAATGACATGAAACCTTTGATATACTGTATAAAAATAAAACATGTATCTATCAAAAGGCGTTACTTTTTCTAAATGGAAGCTGACATCCCACATTTCCCATGGGTGTTGTAGGACTGCCAGTAATATATATTTTTTTTTTAATAGAATTATTCCACGTCAATAAAAATAAATTGGATTTGCTCCTGTTCTCTCCCCTCAAATTTTTTTTTAAAACTTTAGAAAATGTGGACAATTCTGTGCTCTGAAATAAGCAAGCCTAGTTCACAGAAAACAAATGCTTCTTAAACTCTGAACGGGCTGGTTTCCTGTTTTCTCATTTGAAGGTAAGAGCAGTGATACAAGATATTTGAAAACTAATTTATTTCCATCTTACAGAATCTCAGACAGTGTACTAAACAGCACATTCAAGAGCCCCTAGCAGGCAGCCACCCCTAAACACCTCTGTGTTGCTGTACATTTTAGTTTTCACTTGTGCATTCTAAGGCTAAAATAGACCTGAAAAACCAAAATGCCCTATGATAGAAGGACTAAGGAGGGGATTAGCGGGAGTTACCATTTCCAGAACTGGGGTGGGGGGATTGAGCAGATACTCGCTAATTAAAACATATGGCAGAAGCAGAATTACAAAGTACATACTTCAGGAGGCAACTATCATAACAGTCTTACCAAAACACCAGTACAAATCAGCACAGCTTCAAGTGAAAAGGAAAAAGAAATGTACCTTCCCTAGCCACAGAAGCAATTTAAATCCAAACAAAGCGCAAAAGTACTGAAGAGACTTTACATGGTCCGAACTGCTTGTACTCTTCGTCCGTTCACCCCTCAAGTACCACCCACCCAGGTACAGCACAATGACCCTGGAGCCTGAAACACAACTAAAGAATGGGTATTAAGCGCAGTGTAGTAGGATTCATTCAAGAACCTTCCACCCCGACTCGCTACCGCCAAAACTGCCAACCAGTCTTACGCAGCGTACACTCATGGCATGCATTCTGACTGGACTCCAGAGAAATCTGTGAGGCTGTTGGGGGGGGGGGGCAGAGGGAACATGCAACCTTCCAACTCAGACTGCCAATTCCCTCACCCTTCCAGCTCCTCAACACTCCCCTTCCAGACTCAGTCCGTCCCCACAGCTTCAGAAGAGCATACTGTACATTCTGCGCTACAGAAATAGCACAACAGCACCTCAGACCATACCCATGGCAAGCACTACAGAAACAGTGCTACATCCAGCGCCTTTGAATCCTTCACAGTGATGGCAGCAGGTGCTAACTGCAAGATTCTGGGTGCTATTTAGCGCTCGGCGCCCCCTGATTTCGACCCCTGAGGGTGGATTAATAATGGGTAGAAGCAGTTGTTTAGAGGAGCACTGCAGGCCTTTATACTAATGTAGGTAAGGTGATTTGCCTGTCTGCGGTGCAGGTCAAATGAATGTGATTAAAAAAAAAAAAAAACAGAGGGATCGGGCATGATCAAATTTGTCCACAAACGGACTTCCGGTGATGTCACCGTCCAAGATGCAAAAAGGGTGAACAACAGCTCCATCGACCCTGGGCTAAAAATCGGGCTCTCCCACAGCTGATAACTTTAAAATAACCCCAAAAACTAACTAAGGAGATTCACAACAGTGAATGGGTGGCAGAAAACCAAACACCTGCACCCCCAGAACCAAGGATTTCTCTGAATTTGCTCATCCTCCAGCCAGCCCTGCAGAGAGACAAACAGACATGGCAGCTTCCAATGGGGCCTCGGCCTTACAACCCAGCAATGCAACAATCCTATCAGAGTTTCAAGAATTTAGAACAGAGGTTCGAACATTTCGCACTGAATTAACATCTGAAATGGGCAAACTCACAGCTCGGGTGACAGAAATAGAGGTGCAACACACTGAAATAGATGATCGCACTGATAGACTAGAAAGAATGGTTGTACACCTCCTAGATGAACAGCATACCCTCAGAGAGAAATGTGAAGACCCTGAAAATAGATCACGCTGAAATAACCTGAGAATACATGGGGTTCCAGAAAATGAAGAGGGGAGAGATCTCTTGAAATTTGTAGAAGACCTGATAAGAGACTCACTTCAGCTGGATCCCACTTTCAAATTTGATGTGGAGTGAGTGCACAGAGCCCTCGTGCCAAAACCAACCCAGCCAGACAAATGCCCCAGGTCAATCATAATGCGCTTTTTAAATTTTGCAACAAAGCAAATCATACTCACTAGAGCATGGAGAATGCAGAACACAAAATACAAAGAAAAGCACATTTACTTTGACAATGATTACTCCCCCATCATCTCGGCCAAATGGAGGGCTTACGCGCCAATACTGCACCTCTTATTGCAACAGCAGCTTAAATTCACCACCCCTTATTCAGCCCACCTAACGATTATGTTCCCAGATGGCCCACAGACTTTCGAGACCCCGAAGGAAGCCACAAAAACACTCCAAGAGAAGGGACTAGTCCACAATGAGATGGGAGATTCCTCAACTAGAAAGGCACAGCAGGACTTACGAGATGCTGCATGGGAAACAACCAGAGATTCCAGCTCGAGGAAAAGACAGTGTCAGGCAACTATGGAAGACATTAAAAAGTTCTTGCAACGCTTTCAGAGATCTGCTCCAGAGTGACTGGTGAGAGGAATCTGGGAGAGACTTTGAAGTAATAACTGCTGATATAGCACTTTCTCCATTTACTGGGGGTGCATAACATTATGTGGAGGGGATTGAGTTCATGGTGGGAGCAAGGGGCAATGTGGGCTCTTCTATTTTTCCTAGATATTGTGAGGAAAGAGGGCCTAAAAAAAAAAAAAAAAAAAAAAAAACCAAAAAAAACTAAGGAGATCAATATGTAGCCCCTATATAGCATCCCCCGATTCACTAGATATGCTACCAGCGACTTTGGATTTTTAAATTACATACCCCAGGATATGAGAATTGAATTTCATGCATTCATTAAAGAGCTACATGCTCACCTGACCAGCAGAAGGTCAGAGCTCATTGTAAGGGTGGTTGACTTCTTTCCATTGGATCTACTGGAGATGGAGGACTGCGGGGACTATTTCCTGGGGGTCTCTGCTCCTCATAATTATTTCCAGTGCAGCACCTGCGCCACATGGTGCTAGGGAAACAGTGGTGCTGGGGGCCCTCGGCCATGCCTTGAAAATCCCCCACAGGGCGTTTTCATCAACCCCTGCTTAGGAGAGGCATATTTCCTCTTCTTACCTTGGGAGCCATCTCAAAGTTTAGGGAAGTACAAGGAGGTGTTTAAAATTGACTTCTCTACATTATTTCATCCATTTAAAGCCCTGCTGGCAATTGGATGTTTTCTTTGGACTCAAGATGTTTTATGAGGCAAACAGAACTGTGTTCCATAAGTTTCTCATATGGTTAAATGTTATATGTTTAATAACAAGTACGGCAAACACATGTGTAGTTAAGAGCACATGGAATGGTTTAAAGTCTTTTTATAGCAAAACAGGCAGCCAACATAAATTGTCAAAAATAATAAGTACATATATGGCAGTTCAGTATTTAGCTATATTGACTCTGGAAATGACATGTCATGAATACGGGCTGAGGGGGGAGAGGATGGATGTTTGCTGGATATAAGCAGGGAAAGTTCAATCAGTGTTCATTATGTATTCAATATGTATGTTCATTTAGAAATAGTAATGGATTAATGTTCATTGATCCTGTCCCTAAATATTAAAGGGGAAGTCTCCCATAGTTTCACACCCATATTTTCCCAACTCCTTATGTGTAACAGTTGTGTTCCTCCTCTAGTTATCAGCAGTCCTATTGCTGCCCAAATATAGATTATAAATAAAAATATACATCCCCCAGAAGTTATCAATGTGTTTGTCCTCCATTTTACCATCAATGCTGCTGGAGGATGATGTCATTGTCATCAGAGCAACAGATAATGGTGCTTCACTAAATGCTGTTCCACCAGTAAACAAAACCCACAATGTTTGGTCCCCCACTTGAGTATAGGAGGAACTCTTTAAGTGTTGTGCACATCTTGAAGTGCAGGTCTAATAGGGACTAAGACCATATAAGTGTGATTCAGCACTGATTTGACATGTATGTACAGTATGCCTATAAGGAAGTGCCTGTATGTGTTCTGTTAATGTTTCTGTTAGCAAAAACAGTTTACCCAATAAATGACTCT
This sequence comes from Neoceratodus forsteri, assembly GCA_016271365.2. Classification (NCBI taxonomy): domain Eukaryota; kingdom Metazoa; phylum Chordata; order Ceratodontiformes; family Ceratodontidae; genus Neoceratodus; species Neoceratodus forsteri. The sequence continues at coordinate 1,678,299,328 of CM057455.1, forward strand.
GGGTACAACAAGAGTCTTAAGTGGTATTATATAGCTGTTGTATTATGTTTTGTGAGTGTTCGCATTCTCTGTTTTGATTAACACCAGCAGTGAGAAACAATCTTGCAAAAATGCCCCTTTCCCTTTGTAACTAGGCAGTCAGTGATTGGATGGCTGATGTGAGGCAATACAGAGTTCGGCTATAACAAGGAATAGGTTACCAGGACAACATCAGTTGCAGCATATGAAAGAAGAGTAATCTAGTGGTTAAAGCACAGGCACAAGAACTGAGAAACTCTGGTTCAAATCCTACTAAAGTCCCTTACTCTCTAACCCTTAACAAGTTCCCCTAACCTCCTTGGGAACTGTGATGGTCCCTCAGGTCCATGACTTTAACAGTGCCCCCATTCCCATTATAAATCATTAGCAGTGATGTAAGAGCTACAGCACTTCACTTTGAAGGTACTGAAAACAAGCTGTGGCAGCACCCCCCCCCTCCCCTTTGTAATGCCAGCATTTAAAGTAGGATGTCCCTCACAAATCAGATGCTACACATCAGCTGTTGTAGGTAAATAAACTAATCAGTCTCAGTGTTTGTAGTACTCGGTATTTGCTTAGCTCATTCCTCCCATGTTACATACATTCTGTGTCTTGGTATTTCCTGTCAGAACCCAGATGTAAGGAGCATTTGAAATGTAAAACAATACACTTTATAAAGTAAGTGATCTAGCTCTCCACTTTCAGGCTGCTGAAAGGGGAGTGTATAATTTGTGCAAAGGAGGAATTAAGTCTTGTGCGATCCTTTGGGAAACTGCTCAAGCCTACCTTGTAAATGAATCCTCTCAAGGGTGTTCACCAGGTTCACTACAGAGTGAGTGACTGACTGCTCAATTGATTGGTTGGTTGATTAACTGATTCAGTCTACTGCTTTCCACAACATGTTACAGCTGTCTCAGAGAGAAATGAGCAGTACACAGGAACAGCTTTTGTTTCCTGTGAATGAAATACTATTAGATGCATTATTTGCTCTACACACGCAGTATTAAGGCTACAAGTACCACTCCCTGTGTGAGTTGCATGACAGAACTGTCTTAAGCCATTGCAAACAAACTAAATTCAGGATAGACAGCACTGATACCCTTATGTTTTGTTCTGCACTGTTGCTGCAGTGACATCAAGGAATGAGAGGGGCTGTATTACAAGTGACTCATTTGCATGTAAATGGAGGCTTGCTTGACATTTTACTACCTTGTGTCAGAGCCTCAAACTCTAGATATGTGTTGCAACAGAAGAAATGGCTGATCTCTTACTGACATATATACAGTACTGGATGCAATGTATAATAAATACATCAGACATATCTAAATCATAAATATACATGAGTCTTCTCCTTTAATGGGATAGGAAATCCGATTAAACGCTCCCACCTCCTTCAGTTTTTTTAAAAAGGAAAAAACAGAGATCATCCTTCTACAGGAAACCCATATGTCCTCAGATGAACATAAGAAGTTCCAGCGCTATGGGTACACTGTTGCTGCTGAGTCAGCTTATGGGGGGGGGGAATGGAGAGGGGTGGTGATATTGTTACAAGGGGTGCCTTTTGAAAAAAAGTGGAAGTTGTGACCTGAAGGGTCGCTATACCTTGGTGACAGGCACGCTGTACTCAAGACCTGTTACCTTGGCATCAGTGTATCCCCCGGCTCAAGAAAGCCACTTGCAGCGAAATTTTCTCCGACCTGCTATCACTATTAGAGGGACAGTTGTTAATGGAGGGACCTAAACATCACCTTGAATCCCTCCTTGGATACAGCCACCCCACTTGCCCACAGAGCAGATGTATTACAAAATATATCAAACAAACCATTCCCTCTTTGGGTTTAGTGGATGTGTGGAGGCACTTTCTCCCCAGCCAGCGGAAGTACTCACAGACCCCACACTCGGGAAGTGTCGGGCTACACTGGACTATTTTTGTACTACTATAGAGCACTTAGATTACATGAGATGTGAGACACGGGGCCCCCCTTTCTTTCGGACCATGCCCCATTATGTATCAAGCTGGAATTGAGGGCACAATATAAGAGGACTAATTGGCGCTTAAATCAAGTGCACCTTAGGGACCCTGAGTTTCTCAGTTTAATCCAGGAGGCCATATCCAGAACTGAGCAGGAGAACACAAACCAGGATGCACCTCCGACTATTCTTTGGGACATCTTAAAAGTAGTACTGAGGGGGGAGATTATAAAATTTTCTGCCAGAAAAAAAAAAAAAAAAAAAAGGATAAAGCTTTCGCAGAGCTTCAGGAGGAAGTTATACACTTCCAACATTGGCCAGACCAGAATGACCCATCAATCCGTCAGCATCTGAGAATTGTTAAACAAAAACTACAAAAGATAGTGGATCAATCCACGGAACAAAATTTGTTCTACCTTAAGCTTAGATCTCATGAGAGGAGCCTAGAGCCTCAAGAAACCTAGCACGCAAGCTGAGGGAACACAGAACCAGGGCAAACATAACTAACATGTTGAACCCTAAAACGGGCGCTTAGCAAAAACCCAAGATTTATACACCAATGAGCAAGAAATACCCCTACAAGAGATATAATCTCACCTAGGGAGTCTCCCCATACCACGTATTACCCCACAACAAGCAGAGGCCCTCCTGGCTCCCATCACTGAGGGAGTTCTTAAGAAGGCCCAAACCACTCAAAGCCCCAGACCCTGATGAATACCCCTCAGAATTTTATTCTAAATTCAAGAAACTTCTCCTACCCATATTAACCCCAGCCTTGCATGCAGTCCAGGAAGGTGACCCCATACCTCTCAACCTCCTGCCTCATAAATCAGGGGACAAGGCTTAAAAAAATCAGGGACAAAAGACCAAAATCAGGGACACATCTTCAAAATTAAAGATATCCACCCAGAAAGCTGGTAGAATATGGGGCTTAGTGCATAATGTATTTTCTGAAGAAGAAAAAGTATGTAACTTTAATGCTTGACATTGTTTTGTGCTTACAGTCCACACTGTTTAGCCACAAAAACACAAATTGTAGGAGGGACAAAGTAAACTTTTGAGGCAAAATCAGGGACGTCCCTGAAAATCAGGGACACTTGAGAGGTATGGGTGACCCCCCCTCCCTGGCGGCAGTACACCGCTATTTCAGCCATCCTAAAAACCCAGAAGGATTCAAAATACTCCTCATCCTACCGCCCCATTTCAATGCTGAATTATGACTACACGCTATTTATGTCGGCTATAGCCTCAAGAATAGATCACTTACTTCCGGCCATTATTGACCCAGATCAAGTGGGCTTCATTAAGGGCCGACAGGCTCATGATGCCATCAGACGTACCCACCTGCTGGTAGATTATGCCATGGAGAGGAAAATTCCACTAGTCCTAGAAGGACTAGACATGGAAAAGGCATTTGACTGGGTCAGCTAGGCCTTTCTTTGGCAGACCCTATCGTACTTTGGATTCCCAGAGCCATTTATAAGACAGCTACAAAATACATATGCTTCCCCTAAAGCAAATGTAAAGGTAGACGGGGCACTTTCAGACATATTCCAACTTTCTAGGGGAACCCACCAGGGCTGCCCTATGTCACCAATGCTTTTTGCATTGTATCTAGAGCCCCTCGCCATAGCCATTAGGGCTGCCTCGGGAATTGAGGGTATTCCCCTGGGTGGTCGTCGACAGTAGATCTCACTCTTTGCAGACTACATCCTTTTAAAAATTATAGATCCTGACTTATCGATCCCAGAAATCTGGAAATTATTAAATAAATTTAGTACCTTAGCTGGGTATAAAATAAACAAAACAAAAACAGAAGTGCTGACTTACAATTTTTCGTCCCCACTCAACTTAAGGAAGACTTCTCCTTTAAATGACATAGACAAGAGATGAGATATCTGGGTTTCAAGCTCACTAGAAACCCCATACATGCAGAATTATTAAATCTAGAACCCCTGACCCTAAAGTTGGCAGAAGACCTCTCCCGATGGTACCACCTCCCTTTAAGCTACTTAGGTAGAATTGACACAATAAAGCAGAATGTGTTCCCTCGCATTCCCTTTTTCCTTCAGATTTTGCCGTTCTTACCTGCCAGGGCATATTTCAAGCATGGGACAGAATGATTTTGCGTTTTATTTGGAGTGGAAAGTCACCCAGAATCAGATACTTGGTACTGCAGCTCTCTAGAGAGCAAGGGGGGATTAACCTACTGGATCTCAGAAAATATGCCCTGGCATCACAGCTTATGGTAGTCTTAAAATGGATCAATACACATTATGAGGCCCGCTGGAAAGAGTTAGAATTAACTTGGGGTGATTTATTCAATGTACAAGAGCTCCTTTTTGGAACTCCCCCCCCCCAAAGTGTTGCATAGTGGGGAACTTCCCAAAATAAAATAGCAGATGACTTTCTCACCTTCACAGACAGACTGTCACTGGGAACTCTGAGCTACAATGCTGATTTAAAAACAGGTCCCTTGAATCCATACCTGGCACAGTGGCAGAGACATGCGGTGTCCCATATCTTCCAGCTTGTGGGAGGGACTGGCTTGCTTCCTTTTGTCTCCCTACAAAGAGAATATCACTTACCCCATAAATATACTTTATTTTTTATTTACGTAATAAGTCCCACCTGCAACCTTTTGAGGAAGCTCTGGTGGAACTAATGGAACCCCCCCCCCCATTAATGCAATTAATCCAGGCCCACATTAAGGGTACTGCCTCCGACCACTTAATTAGCAAAATTTATAAGGCCCTAAGTGACAGGAGGGGAGACTCCACTGACTCGATTAGACTTAGATGGGCTATGGAATTACAGGTAGATATACTTGCCTCAGTTTGGTGTGACTTAGCATTACCTGTCCTAAAAAAACTTTCACATCCCCATACTGGAGGGAATACACATGGAAACTCCGAGCTAGATTCTTTAGGTCTCCTGCCTTGCTGGTGAATATAGGAGAACTGGGAGAAGGAAAGTGTTGGAGGGATTGTGGGGGAGATATGGCAAACCAGAGCCATGTTCTTTGGTTTTGCCCAAAGAAAACACAGTTTTGGACCGAGGTCCTGGAGGAGCTGACAGCAATATGTGATACTGCAGACCTGTTCACACCCACATTCATTTTGACATTCATTAAACCTCAAGGTATCCGAATTGACAAAAAAAAAACACCACTAAAACAAATCACCAAATGTATAATAGCAATCCACAGAACTATAACCAGACTGTGGCTTACAAATAAGCTACCCACTAAAGAAGCCTGGTTATCTCTATCCAGGTAAATATATGCCCTCGAGCGACTCTCAGCTAAAATGATGGATAAAACAGAAAAATTCGACACACAATCGCGGAAGTAAGTAGCTTTTCAATTAAACCAATATGCATACTTTGTGCCTTAGGAAGCTGGATGCGACCGGCCTCCTTTCCCTGTGGGTCAGTAGGACACTCTGGAGGTTACATTATGGACATAAACAAAGCCAGTTTAACGTGAGATACTTGGATGAAGGCAGACAATTCCATGCCATATATATGTATGCATATATGTATTTTAATTGCTTTGGGCCTTAATTCTCAACTTATGTATTATGCTTCTTTGTTGCATTTAAGAAATTAGCAGACAATGTATCCCTTTCCTTTTTTTTTTTTTTTTTTCTTGCCTACTAATGTCTGTATGAGAAATTTAGTGAGATGCTTACCAAGTATCAGTTATATGTTGTCATGCTGCCTGTAGAGTTTTAAACTCAAAAACCAAATAAAAAAATGAAATAAAAAACATAAAAATTGTCCACAAACTGTGTGTTGAAGTGGCGAGGCCTTCACAACATGGAACTAATTAGGTTATCAAGTGAGCCCACAGTCCCCTAAGTCCCATGTCTTGCCCAAACAAATGGCCTCAGCCAATCATCATGAAAATGCTAAATTTCCTTGAGAAACATACTGTATATGCAGCTGAGAGAAAAGGGTGAACTTCTCTGGGAATCTAAGCAATTTTATATCTTTAAAGACCTCACACTTCAAACCAGGCTGCTACAAGGGGAACATAAAGGACATTAAATCAAAACTAACCACAGCTGGTATCTGGTTTAAAATACTGCAGCCTGCAGGGATTTATCCACGCCTGGTATGGTTTGGTCACCAGGCCACAGGCCTCTCCCCTTTTTTGTGACGAAAGAAAGAAAGAAGGAAAATATTTTTTTTTTTATTTTAAATATTTTTTGTTGATTTTTATTGTTCCGCCACAAAAAATAATTTGATGCCAGGAACTCTGCCTCACTTCCTTGTTTGTTTGGCTTGGGAATGCTATGTCCATCCCCTCCCGCCCTGCCCCAACCATCTGTATTGCCCCACAGTCAGCAGGGAAAGTCCCCATCACAGGTTCCGTCCTTGCTCTCCCTCCTGTTGTCTGCTGTCCGCCTTGTTGGCATTGCTGCTGCTTTACGTTTGGTAGGGCAGTGAAACAGCAGCAGGCTCATGAACACCTCCTTCTATCCCCGTTCAGCTAAAGGCATCCACACTGTCATGAATGTTGAACTGGGGAAAGTGTTTCTAAATGAAAAACAAGGGTACAATTTTTAGAAATCATGGTCAAAAAGCGGAGTCATGATATTGGGCACGCATTTATGCATATCTGGGGATATTCATATGCATAACCGCGTGGCCAGTGTAACGACTCCACTTTTCAGCCATGATTTGTAAAACTTTTAGCCATTGTTTTTCATTTAAAGACACTTTCCCAAGTTCCGCATTGCTGTCACTTTTAAAAGATGTGTTTATCTGAACGGGGATGGTGTAAGGTGCACACGAGCTGCTACAGCGGTTTGCAGTTTTACCAGTGGTTTAGCAGGGAAAAGAAGATGGTGGCTTGGAAGTTTTCATTTTCGGGGGTCAGACTAATTTCTGTTTCAGATGCAGCTGACTGGCACCTTTTCCCGTAGGTTATGCCAGGATTTACCATGGGTAAAAACGTGCCAATCAGATTAAAGAATTCTGACTCCATTGTATAATAAACAGTTTAATACTGCACAAGCAGCAGCAGAAGCTGGTCTTCCCAGACTTGTTTCCTGCCTCTCATCCACCAAGGAGAGAAGCACACTGAAGTCAGTACATCTCGCTGATTTGCTCTGTCATTAAAAGCACAAGGCAGTTGGTGACTTTAACTGTAAGTAGTGGTTTTCTATCCACAACATCCTTCACCTTAGTGTGTGGAACAGTTCTTCTGTGATGCTGATGGGATACACAATGCATTTCTTGTGAGGAAGTCAGTTGCTCTACTGTTGGAGCACTTGCTAGTGGTATACCCGAGTTGACTCCTACCTTCTCACTAAACAATCTAACAATTTTCCTGGTCTCCACGTAGGGCTGCAACACAATGCAAGGGACATGTACTGTGCTTGAGACTCTGTTTTTCTTGATCTTTTTTTAAATGGACAGTAGCTCCATGTACAATACATGAAAGGGCCAGACACAGACAAAAAAAAAAACTAATCATCTACACCCAGTTAACACAACCTCCTCTAAGCAAGTACTACACGGAGAAATCCGCAGAGAGTGCAGAGGACGGTGAACACTGGACTGAGCTGCATTGCTCTAGCTGTTTGCCACCGCTTCCCTCTGTCTGTTCAACAGATCCAGTCACCGACACTATTCATGTTTGCTGCACTTTTGTTGCCTTGTTACCTTTTCAGATCATTTATGGTTGCTTGTTTAATCCAAACGTGGGAAGTTGTATTGATGGGTAACCCACTTGATTAGAATGACATAGCCTGCAGCTGATTATATGGATCTTAATTGCTGGGGGGTTTCTAATTAGAAGTAGGCTGCTGCTTCTATCTACTAGTCCAACAGTGATACCTGTGAACACACAAAAGGTGTCACCCCCTGAGGAAGGGTTGTTTGAACCTGAAGCGCCATAGCAAATGTGGCCAGTGAACTGACTGTCTCTCTTTTGTGTCTACTTTGGTGAACTTTCATAATACAGATATCTGTTTTACATTGCAATATTGCTTGTGAATGCTTCTGAATGCTTCTTTCAGTCACCAAAAGGATTTTGGACATTTAGCATCCAGTTAGCCACCTGGCAACTTCAAGTAGTCGCAAGGTATGCTTTGGTTTCCCACAGGAGTGCACTAAATTTCAACAGTTGTGCTGCTTCTGTTTGAAGGGATAGCTCACATAAGATAATATGGGGTATAGGATATACTGCAGCGGTTCAAATTGTACATCTCACTAGCGAGCTAATACCTCCTTTTTATATTTGAAACTAAAATGTGCAAATCATTAAACAGCATGCATTGTTAACAACACAAGGTGGGATCCCAGTACTTTGGATGGCTACCTGATTAGTGGCATACCTTCCAGCGTGACGGGACCTAGAAAGGGTGACAGAAAGGGAGTGAAGAACCTCTTTGAGTAGGAGTGCAAAAAGTGAGCACCTCAGAGATGCTCAGTAAGGTTTTCCTTATTTGTTGTTTTATATTCTATTGGTTGGTTGTTGGGATTGAATGGTTTTCTGGGAGGAGGGTGCTACTACATAAGCTGCTATTCAACTATCAGGTTAAGCACTGGTATGACGGACTTGATGAATACATATAACATGCTTTTTCAATAGTATTATGAGCAGACTGATTTAATAGTTCACCTGAAATGTAACAGTGGCACAGACGAAAAAAAAACAATATAAAATATGAAAACATCTTGAAAAAAGTAATGCCAAGGTTCTTCCTTCAGAGGACGCACCTCACATTGGACCAAGTATCTCTCCTGCAGAGTGAATGGGTGGGATAGATTCATGGCACAGGGAATGGTACTACAAAAAAAATATGGGGTGGCCATTCTATTTGCGCAGAATGTTTAATTCAGCTGAAACAGGAGGTGGCAGACCCTGGTGAACGATATATCTTTCTCAGAGACCTAATAGGTCAAAGGAAGACTGTTCTGGGTTCAATATATGGTCTGAATATAGACAAGCCCACATTTTATATGGTAGACTGGCTACCTGGGTCTGTAACAGGAATAGCCGTCTGCCAGTTATGTGTATATAATTTTGCTATAAATCTATGTTTTGTATGGCAGTCCTGCTTAGGAAACAGGCCAAGCAGCAGAGACTCATGGGACACTGGATTTTAATTCAATTCAATTCATCTTTATTTATAAAAAGGGCGCCTTTCCAAACCAAGGTGCCTGTATAATAAAAACACAATTAAATAATTATCCCATTAAAGTAAAACCAATAAAATACCATGGTAGCTTCAATAATCAGGGAAAGCCAGTTCAAAAAAGTATGTTTTAATGCAGTCTTAAAACTCTGAATGGTCAGGCAGTCTCGTACCCGATGAGGTAGAGAATTCCACAGGGTCAGGGCTGCATAACTAAATGCCCTTGCCCCAGATGTCTTTAAACGGACCCTGGGAATCTCTAGCAATCCCTCATCAGTGGATCGGAGAGGGCGGAGGAGAGAGTAGGGACAAAGGAGATCTTTCAGGTAACACGGTCCCTGCTCGTGTAAGGCCTTATAGCCTTAAAAGAGAAGAAAAAAAATGGTCTGCCCTCTCACTGACCTAGAGGATAAGCTGGCTAGAACTTCCTTTCCTGTTTTAACACCTACCTGCCAAAAGTTGTGTAGCTGTTATACAACCAGGTTATAAAAAAAAAAAAAAAAAATGATTTGAACTTAGGAAGACTTCCATAAAAGGTTACATTTTATAGGATAACAGGAGGAATATTGTTTTTGGAAAGCATATGTAAATTAATCTTACAGGACATTTGTGCAACATCAAAGGGTGTCATAAACCATACTCTGAGAAAGACAAATTGTCTTGTTATAATTAACAATACTGTTGTATTTGCAGATTCCAATCAAGTAGTAATCTGATGTCTGCATATGCAGCTGTACATTACAATTTAAGTATGCAGAAGTGAGTGTGACCTCACACTAGCAGCTCAGATCTGTGACATCACAAGGAGGAAGGGACATTCTGGCCTCTCTGATATTGGTGAAGCTTAGCTGAAAGGACTGACACTCTTTTCTGGACTTCTAAGAGTCATCTTTGTTAGCCAGCCCGGTGGCACTGAGGATTGAGGTGCTGGATGCCACACCTCAAGCCACGCCCGACAACCAGGTTCGGGGAATGACCGGGCCACCGGGAGTCAGCAGGGGAGAGAGAAGATCGAGTGTCCGGAGGACTGCTCTCCTCTTTCGTGGGGGGGGGGGAATCCAGGTGACTGCCCGGCACCGCTGCGGCCCCTGGTGGAGACCAGAGGCACTGCAATGCTTAGGGCTGGCACAGAGGGACGCAGAGTCGCGATGGACGTGCCTCGCATCATTGCACACTCGGGCTCCCCCGGGGGGAGGAGGGAAGGGCATAAACAAAGGGAAAAAAAGTCCAGTCCCAATAGGCGACGGCGTCCTACAGGACTGGCTCCCACAGGCCCAGGACGGGATCTTCCCTCCGCCACTTCAGTCTCCTTGCTGACCCAGCCAGACAAACTGGATTGTAGATAGAGTGCCAGGTACGTGGTAGGCGGCCCTGCCTCGGGGGGCTTGTCTGGCATGGGTTTGGCGGGGGCGGTAATATATATATATGAGGAGGGAAGATCACGGTGGATGGTAGAGTGGTACAGTGAGATAGGGTAGCCTGACAGAGTTCAGGTTGGAGGAGATAAAAAGATTTGTGAAAAAAAAAGTCATCTTTGTTTCTGTACTTCTAAGGGACACTTCTGCCAAGACAGGTAACAGCCCAAATCATTTGCCAACTGAAAACCTGAGGTAGAATTTGCTAAATCAGTTACAAAGTGCTTTGTTTTGAAATTGTCCATTTCTTTCCTGACTGTAACCTTAATGTATATAAAAGTTCTGTATTTATTTACTATTTTTTAATTTTAGTAAACCTTTGTTTTCCTTAAATCTGCCTAGAAACTTGCTCATTTTGAGTATGAATGGTGGGACGGTATTGATAATTCTGACATAACTGTTAAATTGCTTAGAGTGTCACCATATGCAGCCACGCTAACAAGTCTCTGTGCAAAGATCCATTCCAGCAAAGTATGAAAATACCAGCTTCTCAACTGAGTCAGCAGGGGGTTGTGAACTAGGTTGGTTATATGCCTGCTGGGTCAAGTATTACGCTGCTTTCCCCGAAGAAAGTGTGATATTTGGACCGGTTACCTGGGTGTGCTAGCTAAAAAAGGGTTCATAACTGCCCCCAGGACTCGAGACTGGTAGTTTGCTCTGACCCAAAACAAACAGGAGGGTGTCCCTGTTTGTCTCCTGTTCACAAATCACACTTCAAGGTTGGGCATTGTGAGAGCAGAGGGCCAGACTCCCGAAATGGATTTATGACAGGGTCCATTTGTCTATTGTACTGGTGGGGACTAGAACACTGTCCAAAGCACGTATTTAGACAGGTCTGGTAATTTGAGGAAGGGTCGTTCCCCTGCTCAGAGAGCCTTAAATGGAATTAATGGATACTATGCGTATGGGGAATCCTCGGAAGATTCATCATCCCATCCAGAGGAAATATACTTTTTATTCTACACCACACAGCTCATTTTCACAGCTGGATTTTTTTCTGGTGGAAGTACACTGCATCTGAAGGTAAGGGGATCAGCGAATGGAAGGGAACTCCCCCAACATCGGACTAAAGGAAACGGGCATTGCCATGAGCAAGGAGTGGCCATAGGTAAAGTAAAGTACAGGAGGGGCAGACACAGAATAGGGGGATGGTACTGGAGTTATAGCAGAGTGGGGAGGCCATGATTGGAAGGCTATGTGGCACACAGTCTGAGTAACAAAACCCCAGAACTTGTAGCATTAATGGCCTCTGAGGACCTGGATATCATGGCAGTCACAGAGACATGGTGCAATAGCAACCATGCCTGGGAGCTAGCCATTCCAGGGTACATGCTGCACAGACGGGACAGGGAAGGCAAGAAGGGGGAGGGGTGGCATTGCACATCAGGGAAGGGATAAAAACGACAGTCCCACAAGACAAGGAGGGAAAGCAGAAGCACTGTGGGTAACCCTGGAGGTGGTGAGGGGAACAGTAACTAGAACGGGAGAGATATTCAGGCCCCCGGGGCAGAGGATGTAGATAGAGAACTGATGGAGACTACAGAGAACATGGCAATAAAGGGTGAATTGCTGCTGATGGGTGACTTCAACTTGTCAGATGTGGACTGGGGCATCCCGGTGGCAGCCTCTGCCAGCAGTAAGAGATTCCTGCAATCCCTGCTAGTGGTGGGTCTCACACAGCTAGTGAGGCAGCCTGCAAGGAGAATGTAATTCTGGATCTTGTCCTAAGCACTAGGGACAGGATAAAGGAAGTCACAGTGGGGGGGAGGGGAGGGACTAGTGACCATCGAATTGTGGGGTTCACCATAAGGACGTCACAGGAGGCTAGCCACACAAGGACTAGAATCCTGGATTTCAGGAGGACAGACTTCAATAAGATGAAGGACGAATTCAGGAAGGCTATGCAGGGATACAATGACTTAAAGGAGGTAGTGGAACAGTGGGATAGGATAAGGGAAGCCCTGCACCTGGCAGCAAACCATTGTGCCAGGCCCTGAAGCAAGAGCACAAAAAAAAAAAAGAAAACCACTGTGGTTCTCGAGGGCAGTAGTAGAGCTAGTAAGAGAGAAAAAAAAGATGGCATTTCTGAGGTACAAGGCAAAACAAAAGAAAGCAAACAAAGCAGCAAACGCCGAAACCGAGCAAAAGCTAGCTAAAATCGGTGAAGGAAGGAGGGAAGCATTCTTTAGGTATATTAGCGAGAGAAGGAAGACAGGGAAGGGATTGTGAGACTTAGGGAAGAGGGAGGCAGGGTAGTGGAGAAAGACATTTTCAAGGTGACTGTCCTCAACAAATACTTCTGCTCCGTATTCATGGAAGAAGACAATGGGAATCATCCCCCATTAATGGAGAAGGTGTGGACATTAGACCTTTTTCAGAGGACAGAGTAAAAAGAGCACTAGAATAGCTTAAGGTGGATAAAGCTATGGGGCCCGTTGGGATACACCCGAGGATCCTAAGGGAGCTCCAGGAGGAACTGGCTAAACCTCTAGCTAAACTGTTCAATGGATCACTAGAAAAGGCATGGTTCCGGGGGAGTGATGGAGGGCACAAGTGGTACCCCTGCACAAAAGTGGTAGCAAGGAGGTAGGAAAATACTGCCTGGTCAGTTTGACCTCAATAGTAGATAAAATAATAGAAACCCTACTTAAGGAAAGGCTGGTGGACTACCTAGAGACAAGGGGCCTGCTGGACTCAAGGCAACATGAATTCACGGCAGGGAGGTCATGCCAGACCAACTTGATTGATTTCTTAGAGTGGGTGACAAAGGAAATGGACCAGGACAGAGTGGTAGCTGTGGACTATCTGGACTTCAGGAAGGCCTTCGACACAGTCCCACAAAAGAGACTAATCCACAAGCTGGCAATTCTGGGGGTGGGGACAGAGGTGGTCATGTGGGTTAAAAACTGGTTACGTAGCAGAACACAAAGAGTGGTGGTAAATGGGGTTGGCTCACAGGAGGGACGGGTAACTGTCACAAACTCAGGTCACTGAACACAAATCATACGCTCAGAGGTTGGCACTTTGGGAGTAGAGGGCTGACCAGCTGAGCGAGTTTGTGACAGATTGGTGGCAGTGGTGGGATATATTAGTTCTGTAATTATTGTTCTGTTTTGATATTTTAAAGTTAAGAGATTTTTCAACGGAAACTGTCTGGAGTGCCTTGACATTTCTTTTTATTTTAAGTGGAGCTTTTAAAAGGTTATAAGTAACATTGTGTATGAGCTTATTATATACCAAACTGGGAAATGGATAGAGTTCTCTAAAGTATTGCATAGAGTTCTAAGGGTTCATTTGAAAGATCTGGTTGGGTGCCCGTAGGCAAAGATATCTGGTCCCCCAAAGACAGAATTATCTGAGCCTGATAATTGGGTACGGTATCAAGAGGTTATCAGTTTGAATCCCTCCAGAGCTTGAGACTAAGGTGACTTGAACCCACAAAACAGACAAGAGGGTTATCTTGTTCTGTTCACTGTACACAAATCATACGCTCAGAGGTTGGCACTTTGGGAGTAGAGGGCTGACCGGCTGAGCGAGTTTGTGACAGTAACAAGTGGCGTACCCCAGGGATCAGCGCTGGGACCAGTGCTCTTCAATGTCTTCATAAGCGATATTGCAGATGGTCTAGAAGGGAGAATTAGCCTGTTCGTGGATGATACAAAGCTATGTAATAGGGTAGATACACAGGAAGGTACAGAAAAAATGAGGAGGAATCTGAAGAGACTAGAAAACTGGTCCAAGGAATGGCAGTTGGGTTTCAGTGTAAAAAAGTGCAGAATTATACACCTAGTGAGAAAGAATCCTAGGGCTGAGTATGAACTAAACGGGGTAGCACTGGAGGCCACCACAAAGGAAAGGGATCCAGGGGTAGTCATAGACAGCCTCAAAGTGGCTAAACAGTGCAACAATGCAGTTGGAAAGGCTAACAGAATGCTAGGTGCAGGAGAGGGGTATAACAAGTAGAAGGAGGGAAGTGGTGGAAATCACAGCAACCCCCTAGTAAGGCCTCATCTGGAGTACTGTGTTCAGGTCTGGAGGCCCCATCTCCAAACAAAACACAGACAGGATGGAGAGAGTACAGAGGAGGGTAACAAAAATTGTGTCAGGGGATGCAGCATAAGTCGTATGAGGAGAGACTCCGAACTCTAAATATGTATTCCCTGGAGGAAAGGAGAGAGAGGGGGGACATGATACAGACCTTCCAATATCTAAAGGGAATCAACAGGGTACCATAGGGGAGCATCTTTCACATAAAGGGAAATAGCAGAACAAGGGGGCACAGCACAAGACTAAAAGGGGGAAAACAGAGGGAATTTGAAGAAATTCTACTTCATTCAAAGGGTGGTGGAAAGATGGAACTGTCTCCCCCAGAAAGTGGTGAGGGTGGCCATGGTTCAGGGATTCAAGAATGCGTGGGATGGGCACATGGGAATTATCAAGCTAGGGTGAGGGGGGGTGCTTGTAGCATCTAGGGTACAGTGTTCCCCATTCACTGTTTTAGTGCGGTGGGCTACCACCCTATTTTTTTTTTACCACCGCTTTATATTTTTTACTACCACCCTATATTTTTTGGCCACCACCCTATATTTCTATTCATTACTGACTGTTTGTTTTACAAAATCCTCCAAAATTGTCTTTTATTGACATCCTTTACTGCACTAATACCCCTGTTTTGATACCAGCACACTATATTTTACTTAAAATCAGCTTATGCACATGTACAGTGCATATAGGAGGTCCACAAAAATAACGCACATTTTGACCCAATCACCACTGCCACCGCCCTTTATTTTCAGACAGTGGGGAACCCTGGGGTACCTTAGGCATTAGAATGAGGGACAGGGCAGACTGGATGGGCCACAATGCCCTTATCTGCCGACAACATCTGTGTATCTATGTGGCATTCATATCTGTGAACATGAGGTGAAGGTGCTATCAGACCACCATCCAGTGAAGCTGCAGTATAGCTTTATCACTTCTTCTGATCATGATAAAGTATGAAGGTTGAACAACCAACTTCTTAAAAATAAAAATATACTAGAGAGAATACAAACATATTTGAAAAATGTCATTCCTAATAATAAATATTATGTACCTAAAGCAAACATACTATGGGCGGCATTAAAATGTGGGCTACAAGGTGAAATTATTTGTATAGTTACAAAACAAAGAGAACAGGAGGCCAATAGACATTGAGAAGCACCTCTCCCCACAAACACGTGAAGATATACTGTTCAGACTGAACAGCCTCAGGGCTAAGTATGGGGTATCAATCAGAAATAAGTGGAGCATGCCATCAGTACATCTAGTGCTAAATATTTTGACCAACTGGAAAAAGCTGGTAAACGTAAGGCACTGCGCCTTAGGAAACAAGAAATGGCAAGTATAATACAAAGCATAAGTACTGACCAGGGCACCACAGTTACTAAACCTTGGGGCAGTGTGGCTCAGATTTATCAATTTTACCAAGCTTTATACAGCCCAGACATCCCTGTTGCCCAGGATACAGAGACAGAACACACTAGATCAGGTCTAATTACCCAGCTGACAGAACCACACCAGATGCTTCAAACCCCAGTTTCTCTCACTGAAGTTAAAAATGTCATGTCAGACTTAAAGCCTGATGTTTCTTTGCCAAATTTTTCTAGGAAATCAATAGACAACATTGCCCCAATTCTGTTAAGCACCTTCCAATACATATGTGAAAATAGGATACCAGATTCTTCATTGATGGAAGCACTAAATACTATTTTACCAAAACTGGAAAACACCACTCAAATTGGGCAGCTATAGGCCATATAGGCCAATATCCCTGATTAATCCTGATTTAAGAATTTTGGCCAAAATACTAGCCACCTAACTCAATATGGTGTGGGGTACTTTGGTCAGTCACTAACGGGTGGGTTTCATGCCAGGAAGGGTATCTTCTGACTATCTGTTGGTAAGACAGAAGTCATGCCCATTAATCATAAGATTCAGAAAGGAGACAAAGAAACTGAGGCTCTCGTTTAAGGCACAGAATATGAACTGGGTATCTTTTTGAGCAGGTCACAAAAACAAATTAAACTGCAAAATTTTGATAAATTACTTGACCAACTCAAACAATGCCTTGACAGGCGGGTGAAGCTCCCAGTTACAATATGAGAAAAAGTAATATAATCCAAATGAATCTGTTACCTCGAGTTTTGTACCCGTGGAGATGTTGAACCAGATAATGCCACTGTGCTAGTTTAAAAACTCCAGTATATTTTCCACTTCATCTGGGAAGCGAAAGCAATCAGAACAGCATTACAAGCTGGCAGCACCCAAATTCAAGGTGGGGTGCTCTGTCTCCATTCTACACTGTTTTATGTATTACCCAGCACTCCATAGCTGTAAATATTTACAACAGTATGAAGAACCCCCAGAAGAGAAGACCCTGAGATATACGCCACAGTGGTTCAACATTTTGAGAGAGAGAGAGAGAGTGTCTTGTGTCCTACTAATATGTTATCACCAAAGGCATCTATTCATTCACCAGCAAGGAAATTACCTAAACCTTTAAGAAATATACCAAATGATGTGTCAGCAAGCATGTACCTTCAGATGTGTAAGCTCCTCAAATTAGATTCATATTGCAACATCTCACAGACCCTATTACATAACCAAAATTTTAAGATGGGGTTCAAATCATCAGATCCCAGTTCTGGACAGAGAAACAAATCCAGCAGGTAGACCACATTCTGATGGATGGGAAACCAATAACCCATGCCACATTTCAACGCTGATATAATACTGATAACAAAGACTGCTTCAAGTTTTTACAGGTGGCTTACTTACTGATTGAACACGAAGGTATACAAGCATGGTCCAAGGATCATGGTATAAAAGTGTTAACCTGTGGTCAAATGGACTAAAGTACCACATCCCACTTCTAGCCTGTATGCCCAGATTTATGAGCTAAAAACAGATAAGATAAGGATGATTTGGCCCACCCAGTCTGCCAATACAGCTTACAACAAACAAAATACATGTCTCTGCCCACTACAGGGAACACACTCTATCTAAAACAGATGGCACATATGACTAGCCTAGACTATGGGCAGAGTTGTAAATATATGTGAAATTTGATAGATATAGACTAATGCAATTAAAAAGTGTTAGATAACAACTATTACATACCACAGAGACTGTGCAGAATGAGCAAACTTCCTTCTGACACTTCAATGAGATATACTAAACTGCCCAAAACACTACTGCACAATCTATGGTAACGTGAAAAGTTTGAATCTTTTCAATAACTATTCAGGATAAAATGGACCCATTGTTGGTCCTTGACCAAGTTTTTCAGTCAGATATTTGGATTATTGGAGACTATAAGGGCAAACTCATTAGGGAACAAAAGTACTATATACCGATGATTGCAGCCTGTGCAAAAAAATAAAATATAGATAGATAGATATATGATGGGCAGGAGTGGGATATGGAAAATATTCTCACTCCTGCAGAGTGAGCCGTGTATTCTCTCGAGTGAAAATACACAGCTCATGAGGCAGGAGTGAGAATATTTTCCATATGCCATGATCTGCCCATCATGTGTGCGATTTATACCACAAGGGTGAGAGCTGCAGGAAAACTTTTTCTGAGTCTGTGTGTTTCCTGCTCATTCTGTGTGTGTGTGTGTGTGTGTGTGTGCTGAATGGACTGGGAGTCAGAAACACAGGTGAGTGTGTTTTGCAAAGCTAACTGAGCGAATCAGAGGCTCAGTGAGAAAGACAAACTGCTGCAGGTAGCACTGAGAAACAAAACCTGCTTTGTAAAAGACTCATTTAGAATTCAGGTTGTTTTGAAGCTGAGATCAGCACAGTAATAGGCTAGCAATGTTAAAAAAACACAATGGGACATAGGTGAGGGTCTTTTGCAAAGCTAATTGAGTAAGTTGCAGCTTCAGTGAGAAAGAGAAACTTTTCCTGAAGCAGTTTCCTTTACAATGCAAGCTGAAGTGCATTTATCCTCACTCTGGTGACATCAGCAGAGTATGGATAAATGTTGATATCCTCACTCTGCTGATGTCATCAGGGTTTATCCTCACTGCAGTGGAAATAACACAGGTTATCCTACTGAGAAAGCTCTCACCCCCGTGGTATAAATATATATTTATATATATTCTTAGACACTGGCTAGATAGTCAAGTGCCTCCTTTTAAGGAGTCGCATACAGAAATTCTACTCCCCCTGAAGGCAGAAACGATAACTGCTGGTATGAACAGTAAAACACACGCATCCAGAAAAAAACATGGGAGAAACATCACATATTGTTGCTTTTACCATGATGAATATATAATAGACCAGCAACATGTACTAGCATAGAACAAGCTAAGTTTTTGTCAAAAATGATTACTAATCATCTACTTACCTGTACCAGATTAACTGCTTTCCCATGTATTCATATTATACCAATGACCAATATGTACAGGGGGATGGTGTTAGTGTTCTTTACACATTAATGTTTGTTTCTGTTTTATTCCACACGTTGCAAGTAACAATTTAAAATAAATATATTTAAAAAAGATAAGCTAACTTTTTTTAAGAATCTTCTGATAGAGCGAGGAAGGCTCTTCTTTTTCTGGCAAGTTAGAGGGCATTCTGGGGCAAGGAATGTCTGCATGCTCTGGATGTGCTACAGTTGTGCAAAGAGAGACAGGTGCTGGTCTTGTCAAGGGAGAAGAAGCCTGGGAGATTCAAATTAAAGGATAGGTGTTGGGGAGGTAGCTAGTGCAGGGGTCACCAGTTGCAGGAGTTAGATGCATGGTTTCACCAAGAAGCGGACAGCTGAGCTGGGTGACAAAGAATAGTAGACACCCCCCCACTGGTGCAAGGAAGCACAGTCTCAACAATTCCAACTTAAGTGCAGGTTAAGAATCACAGCAGTAAAATTGACTATCCAGATACCCTAATGTACTTGCAAGTCTAGGGCTTGGAGGTACTCAGAAAGGGGTAGTGGCCGGCCTGGTGGCACTGAGGGCTGAGGCACTGGACACCGCACCATGCCGTCGACCCGAGTTCGGGAATGAGCATGGGCCAGCGGGGGTCGGTAGGGGAGGGAGCAGATTGAGCGTCCGATGGACAGCTCTCCTCTCCCAGGGGAGGAGGCCAGGGAGGCCCAGCACCAGCGGCCCCAGTAAAGATTGGGGGCAAGGCAGCATGCAGACAACACAAGTAGCATGGTTCACACCTGCAGGGTTGCTGTGCGCATGGCGTCAGGGGTGCCCACGCAAGGGGGGGGGACGTAGGGATGTCAGAGGACCAGAAAAATGGAAACACCCGGCCCTGCAGGGTAGGCGACGGCACCTGACCCCCATACCCACTGCCGGATCCATCTCGTCCGGCCTCTCATATCCTCCACCCAGGCCCTCAGCCAGGGTTCGACTTTGAAGAGCGTCCAAAGAGGAGGGGTGGCCCCACCCCGGAGGGGTTAAGCTGGGGGTACTGGCTGTGGGAGGAGGGTGAGGAAGAGAGGGGGTTCAGGGCCGAGAGGATCTCAGACGGGGCAGGACCAGGCAGGATGCCCGAGAGAGGCTCTGCAGGCCACAACCGGAACGAAAAAGAATGTTACAAAGAAAAAAAAAAAAAAAAGGAGTAGTGCAGGGTAGATAATGTCTGTGGCACCAAGAAGGATGAATTCTGGCTATTCAAAAATCAGATAGGTCTGATAGGAAAAGGAGCAGGTGACTCATCTTAAGGAAGTGTGTCACTGTAAACACCGAAGAGGATATCAAGGGAACCACTAAGTCTATCTGGTTATGCTAGGAGAGGAGTATGTGTGGGGTGGGGTAGCGGCAAAATATTCACCAAGGGAGGAACCGCAGGACTGCAAACAGTTCAGCTTATGAAATAAAGTAGTGATATGTGCTTTGTGTTTGTGAAGATTAACTTCCACAAAAGGAATTCTGGAGGCATTACCTATTATGCAACAATAAATATTTGAGAAAAGTATGCCAATAATATTGTTGGTATTTCTGTTGCAAATTTAAAACTGCTACACCAATGTTTCCAGTTTTGTTAAACACTAGGATACAGTGACATTGCATATGCATGCCAAATGTTAGGTCTATACCTACAAGACCAGAGAGGTTACATCCACATTTTAAAAAGTTTTCACAAAATTTCACAAGTAAGAACACAGTGAAATTCCGAATCCCTGTAACAAACATTTCTAAGCCAAATCTCTCCATATTTAGCCATTTCATTAACCCTTACAAAAAGGTTATGCATGTTGATTTTCACATTTTTGGTTTGAAAGTTGGCTGAGGTATAAGCAGGTAAATATTTTCACATTTCTTCCAAATAAATAAATAAGTAAATAAATAAAATGCCAGACTTTGGCCCCTATCATTTGATACCATTCCTCCAACTACCATGATATCTGGCAAGTCTTTATGCCCCATCTCAATAAGCAATCCTGCCAAATTTCAGGTTTCTAGCCGAGATAGCCAAGTTATGGCTAAATAAAGAAATTTTGAAAAATTCCAGGGATTTTTGCAGAATTTTACGGAAGTCCATTGGAATTCTGCAAATTCAGAATTCTTACTCCCGGCTAACCTGGTGGCGCTGAGGACTGAGGCGCTGGACACCACACCTTGCACCACGCTGGCGACCTGGGTTCGGACACGAGCCCGGGCCACCAGGGGTCGGCGGGGGGGGAATAAGGATTGAGCATCAGGTAGACTGCTCTCCTGTCCCCTGGGGATCCAAGGAGCCATCGCTTTGCAGCGGCCCCTGGTAACGACTGGGGGCACTGCTAGAGCTGGCACAGAAACATGGGGGTGTGGCAGATGTCAGTACGTACATGCCCTGACGTCATTGCACACTCGCACTCCTGGGGCCAGAAAACTGGAAAATGGAGCTGCTTGATGGCCACACTCCACCGGCCGAAGATGCCTGGATGGCGCGTGCCAGTAATGGTTCCTCCTCTGGTGTGGGGGCAATGGCGGGTGCCCCTCTCAAAGGCAGAGCTGCATATGCCAGCTGGGCATGCAGACTTCAGGATCAGAGGTGGAGGTGGAGCTGGAGCGGTGGCTGGGTGATAGGCAGGTCAGTGACTGCTCGGGAGAACAATATGACACGATAAAAAAAAAAAAAAAAGAAGAATTCCTACTCCCTACAGCTCTATTTATGTATCAGTTCCAGAAATGCATTGTTAATAATGTCATATGTCTTAAAAAAAAAAAAAAAAAAAGGATAACGATCATGAGGTCTTACATGCATCAGCAAACATTCTAATCATATGTACTTAAGGAAAGAAGCACACAAGAATCCAAATCAATACAATCTCTCTCATATTATCTAGATTTAAAGTTTTGATCACGAGTGAATATGTTGATTTCCTATATTTTGAACAGAATAATCTAGAAGATATTTTCTACAAAAAATGGAAAAGGTGGGGCCAGCCCAGTGATGTAGAGGGTTGAGGCGCTGGTGCCTTACCTTGACCAACGCTGGTGACCCGGGTTCGGGAACAGACTCGAGGCGCCAGGGGGCGGAGAGGATTTAGTGTCTGATGGACTGCTCTCCTCTCCAGGGGTGGGATCGGGGAACGCATCACTCAGCAGTGGCCCCAAGGGGAGACTGGAGGCACTGCCTGAGCATGCACCAAATGAGGGACATTGAAAAAAACAGGGAAAATGGCGCCTGAAGCGAGCGGCTTGATGGCCGTCAGCAGTTTTGCTGTGGCACCTGCCTGGATCCGTGTTCCTCGGGGAGTTGGGGGCTCCCTGCGGCCCCGCTGTGGTGGGGAAGCCGCAGGAGTCTGAGTGCCACGGTACAGGTGGTCGGCGGTTGGATGTCCCTGAACTGGTTGCGAAGACAAGATAAGGGGAGCAGGTCAGGCAGCCAATGATTGAAAAAGTGATAGCTAAAAAAAAAAAAAAAGGAAAAGGCAGTGCAGAATCAGACTTCTTTTGTAGCAAACTGCCCCACCCCCACCAAGTGAAAGTACCTCCAAGTGAATCAAGAGTCTAGGTTGGTCAGAGGAGAGTGATATAACCCTACACTCAATCTGTTCTCAACATAATGTGACTGATGATTGCTCATCCTCCACCATGAGCAACAACAGAAAAAAAGCTGTGGGCGAAGTAACATCAACACACAAATAAATGAAATTCACATAGCGTGCAAATGCACATAGTGAAACTGTGTAATTTAAGTATGCAAACTGCTGCACTATACACATTTTACTGTGTGAATTGCATCAATTCACATAGTGAAATTGACTGCAAATATGGTGAACTGCATAGTGCAAAATTCATAAATGCTACATGTAACAGCCCGACTTGCCAAAATTCACAGGTGGATTTTAAATTTGCAACACACCCAGGGCTTGACAAATCCCATAGCCCGACATCCTGGACAACTATTTTTTAATCGGGGACAAGCAGTCTGCTGTGCACTGCTTGTCCCACGGACTACCAAATCTTTATTTTATTTTTTTTGAATTGTTTAATTTTTCCCAGCCACTAGGTGGCAGTAGCGCAGCCGCGACATTCTCAGCAACACAACAAACCCCCCCCTTCAGAGGCTCAGTCACCTGATAGCCACAACTGTAGTCATGTGGCACTGGTCTGGAATGCGCGCCCCTGTTACAGGCACTATCGGGCACTGCCTCTCTCTCCATCTCGGGGGTGGGGAGCAGTGGAGCATGAAGACAGGTTGGGCGGGACTACGGGAGCGGCAGAGCTTGCCGTGACGTGACCGCCCTTGCTGGCTGGAGGAGACGATCTTGAGAAGGAGCTGGGAGTGTCAGTAGCTGGCACGGGATGGAAAATGCACCATTTCGCTACCGACACTTGCAGAGAGCAGAGGCATTTTTGCTGCTAGCTTGTGGTGGGTGGTTGCGTGGTGGGGAGTGGGGACAGAGAAATGACTGCCTGAGGGGCCGCGTACTAAATACTACGCTACAACTAAATGAACTAATAAAAAATACGAGAGGGCACTGAGGGGGTAGCGGATTAGTTGAGACACTGGGCGGAGGGAGGGGAAGACAAGCGTGGACTCCGTGGAGGGAGACTCAGGGAGTGCTGAGAAAATTAAGAAACTTGGAGAGGAGAAGATAAATAAAAAATAATACCGGGCAAGCAGGCAGCAGCACTGCAGTAGTGAATCAGAGGGCTGTATGTGTATGTGTTTGTGTCTGAGAGTCAACTAAACTTAACTTACTCTGCTGTTTGGGGGGTGCGACTAATAACTAGTACACTTAAGTACCTAAATCTAGCAAGTGTTTGTGTGTAGCTGGGGCTGTGAGACCTAATAACCTGCCCTCAGGCTGAGAGGTAGAGGAACTTGGGAACTTTTTTTGCTAGCTACAGAAAACCAACCCAACTGCCTGCTACTGCTGCTAGTCTGGCATCTGCTACCTATACCCCTTAACCCCTAGCCTACTCCTACTTACTTTGGTGAAGGTGTAACCTGCTGCCCTGAGAGCCAGGGTAGAGGAGGGACTTGGGGATTAACAGAAAATAAACTATAGGAAGGAGAAAATCTCTGTTGTGCTACACAAAAAAATAAACCCAGTGTAGTTACCTACCTATATTATTATTATTACTTTGGTGAAGGTGTGCGAGACACTATGTGGCTGTGAGACCTAATACCCTGCGCTGGTGCACCCCAGGCTGAGAGGTAGAGGAACTTGGGGATTGGGGAACAACTGCGCCTGCGTACATACTGAAGGAGAAAACATTTTTTTGTGATACACAGAAAACCTAAATAAACTACCTAGTCCTATATATATTACTATTACTTTGGTGAAGGTGTGCGAGACACTGTGGCTGTGAAACCTAATACCTTGCGCCCCGCCAGGCTGAGAGGTAGAGGAACTTGGGGAACTGCGCCTGCCTGCGGATTTATTAGATATAAAACTACACTGAAGGGGAAAACATTTTTTGTGATACACAGAAAACCTAAATAAACCCTTAGCCTAGCTACCTATATATTACCTACTTTGCTGAAGGACGGTGTGTGAGACATTGTGTGGCTGTGTGTGTGAGACTTAACCAACCTGAGTGCTGCTGCCCTGGGAGGGTAGAGCCTCGAGGGACTTCAACAACTAACTGTGGACTTTTGGTCCATTTTGTGCTACACAGAAAAAACAAATAAACCTCCTAGTGTAGCTATTTACCTGTCCTATATATATTACTATTACTTTGGTGAAGGTGTGCGAGACACTGTGGCTGTGAGACCTAATACCCTGTGCCCCGCCAGGCTGAGAGGTAGAGGAACTTGGGGAACTGCGCCTGCCTGCGGACTTATTAGATATAAACTATACTGAAGGGGAAAACATTTTTTGTGATACACAGAAAACCTAAATAAACCTAGCCTTAGCCTAGCTACCTATATATTACCTACTTTGCTGAAGGACGGTGTGTGAGACATTGTGTGGCTGTGTGTGTGTGAGACCTAACCTCCCTGGAGTGGGAGGGTAGAGCCTTGAGGAACTTCAACAACTAACTGCGGACTTTTGGTCCATTTTGTGCTACACAGAAAAAACAAATAAACCACCCCTAGTGTAGCTACTTGCATATTACTTACTTTGCTGAAGGTGTGTGAGACAAATAAAACCTACTGCACTAGAGGGTAGAGGAAGGAACTTGGGGAACAACTGCAGACTTCATAGAAATAAGCAATTAATACAAACTAAGGGGAAAAACATTTGTTGGTAAACAAAAATAAACTCTTCTTTGGTAGAGGTGTGCGTAAGTGGCTGTGAGACCTAACCTGCCCTGAAGGCCGGTATAGGAACTTGGGGTGAACAACTGCGGAAGAGTAGTACTTGGTGACCACCACCACCTCTACCTCCCTCCCTCTCACTCCTACTCCCACCTGCTCTGTTGTCCTGCCCACAGGCCCTTTTGTACTAGTGTTCTAAGCATAAGCACTAACTTCTAAGCACAACAGCTTCAGGTAAAATATTACACAACACACGCAAATATAAAATACAATTTTATTGTGTACAACAATATTTCAATATTTTTTACAACTGCATTAGAAGGTAAAAAAAATGCAAAAAATAAGCCAAAACAAACTACTTTATTTTCCTTTGGACTGGAAAACAATCTTCCATCTCATCTTCTTCAGGAACAAAAGTAAAGATGCAGACTCGGAGACTTCTTCACAGTCAAGCCAGTCCCAACCAGCCCCAGAGTCCTTACCACCTAGTCAGGAAAACGACCAAAACAATGATTCTCAGTCTGGGTCTGTAGTATTTGTAGACATAACAGGTGATCAATCTGACTTGGTCATACCAATTTCTGAAATGAGTGAGAAAAATTATAGCAGCAGCAGAAAGCGACCTTTGATTTTAGATGAGGAAAATGAAACAAACTTAAAGTCTGATGAGAAAAGAAGTAAAGATAAAAAATATGATGTTGAAAAAAGGGCTCGAACATTTCAGCACCACTGGCTAAATCAGTTTACCTGGTTAAGGTATGATGACCAAAAATATGTCATGTACTGCTCTGCCTGTGAGAAATATCCCACTCTTGCGACTCCTGCTTATTCAAAAAAACCTAACGTGTTTGCCACTGGTTCAAATAATTTCAGAATTGAGTCCGTAAGAGCCCATGAGGAATCAAATCCACATATAATTTGTGCAAACCAGCATAGTCACGAAACTGGTGAACATGCAGTCAATTTTAACATATCTGAAACTGCAATATATCACGCTTTTTCTCAGATGGAGGAAGTCACCAAAAATAAAATGAGGCGTTTATTTAACACTGCATATTCCTTGACTAAAAATTTACGTCCTTTCTCAGATATGGAGTGGCTTTGCACATTGCAAGAAAAAAATGGGGTTAAACTCGGCAGCAATTACGCAAATGGTAAACGGGCCAGAGATTTCTGTAACGCAATATCAGCGTCATGTCTAAAACACAGATCCAGACTGTCAAAAATACAAAATTTGTTACCGTTCTTGCAGATGGCAGTACAGATGCAAGCACTGTAGAGTGGGAAAATGTCTTCCTTCGTTTTGTTGATGGTGCAAAAAAAAAAAGTTACAACTGTGTTAATTAAAGCTGTACCTCTTAAACATTCTCATGCAGATGGAGTTTTTAAAGCAATAACCTCCGCACTTGAGTCTGTTGATCTTTCTTTTGCAGACCTTAACGATGTGAGCAGACCTGGACCAGTTCTCGTCATATGTGCCAACTTTGACGGTGCCAGTGTGATGATGGGCCATACAGGTGGCACCATAGCAAAAATCCGAGAACATGTCCCCACTGTAATACCCATGGATTGCATAGCCCACAAACTGGAGTTAGCAGTTCTCGACGTCATGAAAAAAAATCCCTTTGTTCAAAAAGTAGAAAACACCTTGAAAGGAATTTTTAAATTTTACCACTACAGCCCCAAGAAACTTAGGGAACTGCAGGAAATAGCAGATGTCATACACACCAAGTTGGCTCATTTCAGTACAATAAAGCAAGTGCGTTGGCTTGCAAGTAAGACGCGTTCAGTTCATGCTGTTCAAGTCAACCTGCCTACAGTAATTCAACATCTTGAACATGTCTCAAACTCTGCTGGTGATGATGGGGCCAAAGCAAAGGCACTTCTAAGAGATGCGCGCAGTACAGTTTGTAAAATCACTGTTTATTCTTCAAGATTTTCTGCCAATATTGAAAAATTTAACATTGAATTTCAGAAGGATGACCTACTAATATTAGAAGTCCCCCAACTCGTTGATACATGCTTACTCCAGTTGACTGAGCTAAAAACAAGACCAGGAAAGTTTATGACATCATTTCTAAACCAATATAATCCTGCAGAGAAATGCATGAACTATCTCATTTCAAAACGTGGCAGTGAGGACAAGATTGTTCCTTTCACTTTCAGAGAGAACTGTCCAGAAGTAAATTTTATGACTGATACACAGCTGCACAGTTTAATAGATGCAGCAGTATCTTACATTGATCAGCGTTTTCAGACTTTCTTGGAAGAACCTCTAAAATGGTTCGGTTGCTTAGATTTCAAAAATTTTGATGTGTCACGAGAGAAGAACTTGCACAATTTGGCACAACTGATTTAAGTCATTTATTATACTACTTTCACAACTTTTTTGCTGAAGATCATGTAACCAGTATAAAAAGGGAGTATTGTGCATTAAAAGCAATGCTTAAGTCTGCAGTTGATAAGCCATATCTGCAAGTGTATTCACGACTACTACGAGAGAACTGGCCCAGCTTGCTCACATCCTTGACCCAATAGAAATGCTACTGGCTATGAGTGTGTCTACAGCTAAACGTGAGAGAGTATTCTCCATTCAGAATCTTATGAAAACAAAAATAAGAACAAGTTTGGCTGATGACACACTCCAGTCACTTCTGCATATAGCAGTTGAAGGCCCTGCATTAGACAGCTTTGATCCGGATCAAGCTATCAACCACTGGCTACTATCTGGTCCTGGCACATGCCACATTCATGGTCATCATGGTCACGCTAGTTCAAATACTAGTTCTGCTGATTCACACAAAAATGTCCCTGAGGCTGTCACTAGTCTTGATGATGACATGACTGAATATGATGCTCCGGCTGGAGCAAGCTCAGGCTTCCTGTAACTTTTCCCAATGCTGATGCTGTACTGTCTGCTACTCTGCTGTAATGATGTTCTCACTGTGCTGCTGGCTGGCACTCTGTGCTGCTGCTGCAACCACACTTGGCTGTCAGTCCCTCGCTGCTGATGCTAATTCTGTCTATGCCCACCATGCTGCTAACAAAAATAAAATCATATTATTTATTCTCCTTATTATCTATTTCAACACTAAATAACATACTACAATAAATCCATTGAGTTTTCTGTAGTTTGATACTTTCCATTAAAAATATGCCATTTTATACCGGGACTACCAACTCAAGCACTGGGACAACTACTTTTGGACAAGCCACTTGTCTGTGGACAAGTACCTAATTTTAAAATTTGTCAAGCCCTGAACACACCTAAAACAAGTTGTATTATTTTAACTTTAAACCAGCAGTTTATGGTTTACTGAAAACAAACGACCATATCCTACAATCAGTCAAATTTAAAAGGCATATGGGAAACACAAGCATGTTGTCATAAATGTTGATGGTCAATAAATGATTGAGTTTTATGCAAGAATGCAAAAAATAAGAAAGGTGTAACTTTCCCAGCAGAACAATATCCTAAAGTACAAGTAGATGCTTAAAATGTCCATGTAATCAAATTCTAATAAATATGTTATGAGTCAACGTACACACACATATATGTATACACACACACACACACACATATATGTATACACACACACATTATATATATATATATATATATATATATATACATACATACATACATACACACACACACACACACATACATACTATGACTTATAAGAAAAAAATTAACAGGTAACTTTAACTGTTTAATTTTGACTTTATAAAGCTTGTCTTACTGGCCGTCATTAGGACACAAGTTCTGAATGTTAACGCGACGGTGACCACTCTTATGGTTTTAACTGTGGTCTCACATGCATTCTTAATGTATGAAAACTAGCGCTGATACCTTAAGAATGTAAGTGACAATACAATTACAACCGTAGGAGTGGTCTCCATTGTAGTTTTAATATATTACTGAGCGACAATGTGGTGCAAATATATATTAAAGAACGCACAATGCTCCCCAAACAAGCCAGTTTCTAGGGAACCTCAGTGTGAGACACTCCTTACAGAACATGACTGTCTCGTGCGTAGGGGAAAGAAGAGCTCTAGTTGAAAGCCCTCCCTCAATCTATGTATTTATTAACATCTCAGATTAAAACCTTTGAGCCAAGAGCTCGTTTACAGAGGTTCCACATCATGTAAGGAAAATGTACATACAATAAGAGTAAAAAAAACAATATAATTGATAACATACTGAACATACAGGAAGAATAAAAAAGACATTACAATAGATTACATAAAGGATTAAATTCCAGTTCTAAATGTATTCAGGAAAGGTGGACATAGGAAAAAGCGATCATTAACCTCAGCAGTTGGAGTGGAGAGTAAGGGAGTGGGGAGTATACAGATGAGAAGAAGAAATGGGGGTAATGAAGGACAGGCAGGGATAGCGGGATAGCTGCAGGTAAATCAGGAAGTGTTCTGACTCGTATGTGGAATTAAAGGGGTAAGGAGGAAAGGGGAGGAGCATTCCAGGAGGACATATTGTCAGTACGTAGAGGAGAAGTGGAGTAGTGAAGGGAGTGGGCAAGGAAAAGGTAGGATGTGTTAAGAGTTAAGCACTGTGAAGGGTATCTGACAGAACCTTAGGGTTCTATACTATACTACTGTGAAGAGTGTTTCATGTGTTAAGTTTTCAGTTGCCATGACAACATCCTAAAGCATGAAAACAGAAGGCACCCTGTACATGTGAGAGGAACCACCAAGGTGTTTTGTTTTTGTTTTACGGAAACAGAATGCACCAAAAGGACTGAAATGGATAGGAAGACTGCACAGTATAATTAAAACAAGGTACACGGGACCACCAGCAAGTTGTGACAGATCTATAATGTTTAAATAGTCTGTTGGAGTCACTCACTGCAGGATAAGACTGTTTTCTCCAGCATTCGTCAAACGCTAGAACAGCTCAGCTTCACTAAGTTGTTCTCTCACACAACAAACATGTATGAAACCACTTATTCTTCAACAAGTGACTCCAGTAGACATATTAACACATACCACTGCTCCAGACAGAATGATGCATAGCTCCACTGTCATGCAATGCAATCAAGCAACGTTTCAGCTACTGTCCCATCAGTTAAGTACAGCATTATGACACCTAACCCATGTTATTTTGTTTATGACATATCTATTATCAAGATTAAAAGGGAAAGTGGAAATTGTCTAAACTGGAAAGGCACACTAAGCCGGAGCTTCTTTCCAGGTGCGACCTGGGAGCACAAGGAAGTTAAGTGACTTGCTCAGGGTCACCCAATATGCAAGTGGGGGTTGATGGGATTCAAATCCAGGTCTCCAGGTTTGCAGCTTGGGGCCCTTAACCATTAGGCTATATTGCCTCCAAAAAAATCTTGATATCAGATATGTCATCAACAAAATAACACCATTTATGCACTATGGGTGGACACTAATCAATCTAGATAAAGTTACAGTATCTCACTGCAAAACAGAGAGCAGTAACATAAATGCATTTATCTAAATAGTTGCATTTATCTCTATAATGAATACAACACCTTGCCATTAGCACTTCTTCCAATTTCATTTCACTTTTACTTTGAAGCAGCTGTTGTCAGTTTGTTCCCAAATCCCATACTTCACACAACTGCTGCATCCTTACAGTGGTCGCTCCACTCTCACTAGCCATTCCTAGCTTTCTCGTTCAGCAGCTCAGATCTTTGATTTTTGTTTTGTTTATTTTGTTTTTTGTTGTCGTTAAAGAAAGAGACTCACTGGCAGCTGCAATAACCATCTACCTCTCTCAGGCTGCCAGCATTAATATCTGCAACCACTGCCGCCAGCTCTACTCTCACAAACACAAAACCTCTCCTGCAGTAAACACCAAACTTCTCCTGCAGCACAGAATAGAACTCCAACCTGCAACAAAACTGTCTTTTTTTTTTTTAACTAAACCATGAACTAGCAAGTACTACTCTTCTTCTACAAGTGTCAGAAAATTGCTTGCTAAAACTAAGCGCCATCTTGCCTCGCTTTTTTTTCAGACTGACACCAATGAGCATTGACATTGTGGGGTCAACATGACATCATGATGCCATGTCCATGGTAACTACAGATCTCTAACGTGGAAAGGCACTACTTCACCAAAAAGTACCACAAACATTTACTAATCCTTACAAACTAAAACAACATAACAAAAATGTAACACACAAGGTCCTTCCCTGTTGCATAAATGAAATATGTTACGGGGACCTTGTGTGATACCCGAATTATCTGTACTCAGGCAGTTTGCCCTTAGACACATCACTTGTGCCTTACGCCACTTGTAAGGTTACCTGAGGTCAAAACATGCATCACAGTGGTCCCCACGGCATATTCTTTATTTAACTGATAAATGTTATTTTAAATGGTTTAGTATAAGCAATGGATATGAAGACAGTACTGACCTTTAAGATAAGCCTAGACAAATATCTAGTTACCAATGGAATTAAAGGATACACTGAGTAGTAGAGTTGGTGAGGTATCCCCTAAATTCATACCTGATAGCACAGCATACTGATTATAATCCCTGCTTATGGAGTGTGGGAAGGGAATACTTGATGAACCCTAAGAGCCTCTTTCAACCTTAAATTACTATGTTATCTATCAACTTTTCATCTCCAAGTTATGGGACACTGACCTCAAAATGTGGGGAAATACTGACAAAAGGTGGGACACATCTCCTAATCACAGACAGTGGATTCTAGTAATTTGATGAGCACAGAATTTGATGTAGAAATTACCACTTTGGTGAACACAAGATTTGCTATTACTAGAGTCTATACAGTATAATAAAATCAGAGTTTCTGCTATACCTCTCAAGTATTACACAATCGGTCCAGCATTACACATTTTACACAGACGTGTAAATATTACATACATTGTTAAGGAACTATTTCTAAACATACAAGATTACACTAGTGTAGAAAGACTCTTTAACGCTTAAATTTCCACCTTTTTAATATTTATCCTAGGTACTGTACAATTTATGGCGTTTTTTTACTATATGGCAAAGGTCACTGCTACACAACTGGATGTGGACAAGTCAAAAGATGTGATTTCTACTATAAACTAACTGTGCACTTCATTTTCACTTTTGGCTTTTTCAGGACCCATAAGCCTATGAAGTAATAAAGTCCTAGTAAGCATAGCTGATGTTAGGCACCAGCCAACTTAAGTGCTTGCTTTAGGGCCCCTGCTCACGAGGGCTCCAAGCCAGAGTACCACTCATATTTTAATTATTTTCATGTTTAAAGTAAAACAGCAATAAAGGGTATTACTGGGCTCTGTGGATTTTTCGGATGTGATGCCATAACGTCATGAAATTACCTGCCATGGTATGACCCAGTCAATCAGAGGCCAATGAACAGACATGGATTTGATGGGCAGAGCAGTCCAAACAACTAACATTGCTAACACCCCCCCACCTCCAAATGTAAGTGGTTGTATTGAAAATAAATGTTGCACACATGGGACAGAGTAAAAAACGTGGCCAGGGTGGGTTAGTTAAGGACCCCATAATCTTGTTGGGTTGGGGGCCCCAAAACACTAAAGCCAGCCCTGTCAGATTCGTTTTGGCACTACAATAGATTACAAAACTGAAGCCTTTGCTGTTTTAGTGGCACACACAATATAAACAACAGCTGTTCAGAAACAGTCACCAGCACACAATGTGAACCCTCGGGTAGGTCCCGTTGTTAAGCAGTGGATATGATAGGGCAGAACAAAAACTGAAGCACTAACTTGACCTGAAGATTAAACACTAAAGGTAAGGCTGTGAATCCAGGCAAAGAAGCACAGCTATCGTGTTAAACAAAAGCCACACAAATCCATTAGTTATAGCAAACGCAGTAGGGACCCATGTGTTATACCCCTATACATAAATAAAACTGATCTGCACATTTTGTGGATTGCTGGCCTGCAGTTACTGGTGCATCCCAAAAAAACACAAGAGGTAAAAATGAAGAATCAAGAGCAACACATTGAAGTTTGTAACAACTCGGACTCTTCACACAGCTAACAGTGTCAGTCCTTTGTTTACCTTTTAGGCGCTGGCTGCTCCATGTCTTTATTTAAAAACTGGTTCAAAACCTAAAAAGCAATACAAATTAAAACAGCTTAAAGCCTAAACAACTTTCATATTCCCAGGACCAGCTAGCCGCTTGGTGACACTCCGGTAGCGTCACTCGCAGCACGACGTCCCTGGAATAAAGCTAGGGCCCGCCTCCGACATGTCCTCGGAATGGTCGCTGGAAAGCGGCTGCTCAGGCCATTGGATGGCGGCGGACTCATTCCCACATAGAAGGAAGTGAAAGTGTTTATGTGCATTGTGGGTAAAAAAGGGATTGCACGAGTTTGTGATTGAAGTGAGGCACTCGCAGCGTTAGTTCCGTAAATGCACTGTTACTGATGGGTAACAACTGAGGCGATTCGTACATGTTTTTTTTTCTATGAGGGACAAGGGCAGTTAAAGCATAGTCAGTCCGCCCATTTCCAGGAGTAAGAATGTGTAACGTTCTTTTTGATGCACGTTAGGAACTTCCTTGAAAGACGAGACTAACATTTTTCATGCTTGCATCGCTACCGGTATACCCTATCGCGGTGACAGTTTTAGTCGTGTATTGGAGTGCAGCGTGGGGGCATAAGTGCATTTGGAAATGTTTAGGTGGGAGATATTTTTATGTCTAGGTAGTGGAACTGTCATTTCTGGGTTGTGGAACTTTTCAGTAGTAGTCAGTGGAGAAAAAAAGACAGGTGGAACTGTCGTGCAGTTTTGTTTTTTTTTTGTTTTTTTTTAAAGAGGTGGTGAAGCGGAATTCCTGCCCATTTTAACCCCTGGGTGGTGGAGCCGAAGTAAGATTCCAGCTTGATTATTTTTTTTTTCTAGCGTGAACAATGATTTGTTATCACCAAAGAAAGGGTCGCCGAGACTGTGTGTTTAGCATCTCATTTTTATCGCAGAGAGTGATGGAATTTGCATCCTAAGGGTGTAGATAGGGGATATTCCGGAGAACGTTCGGTAATAGGGTTACCACCTGTCCTGATTTTCACATGACAGTCCTGAGTTGGGCAGCTGTGTCCTGCAAAAAAACGTGAAACATGCATGTCCTGACTTTATAGTAGAAAAAATATTTTATAACTTTCCACTAAATGTTGCGGAAAACTATAATACCTTAACTAAAATTCATTAAAATAAGAAACAATAGAAACAACTAAGAAACTACAATACTTAGTTCAATCTGATTGTGTAAAGAAAACAAGTTTGTTGCATTAGTCGAGGTTACCTACTGTCCTGCGAAAAATCATGTTTCATTAAGAAATGTCCCACTTTGGACTTCTTAAAAGGTGGCAACCCTATTCGGGAATAAGCTTTTTATTCACTCTGGAATGTTGCCAGTGCTTCCTAGCAAGGAGGTAGTAGCCTGGAGTGCTAGACTAACATTATTGGCATCGTACCAGAGAGAATAAAAAAGTGTATCCCTGGAGGTCCAATAGGATGTTCTGTTTATACCACGGGACTAGTGATTGTCTGATGTCAAAACTCCTTTTTACTCTTAGTTTTTTATTTAAATGTAAAGTGTGTTTAACGTTTTACAAAAGGGTTGCCGTGGTTACATCCTATTGATGTTTATTTAGCATTTTTTTATTGACTGTGACTGAGTTTCGTAGATGTGTGTAACTATTATGGTTTAAAAGGCTGCAGTCGGACAAGTGAAGGCACAGGAGTGCTACGGGAGAATAAACAAGTTCCAAAGAAGAATATAGAGAATAATGCTTGTGCAGATGTGTGTTATGAGAAATTTCCACACACCTGAGGTGCATAATAATCCATAAAACTCAAGAGTGATGCTTGAGGGGTTTATGAAATTATCACACACCAAAGGTGTGTGAAAAATCCTCATAAGACAAACTTTGCACAGGCATTATTTTTTTATAATAACTAGTGCAAGGTTTCATCAGAGAGAAAACTAAGCTGTATTTGTGCAAATGAGCATGTCCTTGAGCTCCCACTATACTCACACAAATACAGTGTGCTTTCTTTCACACTTCAGTGAAGTGAGTGTGTAAGGAGAAAAATGGCATAATAACCTGCTATCGAGTTATTACAGAATTCAGCGGGTTATTATGGCATTTTATCAGAAGTGCATATCCAGTCATTACAGGTGGTCACTAGTTATTATAATGTGCTATTTCTCCAGAGATTAATTTCAGGGCACAATAACAACATAGAAACCCAGACAATGATGACAGAAAAAGATCAAAGGTCCATCTAGCCTGCCCAGATTTCCCGATCTGCACACATTTTTTTTAAACCCTCTTATATATCCCTCCCATGGTATAAATGGGTGTAGTCATCAGTGAGCACATATTTGTGTCCAGTTTCACTTTTTTTTTTATTTTTTTTTCAATTAGTATGTCTTTTCCCTCCTACATCCAGACCAGCCCTATGGGCTGCATTTCTCAACATGTCCTTTCACCAGTTTCCCCAGGACTTGCCTCTCCCGGTGTTCCTCACTGGCTAACTCCTTGGGCAGGGTATTCGGGCAGGCCCCATTCACCCCATCAAACCTCAAGCTCAGTCTCCGAGAGCGCCACAGGTCAATGGTGCAGGGCCTGCGGTGCAAGGTGGGCGGCATCTTGCACGGTCTGGCATTTTCCCTTTTTCTGTCCCTGGAAGGCATGGCATGCAGTGATCATGCACACCAACATCTGATATGCCTCACTGATCATGCAAGCTATGGCTGTCGCACACCCCTGCCTTCCGCCAGAGAACAGTTGAGCAGTGGTCGTCCCCCTTCCCCCAGAGTAGGAGAGCTGTCCTTAGGACACGCGATTCTCCTCCCCCTGACCAGCCCTCCAACACCCTGGATTTACTTCTGAACCCAGGCCATCGGCATCGCAAGTGGTAGCTGTACTGTTGCACCGGTGGGATGGCTTTGTGTCCAGTTTTTTTCAGTGCCTGGCTCAAACCACATGCCTTTTTGTAATCATTCTCATTCCATAGATGCAGATGGGGGGGAGTTTTGGGTGCACCAACCCCCCCAATCTTTCTTCCAGTATATTTTCATAAAATATGTTTTGCACACCAAGACTAAATAAAGAGATCTTTTTTTGGGGGGGTGGTGTAATCCCCCTGTAATATCTTAGATGGAGGACACTGGGTTGTAGTTTATAACCATTTATTCAACACTTGTGAGGATATTTCCTGACAAATAACACTGATATTTTGTGACCTTTGGACCGGCAGTTAGAATATCAAAATATTCTCCCTGTGGTCCACATGAAGAAAAATATCCTCACAGTAGCTCCTGATTGGCCCCTGCGAGCAGATTGAGCAACACACTTCCAAACTTAGATGTTTTAGTTTCATTTCTCTCCAGAATTCTGACCAGTACTTCCACCTTAGTAGTGTTCAGTTTAAAACATTGCAAATCACTTTAAAACATTTTTAAACCGTTTTCCCAGTTTTGAAACGAGCCACAAGTCATCAACTGTGAGTGAGTTTTTCTCAGAATCCCTTCCACTACAGAATACCTCCCTGCCATCTCCCCTCCACTGAACTCCAAATGTCAACTGGCACTCTCCTTCAGTCATCTCCACCAAGCAGTGTCACCTGGTCCACATAATAACAGGCCACTCCCATGCTCTCGCAACAACTGCTTGGAACCATGCACTCTCAGTTCACAAGATGATGCACTGATGCACGCAGTAACATCAGTGCATCAGACCAGAACAACCATTCGGTCATCCTGCATTACCGCTCGGCATCTGAAATGCACCAGAAACAAAAAAAATAAATGCTAAAACACAAAAAGAAAAAATATCCTCACAGGTGTTAGATACATTGAATGTGCCATGCCCCATACAGAAATATCTGTGATATTTCAGTACGTGGTATGGCATATCCCTTATTTATTACAACACTGAGAAGGATCCAAAATATCCTGATGATGCAATGTAGTAAGGCAGCTAGTGCATACCAGACCAGGAAGTTACACTCCCTCTAATGGCAAAAATGTTCACTGACACCTTTAGATATAGTTTGGTAATAGACCTGTGAGGTAACAGCGATGGTACAAGAACAATAAATGAAACAGCAATAAACAACAGAAATTGTATACAAAAGTTACAGAATATAATGTACAATACAAAGTTAATTAGTTGGCGAGAATAAGGCAAGGTGCAAAATAAGGTACCCGTAAAATAAATAGTTACGACAATAAAAAAGTGCAAAACACTCGCTATGACAAGAAGCCAAAGTTAAACACAGAACAAGGAGGCCCAGCAATAAATGCATGCCAACTATGGGCAGGTGTCATGTGGCCATTTTAAGCAGATAAGTTTGGTGACCACTTCAGAAGATCTGGCTTGAGTGACACTGCTAATCGTAGCCAGAATGAGTTTCCAAAACGTAAGAGCAGTGTAAGAGAAGGCAGCCTCGCCTAATTTGGTTTTAGTTTTATGTATTGACAGGAGATTTGGATCAGAGGAATTTAAAAGGTAAGAGGTTCTACCAGGTATGAGATGCGATGCTAGGAGCAGGGGTGACTTATAATGCCCAATTTTGTGAATGATACCACCTAGTGTAAGGTTGCATGCTGCAGGTGGAAGGAGCCATCTGAATTTTGAGTATAAGGTACACTGGTGAGTATGTTGGTTAGAGGCCAGTACAAAGCTGCAGATGTTATCATATGCCACATCCCATTTTTGCAGTATAGTTTTGGAAGCTGCAAAGAAAACAGTCATTCCATAAAGAAGTTTAGAGAGCAGGGTGCCTTAGGCTGTAGCAGTTCGGGCCTTGGGGTGAGACTATGACTAACTTTGCAGGAGCACCCCAGTCTAGTGTTAACTGCCTTACAGACAGATGCAACGTGAGAAAACGGGCTAGACTGACTAACTGTTTTGGGACTAAGTCCCACATCGCACTGCCAGTTGCGAACCAAAATGCTTGCAGCTGCAGAGATTGAAATTCACAGCCATAGCAGTTAAAGCAGAAGTTATGGCTGGTCTCACCAGCAGTAACAGTTTTCCACAGCTGTGGGGATTTCCCAGGCAATATCACCTGCAAGCTGCCGTATATCAGAATGCGGTCATAATCCAGCTCCACCTTTTAGGATTACCCACCGCTGCGGGAAACCTGCAGATCCACAAGTGGTAACCCACTTGCACCGGGTTTTTCCCACAGCTGCGGGTATTTCAGGGCATTTGTGACTCTAGCCTAAGAAGTCTAATTGATGAATCAAGTGCGACACCCAAGTAGTTGAATGAAGAGACTGAGGCCAAGGATCTTCGTTATTACAAATAACAGAGAGTGGAGTTAAAACAACTCTTTATTCTGGGTGGTGAGCCAGAAAGCATGGCCTGTGACTTGGTGGTGTTCAGGAGTAGTTTGTTAGAATTGAGCAATTGCTGGACAGCCAGAAGATTGGATGACAGATGTCCGTTAATGTCAACAATACTATGGGAGTGCTTAAAATAGACCATGTCATCAGCATATAAGATAGGGGTGCTATACGAGAGACATTGGTGAACAGAATAAATGTGGAGAGAGAGAGAGAGGAGAGAAGAGGAGGAGCCAAGAATGGATCCTTGAGGGACCCCCAAGTGTAGTAAGGGCTGATTCTGACAAGGAGGGTCCAAGTGTAATATGCTGATGTCTATTGGTCATATAGCTTTTAAACTAGAGGGTGCTGTGGGTGAAACACCAAGATCACTTGAGTTTCAAACAGAGCAGGGAATGGTCTACTAAAAGGCATTGGTGAGGTCAATGAACATTCCACCTGTTAGCTGATCTTTATCCATGGCACTGGCAGTGTGTGTTTGTGGGCAGTGGTAGTGCTGTATTTTTTTTCAAAAACCGTGCTGTACAGGAGAAAGGAGATTATGGGTAGTGAGATATTTAGTGAGTAGGGAGAAAACCATCTTTTCAAGGATGTTGTTTAGAACAGGAAGAATTACAGTTGTCTATGATTGCTAATATTTTAACTATTACCCTTTTAATCACAGGTACAACACGTGACATCTTTCATATGTCAGACACAGTACGGGAGGTGAGAGACAAATTAAAGATTCTTGTAGCAAGTTCAGAGGCAGCAGCCCTGAGTAATTTGGGCTTGATCCCATAAAAACCAGCAGATTTAGTAACAGGAAATAGCACAGGATGTTTACGCACATCAGCGATCTTGACTGCTTTAAGGCAGCAGGAGGGGACACAGAAACATAGAAATTGACAGCAGATAAGGATCGCATGGCCCACCTAGTCTGCCCATTTTCTGTACCTAATGTAATACCGCTGACCCTGCTTGATGTCTGACATAGCCCTCCCTTCCCTAACCACTAAGGATCCCCTATGCCTGTCCCATGCATTCTTGAGTCCTGTTAGTTTTGGCCCCCACCACCTTCACTGGGAGGCTGTGCCAGGCATCCACTATGCTTTCTGTGACTAAGTACTTCCTCATGTTTCCCCTGAGTCTACCCCTTCCAGCTTCATAGCATGCCCCCTTGTTCTTGAGCATCTGTTTTTCTGAAAAATACTTCTCTCCTGTACATTATTTATACCCGTGAGGTATTTGATAGTCTCTATAATATAGAAACATAGAAACATAGAAGTTGACGGCAGATAAGGACCGCAAGGCCCATCCAGTCTGCCCATTTCTTTTTCTACCTTATAAATGTGCCATCGGCCTTTGCTCTGTCAGTGGCCTATCTATTCATAGTCATTTGTATTGCTCCCTTATGCCTATCCCATGCCTGTTTGAAGCCCTGCACTGTATTCATAGCCACCACTTGTGGTAAGCCATTCCATGCATCCACCACCCTTTCTGTGAAAAAGAATTTCCTCACATTCCCCTTAATCTGCCTCCTCTAATCTCATGCTGTGTCCTCTTGTCCTACTATTTTCTTATATTTAAACATGTTAGACTCTTTCACCTTGTTTATGCCCTTAAGGTGTTTGAATGCTCGATCATATCACCTCTCCCTCCTTTGCTCAAGGGTATACATATTGAGCTCCGTTAATCTGTCCTCATATGTCTTCTGATGCAGTCCCTGCACCATTTGGTTGCCCTTCTCTGGACTGCCTCAATTTGGTTAATGTCCTTGTGAAGGTGTAGCCTCCAATACTGAGCGCAGTACTCCAGATGGGGCTAACCAGTGTCTTGTACAGAGGGTTATTACCTCCCTCTTACGACTTGTGATACCTACTAATACACCCTAACACCCCCTAGCCTTACCTACTGCTTTAGGGTCTGCTTGGATGATTTTAGGTCATCAGTGATGATGATGCCCAAGCCTCTTTCTTCCTTTGTGACTGCTACTCCCCTCCCAGCCTATAGGTGGCTTCAGGGTTTCTCTTCCCTATGTGCATGATTTTGCACTTCTTTGCATTAAATCCCAGTTGCCACTCTTCTGACCATTCTGCTAGTTTATCCAGATCTCTTCTCATTCTGCCCACCCCATCTGGATCATCTACTCTGCTGCAGATCTTGGTGTCATCTGCAAACAGACAAGCCTTACCCTCTAGTCCATCTGCAAGGTCACTAATGAAGATGTTGAAGAGGACTGGCCCCAGGACTGATCCCTGAGGTACCCCACTTGTGACTTGCATCTCTTCTGACTGTATACCATTTACCACCACTCTCTGTTTTCTGCCCGTCAACCAGTTTGCCACCCAGTTGACCAACTTCTGACCCACCCCGAGCCTACCCAGCTTATTTATCAATCTTCTATGTGGAACAGTGTCAAAGCTTTGCTGAAGTCAAGGTAGCGACATCAACTGCTCCCCTTGGTCCACCACTCTGGTTACCCAGTCAAAGAAATCTATGAGATTAGTTTGGCAGGACCTTCCTTTGTAAACCCATGCTGTCTTGGATCCTGTGCCTATGGATTCCAGGTGTTGCACTATCCTTTCCTTAAGAGTGCCTCCATAATCTTGCCCACTACTGAG
Source organism: Neoceratodus forsteri (assembly GCA_016271365.2). Lineage (NCBI taxonomy): Eukaryota > Metazoa > Chordata > Ceratodontiformes > Ceratodontidae > Neoceratodus > Neoceratodus forsteri. The sequence goes on from CM057455.1 coordinate 1,678,340,528, forward strand.
GTAAGACTGACCGGTCTGTAGTTCCCCGCCTCCTCCTGCACCACTCTTGTGGGCGGGATCACATAAAGCCCTTCTCCAGTCTTCTGGGACCTCTCCTGTGCTCAGAGACTCCTAAACAATTCTGCTAATGGCTCTGCTAGTTCCTCCTTTAGCTCCTTAAGTACCCTGGGATGTATGCCATCAGGTCCCATTGCCTTATCCACCCTGAGCTTAGCAAGCTCTTGTAGGACCCTTTCTTTTGTGAAGGAGTAGTGCTCACCTCCCTCCCCTGTGTCCATGATGCTGAGCTGTGGGTCCTGCCCTACCTTCTCTTCAGTAAATACTGAGCAAAAGTATCTATTTAGGATAGATGCCTTTACAGGGTCCTCCTCCTCACATGCTCCCTTTTCTCCATTAAGCTTAGCAATACCCCTCTGGACTTTCTCCTTTCACTAATGTATCTATAGAAAGTCTTTTCACCTTCTTTACTGTTAGTGCTAGTGTTTCCTCAGTTTGGGACTTTGCCTGCCTTACTGCCTTACCTGCTTCCCTTAGGGCAGTTTGGTATGCCTCCCTATCTTCATCCCGCTGTGTTCCTTATATTTCCTGAAGGCCAGCCTTTTGGCTCTGACCTTTTCTGCTACTGTATTTGAGAACCAAAGTGGTTTCCTTCTTCTTTTGCACTTCCTTTTCTGTCTAACACAATGGGATGTTGCTTCAAGTATTGCATCCTTAATGCTTGCCCACTTTGCCTGTACCCCTCACCTGTGTTTCTTTTTGCCAGGGCTAGCTTAACTCTGTTGGCCATCTTATCAAAGTCAGCTCCTCTGAAGTCCCATATTTTGCCTTGGAATGGGATGATTTAGATGTAGTAGCCAAATTGAACCATACCATGTGATGGTCACTGGCCCCAGGTGACCTTCTACCTGGAGATCTGTGATCCTTCTTTGTTAGTCAGTACTAGATCTAGGATAGCCCTGTCTCTTGTGGGTTGCTGTACCAGTTGTTTGAGGCCTCCCCTGCAGGAATCCACTATGAGTCTAGTTCTGGCAGATGTTCCTGCTGGTATTGACCAATCTGTATCCGGTATGTTGAAGTCTCCCATTATCAGAACCTCCCCTTTAGCTGTCATGTTTTGTATATCTTCTAACAGTAATGTGTCTATGTCCTCCCTCTAGTCTGGGGGCCTGTAGACAACCCCAGTTCTTATGGCTGTCCCATTTCCTGTTTCAGGGTGACCCACAGTTCTTCTGGCTCCTTATGTGTATTCTGAATTTCTGTAGCTTTGATATTTTCATTGACATACAGGGCCACTCCTCCCCCTCTTTTTGCACCTCGGTCTCTTCTGAACAATACATAGCCAGGTACTGAAGTCTCCTAAGGTGGTTACTGGTAAACCATGTCTCACTAATTGCTACTATGTCCAGTTTATAGCCTCTGACATTATTGCCTGCAGGTCTGGGATCTTATTTCCCAGGCTGTGAGCATTTGTGTACATGATTTTCCATTGGCCAGATTTTTGGTGTGTTAGTTGTTGGGTGAAGTTTGGCATTACCCTGTCGTCGCATGGGAGACAAACCTTTTTCTTACCTGGTGATGTAAATGAGCGGCAAACATGCTGATTCCTGTTTGACCACTAGCTGAGGGGAGGGTGTTCTTCCATCGCGTATGGGGTGCTGCACCTCTCCCCATTTGTTAGTTTAAATATTCTGCAAAGACGTCAAACTTCTGCCCCAATGCACTGACTCCTCTTTAGTCAGATGCAGTCCATCAAATTTAAAGAACTTTTGCTCCCAGAACTGTTGCCAGTTCCCTACAAATCTGTGTCCTTTTTCCTGGCACCAGCCCTTGAGCCACGTGTTTAGCTCCCTATCTCCCTTCTCTGACCTTCCGTCCATCTGCTCCCTCTCCCAGACTGGCAGGATCTCAAAGAAGGAGATGCGGATGAAATAGATGATAGTTTGTCACCCAGCCTAGTCAGGTGTTCCTTGGTCTCCAACTGACTGGCTGGCGAGATCATTAGTCCCTATGTGTACTAGGACATCAATGTTTTCTCCTGCTTTGTGAACAATTTAGTAATGTGGTCAGTGTCTCTCCATGCTGATGTACCTGGGAGACATCTGACCATCACCTGGCTGGAGATGGGTATCAACTCCCCGAATCATGGAGTCTCCTATGATCAGAAGTTTTTTGGATTTCCTTTGTGCTTGTTTTGTTTTGGTTCCTGATTTGGGTGAGTTTTGTTGTGCTAGCTCCTGTGCCGCAGTGTCCTGTTCTGCAGTGTCTTCTGCCTCTTTATTTGATTTCCGAGATAGAGGCAGATACCTGTTTGTAGTGTTTATATGGTTTTTGGAGGTAACGTGTTGGAGAGCAGAGAGTGATGGGGCACCTGACTTGCTCCTCCTAACCACCTGCCAACCTCCTGGACCAACTACCCTCTGTGGTCGAGGTTTTTCTGTTGGATGCTGGGGAAATGGCGGGTGGTTCTTATAATGGATTTCCTCTTCAATATGAAATTTGAGGCATGCAATCTCTGCCCATGCTGCCCGGAGCTGAGCCCTAAGATCTCCAAAGGCCCAGCATGTAGGACAGTGTCCTAAATCCTGTAAGACTGTCCTTCTGAAAATTGTTCCATAGTACCTGCAGTTAATGAAATCCATTCCAAATAAGTTGCTGGGTTTGTAACCTAGTCAGAGTAATTAGAAGGAAAAAAAAGGGGAAAAAAATGCAAGTAATGGTTTAATTGTGCTTTGTTTAATTTGTTATAACAAGTTAAATTACTAGTGCCCCTGTAAATGAGATCATCTTGTGGAGGCCCCACTGATCCGCCCCTTCCTGCTCTGCCACAGGAAATGTCACAACTGTGGTACCCTATAAAAGGAGTGTAGCGTGGGGTGGTTGGGCCCTTCCCCTGCCTAAAAAGAACAACCACGGACGAAAGAACAAGGAGGTAAGAGCAGAAACAATCAGTCAACAACAAATGCAGTAACCCTGAAAGCTTATCCTAATGTTAGATAAAACTGTAAAACCTGTAAAGCACCACCTGTAATAATTTCAGAAGATATACGCTGTAAGAAGCACTTTGCTCCAGAAAAATAAAGCAGTAACAGAAGATATACCTTGCAAAAGACAATTTGAATCAGAAGATTACAGCAGTAATCTGTTAGCACACACCTGTAGGCACACCTTGTAATAATGCAGAAGAAGGTATACCAGCAACAACAATTTGAATCAGAGAAAAATAAAGCAATGAAATGTTAGCAACAAACAGTAGCAATCCTGTGAGTAAAAAATAAAAACACCACCACACAGTAAATCTGCTTAGCCAAACTAAGTCTTAATCCTTTTCCCTTGCTCTGGTAAGTTTCTCTACTCTGCCTTTCAAGCAGTCTTAGAAGGAAAGAGCTCAGGTGAAGCTAGGTGCCTTGGCCAGCAAACCAAGTCTTCTACCTCCAAGATATCAACTAACCTGACTTTTTAACCCTTCTTTCTGTTGGAAATTACTGACAGTTTGCCAGTTCCACCCCCACATACACACCTAATCCTTTGGAAGAGCTGTGGGAGGAAAAGCAATTAGCTCCTTCAATGTGAGAAGGAGACTGACACACCTCTGAGACAACAAACCTTTTCAACAAACAAGAATAAAATAAAACACAGTGTCAAACAGTAATTTTGCTTAGCCCAATGATAAAAAAGTCACAAAAATGTAAGCTCCACCTGTAATACAGTAATTTCAGAGAAGATATACCCTGTAAGAAGCACTTTGCTCCAGAGAAAAATAAAGCAGTAACAGAAGATATACCTTGCAAAAGACAATTTGAATCAGAAGATTACAGCAGTAATCTGTTAGCACACACCTGTAGGCACACCTTGTAATAATGCAGAAGAAGGTATACCAGCAACAATAATTCGAATCAGAGAAAAATAAAGCAATGAAATGTTAGCAACAAACAGTAGCAATCCCTGTGAGTAAAAAATAAAAACACCACCACACAGTAAATCTGCTTAGCCAAACTAAGTCTTAATCCTTTTCCCTTGCTCTGGTAAGTTTCTCTACTCTGCCTTTCAAGCAGTCTTAGAAGGAAAGAGCTCAGGTGAAGCTAGGTGCCTTGGCCAGCAAACCAAGTCTTCTCCAACCATCCCCTCTTTCCTTCCTTTCTTCCAAGGTGTACATATTTAGGTCCTTTAGTCTCTCTTCATCAGGTCTCTGGTACAGGCACTGCACCATTTTAGTTGCCCTTCTTTAGACTGCCTCTACCCTGTCTATGTCCTTCTGGAGAGGTGGTCTCCAGAACTGGGCACAGTGCTCTAGATGAGGTCTCACCTATGATCTATACAGCAGCATGACCACCTCCCTCTTTCTGATGGTGATACCCCTCCATATGCATCCCAGCATCCCACTGGCTCTTCCCACTGCCTTGTCACACTGTTTGGCCACCTTCAGGTCATCAGATATGATTACTCCCGAATTTCTTTCCTGTTTGGTGGTCATCAGTACCACTCCCCCATCTTGTACTCCACTCCTGTGTTTCTGTGCCTCAAGTGCATGATTTTGCACTGCTTCACATTGAAACTTAGTTGCCATTCTCTTGACTATTCGTCAAGCTTTCTTAGATCCCTATTCATCCCCCTCGCCCCAAAGTGTCTACCCTATTGCAGATTTTAGTGTTATCTGCAAAAAAGGCATACCTTCCCTTCTAGCCCCTCTGCAGCATTGCTTATAAAGACATTCAAGAAAACCGGTCCCAGTACTGAACCTTGTGGCACCCCACTGGTCACCGTTCCTTCCTCGGAGTGAACTCTGTTTACCACCACCCTCTGTCGCCTGTACTCCAACCAATTTTTTTACCCAGTTTACCACTTCTGGAGCCACTCCCAGGCTGTCCAGCTTGTTTACAAGTTTCTTATGTGGACCGGTGTCAAAGACCTCCCGAAATCTAGGTAGGCCACATCTACCGCTCCACCCTGATCTGCTTCACTGGTCTCCCAGTCAAAGAAATCTATCAGATTTGTTTGACATGACCTCCCCCCAGTGAATCCATGCTGCTTTGGATCCTGGAAGCCGCTGGTTGTAAGATATTCCACAATCCTTTCCCTCAGCAGTGATTCCATTATTTTCTCTGCCACTGAAGTCAAGCTAACTGGCCTGTAATTGCTAGCTTCCTCCCACTTTAGTGAAGTGGGACTACATCTGCTCTCCTCCAGTCCTCCGGGGCCACTACTGTGTCCAGTGAGTTGTTGAACAGGACTGTCAGAGGTGCAGCAAGCACCTCTCTGAGCTCCCTCAATATCCTTGGATGTATATCATCTGGCCCCATTGCTTTGTCCACTTTCAGATTTGCGAGTTGCTTTAGTACTCTCTCCTTTGTAAAGCAACTAGTATCCACCTCCCTTCCTTTGATGCTCCTGTCACTTATCTGTGGTCCCTTGCCTTCCCCTTCCTCCGTGAACACTGAACAAAAATATTTCTTCAGGATGTCTGCTTTTTCCTTGTCCCCCTCCCCACACTCCCCCATTTTCCTCCTTAGCCTTACAATCCCTGCCCTGGTCTTTCTCCTTTCGCTTCAGTACCTGAAAAATACAGTATCTTGTCCCCTTTCTTTACTGCCTGGGCTATTTTCTCCTTCATTTGCACCTTTGCACTCCAGACTGCTTTCCCTGTCTCCCTCTTTTTCTCATTGTACACCTACCTATACTCTTCCCTTTGCATCTCCTTATACCTCCTGAATGCTAACATTTTTGCCCTTACCTTCCTAGCCACCTTTTTTGAGAACCATAGTGGTCTCTTTTTTTCCTCTTGGTTTTGCTTAATTGCTTGAGGCTGAGGTTTGTTGCCTTCCCTATGGCCCTTTTAGTTTTGCCCACTGTTCCTCCATTCCACCTATGCCCCGCCAGCGCATCCCTGAGGCATTCCCCCATCTTTGTAAGGGAGTATTTTAGAAGACTGAAACTTGGAATTCCAACACCCAGGATCCCAAGCCCGACATTTCGATGTGGCTATTGCCTGTCAGACCACCATCCTGACCATGGAAATCCTGACAGTGGAACTTGCCATGATGCAGAGTTGATTATAATATTTTTTGGGGGTGGAGCCCCCCGGCAGCTCACAAACACGGCATAAGTCCAGTGTAGGCTTTCTGTGGTCAGGGTGGTGGTTCATCGGGCAATAGTCGCGTCGAGATGTCAGGCTCAGGATCCTGGGTGTCAGGATTGTTAGTGTCAGAGTTCCGTAATATATCTCTTTGTAAAGTCAGCCTTCCTGAAGTCCAGGACCCTGACCTTTATGTGGCTCGATACTGTTTCAGTACTTATATCGAACCACACCATGCAGTGAGCACTGGTCCCCAGGTGGTTACCCACCATGATGTCTGCAACACTGTCCTCACTGGTGAGTACAAGATCCAATATTGCTCCCTCATGAGTGAGCTCTCTTACTAGTTGTCTGAGGAATGCCCCCTGCAGGAAGTCCAGGATGTCCCTGCTCCTAGTTGAAGTTGCAGCTGGGATGCTCCAATCCACAGATTGAAACCTCCCACTAGCAGTACCTCCCCTTTAGTCGCCATCTTTTAGATGTCTTCCACCAGTAACTTATCCGTCTCTTCCCCACCCCCGCCCCATGCTGGAGATCTGTAGATCCTCCAGTACAAATAAGCAGTTCCATTCACTGTCTTTAGGGTGACCCACAGTGCCTCCACCCCTCCTGTATTCCCTGTGCCTCTGTTGTTTTATGCTATCCCTTACATAAAGAGCCACTCCTCCCCCTTTCTTACCCTCCCTGTCCTTCCTGAACAGAGTATAGCTTGATATAGCCAAGGCCCCGAGTTTTCCACGGTTCCGAGGCCACGAGTGACTGCAGAAATACCCGTGAAACTACTGGCTGTCCGCGGAATTTGCAGCCAACCGCAGAAGTTGCAGCTGACTGCGGAACTTGCAGCCAGCTACAGAAGTCACAGAAAATAGTAACTGTTTGACCCACTTGGAGCGGCTTGTTGAAAACAAAAAAGCCCATCTTAGCTGAGACCCACTCTGAGTGGGGTGTTTACAGTCAGAAATCATAGAAAACGATAACTATTTGACCCATAAATTAAAACCATGTTCTAGCTTCTTAACAAAAGGTAGGTAGGTATCTGAAACCAAAATAATTACATCATTGGTATTTTAAATGGTCCCTGGCCACATGGCAGTATTTCTTTTTGCTGACCCTCTGGCACCACTGCCTCGTATCTCTCAGTTTCCCACCCACTTCCATCCCTGCCTGTACTGAAGCCTTTCTTTGCCTAGTCCAATCCGTATCTCCTTTCCTGCACAGAGAGCATGCCCTGTACCACATAGCTTTGATCGTGTCTGAAATCCACTTTAAAATAATAATAATGTGGGCAGCATATGCTGGAGGGTTGGGGGCTGTGATTGGAATTGACTCATAGAAATATTGCCTTATTAATTGTTCTTATTTCTTTTGGGGGGGGGCTGTCAGATGTGATCTCCTGGTTGCCTTCCTTGCCGTTTGTGCAGCACAGACTGGCATTTTGAACAGTTTGACCTGTGGCTGAGAACAGATGCTGTCTGTGCAGGATGCAACTAAAAATTGTATCCACCCTAACTCCATTTGATGGTGACTGGACTAAAGCACTCTGACTGCCCTAACTGGGGCATTTCCATCTGGCTCCTATGTGGAAAAAAGGAAGAACGGACCATTCGGCAGGTGGAACACACTATCATCCACTGGGGGTCAATGCCAGAAGGGTGCTGGCAGCATTCCTGACTTGTTAGAGACCTGTTTTTGAAAAACTTCTTGTGGCTCAATAAGGGCTTCAGATACAAGTTTCACTCTGTTTTGTACTTCCTTTGCAAACTCTCCATAAAGTAAATGTGTCTCCCAGTCTGAATACTCAGTGCAATATATGAGGTATGCAGCCTGAAGGCATTTTTAATGTAACACTGCTGTAACTGAGATTGATTACTGAAAGTTGGAAATATTTAATTAGAACCCCCTTGCTGTTGCCTCTGAATATTTAATTAATGGAACACCGTACCTCAGTGGAAGATGAATATTATTTGAATCCTGTTTTAGCTGCAAAACATGAAAGCATGAGAGTATTTTTTTATTTGGAATGGGATAGTAAATGATAAAGAATGTGTTATCTTTTTGAGGTTTTTTTTCCGTGTGTGTCAATCAGTATCTGTAGAGTGGGGGTTCCTTCTTTCAGTACACTGTTTTTCCACCCCCTCTCAGGAATGCAAATATTTTTTTTTTTTTTTGCAATGCCGAGATACATCGTTTTGCAAAAGAGAGAAGGCTGAAGGTTCAACCCGCCATCAATGCAGTGTCCTAATCTTTGTGGATTACATGCTGTTTCGGGATGTGTTACTGTATTGAAAAGCAGAAAGCTATATCGGCAAAACAGAAGCAGTGCTGTAGACTTCCAGTACCCCCTTATTTACAGTAGGTCATCCTCTTCAGCTGCCATCAGTTTATTTTTTTAACTCAAATTTTCTGCAGTTTGCATGTTAGATGAATGAACTCCCCCATCACCATAACTTTTTTTTTTTATAACTGCATACTCGTTTCCCTTAAAGGAGCCTCCTGTTTTAGCGTAGGTTTTGCATTTCTCCTGATATGCCTGTATATAGGGAAACTTGTACAGCACTTATGTTTTTCATCTGACAGTAACGCTGTCAACATCCAGTTCAAGGTACTGACTTTATCTGCATTTTTTTTTTTTTTTTTTTTGCTAATCCACCTTGACGTCTTCCAGCTGTTTAATATACAATTTTCCATTGACAGCAAGCTCCTCTTCAAAGATCTGCACCTGGGAAGGAAAATAATGATCATCTTCTTTAATGCAAGACAAAAAACTGTTAGACAAAACTTTATTTGACCAATCCAAAGTGTGTCTCAACTATTGCCTGGTTCTGTGTTCTGAAATGGGCACGAGGTCAAAACATTGTATAGCACTTTTTTTTTTTTCTTTTTTTTTTTTTAGTCTTTGGTAACCGGGTAAGGCCCACTAGGCACAAGTGCCTGTTTTCAGGGGCGACCTGGGAGCACTGGGCGGTTAAGTGACTTGCTCAGAGTCACACATTATGCAAGTGAAGGTTGTGAGAATCAAACTCGGGTCTGGTCTGCTGGATGTATCAAGCTCGTTCACACCTCAACTGGCTGTGGTTCAGGCAGAGACTAAGATTTTTTTGCAGCAGTCGTCATTAGTCAGTTTTTTTCAACAATAATGTTTTTCTAGCAGAAATATTTTTTCTTTCATTCTTGAACTAAGATATATGATTTTCAAGTTTTTAAAAGTTTCCTCTTTTGTGCTTTTCCTGACAAGAAAAAATTAAGTACTCTATTTAACTGTAAGTTTGTGAAGTTTACTATCAGAATCATGTGGCAACAACATCCTAATACATCCACATTATACATCTAGCATGTACATTCAACAGGTAACCTCAGTGGAATAGATTTTTTTAAATTGCAAGTGGTGGCCATCTTTAATGATGTGAGTCATTAATTAGCAAATTAGCTATAAAAGCTGTTCTAAAAATATCTGAGCAACTAAAATACACTGAGCATGAATGTGGCATGCATAACTTGTCATAACTCATAAAAGATATGTGAAGGTGGTGTGCAGTGAATCCAACATCTTTAATTTCACAATGCAAATAAAACAAAGAATACACAAACTCAGTTGTGAAAAAGATTTATTAGCAGCAGAATACATTTCTTGTGTGTGATAAAACTATAGTTTCCCTCCTTTTTTGCTCTTCTCAGTTTCTGTAATAAAAGCATATCACAAGAAGGTAGTCTGATTTAGCCTTACCTTTCATCACAAATAAATTTATTGTTTTCCTGAAATTAGGTCTGTGTAAATACCCTTTTCTGAATATTCGGATGAATATTCAGTATTCAGCTTATGGAAAAAATGGACAAGAAACAGCCTGTCAATATAGAAGGCCCCCCAACCCCTCACCTTCAGGTAGCACCAGATACAATCTCCCCCCATAGCGCTCAACCTTTCATCCCCCAGATGTGGAAAACTACCTCTCAAAATGTGGAACAAAAAGGCAAAATGTGGAATATCTTGCCAAATCATGGAGACAGAAACCTAGAACACTGTAGGAATGTATGTTTTCATGTTCATAAAGTTTGCTGTTCATTGAACAATGCATTTTCCACATTTATTGTTTGAATTTTTTCTTTAATATTTTAAATGTGCAATGTGTAACAGACTGTTTCAGTGTGGAACAGAAGGCTTTTGTGAGGCAAAATGAGGAACTGTTCCTTGTAGTTGAGAGGTATGCCCCCCAGCAGCATACATCAAATCTGTATGAGGACTGCATTGTAATTTAATAATGTTCTCAAACGGGCAGCCGGCACAACCAACCCACCCCCACAGCCAGCTGCCAACTTGTGTTTCATGGTCTTAATCTTCACAATACAGGAATGAAATTCAGTGCTTGGTGCATAGTAAAAACCAGATGATCATGTGATATGCAACCAATGGCAAGCACGGCAGTATCTTCATTTAAAAGGTGGCCAACTGTGGAATGAGGAGAGTGGGCTGCTGTGTCGGTCACCTTCTTTTATTCTGATTTTGCCATGTGGCTGGCTGGTGATGTGGGGGGGATGCTATGTTGAATAGGACACTCCTGTGACTGAGTGAGTCCACTTGGCACTTATAGCAATGGGGGAAGGGGACTATGCTGAATTTCATTCCTGTATTGTGAAGATTAAGACCATGAAACACAAGTCAGCAGCTGACCATGGAGGCAGGCGGGTTGTGCCGGCTGCCTGTTTTGAGTGCATTATTAAATTACAGTTCATTCCTTGTACATATTTGGTGTGTGCTGCGGGGGGGGGGTTATCTGTGTGCTACATGAGGGTGGGGAGGATGGTGCTTACTATATTGACATGATCTGAAGGGGGCTAGGGAGGATGGAGGGACTGTTTCTTTTCTTTTCTATATTTTGAACATTGTTTCATGAATAGCAGAGGAATAGTGGACTATTCATTATTTGAATCCGAATAACAAATACTGCATTATTCGTGGTATTTGGGGAAATAATATTCGTTTAGTGCAGAACCCTACCTAAAAAGTAGGGAGTCGAATCATAAAGATTGTCTTAAAGAAAGTGACATAATATATACACCAACACATATGAATATATGCATACACAAAAACCTAAACAAAGTCTAAAAAATAAAGGAAATAGTGCGATAGCTTTCCACTGCAGAATTGCCGCAGAAATAACCATCCACTGCCACAGAAGTTCTGCGGCAAATGGGAACCCTGCCGCAGAACTTTGCTTCAATGTGCCGCAGAAAAATCGGGGCACTGGATATAGCTATATCTCAGTCATGGCGCTCTTTGCACCATGACTTGGCAATGGCGACAATGTCCAGGTCAGCCTCTGCTATAATGGTCACAAGGTCTGGGATTTTATTCCCCAGACTATGAGCATTTGCACACACAGTCTTCCATATTCTTTTATCACCCTTCTTGTCAGCCTCCCTTTTCCCTTTTGCCTACTCTCCTTACCCCCTCTGCCTTCATTCCCATCCCTCTTCATTTCTACCATACTGCTTTTCCTGCTATTTTGCACCCTTGGGGATTGCCCTCCCTTAGGGTTTTCCCTATTGCCTACTTCAGCTTGCAGGGCTGGACAGTTTATGTCTCCCTGGTTCCTTCTGCTAACCCCTCAGCTAGTTCAAATGCTTACCAGTGTAGCATTTAAATCTCTCACTGAGGACTGTGGTTCTCCTCCCAGATTGATCTTCATCATCTACTTCCCATTCCTCCAAGCCACAGCGCTGGGTAGGCACCTGACCTCCCTCTCTTCCCCTTCCCTCCCTGTCCCCAAATCTGTCTCCCTAACATTTGAATCCCCACCAGGAGTTACTTCCGCCTCCTCTGGGGCTCTCTGCGACCTTCCTTGGGGCCTCCACTATGGAGGACCCCCACATCCAGTTTGGTCACTACTGCAGGTGCCTCCTAGGGACAGTCCCACCTTGCCAGAGTGGCATACAAATTGTGTAGTGGTACCATCTGTGGGATGTGCCTCTGACCCACCACCCTCACCTTTCCCAAGCCCACCATAGACCACCCACTTCTCCTCTTTGGCATCCTTGGAGGCAGCTGTGACAGACTTGTTGGTCCCGGAGTGAGGGAGGAGGCCCCCCAAATCCTAGCCAACTCAGCCTGGAGTCGAACAACCTCCCCCCTCAGCTAAGAGAGGTGCACGTAGGTGGGGCAGCACTGCAGTTTTCAGAAAGACTCCCTGAACACTGCTTCCCCACAGCCACTGCATTGCACCACTCCCAGCATGCCTATTTTCTACTCTTGTTTTCTTTAAAGAGCAGGTGACAATTTCTTACCTATTTTATTGTGTTTTGTAGGTAGCAGTCCTAAATGGCAGGAGGTTCAAGTGTTTTGTCCGATTGCAAACTGAAAAACAGTGTTTAAATGCTGTTTTTAAACTACCTTGCGGATGTGCGGTCATGCTGTGGCTCTGAGCGCAGGTCCTGCTCACATAGCATCATTACATAATGTGAGAAAATCTTTTAGTCAGAGGGGGACCCAGCACACATACCGTTCAATGATCCCTGATTATGAGGGACATCCTTCGCTTTACCCCTCAAAATTGCCTTGACTCTTATCCAGCCCTCATGAAAAATGTGCTGCTTACACAGAGGTTGTCCTGTAAATTCCAACTTTGAAGAACAAATTCATAATATTCTAAGATACTAAATGCAAACTAAACTTTGTATTTTTTTTCCAATTGTTTAACCAGGAGTGGCACACTAAGCAGAAAGCTTGTTTACAGGTGCGACCTATGAGCACAGGGAAGTTAAGTGACTTGCTAAGGGTCACACAGTATGCAAGTGGAGGCTGTGGGGATTCAAACCCAGGTCTCCAGATTTGCAGCTCAGAGCCTTACACCACGGCGCTATACTGCCTCCCTTGTATAAATAGTTTGAGAATGTGCACCTCATCATTGGGGTTAGTGTCCCTCATTGTCCCTCATTTCGAGTGTCCGTGTCCCTCATTTCAGTGACAGTAGGTTGAGAGGCATGCCAGCACATAACACGGCTAAGTGCATTTCCCAATAAATCCTGAAGTCTACCCAACGTTACAGTTTTACTATTAGAAAAAACACCATCAATCAGCACAAAACCATATGGTGCTAGATAAGGCAGGCTCACCGAACACCAGCCAGTGGGTCAAAAACAAAAATTAGGTTAAACTTTTATTTATAAACAGGGCTGAGAACACAAAAAAACAGGAACAGTGTTAGTATGTTGTAAATCTGATATTACACATTCTTTAGCACCCGGTATACTGTATACTGTACAGTATATAGGGTGTTAAAGATTGTGTAATATTAGATTTGCAGCAAACTAACGCTGTTCCTGTTGTCTGTAAGCATATTATTATAGTGTGTTCACAGCATTGATGGCTTTATTTTAACTGGACAAATGAACAATTTATTAATATCCCTTCTGTCCAGTTGACTAAAGGGGGGCAGTAAAGTTATACACCAATGTGTAAACTGCCCATGAAGAACAGTAAAACTGTGTGGTGATGGCTTGATTACATACAGTTAAATTGATATACATGGAGAAAAAAACATACCACTCAATGTTATTAATTCAGTCCGTGACAGCTCCTTCATCAGAATCACTCAGTATGTTTACATGCACACAGCCAGCAAGCGCAGTGTTACCAGTGTACTGGATATTGTTGGTTTTCCGGTAAACTGTGCATTTACATGCAGGCTTTGTTACTGGAATAGACCCCAAAACACCTGAACATTTTTCAGTTTGCCAGTAAGAAAAACTGCATGTAAATGCAGTAATTGCCACCCTTATCAGAGTCCTCATCACTGCTATTGTATGGCAACCGGGTCTTTTCAGACATGTAAGGCTGGATTTTATTAAAACTAAACCACTGTGACAGAATTCTCCCCCCCCCCTTTCAACATCATGGGACATTCTCTCTTTCTAACCCTTTCCCCAAGTCTGCTACAGTAGCACCTCTACTTTCGAGTCTCCTTTGACTCCTTTCTAACTCTACCATGATGGGTTGGCCTCCTGTCATGATATTATTTACTACCCCACCCCACTAGTTTTCCTCTCTTATCCTTGGTGGTGCTTGAGCTGGGGCGTTAATACATCTCCGCGGTATGTTCGGGTCTGGACCACTGGGCTGTTATGCCCTGAACATACTAACATTATTTTACAGGTACACTGATATGGGAAAAGCATAACAATTTAAAAAGTATATGCATTACTTGGGTTACGTTTGGTTTGGTTTATATACCTGTTCTAATGGTATAACCTCTGGTCATTGAGATACTCTTAAAGGCCAGTTGCCCTTTTCTGAAGAGTAGTTATAGGATTATGCCTAGTGAGGTCACTGCTTAGAGGGAGGAGTTTGGGTGTTTAATTGACCCTTAAGCCTTTTAGGTTCTTTAACCCATACTCACCCTAATTTTTTATCTATGAATTTTTTGTATGAATGTTACTATGGTATTTGGTCCAGCTGATTCCCCCACCTGATGTATTAGAGTAGGAAACTTATGTATTAGAATAGAGGGTGGATCAGCTGACCTATGATGTCACTTAGCTTAGCTATAAAAGACACCTCTGTGTCTAGGTAGTCAGATAGGTTTTGATCACAGATGATGGTGGATGTGCTGATGCCTAAGCTCTGTCCACTCTGTGGCAGTACTATGTAGTAATAAAAAGTGCTGAAGTTCAGAAGTGAGCTGATAACTACTTTTTTTTATTATTTTGAAGTTTATTATTTGAATAAAATTCACACAAGTAATTCATGTGTTTTGCACTGCAAGCTGTGTCTTAGTTGTCACTTCCCACACCCGCTCACATAATATGGTGTAAGAAGTGAGATCTGGTCATCCAAGATACACTGGAGGAGACCAGAAACAGTACCAGACCTGGTACTGTGATAACCAAAAGACATGGCGGAAGGAACAGATGTGACAAAGAAGATGGGTGCAGTCACCAGATCCCAGATTGAGAAGACGGGTGAGCCCTTACACTCTGGACTGGGACCAGATGTCAGGGCTTGACAATTCCTATAGCCCGACATCCTGGGCTATCATTTTTAACTCTGGGACAAGCACTTTTATGAAAGTTACTTGTCCGCGGACAAGTATGGTTTTAAAAAACAAAAAAAAGCATTGCTTAACCTTTCCAGCAGGGTGCGCTGGTGGGTTGTGAGGTCCAGTCGTGCCTGGGTGTTTTACCCACCAGATCGCTGGGCACTGATCTCTGTGACGAGAAATCGAAGATCGCTGCCAAGATAGAGACACAGCACGAGCAGGGAATATGGGGAGTGAGTTGCCGGCAAACAGAGGAGGAGCCAGAGTCATCAGACCACCAAGCACTGAGCAGGAAGGTGCACAGTAGTGAGAATGGCAGGTCATACCACCAAGGGTAAGTGAGACTTGTTGGCCGCAGCAGTGACTTGGGGGTTGTCAGAGGTGCGCTTTCACGTCGTTCTAACTACTAGGGAGAGGACGTGCAACCGATCTTGTGCTTCAGTGTGTACTGAGGAAAGCTGAAAAGCAAAACAAAAACCACTTCACTTGTTGTTGCACATTTTACTAGGGAAGGGAACGTTTGTACACAGGAGAAAAAAGCATTTCAGGATGGCATGGGAAGAAATATTGACAGGGAGCCAGAGGGTGCCCGGAGTGACGGTAGTGAGCCGGGGGAAGGAAGGGCTGGAGGCACGGGGCTCGGTAATCTACCTGTCAGCCTAGTGCAGAGCACACTGTGCAGACTTAGACTGCCATTAAGTTTTTTTACCTTAAATAAATATGCCCCCTCAAAAAAAAAATGTAATAAATAAATAACTAAAGGACTAACCAAAAAAGGAAGAAAGTTTGTTGGTGTTGGATTGGGCAAGGGTTGTTACCGTCAGGACAGATATAGAGGAGAAGGACACCGAGCAGCAGTAAAGGAGGAGAGAGAAGGAAAACAGAGCCAGGTTAAAGCCAGAAGTTTCAGAACTGAGCAAATAAAAAAAATAAATAAATAAAAAATAAAAGAACAGGCAGCTCTAAGGGGATAAATATTAAAAGGAGGGAAGAGAGAGGGTTGGGATTCTCAAACTAAGTAAGCTAAAGTGCAGAAAAAGGCAACAACTTCAACAAATGTAACTGACTAAAAAGAGCAAATCTGCTCCACCCCCCCCAAAAAAAACAAAAAAGACTGGGAATTGAAGGGGAGATTCACATAGGAAAAGAAAGGACTGGGTTTTGTTGTGTTACCCTAAGAAAAGTAAGGGGCACTATGTTACCATCACAGCTCAGCATTT
This sequence comes from Neoceratodus forsteri, assembly GCA_016271365.2. Lineage (NCBI taxonomy): Eukaryota > Metazoa > Chordata > Ceratodontiformes > Ceratodontidae > Neoceratodus > Neoceratodus forsteri. The sequence goes on from CM057455.1 coordinate 1,678,356,847, forward strand.
GGCAAAAAAAAAAAAATAGTAACAGGCTGCTCTAAGGAGATAAATATTTAAGAAAGGGGAGGGAAGAGGCAGGTTGGAATTGAAGAGTGAACTAAACTGCAGAACAAGATCATAACTTCAACTGTTACCAACATAACTAAGTCTAGTTGCTATATCTTTATCTTTATCCCAGTCCCATTCCACTCTGACTGCCTCCTGTCTGCTTGAGTTTAGCAGTCTGTTACTTAAAGACAATTTTCATTATTGTCTGTTCCTTTCCTTCCATTCAAGACTACCCATACCACCACAAAATAAACACACCACACAGTGATTTTGCAGAATAGATTTTATTAGCATCACAAAACAGTAAATACATACATAGTTCTAAATTATTATCCTGACATACTAGTATGCATGTTAGTTTGTTGAGCTTTGTTCTAAGTTTGGCACTTGTCTCACACTTCCACATCCACCTATATTAATTTAACAGAAAATGTATAATTTTTTCCTGTTTTCCAATATCTACAGCTACATAGTATTCATAATATAACCCCCTACACATGTATTTTGTTGCTACATACTTTTTTCCAAGTTTTCCTTAAATTATAGCCTTCCAAACATGGACTACCACTTGCAACACTGGGACTACCATTTTTGGCTTGGCCACTTGTCCTTGGACTAGCATGTAATTTTAAAATTTGTCAAACCCTGCCAGATGTGCGCTGGAGGGCTCCAAAGGACAACGTGGATAGCGAGGAGGAGGAGGAAGTGGTTCAGAGGGAAAGATGCCCTGAGCCCAGTGAGGAACCCCCTCCCCCGAAGGCTTATCGGATCTATTGCGTTGGCTGGCAGTGTGGCAAATGGAAATTGAGCGGCAGAGAGACACTGATGCCCAGGAGAGGGAACACAAGTGCAGAAGGCAAGATAGGAGGAGGGCAGAGACATTACAGTTGTTACAGACTTTGGGGGGTAGAACATGAAAATGGGAGAGGCAGTACTACACTCAACCCAAAAGACATCAAACTGTCCAAAATGACTCCCTCTTATGATATAGAGGCCTATTTGACCACTTTTGAAAGGGTAGCCAAAGCTTGTGACTGGCCTACAACACAATGGGTAGTACGCCTCACACCTTATTTGTCAGGAAAGGCCCAGTTGGAATATGTATCTCCGCCTGGCTGATGATTATGACTTGGTTAAACAAGAGATATTGAAACGCTATGATATCCATGCAGAAACCTATAGGCAAAGGTCCTGTGCCCTGAAACACCAAGCCCATGACCCATCCCGAGAGACCTATGTTAGATTAAGGGAACTTTGCTTGAAATGGATACAGCCAGAAGGGAAATCCAGAATGGACATTATTGAAACCTTTGTCATAGTACAGTTTCTGCAGATGTTACCCGTGGATGTACAAATTTGGATAAAGGAGCACAATCCAGAATCAGAAGAGGTAGCAGTGACTTTGGCAAAAGATTTCCTGGCCACCCATCAGCCTTACAGAAGAGGAGGACAAAGGTCATCTGAACCTACTGTGAAACCTCAGCCCACTCTGGTAAGACCCAATCAGACTGTTCCTACAAAGAGATATGAGGGGGGAAAGTGGCCCAGGGATGAGGACATTTCCCCCAGATATAATATGTTGCAATTGTAAGGGACTAAGACATATTGCACACTTCTGCCCCTCTAAGAAAACTGACACTGCCCACTTAGCCCTGTTGAATCCCGAGTATTTTGTTACAGATTTGCAAGTAAAGGGACAAACTGCGGTAGGACTTATTGACTCTGGTAGCAAAAATACCCTTCTTCGAGCTGATTTAGCAGATACTGCTAAGAAGGAGCCTGCTATGAATGTGGTCTGCATTCATGGAGAGACGCACCAATACCCTACAACAAATCTTACTAATGGGATGAGAGGAAAAACCACAGTAGTAACTGCAGGATTGGTACCTCAGTTACACATCCCAGTGGTCATTCGACATGATTTTCCAGAGTTTTCACCTTTACTCCTGGATCAAGGCACTTTATCTGCAGTGACCATTAGGGCCCAGAGTAAAAAGGAGTCATTATTAGGCGATGTGTTTCCATTTGAAGGGGATCTGATCAATTTTACAGGGAAAAGTAAGATATCTCTAAATGCCAAAAAGAGCCTACAATGAGAATGGCATAGAGAGAAACGAGGACTGCCTGATGAAAATAAAAGTGTACATGTGAAGGATGATATGTATATGCAACAGCAGAATATCACTGTGAAACTTTTTTTCAACAGGTGTAACGAAGTAAATGAGGTGCCCCAGAAATGAAAGTAGTCAGTGATCTCCTATATAGGATATGTACCACCCCTAACACTAAAGAAAGGGTAGAGCAACTAATGGTGCCCCTACGTTATAGGCAGGATATTATGGCCTTAGGTCATGATGTACCATGGACAGGACATACGAGGAGGGAGAAGAGATTAAGCAGAATCCTGCAAAGGTTCTTTTTGCCTGGGATACATGAAGACATAGCCCGGTATTGTCAAGAATGCCAACTAACCGCCCAGAAAGGAAAAAGGGATACAATACCCCTAGTACCCTTACCATTGGTAACCACTCCTTTGGAGAGGATAGGGATGGACATCAAGGGGCCCCTAGATAAAAGTGGGAAAGGTAACAGATTTATCTTAGTGGTGTGTGATTACGCCACCAAATACCCTGAAGCAATACCTATGAGATCTGTTACCACACCCCGGACTGCAGAAGAACTAGTAAAGCTTTTTAGCCGATTAGGGATTCCCAAGAAAATCCTCACGAATAGAGGGAGCAATTTTAATGCAGAATTGCTGAAAGAACTTTACCACCTTCTGGGGATAGTAGCCATCAGAACTTCTCCCTATCATCCCCAGATGGACGGTTTAGTCGAAAGGTTCAGTCAGACCCTGAAACGAATGATCAAGAAGTTTGTTCAGGAGGAAGGGCGGGACTGGGCTAAATACCTCCCCTGTCTTTTGTTTGCTTACTGGGAAGTACCCCAAGCATCAACCGGGTACTCACCCTTTACACTTCTTTTTGGTAGGACTCCCAGGGGCCTTCTGGATGTAGTTAAGAAGTGTTGGGAGGAAGGTAAGGATATGAAATCTCCCAGTATAGCTCATTATATGCAACAGTTAAGACAAAGATTGGTCTTATACACACAAAAGGCCCATGAAGCAGGGGGTAGAGGCTCAGACGAACCAAAAAGAAAGACATGACAAGGGAACTGCCAGTAAGAAATCTTTTTCCCCAGGGGATCAGGTGCTTTTATTTTTGCCTTCTTCCATCCACAAGTTACTAATGAAGTGGCAGGGACCCTATAAAGTCTTACAACAGACAGGACCTGTAACCTATGAAATCAAGACCCCTGACAAAAGGCTAGGTAGGAAGATCTATCGTGCCAATCTGTTAAAACATTGGCATAATAGACCCAACCCAGGACTAAGAATGGTGGTAATGCCAGAAACAAGGGACACAAATTTGGAGATGGCCTATGGGAGATTGGAAGCTGAGAAGGGGAAAGAGGCAGTAACCATGAACATGGACCTAAACAAAACCCAGCAGAGTTGAGGTCCCTGGTAAAAGAGTTTAAAGCTACCTTTACCAGTAAGCCCGGGCTGGCTAAGGGAGTAGAACACCATATTTGCACTGAGTCACAACCTATTAGAAAAAAACATACTGGCTTCCTGAAAGAATCCAAGCTGATGTCCAGAAAGAAATCCAGAAGTTACAGGCATTAAATATCATAGAATCCTCAAAGAGTCCTTAGGGTTCCTCTATGGTAATTGTGCCTAAGAAAGAGGGAGGCATAAGACTATGCCTGGATTTCCGGGGTCTAAATCAGGTTGCCCAGTTCGATGCCTACCCCATGCCCTGGGTAGATGATATTCTGGAAAGGATTGGGAATGCCGGATTCATCTCTACCCTAGATCTCACAAAGGGATATTAGATTCCCTTGGAGGAATCTGCCAAAGAGAAAACTGCTTTCAGCACCCCCTGTGGGCTTGTTCCAGTTTCGGACTATGACTTTTGGGCTCCACAGGGCCCCAGCTACATTTCAGCGATACATGGAACAGGTGCTGGCACCCCATGTTAATTTTTGTGTAGCATACCTGGATGATGTCATATTTAGTCCAAGTTGGAAATACCCATTTGCAACACCCAAGAGCAGTCTTGACATGAATCCAGCAGGCAGAGATGACAACCCCACAAAATGTACCATAGCCATGCAAGAGACCAGATATCTAGGGTTCATATTAAGTAATGGTCTGATTTAAACCAGAAATCCGTAAGGTTGAAGCAGTGGCTTAGTGTCAAGTTCCCATTACGAAGAAACATGTCCGGTCTTTTCTAGGATTAACTGGATACTATAGAAGATTTATTCCCAACTTCGCTACCCTGGCAGCTCCTCTAACTGATTTGACTAAAAAGAAGTATGGGAATCAAGTAAAATGGACATCAGAATGTGAGGAGGCTTTTTGGAGGATAAAGGCAGCTTTATGCTCCTCCCCAGTATTGTGAAGTCCAGACTTTACCTACCCCTTTGAGGTCCACACAGATGCCTCTGTGACCAGCATCAGGGTAGTATTAAAGAAGTCTACTGTATATTTCTGATTTGGATACATCTGATGTATTTATTATACATTACATCAGTTACTGTACCTATATCAATAAGAGATCAGTCATTTCTGCTGTTGCAACACATATCTAGAGTCTGAGGCTCTGACACAAGGTAGTAAAATGTCAAGCAAGCCTCCATTTACATGCAAATGGGTCACTTGTAATACAGCCCCTCCCATTCCTTGATGTCACTGCAGCAACAGTGCAGAAGTACACATAAGGTATCAGTGCTGTCTATCCTGATTTTAGTTTAAGTTTGCAGTGGCTTAAGACAGTTCTGTCATGCAACTCACACAGGGAGTGGTACTTGTAGCCTTAATACTGCATGTGTAGAGCAAATAATACATCTAATAGTATTTCATTCACAGGAAACAGAATGTTTCTTTGTACTGCTCATTTCTCTCTGTGAGACAGTTGCAACATGTTATGGAAAGCAGTGGAAAGAATCAGTCAGATAATCGAGCAGTCAATCTAGGAGTCAATGAGTCAATCAGTATTGAACCAGGTGAACCCCCTTGAGAGGATTCATTTACAAGGTAGGCATGAGCAGTTTCCCAAAGGATCACACAAGACTGAATTCCTCCTTTGCACAAATTATACACTCCCCTTTCAGCAGCCTGAAAGTGGAGAGCTAGATCACTTACTTTATAAAGTGTATTGTTTTACATTTCAAATGTTCCTCTACATCTGGGTTTATGACTGGAAATACCAAGACACAGAATGCATATGACATGGGAGGAATGAGCTAAGCAAATACAGAGTACTACAAACACTGAGACTGATTAGTTTCTTTACCTACAACAGCTGAAGTGCAGCATCTGATTTGTGAGGGACATCCTACTTAAAATGCTGGCATTACAAGGGGGGGGGGTCTGCCACAGCTTGTTTTCAGTACCTTCAAAGTGAAGTGCTGTAGCTCTCACATCACTGCTAATGATATATAATGGGAATGGGGGCACTTTTAAAATCAGGGACCTGAGGGGCCATCACAGTTCCCTAGGAGGTTGGGGAACTTGTTAAGGGTTAGAGAGTAAGGGACTTTAGTAGGATTTGAACCAGAGTATCCCAGTTTTTGTGCCTGTGCTTTAACCACTAGATCATCCTTCTTCCATACGCTGCAGCTAATGTGCTGGTAACCTGTTTCTTGTTATAGCTGAACTCTTTATTGCCTTACATCAGCTGTCCAATCACTGACTGCCTAGTTACAAAGGGAAAGGGGCATTTTTGCAAGATTGTGTCTCACTGCTGGTGTCAATCAAAACAGAGAATGCTAACACACACAACATAATACAACAGCTATATATTACCACTTAAGACTCTTGTTGTACCCAGAGTCATTTACTGGGTAAACTGTTTTTGCTAACAGAAACATTAACACAACACATACGGTCACTTTCTTATAGGCATACTGTATATACATGTCAAATCAGCGCTGCATCACACTTTTATGGTCCTAGTTCCTATTAGACCTGCCCTTCAGGATGTGTACAGCACTTAAAGAGTTCCCCCATTACTCAAGTGGGGGACCAAACATTGTGGGTTCTGTTTACTGGTGGAACAACATTTAGTGCAGCACCATTATCTGTTGCTCTAATGACGTCATCCTCCAGCAGCATTGATGGTAAAATGGAGGATAAACACATTGATAACTTCTGGGGGCTGTATATTTTTTTTTATAATCTAGATTTGGACAGCAATAGGACTACTGGCAACTAGAGGAGGAACACAACAGTTACACATAAGGAGTTGGGAAAATATGGGCGTGAAACTATGGGAGACTTCCCCTTTAAATCAGACGATCAATGGGGAAGAACAGCCTGTGGTTTACATCTCTCACAAATTGCATGATAGGGAGTAGAAGTACGCCATGGTAGAACAGGAGTGTTTAGCAGCCAACTGGGCTATTGAGGCATTGAGATTTTATCTGTGGGGAGCCCCATTTACGTTGGTAACTGACCACAACCCGCTGTGCTTCATCTCACAAATGAAGGACAAAAATAACCATATCATGAAATGGTACTTAGCCCTTCAACCTTATAAATTTACAGTGAAGCACAGGGCCGGGACAGAACATGTGAATGCTGATATATATATTTTTTTTGTCTTGTCATGGGGCTAGAACTGGGGAGAAGCATGTATAACATGATGATGAGTAGGGAGTAAATATGAATGTAAAAAGACTTTGTCGAGTATACTGATGGTTTGGTAGTAAGTTTGTACCACCAAAAAGTAAATACCCCAGGGTTATTAAGATGGAATTGTAATGTTGCAAGCCATTGCAGCACTACATTCTGTTATTTTTTTTGGGAGACCCTGGGGTGGAGCTTCCAAGAGAGGGTGGGTGGAAGCTCCATCCTACCGAACAGTTTTGGTTAGGTTGTCTTAAAAACCAGTACAGAAGTTTGTGACTTACTGGTTTTCACTTAACCATGGGGGGGTGACAGAACCCCCCTTTCAACACCACAGGATAGTCACTCTTTCTAGACCTTTTCCCTAAGTCTGCTGCAGTAGTACCTCTTCTTTTGAGTCTGCCTTGACTACTTTCTAACTCTACCACAATGTGGTGGTCTCCTGTCATGGTATCTTATTTACTATCCTACCCTGCTAGTTTTCCTCTTTTGTCCTTGGTGGTGTCTGAGCAGGGGCATTAATACACCTTCAAGGTATGTCAGGATCTGGACCACTGTACTATTGTGCCCTGAACATACTAAAATATATTACAGATGCATAGTAAGCTTACTAGTGTGGTTGCACATATGGTGTATGCACAGGGACACCTGTGTACATATTAGATGGTGTTTATCTAATAAGATAGCAAGGGGAAAAAGGCTGATACCCCACCCGCTATATGCGTAGCGTGTAAGTTGAGCCGTTTGTATTTTTATCTTTGTAGTCCTCAAGAATAACTCTGGTTACTGTAAGAAGAAATAGGAAGCTGCTAGTTTCTAAATTTTAAATGAAACCAGTCCCGAGAATTACTCCTGATAATACTGCTTCTTGCGGTTTGCAGTGATACCCCCTTTTCCTTACCGTCACAAGGTGCGGCTCCTTCGGGGACTTCTTGAGACTCGCTCCAGAGCAGCTCCTACCCCCTTCCTTTAGGTCCACTTCTCCTGCTGCTGTACCGCTGGTTCTGGAGAGAGTGCTACCGGAGGGTGCCATGGACATCAGTCCACTCTCTGAAAAAGAAATGGGCAGCGAGGTCTCTTGTACTGTGGAGCAGCATAACATTGCGGCCCGCTCTGAACAAGCGGCACAACATTGCGGACCGCTTTGAACAAAGTGTCTGTGCGCAAGTCGCTCGGTACAGTACTCCAGTATTAAAATTCATAATGTAACAGGGAGAATGTGGTGTATAAACAGAGGTTTATGTGTATGACGCTTAATACAGACACCCCATAATATACACCAACAACCCATAATATAAACAAACGCCCGGATGAGAATTCAGCCTTACGGCTGGTGTTTTTGCTGACAGTCCTGAGCATAGTAAAGGACATTTATTGTTTATTATTACAATGCTTATTATTTCATCAGTTATTTTCTTTGTTTTAATCTCCTATAAGGAGTACAATGATATGGGGAAAAACGTAACAATTTAAAAAGCATATGAATTACTTGGGTTATGTTTGGTTTACATACCTGTTCTAACAGCATAACCTCTGGTCATTGATGTACTCTTAAGGGGCAGCGGCCCCTTTCTGAAGAATAGTTATAGGATTATGCCTAGTGAGGTCACTGCTTAGAGGGAGAAGTTTGGCTCTTTACTTGACCCTTAAGCCTTTTAGGATAGTTTTCTCTTTCTTTAACCCATACTCATCCTAATTTTTTATCTATGAATTTTTTGTATGAATGTTACCATGGTATGTGGTCCGGCTAATACCCTACTTGATGTTTTAGAGTAGGAAGCTTATGCATTAGAATAGGGGGTGGATCAGCTGACCTACGATGTCACTTAGCTTAGCTATAAAAGACACCTCTGTGTCTAGGTAGTCAGATAGGTTTTGATCACAGATGATGGTGATGTGCTGATGCCTAAGCTCTGTCCACTCTGTGGCAGCACTTTGTAGTAAGAAAAAGTGCTGAAGTTCAGAAGTTAGCTGATAACTACTTTTTTTTATTTTGAAGTTTATTATTTGAATAAAATTCACACAAGTAACTGTGTTTTGCACTGCAAGCTGTGTCTGAGTTATCACTTCCCACACCCGCTCACAACCACATTACATTGCCCCTCATTCTCTTCCTGGAATTCATGGTGATTAAAGTTACTAAGATAAGTGTGTAAATCACTGCTACTGGAATTGTAACCTGAATTTTGTGCCATGCTACAAACGGGTGCTAGCACACTGCTGAAGGACTGATGGAGGAGTGTCCTCACTAAATGTCATCGCGTTAGGATGCTAGGGACACGCAGAGTGGCAAAGTGTGAATCAGAGGCACCGGCACAGTGTGGTTTTCAACAACATATTTAACAGTCATAAAAGACCATTTTTTTAAAATATATGTGCATTTTTGGTCCCCTGGCAACTGGCTAATGATTGCGGGCACAATCAAGTATGGTTGAGGTAGGTGACAGCTGCTCTTTAAACCCTTTTTTACCCCTACTTTAGATAGGGTGTTTAACCATTTCCCAACTTTTGCTTGTCCCCAACTATCCTCTCTCCCCTACAGTGTGTGAGCCACCCCTACCCTAGATAGGGTTTTTCACCACTCCCCAACTTTTTCTTGTCCCTAACGCTCCTCATTCTCTCACAGTGTGTACTGAATTTAACAGGACCCTTAACACAGTTGTCCTGCCTTCTTGCTGCAGTGTAGAGTGTCTGTCTGCCAGTTGCCTTGTTGGGCTGAGTCTGGTGAGCAGACTCCTCTGTGCTGTCCTTGTTGCATTTGTCTGCGGTGCGGAGGGCTACTTTGCAGTCTCTTCCTTTTATACCAGTCAGGGGCTGGTGGGAGCCACTATGGAGCACCTGATTGGTGGTTTAGTGAGCAGGGGGCATGTCCACATAATCTGTTTGGCTCACGCTCAAAATATTCCTTGCTTTGTTTCTCTCTGTCTCCCCTCGGGAATCAGCAAGTTTCATGGGAGGGAGGGCTACTGTGAAAAGTAAAGCCCCCTCCTTCCTGCTCCAGCCACTGAGTGTGGTGTTTCTGTGTCTACGGGGGTTTTAAATCCCTCGGTGGTCTTCCTGGATACACCTGATTGGTGGTTCAGTGGGCTTGGGGAGTGTCCGCATTGCCTGTTTGACTTGTGCTCAAAATGCCCCTTGCTTTGTTTCTCTCCATCTCCCCTTGGCTATCAGCAGGTTTCACAGGAGGGAGGGCTCCGGTGAAAAGTAAAACACCCTCCTTCTTCCTGCTCTGGCTATGGAGGGAGTATAGCTGGACATTTTTGGAGATGGGGTGGAGGTCACATTTGTGGAGATGGGAAACGATCCAGTAAAGGCAGACATATCAGTGAAGCATTTATTGAAAGTGTGCATTATTGTCGTAAGATTATTGCAGTTGAGTCCTTTCAATCAATCAATCTTTATTTAACCAGGAGAGACACCTTTGATGAACTCATTTACAAGGAGGCCCTGGGAGGGCAAACAACTAGTACAAGACAAACATACAATGAGAACAGTCTTAACAGTAGTGCAACGTCCATATACGAGGCAAAATATACAACAACAGGATAGTTTACAAGCACTGGGTGAGGTAATTATAAAAACACAGTATGCAATGTGATAAATGTATAAAAAAAGTATGCAAAGGAAAAAAAGACATGACAAAAAAGATCCTGACAGATTACTTCATCTCTTGCAGAGTAGGATATGCAGGGGACAGAGGAGAAGAAGCAGCAGAAGGGAGCAGGGCTGGAAGAGGGAATGAGATTGGGAGGAGAGAGGGATTAGGGTAGGTAGTAAGTGGAAGAAAGATAGAAATAAAAAGTCATAATTGTGCGTAGCCTAGGGAAGTGAAACAACTAGAGTAAGTGCAACAGTAGGGTAAATATGCCTGGGGAAGAGCAGACCAGACAGAGATTCAGGGATAACAGCAGCACGATTTCTTCAGGGAGTGTATCAGGAGCCTCCTGAAAGAGAACAGATCAGCTAGTTTAAAGAGCTGTAGAGTTCTTTGGGTAGCGTTCCAGATGGTGGGGAGGGCACAGCTGACAGCGGAAGTACCGAAGTGGTTTTTGGTTCTAGGTATGTCGAGTAGAATGTAAGAATATTTTCTAATGGGGTAAACCCCCATTGGAAAGGGAGAAAAAATCAGCGATGTATTTAGGGAGTCTGCTAGTAAAGGCCCTGATGGTCCAGAGAACTGCATTTTTTATTCTCCTAGCTTTTAGAGACTGCCAGCTAACTAGGGTATAAAGAGCACAGTGATGAGTGTTGTGGGGAGCTTGAGTGATAAATCTGATAGCCCTGTGCTATAGGGTATCGAACTTTGAGAGAGAGGCCTGTGTGCAGTTGCCATAAATAACGTCTGCGTAATCCAGCAGGGGGAAGGAAGGTGGTTAGCACCAGTCTCCATTTAGCATCATAGTTGAGAAGATGAGAGATGCAGTAGAAAATACCCAGTCTTTGCTTCCAATATTTTAGCCAGCTCATCAAGGTGCACTGAGAAAGAGAGTTTGGCATCTAGCCAAAAAGCCCAGATATTTGAACTTGAGTACATTTTCCAATGGTTCACCTAGTAGGGTCTGGATTTGAGGAGTAATGGCTGCTGTTATGTGGGGTGAGAAAAACTTTTTTTTGTTTTTTGTTTTTGCATTTAGTAGTAACTTCAGATGTAGGAGATTTTGCTGCAGCATATCAATCGTGTTGTAGTTCTGAGCATACAAGCTCTAATGTTGGTCTGGCAACATATAGCACAGTGTCATCTGCAAAGAGATGAACACTGGCTGTGTTAACATTAGAATTTATTTTTACTATAAATGGCAAAGAGTAAGGGTCCAAGTATAGATCCCTGTGGCACACCTCTTTGTAGTAATTTGAGTGGAGAAATATCTCCTTGTGCTATTACTTGTTGTTTTCGGCCTACAAGGTAGCTACTGAACCAATTCAAGGAGGTAATGTCAAGGCCGATGTTGCAAAGAATATTTAGGAGCAGATTGTAGCCGACCATGTCAGAAGCCTTGCTCAGGTCAAGGAATAGTGCAGCAACATTTTTTTTGGAATCCATTTCAGCTTGCCAGTTGTTGTTCACCTTAGCCAATGCGGAAACAGTATTATGACTGGGCCAAAATCCTGATTGAAGCGGATTGAGCAAGTTGTGGGTATCTAAGAAGTCTCTTAATTAGTCATTGACTGTTTTTTCTAGAAGTTTTAAAAGTGTGGGTAGCAGAGAAATAGGGCAATAATTATTCAGGTCACTGGGGTCACCTGATTTGAGGAGCGGGATGATGTGGGCTGCTTTCCATTGACATGGTAAGAGTCCCTGAGAAAGGGAAAGATTGAATAAATGGGCGATAGGAGCATCCAGCGAGTGATGCCCCAGTTTTAGGAAGAACAGTTCCAGGAAGTCGGCTCCTATGCTTTTTTTTTTGTATCCAGTGGCAGGAGGAGGTCTTCGACCTGCTTAAAGGTGACATTGCTAAAAGAAAATATGGCTGCGGGATTGGCAGGAGGTGTGATCGGAGGGAAGGAAGTAGTACTAAACAGCTGGTCCCGCAGGCTGTTGGTGAGGGAAGTATCAAATGCTAACCCTGCAGTTGCAAAATGGTTGTTTAGTTGAGTTAAACTGTCCTCTTTGTCGGTATAGACCGTGGTACCATCTATAATCTTAGATGGGATGTATGACCCATGACTATGGCCCTCGATGTCTTTTACTGTATGCCAGAATTTGGCTGCGTTGTTTTTTGAGGATGTCAGGACAGCTTGGAAATACTCTGCTTTTGTGGTTCTGGTGAGCTTAGTGCAGTAGTTTCTTGCCGCTCTGAATGAGTCCCAGTCAGCAGGCAATTTTGTTTTACGTGCTTTTTTCCAAAGCGTATTTCTCCTGCGTAGTTCTGGCTTTAGAGATGGGGTAAACCAGGGGCAGGATCGCTTTCTGGTTCTACGTTTCATTAAAGGGGCTTGGCAATTGATTATTTCAGAGACCAAGCCCTGGAATAGACTGCAGGCTTCAGAGATAGTTGGAGTGAGATAGAACTCTTGCCACCTAATTGTTGCCAAGTCAAATAAAAATGCTGTGGGGTTAAGATTACAAAAGTTCCTTTTACAGCTGAAGACTGAAGAAGTAGTAGGCTTAATGGTAGTTTGCACGCATGATATTTCCCTATGGTCGCTCAGGTCATTTTGGAAGACTCCTACGTATGCAAATTTGTGTGGCTTGTTTACGAATACTGCATCAAGCAGGGTACTAGTTTGAGGGTTTTTTAAGTTGGGACAGGTGGGTTCTTCTATGATTTGTGATAAGCCATGGGTATCACACCAATCTTTTAGTGACTTGGAACAGGGAGAAAGCCAGTCCAGGTTGAGGTCACGCAGAATAACTGATTTGGAAATGGATGCTTCCAGTAACTTTGTTAGGTGGTGTAGTACCTGGAGACCTCCAGAGGGGGGTCTGCAGCAGCCCATGATTAGGACAGACTCATCAGAGGGCAGTGTTGGCCTCAGAGTTAAGCTCTCAAATTCTTTGTGAACAGTGGTGGAGTTGAACATGGAAACTATAAGTTTATCCACTACATAAATAGCGACCCCCCCACCCCAGCTAGTCTGTCAGTTCTGTACACATTATATGAGGATATGTTAATGGCAGTGTCAGGCGTTTCCCCTTTTAGCCAAGACTCTGAAATAATGAAGATGTCAGGCTTCATGTGACAGACCCAAGCCTCGATATAGTCATATTTTTTTAGTAGACTGCACAAATTAATATGGAGAAAACTTAGTCCTTTTAAGTGTAAGAGATCCAAGGGGGCACTGATCTGCATGGGAGGACCAGAGTTAAGTTCTACATTCCCTGAGCACAATAGTAACAACGTTTTGAGCCCATTTAGTAAGGCTCTTTTAGTGAGGCGCAGACCCCTTTTGTAAGAGTAGGGTGCCAAAATAGGAGAGACAGTGAAGTCTTGATGGTAGAAGATAACAAAGGCGTAGGTAGCCACTCGGCCAGGAATAGTCAGTGAAGGCGCAGAGAGGAGATTTTGGTAGTATAAGTTATGTAATCTGCGGTACTGGAAATCGGTACCAGTGGAGTAGTGTAAGGCTAAGGAGGTTAGGACAGTATACTGGAGTTAATTGGGTGCATGGGCTAGGGGAGGATAATCCGTGGGAAGGAAAGCAAGGGCCATGAGTACCCATATAAAGGGAATACAGTGTGAATAGATGGCCTTTAGTATAGTTTTTTGCCAGGAAACAAGTCAGTGGGAACAGATCAGGAAGGCAGACCCTTCTTAGATTTGCTGTTGCTTATAAGTAACACCGTTAAGTGCACCAGTAAGCACTGGGGGAGGTGAATGAGAGGGCCTTACGCGTATTTAATAAAGGTAGGAGGCGGGGAAGGGTAGGAGGGCCAGAATTTCACTGAGAAAACGGCAGGCAGGAGAGCAGTCACTGTGCAGCCCTGAATTATAGCCAGCACAGTAACTTAGTGTGTCCCTTTTAACCAATTGGGACAGCCCAAGGAATGGAGGTGCCACTTTCAAAAGATGGCAAGTGCTGTACCTTGTTTACTAGGATTCGGGAGCAGGCGGTTGAGCCTTCTCAGGAATTTTTCAAACTGCGTTTGCGGTTTGAAATTGGAAGGTGATGTAGCCTGAAGGGCTGGCTCAAACCCCTAGGGAGAGAGAGAAAAAAAAACAGGAATTTAAAGTCAGGTGGGGGGGGGACATTAAGACAATGGGAATGCAGACATAGAGGGGATGATTAGGCAAAGGGGAGTAAAAATAGAAGTGGAGGAGGGCAAGGGGCAGTGTAGCCAGCCGTTACGGGGCGATGTACTTGGCCCAAGGGATTAGCAGGGGCTTGGCCCAGCAATATAGTCCCTACATGGCTGGACAAGATAGGAGCAGGGTCTGTCAGACTTTAACAATCCCACACCCTGGCAAACAATTCCCCACACAGTATGCACAATTCCCACATAGGTTCCCTACACAATTTTGACCAAGCGACCTTCACAATTCCCCGAACAGAGTCAAACAAATCACACATTTCCACAGAGTTCAAAAAGCACTCTGTTCTGCCAGAATTTCACCGAGAAAACAGCAGGCAGGAGAGCAGTCACCGTATAGCCCTGAATTACAGCCAGCACAGTATGTAAGTCCATGGGTGTAAAGTTGCCAGATTGGTGCTGGCTTTGTTTTATACATCCCCAGAACTGGCATGGGTTCCCAGATGTGGAGTCAAATAGCAATCTACAATGCTGACTTTTGTTGGGGTGGTTGGTTCTTTTACACTTGTTTCTGTGTGCTCTATTTTAATTTAAAGAGTTTAAGCAGAAGGCGAGATCAGCGTGCAGGCAGATTCGTATTACTGAAATGCTTAACAAAAAGAAACAAGTCTTGTGATAAGCAGACTCTTGAAGAAGCCTATAAATGTTAGGCCAAACGTGGGATATACACTCTGCTGTGTGTTGCAATAAAAGACTTGAAGAATCTCTGGATGAAAATAGTTTTTTGCACCCCTTCCTCCTTGCTTCTGTTTTCACTGAAGTAGAAGAGAACTTGATCAACCTCATCGGTAATCCACAACTGTGCCTGGTACAGACATGCAACCTTTAAACTGAGTGGGGTCGAAGTGCAGGAAGTTAAGGAAATGAATAATTCTGGGAATGATCTTTGGTGGCTTAGCCCTCCAAACACAGGACTGGGGAGTGGTCACCGATGGCATTGTACAGTACACCGGAACATATAACTGTGTCTGGCCTGGGTGTAAGTATCATGTCAATAAAGATAACATACTGACCATTATGAGATCTCCTAGTGGGTTCTGAAATGTTTTGGTTAAGCTGAAGCTTGTTGGCCCAGTGGCGCTGAGGGTTGAGGCGCTGAACGCCACACTTCGCACCACACCAGTGACCCAGGTTCGGGAGCGAGCCAAGGTCGTCAGAGGCCAGCAGGGGGGAAGGGAGAGGCTGTGACTATGCTGCTGGCTGGCAACACTCCGCCTCGGGAGGAGTTCTTCAGCTCTCTCGGAAGTTGGCCGCCCCCTGGTGGAGGCCGGAGGGATGGTGATACTCCAAGAAGTGCCAACATTAGGTCGATGGGGAGGGCGGAAGAGACCTGGTCTGTAGCTGTGGTTCATATGTGCGCCTCCATGTGCATGCGTCACTGCTTCTGGGGATCTCAGGTAATGGGGAGAAAAACAGGGTGATGCAGGAGTCCACCAAGGATGAAGCCTCCTGGCCTGGCTTAGGGGTTCCGTTGGGTTGCTTATTGTCGCCATAAAACCCTGAAAGACTCCGGGTTCAGGTAGGTTGGCAGATGTTAGGTTGGACCCACTGCAGGAGGATAAAAATAGTTGACCAACTAAAAAAAAGCTGTAGCTTGTTGAAGGTCAATTCAATGTTTTTATTTTTACACTTAGCCAATCAATGTTAAGGTCTCCAAAGAGGAGGGGTTTGTTATTTTGGACAAGGGAGCACACAACACCGATAAGAGTAGAAAGGGACTGCTGACTGCCAGCTGAGGGAAGATACGCACATAACAGATGCATTTTTTTTTTTTTGAGTTCCCCAGAAGGACGACTGCTTGACAAAACAACTGAGTATCAAGTGCAGGTGAACTGTCAGGAGCGGAAACATGTTGATAGTTTTCATAATAAATTTTTGTGCCACCTCCTTTCTTAGTGTTAACATGGTCACAGTTTATTAAGAAGTTATAGCTGGGTAAATCACAGAGATTATCTGGTATGTGTAACTTTAACCAGGTTTCTGAGATTCCTAGAATATTGGGATTGCAATGGTTAACCCACGCTGATTGCTGTTCAGTGTTGGGGTAAGGCTTTTAATATTCAGATGAGCAGTTATGAGCCCCTTTACGTTCGCCTAGGGGAGATGGTGAAATTGAGAGGATTTGACAACATGGGGCTAGGGTTAGGCTCTGTATCCCCTGCAGCCAGAAGAAAGATTGTGCCAGAAGGCCTAAGGAGCAGACCTTAAGTGGAATACTTGCTGGACAGACACTCCAGTGGAGCCCACCGAGATAGATGACAGCCTTTATCAGACATGAGGTCTAAGAAGACTGACTATCCCAGCTCTTGTGTAGGCTTATAAGGGCATTTGACATACTGAAATTGGTTAGGTCAGATGAGGCACCGCTGTTAGGGTTAAGCAATGTATAAGTAAAGACCTAAGCAGCCAGATAATCCTAGATAATGCAGAACCAATGCTCAGTAGCAGTAATGTAAGAATCATCTAAAAGTGGATGGTTGCAAGGAGACTGTGAATAACACGGCACTACGCTATGGTTTAGAATGGCCTAAAGTAGATTCTAAAGGGGATTCTAAAGAAAATATCTACATAATACTCCTCTCTCCTTAAGCTGAAACACCTTTTTCTAATAAATAAACCTTAACTAACAAACTTGTAAACCGGTCAGAGGTAGACTGTCCTAAAAGGTAATAGTGGGGGCACAGTGGATTATTTTGCTTCTTACAGTAGATGAGGCCACACTAACTGCAGAGAAGTTTTTCTGATTAGAGGTCTGTTGTCTGTGAGGGTTTGCTCACTCTGGTTGAATGCCTTAGCACTAGCAGTACTGTTGGTGTGACTAACCCTGCAAATGAAGCTAGGGCAGAGTTCCCTACTGCAAAGTAGTCACCTCTTCTATGACCACTGATGCTTCAGCTCTTCTTGGAGTATTACTTTGTGTTGACTGCTTTGGCATTGCTGTGACAGGCATGTACTCTGGCATCCACTTATCTGAACAATCGTTGACGTGATCCCTCCTTTCACAGCGACTGAAAATATGGCCTTGATGTCATTTTACTATGTTACTTCTGTTCTGAATTTTAAATGAAACTGTCCCCAAAGCTTCTACAATAGTTCTTTTTAGCCAAATAGGTGAGTGAACTCTGAATTTTTTTTTTTTACGTAAACCAGATCACCCTCCTGGAAGGTGCGACCCTTGGTGTGCTGATTGTAATATTGTTCCTGTTTTTTTTTGTTTTGTTTTTTGTTTTGTTTTTTTTGTTTTTTTTTTGCTGATGTTTCACCTTATCCCATCCTTGTTGCCAGATATCTACTATCTTAGATGGGTGGCAGTAGTCTGCAGTATGTAACCATTTATTAACACTGAGGAGTATTCAAAATATTCTGCTGCAGAGTAGTGAGATGGCTAGCATATACCAAACCAGGAAGTTACTCGCCCTCTAGTGGCCAAAATACATACTTCAGCTTTGGAGACAGTTTGGTATTAGAACATTCACCACCAGTACTTAGTTCAGTTCAGTTAAGTTTATTGTTTACCCTGGAAAAGCATATTGAGCAAAATTGCACTTTTTCAAGTACAGCCACCATTTACGACGGCACAATACAGAATATAAAAACACATAGTAACAGTAAGATTATTTACAGCAAGAAGACTGACCATCTAGAAGGATTAACAATTGTTTCTTAAAAACAGATACTGATCTGTTAGTCTTAACTTATTCTGGTACATGATTATAGGTACTTGGTCCAACAAAGTCAAAACTCTTTGTCCAAAACAGGTTCTTCGAAAAGGAATTTCAAACAAAATTGATTCCTGAGATCTTCATACATAGCACTCATCACCATTTGCCCCCCCATTCCCTAATACTTGTATTGCCCCTGCATTGTAATCTGGAGTATCTGATTCACTGTTGGCCACGCAGTAGTGCCTGTATCTATTTAAACTTTTGTCATCAAAGGGCATAGATACAAATGTACAACCTGTTAGAGATTAGATGAGACATCTACAGTCCGATTTCTTTTTTATTTTTTGGTAAATATTAACGCTTTTAACAGTTGTTACAAACACGTGTCTCTGCAGTTTTGCAATCTGTGCAGTACATTGAGAAGACATACTAATTAGACTGTGATACACTGTTTATAATAAAAGGATAAGCTATGGGACTTCGCCCTCCCCGACACAGAAGTGGGGCAGTGTGGACCCAAACAATTACAGTTCTAGGACTGTGTCTCTGTCTTTTCCCAGAGAACTCATATAAGGAATGCATGATTTACAAGGTAAAGATAATCTTTGATGCCCAATGTCTTCCATCCTCTTATTTCCACCCCACTGGACTTGTCACATTGTGTAGGGTTTTGGTGCTATGGCCAAGTGATCTATCTTTAAACTAAGCATGCGCATGCGCGCGCGCGCGCACACACACACGTGTAGTATGCATATAAAACACTAGGTTATGAATAATTAGGGCTCATGAATTACTCAAAAATATGTATTGACTATCTGATATACGTTAACACTGCTGTGGTGACAACTGTGACAGTTGTAAGAGTAGTCTCACATGAATTCTTGGTATAGGAGAACAGCAAAAAGATGGTGAGCTGTTCTGATATCTTTAGGAATGTGATACCACTCTTACAACTATAAGGGTGATGTCCATAGCAGTGTTAATGAATTATTGATGAAAATTAATAAAATATTTTTTTAAAACTCCCTCTGAATGAGTCTGTTTTCAGGGCACCTACACATGAAACACTCTTTACAGAATATGATTGTCTCATGAACAGGGGAAAGGAGACGGTGACTTAAGTTGCAGTGACAGTGATGGTCCCCATAGGTTTGTGATCGCAAATAGAGATTTGACTGTAGACATTAAAAATGCAAGCACCTCAGACATCTGGGCATGACATTGCTCCAGTTGCATGATGCAATGCCATGCCCAGAGGTGGTAGCAGAAGGTGATACAGCTGCAGTCATCCCCCCCAACCTCATACCTTATGGCTCACTTGTGAGCCTTATGCTGGTTATCTCTGGTTGTTCAGTATCCTCCTAACCTCTTCTGTTTAGGAAACATGTCCATGTTGTCTAATAGAAGCCCCCTCCCAAGTCCCTTTCCCCTGCATGTGGCTGTTTCTAGTCCAGTCCCTTGCCAAGCTCAGTCTCACAAGGGTTGCAGCTGTGGTACTCCTGCCCCACCCCACAGAAATGCTTCACACTATTCTACGGTGCTAGAGGCACTAAGGGGTGTGGCCAGCTGTGCATGTACCAGGAAGCATCTGTACCTAGCATAGCACTGCATTTGCATGCCAGCCCCTACCTCTCTCCTGCAGTGGCATAAGGAAAGGCTTGCAGCACCACTGTGTAGGTCACAAAGTGGTGCATTTAACTGACATAGTGGTTATTTCAATCACTTTGAGACTCAAAATTGTAATTGTGTATGGGGCCCATGGCTTCGAAAGCCCTTCAGCCAGTCAGGATACAGGACTGCTTCTAACCTTCCATTACTATCAACCTCTCACGATGACAGCATTCATTTATCACCTCTCAACACTGCAGCTCATTAATTTTTGTGAGGGGGGGAATTGATGAAGGCCGATGGAACAGCAGAGCCACTGAGTAACTACTTTGTGCAGAATTCATCCAGGAAGTCAGAGGGCATGGCCAGCTCTGACATATGGGAGAGATGCAGGCTGAAAAGTAGGCAGTTCTTCAGCACCACAGTTAGTAGTAGGTACTTATCTATCTAGAGGGCAGGAATCTGGAAAAATCTGAGGGTCCATATGCAATTCATTTACAGGTAAACATGGAGTTAAAGGGTTTCTGAATGGGCTCCTCATTGATATCTTTCAGGATTCCATACTGAGAAGGATAGCACCAGAGGACTAGAAAATAGTTACATTAATTCCCCTATTCAAGAAGGGGTGAGATTGGACCCGAGTACTATACCAAGTACTATACTAAGTTGTTTAAGACAAACAGAAGGCTATTGCCCATATTGTCTGTCTCCCACATTAGCAGGGCCATCTGAAACCATTGCTTGTTAATAGGTGTCTATCCAGCCTTTACTTAAAGGTAAGAAACAAGTCAGCATTCACTACTTCCCCAGGTAATCCATTCCATATTGGTGTGACCCTTGTGTATAGAAGTACCTTCTAGCATTCCTCCTCAGGAATGTTAACTTTAGTTGTTTTGTATGGCTTCTCAGATTAATATTTCTGTCACTAAACTGCAGGCCCAGGCTATCCGTGAGTTGATTATCCCCTTTAATTTTGTTCAATCCCAGTAGGTCTCCTCTTATATGCCTCAACTCCAAGAGATACAAGTCCAGTTGGAGCATTCTAAACTCATAGGGGTCTGCTTTCAAACTGTGTATAATCTTTGTCATTCTCCTCTGCACCTTCTCCAGGTTGTCTATGTCTCTCCTTAAGTGAGGACTCCACAGTGGAGCACGGTAGTCCAGATGGGGTCTAATGAAGGCTCAGTAAAGGGGCTATGCTTAGAAACATAGAAACCTAGACTTTGACAGGCAGATGAGGACAGCTTGGCCCACCTAGTCTGCCCATTTCCCTACCTATTGGATAAGCTGCAGACCCTAGTTAACCAGCATCCTACTTCCTCCTACCCCCCGATCCATCTCTTGTTATAAATGTCTTCTTAATACATCCTATGATCCTGTTAGATTTCTTTTATTATCTCATTACAATGAGGATTGATGTTCAGATCATTGTTAATCAAAATACCCAAGTCCCTTTTACTCTCTACTGCCCTCAGCTGTACTTCTTCCAAATTATAAGTGTTTTGGTTATTTTTCGTCCCAAGGTGCATCACCACGCACTTCTCTGTGTTGGAGGTCATGCCATTTATAGGTAACTGCATACATATGAGCTTTATTTCTGTGCCTAATGTAGAGCCTGCCAAACCTGCTGGGTTGCCTTGTTTGAAGCACTATCTAGGGAAGATGATAGGAGTCGGGTGGTGGACGTAGCCTATCTGGATTTCAACAAGGCCTTTCACACTTTACCATACAGAAAACACATTAAGAAAGTAACCCAATATGGAGTCCACAAGTGTATAGGAAGTTTATTATTAATTGTCTGACAAGTAGTACGGAGAGAGTAATGGTGGATGGTCATCATTTTCACCATTCAGAGCAGTGGGATGGTCTAAGTAGAGTAACCCAGAAATCATTATGGGTCCCTTGCTCTTTAACATATTTTTCTTTCTGTTTATGCTTCTCACCCACAGCTGCCTCTATCCTTACCTGTCTGACATCCTCCCAGTCCCACCCATGCCTTCTCTGCTGTGTACCCCAACCTTTGTCACCTCGGATTTCCCTCTCTTAGGTGGGGTGGGAGGATGGGGGCCAGGTCACCCCCCCAAAAAAAAACTCAATTACTGGAGGCAGGCGGGCAGTCTGTCCATCAGGGCAAGAGAGTATTGTTGTTACTTTACTCTGATATGCTATGGCCATTGCATATGTTCTCCCCCCCATGGAGACACCAACCAGGCTCAGTGATACATATGCCCACACAAGGTGTACTGATGGCCCATCAAGCCAGTGGTTTCTCTCCCTCCCTCTGATTCTCTCCACTGCACCACCACCTGTGGTCACCCAGGTGGTAGTTGTATGGCAGGAGATGCTACCTTCCCTACCCCCCCAAGGAGAAGAGCATCCACTGGGATGCTCAGTCCTTCTTCCCGGCCAGCCCTGGGATGACTCAGGCTTGTATCCAAATCCAGGTCACTGGCATCATGAGCAGTAGTGCTACTGCTGTGTGGATGGGCCCGTACACAGTTTAGCATGTTTAATAATGACCTGGAGGAGGGATCAGCAGCAAGCAGTTTAAATTTGCAGAAAATGCTAAATTGGCAAGATCAGTGAACGTAGCCAAGGTAGCAGTGATTTACGGGGAGAACTGCACATGTTGAGGGTGTGGGTCAAGAAAGGTGGTTTATACTGAATATGGGGAAGTGCAAGTTGCTATACTTGGAAACAAGGAATCACATACACCCATGCAACGGTGGACAGCACAAGTGAGGAAAAGGCTCTGAGGGTAATATGGGGCATTAACCTGAATGAGGACAGGCAATGTGTTGCCACAGTCAAGAGAGCAAACAAAGTGGGGATGTATTAGAAGGAGGTAAGGAGCCAGTTAAGGTAGAAGAACCCTCTGTAATATTCTTCTGAGGCACAAACTTAAGATCATGTGCAGTGGTTTTCAAAACTAAAACAAGCAACACCACTTAATAAATAATGCTATAAAAACTATGTGTGTTCAAAATTTAGTAACAAAAATTGACAGTTTCCTAATTTTTTTTAGTGCCTTTTTGCTATGGCACATTTCTCCAAGGTGGCTGGATGCCGAGACAGCATGTCTCCAGACTGCTGATGTCATTTGTGATGCTATTCTACTGTGCCTGTTAAGAAGTTGTATTGTTGCTAGTTGTGTAATGATGGTAACTCCATTGCTGTTGCTCAATGGCTACTGCAGAATTAGTTTTAATAGGGGTCTTTGTTAATTCTTGCTATGGATGGACATGTTAGCCCCAGTAAGGTGAGCATTTTAATGTGGAGAAGAGAATACCCGAGTCAGAATCTAGAGGCTCATTCACATGGCCAATTCTGCAGCATTCTTGGAGGTACAGAGCAACCAGACTGTTGCTGCTGTGCATGTCTGAAAGCCACAGTTTGGCTGTTTTGGATTCCATTTCATTGTGGTCACGATCTCTGTTTTCTTGGGTTTGCGTGGTGGTGCAGGCATTTTGCAGCATTTCACTTTGCTGTGTGAACCACCCACACCACTTACAGTGTTGTAGTAGGCTTTTCCCAGCCTGCACTTGCGGATGACAGTGGTCACAGTTTAGGAACTTTTCCTACCCAAGTTCAGCTAAAAAGTCCTTTCTGGCTCTGTAAAGGAAGCTGAACTTGGGAAAGTGTTTTTTATTGCAAACCGAGGGCTCAAAATTAAAGAAAACATGGGCTCAGAGAGGATCTCCGACACTGGGCATCCATATATGCATATTCATAAGCGCATGCCCACATCACGGCTCAACTCTGAAACCATGTTTTCTTTTATTTTTAGCCCTCGGTTTGCAATAAAAAATACATTCCCGAATTCAATTCTATTTACAGAGCCAGATAACAAGGTTTAGCTGCACTTGGGTCTGAAGACCTATCCTCAAGCTGTGGTGCCACACCCATGCCCCCCTTCCCAACCGCAACCCTTCTCGAATCACCAGAACTTTGATTGGGGCATCTACAGTGCTTCCCTGGCCATGCCATCTGAACACTGATTCATAGCCTTTCAGCAAGCATGGCCACAGTGATCTACATGGCGACGATGCTGTGTGAACGAGCCTTGGGTCAAGTAAAAACCTGTTCAGGAGAAAACAGTGGGCTGGCTAGTGTATAGAAACTCTGTAAGGTTTCAAAGCAGTATTACCTCTCCCATGCCAGTTTACAGGCAAATGGGATAATTGTTATAGTGCAATCATGAGCAGTCACCTCTATTGAATATCGGGTGTGAATGAAATCCATAGCATTTAACTTGACAAAAGAACTCATGCCTTTCACTACAACAGATAGATTCAGTAGTCTGCAGACCCTGAAGCAATGTGCAACTCTCCTTGACTTCAGCACAGGCTAAAGTGATTCTTTTAACCCTTTTATGTGAATTATTGGTAATGAACAATATGAAACTAAGTAAAATCAGCTGATTGACTTTCAGTTTCTTACAGTAGTCACAGAGCAAGCAAAAGACTCTTTACAATTCTCACCAATGTGGCAATCCCTGACTTCTTCATAGATGAAAGAGAATAGCACCACAAATGACATCAGCAGGGTGGAGACATGCTGAATATCCATCACCAGGGTGGAGACATGCAGATTACCACACAAAACAGTAAGTCTCCACCTCTGTGAGTGAAGTAACGCACACACCAAATACCTAACGAGCTCTGGCAGAGCCAGTACGACTGTGAATGCATTAACTAGATAAGGGTGTTTCATGGGCTTAAACATAAACATTTATTTATTTAAAAAATATCAGATTTGCAAACCTTTGTGTCAGAGACTCAGTTGCAAATGCACCTCGTTGAAACTAATACAAAGACAACACAGTTAAGTCAAAAAACAATGGCTCGGAGAGCAGACTGTTATAACAATCATTCACTGGAGATGCATGGGTAGCAGTAGATAAACAGATTACATAGTTTAGGCACACAGGCACCACATCAAGAAGACCAAAGCAGTTCAAACAATATACTGTAGCTAAAGCAAATAGACATTAGGAGTCAAAGAGAAGCCCAGAGTGTTCATATGAAGGCTGTTGCATATATACTAACTGAATCAAAGTACAGTACAGTGAGAAAGGGCATATTTAAGAATTATAACACAGTGAAAAAAAACTGAGCAATTTGGCTGTGAGAGAAGTACAGGAGTATAATTGTGAAAACACAATTACACTCCGGTACTTCTTTCATAGCCAAAAGCCTAAGCACAAGCAACAGCAGCAAATCCATACACTGCACTCTACTTCCCGAACCTGACAGTAGCTGTCAACGCTGGAAAGAAAATGTAGGAAATGACTGAATACTTCGTCTATTCACAGTTAGCAGCTCCAGTCAGCAACTTAGCAAACCCTCCCGCTATGAGCGCCACTGCAGAAATAGCCGAGATCATGCCTGACAACGAAATCCAGCATCCGAAGAGCAGCACAACTGTGCAGAACTGTTCCTTCACTGGTGATGTTGTCTTCCACTTTTATTGCCTCTGTTGCACAGTGTAAGGGCTTGGTTGTACTCTTCAGTAAGTCCCTACCTACTTGTAGTGGCTCCATTGAGCTCTGTTTACAGGGACTATTTAATCATAAATGACTTCTGCTTCTTTTCAGCTCTAAATTTGTTGTTTTCAACTTGTTTGTTGACCGGAATGACTTGTTTTTTTCTCACTGTGTTATAAGTGCCATAAGACACTTCAGGGATGTGTAAATATGCTTTCATAATTGCACCTAGCTCTCTGGTGTTTAACGGCACTCAGCGTAAGCGCCTCGTGCCGAACAACACCCTCGAGCCGTGCAATTATGAAAGCATATTTTACACTTGCGCTGTCTTATTGCATACATAAAGCATGACATGGTGTGTGCCGTGTAATAATGTCCCTCCTGGAGTGGGTTGAAGCATGAGGCAAAGCTGAGTGCTTCCACCACCCCAGGAGTGACAATATTACAAGATAACACACACCCTGGAGTGCTTTATTGCAATTATACAATGACTTGTTGTTATATACAGAATAAAAAATAAAAATTTTAAAGGATGTTTTTGTTAGTGTGGAAAAATATTTCTTAAGAGAAAATGCAAGGAATGATCCAAATCCAAAGCTATGGTGATGTTATTGCGTAATAACATTACTGTTTCAGTGGGTCAGCAGCCAGCTTCTTACATTTTTCCTTGCCATTGTATAATTAAAATTAATGCCACCATCTGTATTACAG
This sequence comes from Neoceratodus forsteri, assembly GCA_016271365.2. NCBI lineage: Eukaryota > Metazoa > Chordata > Ceratodontiformes > Ceratodontidae > Neoceratodus > Neoceratodus forsteri. The sequence continues at coordinate 1,678,382,805 of CM057455.1, forward strand.
TTACCTATATGTTTTGCATTTTATTCTATGCACTGTTGTAGCAATCAACTCAAAAGAACCAGGCCATCATATACATGAAGGTACTGTACCCTAACTGAAAACAGTGCTGAGGCAACTGTATGTTGTGACAAGGTAGAAGATAAACACAATGTTGAGACAAGTTTTTGAAGACATTTGATGCATTTCATTGTTTTTTTTTAGAAACTGATATACAGTTCACACACAAAATGTATATAATATAAAAGTGCATATGCCCAAATATCAATGTAAATTTGACACATTTCATTACAAGCTGTTCTGTTGAAGGAAGATATTACTATATAAGGCCTAAAAATGGGCATCAGGTAAATGTAAACTGGGGTAGGTGTGTTATTGAGGGTATTGCACAGTTTATCTTTTATTGCTGCTCCACTGTATCAGCAATATTTGCACAAGCTGTGCTCAGTCCAGATTTTACAACTCAGGCCTGAGTCTGGTGATGTGGGTTTTACCCATACCCCACTGCATGTGGCTTAGTTGTATACTGTACAGATGGCTACAAAGTCTAAGCCATTGAAGATTGAAGTTTCAGAAAACCGTTATGCTAAAAATATCAAGACTCATTCCCTCCCTCACTCCCCAGTCACAATTAATCCTCTAGAGTCTACCAAAGTCATGCCTAAATACTGGTGCCTCTACATCCACGCCACTAAGCTTTTAATGCCAACATGCTTCTGCTGCTGCTGTGACCAATTCAGTGTGTGATCTGCTCAACACTGGCTTTATAAATTTATTTAATTATTTTTAGAGGGGCTCCTGGTTGTGACCAATATCAAACAAATGAAGTCCAGTGTGCCCCCTCCAAAACTGCCCAAACAAGCCTGTAATGGAGGATTTTTCCATCTTTCATGTCCCAAATAGGGGCTCTTAGTTATCAAACTTTGGCCAAAATGTGAACATGCCAAACCACTACATCAAAGTGGCCCCAATTGGTTTGGTCTTGCACTTTAAATAATGTAAAAAGTACCTTGCTGATCTGAATTAGAGTCCAGCTGTTTCATTCCCTGTTTGCAAAGACAATACTCCAGCTTCTTTGTCTCACATTTAAAAAGTGCAGTCTGCTAGGTGTGGCTGGAAGCAAATCACTAGGAAAGTGATCACAGCTTTCCCCTAATCATAAACCAATTCAGTGTGTGATCTGCTCAATCCTGGCTTTATTAATTTATTTAATTATTTTTAGAGGGGCTCCTGGTTGTGACCAATATCAAACAAACAACTGAAGTCCAATGTGTCTCCACCCCCCCACCCAGAACTGCCTGCCTGAGAATGAAGTTGGTATATTATTTGGAAAAATGCAAGGCTGGATCTCTTATTATGTAGTGTCCAGCAAAGATGGTGTTGTCAAATGGCTTAATGAGGTGCTGTGAGGTGCCTATGGGAATTTGTCATGTAGAAAGTTCCAGGGACACAGTAAAAACTGGAATTACAGGTTCCAATGAGTAATTAACTTGAGAGAAATGTTAGAAAGTCAACTCCACTACAAACTGAGCTAGGAAAAAAGTAAATAGGACAAGAAAAAAAAAACAGAATTTTGTTTCTAAAATGAGTTGCTAATTGCAGCTGTTATTTTTAACATGTGCAAGTCAACTCCACTTCTCAAACTTAAAAAGAAAAATACACTTCATCACAGACTGTATTTACCAAGTACTGTGCCCATTTTAGTATATAGATGTTTAAGAAATACCTGAAAGCTGTCTATTTTCCATAGAAGGTGAATCCTTAGTAGTTTCAGACACTTAGTCTTTCCATTTGAGACACCAGGTGACTCTGATAATCATTTGTTCCAAGGATTTTTAAGTCAGTTTGAAGGCATTAAGTATTTTCTGTTCTCATACTCCTTAAAAAATGCAGGGATTCCCCACAGACTTCTTGTGTTCCTAGGTCCAGCTCCCAAACTAGCGAATCTTATTTCAACATCCACCTCATGCCTCTCCCACATGAATAAAAAAAAAGGTGGGCTGGATCTTTAGGAGCTTCTTGAGTGGAAGAGGGTTGGATCTTACTTCCCCCAAAAAAACAATGCTGCCTCCCACTACTCAGGTTCCAGTTGTTGTACCACCCATTTGAGAAAGCAAGTAGTACCCTGCAACCATTGAGTAACATGAAAGCGTATTTATTTGAGGGCGGAAAACATTTCTTGGAGGAGGGTAAGGCGGAGGAGACTGTTTACACCTTCAGTCAGTTCCATGGACAGAAAACATGACATCACTCCTTTTGTACATGCAAAACTCCTGTAGGTTCCGCCTGCAGTCGTAAAAATGGTATGAAATGGTAGATTTTTATACAAAACACTAGGCAGACATTGTTGTACAACACTATTTGATGAATGGTGCTGCCAGTTTAATGTTGGAAATTTTAATCATACATAATCTTTAAGGACAGAAGACAGTCTTAACATGGACTATAACATAGCGGCATGAGGACTACAGGCAACGTGGCTTCCACCTAGATACTACACTCCTCCCCCTTAGACAAACCATAGTCTAAATCGTACCAATTCCTAACTTCAGGATTGAAGTAGACTGTTAGGTACCCTGTACAAATTCTGGAAATTATTTTGCACCTTTTGGTAGAACTTGCTCTAACTGTAACAATGTAATAGTAACAGTTTATATACCCAGAGGTAGCCAAGTTAAAGGTTCAGTCTCTGTGGTGCTCTTCTGTGATATGCTGGATATCTATGGTCAGGCACAACTGCTTCTGGTGGAGTGACTGGATATGTAACTGCTGGAACAAGACATTGGAGCATAGTCCTCAGCATCACTCTTATCTTTCAATAAGAATGCATCAGATGGACTATCAACAAGAACACTTGAGGATAGCAGGTGATCCACGTGGACATGAACCCACCATTGCCCCTCACTTACTGTGTATGTTAACTATATATCTTGCACACTACCTTGCATCCACAGATGCTTTGAATTTCACACATCCTAAATCATCATACTCTTCCCTGGATAAAAGATCCTGACTTGCTTCGGAGCTCTGTTGTGTCTTCTCTCTTGCTGCTTTTTATGTTCTTCACAGTGTGGGACAAGTCCAGTTTTAGTAGTGAGAAATGGGTTTTTCTCTCTCCTAAGCTGGTCTCTGGGCTTCCGTACTCCTGGGGCTGCACCTCCTGACACTGACACACAGGCAGGAATCAGACCTCTGCAGCAGGGGACATCCAGCCCTCCACTTCCTGTCTCCATCAGTTTACTTCCTACCTGCAGTGAAGCAGATACTCTGCAGCAGAGCATTGTCACATGTGCCAGGGCTGAAGAGACTGTGAGTTATAAAAGCTTTTTTTTTCCTGCATCCATAGATGCCTATTTTCTTTTCCCACTCAGTAACATCACACGCACGATCTCAGGTTCAGAATGGCAAAACAGTACTTCAATTCGGATTCTGCCATTGGGGTCTTCCTCAAACTTGTGGACAGAATTAAAGTTGCTAGTAGTGGTCATAGTACACATAAAGGCCCCACAGCTCAACCAAAGATTACAAGCAGTGGTAGAGGTGGTCTGATACCCGCTGGCACACGGTTTTCTCATCATCTAGAGAAAGACTTCCCTAATTCCAAACCAGTCCTTGATCCTTCTGGGGGCAGACATCATGACACAAGTTTTTCTCCCCCCAAAAACTAAATTTCAGATTCTGCCAAAGCTCTTCAAGAAATTTCACATAACTCCTCAGCTGTCTGCTTATTTTCTCATACAGTTCATTGAGACAGAGTAAACCCTTCCTCCAGTAACGGTCTTGGAAGGCAGGTTATGAAGGGTTGTAAGTTAGGCCTTTCCTCACCAAACCCGAATCACAACCAATGCAACCCTTGGGAGCTGGGGAGAGCTTGCCTACATCAGCTGTTGGCACCAGGCAGTGAGTCACTGTTACAGACACAAGATAAGCATAAACGTTCCCGACATGTGAACAGTAGGCCATGCCCTGAGGCACTCTGAACAGCAGTTTCCCAAGCCATGCCCTGAGGCACTCTGAACAGCAGTTCCCCAATCAGGATAGTCCGGTTCCAACCAACAATCTGTCAACGTTGGCATACACCAACCATCGAGACAGCACAAGAAGCTTAAAGTGCTAAGGGAATCCTTTTTCTCACAGTGGGCTGAGCACCACTGAGCAATGCATATCCCAAGACAGGTGCATGTCACAGCAGACTGGCTTAGCGGTAAGGTTGATTGACCAGGGGAATGGGAGCTAAAGGATAGTGCCTCTGACATCTGGACAGAACAGTGGGGAATCCTCTAAGACAGATTTTTTTGCCTGCTGGTGGAACTCCAAGGTAAAGCGTTTCTGCTCCCTGGCCAAGGTGAACCAGCGGTGGCTCAGGACACCTTTTCCCCTAAACTGGGATGAGTTCGGTCTCCTGTATGCCTTTCCTCCAATATCGCTTCTGTCAAGAGTCCTTCACAAAGTGTGGTTGCTACAGAAATAGTTCTACAGATGTCCTCTAGGTGATTGTGTGAGGAGTGTTTCATAAGGTAAACAGGAAATGCACCAGTTGCTGGTTCGCATGTACTGTCAGTTTTCTCTGAGAGAATGCTTGCGTAGTCCATGCTTGAAAGTTTGCATAGCCCAGTCAACTTCATCATTAGACACTGAATGTTAAGGTGGTATAAGAATGTGCAGGACCCTGTTCTACTTCAGAAACAGTTAAACTCATGGGAGGAAAATTGAGGACCATTATCTAACACCAACTCTTATGGCAGTCCATATACAGCAAACAGATACTGAAGCAGACTCACAGTTCATTCAGTAGTAATGAGTTGGAAGCACTTTGATACACATCAATAAAACAGTGACCCATCACAAGGAAATGTTACTGTCCACCTCAGCATAGTTGACATGAATGCCCTTCCGTGATGTAGAGGCCATTAACAGGAATGAAGAGGTGCTAACACAGGCTGATTATGAATGGCTGCACAAGATGCACATTTTCTAACCAGGTCTTGGATGTCTTGATCTAAGCCAGGCCATGAGAAGTATCCTCTGGCTAAATCCTTCATTAGAAAGATTCCAGGATAACTCCCGCAAGTCAGAAAGCAACTGCGTCCAGAATCTCAGCGGTATCACAACTAGGGCAACCCACAGAACACAGTCTTGATCCATGGATATCTGATCCTTCTTGTCAAAGACAGGATGTTGAGTTCTATCCTTTGTGAACTTGAGCCTTCTGGTCAGTGTAAGTCTAGAACTTTGGAAAATACTAGATCTTGTTTGGTTTCTTATGCCACATCCCTTAAAGCTACAAGAAGTTATTCCAGTTGAGAAAGTTGAAACATCCTCTGTCGCTACCCTGTTTACAGAGTCCGAATATGGTAGTCAAGACAGTGCCTGCATTTGCATGGTCCTAGGAATGCTAATACTCAACCTTGTAGTCATATGCTAACAGAATTAGAGCACAGCATTGCATCTTTAGTGCTGCGAGCATGGGAATTGCTGCCTTTGGTCCCAGAATGGGCAGTAGGGGCTTGTGATCTCTCAACAAAATGAATTTTTATCTTCATAGATATTTGTGTAACTTTGTTACTCTGAAGACTGTCAGTACTTTCTTCTTGATCTGAGTATAGTTTCTTTTACTGGAAGACAGGGTGCTTGATGGAAAAGCAATTGGATGCTCCTCTCATGAAGGCAGAACATGAGACATTATTGTCCCAGCCCCACATATGGAAACCTCACATGTCAGTCTCAAAGGCTTTTCAGGGTCACAGTGAGCTAGCCACATACTGCTATGAAGTTGTCATTTGCACACCTGGAATGCTGCACTACACTGTGGTGACCAATTCCACTATGCATCCTTTTGAAGTAAATTGTGTAACTGTTGCTGTTGTGTAACAGCATCAACAGGATTGCCAGAAAATATCTGTAGTAGTTCAGCACACCAAGGAAAGCATGTAACTTTTATGATGGAGTTGCATATGCATTGACCATGCTTTCTTGGTTGCAGCCCCTGAGTCACAGTCCGATAGCTCGGGTACTTGGCTTTCAGTGAGCATGTGCTCACCAAACCTTGTCGAGCACAAGGTTGGTACCCTATAAGCAGACAGAAGCAGAACGGTGCAGCTCCAGGCCAACCTGCACTACAGCACTAGGGCTTAACATTCACTTTTTCTCTGTGAGAAAGCATCGAAGTCTGACCTCTCACAGGGTGAGTGCACCCCAGGCATAGGTTTCCATGTATGATGGGAAGGAAGGGCAGCACAGCTCACCACTCAGGCACAAAGAAAGTGTTTACAGAAGCAGCTGCAGCAGCACTTATTCTTTTAAAATGGAAAGGCTTACTTGGCTGCCTGTTTTACTTGTGTGGTAAGTGTACTAAAATCCTCATTGCCACTATAACATACTTGTAGAACACAGACTTGCAGACAGAGCATATGGACACGGGACATCTGGTCTGGTCATCATTTTTATTCAAACTGCCAAATACATGCACTGTGGGTGACAGGAACCCCAACATGGACTACAACTTACCATCCCATTGACTACAGCCAACATGATGTCCCCTGTGCTTCTGTAAGCTAAGCACCTGTATGCTACACACACACTCACTCTACAAGACCTTCGTTTGACCACACCTGGAGTACTGTATCCATTTCTGGTCACTGCAGTATACACAACACACACACACACACACAGAGTACAAGGCCTTGGTTTGACCACACATGGAGTAGTGTATCCATTTCTGGTTACCATAGTATAAGAAACACACACATGGGTGCACACACACACACACACACACACACACACACACACACACACACAGTATGAGACCTTGGTTTGACTACACCTGGAGTATTGTATCCATTTCTGGTCACTGTAGTATACAAAACACACACACAGTACGAGGCCTTGGTTTGACCACACCTGAAGTACTGTATCAATTTCTGGTCGCTGCAGTATAGGAAAGGCATTGACTAGATCAAGAGGGTCCAACTACAGGGCCACCAAGATGAGTAGCAGTTTTAAATGCATAAGCTATGAGGAGAGATTAGACATACTACAGATTATTTAGCCTAGGAAAGAGAAAACTGAGAGGGGACATGAACACATGACCGCAGAGTGCAGAATACAAAACCGGTCAGACAAGGAAGGTGGAATATAGCACTCGCCTCCCTTCAATGGAATAAGCAGACCTCCTTCATTTTCATACTCTGTGGGTTCAAGGATAACCACTGGCACATCTTGTAATATTAGTACAAGAATGGCTCTCTATTGAAAATGCAGGTGTTTTCCTACAAAAAGATAAATAGCAGGTATGAAAAAATATACAATCCATTTAGAAGGCTGGCATCTTTGCTCAAGATCCCAACTCGGCGTTCAGCTGTTCAGTGTCAACTGAAACATGCCAGACATCTAAATGGATTTTATATTTTTTGTACCTGGTGTTTATCTTTTTGTGTGAAGACACCTGTATTTTCAATAAAGAGCCAGTCTTGCACTAATATTACAGGATGTGCCAGTGGTCATCCTGGAACCCAAAGAGTGACAGTGAAGGAGGCCTGCTTATTCCATTGAAGGGAGGTGAGTGTTGTTCTTTTGCTTGCCACAGAAAAGTTTGTTTTTGAACCTAGCACCATTGCATCTTTTCTTTCGAAGGTGAAGTATACACAGATGTTTGAGCTGTTAAGTGCAACAAGAACTTAGAAAAAATGTGCGCACACACACACACACACACACACTGAGATGTTGGGCAGGACAAGTGGAAATATGAGAAAGCATTACTTTACTTAGAGGGTTGTCACAATGTGGAATAACCTACATAATGTGGTTGTGGAAGCTAGTACTATTCTGACTTTCAAAGCAGGATAAGATGGATTCTTGAAAGAGCATGGCATTGAGGGTTACACAGCATGAGTAGGTGTAGCATTCCAGCTAATAAGCTTGAATCTGTATTTATACTCAAATTGGATATAGTCACTGGCATGCACCAAGAAGATCAGACAAGAGGACCCCATGTCCCTTCTGTCACAATACTGTGTTACCTCGTAGACTTATGGTTCCACCTTCCAAGGAATGGCCGTGCAGTGCATTAGCTTGAGTCAACCCTAGTAAAGAAATCCTCCATCGGGCGCTAAATCAAGTTAAAATTGAAAACTAACCGGTGATTCTGAGAGAACGTAGGAACAATTTGCAATTGGGACTGGTCTCGAGGTGCAAATAAGAGAGATGGAGGAGAGAGAAGGTAGATCCGATTCAGAGGCCTCAGAGTTTAGTATACAGTCAGTAATGGCATCTACCAATAATCAAAAAAGTGGCACAAAGACGCTGGCTGAAACGGTAAAAGCTTGAAATAAGAGGGTGAAATTAGATACGATATAGCAGGAACTGGTGGCATTCAGGGCTGAAATAAAAGATCTATACAGTGAAATGCAGCTTGAACAATGTGCTGATGACATGGAGAGACAGGCCACGACTACTGAAAATAGAGTAGATGATACTGAAATAGCAATTCAGCAATTGAGAGAGCAACAAGAATAAATTGAGGCCAGATAAGAAGATTCTGAAAACAGAGCGAGATGGAAAAACATTAGGATTTACAATATATCAGAGGGATCCAAGGGTAACAACATAAAAGACTGTGTGGGCTTTCTACTACATGCAACTGTACAGCTCCCTGAAGATTTGCAGCTGAATCTGGAAAGAGTGCATAGGGCCCTGGCTCCCAAACCCACCACCAACAATGCACCCCCCCCACTCCATTATAGTTAGATTTAATAACTATTGCAGTAAAAGAACAAATACTGTTGCAAGCTTGGAGGAGACAAAAGGTTTTTTTACGGGCAAACCAGATTTTATGTGGATCATAATTATGCTCTGAAAACAATGAAGCCAAGCAGGACATACCTCCCGCTTCTGCCTATGATAAAAGCAGCGGGTCACAAATTCTCCACGCTTTATCCAGCTCGATTAATAGTACATCTACCAGAGGGAAAGAGAGAATTTGATACAGCACAAGAAGCCCAAGAGGAACTGACTAAAGTTGGACTTACCTTTTCAGATCAGCCCCAGGGACCTACCAGAGCCTCACAGCACCCAGCCAGATGACAAACAGTCATAGGGAAGCACAGAGACAGGCAGGAGCCTTCTGCTAATCTGAAACAATCCTTGGCTGCATATCGCCGAATCAAGTCATCTACAAAAACCTGAACTTTACCAGGGGACTACAGGATTTCTTGGACTTTCATCAAAAGTCAGGTGCATTTTTTTTTGAGGGGGGGAGTAGGGTGAGCCCCTCACAGGGTTACACTGTGGACCTTTTTCCCACCACTAGCTCTTGACTCTAGGCAACTAATCATAAATATATGCTCTCTAAATTTGGGTATGTACTAGGCACTTGTCAGGGCAGATGGAAAGGAGGTTCTCTACCCCTTCCCCGGCTGATGCGACAGGTCTCAGAGGAATCTCTCTGCCACTTCTCCTCACTCAATTAGCACTTTGCCTTAAGACTCTCACAAATGGTCATAGAAGGGACTCGAGCTAATTATATATCATATATATCTATTTGATAGAGTTCTGACATCCTGAGTAATGAGACTATAAGTCCTAAAAAAGGTTTCTTTGGTTTAATTGAGGCCTGATACTGCTTAATCTGGGGAAGGATCCCTAAACAGCCTGATTTCATATGGTCACAGAGATCACTGCTTTTTTTAATTTTTTTCATTTGGGATCCATTTGAAGTAATTAGATTCCTCGAGCTTTTTCCTTTCAGGGTTGCTTATGTATCTCTCTCTCTCTCTGTCTCTCCTGGGGGGAAAATAAATAATGTTTGGGCTAAAAGGTTCACTGCCCTATATAGGAGATGGTAATTTGGGCCCATAATTAATGCTTTAGCACTTTCAGTACCAACCTACAAAAATATTTTCAGTCTAATACTGAGGGCTGACAGAGGCCCATGCTGTTATGAGTGGCTGCCCAGAGAGGTGATGTATCTTGACCTGGCCTTTTTATGTTTTCTTAACATTTCTGTTTTATTTTGGGGACCATTTGGGTTCCCTGGAGGCCCCGAGCAGAGATGTCTTGTGACTAACCTCCACTCTTGGGGGACTCTATTACTGGAGTTCTTGCTAGGAGAACAAGGGAGGGTCTTTTACTTCTCCCCTACCTTGGAAGTCAAAAGCAATATTATTAGGCAGAACAATAGGGCGGAGATATGGTGTTGTGCACTTAATCCCTATATACACATTTGTTATATGTTGCTGTTCAAGTAAGTAGTTACTAATAACATGCTTTTTCTTATTGTTATAAGAAAAAAGAGTACTTTCTTTTGGAAAGATTTAGAGAATGAGGTACAAGAATTATATGTTCTGACACATAGAAGAAGTAATCATATATCAGGAGAGTGGTTGGCTAATGGTGCTATAGTGAATGGGAGGAAGGGGGTTCATCTTCCCGGATTTAATTTAAAAAAAGGTTTCCCATGTCCCGAATGTGGAATCTGTGTCGCCAGAATGGATAGATTTGGGGGTGATTGACCCATATGGAGATGAGAGAACTAGATATGGGGGAACTCCTATATTATATCATGGGAGTGACACCAGTTAAAATCTTATCAATGAATATTAATGGGATAAATAATCCTGTAAAAAGGGCCAGACTCCTCCAGTATACCAGAAAACAAGAGGTGGATGTGATATGCCTCTAGGAGATGCACTTGTCTCGGGGGAACATTTAAAACTGGCAGCAGGGGGCAGATATACAGTGATATCTTCATCATGTAAAGCCGGGAAGAGACAAGGGGTAGCAATAATGATTTCTGCCTCCACTCCCTTTATTAAGGCAAAAGAGGTCATAGATCCTAATGGATGTTATGTGATCACACAAGGGCAAATATTTGGGACTCGGGTAACTCTTGCAAAAGTGTACTTCCCTCCAGCATCCCCCCCCCCCCAGTACAACTGCAGTTTTTTTTTAACAAATTAATTGAGCTACAAAATAGGGTGCTAATTCTGGGGGGAGATTTCAATATTATGGTTTCACCTCCCACCATCAAAGGCATAGGATATCTCCCTCGCAGAGGCTACTTTGTACACTGCTTTCAACATATGGGTTGGAAGATGTATGGAGACACTTTTATCCAACTGGAAGGGGGAGCTTCATGTATTTCTCCCTGAGGTTTCAGACTTCCTCTCTTATTGATTATTTTTTTGTGCCTATAGAATTCATGGACAGGGTACAGGACTTATCACTGGGAGCCAGAATTTTATCAGATCATGTATCCCTCCTCCTAAAAATAGACTTGGGTAAAGTACATAAACATACACTGTGGAGATTAAATCTTACTCGGCTTAAAGACAGAGAATTCCGAGACATGGTGGACCATAGAATTCCACAGATTATTCAAGATAATCTTTCCCCTGACACTTCATCAGCCCTAATTTGGGACACCATTAAGGTGGTCCTTCATGGGGAGATTATGGCCTATGCCTCCAGAAAACACAAACAAAATGAGCTTAGATAAAAGCAACTTCAGACAAGGCTGCAGGTCCAGCAGCAACCTAAAGGTCAAGGAGCTATAGTTTCGGACCAAGACAAACTGCACTTAAAGTCCAAAATTTAGGCTTTGTTTGTTGCAAAGGTTGAGGCTGCCTTTCTATATCTTTAGAAATATCATTATGAGGGGGGGCCTAGGGGATCCAGAACCTTAGCTAAGAAATTAAGGGGTTACCGTCAGGCTGCTTATATCACTAAGGTAAAAAAAAAAAGAGAACTGGGACCCTTGCCCAGACTACTCAGGATATTCTGGAAATTTTCCATTTGTTTCATAGAGATCTTTACTCTCAGGGGGCCCCCCTGGCTGAGACCCAGCTGCAGGACTTCTTATCACTCCTGACTATACCAAAACTCGCCCAATCTCAGCAGGACAGTTTACTGGCCCAGACTACAGAGAAAGAAATTGCGGCAAGCATTGGCAAGGAAGAATACTCTAAAATGCCCCGGCCCAGATGGGTTTCTGGTGGAATGGTGTAAGTCCTTTACCACTCAGCTGTTCCCTCTCCTGAGAAAAGTTTTCATGGAAGTGCAAGAATGGGACCGTCCCCCAATATGGGATCATGCAGTAATGTCTGCTGTTCTAAAACCTGGTAAGGACCCTCAATCCTACAGGCCTATTTCCATATTAAATTGTGATTATAAACTGTTTATGGCAATCTGGGCTGGTAGACTAGAGAATATACTGCTGCAGGTTATACACAGAGACCAAGCAGGATTTCTTAAGTCACGACAGACCTCTGACAATACCAGAAGGACTGTCTGTTTTATGGATTATATTTCCAGACACTCCCTGCCTGCCTCCATTGTCAGTTTAGATGCCTTCAGGGCATTTGACAGAGTGGGATGGAATTTTCTATGGAAAGTGCTGTCAGCATTTGGGTTTCCTGTGGGTTTTGTTACCTGGCTGAGTAATATATATGCCTCCCACAAGGCCTATATTAGGGTAAATGGTAATATATCTGCCCCATTTGCATTGGAAAGGGGAACTAGACAAGGCTGCTCCCCTTTTGACCCTCCTTTTTGCCATTTACATTGAATCATTGGCTATAGCCATTAGAAGCTCTGGGGACATCAAGGGAATACAAATTGGGAATCAGAGTTATAAAATTGCATTATATGCAGATGACATCTTGCTGTCACTGCAGGACCAGGAAATCTTTCTTCCCGTTGTCTGGAGAATCTTGGGGGAATTTGCATTGGTCTCTGGATACAAGGTAAGTCCCTCAAAGACTGAGGTACTGGCCCTCAATTTCTCTCCAAGTCCGCCTTTGAAAGCTCTCCTCCCATTTAAGTGGAGAGGTACTAAAATGAAATATCTGGGAATTCACTTACCTTTATCATTGCATACTCTTGATTTCGTAAATTTTGAACCCCTTACTCAGGTTTTGGAGACAGAGCACCATCGCTGGGCACAGTTACGTTTTCCTTTATATACTAGAATAGAACTTATTAGAATGAACATATTACCCAGATTATTGTATTTGTTCCAGTCCATCCCATTTCTCCCCCGTATTTTGTATTTTACATCCTGGAACAGATCATTAGCTAGATTTGTTTGGGGGGAAAAGAAACCTGCCATTAGATGGTCCATTCTTCAGTTGCCTAAGGACAAGGGAGGTCTTAACCTCCCTAACCTTCAGCACTTTGCCTATGCTGCAGTCCTCACCCAGCTAATGGGCTGGCTCAGTCTGACATATGAAATGCCATGGAAGAACACAGAGTTCTTAAATGACTGGCAGGATATTTCTGAGATAGTATTTGCTCCCCTCTCATCTCCTATCAGATCTAAAAGAGTTCTACATAGGGCCCTGAATAGTCCTACAAGTATGGTACAGAATTAGAAATACTCCAGCTTTTGCACCTCTTCTATATTTTTTGAGGCTACTTAAAGCTGAGGCAGAATTTCTGCCAGCCAGGATTGACCTTACTTTTTCTGACTGGCATCAGAAAGGGTTTTCCTTTGTTTTCCAATTTTTAAATGCTGAGGAGGTGATCCCCTTTTCAAAACTACAAACAACTCATGGCTTAACCAGTAGGAAATATTTTAGATATTTACAGGTGCAGACTTTTCTGATGCACAAAGGCCCACAGAGGAATCGTCTGCCAAACCCATCTGCTCTATTGCTTCAGCTATTTATCTCAACTCTAGGAGGTAATGTACCTCCACACTTAATAGGTCTTCTTTATAAAGACCTTAGAGAATTCTTGATGGATTCATCTGTTTGATTACTTGATGCCTGGAATTGGGAGCTCCCTGTTCCAGTTTCTCCAGAAATGTGGTTAAGATATACCCAACCCTCTCTGAGGGTCTCTTTAGCCCCTTATTGGCATGAATTCACATGGAAGGTACGTAGACGCTACTTTAATACTCTAGCCAAGTTGGCTAAGTTCTTGCCTAATGTGGCACATAATTGCTGGTGGCTATGTGGGGAACCAGTGGCTAACCATGTACACATTTTTTGATCTTGCCCAGCCCTGAGAGGCTATTGGAGTGATATAGCTGATTCTCTGATGGGCTTGGTGGGAGAGGAGGTGGTTCTTACTCCTGAATTGGTCCTACTCTTGCTACCCCACAAGGTCCTCTGGATCCGAAAGGGTTCCCTCCTATTTACATATTTATTAGGAGCCAGGAAAGTAATCACATGATTGTGAAAGCAGAGGAAAGCACCAACAATTCTCTCCTGGTACAAAATAATGGAAGAGGTCTACACCATTGAACGTTTGATAGCCAGATGTAACAATTATGAGAGATTTGAGCTTCAGTGGTGTAGCTGGGTATTTTTTATATCAGAGTGGGATCCTTCTTTTGTCCCTTAAGATGAGAATGAGAGAGGAGAAGCATCAGGGTGCAACTGGGGGAGTCTGGCCTTGGGTGGTTGCCCTCTGGGGCTCATGTATTGCTGAAGAGAGGTCTAAATGTTTTATTCTAGAAAGTCTCTTGATTTATATGAAATCCACTATAGTGTCATTTTATATAGCCTTCCTGAGATGGTTTGTAAACATATGATTTTAATGTTTTGTCAGACAACCTCTGCTGAATATGAATATACTGTATCAAATATGATATATACCATGTACCTCTACATGCTACTAATAAAAAGAAAGTTTAAAAAAAAACAATACTGTGTTACCTTATGGGCTTCTGATATGGTAGTTCTTGTATTTAAATTGTGCTGCTATTCATATATACAACTCTTACTTACTCTCTTTTGGGGCAGAAGTATCCCATCCTTGTCGCTACTACTTTAGTACTGTACATTTCTCTCTTCTGTTAGCTAAAAAGACAAAAAAACCTCAGGCCAAAAGCACTAAAGCAGGGCTACCCAGAAAAGGCATTGGCAACAAAGCCAGATTTCAAAGAAATACATCATCACACACATGACGTACTCCAATGATGCAAAACATCATGGGATGGATATGCAAATCACCATGAAAATTTAGACAGGTTCTGCTTTAAGCAGGAGTGCATGGTGCCAAATGGCCTCTGACACAACCTGCAAAGGCTGAGAACAGAAGGCATATGTATATCATCCTCATGACTCATCAGTGTACCTCATATAGCATGTACCTGTGTCTTCTGTGCTTGGCCTTTGCAGATTGTGTGAGAGGACATTTGGCACCAAGCACTGCTGTTTAAAGCAGACCTAGTCTAAATTGTCATGGTGATTTGCATATACGTCCCATGATGCTTTGCTTTATTGGGGTATGTGGGATTTTGTATTTCTCTTCTGTTAGGCAGACTTGCCAGGAGCAGTTGCTGGGAATCAAATCTAGGACCCGGAGTCTGAAAGGTCATAATCCTAACCATTCAGTCAAAGGTGAATTCTCATTACCCTGTAGGTTAAACTGATTTCTTTCATCTTTCCATTGCTATTAGCCCCTTACAGCAAGGGGGGGGGGTTGCTGTTACCATTCCTCAGTACTATACTGCTCTATCATTGCTGCTCTTACACCTACCGTAGATGGTGCTGCCATATTACAGTATATAGAAAAGTAATGGTTAGACTTGTTGTAAAAAGGTAACTGTATGGTAGGGCATCGACATGCGGTTTTTACAGTTCTGAACAGTGCAAGCTGACAGATATAAAGGTAACTGGTAAAAAGCAGTAGAGTAGCATACTGTATTAGAAGGTATCTGGTTACTGCAGTTTGGAGAATACTTGGGGAAACGTAGTGGCTAGAAGGTAAGAAGTAAGCAATCCTTATGTCTTATTTTCAATTAGAAGTCTTCTGTTAGGTATTTTAGGGCTAAATCAAAGTCTTCCTCCTTATAACGCGTTTGCACAAAATTTTCCCTTTTGCTGATCGAACAGAATATTGTTCAGTTGCCATGTTCCATTGCTAATGAGGTATCCTGCCGCTGTTGTTATTCACTCTGTTTAGCAAATAAATCTCTTTGTGAGCATTGTTTAATGGCACTTCTGTACATATACACTAGTACTTGGTAATAAGAATAGGCATTTATCTAGTGCTTTTCATACACATTGTATCCCAGCTACAAGTATGAGAGAAACTGGTGGTGAAGTCATTGGTAATATGTAGTGGCAGCCATTCTGCTAATCCGCACCCAAACACAGTGATGTGGTTGTTCATGTGGATGTTAAAGATCCCATGCCACCTCCCAAGAAGAGAGGGGAACACACAGCCTCGGTCAATTACTTGAACTGGTTATATGAGAAGGGAAATGCTGTCCAGGACATCGGGGAAAATCCACATCACTTGTGATCTATGATTCTTTTTTTTAAATAAAATTCCCCATCTCTTGTGAAAATTGGCATGGATTCTTTGAATTCCACCAGAACAGCACCACAGATGGGCAGAAGGAACATTGGTTGAACATCTCACCTGAAGGACAGTGTCATAAAGGTATAGGTCAGGAAACATAATCACAGCAAGAGGAGTTATAAAATTCACAAGTGTTTTATTATTACCAATAACAATAAAATAGAAAAATTTAAATTGTACAGGATGGCTCTTCAGGCAGTACAGAGTCCTTCATCTGAATTTTCCTTTAAAATCTCCCCAAATGAAACATTGTTCTCTTTTTATAAGACATCTGTTCCTGGTAGTTTAAACTCTACATCCTGATGCTGTAAATTACACCATCTGTTTCTCACAAAATATACCAAAACTTTGTCAGTTTCTTTCCTGAGGCCAGCCTAAAGAGTTCATTTAGTCTTTAATTGTCCCAGAGCTGGTTTCCTGCTGACAGTTCTGTTAACAAGCTTGCAGAGGTCAAAATGTATCTGAAGGTTAACCCCCTGTGTTCCAGATTATCTGTTCTAATAAACCCAAATAGCTTTCTACAATCATTTCAGCAGTATATTTATATACATTTGTAAAACAAGAGATCCCAGTTTCACATGAAAGATTCACATATATTTTTTAACCATTGAAAAGCAAGGGGAGAAAGAAAGGATAGAAACAGCAAGTGAAGGAAAAGAGATGAGGGGGAATTGTGGGACCTTCAGAGTGGCCAATTCCTAGGTGCCACAAGAAAGTTTTTTTTTTTGTTTGTTTTTGTTGTTTTTTTACCATCAGCCAGCCACTATTTTTCTGTCCCTGTGACCCAGACCCAATCCCCTGGGTCTTGCTAGCCCACTGGAGTGCACCCTGGCTTACCCCCCAGGGCAGGGCCATCGGGGTGGCCTCCCCAAATGGAGACTGATTTGTGATCTGGGGAGAATGCCTCAGTTGGCTACATGGGGTCCAGTGAAGGGCAGACATCCTCCTGCTCAGACAATAATTTTTTCCATATGCTGCCCCCCAGGGAGGTGTAGTGTGCAATGACATGGTGACACACTAAGCGCAGGATGTCTGGCACACCTCCCATAGTTTTTGAGTACTAGGGGTCAAATACCGGGTGCTTCCCCACCCTCCCCCTCAGAGGAAGACAGCAGTCCTTGGGATGCTTGATCCTCCATCCCCTGGCTGGTCCTCCAACATTCCTGGCTTACTTCCGAACTTGGGACATTGGTGTCACATGCAGAAGCTCTATTGTTGCGCCAGCAGGCTGGCTCCACAAGAAAGATGTAATTGCTCAATCACACAGGCAAGAAACAGACAAATGGCAGAAAAAAAGACAAAATGGATCCTTGCTTTTAACTCACTGCATAACAAATGGGACAGAGTCCTACCCAGCCCTGTCAGAGACAGCACCCCCTAGTTCTGCACTAGAGAGCCAGCATTTGGGGTATAAGCCCAAATAGTGTATAGTGGAATGCTGTTATGCATAACATTCCATGCCTGGAATATGCTTGTTCTGCTGCAGTAATTATGTCATTATGTTGTTCTGCTGCAGCGGTGATGTCACTACTGCAGCAGAACCACTTGGAATCCTGACACAGTGTTGCTTTCCTCTATTTAATTCTGTGGTGAGAGTATTCTAGAATCACTAGAGACTTTTCAAGACAATTTCATTATGAAAAAGTGAGAAAAAAAACACAAAGCACACATTTCACATAGTACTACTATACACTATAAAAAATACAGGATGAGCAACTTTATGCACAACCTGTGCGTTCTGTCACCTCAGGGTTCTGATTCCCATGGACCTCTCGAGCTTAGCTGTTGCAGTCAGAGGGAATCAGAATCTCTCTGTGGTAGAACACACTGGTTGTGCATAGCTGCCCATCCAGTATTCTCTATGTCATGGTATGTAAGAACTCATGGCCACAGGTGGATTTGCTACCAGATGTGCCATGTTAACACTTGAAAAAGGACAGAAGCAAGAAATGGAAAAGTGCCAAGTCTTGGGAATGAGTCAGATTTGTGTCTTGACTGAGCTAAAGAAAATGTCTCAAAACATCGGTTAACATTACAGTAATTTGTAGAAGCAAATCAGATTGTGGATGAACATAAAAAGACAATTTACCTGTCATCTGGTTGGAGCAAAAACATCTTCATTGTTCAGAGTTCTTCAGGCTGCTCAAAAACTTAAATTGCATCTTGGGAATTTCTTACAGCCCAGACATGTACAGACAGAACCAGACTTATAGTCCATCTAGATTTCTGGTTCTTAACTAAGACTTTACCAGTCTAGCATGAGCAGGTCTTATTTGGAGCTCCTATCTCTTAGTTCCACATAGTCAACCCC
Source organism: Neoceratodus forsteri (assembly GCA_016271365.2). Lineage (NCBI taxonomy): Eukaryota > Metazoa > Chordata > Ceratodontiformes > Ceratodontidae > Neoceratodus > Neoceratodus forsteri. The sequence goes on from CM057455.1 coordinate 1,678,401,424, forward strand.
ATCACTGCTGTTTGCCGCTTCATAGCTCCCCCATCATTTTTGCCAGTACCATGTGTCTATCAGAGCCTCTCTTGAAGCTTGAAACTGACCAGCCCCTCTGGTAGACTGTTCCACTTCTCCTCCTTACCTTTCCATGAAGACATACTTCCTCAAGTCCCTTTTAAATCCCCCCAACACTGGTTTGTTGGTGTGGCTCCTTGTAATGGACCCTTTGTTAAGCCTAACCAGTTGCTGGTTGTCCATCCTGTTTACTCCTCTCAGATACTTGGAGGTTTCACTCATGTCCCCCTCTCATTCCTGGCCTCAAGGGAGTACATGTTCAGGTTACCTATCCTTTTCTCATAGGTGCTTCCCTGTTGACCATGGATCATCTTGGTCTCCCTCCTTTGGACTGACTCCAAGCAGTCCTTGCCCTTTTTTAGGTGAGGATTCCAGAATTGTATATAGTATTCCAGGTGCAGCCTTACCGATGACCTGTAAAGGAGCATGATCATTTATCTCTTTCTACTTGGAAATGGCTAACCTATGCATCCTGCTAGCCTGTCCATATGCCTTGTTGCATTGTGCCAAGGTCTTGATGCTGTCACTTACTACAACTCCCAGGTCTCTCTTCTCTGTGATCTGCTGTAGCCCCACCCCACTTCATTATTCCATTCTCGGATTCCATTTCACCAGTTGCATAACCTTGCACTTCTTGGAATAAAATTTCCAGTTGCCAAATTTTGGATCACCTTTCCAGTTTCCCCAGATCCCTTTTCAATTCACTTACACCATCTTCACTATCCACCTTGCCACATACCTTGATGTCATCCACAAAGAGACACATCTTGCCCTGGATCCCCTCTCCAGTGTCATAAATAAACACATTGAAGAGTACAGTACCCAGGATATCAGGCATGTTGAAGTTCCCTAGCAAAAAAAGTTTTCCTCTAGCTGCTGCCCTCCTTATCTCCTATGCAAGTGCCCTGTCCATTTCTTTGCCTGACTAGGGAGCCTAAATATCACCCATGTGGATGATTCCCCCCCCCCGTCGACAGCTGAACCCATAATAACCCCACTTCACCCCTCCCCCTGTCTTCTTATCTTTCAGCACCCTGATGCTCTTTCTGGTGTACAACACAATTACCTCCTCTTTTTCAAGTCCCTCCTTAGCAGTACATATTCTGGTACTGTAAAATCCCAGTCGTTGTTGGGAGTTTTCCATGTTTTGGTTATGGCCATTATATTAGGGCTGCCCTCTACTATCATAGCCTGAAGCTCCTCATAACCAGGGAAACTGTTATTTGACAAAGGCAAATGCAAGTCCCAAAAGCTCCATGTTTTTGCAGCCTGAAACAACAGCTGGGTGAATATTGCAAAATATATTTCATGTTTGGAGAAACATGCATCCCCCATAGATTGGGAGTCAGACTTGATGAAAAATTAGGAACCAGTTTGTATGTGGCTTTAGTCATGAGCTTTGTAACTTTAGTAACTTTATTTGCTTAGTGAGACACTGTCTTGGCCTAAAGCCCTCAATATCATCTTACTGTCCCCAGATTTAGGTCACAACCCAACCCCCCCCCCACCCTGAGACAGTGGAGCCCTCTGGGTTTCACAAAATGTTTCTGCCACTGGTATTTGGCCTCACAGAGGAAGACCGCCCTTTCTCCATTGATAAGGCTTATTGTACTTCCCCACAGTGGAGTGCTGCAGCAGCCTTAGACTCTCACATTTTCATAATTGTCCTCCCTGGTATGGGGACAGGGATAGAGCCCTAGCAGTGATGAAAAGATGGAGGAGACTAAAATGTAGGGAATTGAACATAAAACTATTTCTAGACCTCTCATACAGCACAAGACTCGGGTGTAAGGCCTTTAACGGAGCTAGAAGCTGTTTTGAGAGTCCTGAAACTGCATCATCAACTTCTGCTCCTTGCTAAGCTACATCTTGATTGGAATGGTCAGTCCTATATGTAATGAGTCTTGAAAAGCTGAAAAAGAAATCACCAGCATTGAGGGAAAAATGGTAGGAGAGAAAGATGGAATGAATTCAGCTGATGGGGACTTGCATCTTAGACCAGTCTTGTATCTTCAGTACTTGACATAATTGCTTAAGCTGTTCAGAACTTTGACACCGGAACTGTTTACTAACCATATTTTCTTTAGGGGACATGTTTAAGTATTCAGTTTCTGCTACTGGCAATTACCATCATGGCAGCTTTCCCACCTTAGAGTTAGGCTGCATTTAGCAGACTCTTGTGCTATGCAGAGTAAGCTGTAGCTCAGCTTGCAGGTTTGCTGATAGTGTATGGACCTGCCACCTTGACCAGTAATTTTACTCCTAAGCTTGTGATATATATAATTACAATGGTTTGGTCCTATTATTTTAGCACTCTTTTGTTCTAGATGTAGTTGTTCTACACATTTTGCAGCTGGTTAATTGAATCTGTGCTGCATCTGCTTATTGCAGTGCTTCTTCGTAAATCTGTAGACATGATTATCAGTTAAGAGAACTTCTATGTACTATTGTAGTTTGTATGTTCAGCCCCCTAGATTTGGGGCTGTTTTTTTATATAATTTCTGGGAACTGGGGATATTTTAAAGTTACATCTATTTCTGGGTGGAGCAATGTAGACAGTTGGTCACTATGATAAAAGTACTTGCCTGTTATTATATCCTTATAATGCCAGTCCCCTTTTTTGTTTCCTTGGCTGTAGGCATTTCATCTGTTCTATACAGTATTGACTTATCTCTGTTATTTCCCCCAATGTGGTAGCAAGTGAGGCAATGTCTGACACTAGTTGTTTGTAAACAGTAGCAGTATCTGACAACTGTCCTTGATTTAGCCTCCTCTGTATGTTTTTGTAGGTGATCTTGCTAAAAATAATAAATAACATTTAAAAAGGAAAAATAAATGTGACTATATCGCCAGTAAATTTGTTTTAAAACTTACACTGGAATGCCTAGTGCACACTTTTGCCATGCAGGAGACCATAGTTTGTGCCCCTAGCCTGGGATTCTAATTTGGTCAGCATGGGGGTAAGGTGCAGTCCACTTGGATGAGCATGATCTGTTTAGAAAAGTGTGGCAACTCTCACTGTGTGGCTGACCCTAGGTAGCCTAGTGACCTGAAAAATTTCTCCTATGGCTCCCTGATGGGATATTCAGACAGAGCATAGGGAGTGGTAGTCATGCAGCCCATCCCTAACCCTGAGGAAAGCATCCAGATGTTCTTTCAAGTCTTTCCACACCTTCTGACAGCATAATGGTCTCCAACACAATGCTACCCAAGGTGCCTGCTAGTGTTGTGATCTATAGTAGGGCATTTCAGGGATACAGGAGGAAGGCTTCTGGAAGAGTTGGAGACTCATAAAGGTAGCAGCATGGAAGGGGGACTCCTAGGGGAGGTGGAAGGGAAGGAGAGAAAATAGACATCAGACAGAAAATATTGAGAAAAAAATACACTGATCAAGTATTGCAACTGTTGAGTAAAATGGATATTACAGTTCACTTTGATAAGAGAAGATAAAGCATTCCGCCAGCAGAAAAGAATATATAATAACACTATTAATCTTGTGGCTTAAAATTTGTTTCATCACTTGCAGGTCTCAGTAGTTCAGCAAGCATCAGAAATAAAGCTTAGTCCAAAGAAAACTTTTCTTAAATCTTGGCTTTCTTTCTGTGACATGCTGAACTACTGAGCCCTGCAGGGCATAAAATGCACCAATTATTTATTTTATTTATTTGAAAGTTGGTAATTGGGAGAGGTACACGAAGCCAAGGTTCATTTTCAAGTGTGACCTGGGGAAGGGGAACAGTGGAAGAACATAAGTACAATACATAAAACAAATCAGTTATCTGGCCCAGTGGCACTGGAGGTTGAGGCGCTGGTCACTACACCTCCTGCCACGCCGCCGACCTGGGTTTGGGAATGAGCCTGGGCTGCTGGGGGTCGGCAGGGGGAGAGAGGATTGAGCATCCAGAGGACTGCACTCCTCTCCCAGGGGGATGGAGACTAGTCATCCCGCTCATTGACTGCCCTCTGGCAATGGCTGGAAAGCAGTATGGGTTGGGAGGCTTGATCCAATGTCCTCACATCGGAAGGAAAGCGGGATGGGCAAAAATGGAGGAAAATGAGCCTGGCAGGCTCGATGATGGTTTGCCACTCCCGGAGCCATCCCCAGATTCTGGATTGGGTCTCCGGGAGGAGGGAGAAGCCAGCAACCTCCTCCTCCTGGCCCTGCTGCGGGGAAACTGCCAAGGACCACAAGTACGGGAGCGGCGGGACCGGAGAGAGAGAGTCCCTCTGTCAGGAGGGCTGAAGCCGCCTGCCAGGGCTCTGGAGGAAAAAGAGATAACAGAAAAAAATTTAAAGAAAACAAATCGGTTAAATAACATTTGATAAAATAAGTTGGTATGAAATATAAAAATAGCAGGTACAGAGAATAAAGTACGGTCACAGCTCAATAAACACCTGTACAAGTGCAATGTAAAAGTGACAGCAATACACGATGAGCAAGACAATACTGACAACAGGAAAGTGACTTGTAGGGCGAATTATTTCCTGCCCTCGTAATGGAGGGAAACAGAGGTAGTGAGGAAGTGAAACCAGAAGGCAGGTAGTAGGAACCCAGCCTGCTGCCTTACCAAGGATGGTTGAGGTTTTGGTTGGGGAAGTGTCAGTAGGAAGGGTAGCAGGAAGAGGTGGGGTGGGTTTGGAGTTTCAGCTGGTGCCTGAGGGAGCCAGGTGATGAGGAGAGGAGGGAGGAAGGGAGTTGGTTCCAGAGTGAAGGAAGTCAATAGGAGAAGGCAGATTGCCCAGTTGGAGGCATGGAAGTGAGAAGTGGCAAAAGTGTGACGGTCCCTGTCATGGCAGGAACAGGAAGCTGGGAGGAGTTTGGAGAGGAGAAAGGAGGGGGAAGGGAATCAAACCAGTATTTTGATATGAAAGAGGTGCAGTGGGCCTGGTGACATGAGGGCAAAGGGAGGATAGATAGGAATAGAGAGAGAGAAATGGAGGGCACAAGGGGGTTGTAGCAAAGCAGCAGCAGGAGTTACAGAGGGTGTCTGCTTTGTCGGCGGATCTGGAAGGGGTAGTGCCATAGTCCAAATCTGCATAGTCAAAGACAGGAAGCACCATAAAATAAATCATAAGATATGCAGGAAATAGTGTTGTTATATATTCTTTCCTGCAGGTGGGAGAGCTGCTTTATCTGTTCTGATCATCTCATCAGTAACTGCTGCAGATCTAGCCTTTCATTTTATATTTGCTGATAATTATTTAATCTAGGCATGCAAGCCAAAATAAATTACATTATGAAATGGACTCGGGATTTTGAAGCCCTTGACTGGAAGACATGAAGTGCTGGCAAACTGAATGTAGCACATAAACAAATCCATGCCTGCCACAATCTCTTCCCTGCCCACCTGCTTGCTTGCTCTCCTCCTCAGTGGCTGACCAGCACTGCAACTTTCTCGCCACCCACCTGCCCACTCACTTGCTCCTGCTGTCCCTCACCTACACTCTCCTTGCTGCCAAACAGCAACTGAGCTATTAACTCCATGCGTCAGACTCAACTGAAGCAAAACAAAAAAATACCAGCATCCAGAGTTCTCTTTACTGTTTCTTTGTAGCCACAGATCTTGCAGCGTGAAGGCTCATTCCTCCATGCCAGCAGCACGCTTGCCCAGCCACTGACATGCAGCTCCAATTTAAAAGTAAAAAATGAAAAAAACAAATGGGGGTTGGGGAGTTAACAGAAATTATGTGTGTGTGGGGGGGAGTGGGAGCCATCACAACCACTAGAAATGTGCAGCTACGATGGCTACAGTTGGACAAAAGTCCATTACTCAAAAGAAAAACACACCAAAGTCCTGCAGGTGGCTATTTTATTTAAAATAAAGACAGAAATGTAACTTTTTTTTACTCAATACTGTTCATTTTAATTCTGGCATGCATGCATGCACAATTCACATGCTCATTTCATAAGCACAATAAGACAGTCCAGTGGTGTGCACTAGACACTTCTAGTGCATGGCCAGGGGCTGAAATAATCCCTGGCCATGTGCTAGAAGTGTCTGGTGCACACCCTGTCATGTCTTATTGCTTACTTATCTTGTTCCAGCTGCTAACCAGGACTGATTTTAGGCCTAATGTTGCCCCAAGCTGAAATACTTGTAGTATTCTCTTAACTGCTCCCAGCCCCTGTCCTCCCCTCTGTCCCACCCCACATACAAAAGTGGCAAAAAAAGTATATGAAAACATGGGTGCCAACAACAATTTTGGTTTTTATAGTAACACTTTTTACATTTCAAGCTTATCTCTGCTTATACTTTCTACTTTAGAGTGCCCCTTCTGTGCTGATGTCCCAAGTGGCTGTTTGGTTTGCTTGTGTGTAACACCACCTCTTCTGTGACCGGAGTAGAGGGGAGATTACAGAAAGAGAGCAGGTCAAGAACAGCCAAGTACTGTGATAGCAGTACAGGTGTACAGTACAAGTAATAAAACAAATAGTAATATTAAATACACTCTGAAAATAGAGTTAGAATTGACATTTCAACCACAGGTCTTCTTCAGAAATTATCTAAAAGAAAAAAGCAAAGTTAGTTGAGAGGAAAACGGAAATAATGGCTACATATGTGAGGAAAGAAAATAGGGTGAGGATCTAGAAGAAAAGGTAATATTAGGTGAGGTAAGAATGGAAGCTGAAAAACAAAATGTTGATGGGGCTGGAGGCATAGTAGGAGTAAATGAGCTGGGAAGTCCTCAAGGGGGCACTAATTAACAGTGCATAGAAAAAAGGCTGACAAAGGTTGTGGAAGGAGACATTGACATCTGGACGAAATGAAAAGGGATATGCACACATAGCTGGAATGCCCATGTGAGTATACACACACATGCACACTGGATGGAACTATGTAGAGACATACCCACATGTGCAGATGTATCATGCATGCATGAAAGCAAGGATATGACCGGGGAGGAGTTAAAAAAGACAGACTACAGTGGTAAACCATAAGGTGGCTGAAAGATGTTTGTAGAAAATCAGTCTGTCATTTAAACCACAGGGCTGCTGGGAGTTTAGGTGAATGATAAGCTTGGTTTCTGTGTTTTTTCTTTGGTCAGCATCCCAGAAACTCTGCTACAGGACACAGATAGACCATTGGCATTCTGGTCCATGGAGGTAAAATGGGATACAATGGGTTTATCAGTGTTTTCATTCCTGACTGATGTGTAATGTTCCCCAAATCAGTCAGCCAGACATCTGCCAGTTTCTTCAGTGTAGATAGCTGCACACTTCATGCAATGAATTCAATATATTGCATTGCTGGAAATGCATGAACATTCCTTGGTGATGTGAAAAACACCTGTGGGACCTTGAATCTCAGTGACACTAGAAATAAATTTGCAGGTATAACTCTGTTAAAAGCTTTGGTATCTGGTAGGAAGGAATTATTAGGATTTTGGAGGCTAGTACCTGTGACGCTTTACCAGCTGGTTATGATTGTTGGATGATATTTGTAATATAAAATATAGTGTGTGATTGTCACAGTGCTTCCATGGGTGCCCCCGTTTCAGTGAAAATGACAGGATCTATATTAAACCAGGAGATCTCTGTAATGTAATTAACTTCCTTGAGACATTGCATTTTATGACCTGTTGCTTCTTTGAAGTGGAAACTAAATGGGACTTTATGAGTCTGCCAGAGGATGGAGATCATAAACTTTTATGATATCTTAAGAGGAAGAACATTTAATATCAACTGGTGTTAAAAAGCTATAAAACCCATTTGAAATGCTTGGGGAGAAGGAACTGGGAAATCATAGACATAATTTGGGAAATTAGTTTTTGCTGATGTTACCTTATTTAAAATACCTTCTGATAGGGCATCATTGGTAACATTGGTGATACAGAGCTCTATAAAGACTAATGTCCTTTAGGCTCGCTTATCAATTAATTTAATATCCCACTATATTTCTGCCCCTTAAGCAAGTATCAAGAGACTGTTTGAAGGATATCATAGTCTTACTAGCTACAACCTCAGTCAGCAAGTCATTCCAAACCCTTGCCACCCTGTTTGAAAACCAGAACATATGAGACTGTGTCTTACATCTATCCACCTTAAGCTGTAAGGGGTGGGCACAGGTGTTGTGCGACTGTACCCTAAGGTGCTAGTCCATTAGTTCCTAAAGCTGGTTTTCAGATAATGCCTGACAGATTAGGCACATATCCCCTCTCAGTCTACGGTATTCAAGGGAATACAGATCCAATTTTCTCAACCTATCCTCATAAGCCATATCCTTTACTTCATCAGTTTGTCTGGTAGCCCTTTGCTGCACCTTCTCCAGGGCTTTTATATCCCCTTTGTAGCCTGGTGCCCAGAACTGCACACAGTATTCTGTATGTGGCTTAACAAGAGAGGTATACAAAGGGAGCAGTACCTCTCCTTTCCTACTTTTGTTGTGTCTATGTATGCATCCCAGGATTCCATTTGTCTTCTTAACCACCTGATTACAGTGTGAGTGGAACTTAAGGTCATTGCTGACCCTAATACCCAAGTCTATTTCCTCGTGTACTACTTTGAGGATACTACCCCCCAAACTATAATTCACTTCTAGATTTTTTTTTTGCCGAAGTGCATAACCGTACACTTATCTGTATTAAAGATTGCCCCATTTTCCCTAACCCATAACTCCAGTTCTCCAAGAGCTAGTTGTAAGTTTGAAGCCTCTGTTATACTATTAACTGGACAGCCTATATGTGTGTCATCCGCAAATTTGGACAACCAGATGTCTAATGTTACCTGCATAGTAGACATGTAGAGCTTAAACAAACATGGTCCCAAAACAGGTCCCTGTGGGACCCCACTAGTGACTGCTGCCCAATCAGACATCTCTCCCAAGACGCATACTCGTTTCCTCGCAAACAACCAATCTCCTATCCAGTTGACTATTTCAGGATGTATCCCTAAGTTAGAAATAGTTTTGATCAATTGTTCATGAGGGACCTTTTCAAATGCTTTTGCAAGGTCTAAGAATATAACGTCCACTGGACTGCCTTCATCAAGTGATTTACTAACTTTACTGTAAAATTCCAGTAAGCTTGTTTGACATGAACGTCCCTTAGTAAATCCATGTTGGGATTTGTCTTTTTTCCCCTCAAGCTCCACATGGTCCATAATATAATCCTTCAAAATACCTTCCAGTATTTTTCCCAGTGCAGACATCAGGATAATTGGCCTATAATTACCCACTATGTGCTTTTGTCCCTTTTTATGGATAGGGACCACTTTTGCCTGTCTCCAGTGACTGTTGAAATATTAGTGTGACCGACCCTGCCAAATTATCTGCTAGTTCTTTCAACAATCTAGGATGTAAACCATCAGGTCCACTAACTTTGTTGTGGTTCAGCCTTCTGAGCCTATTTCTTGCATCCTCTAGTTCTATTTTAACATCAGAAGTTCCCACTACAGTGTAATCTACTACAATAGGTTTTTGGCCTAAATTGAACACAGAGGAAAAGTATGTATTAAACATATCAGCCACTTGCTTGTTCACAGTTATAATTTTTTCATTATTGTCTTTTAGTGGTCCAATTTTTTTGCCCTGGCCCCTTTTATTGTTAACGTATGTGTAAAAACTTTTATAATTATTCCGTACTTTTGTTGCCAGTTTTAATTCATAGCTCCTTTTAGCCTTCCCAATAGCCATTTCAACCCCTTTTAGATGGTGTTTATAGATAGCCCATGAGCTGGCTTCTCCACTACACTTTGCCCTAGAATATGCCTTATTCTTATTTTTTTATCAACTTTTTAACTGTAGGTGTCATCCAAAAGGGCAGGGATCTCCTGGAGTTATGATATTTTTTACGAATTGGGACATGTTTTTGAATCTACTCATTTATTTTATTAATGAATTTGTCCCACATTTCTTGTACTGTTAGATTAGCTAGCTCCTGCTGCCAATTCCAGGTATCTAATTCGTATTTGAATATACCGTAGTTGACCCTGTTAAAGTCGTACAATAATGTAATCCCACTGGTAATATGGTAACCCCTATCAATTTGGAAGCTGACCATGGAGTGGTCACTGTTACCCAACGGAGCCTCAGCCTTACAATTTTGAATATTATCTACCATATTAGTTAAAACTAAATCTAGAATATGATTCCCCCTTGTGTCATTATGTACCAGTCAACATGTTATCATGTTTATATATTTTTTTTATATTCTAAAAGGAGGAGTTAGGTGACTCATAGAAGGGGTATGGGGAGATGCAGTTTAAACTATACTGTGTCTGAGCTGTTTGATATATTCCATCTTGGGAGAGAGAAACACACAACTCTCTGATAAGCACTTAGAGGTAATACATTAGATAGAAAAGTATGTAACTGTATGTTGGTAGGAGTTTATCTGTAGTTTTCTTTGTTTTCTTGTAAGTGATTGTATGCTTTGTGATATAGTGTTCTGTGTTTACATTTTTCATATTGTTATCCATTTTTAGTAAAATCTATATTTAAAAGATACTGCCTGGGTCTTCCAAGTTCTTTTTTTTGCATGTGATATATAGAGGGTTAAGACTGACAAAACTGTTCAAAAGCTTGATGGTGTTACTAAACTGGAAAAGGTAAGAATATACCTAAGGTCTTTTATGGAGTTTTAAGGGTTCATTTTGGAAGCCTGGCTGGGTGCCCCTGGCATAAGATTGTACTGCAATCCCTGAAGAGGATACAAATCTGTGCCTGTACATTGGGTATGCTAGCATAAGGTTCACAGTTTGAATCCCCCCAAAACTTGAGACTAAAGGTGATTTGTACCCACAAACAGACAGGAGGGTTACCCTGTCTGTTATCTGTTTGCACTCTTGCACTCTGAGGTTGGCACTGTGGGAGCAGAGGGCCTGACCTGCTGAGTGCATTTGTGACAGATTTGGTTGGCAGCAGTACGGATAAAATTGGTAACACAAGCTTTAACTGTTCAGTGTGTCAGCTTAATACTGTACAGCTCACTTGCAAAATAAGGCAGTGATTTATTTTTTAAAAAAAGGAAACAGAACTATATCATTTTGCTTACAGTCAAGTTCCTTCCTGTTTTCTTTTCTTTCTAAAGTGCAAGTTAGAATAGCTGTAGTTAGGGAAGAAAATGGCTTCCAACTACAGTGGGTACACTGCAGACTACTTGAGGCAGTTGTGCCAGGACAGAGGAGTCCTGCAGTAGGTGAGAGCCACCAAGCAGAACTTCGTGGATGCTCTGATGGCAGCAGATGCCCAGAGCATCAAGTCATGGACTGTGACTGTAAAGGACCAAACCTTGGGCATGGAGGGGCCAGCAGCCAGTGCAATATCCAAATCTGGTGATGAGGACAGCAGGGCCAGTGCAAGCCAAGGGCCACAGCAGCAGGGGAAGGTCACCAGGATTCTGAAGCCAGAAGCAGTCAGGCTGCAGATTGAGTTGCGCAGAATGGAGCTGGAGTTACAGAGGGAGGCTGAACGAGAATGGCAAGAGGCTGAACGAGAACGGCGAGAGGCTGAATGAGAACAGCGAGAGGCTGAATGAGAACAGCGAGTGGCTGAATGAGAACAGCGAGAGGCAGAACAAGAATGGTGAGAGGCAGAGCGAGAACAGCAACAGGCTGACCGGGAACAGCAGGAGGCTGACCGTGAAGAGCATGAGCGCCAGAGGCAACATGAACTGGAGAAGCTACGACTCCAACCACCAGCACCAGATCAGGTAGGTGGCTTGGGTTTAACTGGAACTATAGGACTGGGTTACAAATTGAATTCCAAATTAATAGCTGACTTTAAAGAGGGAGAGGATATGGATGCCTTTTTAAATTCCTTTGAAAAAGTTTGTATTCAGGCTAAAATTTCTAGAGGGTCCTGGAGCTTCCAGCTATCCCCGCTACTTATCGGGAAAGCTTGGAATGCATTGGGTTAAATTGACAATGAAGACAGTAATGATTATAGCAAACTTAAAGCTGCACTTTTAAAAAAGTTTGATTTAACTGCAGAAGCATACAGAGCTAAATTCCATAAGCTCAGGAAAAGCCCTGATATGAGCTGTGAGAAGCTAGCCATGAAACATCAGTTTTTAAAATGGTGGGGAGGAATTGAAGCAAACTCTGTAGATAAAATTGAAAATACTGTTTTGTTAGAACAGTTTTTTGGGGCATGCCCAGCAGAGCTGAAAACCTGGCTGGAGGACCGAGATCCCAAAACAGTGCAAGAGGCTGCTGAACTCTCGGACCACTATGCCAAGAGCAGACCTGCTCTGAGAGTGAATGGGAACGGTGTGGCAGCACAGAAGGGGAAAAGCATGCCTTCAGGGCAACTAAAACCCTCACTGCCTCCACTGAAACCAGTTAGCCCCAGGTTTCAGAGAAAAGATTTCTCTGAGAAAAGAGACGAATGTTGGGTCAGTAAAGAAACTGGGCATATTGCCAGACAGTGTCCCAAAAGGTCGAGCAGTACGCAGAATGGGGCTAGGAAAGAAGTGGATTGTTTGTGTGTGCCTGGAAGCAGGCTTATGATCATGAGGGAACACATGCACCCAGTCACAGTGAATGGGGTACAGACACAAGGGTTAAAGAACACAGAGGCATCCTTGGCACTGGTAAAAGGGGATCTGGTAGAGCCTGGTCAGCTTATACCCAATGATTTTGTAACTGTGCAAGGGTTCACTGGTGAGAAGGCCACATTGCCACTCGCTAGTGTTCTTCTAGACTGGGGTGAAACAGGGGGAACTGTGCAACAGTTGGCTATAGCCAAAACATTAGCAGTTGACATCATCCTTGGCAACAATCTCAAATGGGATGGTGTGTGCAGTGACCCATAACCAAGTGGCAAAAGAAAATTGTAGTTCCCTGGACCCCACAGAAGGCATTGTGGAAACCACTGGGAGGCTGGTTCCCCAGCCTGTGTCTCCTGATGGGGAGACTAATGAAAAGGAGGTAGAAATTTCTCCAGTAGCAGTTAACCACACAGCTATGGAGGGTTACTCTGAAGAAGGAGGGGTGACTCATGATGACAGTGATACTGAGTGCCCTGACACTAGTGCTAGGGACCCTAGTTTAGAGACTGAAGGGGACCTGTCCCATGCCTTGGGAATGCATAAGGAGTTTGCAGCTGCTCAGAAAAGTGACCCTAGTCTAGAGAAGCTGAGGGCTTGGGCAGACTCTGACAGAGCACAGGGAGGTGATGATAAACATAAAGTTTATTGGGAAAATGGACTGATGCATACTTAGGCTGTGAAGACGGGGGGATGATAGGTAGGTAGCTTGTCATTTCCCAGGGGTACCATGAGCAGTTGCTCAGGATTGCAAATGATATTCCCTTGTCTGGTCATCTGGGAATCACGCGCACTACGCAGCGGTTGGTCCAAAATTTCTATTGGCCAGACTTCACCCAGCAGGTGAAGGAGTATTGCAGGTCTTGTCACCGGTGACAAGAAATAGGGAAGGCAGGCAAGGAAACCCAAGCCACCCTAATTCCATTGCCCATAGTGATGGAGCCATTCCAGAGGGTGAGAATGGATATTGTGGGGCCTTTAAATACCCCCAGCTCCTTCGGGAAGAGGGTCATCCTGACTGTGGTGGATTATGCCACCCGGTGGCAATCATCCTATCCTTACTGAGGACAAAGTGGCAGATGCCTTACTTAAGATTTTTTCCTGTGTTGGGTTTCTGCATCAGGTTATCACCGATTGACGGGGTTCCTTCATGTCGGACCTGATGAAATGTTTGTGGGAGAAGTGTGGGGTGGTGCAGAGGTGCATGACACCTTATCACCCACAAGCCAATGGGCTTGTGGAAAGATTTAATGGTATCCTGAAGTCAATGCTCCAAGTGTTTGCTGAACAGCATGGGAGTGACTGGAAGAAATACCTTCCCCACCTGTTTGCATACAGGGAGGTGCCCCAAGAGTCAACAGGATTTTCCCCCTTCGAACTCTTATATGGACACCGGGTACATGGGCCCCTAGACTTGTTCCGGGAGGACTGGGAAGGCAAGCATGCCACCCAGGACACTCCCATAGTGGATTATGTCCTTAGGTTTAGGAAAAGGCTGAAGGAGCTTATGGGGACAGTCCAGAGAAACCTGGCAGCTGCCCAACAGAAACAAAAAGTGTGGTACAACTGCAGAGCCAGAGCTCACTTGTACACGGTGGGTCAGGAAGTCCTGGTCCTTATTCTGGTCTGGAAAGACAAGCTGCAGGCTGAGTGAGCAGGACTGTACAAAGTAGATAGAAAGGTAAATGGTGTGAACTATATAATAGAGTTACCTGACAGAAGACAGGCAGAAAGAATGTACCATGTTAACATGATGAAGTCATATGCTAATAGGGCTGGCATGGTGTTTGCAGTATGTAGTCCTGGGGAGGGGACGGATGAAGGCGACCCCCTTCTGGACTTGCTGGAAGAAAGCAAGCGGGAGTCCACTGTGAAGGCAGTTAAATTGTTTCCCCAGCTGGCCTCAGACAAGATCCAGGAGGTAAGGGAGGTTTTAGCATACTTTGCCCCCCTGTTTAGTGCCAAGCCTGGACTAACCCCCTTAGCGATGCATGATGTAGAGACAGGGACACAGACATCCATATGGCGGACAGCATATTGGGTGTCAGAGGCTGTCCACAAGGACATTAGGAGGGAGGTGGAAGAAATGCTGGATTTTGGGGTAATCCACAGATCCCACAACCCCTGGGCCTCAGCTGTAGTCCTTGTGTCCAAGCCAGATGGCTCTACTAGTTTCTGTGTGGACTAGCATGGACTGAATGCAGTCACAAAATCAGATGCCCACCCGATGCCCCAGATGGACAAACTCCTGGACAAGTTTGGAGAGGCGACATACCTTACGACTATTGACCTGACAAATCTGTATTGGCAGGTAGAGTTAATGGACAGAGCTGGGGGAGGTTGGCCTTCATCACTCCAATAGACTTATTTGAATTTAAAGTAATGCCTTTCAGAATGAAGAATGCCCCGGCCACTTTCCAAAGGTTGGTGAACCAGGTGTTAAATGGTGCTGAGGAGTACGCTGTGGCATACCTGGATGACACTGCCATCTTTAGTGCCAGCTAGGAGGAACATTGTTCCCACCTTAGAGAAGTGCAGGGCAGGATACAGAGGGCCGGGCTCACTGTAAAAGCTGAGAAGTGCCAGGTGGCCATGGTTGAAGTGGCATACCTTGGGCATGTTGTAGGCCGGGAACAGCTCCATCCTAACCAAGTAAAAATTGAGGTGATCAAGGCATGGCCCAGACCAGAAATGCAGAAGCAGGTCAGGAGTTTTCTAGGGACAGCTGGGTACTATAGGAAATTTGTACCCCATTACAGTGCCCTGGCTGCTCCCCTATCTGACCTGGTAAAGAAAAAGATGCCTAAGAAAATTACCTGGGAACCAGCCTGTGAAAAAACCTTTTACCAGACTGAAGGAGGCACTGTGCAGTGCTCCTGTGTTGACAAGTCCTAACTATAGCAGATCCTTTATAGTTCAAACTGATGCCTCAGATGTGGGTATTGGGGCAGTACTGAGTCAGACATTCAACCAAGGGAAAGATCACCCCATAGTGTACCTGAGTAAAAAGTTACTTCCCAGGGAGCAGGCATACTCTACTGTGGAAAAAGAGTGTCTTGACATAGTGTGTGCCCTAAAGAAGTTAGAGCCATACTTATATGGGCAGCATTTTGAAGTACAAACTGACCACAATCCCCTGGTTTGGCTGACCCAAATGGGAAAAACTAATGGTAGACTATTAAGATGGAGTCTTGCCTTGCAAGGGTATGACATGACAATCTTACATAGGGCTGGAGTGACCAATCAGAATGCAGATGGCCTGTCGTGTGTTTATGAGAAGTGAACTGACTTGGGAAGCTCATCCCAAGCATGGGATAGAGCCCCCAAATTTACTCTAGGTGGGGAGGATTGTGATGCTTGGCCAGATGGTTATGATTGTTGGATGATATTTGTAATATAAAAAAATAGTGTGTGATTGTCACAGTGCCCCCCCCCCAGTTTCAAAAATGACAGGATATATATTAAACCAGGAGATCTCTGTAATGTAATTAACTTCCTTGAGACATTGCATTTTATGGCCTTTTTTTATGACCTGTTGCTTCTTTGAAGTGGAAACGAAATGGGACTTTATGAGTCTGCCAGAGGATGAAGATCATAAACTTTTATGACATCTTAAGAGGAAGAACATTTAATATCAACTGGTGTTAAAAAGCTATAAAACCCCTTTGAAATGCTTGGGGAGCAGGAACTGGGAAATCACAGACTTATAATTTGGGAAATTAGTTTTTGCTGATGTCACATTATTTAAAATACCTTCTGATAGGACATCATGTTTGTATTTTTTTTATATTCTAAAAGCAGGAGCTAGATGACTCATAGAAGGAGTGTGGGGAGACACAGTTTAAACTATACTGTGAGCTGTTTGATATATTCCATCTTGGGAGAGAGAAACACAAAACTCTGATAAGCACTTAGAGGTACTGCATTAGATAGAATAGTATTTAACTGTATGTTGGTAGGAGTTTGTCTAGTTTTCTTTGTTTTCTTGTAAGTGATTGTATGCTTTGTAATATAGTGTTCTGTGTTTACATTTTTCATATTTTTATCCATTTTTAATAAAATCTATATTTGAAAGATACTGCCTGGGTCTTCCAAGTTCTTTTTTTTTGCATGTGATATATAGAGGGTTAAGACTGTAAAACTGTTCAAAAGCTTGATGGTGTTACTAAACTGGAAAAAGGTAAGAATATACCTAAGGTCTTTTATGGAGTTTTAAGGGTTCATTTTGGAAGCCTGGCTGGGTGCCCCTGGTGTAAGATTGTACCACAATCCCCAAAGCGGGTATGAATCTGCACCTGTACTTTGGGTACACTAGCATAAGGTTCACAGTTTTAATCCCCCCAGACCTTGAGACTAAAGGTGATTCGTACCCACAAGCAGACAGGAGGGTTACCCTGTCTGTTACCTGTTCATACTCTTGCGTTCTGAGTTTGGCACTGTGGGAGCAGAGGGCTTGACCTGCTGAGTGTGTTTGTGACAGTACCTACCAGAAGATTTCAAAGGTTGGGTGATCTATGGTAGGAGGCAGTTGACGGCTTTCTAAAGAAAACTTCTAGAGTAGGGTCAGTTTGCAGAGTAGAAAGATTCCTAGTGATGATCTTGTGAAGAGAAGGGGTCTTAGAATGAAAACAAAGCACCAGTGGAATGCATTGTTGTGGCTGTGTGAGAGTATCCCTCCTGTGAGAGTCAAGGTTATGGGGCATATTACTGACCCAGGAGAGTGTTCTGTCCAGTATACTTTCTGTGTAACCCCGTATAATATAACGAGGGTGCATTATTTGAACCTGCTGAACAAAATCATCATCCTATTCACTGAATAATATGCACAGTCTAAGAGACTGTGCATGTGGCAAACCTTTGTTAACATGTTTGGGATGGAAGGAACTGTGGAACAGAAAGCTGCATGAGGCAATGTGTTTGTAATAAACTGATGTCTTCAGACCAGTGTTCTGCATTGACAGTTTGATATCTAGAAAAGGCAGTGTGGAGGAGGATACTTCAACAGTGTACTGAAGGGAAGGATGGGCTATGCTAAACTTGTCCAATAAGATTTGGAGGGTTTCCCTGGAGCAGGAGGTGACCCCCACACAATCATCTATGTAGCATTTGTAGAGGTCAGGCACAGTCCTTGTGAGGAAGAGAAAGAACTGTTCCTCAACCCAACTAACAAACAGATTGGCAAAGCTGGGACCAATCCTGGTACCCATGGCAACTCCACAGACCTACTGAAAAAAAACTGTTATTGAATGAAAAGCATTAAGTTTAAGAACAAGTTCAGCCAGTCAGGTTAATATGTTTGTGGGTGGCAGCTGGACTTCCTACTTATTCAAAAAATACTGCAGAGATTTTGGGTCATTGCTGTGGGGATCACTGTGTAAAGATGAGCTGATGGGAGCCACTGAATCTGTACCTGTCAAATATATGGAGTGCATGGTTAGTGTCTTTAATGTAGGAGGGCTGGGATTCAACAAGTGGTCTCTTGAGGCTGTCCAGAAATGCTGAGATGTAGGATGTGGGGCATGAGCAGGCAGACATAATATGGCATCCAGGGTTACTTGTTTTGTGGATTTTGGGAAGGAGATAGAACCTGGATGCCTGAGGGTGTTGAACTACATACGTCTCATAGCAGAGGCAGGGAGTTCTTTGTTTTCAGTAGCAGAGGTGATGATGGTGGTGGTGACCTCTCAC
Source organism: Neoceratodus forsteri (assembly GCA_016271365.2). NCBI lineage: Eukaryota > Metazoa > Chordata > Ceratodontiformes > Ceratodontidae > Neoceratodus > Neoceratodus forsteri. The sequence goes on from CM057455.1 coordinate 1,678,419,658, forward strand.
TGATAGTTGGCAGAGGGGTCCTGTGGAAGAGGAGAATAAAAAATGGTGTCAGGGAGTTGTTGTGTAGCTTCAGTGATGTGTAGCTCCTTAAGCTAGACCACGACAGCCCCCCAGTCAGCTGATTCAGTAACAGTGTGATTTCTGTGTTGCAGAGATCTGAGAGCTGCAAGTTCATCAGCTGTCAGGTTACAGTGATAGTGCCTACAATAAAAATTAAAGTTAGTGGTGTCATTCATACATTATTACTGTCTACAGCAGCAAAACATCCTGAAGGTGGGGTCCATGCCCTGCATTAGAGATGTTGTTGTTTATTCTGGTAATGTTGTCATCATTATCTGCAGAAAGAGGAGCCTGATTAGAAAAATGAGCTGTAAGGTGTACTCTGCGATAGAAGCACTGCAGATAAACAAAACTTGAACCTGAGGTACGTCAAGATGTCTAGGTGTGGGCAGAAAAGAAACACCCTTGCTGAGGATAGAGCATTCATTTTGTATTGGATAAATCTGAAGGAATGCAAAATTCCAAATTGTTAGGTTGCGTCTGGCTAGAAGGTTCCTGTTGGTTGCTGATCTGACAGGGGAGAGAGACTGGGGTTTGACAGATATGGTGTCTTTGAGGAGTGGAATTAAGTTGTTGGAAGCAGTGCTTAGATTTGGCCACAGAAACCAACTGTTTCCAAATGGAGAAAATGGTATTAGTGATATGTTTCCTGGAGAAACTATTCAAAAGCTTATTACTGTAGGAAACATGTGCCTCAGACCCACAAATAGAAATGTTGAGGAGTAATCCTTTGGCGGTGACATGTAGAAAGAAACTGTAAGTGACTGAAAAATTTAATCTTAGGGCAAATGGCAGGAAATAGTTCAAGAGAAGGTATAGAGATATGAAAAGAGAGTATAGACATGGCGGAAATGAAGGAGCATTGAAGAGATTTTAGAGTAGGCATAGTGGGTTGCAGCAAATGTGGCACACAAAATGTAAGAACAAAGAAAAACAAGGTACTGCATCAGCATGTGGGGTGAAAACAAAACAAAAAGGTTATATTAAATGCACACTGAAAATAGAAAATAGAATTTTCCTGAAGATGACCTTATTCAGGAATTGTCTAAAAGAGAAAAAAAGCAGAATTACTTGAGTGGTAAGGAGGAGATAATGGATATATGTGAGAAGAAAATAGGGGAAGGCTGTAGGACAAAAAGTGATACTAGGCAAGATAAGAATAGAAGCTGGATAAGAGAAAGGTAATGATGGAAACAGAGAGGCATAGTAGAAGCTGGGGAGTCCTCAAGTGAGCAGTGATTAACAGGCATAGAAAGAAGGCTGAAACGTGACAAAGGTGGGAGAAGGAGACATGGACAGCTGGAGAAAATGACAGTGGATATGCACATATAGCTGGAATGTCTGTCTGAGAATACCCACAAATACACACAAACTAACACACTCTGGATGGAAGTGTGTACAGGCATACCCCCACATGCAAATGTACCATGCATGCATAAAAGCAAATATATGATGGTGTGGGGGTAAAAAAACAGACTACAGTGGTAAACCATAAGGTAGATGAAAGATGTTAGTAAAAAATTAGTCTGTCATTTTAAACCACAGGGTTGCTAGGATCCTAAGCAGATATGCGTGGTGTGTGTGTGTGTGTGTGTGTGTGTGTGTGTGTGTGTGTGTGTGTGTGTTTCTTTTCTCCTTTGGTCAGCATACTGGAACCCTGCTGAAGGACAGAAACATTATTGACATTATGGTCCCTGGGATTAAAATAGAATACAGTTGGTTTATCAGTGTCTCCATTCCTGACTGCCCTGTAATGTTCCCTGAATCAGTCAACCAGGTGTCTGCCAGTTTCTACAGTGTAGATAGCTGCACACTTCCTACAAAGAAGTGTGCAGTATTGTGGAAAAGCGTACATCGATTTTGGTCCAAGTTATTTCTGTTTCTTCATTTTATTTACTTTCTGAACATTATAGCATGTCGACATCACTTTCCCCAAAGAAGCCTCCACTTTTTCGCCTCTGTGAGTATGATATGAAAATATTTAGAGACTGTGCTCACATGCTTTGCATTTCCTGCCTGGACCTCTCACATAGACGGACAGTGCAGGAGCTGTGTGAGGGCCAAAAGCTGTGTGACAGTGTGCAACCCTGCTCTCTTTGCAGTTTTTAGATGTGTACTATGATCTAATTTATCAGTATTTGAATTTATGCACTTTTAATACGTGAGAGTATTAAGCTGTAATAGTAGCTGAAGGGGGACAGGAATCTACCATACAGGAAATGTGGGAACTATAGTTTTTGTTAACAGCTATTGGACTACTGGAGCGCTAGCCGGCGCATGTCAGTTTCCATACTATATTGATTTCCACCTTGTTTGTAGTAGCAGGCAGCTCGCAAGGGCTACAGTAGCTGCAATATAACTCCACTGGCTATTTTTATTCTGTTTTAGCAGTACTTTGAACGTGACACTGCAAATCTCACTTCCGGGTCACACACCTTAAAAGCCAAGCCCCTCTGCAAGTGAGGCAGCATAGATGGACAGTGTAGGAGCTGTGTGACAGCTAAAAACTGTGTGGCAATGTGCAACCCTCTCTCTTTGCAGTTTTTAGACATGTGCTATGATCTGATTTATCAGTATTTGAATTGATGCACTTTTACTATGTGGGAGTATTGAACTGTAATTGCAGCTGAAGAGGACAGGAACCTGTCATACAGGAAGTGTGGGGAGTGTAGTTTTTGTTAACAGCTATAGGACTACAGGAGCACTAGCAAGCACTTGTCAGTTTCCCTACTATATTGATTTCTCCCTTGTTTGGAGTAGCAGGCTACAGCAGCTGCAATATAACTCCACTGGCTATTTTTACTCTGTTTTAGCAGTACTTTAAGTGCAACTCTGGGAATCTCACTTCTGGGTCACATGCCTTAAAAGCCAAGCCCCTCTGTGAGTAGGACAAGTATGAGTGGGATGTGTATTATCTGGATTTATTATGGAGACGTATGCAGATACAGCATGTGTCCACTGGAGATGCTGGGATGTTAGGAGGAAATGCTCCTCAGTGGTAGGCTACTTTGCTAGCCCATTTACAAAACTGTAGGGGAATGCTAAGGTTTAAGTGTGTGCATCTGTGTGCTGGCAATAGCTAATTATCTGAGAGAGAGGTGGTTAGTAAGTAGAGAATAATATATGAGGTGGTGTGTGTAATGAGATTTTACACACCTGAGTTGTGGGATGCTACATAAACCCCGAGGAAGCCAGGGTTTGTGAAAGTATCCTACAACAAGGGTGTGTGTAAATAAGTTTTACATGTTACTCCTTATTTTATTTTTTATAATTGCTGGTATGCATTTTTCACTCCTCAGCAATTATACAAAATAAAATTTAAGCAAATTGGAAAGCAAACGGGTTGTGTTCAGGCAGCCTCGAACCAGTCTGGTTTCTGAGCAGTCCACGGTCTGCAAGTTACAGTGCTCCACTTGTTCAAGGCATAAAGAAGTGGACTTTTTGTTTAAAACATTAAGTATTTATCTATTTTTTTAAACTTTTATTTTCAAACTGACTGCCGAGCAGTGGTTGCGTCGAGCTGACACATGCGTGCTGACAGAGAACTCTAGCGCATGTCATTTTTCCCTTTTGTTTTGTTTTTTGTTTTAGGGTCAGAGAAAGAGACTTTTCTTTTTTTGATAAAAAAAATTAACTTACTGCCAAGTTCGAGGGGTGGTGAAGTCTGCGGCCACAGAAGATTGCAACTGGTAAGGTACCATAGCACAGTGAAGGAAAATCAATGTGATCCAAGGGAAACCTGTTGCATGTTTGCCATTATAACCAGCTGGTTATAACGGCAAATTATAACCGGGTTTCCCAATGGGGAAAAAGCAAACACCAGTAATTACAGTAAGGGAATATACAGTTCATACTGTTTGAGGCTGCTAGCAGATCTAGATACACAAACATACATGTGAATGTCATTGTATGTATCTTGTAATGGATGTGTTAGCAAAACACAAGTAGGAACTACTAGAATTAGCAAACAGTGGTAGTTTATATATTTCCTCAGTTTGTAACCACCTTCAGATTAAAAGCCCTCTTTTGCCTGGTACCCAAGATCCTACATCATGTGAAAACTGTTCATTAATGGTCTCAAAGAAGAATTACAATACACTAGTAGATCCAAATGTAGATGTGAAACGAAAAGTGTGACTCCCACTGGAACTTGAACCCAGAACCTTAGCATTCCATGCTACGCTCTAACCATCTGAGTTATAGTAGACCCAGATAATTAGGCTCTCTGAGTTTTGCCTTGAGGCACACACATTCCTTTCTAGGTGTTGTGTAACCAGCAATATAGGCAAGTGTTAAAGACCCAAACAACTTTCTTTTTCTCAATGCAGTAAGCCACTGTGAGGCAATTTGTAAATCCAAATGTAGATGTGAAAGGAAAAGTGTGACTCCCACTGAGACTTGAACCCAGAACCTTAGCTTTCCTTGCTACATTCTAACCATCTGAGCTATAGAAGACCCAGATAATTAGGCTTTCTCAGTTTTCCCTTGAGGCACACACATACTTTTCTAGGTGTTGTGTAACCAGCAACATAGGCAATAGGATTATTGAGGTTACTCAAGCTATCATTAAGGAAACTGAAACTGTAGCTGAGTTGAATTAAGTTCTAATCATGGGAGACCTTAATTTTAATGACATCAACTGGGCACTCAATTCAGCCAGCACTTCAATGAGTAATAAATTATTAACACACTGCAATGAATTGGGTATGAGACAGTTTATATTAAAATCCCACACGCACCTCCAATATCTTAGATATCATTTTGAGGTCTGAAAATATTATAATATCAAGTTGTACAATGAAAGCTCCACTCATTAATAGCGATCATAATATGGTAAAATGTGTTATGAATAACTCTATAAAAATGTATACATCCAAAACAGAAATTTTTCTCTATAAGAGGGCTAATAAAGTTAAACTACTGGAAGAATTATCTAACAGACTGGAAAGATCGGTTAAAAGAAGGCACAGTAAATGATAAACGGAACACATTTAAATCTGTAGTTCTAGAGGCAGCACATAAATTCATATCTAAAATTAAATTAAGAAACATAAAAACAACAGATCATCCCCTAAATGACTAACAAATAATTTAAGAAAATTGATGAGGAAAAAAATCGGCTTCATAAAAAATATCAGAAAATAAAAAACGAATCCAGATGGGAAGCCTACAGATGCACTCAAAAGAACTGTAAATTAACCATCAGAAAGGCAAAGATAACATTTGAACAATCACTTGCAGAGCAGGCTACTAAATCAAATTGTAAAAAATTGTTCAGCTATATACATTCTTTAAAAAGGCCCCTTGTAAAGTAGGCCCTCTGTTAAGTAACAAAGAATTAAATACTTCCCCCAGGAAATGGTTAGTATTTTAAATGAACACTTTTGTAAGGTCTTCTCAGAGCAAAGACTGAAACAAATTCTTCCACCACTGTTGCCACAAACATAACTTTCTCACTAGAAGAAATAGGAAAGAAATTGGACTCAGTTAAAATTAGTTCACCAGGGCCCAATGGGATTGCTGGAGGCATGATTAACCTTATGAAAGAGCATTTAATAATTCCTCTAAAAATGATTTATGATGAAAGTATCAAGGCAGAACTACCACCAGAAGATTGGAAAATAGCTAATATAACTCCTATTTTTAAAAAGGGGGCAAAAAATGATTAATTATCTATATTATCCCATAAGCCTAGCCCCAATGCTAGGTAAAATCATGGAAAGTTTGATAAAAGATAAGTTCTTTGTTGAACAAAACACTTTAGATATAAATCAACATGGTTTCACCAAGGCTGTGTAGTTACAACAAACCTGCTAAGCTTTTATGAACAGATAAGCAAATGTTTAGATCAAGGGTCTTCATGTGACATCATTCTGAACTTCTGAAAGACCTTTGGGTCAGTACTTCATTGGGCCTTATGTGAAAAAATGGATATTATGAATATTCACTGAAGGATAAAGAATTGGATTAAAAAATTAGCTTGTGGGTCGCACCCAAAGAGTAGTCCTGGATGGACACTACTCAACATCTAGGCCAGTCACCAGTGAGGTCCCTCAAGACTCAGTTTTAGTACCTATGGTATTCCAACTAGTCATAGCTGACCTCTCCAGCAATTTACACAATCGGATAGTAAAATATGCAGATGACTGCAAAATAGGAGGTCCCTGCAATTCTATAACAGACGTAAACAATATTCAGGAAGATCTAACTACTTTATCTCAATGGGTGAAATCTTGGGGAATGACCTTCAGTAATAAGAAATGTTATGCACTGCATTTTGGATTGAGAAATCCAAAGCACAATTATACCCTTGGAGGGGAAACTCTATAAAAAAAAAAAAGCTGAAGAAAGGGACTTGGGTGTTACTGTTGATGGTAATTTAACTTTTAGGAGCCAGATATCAGAAATGATTAATACATCAAATAAAACATGGGCAATAATAAGAAACATTAAATCAAAAGAATCATCCATTTTACTTCCCCTATATAGAGCATATGTTCGCCCACACCTTGACTTTTGCTCAGAATTGTGGAACCCCGGCCATATTAATGAGAAACACAAGATTGAGAGGGTACAATGAAAAATAAAGCATATGAAGGGGTTGAGAAACATTAATTATAATGATAGACTACAATCCCTTAAACTTATGTCCTTAGAAACAAGAAGGCTTAGGGGAAATTTACTGACTGGGATATCCTAAGAGGCCAACAACTCATGTCTGATGTTGGCTTGGACTTTAAACAAATTACTGTGGATACCCGAGGGCATCCTTTGCAGCTGTCAAAACCAAGGTTTAACACAGTTAAATGGGGGAATTGTTTTTCATTGACAGTAGTACAACCTTGGAATTTATTCCCTTTAAAAGTAGTCATTGGTGATACCAAGACCACTTTTAAATATACACTTGATGGTTGGTTACTAGCAGGAAGTAACTAATTTGACAGGAAGTATCCTGGGCTATGCCTTCTGCTATGTCATTTGACCTTAGTGAACCATGATGTGAAAAATGGTGCCATTTATCAAGGCCTTAGTTAAGGCATTGGGAGACATCACTGGAAGGTTTTAGAAACTCTCCTGCAGAAAACTGAGAATGCCAAGCAACCAGTGTCCGCATCTAATCTGGCATCCCCAAGTCCCTCCACTGGGTCTGTTTCTAGAGACTCCAGCAGGTCTCTTCATTGGGCAGCCTGTGATCACCAGCTTGGGAAAACCACCATTCATTAAAAGTCAATTCAAAAAAGGTTTCTTAGAGTGTTTAGAGTACTTGCAGAGACACTTCATCAAAGTCTCCCTCCTCATCCATATTGATGCTGCACTCCCATGAGGGTAAGTCTCATTTCATTTTATTTAAACTGGTAAGCAGCTTAGTATAAATGCCATTTTTCACAGTGATCAGTCTCAGACCACATTATCTGCCCTGTTGCCAGCTTGACCTTCAGTCAAACACTAAAATAGAATGAAGGCTGTGACTCATCTGCTGTCTGTGGTGTGCAGCCCATTCATGGTGTGTCAATGGTGGGCAGTTTCCAGCCCTAACTCCCACCCCACCAAGCAGCAAAAGGACACACAAGCCTGTGCATATGCAGACACACCTGTGCGTGCATGTTGTACAGCATGCATGAGTATATGTGGCTGCAGACGCGCAGGCTCCATGGGGGCCTGTACTTCAGCAGACAGAATGCCCCATGGGGCTTTGGAGCCAGAGGTACTCATGCATGCCATATGAGGTATTTCACTAGATAGTATGATCCACTAGTGCATGGTTTTCTATATGCAGCTCCATAACTGAAAAACAGCTACCCCATTGAACAATTTCTAGATCCACTGCTGAAACCATGATACTTACAATGCACCACTGCTTCTGGCTGCATAACTGAAGACCCCATAGTGACCTGCCCTTCTGGAGACAGAAGTTAGTGTGGATGTCTTGCACCTGTGGCTGAAGAGATGCAGGCCCACTCCTGCAAGCAGAAGTTCTGTTGCAGTTTTGGTGTCATCAATTTTGTGGTGCCTTCACTTCTGCAGCCAGAGGTCAGTGTTAATGTCTTACACTTGTGGCTGCAGAAGCACAGGCTCATCAGGTGTGTGTGTGTCTTACACTGAGCATGAGTACCTGAGGCTACAGAAGCATAGGCCCCATAGGAGCCTGCACTTCTGCAGACAGAAGAACTCTAGTAATTTGGTTATCATGGATTTTTATATGTGGCTGCAGTGGCCTGTGCTTCTGCACACAGAAGCAGTGTTGTGATTTGAGTATCATGGCTCTCAATAAACAGTGACAAGTGAGTGTGTACTGTATGTCTTACGTGTGCATGCCACAGATACAAATCCATGAAGACAGCACATGAGTGCTACTGCATTTGTGTCATCTGGAAGCAGTTGTATGTTGTTTTTCTTACCTGTTGATTAAGGTGAGTGTTTTCCAGATATAGAATTGTCCCAATTTCTGTGATGAAAAATGTCTGATTTCAGACAGTTCTGGATGTCATTAATGGCTGAGTTGGAAATTTACAGCAGACCACCAGTAGCAGAACCAGACCGAAAAAATGCTATCCCACTGCATAAGTAGGTGAGAGGGAAGCTTTGTTTTCAAAATATGTTCCTTAGAACAGAGGGATGCTTTTTTTTTTAAAAAAAGAGAAGGATGGTTTATTAAAGCCACATGCAAAGAGGGCTGCCTTTAAGATATTTATTTCTGTTTTCTATTTAACTTTCTCTCCTGAGCCATGGCAGGGGCTGTGGTCCTCCAAAGGAGAAACTCTCTCTCTGATCCTGCTGCACCACATTTTGGCTGACCCCAGTATTTCCCCCAAGGCTTGCCCCCTGTGGTGGGGCTGGGAAGGTGGAACCCCCTCCCTGGAGACCCAATCCAGAACCTGGAGTCATCTCACGGCACGATGGACCATCATGGAGCCCTGCCAGCCTAATTTTCCTCTTATTTTTCTCCCTACCCGATATGGTTACATTGGAGCATGTCTCTCGACTCAGATTGCCCTCCAGTCACCACCAGAGGGCAATCAACAAGCGGGATGATGTGAGACCTTCCCCCCGAGAGAGGAGAGGAGAGCAGTTCTCTGGATGCTCAATCCTCTCCCCCCAGCTGACCTGGGCTGCTTCCCGAACCCAGGTTGCTGGCATGGCACAAGATGTAGCGACCAGCGCCTCAACCTCCAGCACCATTGGGCCCGCGCTTTTAAGATATTTAAGAGGCCAGTTAGTCTCATGTTGTGGTTAAACTATTGGTGATGATCCTGAGGGAAAAAATAATGGCATTTCTGGAGGAGAATTGTCTCTTAGATGATAGGCAACATGGGTTCACACAGAGAAAGTCTTGTCAGACCAATCCTGTGGATTTTTATGATTGGGTGACTAGGGATCTGGATGAGGGTGTGGTAGTGGATGTTCTGTACTTGGATTTCAGCAAGGCTTTCGACTCTGTGCCACACAGGGGACTCATAGGCAAGCTGAGGGACCTGGGGGTTAGTGATAGAGTGGTCAGATGGATTGGCAGCTGGCTGGATAAGAGGCAGCAGAGGGTGGTGGTAAAGGGAGAGTTATTAACACCATGGGAGGTCATCAGTGGGGTCCCACAGGGTTCAGTGCTGGGACCAATGTTATTCAACATCTGTGTAGCTGATATGTCAGTTGGGGTTCAAAGTCAGATAACTATGTTTGCTGATACCAAATTGGGTGCAGTGGTGGATGGGGGGTGCTGCAGAGGGACCTAGAAACCTTGAAGAGGTGGTCAAGTACCTGGCAGTTGGGCTTCAATGCTAGGAAGTGCAGGATTATGCACTTTGGAAACATAAATCCTGACTTTAGCTATAAACTGTGAGGCATGCAATTGTTGGTATCCATTGAGGAGAAAGATCTGGGGGTGCTAGTCACAGGCCATATGAACCACTCTGTGCAGTTTAGAAAAGTGGCAGTAAAGACTAATCGGATGCTGGGGTGTACAGCAAGGGGAATTACCTCAAGGAGAGAGAAGGTGATCCTGCTGCTGTACAGGGTGTTGGTATTGTTTCACTTGGAGTGCTGCATGCAGTTCTGGCATCCCTACTTAAAACAAGACATCAGATTGTTGGAGGGAGTGCAGAGGAGAGCTACCATGATGTTGAGTGGGTTAAGAGAAAAGCCCTATGAGGATGGGCTACAAATGCTCAATGTGTAGTGTCTTGGGGAGAGAAGGGATGGGGGCATATGATTGAGACATTTAAATACTTGAAGGACATTAATTGGGCAAGCCATGAGGACCTGTTTAAAATTAGAAAAGATGGAATTACAAGAGGACATAGTCTAAAGTTGGAGGGGGGAGATTCAGAAGGGAGATGAGGAGGCACTTTCTTACTGAGAGGGTGGTGATGGCATGGAAAGCTCTGCCTGAGGAGCTGGTTTCAAGGGTGTTGGTGAGGGGATTTAAGGGGAGGTGGGATAAACTTAAGGGCAGAATCAAAATGGGGAAGGGGAAATGGAAAAATAGTGGGATCGGTTGACATGGAAGGGGGAGTGAGGGGTGGGGGGCAGCATCAGTGTACATCACTGAGAGCTGCACATTTGAGCAGACTTGAGCCACTAGACCTTTATCTGCTGGCTTTATTGTATGTTCGTATGTCTGTCTGAGATAAAATATTTTTTTCTGTTTTCCTCGGCATTACTTTTGACACTGACCTGATCTGCTGGTTATCCCAGATCTCCAGTACTACTGCCAGTATTCCTTTCTCTTCTAGACCTGTTGCAGCCTTGAGGAAAAAGAGAGGGATGCTTTGGTTTAAAAAAAAAAGTAAAGCTGCAGGCAAAGAGAGCCACTTTTAAGATGTTCATTTGTTATAGTAAGTGGACTTGCTGACAGTCGGATCATGGGGAGGTGGTTGCAGCTAGTGATCAGAGGATTAACCATACATTATACTCATGTGATTGGTAGGGGAGGGAGTAAGGGAGAGAGCCCGAGTTGGAAACTTTTTTAGAGAATGCTGCCTATAACTTCTGTGCCTAGCTGAAATAATAAAAGCAGGCTGACCTTTGAACATACCTTTAAACGTACCTTCTGTTGCTCAATGCAGCATATAGGCAGGTACTGAGGAGACAAATATTGCTGGCAGGATTATACATTGTCTCTGAAGATGACCAACAAACAAAAGAAGCAGCTAACATTTGCAGGGGGGTACCTTTTCTATTTCAGTAACTAAACTTTGTGACACACTTCATTGTAGCCTAGATTCCTGTCAACCGTGAGAAAGTCAGTGGTCAGCATACAAAGACACAGGTAGCACTGACTGGGAGATGTTAACGAACCCATTTGCTCCATATTATTTTCGTGCCATCTCAGTTACTGCCAACCATGAGGAAGGTGCAGTCTGTGACAAGATGTCTGACCCATTCTTTACAGTTAGTGGACTTACTGACGATAGGGGGGTTGCAGCTCTCTGCAGATCTAGTGCTGATTAATAAATCACTAGCAACTGGGTGCCAACTGAAATGCTAATGTTAGAAGTTAGATGGGTAACATTAAACAAAAGTGGAGAGTGAGAATGCAAAACAACAAAACAAAATTGGACCATTCCAGTGCACTACTGGCAATTTTGGATCCAGGGTGCATTTTCAAGAAAATAAAACAGTAATTCCAGTGAGAGCCAGGTTCACTGTCCCTACTGATGATGGTTGTCTGTGGTTGCTTGTGTGATTTTGACTCTTTGCTGCTTTGGGGGAATTAGGGTTGGAAACCCTAACACCGCATTTCCATACTTTTGTGGCTTTAGGTTGAACCCTAACTGGTACATTAGTGTTGTTTTTTGCAATATATATATATATATATTGCAAAAAACAACACTAATGTACATATATATATATATATGTCTGGGATATGCAGTGGGGACCACTGTAATAAATGATTTATCTATGCAAGTGCTGTTTGACCTCACATAACCTCATGAGTGGCATAAACAGCATCAATATAACTAAATCATTCATCACACAAGGTCGCCTCTACATATTTCATATAATGCAATAGGACAGGACCGTGTCTGATAGATTTTTTTTTTTGCTTTCTTAAAAAAAAAAACATATGTATAAAAGTTTGTGGGTTTATTTTGTGAACTAGTGGTACTGCGTGTTCCCTTATCCCAGTTGCCATAGCCATTGCCATGGACACAGTGTCAGGTCAACAAGCTGACACTGTGATGTGGCAGTTCATTGGTGCCACAGAACTTCTGCAGAAATTACAAACCACCACCGTAGAAGTTCTGTGGCAAATAGTAACCCTGCTGCAGGACTTGGTTCCAAAATGCCACATAAAAATCTGGTTCATTGTCCATAGGACACACAAAGGACTGCAGAAAGTCCTCACAACTTTTTCTTTTGTTCACACCCAAGATGGTGTGCATCCCTGGCTTGAAGCAGTGACTTTCTAAATGATTGGAATCCTGCATTTCTTTTTGTTAATAGAAGCATGGTAATGTGCTTCCTGGGTCTCTTTGTGGGCATGAGATCCATGGCATGGCTACTTCTGTGGCTTGTTTCCATTTAGTCATAGCAGCTGGCATATGCTGTACTGCCACATGGAGTTCTGTCCACATTTTACATTACAGTCTGGATCTCGTGTCTTATAGGCAGGCTTGCTATGATGTTGCCATCCTCTAAGGCCTGCTGTCTTAAGGGTCTTATACTTTCCTGATGACTGGCCTTCTTCCCACTCCACTGCTATTTACTGCCTGGGAATCATTCTGGAGGTGTGGCTTTTAAGAGTGGAGATGTCCTCAAAGTATTTTTTTTTTTTTACTTTCCAGTAACGGTAGACCTTCAGGATAATCTTCTTTACAGAGCCATGGCTCACTCTTTCACCTACCCCTCTTTGATGTTTCACATAGCATACTCTTGAAGATGTATCCATTCCTGCATGCTTGGTCTTCTTTTCTGCATCCTTTCAAATGTGCTTTTTCTTTCCAGAACCACAGTTTTTCCTGTCAGCCTGGTTTGGGTTCTGGTCTCCATTCCTGTCAAAAAGTATACAATGCTGAGCTTGTTTCCAGCAGGGAACTGAAGAGATATGGGCCCAGTCACATTATATAGGCAGCAACATGTCATTGTTGGCAGCCCACACTAGGCAAAAATGTCCAAGTGATGCTGACGATGATGGCTTACAGTTCCTAAGGTGTGGCTCAATGGAGGAGATACCCTCCAAGATCTTGTGTTACTGGTAAGTACTGTAACAACATTATCTAGAGCATATACATAGTAATTTAATGGTGGAAGGATGCTGGATCCATTATGTCCACTTTCTCCCTTCACAAAAAGAGATGAAATAAGTATCTGTGCAAACACAAATCATTTTGTTGGTATTCCCTACTGGCTGTTCTTCCCATGGTACTCGATAAGTCCCTTAGTAAGCGGAAATTTGACCAGGCTTACCTAAAATGCCTGTACCATCTTCATGTCCATGTCCACTGTCTCTGCTGGTAGACTGATCCATAGATTCACCACTCTCTGCAAATAAAGGTGCCTGCTAATGTTACCCCTAAATTTACAACCCCTGGGCTTCAGTGCATGTCTCCATATCCTGCTGGACACCAGATCAAACATCTGTGTGTGTGTGTGTGTGTGTGTGTGTGTGTGTGTGTGTGTGTGTGTGTGTGTGTTGATACCCTTGAGTATCTGAAAGACTGAGATCATGTGCAGTCTTGGACTCCTTTTCTCAAGAGTGAACATGTTAAGGGCTTCTAACCTCTCCTCATAACTTTTGTCCCCCATACTGCTGATCGTTTCAGTGCCCCTGTGGCTATATTGCACTGTATGGAGTGCCTCAATGTCCCTTTTCTATTGCGGGGACCAAAACTGCATGCAATATTTAAAGCAGGGCCTAATAAGTTACTTAAGAAGCACTTGGATGGAAGGCTTCAGATAAAGTAATTCCAACATTTTACAAGGTTCTAGTATAGCACTGTAACACTGTATAGAAAATTTCTTAATTTATCCAAATACACCTCATTTTATTATTGAGAAGACTTCAGTGGAATTGTTCATACTGTAACAGACTTGCTGAGCCTACTACTACTACTGCTGAGAAAAATTCCTGCAAACCTAGTGATTGAGCAACCTTGTACTTCTGAGTCCCAGAATATCTGTACTGCCACTTACAAATATCTAGGTCTTTGGTTAGAATAATCTTTCTTATGATACTTGTGTTGATCATATTCAGATTATGCATTGTAAACTGGGATTTTTGCATACCAACAAACCTTAATTATCATTAAAAATGAAAAAAAAAAACCATGGCGGCCCATCACTACAGTGGTAGGGCTACCACTCATAACTCTGGCAACCCATCTGCATGAACAAGCCTGGGTTGTTGGGGGCTGGCCGGGTGGAAGGAGGATTGAGTATCCCAGTGGATGCTGTCCTCCTCCTACCAAGGGGGAGGGAGCCGCATCCTGCAGCACTATTGCCACCTGTAGATGTATGGGTGGCAGAGTGCTCAGGGCACAGGAAGGGAGGGACGCCATGCTGCGTATCGCATGGGCATGCTAATGCACACTCGTGTCGGGGACCTTGCCGCAATTGCCAGTGTCTCTGTGGGGTTAGGGGGCCCAACAAAAGAAAGGGGAAACTAATAATGGTAAATTACCCCTTCGGCCCATAGCTCCTGGAAGGCTGGTAGATCCAGCCCAAAAGTGGTATATCTACCATGCCAGGGTGGAGGGGTGCAGAAACAATGCATTGAAAATTAAAAGTGAAAGAAATAATTCTGAAATAGAGTATTCTTCCGGTGATGGATGATATTGGGGGGGCATCATTTACGTAAGAAACTAAAAGCTTTGGTTAAACTTAATGTGCTTTACAATATTTCCTGCTGATTTGTAACACTCCTTACAGTACACATTACAGTGCTGTGTGTGGTTGACTATTACTATGTATGGTTTTCAGTGCACTCATAAAAGTTTTACTACTGTTCAGAGGTCAGAAAAAGTTGTTATACTATAGTAACAACATCACTACTATGGTTCAGCAACTTTTTGATTTCTGAATTTTAATGCTTTGTTCCCTGTGCACCAAGCACTGCACAATCACATTCAGATGTCAGCGCTCAGTAAACAATGGCCCCACAGAAAATGACATGGCAGCCAGTTTTTTTTCAGAGCCTATCAGTAATCAGCAAGCTTTCATAGCCGAACAAGAAAATTGAAAAACAATAATAAAAAAAAATAATAGCAAGCATAAAAATAGTTAACAACTATTTTGAGGATCTTTATAAACTGAGACCACTGTACAACATACCTGTAAATGAGTTGGATCTTCTACTTGCCGAATTTGTCTACAAAGTTAAGCAGATTGACAGCAACGACTATGAACCAGGGACTATAAGGGGCATAGTAGATAGTGTGAACAGACATGTAAATAAATATAATTATGGTAACTCTATTTACAGTACCACAGAAAGGATTTATTTTTAAAGAAACAACTGCCACAATGTCTGTATAGCAGAAATACTTAAAACAATTAGGTAAGGGGAATAAACCTTACAAGACAGAGGCATTAACAGACTATGACATAGAGCTCCTTTACACATCTGGGCACTAGGGATGCACAATCCTTCTGCACTACTAAATATGGTATGGTTAAATAAAGGTCTATGTTTTGCTTTGCTAACAGTATTCATTAAAATGGGGAGGAATAAGTCTTGGTCAAGACACTGATGGAAATTAGTTTCTCAAATACAAGAAGCAGACAATGTGAGCTGGAAACAACCCGGAGAAACCTAGGATGTATGAAAATGAACTGAACTCCTAAAGAGATCCCATAGCCATTTTCAACAACCAAAACACATATTTACTCCTGATGCTCACTTCTATCTGACACCTAATCACAGCCATAAGCTTGAACTCTCCCTGTGGGTTAGTCTGGCTGGCGGGGAGACAAAAAAATTCTGAAACATGACGAAAATTCCCACAGGATTACTGAGTGTAAGTGGATCACAAACCACTGAACTAGAAAGATTCTTGTTTAAATCCTGATTGATCACAGTGTACCCTTCCCCCTCAGAAGTCACACAAGTGTCCAGTCACAGAAACCTACTGTCCTTGGTGTCGAAAAGAAAAACTGAAAAGGAACTCTATAATCTTTTCTGGGTCCTGCTTGCCAGCAGTGTCTTCCTCCATGTAAATGATAAGTAATTATTGTGCACCCTGTACATTGAGTGACACTGCTGCACCACCCCTGGTCTGTCCTGGAAATCTGGGGCTGGATTCACAAAGCTTTCTGAAGGTGCAAAACCTTCCCTAAGTCCCCAAAACTACCATAGCTACGGAAACAAAGGGGAGATTGCTCTGAGTGCTATTCACAAAAACCTCTGCAGCTGTGGAAAAACACACACACGGACTGTGGAAAAAGTGCAGCTAGGAAGTCCCTGAAGAAAAAAGGTGTGAGATAAGTAGGCACAGCCCCAAGAAAGGCTATTCTCAGCTAGATTTTTCCGTAGCGGAAAAATAAGTTACACATTGGAGTGAGGTGTAACTCTCCCTCAGCAAACTGCAATAGTGTCCCAACAATTGAAATCAATTATGGTGGTGGTATGGCACAGGCAGCAGCATCCCAGTCGGTATAGCAGTGGCTGCTGTTACAGCAACAATAGCACACATTGCCATGAAATGGCAACAGGCAACAACCACCAGACCCAGTGCAGCCCATGATGGAGCCCCACAGACAGTAGAGCCTGACCAGCCTGCAGCGAGTGCTACCCCTGCAGGCAATAGGAACACCCCAGGGAGGGATGACCAGCAATGACAGTCAGCCACTGTGGTGCCACAGTAGTACTGGTACCTGTGGTGATGCAGTGGTTCCAGTTGAGGGACTGGTTGCTGGTCTCTTTGTGGGTGCTTTTAGCTTCATGCTATGGCTGCATTGTTAAAGTCTACTGCTCCAGCTAATTAGGTTCACTGTTGCTGTGTCTCCTAAGCCATTTTCCGCAGCTACGGATTCGCAGCACTTGCTCAATTTACGCAGCTGCTGAATTTCCGCAGCTGTGGGAATTGTTACGGAACTCCGCACCTGCACAACTTTTCTTTGAAAATCTCCTGCAACTGCATTTCCACAGTGCTGCAGGCCTTTTTCCTGCAGCTGTGGTATTTTTGACTTTCTTTGAGAATCCTGCCCCTGATCTTTGACTCCAGCTGCCTGAAGTTCTTTTGTGACAACAGCCTGTTTCAGCAAGGAGTCACCATAAATATCACTAACTATGCTGAACCAATTAAGAAATGAAGATCTGCTGTAACTGAGGATTCTTCAGACTAAGGTAAATTACTCCTCTAATCCCCAGAAGGTGTGATTGAGTGTGTATGTGGGGAGTGGAGGGCAAGCATTAGAGGACTGTGGAGGGTTAGGATCTCTTTCTAAAAAATGTTTTTCCATTTTTTTTTTGTGGATTCACCACCGCAGCTTCAATCAAGAAATTTGCCTATTTCACCTAACTCAGATTCCTGCAGTCCATTATTGGCAGAATGAATTACAGAACAGTTATACTGACAATCTCCATGCTTCTCTGGACCACCTATTTCAGTTTACATCAATCTGCTACTGTAACAGTGAATTACAGTAAACCTGACTTTCAGTTCCACCTTCCTGTGATGAGCACCTAGGCTCGATCGGCTTCCTTCTCTCAGTGCTTTAAAAGTGTGTTTTCCCGCTTGCTCCTGCAGCCAAACTGACCTACAGTACACGTGCAACAATGAGTATACAGATCAAGATGCTTTCCAAAAATAAGCCAAAAGATGTACCTGTTATCCAGATAGCAGTCAGTCGTCAGGACTTCGTTCACACAGTTGCTCAGCATCCATCACATCAGAACAGCCCAGCCTGACTTGTGAAGACGGAGAGGTACAGTTTAAAATCACCTCAAAGAAACTTTTTTATGAGCTGTGAAAACTAGGTAACAGGATGGACAAACTAGAACAGTTTGTTGGGGAGACGGTGAAAGGACTCACAGAGATCACAAAGTGCATTGTTGATCTCAAGGGGTACTTAGTGAGGCATCCACAACCATTCACCAGCATGCCATAACCTTGCATTTCCTTTGCCACAGGGATCATAAGCTTACTGGGAAATTGGATGGCCTGGAACTCCACTCCCAGCATGATAACATCTGAATCCATGGCCTTCCTGAGGGGACAGAAACTGGGGAAATGGGCCCCTTCCAGGGGTGTTCAACTCAAAACTTTTATTACTTGCCCAGCCATGACTGTAGCTGAATTTTCACTTGCCCCTATTCATTACAATGAAATTAGCTCCCTTTTTTCAGTTGTCCTTCAAGGAAATTTGCTTGCCCGGGACAGGGGGCAATAGGATTTGCACACACCCCTGGCCCCTTCCTTGAGTCACTGTTTAGGGAACTGTTATCTTGGCCACAGGATGAGACCCTAAACATTGTTTGTGCACACTGCGCTCTCAGGACCAGACCCTCTGATCCCAAGGCATGGCCCAGATCCTCCTGAAGTTTCTGGACTATCGTGTTAAAAAAAAAGTACTCAAGATTGCATGGAATAAAAAAGAAGTAATTTTTGGGACACTAGACTCTTCCTAGAGCATGACTTCGCCCCCCTCACCCTTCTCAAGAGACGTACCCTGCTGGGAATTAGGAAGCAACTGTCCCAAAAGAACATCAGGCTCCAAATCATTGCACCAGACCAATTCAAATTACATTTGCAGGACGGGGCACATTTTTTTCCATATGTTGGTGGAAGCACAGCTGCTTTTAAAACAACAAGGGTTACACTGGACCTTATTTCGGCCCCTGAGCCAGCCTTGGATAACACCTGTCAAAGAGTTACAAAGATGTGGAAAAGAAACAGACAGCAGTGGAAGACTCTCGGCTCAGCAGCATCGAAATAAGAAGTCGCACCACACGCTTTCACATCGAGTGTGGACCGGAACTGATTTTTTCCTAATTCGCAAAAACTTACTGAATAAACCAAACTCTCACCATGGGCTATCCTCAACCTCACTGCCATTTGGACTTATGGGTGGTTAGGTATGGGGGATTGGTTAGAAGAAATAGGGAGATCCACCTCTCCTGTGAACTGGGGGGGGGGCCACCTTTGCTGGGTGAATACAGTCAGTTAAAGCAGCAGGAGGGAAGAGTTTAAACATAGCTGTGCTGGGGGGGGGATGTTTACCAGAATGTTTAGAGCAACATAGCTCACAAGTTTGATTTCATTTTGCTGTTGTATCATAAATAGTTTTCTTAAATGGTACTTCTTTTTCCTTCTGGTCACTAAAATGGCAGGAGAACAGAGTGTGGTCATTTTTACCCTCAGAAGAGAGGTGGTTGCATGGAGCAAGGTCCACAAGTCACTGGTGTACTGTACTGTACTGCTTTGTCTCCAAGGGATCTTCTTATACCAGTTTATTTATGGGGATTAGGTATAGCTCAGCAGGGACACATGCCTGGGCTGGTTGCCATGGTTGCAGGAGGGGAGTGCAGTCAGATGTTCAGACCTGAAACATACCAGTGATTCAGCACATCAGCTACCTGGCCAGATAGTCTTTCCATGCTTTGTAGTGATGCAAGACCATAGCAGTTCTAATCTCAGGGCCGGAGGCCAGAAGGGGAGAATGTACTGGGTGGTGGTGGGAGTGCTGCCCTGGTAGAGCTAGGTCTTTGGCTGATGGGCTCAATTCTGTTGGGCCACCCCATGGATAGGGGAGGCAAGGCAACCTTCATTACTATTTTGGACCATAAACCAGCCCCCTGCAGACCGTAAGGTGTTCCCAATTACCTAGTTTTCTAGATTCTTAGGTCATGCCACAGCTCTTCAATAATTGGCTATGACATGTGATTCAGGGGGGACTGGGAACATGCAGCAGTGACACAGTCAAGCAGTGAGGCCTTCATGCCCCTCTCTGTACCGAGACCAACCTGCTCACAGGAACAGCCCATGGATATCCTGACTATAGACCTGGGCCCTGAGCCCTTGAGGGAGTTACTGAGATCCCTTTTGGTGGACGGGTGACATGACGAAGCGGGAAGCAATGGCGAGGAGTGATCCTGAGTCCACAGCCCCTTACAGAGCACCCTACGTTCACCTACAGCCATGTACACAAAGTGGTCACCTTGGAGGACATCTTGTGGCCAAGATTCATGATCCAGTGGGAGAACATAGCAGCTCTGCGAAAGAGATTGGTGCCATATGAGAAATGTCCTGTTGATACTCGCCTGCCCCCTCAACTGCAGTCTGTCCTCAAAGCGGATAACCCTGTTGCAGGACAACATAGCTAAGATAGGTTCTGATATAGCACAGAGTGCAGGGCTTGACCTCGG
This sequence comes from Neoceratodus forsteri, assembly GCA_016271365.2. NCBI lineage: Eukaryota > Metazoa > Chordata > Ceratodontiformes > Ceratodontidae > Neoceratodus > Neoceratodus forsteri. The sequence continues at coordinate 1,678,440,020 of CM057455.1, forward strand.
GAGGGCCCTGGGGTACCACTGTATAGACCAAAGTATAGGATTATGCCAGGGGGAAGGAAGGTTGGAATGACTATACCTGTATTTGCTCCAAAAAGACAATTGGTGAAGGACGGTACAATGTGTCAAGTTGCCAGGAGGAGAGTGACAGAAGGGTGGCTTAGTAGGTGTCAGGTGGGCACACTGCTGAGTTTCAGCCAGCACCGCCTTATGGCTCTGCTACCACAAACACAGCTCACTTAGTGGGTCACAGACACATTGGAGTGCCATACCCTATGTTCAGGATTGTTTGTTGTATATTTATGTTACCTGTTGTTTACAGTTCCTGTTGTATTACGACAAGTTTACTGGGTATTGGGTGCTGTGGAGGGAACAGGATTGGAGAGGGATCCCTGGAAGGGGGACCCTGAGTCTGCTTCCCAATTTTAGAATGGCTGACGGTCACATGGTAACATACAATGTCCGGTGGCTTAACAGCACCATCAAACAGATTAGGGCACAAATGTTTGAATATCAGCCCCTGAACAACCCCCACATGACCTGTTTGCTCACATCCCACCTGCCTTTACCCCCACCCCAGTGTCCAGTGCTCATAACAGGTATGCACAGCTCTGCTCTTAACTCGGCAGTCAGACACTGTATGAGCTGTCAGCACAGGTACTGTAGATACAACTGTTTCTACAGTATGTGCACTTACTGACAGCTCATACAACAACTGGCTGTGGAGGTGAGAGGAGGGCTGTGCCGCTCACCATACATACCTGATATGAGTTCCAGACAGCAAGGTAAGAGGGTGCGGGAACAAGGGCTGGGAGCAGGTGGGGGAGTTTAAGAGGGACCACTGGACCACCAGGTTGTGCTGTAATAAATACTGGGTGATGGGAGGGGGTGAACTACTGGATACCAGGGAAGCCATACAGTAGTGATAAGTGATTGGGGGTTGGGGGTGACTACTGGACACCAGAGAATCTGTACGATAGTAATAACAGGTGACTGGGGGCCAATGGACTACCAGGGCTCATGTTTGACCTTTGGAGACCTAAGGAGCTGGTGCGCATGCAAATTAGCCCATAATGGGTATGCAGATGACCACTTAGCACCTTGTGTGTCCAATGGACTCATTTGCATGCTTGGGCTGAATATAGCCCACAGGGTTCTTGGTGCTATCTCATTTTGAGCAGTGCTATTCCCTGTGGGCCATATGCAGCTCTGGTCTGTGTTGGGGCAGCACAGTTTCACTTAGCGCTGTGCCAACATAGACCAATATTGAGTTGGATTCCACAGCTCGCTATCCATCTGAATATTGCAGCTGCATTGGGTGTGCACAGGGTCAAGTGCAGTACTTGCACTCTTATCTAGATATGGGGCCCCCTATTAGAGCACCAAAGACTCTGGCATTTTTTTAATTTATGTTCATAGGTGCTATTTAAATCACATGCCAGTTTCTCTAACTAGTTTACTTACCCCTTTAAGTTCACATCATATACCTGTAATTCACATTCAGAGAACAAGAATCTTGTAATGATCTGTCATTTAAATGTCAATTACAGGGAAAATAATTTCCTTGCAAAGCTCATTATTCTTGGAACAACCTCCTACTTGAGTATTGTAGCACAGCTGAGGTCCATGTCTTTAAAAGGAAATGTATGACTTCCTAAATATAGGCTTCACTTGTTCCTAATTGGTTTTCAATGCTGATGTTGTGGTCTTGATGTTATTATGTACTTCATACAGTTTTGCATGTGTTGACAAAAGTTTTGTAAATGAATAGATATTGAGACTGAGGGGAACATGAACTTGTTAGGGCTATCCTGGTATGGAAAATTGTATAGTGAGGCCATAACAAAAAAAAAGTTGATCCTGTGGCTTCACCTCTGACAATCACACTTTTTTTTAACTTTTGACTTTATTTTGCAAGAATATTTTCAGACTATCATGGAGATGTTTGCCCAAACATTTCTCTGGAACAAAATATGTACTTTTGTTGTTATTATAAGTAACACATTTTAATCTGTGAAAGAAAAATGATATACATGGCAAAAAACTCCATTTAATGCATCAGTTAGGGTTGTTCCACAACGGCAACAGTGAGGAAATTTGGTGTAAGAGAGCCACTTTCTGCACCCCACGCCCACCCCGCCCCCACCAACAGGCATCAGGGTGTGTGTTGGGCTATCAGTCTCAACTCTCACCCCATTCCATGTGTAAATAAGCTGAGGTGGTGCAGTATAGGAGAATGGGGTCAGAGGCCTGACGACTCCAACGCACACCCTGATGCTTGGTGGGGTTGGGGTGGGTGTGGGGTGCAAGGGGTGGCAACCCTAACACCGAATTTCCTCACTCTTGTTGCTGTGGAACAACCCTAACTGATGCATTAAATGGAGTTTTTTTGCCATGAATTTCCCGTCTTTTTGAGAATGTGCACTATAAATAGTGAATGGTATGTGGGAGTGGGAGCTTGGGGCCCTTTGGGCCCCACCCTCCCACCATGCTTCCCATTTGTGCATAATAACCCTAAGAGTAACACTAACAGTAACAGTAATCCTAATGGGAACGTTAACACTAACAGTAACGCCAACGGTAACAGTTACGAGAATGGGAACGCACACGCAAATGGTAATGCAAACGGTAATGAAAATGCAAACGGTAATGCAAACGCAAGCGTAAACGGTAACGCCAATGGTGACACGAAAGGAAACAGTAACGCCAATGGTGACGCGAAAGGAAACAGTAATGCAAATAGTAACGCAATCACAAAAGCAAATGGAAATAACGCAAATGGTAACAGAAACACAAGCACAAACATGAACACAAACACAGATGGTAATGCAAATGGCAACCAAAATGGTAATGGAAATGCAAATGCAAGCTCAAATACAAACGCAAACGGTAAACGCACATGGTGACGCAAATGAAAATGCTAATGAAAATGGTACCAGAAATGCAAACGGTGTCAGTAATGCAAATGGTAATGCCAATGGTGACTCAAAAGGAAATAGCAAAGCTAACGGTAATGGAAACATAAGCGCAAATGGTAACGCACATGGTGACGTAAATGGAAATGATTACACAAATGGTAATGTAAACGCAAACACTAATGGTAACGCAAATGGTAACGGCAACAGTGACGCACAAGGAAATCATGATGCAAGCGACAATGGAAATGCAAGTGCAAATGCTAATGGTAAAGGAAATGCAAATGGTAATGCAAACAGTAACGAAAACACGAACAGTAATGCAAATGGAAACTCAAATGGTAATGGCAACGGTGACGCCAAAGGAAACAGTAACGCAAACAGAAATACAAATGCAAGTGAAAATGCAAACACAAATATTAACGCACATGGTGACACAAATGGAAATGCTAATGAAAATGGTAATAGAAACGCAAACGGTAATGGTAATGCAAATGGTAATGGTAACAGTAAAGAGAACAGTAACGGAAACGCACACGCAAATGGCAACGAAAACACAGTAACGGTAACGGCAATGGTGATGCAAAAGGAAATGGTAACTCAGATGATAATGCAAAAGCAAACAGTGACAAAAACATTAATGGAAACGCAAACATGAAACCATACACAAATGGTAATGCAAATGGCAACGAAAATGCAAACAGTAACGGTAACGCAAACAGAAACACAAGCGCAAATACAAACACAAACGGTAACATAAATGGTAATGGAAATACAAATGGTAACACAAATGCAAATGGTAATGGCAATGGCGACGCACAAGGCAACGGTAATGCAAGTGACAATGGAAATGCAAGCACAACGCAAACAGAAATGGTAATGCAAATGAAAACAATAACGGTAATGCAAATGCAAACGGTAATGCACACGGTGACACAAACTGAAATCCTAATGAAAATGGTAATGGAAACGCAAACAGTAATGCCAGTGGTGATGCAAAAAGAAACAGTAATGCAAACAGAAACGCAAATGGTAATGCACATAGTGACACAAACGGAAATGCTAACACAAACGTAACAGAAACGCAAGCGAAAATTTAAACGAAACACTAACAGTAACGCAAACGCACATGCTTTGTGTTCAAAAGAGGTGCATCCAGAAGCACAGTGAATACAAAGAATGTGTGCATAATAGTGGCCCTTGGACAGGAAATGAGCACTTGGAATACTAAATTGCTTATATCTCAGGAACCATACGACGTAGAAAAAAAATTAAAATCTCATATTATTTACAACTTTCCAGGCTAGTTCAGTGGGGGGCTAAACATTTTTGTGAGGAAAAGTCTGTATCTCGAACTGTTTTCGAGTTACGGGACCAGAAAGGTGCAGCGGACGCTGTAATGTTATCCTATGGGGAAAAATAGTCAACTTCGGAGTGCCATAACTTTGCAGCCCTGTTATAGTTTGGCATCAAACCACCAAAAGGCACATCTGTGTGATGTTGGCTTTCTTCCCTGCAACTCTCAGCCCAAAAGACCAAACTGTTGTTTTGCAGCGGGGTGGTAAAAATTTCCTATTGTTTTGGGCATAGTGTCACAAATTACTTTCGTAAATCACGACACACTCACAAAAAAAATCATGAAGGTGTCACATTTGCGAAAGTACTTTGCGACACTACTTTTTACAAAAATTTAAAAAACATATTTCTGGGGTGTTTTACCCCCCAAAAAAAGACATGACTAGCATCCTCAGGGCTCGACTAGGTGAACACAACAAGAATTGTGTCCCTAGAGGGTCCCAAATTTAAATGCCAAGCATTTTTCTGACCACCATCTGAAAAAAAAAAGTCTGAATCATGAAAGTAAAAGGGTCATTTGCGACAGTAAAAACTGCATTTGCGAAACTTTCGCATAGTTTAACTTTTCCCATAGACTATAATGGGATTCAGTGTTTTTTGAATAACATTTGAACCGTTTAATATTTTTTCACAAAATTTTCGAAAGGCACATAGGGGATACTGGCTGCATGTTCCCTGATGTTTTTGGACTGATTGAGCTAACCGTGCGGGCTGTAGGTGCGAGCAAAGACACACACAAAAACCCATAATTTATGCATTCTTTGGCACTCTGTAGCTCCACAACTGTACATCTGACCTTAATGAAACTTGGCAGGTCCAGAGATCTGTGGTACCAGACTAAGCAAATCTGTCATACAGTGGCAAAGTTATTAAGGTGTAAAATTTCAGATTTAACCTTAAATGGGGTACTCAACCCTAACTATAGTGGCACTACCATGCTACTATAATATATCACTTTTGCTCCAGAAAAATGCCCAGAAAAAACTTGAGGATCAATTTATTAATTAGTTCTGAACTGATAAGAAAAAGGCAAAAGATGCAGATAATACATGTGCATCTGGAGGATATACAAACTCCTCCTGAAATACACCAATGAGCAATTTAGTTTTGAGTCTTCTTCCTGTTTCAGAGCCGTTTGCCACCAGATCATGGCCTCAGCATTTCAGAAAGCCAACTAACCAGCTTATGAAGGAATGCTCCCATCTACAAAATGAAACTTAATTTTGCAAAGTACTACCCTGAAACTGTAGTTGTTAATAAAAGCTACTTGCACAGTTTGTAGGTTTAAAAAACTTGAGTCCTGAACTGGTCTTCCAGCTCCAGTAATAACATGCCACTCTTAAATTTCTGTTTACAGTCGGCAGCTACTGAAAGTCTGCATGGTTGGATATTGTGTTGCTTATATAAGCTGTACTTGTCTTTGGCCCCTGGAACATCAGGAGCGGTTGATGTGCTTAACAACTGTCTGACTAAAATCAATGACTGGATGGCTTCCAGCTCGCTGAGACTTGACCCGGCCAAGACAGAGGTACTGGTGATCAAGCCTGGTCATGGACATAATGGGTTGCCACCTGGGGCTGACTTTGGGCTTTTCCTGGGTTCTGCTACATTGGTGGCTTCCCCAAGGTGTAAAATCTGGGCATGATCCTTGATGACAAATTGACTTTTGAAGATCAGGTGTCATCTGTTGTCCATAGTGGCTTCTATCATCTGTGGAACATTGCTTGGATTAAGGCCCTTTTTCCGCCCGAGGACCTGCTGATGCTAATGCATACTTTTGTGACCTCTAGACTTGACTACTGCAACTCTATACTTCGAGGTCATGGGAAGGACCCTCTGCAGACTTCAGCTAGTGCAGAATGTGGCAGGCCAGTTACTGACAGGCCTCTTGAGATCCAGTCATGGGACTCCAGTCCTGCAGGCTCTGCACTGGCTGCTGGTCAGCTGGAGGGTCCTTTTCATGGTGGGTTTTCTCACCTTTAAGGCTGTATATGGACTGAGTCCTGGTTACCTGTCAGAATTCCTGACACCGGTGACCTCTGCTCGCACCCTCTGCTCCTCTTTCAAGGGGCCTCCTGGACATTCCCCAGGGTTCAGCTTGAGATCTCAGAAGATCATGTATTTAGTGTCTCTGGGCTGACCCTGTGGAATTCATTACCACCTTCTGTCCGGGAGGCTCCCTCAGTTGAGGTGTTCAAGTGGAGGCTGAAGGCCCACCTCTTTGTCCTGGCTTTTCCAGTTTTCTGAGTACGTCCTGCTCTAGTCCCTGCTGAGACAGTCTGAAACCCTTTTTAATTTATTTTAAATTGTTATATTTAAGCATTGTTATTGTGTTACTTATTTATGCTGTTTCTCATCATGTCTTGTTTTAACTCTTGTTAGGTGCCCAGAGCCTACAGGATTGGGTGCCCTACAGGTAAAATTGCTTTGCCTTGCCTTACTTATTCTTGAATCTCATAGAAGTCTATTGGATTTGAGGATAATTCTGTGTCCTAATCTTTAGCAGTGCAGACCCTTGGCAGTTGCTGGTTGTAAACAACAGTTCATAAATAGCACACTGGTATGGAAGTCTACGGCCCAGTTCAAGACTCCTTTTTCTAAAGAAAACATAAACCTTGTTTTTTTAATTTTTTTCAATATAATTTTTTATTTGGGTGCAAAATCTGTTTAATATCCCAGTTTCTATTTCATGTGTTTGTTTTGAAGCAGTCCTGCTTTTCTTCAAAGCGGAACTGTCAGCATTCTGCAATTAAAAACATGGGACATACAGGTCCTGATTATCTAAAATGCACTAGCTGTCATTGTTTTAAATACCTGAGACTGCTGAAATCATAAGTTTTTCTGGTTGATCTTACGACCCTCCATCTACCATTATTGTGCTAGAGTCCCCACCAGCCCTCTGATGATGTGACTGATGGATAAGCCATGGGGGACTCCTATATGACAGTATAGTTACTATAAAATATTAACAGATAAGAAGTGCATGTTTGCGCTTCTAAGGCTGGTATGATCAACCGAGGAAAGTGCATTTTATGGTTGATCGGTTCCAGCCTTAGAAGCGTACACACATGCTTCTTATCTGTTAATATTTTACAGCAACTATACTGTCACATAGTACCCCATGACTTAGCCCATCAGTCGCATCATCAGAGGGCTGGCTGTGGGGGACTCTGGCACAGCAATGGTAGGCAGAGGGTCACAGGATCGACCAGATAAACTGAAGATTTCAGCAGTCTCAGGTATTTGAAACAATACAGCAGTGCATTTTAGAAAAGTGGGACCTGTAGGTCCCCTGTTTTTAATTGTGGAATGCTGATAGTTCCCCTTCAATTTGCATGCCCTGTTAACACTCTCCCACCCCAGTATTCATTTTAGAATTACTTCTGCTGTTCAAAACCCTGTGACTTCAGTTTTGCAGAAGCTTACAATAAAGCTTGTCATGCAGACTTCCACTCAACTGATGTTGCCAAGCTCTGGAACTGATGGGTAATTAGCCAAGAGCTGGCAAAAGCCAACAATGTGTGTGTGCATGCTTCGTGGCGTTGTTTGTTTTTGTACGTGCTGCAGAGAATAAGTTGAGGAAAAGAGAACATTTTGGTTGAAGAATAATGGATGTGTGAGGTCTGTGGGTAACACTGAATGTATGACAAGATATGTGGGGACAGTGAATGTGTTTGGTTAGTCTATAGGTGAGAGTGCTTGTGTAAGGGGGTAATAGGGTGACAGTGTATCTGTGTGGAAGTTCTACATGTCTGGGTGTGTGTGGAGACTGTGCATGTGTATGGGGTTATATGGACCTGGTCTAGTGCAGAACGTGGCGGGCCAGTTACTGTTTCTATGAAGACAGAGGGGGGATGGCTCAGGGGCAATGTGAGGAAGTATTTTTTCACAGAGAGCATGGTGGACGCATGGAACAGCCTTCCTGAGGAGGTTGTGGGGTCTAAAACTAGGGGAGAATTCAAGAATGCATGGGACAGACATAAGGCAATTTTTGTGGGGGGTAGGAAGAAATAGCTGTTGGTTAACTAGGATCTGCAGTTATCCTCTAGGTAGGGAAATGGGCAGACTAGGTGGGCCAAGCGGTCCTTATCTGCCGTCAAAGTCTATGTTTCTGTGGTCATTGTTACTGAGTTGCAGTTGAGACCATACAAAGTTATAAGTTAAATGGGGGTACCGAGAGGGATTGCTAGCAGACTGATGTGGGTGTAGATCTGTAGGCAGCAAGTATGTGGCTTTCATAGGACCATTAATGAACTGAGGATTTTGGAGGGGGGAAATCCCTACTGCATCTCCTTTTCCACTGTCGATTCTCATATTGCCTTACCTTTTTGCTGCTGGTGACCTTCTCAAAGGCATACAGAAAGTTCTGGATGTTTGTCTCAATGGCAGTGGTGTCCTGCAGAGTACCTTCAAAGCACCAAGAAGTCCTCAGCAGCAGGTTCTGTTCCCAGGAGGCTTTATTTGTTAACAATGCCAACTGCAGCAGGTCCTGACTCTGGAGGACATTTTATTAAATATTGGCAGTATGTGTGAAAGAGGGGCACTGAGAGAAAAGGCCTCCCAGTGGAGTCATTTAATTCTGGAACTGCCATTGTGTGAAATGGTGAGCACCAGAGAAAGTGCCACCAAACAGCTTGTTGATTTACAGAGGGTGACAGAGAGAATCCTGCCAAGTGGCTTGTAGTCTGAGCATGTGAGGTCTATTTGTTCTTGGCCCATGCAGCCACTGCAACACACAACCAATCTCTGCTGGGCCTAAAGCATTGCCATAATTTGGGGTTCAGTGCATTTACAAGTATTTGTCCAGGGCAGGTAGGAATATAAAGGGAAGTGGATGAATTGGGAGTTGCTCTAAATGAGTTAAGTTTGGGAGGTAAAATTTAAATTGATTGTCCTTAATAACCACACTAAACATCATGCCGAACATTACATTGCCTCTTCACCCTTGATGACAGTTACCACAGCTCCAAGGTACAGTCAATAGAAATGCACAATACAAAATGATTTCGGTATTGAGAAGTACTTGTGTAGTACAGCATTAGATTGGGAGCTGCAAACAAGTTCCTTAGCATGAATTCTGTCATGCCAGCTTTTTATAGCACTCCCAATGTATTCTGGCAATAACCGTTACCATAAAGGACTGTGAGTGTGTTCACTCTGTAGGCAGGTGCACACTGAAAAAATAGAGCGTATTTCCATCTTGACCCAACAAGCACAGGGATCTTAAACTTGGAAGCCCTTATTTTAGATCTCTCAGCACTTTATAGCAGTTGAATTTCCAGACCCAGACATGATACTTTATTGAAATATGAGCCTCATTCAATTAATGTTTTAATATCTACATGGTTATTCTGTTTAATATGTACATAGTTATGTATTTTATCTATTTTAGATTCTCTCAGAGAAAATTGTTTATTACGTTATTGTGCAGGGACCTTCCTCTGGACACTAGAGAGTACTCATGTTGAGGACAGAAATGTATGTTATAACAGATTTAACTAATTGACTGGAATCTGAGCATTAACTGTTCCCCACTTAGTTGGGGTGATAACCCAAGTGTACTGTAAAGAACTTGAATAAGGGCTATGCTGTCCTCTTTTCCTGAGAATAAAGAAGTTTTAAAAAAAGAAAAGATTGATCACAACTGACAAATGTGTGAGCACAAAGAAATACAATGGGTACAGCTCACAGTGTAAAAGCATGTTGGCATCCTTAACAGATGAAATAAGAGCAGGCACTCACATTCAAAACTGGAGAAACAGACAAAGGAAATACAAAAAAAAAGTATTATAAATAGTAACACAAGTGATGAAAAATAAAAGGTATAATGGCATTCTACAACTGGGTATCAAATTCTCATAATATCAGAAACTAACAGGGTCTGTGATGGGAGTATATTATTTCTACACCCATCACCCCCTCCAGGCGAAGGAGCTGGGGGGGGGTCAGAGGGCTCGGCTGACCCCTCACTTTCAAAAGTAAGAGTCAGAATGTACGTTTTGACCCCCACTTCTGATACAGGATTTACTAACCTATTATCTTAAGTTTGCATTTTGTCTTATGTCTGTGGCACATGTCCACACACATTCACTGGAAAGCTGGGAGAGCCAAAGTCAGATGAGCTCACTGAATTGTACTGACTAATTGCTACGTATCTTTCCCTCACTGACACACAAAAATAAATTTAAGAGATTTAAAAAATTTAAGCTTTCAAGTTATGCAGAGCTTTTCATCAGACAGTGACATACCTTGCAAAGAACTCACTTAAAATCCATAGGGTAGAATTGATATTATTCAGTAATTTAAAACAAGTCACAAATCTTAGTTGTGTGTAAATCAACCTTTCCCTAGGAATGGAATGTGACAAGGGCTATAAATTGTCAAGTGTTTAATTGCCTCCCTGAAAATGGACACGTGTGTGTGTGTGTGTGTGTGTGTGTGTGTTTTACCTGGAAAAGGCCCCATTGAGCAATGCTTTTTACAAGGTGGTCCTGGTTTTACTACAACCATTGTCCTATAAAGTCATGGAGCGCTGCCTACTAGTTCGTTTTAGTCACCAGAATTTATGTTTTAAGTCGGAGTTTAAAACCTACCTGTTTCATTTGGCTTTTCCTGTTGGTTTTTAAAATCTGCAGCTGCCTATAGATGTTACTATTTGTTTTAAATTGTTTTAAGTGATATGAATTTAATTTTTATTTTATTTAGCTTTTGTTGACCAGGTAAGTGCACTAGACAAATCCTGCCTATTTTCAGGCACGGCCCGGGGGAGGGGGATACAGATGAATGCCAACTGACCTTGAACCAGATTAAGCTGTTGGTGGTATTTTTAGTAAATTATGGAAATTTGGTCAGGACACCGGGGAAATTCCCCTACTCTTTTCGATAAGTGCCATGGGATCTTTAACATCCACCTGAACTACCACCAATCCAGGCAGATGGGACTTCGGTTTAACGTTTCATCTGAAAGACAGATGAGACGTTATGATTGTACAGCGCCTTGGTTCTGGAAAAGCACTATATAAATAAGTTTTACTTTACTTTACTTTAATGAGAGTTCAAAAACAATGTATTGAAAATACTGATGAAAGCCTGTGGGATGTTTCTTTTATTTCATTATTTATTTTTATTCTTTGGTAACTGGGTAAGGCCCCCTAGGCCCAAGACCTGTTTTCAGGTGCTACCTGGGAGCAGTTGCTCAGGGTCATGCAGTATGCACGTGGAGGCTGTGGAAATCAATACCAGATCTGCTGGATGCACCAAATGTGTTCGGAGGTCCTTGCTCTAACCTCTAGGCTATACTGCCAGCTCAGTGCTGGAACTGTAGCCTAAAGCAGCAGAAATGCTAAAGCAGTCTCAAAAGGAAGAAAAAAGTCTGCAGTGTTCATGTCAGAGTGGGGGATTGGGACAAGTGCTACACAGTTTTCAGATTTGACCTACATAAAATGTTATACTTGTTAATGCATAGCATAGCTCTAGAATTGTAACCATGCTGGTTGTAGCATAATTGGTGAGCTGTGGTGGGTACAGAAGTAATGGCATCTAGGGTAAGGCTTTCTGACTCCTTGAATAACTGGGAAAAACAAACAGATCTGGAAGTAACTGCCTCTATGGCTTTTGCAACCCTGGGACGGTAGATACCATTGACAAGATAAACCAACTAAGTAAAGATATATGTCAGTTGGAAGAATGGGCAGGTAAAAATGGCATGACATTTAATGAAAATAAGTGCGTGGTAATGCACTTGGGGCAAAAAAAAAACCCACACTTCATACTATATAAATGGTATAGTATTAAAGAGGTGTAACAACTGAAAAAGATCTTGGGATTCTAATTAATAATCAGTTGTCTGCAAGAGATCTCTGCCAAAAAATGACAACTGCTAATAAGATTATAGGGGCAATTAAAAGAGCTTTTGTCTCCAAACATGAAACCTGTGTATTGCCTTTATATAATCTATATATTAGACCACATCTAGATTATGCAGCATCCTTTTGGGCTCCACATTTGTCCAAGAATATAAGGATACTAGATAATGTTCAGAGAAGAGTAACTAAGATTATTCCGTGAGTGACCAATCTAACATACCAGGAAAGGATGAAGGTTTTGAACATTTATGAGTTATCACAAAGGAGAATAAGAGGTGATCTACTTTTATTACACTTTTTTCTAAATGACCCTTATTTGATGAAGGAATGTAACGTCATATATGCCCATAAACCTGAGAGTCTGAGATGCCACACTAAACAATTAACTATCCCTAAAGCAACTACAATTAGTGGAAACAACTACTTCACTGCCTGGGCTTGTAAAGCCTGAAATAGACTCCCCCAGTATATTGTGGACTTATCTAAACTAAATAGTTTTAAATCAGACTTAGATAAGTACCTATTGGGGCTCAAAACCACATGATTATCCCACATGGTGTGGGAAGGTAGTCTCGATGGGCTTTAGCCTCCTTCTACTTTACAAACTGAGTAATACTGAGTAATGCATACTAATGTAGAAGTGAGGATTAGGTGAGGAGAGGATTAGGCAGAAAGGCACAAACAGGGAAAGATTAGCACAAATGGTTAAAAAGGGGACAAGACATTCTATAGGTATATCAGTGAGAGAATGAAGGTCAGGAGTGGGATTGAAAGGCTCAGAAGGGAGGAAGTGGAGTGTGTGTAGGGAGACCTGGAACATGTCAGTACTGAATAAATGCTTCTGTTTAGTTTTCACTGAAAAAAGGGAGGGAGAGGGACCACAGCTAGTCATCAGATACATGGGGGGATGAACACAAGTCCATTTATAGAAGAGAGTCTCTTAGAGAAGCTCACAAAACTGAAGGTGGACAAGACAATGGGACCAGATGGCATACATCCCAGAATGTTAAAGGAACTATAGATGGAGCTAGCAGCACCACTGGCAGCCATATTCAGTGAGTTGCTCAATACAGGCATAGACATGGTGCAGGTGGTTAGGAGAAGGGCAGCTAAGGTGGTGCAGGGCTTGCAACAGAAGACTTACTAGGAACGATAAAATACCTCAATATGTATTCACTGAAAGAGAGGAGGGAATGGGGAGATATGATAGAAACCTTCAGGTATCTTAAGGGCATAAACAAGGTGCAAGTGGAAGACATCTTTCAGTACAGGAGAGGTACAAGAACAAGGGGGCACAATATGAGATTGGAGGGGGTCAGGATAAGGGGGAATGTGAGGAAGTTCTTCATGGAAAGGGTAGTGGATGCATGGAACAGCCTACCTCAGGAGGTGAGAGTGAACACTGGGGAGATTCAAAAATGCATGTGATAGGCATAAGGGAACCCTAGAGGTGGGAAGGGAAGGAGAAGCTAAAGCCTATGACCAAGTAGGATCAACATCCGCTGATACAGGTAGGGTATACAGGCAGACTGGATGGGTCTAGCAGTCCTTAGCTGCCATCAATTTCTATGTTTCTATGTTATAAAGAGAGAAAAGAAAATGGGGAAAACTTAACTTAATGATAAGTAGTTTTAATGCTTACAGAGAAGCATGAGCACCACACCTTAAGCAATTTCTTGGACCCACCATTCTCCAGTTATGCCAGGAGGTTGGATAGGTCAGATATTTTTGTGTGTGAGGGGAATGGTGTGGATAAAGCCCATTAATGTTTTTATAAAGTCTCTTTAATTAGGAAGACAAGGGGCAGAGTGTACTCTAGAAAAAATAACGCCACTAGACAATTGAAAGACTGTTTTATTGCTTGGAATCCTTTGTATATTGCCGGTATTACATTGTTTTCACTAAAACCTAATTTTAGATATGATCTGGTCAGTGAGAATGCAGAGTCCAGTAGTGAATGCAGGGAGACATAATCTGTAGATGTTCTGGGACTCTGCATGGGGGTGGGTCCGTGTGTGTACAATATCTCAAAAGGCAGCTGATGTACTCTAGGCAGGCAACTTGTACCATGGAGTTGGCTGCCTGAAGAGCTAGCTTTAAAAGAAATATGTACCGTAAGTTGCCTGACTTGTAACTTCTGTGTACATGCCAAGCAGCTGCTGAGCAGCCCTGCCCCTATAATAAGCTTAATGAGGACAGAAAGTAAGGAACAGGCTGCAGGTGCGCTATGAAGATATGAATAGGATATATAGGTAGGGGAACTCTCTAAATGTAGTTGCATTACTTTTGCTGGAAGTTCTATGTTTATGGGTCTATAATTAACCCCATACATGTAGAACTGCCAGCAAAAATAATGCAGTTAGGTTTAGAGAGCCCCCACCCCACCCCACACCAATCCTGTTAATACTGTTTCTACATAGAGCACCTGCAAACCCCTTCCCTAGTTTGTGTCATCATTAAATGTATTTTAGGGGTGGGGCTGCGGCTGCAGCACTGTATGGCTGCTCGCCTTATACATGGAAGTTACGAGCCTGGCAAATTAAGGTACATATTTCTTCTTATTATATTTAGGGAGAGATGGCACAGATGAAAAAACTCCCCTCTGAACTGGTTAAAATATTAGAAAACAGTGGTATACCATGAACCATTGATGGTAGTATCACCTTCCCACAGTGTTGATAACATGACTCCCTAGTGACACCACTGACTACCCTCTTTAACAAATCATGGGAGGATGGGGTGGTACCCGAGGACTGGAGGAAGGCAGATGTGATTCCCCTTCACAAAAGTGGGAGCAAGGCAGAAGCAGAAAACTACAGACCTGTTAGTTTAACCTCAGTGGTAGGGAAAATGATGGAATCACTTCTGACGTAAAGAATTGTCGAGTATCTAGAGGCCAGAGGGGCACAGGACCCAAGGCAGCGTGGATTCACAATGGGAAGGTCATGCCAGACAACTCTGATGGATTTCTTTGACTGGGTGACCAAAGTAGTAGATCAGGAAGGGGCTGTGGACATGGCCTACCTAGACTTTAGCAAGGCATTTGACACAGTCCCACACAAAAGATTAATATACATGTTAGCCAGCCTGGGAGTGGGTCCCAAGATGACAGCCTGGGTAAAGAATTGGCTGGAGAATAGGACACAGAGTAATAGTAAATGGAGTCCACTCTGAAGAAAGCGGGGTTACTAGTGGGTACCACGAGGGTTCAGTATTGGATCGGTCCTCTCAATGTCTTTATAAGCGACATTGCAGAGGGACTGGAAGGAAAAGTATGTCTCTTTGCAGATGACACAAAGATCTACAACAGGTTGATGCACAAGGTGGGTGGAAAGGATGAGAAGGGACTTGGCAAGGTTAGAGGAATGGTCAAATGTATGGCAGCTTAGATTCAATGCTAAGAAGTGCAAGGTAATGCACCTGGGAAACAAAACCCAAGGGAAGAGTACACAATGGGGGTGAGATACTAACAACAACAAAAATGGAAAGGGACCTGGGTAGTCACATCAGATGACCTAAAGGTGGGCAAGCAATGTGAGAGGGCAGCAAGGAGGGCTGGGGGATACTGGGATGCATAGGGAGAGGCATCACCAGTAGAAAACAAGAAGTTATTATCCCTCTGTACAGACAGCTGGTGAGACCCCATCTGGAGTACTGCGTGCAGTTCTGGAGACCCAGTCTCTGCAAAGACATAGACAGGATGGAAGCTGTCCAGAGGAGGGCAACTAAAATGATGGAGGGTCTGCACTGGAAGATGTATGAAGAAAGACTTAAGGAGCTTAATATGTATAGCCTCGAGGAAGGGAGGGAGAGGGGGGACATGATAGAAACTTTCAAGTACCTCAAGGGAATCAACAAAGTCCAAGAGGGTAGCATCTTTCAAAAAGAGTGTGCAAGAACAAGGGCACAATTTGAAGATAGAGGGGGCAGCTCAGAGGTAGTTAAGGAAGTATTTTTCACAGAGAGGTTGTGGATGCATGGAATAGCCTTCCGGAGGAGGTTGTGGAGTCAAAAACAGTGGTGGAATTCAAGCATGCATGGGACAGTCATAAGGCAATTCTAGGGGGTGGGGGTAGGAAGAAGTAGGCTGCTGGTTAACAAGGATCTGCAGCTTATCCATTAGGTAGGGAAATGGGCAGACTGGGTTGGCTAAGCGGTGCTTATCTGCCATCAAATTCTATGTTTCTATGTTTCCCAGACTGTGAAACTGTCATATCAAGATATCATTCATTCTGACCCCCAAGTTTTTGAACCACCCCTCTGCCTATATGGCTCCTACTACCACAAGACAATGCTCTGGCAGTGGTAAAGTCAGAATGCTCAGGGGTTATGTCCTTTAAGGGTGATGGGAAATTAATTTTACATTGTTAAATGCCTTCCTGTTGTCCGTTCAATGTCAGTCATGTATTCTGCTGTTATTTTATCATTTTCTGATAAATCAGTTAGTTTGCTTTGTAGTGCCTGCAAATCTACATTTCACTTCCTTCTTATCTGCAGCTACTATGCTTTCTTTCCTATTTCCAAGACTGCCATCATTTACACCGTTCCATGCTATTCATTTGAATAGACTGGAATGATGTAACTGGTGCCCTAAAACATTCAGGCTCTATGAGATGAGAAAGCAGTAGCTGATGAGGATACTGAAATTCAAAGTAGATACAAAATCAATTGAAATCTTAAAGAGGTCAAAACATGTCAAAATATAGGTTGATCAATAAAAGGAAACGGGAAGGCATCTAAAGGTATAAAACTTCCCTTTCACCTTTAAGAGAACTTACAGGGCCTGTACTGCATGCTCTTGTAGACTGCTGCAACAGCAATTAGGGCTGCTGCAATCTGCCAGTGTGGCCCAGCCTGTTTAATCTGTGGGTCTCATACAGAGTGGTCAAGCAGATTCTGCAGAGGGAGAGTTGCAGTGTGAATGTGGAATCTGCAGTTCTGAAATGCCGGAAATGGAGAAAGGACTTGTAGGGTGGAGAGCTATGTCTCCAATGGAGAAAATAGTCAAAACCAGTTGGATATTTGTTTTTGCTAAACAAATCTTCGTTAGATTACCTTGCAGCTGTTGGGCTCTGCAGTCATAGCTATTAACAGCCTGACAGACAAATAGGTATACTATAGCACTAACAACAAACTCTGTCACTAGCTCAAAACAAAAAAAAGTCATATCATGATTTTCTTGCATTCTGACTACTAATGTACAGCATCCTAAAAACAGGATTTATGAACACATTTGCAGCCATGAGTAGTGACCATTTTCCCACCTACAGCACAAACATGCAAGAATTAGAGATAAATACTGCCACACGTAACCATTTGCAAAAGCTATTGGTTGACGTGCTAGCAAATATATTGCTTTCACAGAAGGAACTACTTGCTCTGTTATGCAGCACAGGTTGACTAGTAGTGATAAAAGTAGCACACTTAACTATCCCAAAGCTGACTGGATGAGGATGACTGAGCCCCCAGATGCAGCTCCCTAAATGGCTAGCTCAGCCAAGCTTCAATTTCTCCTAAACCTACTATCAGTATATATGTGTATTGACAGCAGCTGCACATAAAAATATATATCAGGTAGAGCTGGCCCAGTGGTACAGGAGGCTGAGGTGCTGGATGCCTTACCTCACATCATGCTGGCAACCTGGATTTGGGAATGACCTGCAAAGTGGTGCACCTGGGAAACAAAAACCCCGGGGGAAGAGTACACAATGGGGGGGGGGAGGTATTAACAACAACAAAAATGAAAAGGGACCTGAGGTAGTCATATCAGATGACCTAAAGGTAAGCAAGCAATGTGAGAATGCAGTAAGGAGGGCAGGGGGGTACTGGGATGTATAGGGAGAGGCATCATCAGCAGAAAACAGAAAGTTGTTAATCCTCTGTACAGACAGTTGATGAGATTCCATCTGAAGTACTGTGTGCAGTTCTGGAGACCCCCATCTCTGCAAGGACATAGACAGGATGGAGCAGTCCAGAGGAGGGCAACTAAAATTGTGCAGGGTCTGCAGCAGAAGCCAATATGAAGAGAGACTAAAGGAGCTTAATATGTATACCCTCGAGGAAAGGGGAGGGGACATGATAGAAACTTTCAAGTACCTCAAGGGAATCAACAGAGTCCAATAGGGCAGCATCTTTCAGAAAAGAGATGTGCAAGAACAAGGGGCACAATTTGAAGATAGAAGGTGGATGGCTCCAGGGACAATGTGAGGAAGTATTTTTTTCACAGAGAGGGTGGTGGATACATGGAATGGCCTTTCTGAGGAGGTCATGGGGTCAAAAATGGGGGAATTCAAGAATGCATGGGACAGGCATAAGGCAATTCTGGTGGGGGGGTAGGAAGAAGTAGGCTGTTGGTTAGCTAGGATCTGCAGCTTATCCAGTAGGTAGGGAAATGGGCAGACTAGGTGGGCCAAGCAGTCCTTATCTGCCATCAAAGTGTATGTTTCTATGACCTCGGGTCATCAGACAGCTGGCATGGGGGGAGGGAGGGAGCAGAATTGAGCATCCGATAGGCAGCTCTCCTCTTCCAGGGAGGTTGTCTGCCCCCCATAGTTCCATTCCCATCAGATGGATGTCCAATGGGTAGCATAGGTGGGAGGGTTTGTGGCACAAGAGGCTTGAGCCGGCGCCCAGAGTGCATGTGTGCGTGCACTGCTGCAATTGCCAGGGTCCTGGGTTGGGGAGAAAATGTGGGGGAAATTCCAAAAATTGTATATAGGAAAAATATATATCAGGTGGGAAAACAACAGCTTTAAAAAGGGGCCATAAATGAGGAAAAAGAAATGATTTCAAAACAAACAAATGATATGTAGTGTTGGGGATAATAAACAGACTTCTTAGATGTTCAAATTCCAATTAAACCAAAAAAATTAAAAAAACAGTCCTTGTGTATTCTGGTAATGGGCATGGTCCTTTTCAATGTATTAATCTGTGGCATATGTGAGGGCATAAAATGCAAGTGCTGCCTCTTTGCAAGGGTAAGAGCTGCCTCTTTGCAGATAACACAAAGATCTGTGGAAGGGTAGACATGGAGAAAGGGAGAAGGGAACTCAGGGAGGATCTGTGCAGGTTGGAGTGCTGGTCAAAGATCTGGCAGCTGGGCTTCAGTGCTAAAAAAAAATGTAATGTAATGCGTACTGTGACAAGAAACCTAAGAGTGGAAAAGGAAATGGGAGGGGAGGTGCTGGACAGCATCACCAAAGAAAAGGACCTGTGGTAATGATATCAGAGAGCATAAAAATGACTGCACACTGCAACTGGGCAACAGATCTGTGCAAGGGTACACACAGAGGAAGGGAGAAGGGAACTTAGAAGGATATGTGCAGGTTGGAGTGCTGGTCAAGGATCTGGCAGCTAGGCTTCAGTGCTAAAAAAAAATAAAATGTAATGCATATTGGGAAAAGAAGCTCAAGAGTGCAATATGAAATGGGAGATGTGATGCTGGACAGCTCCCCCGAAGAAAAACACCTGGGGTAATGGTGTCAGCATAAAAATACACATTGCAACAGGTCATTGGGCAAACCATACAGGATGCTGGATTGCTTATGGTGGGGGATGAGCAGTAGAAGTCTGGAGGTGATCTCCCCACTGTACAGATTGTTGCTGTGTTCACACCTGGAATACTGTACAAGGTACTGAGGGCACCACCTGAGGAAAGACTACAACAGGGTGGAGGCAGTGCAAGGCAAGGCAGGGCAACCAAGATGGTCCATTGCCTTGAAAACAAGATGTATGAGAGGCTGCAGGACTTCAGCATGCATACCCTCAAAAAAAAAGAACAAGGGGTGACACGATAGAGATATACAAGTATTTGATTGGGGCAAGGAGGGTGGGTGTCGAGGAACTCTTCTCCTTGAGCTCAAATACAGGGACAAGAGGGAATTTAATAAAGCTTGCAAGAAGGGATTCAAAAAAAACATGTATAAGCACTTCTTCACGAAAAAGGTGTTGGACAAGTGGAATGAGTTACCAGAGGAAGTGGTTTGGGCCAAATCAGTCAGTCGCATCACGAAGGTATGGGACAGGCATGTAGGATTAGTTAAAAGGGGAGGCAGTGACTGAAGGTGAGCATTGCCACTAAGGTAGGTTCGGAGTAGTTAGGAAGGGTGAGCAGACTGAATAGGCTAAAGAGACTTCTTCTTCCATCAACATCTATGTATCTTTAAAGCCCCCAAATTGTGCAAGTTATTTTTTTTAGTGACTACATGGTTTCAGGGCATCTATCTGCAAAATCAGGTCTTCTTCTCTGTATGGAGCCCTTCCTTTAATTTACTCAGGTGTGTATGTTGTCTTGTGGGTTAAAATTAACTTTTGCAGACACCATCAGCAAGGATAGTGACTGAGAAAATATATTGGTCACACAGAACTCCACTAGGTCAACTGGTGTATTGCAAGTTTACCTTCTTGAATACCAACAAGAGGGCTAGAAAAAGAAAACATTTGCAGGCCTCATATGTAATCTACCATCATTTGGCCAGTGTCAGTTTTAATCTCTGTCTTGAAGATGTTTAAAGAACACCTAAACACCCAAAATGTGGCAACAAAACTAGATAAGCTAAACTAATGGGATGACAGGAGTGTTACATATCCAGTGCAGCAGCTACGTTCTTGATTCATGCAGATCTAATTTTTTTTCATTGGGGTTTAACATTGTAAGCAAATTGCTGAAGTCAGCACTCTGGCTTAACCCTAAAATGTCCGTGGCTTGATGTCACTACACATTGATGTCAACAGAGCTAGAGCACTCCAGCTGTATTACCATAACCCTACTGTACAACATCACTGTTAAGGTGGGTAAGCATCTGTAAAGTGCTCTTTCAAAGCAATATGAGAAAATATAGTACAAGAGAATTGTAAGGACACAACCATGACATGCAAATGGAACAACTAAACAATAAATAAGCAACAGTCATCCTATAAATAGTTAAAATAAAAAATAACATAAAAATCAGTAGAAAGCGGGATTAAATAAATAAATAGCTTGTTAAAACTGTGGAATGTGGAGGACTGGCAGTGTTTTTAGGAAAAGCATTCTAGTTGTTGGAACCACAAAAGACTAGTTGCCTACAGTTTTCTAATCGGACAATGTAATAATTAAAAGCCCCTATCCTATAGAACAAATAGTTCTGTCCAGCACATAGGGAGTCAGGATCTTGCAGAGATACAGAGGGTTCAATCCATCAAAGGCTTTATTTGTCAACAAAAAATGAAATAGCTGATGTAATGCCCAGTCACTGCCTAACAGGCAGCACAGAACATGTAGCAAGGGAGTGATATGATAAGTTATAGACCTAGGGGGACATATTCAGAGCCAGCTGGATGCGCGCGCAGATCATTGCACCACACACAAATAAATGGTCCAGCTGGCTCTGTTGCCATATTCTAACAGATTGCCTGATCCAAGCAGATTGCACAATCTGTTTGAATATCGGACCCTAGATGTGCAGTGCGCAGCAGGGATCACCATTTTCTGCACAGTGCAACCAGGGTGTGGAGCTGAGGATCACCCATAGGGGTACTGCGTGGCGTACACTGGTGTTCGCCTGCATCCCCCATGAGCAATATTTAGCCCAAATATACAGATAAGCCCATTGGGCATGCATGGTGCAATGGAGCCAGTCCCTCCAGCCCTCATCTTCTGAATCATATTAGCATCCCCGATTCCTGGCAGTCTAATATGACCCCCCTCCCAAGCCCTGATCATCATAAAATTAAAATAGTATCCTCAATCCCTGGTAGTCTAGTGTGACCCCCGTCAGCCCCGATCATCATAAAATCACAAGGGGGTCACACTAGACAACCAGGGATTGGGGATACTATTGTACTTTTATGACAATTGGGGCTGGATGGGGGGTCATATTTGACTACCAGGGATCAAGGATACTTTTGTACTTTTATGATGATGGGGTTGGGGGGTCATACTAGACTACCAGGGATCAGGGATACTATTTTAATTTTATGACAATCGTGGTTGGAAAGGGGTGTCACACTAGACTACCAGGGATTGGGGATACCATTGTAATTTTATGACGATCGGGGCTGGGAAAGGTGGTCACACTAGACTACCAGGGATAGGGGAGATTATTGTAATGTTGTGAAGATCAGGGCTGGGGAAGGATCACTGTACCACCAGAGTTCCCTGCCCTAAATAGTGTGCAGCTGGGTCTGAGCACTAGTTAGGGCAGGGTTTCAGATTCAGAAGCATAAATCTACGGCACTGCTGGGGGCCAATTTACGCTTCTGATACTAAGGAGGAGAAAACCCTTGTACAAAGAAACATTCACAGTGCCCATTAAAACCAGGACCCAAGATTTGTGCCTGGGGGTCTCTGTCCCCTTGTGCAAATCAGATGCACTCTAGATAGAAATGTAATGGGTTGGTGCAACAAGGTTCCACTTTGCGCCCCATTGTGTGGCCCATGACATTGCGACAGAGAGCTGGGCCCATAAATTCAACAATTAAATAATGGCTCTATATCACAGTTTACTGTTGCTCCAGTTTAATTGTTCATCTGTTTGCTATGAGTTCTTTTTAATATATTTATGCTATTGTTTTAATGCTTCCTGTAAACAAAACAAAAAAATACGCATTGATGTAATCCATAAAAGTGCAGCTGCAATAATTTGTATTGTATGATATGTCTTGCCTAATAAAAAAAAAAAGTAATTCAAAAATGCACCAGTAGCAGACAACTGAGCTGGCCACAAGGTGACCCTTATAGAAGACAATACAGTAGTTTAGGCAAGAGGAGATGAAAGACTGCATCAGAATCCTCAGATCATCAGGTTCCAGCACGGAATGGTCTGGCAATATTTATTTCTGTCCAGCACAAAAAGATGCACATACAAACACTGTAGTGCAGAGTGCATTGACTGAGTGAAAACTGTAGTCAAGTAGGCACTACTAGGCACCCCAATATTTTGCTTCTGCAAGAAGAAGCAAAACATTCAAGGTGCCCAATCATACCTGGCTATGTTTTGTAGTCAGTGAATGCACTGTGCACTTTAGTTTTCGTGTGTGCAGTTTTTTAAGTGTTTGACAGTGTTGGAAGCATACTGCTTTGGAGCAGTAGCACCAGGTGTTACTTATATGCATTGCCTTTTGTTTGTGTGGGTGGCTGGCAATATTTCTTGAATGATAAGAGTAGCCCTTTACTACTTTTGTCATCTGAGATTCAAGTGTCATCTAACATACTAAGATGCCAGCAGAGTAGGCCTACTGGTCTATCGAGTCTGCTCGATAATCAGCACCTGGTCAGGACACCATTGCTGCCCTCCCTATCATCCCCCATAAATCCCCACGACCCCATCCCCTATCAGAGTTGCACTTTCAGATCTGGCATTACTCAGTTTTACCTCCAACCTGATCTAACAAAAAGCATAGCTTTTTCCCCAGGTTTGGCACTAGCTAGTTGGAGGCCAGCAGTCCAGAGAAATACCAGCACACCAGGAGTGCAGTGCAAAAAATGAGCATATTTATTAAATTACAAAGTGCTAAGTGCAAATTAATAAAAAAGCCATCTGTTCATCAAGGATCACTCCCAGTCTGCATGTTATCTTTTGAGCCTTCCGTGGAACCCTGTTAAGGACAGGGAGGTGAAGGTTACATCTTATCGCAGAGACATGCCAACCTGATCCAACGAAAGGCAGAACTTTTTCCCCAAGCTTGGCACTGGCTAGTTGGAGGCCAGAAGTCCAGAGACATACCGGCACACTAGGAGTGTAGTGCAAAAACTGAGCATATTTATTAAATTACAAAGTGCTAAGTGCAAATTAACAAAAAAAGCCATTGGTGCTGAAGCATCAGCAGAGGATCAAAGCAGACCCTGCCTAGCAGCATGCATTCTTGCATTCATCAGGGAGACTAGTTGGAGGCCATCCAGTTACTAAACTCTGACCAGGCATCTGCACAAATGGACCCTGGTCTTACATAAAGGGCATGTGCAGCAGAGTACAATTGACATACTGTGGCAATGACACTGAACATTGTACCATCTAATAAGCTCCCCCATTGGAATTATATACTTGGGGGACAGCACTGGGAACAGGAATGATTTCTGGAAAACATCATAGTCCTTGGCAATGGGGCATGACCAGAAAAGTTCCCATTGTGACTGATTGCTCCCTTTCTGAGGGAATGTTTAAAATCATGTGAGAACAGAACCAGACAGTCCCCTCACATTCCAGAGTCTTAGTTACCATCACCCAGTTGTCCACTGTTTCAAATACTAATGAGAGGTGGAGGAAAATCAAAACTGATCCTTTGCCTCAGTCACTCCCCAGGAGAAGGTCATTACATACCTTGACCAGGGCTGTTTCAGTGCTGTTGTACTGCCAGAAGCCAGACTGAAAAGGCCCAAAGATATTATTTGACTCCAGATGCTCACACAACGGTGGCGCTACCACCTTCTTCACAACCTTTCCAGAAATGGCAGTTGGTGATAGGCTGGTAATTAAAGAGAACAAATGGGTCTAATGAAGTTTTTCAGAGCATGGGTTTCACCATGACTCCTTTTGTTGCTGTAGGGAGAGAACCCTTGAACAAAGAAACATTCACAATGCCCATTAAAACTAGGACCCATGGTGACACTGCCACATCCTTAATAAGCTGAGTCTGATCTAGGCCTAACTTGGAGGTTGTGCTGCGCACACTGGTATGAATCTTGGCCATCTCTTTATCATCCAGATACTGGAACTCAACCCATGAAATCCGAGGTTTCAAGGTCCTCTTGTCTGGTCTCCTCTTGGAAATAGAACTAGCAGCAGAACATCAACTACAGGCCCATCTGCCTAATAAATTGCAGTAGTGAAATATTTGTTACCGTCCTGGTGCATCAACTGGAACATGGACTCCCAAGCTTGGCCTATTCGTAACTGTTCACATTTTGCTCTGAAAGTTTTATACTGTTCTTATTGCTGCTATTGAACTGCACTGCAACCATCTAGGTCATTTCTGAAAATAGGCATCTGTATGCCTAGTGTACTTACTTGGTAACCAAAAATAAATAAATAAATACAAACCAGGTGGGATTCATCAAAGGATGCCACTCAGCTGATAATCTTTGTCAATTGTTAGTCATAACACACTGCCCCTCTTCCAATGGCACCTTGTCCTTAGATGTGGTGAGATCATTCAGTAGGGAGGAATGGACTTACCTGTTTGCAGTAATGGAACATTTAAGTTGGTGGAGTTCAGAGAATGGGTTCATCTATTATGTCAGGACCTGGTGGCAACAATTAAAATGAATAATGCTGTCTCCTCTTCCTTCTCACTGCACAGGGGAACCAAACAAGGATGTCCCCTATCCACTCGTCCTTATCTTTTTGCACTAGAATTTCTGGCATTCAGGGATAACACACCCTGATGTTAAATGTATCAAAATAATTTTGTCTGCAGACAATATTATCAGACTTGAAACAGTCCATACTGACATGCATGTAATGGTAGCATTCAACATTTTCTTGATAGAAAATCAATACAAGGCATATCCAAAATTCACAGTGTCCAAATAATAATTTCACTAATTTGGCTTTTAAATAGTGTCCATGAGGGAGGGAGCAGCTGCCAGCCAGGACATGCATGTCTAGCTCAAGCTCTGCTCTTGCAGACTTGTAAAGCAAGCATTGCAGAATTGCAAACCAAGCATTTTGCAATTTAAATGTAATTTCTTTTAGTAAAGTTTATAACGTCCAATAGCTCATACATTAGGGGATCTGGGGATTACATCCAGTTCTGATGTGGCCTGAGATTGCTCAATGACAGGTCAAAGTACAAGGGTTGCTGCAGGAGATAGTTGGAAGCAGAAGCCAATGGGTGGAGCAGATGTACTCCAAGCCCTTACTGAGCAATGGCCAGTAAGGCCCTTCAGTGTCTATAGCAGTGACATCAGAGCCAACTTAGTCTCAAGCAGAGATGGTAGAAAAGGACCCTGTTCTGGAGCAATTTTTTTTTTACTTGAAATTTCATGAAAAGAATGCACAGACATTACAGCTCATGGGAGAAATCCACATGTACAAAGTACAAAATGTTGCTTGTTGCATGTTAACAAGAGAATCGATAGACTCCCAGTCTTCATAGAATATCTTCAGAAGTATAACCTTCTCTCTTGCTCCCAGCATGGTTTCTGCAAGGGCCACAGCACTTCCACCTCCCTCCTCAAACTCACAAATGACATCTTTGCTTCTATGGACTTGGGCCTCCTGACAAGTGTGATTTTCATTGACTTAACAAAGGCATTTGACCTGGTTAACCATACCCTTCTTCTTGCTAAACTACGCTCCCTCAGCTTCTCTACTGATGTAGTGGCCTGGTTTACAAGCTATCTGTCTGAAAGAAAACAGGCTGTAGTTTTCAACTCAGCCATATCTGACCTTTCATCTATACATGTTGGAGTGCCCCAGAGCTCCGTACTTGGCCCCTTGCTATTCTCAATCTTCATTAATGACATCCCATTGCTTGCTCCTACCTGTTCATCTTTGCTTTATGCAGATGACCTAGTCATTTACCATAGCGCAAGAAATATCGCTGACTTAAACCAACCTCTTGCCTCGGACTTCTCAAGTATTCAGTCTTGGCTAACAGAGAACAAACTGGTTCTCAATATTAGTAAGACACACTCTATGCTCTTCGGGTCACCTGCCAGACTTAAAGCAAACCAAAATGCCCTCAAAATCTCTTGTGCAGATGGCTCCCCACTGGTTAGCACCAGATCCTTTAAATATCTGGGCATTACTCTTGGCGAATCCCTAGATTTTGACCTACACATAACTGCCACCTGTAAATCTGTCAACGCTAAGTTAGGAGGTGCCTACCACATAGCTATGCCCTTACCCCATTGGCTAGACTAGCTGTGGCACAAGGTTTCTGCTCCCAGCCTTGGTATATGGCTCAGTCAATGACCTATCTGCCTCAAAATCCTCCCTTCATAAATGGGACACCATCTATAACAACATCTGCCGTCGCCTCTGCATCCCCGCATTACAAACACCATTGCCAGCTCTATACTGACTTAAATTGGCTAGCCCCTCTGCCCATCAACTCCAGTTCTTTGGCTCCCTGATTGACTGCATTGCCAGATCAGGCCTCCCACTATCCCTTGCCTGCCTGCTCCACTCCCACAACCTCTCCTGGGCTCCGATCTGCTGACCTAGCCCCTTTTTCACATCCCCAGATGTAAAACTAATATAGGTGTACGCTTTTGCATACATGGCTCCAAAGTACTGGAACTCCATACCTCAAACGTTTGTGGAGCACCCACCCATGCTAGTTTTAAGAAACTTCACCGTGACCATCTGCGCACAACTAGCCCCTGCACTTGCTTTCATCTGCCTTAGATCATTTTTTTCTCCCTGCCGTCTGTCTTCCCTAGATAATCTACCTCTCTGACGCCACTTCCCCACCTCTCTAAATAACCTCCTCACATGTCTTCATCTGTCATCCTTTCCCCTTTTCCCCTGCTTCCTACCGCTCTTCCTTCTTCTCCCCTGTTTTCATTAACCACAGATTTTTGGCACTTATTGTATTTGCTCTGTGTATATCTTTCTCTTGCAATGCCTGTTTCTCACATTGTTTTGACTCTTGTTGTTACTTGACCTAACTGTATTTTGTCTGCTTCATACTGAACAATTGTCTCTACAGCCCATGTGTGATTGTTATATTGAATCAATGTTTTCTCTACACCTTAAGTTTGATTGTATGTTGATTTCCCTCTTTATTGTGTTACATATCTCATGTGCTGCATCACATGTATGCTCATTTGTATTTCAAACTATCTTTCTCCTAGGTCGTGCCTGAAAATAGGCATTCTTATGCCTAGTGCACCCACCCAGTTATCAAACGCAAATAAATTAATAAATTTATTACAGGATATGGGGGTATGGATAAGATTTTTAATAAAAAAATGCAAACCATAATGCCAAGCCTGACTATATCTAATGAGTAGTTTATCTTGTATGCAGCAGATGTATAATTGCAGCACTCAGTGCTGCTAACACCATCAAACATGGATTTTAATAAAATAAAGATAAATGTCCTTTCCATTCAGTATCTGCATAAGAGAAAAAAACAGTTCCTGAAAACAGTTTAATTGTGGTTGGGTAAATGGCCTGTAACATCAAAACTTTAAACTCTTCAGTGGCTGAATTTACTGCTTTTATACTTAAGGTGAAAATTATGTGATGTCCGAAACAAAAAAGAAAAAAAAACTTGTCACCACAGCACAGCAATGTCAAATTGCATGTCATGCATAGTGTTAAATGACCCAAGTGCGCCAAAAGTCTGTAAAGAGGATGGGCTAGTAAAAAAGAAGGCCTCTGTTGGCATCATTTTACAAACACAGAGTTTATAATTATGAAACCCTTGTATTAAACTTAAGCCATAAGACATAACAGGATGTGCACTTTAGTGGGATAATGGTACACTTTGGGTCTGTTGTGAGGCATGAGGCATTGCTGAATGCCTTCAGCCACCCCAAGTGCAGTTATCCCACGCAAAGTGCACCCTGGGATGTCTTATTTCTATTATAAAATGTGTCCAGGATTTGGGAGGGTGGTAAAAAATGCACAAAAGGAAAATAATGTTATACATTTTAATGAATTAAAAAAAAAAAAAGATCCGCCCCAACAAAATAGTCCTAGCACATCCCAGCATTGGCATGCCATCTTCATTTCAAATTTTGTGCACTGCAAAATATGTTTTTTTAATTAGCACTTAAATCTATATTTTCCCCTAATTCATCCCCTTTTGCTTGTTCCCTCTCCTTTCCTCCTTCATATTTATGTTATTTCCTCTTTTCCCCCAGTGTTTCTCTTCTGTCTTTCCTACATTAAATAGGTGGTATGCTTTTCAGTTCTATTGGCAGAATGTTCACCCCCACAATCACGCAACAGAAAGCCTCAATTAGTACTAGGGCTTCTGTTTTATCTGTAGCAGGTTAAACAGCAGAGATTTCCCTGGTAAGCTGGTAAGGCTAGGAGGGGTATTTTCATGTTCAACAAAACTAAAAATTAAAAACTAAGTATTGCTGTATTTCATTGTATAATTTAAGTGTGTGAGCAAGAAGATGATATTGAGGGCAAACAACATTTAGTTATTGATTTTTTTTTATTTAAAATGGTTTTATTTGTAGGGCCTAGTTGAAAGTTTTTAGTAAATAAAGGTGGCAGCCATGTTTGTGATAGTAAAATGTAGCTGTCAAGGTGCATTGATTTTTTTTTGAGGGTGAAAAGGCTTATGGCCAGAGACTTTTATGAATTGTGATTTTGTACTTTGATAACAGTACTGTTTAGAATGGTCTGTGACAAATCATAAGTCAGAACAATTCCATGCCATTTATAAATATAAACAAATATCCCTATTACCAATAAAATGGTATAGACACTACATTTAATGTTCTGGGATATTTTAAAAGTCAAGTTAGCTTGTAGTACAGAGACACTTTAAAACCACTTACACCCCACAACTCTCAGCTCATTAGCTGAATCCTCTAATTTACTGATGTCACTTGTATGAAACTTTGTTGCAGTTTTAGTTGCTCTGCAGCCCACATATTTCAAACCTTCCCATTATCCTGCCTCTCCAATCCCTCATGGTTTCACCTGTGTGGCAGGTCTCCCGGGAGCTTCCTTCCCAGATATCACAGAATCTGGACTGGCAGTAGGTTCCATTGTGTGGGCCAGAATATACTGAGGCAGTCATCCAGATGGTGGAAGGGCTTTCATGCCCAGGTTCCCATACCCCAAGTCTTCTTGCCTCCACACTCAGCTCTGCACACATGCAGCTTTCCCCTAGAGGAGCTGGCTCCCTGTCAAGGGATGCTGTGGCATCAGACACAAAATTGCCACCTCCCCAGGCTGGGAAGCAATGCCATCAGTAGTATCGTTCCAGCTGGACCAGCTGTTTGAGTTGTCCGGAGTTCACTCCTGAACTGGGTCATTGGCAGGGGTGGCCCTTTAAATGCAACACTTAACATCTAATCAGAAAAGAATGTGTTTATTCTGAGGCAGGACAACCACTAGTATCTTTGGACCATTTCCAAAAAGAATTTTATATGATATTTTTATAATGCTTGAAACTACATTTTGAAAGATGAAAAATGTGAACAGTTAATACAGTTTTCCTGTGTTGCTACATGCATATACTGTACATGTTGCTATAATGTAGTAAACATGACAGAACTTTAAAAATGCAGTGAACCATTTTATGTTTTTTATATTGATATGAAACATTTTGTTTTTTTATATCAATATATGTAACTGTAGTGCTATGTTAATGACATAACTACTTGGCTGATTCCAAACTTACAATTAAAAAAATTAAGTCTCTAACCCTAATGGTCCCAAAGTTATCACATTTTAAAGAAAATATTTTTTGAAAGATCCAACTTTGTATCTGTTTTGACTAGAAGCTTAATTTTTAAGTTTTTTTTTATATTGATATGAAACTTTTGTAATATTGATATATTGTCAGTGTTGTGATATTTTAATGATATAAATACTTGGCTGACTCCAAGCTTTCATTAAAAAATTAAGTCTTTAGTCCAAACAGTTCCAAAGTTATAACATTTTAAAGAAAATATCTTTGGAAAGATCTAACTCTGGAACTTTTTGGGCTAGAAACTTAATTTTGTTTTAATGAAAGCTTGGAGTCTAGCCATTAAGAAGTGTTGTTATTATATCGTTGTTATGTAACAGTAGTAATTATGTTATCAATATTTCTCTAGCTATATCAATATAGACATTTACATCACAACAGAACTGTTTTTTTTTAATAAATGTAATTGATATACTTTTTCCAAAATGCTAAAGTATATTGATATATGTTTTTAATATCAACCTGGGAAATTTCACGACAGGTTTTTAAAAAGAAAACATAACGCAACATTTTTTTTTTGCACTTTCTTTAAATTTTGGTATAGTCCCCATAATTTAATTGGTATCTGTACAAGTATAATACCGATAAATATTCATCTTATACCTTAAATTGTGTGTCCAACATTTCATTCTCCTCACCAGCAGTACCAGTTCTTCCTCACTTACACAGCCTTTGGCTGCAAAAGTGGGTCTTAAGATGCGAACGTGTTGGAAGATAATAACTGCATACACAGACTAGAATTTATGTGGTACAAATTAATTTTCCACCCCATCCTCCTCCTCTCAGCTGAAGTAACTAATACAGTTGTTACAAACTCATATTTGGGACACTGGAGAACATTTAAGCACAAATTTTAAGTGTTTCTACCCCCTCAGTTACAATGGGGACTGGGAGTCAACCTGGGGGGATATGGACCTCTAGAGGGGAGATGGCCTGCATCCTTCAAGGAAGGGGACCACAGTCCTACATGGGCAGGGACTGTGTTACCTGCAACATCTCCTTCACCCCTACTGCCCCGCTTGCTGTCTTCACTCCACCAACAAGAGATTGCTAGAGATTTCCAGGGTCTGATTAAAAACCTCTGGGGCTCATTCTTTTGCTTATGCAGCCCTGACCCTGTGGAATTCTCTACCTCACTGGATTAGAGAGTGCCCGACCACTGAGAGCTTTAAATCAACTCTAAAAATGTATATATTTACTATGGCCTTCCCTGATACTAGTATTGTCTAGTGCTCAGTCATTATAAATTGGTTTGGTGTATTTATTACCAATTTTATATTTTACTGTTTTATGGATTTTATGGTTTGTATTTTGTACTGCGCTATGATCTTACAGAATAGCACTTTAGAAATAAAGATTACTTATTTACTTACTTACTTACAGTACTTCATGAGAAGTTTAAATGCTATTTGGATGAGCATTTAAAGTAACCTGGGAGCAACCTGTAAAACCAAGGGTGGCAACAATTGCACCCCTCCAGTGATGTAGCATTAGGGAGGGCAGGCCCAGGGGAGTAAACTCTCCTAGAGCAGGGGTGCAAGATGACAGGGATGGGGATGAGGCAGAGGAAAAGGGGTCTAAATCAGGTAATCAAGAATAAAGAAGTAAAGGAGACAGGAACTGGACAAGGTAAAAAGGAAGAAGGTAGCTCAGGTGGAACTTCAGCGGACAGCACATGTGGGAAAGGAAAGCAGGGAGCAAGGGAGTAAGGTGTGGAGAGTCATGTGTACCAATGCACTGAGTCTGGGAAATAAAATTCTGGACCTGGACACCATCATAGGAGAGGCTAGCCTGTTTTGGTGGCTGTAATGGAGTCATAGTGGACTGTGTACCATGACTGGGCCTTGGCCATACCTGGCTACTCTCTGTTCATGAGAAATAGACAAGAGGAAGAAGGGGTTGCACAATATGTGTGGGAGGAAATCAAGGCAGTGGACATACAGGGTCACCCAGAGGAAAAGAAAGGGCTGGAGGTTCTGTGGGTCATCCTGGAGACAGACTCTGGGGCCGCTAACCATATTGGGGTAATGTACAGACATCCAGCACAGAGAGAAAGGAGTTAGATAGGACACTTGGGAAGCTATCATCATAGTGCTTTTAGTTGGTGACTTCAAACTGCCAGATTTGGAATGGAGCCTTCCATTGATGGCTTTGGCAAAGAGCTGGGCCATCCTTGACTACCTACGAGGGTATTTTCTCAGGCAGCTGGTCAAAGAACCCACTAGGCACAGGGAAATGCTGGACCTGGTGCTTACAGACAATGACAGCATTGCAGACATCACAGAGGGCAGTCCCCTAGGTACCAGTGATCACTGTACAGTGTTGTTTAACATAAATACAGGAGCAAAACCACATGAGGATGGGGTCCTGGACTTCAGGAGGGCAGCACCTAAGAAATAGAAGACTATCTCAGAAACTGCCTTGTATGGGGCGACTGCCTGGGAAAGGTGGAGATACAGTGGGAACAATAAAGGAGGGCATAATTAAGGCAACCAGCCTCTGTATGAAGGAAGTGTGTAAATAGAGAAGGAAAAAGAAACAGTTATGGTTCTCTAGGGAAGTGGCCAAGGTGGTAAAGAGAAAAAGAGTGTCTTTCAGTGGGTATAAGGAAATGAAAAGTAAGGAGGACAGGGAGGTATATTGAGTAAAACAGATGGAAGCAGGACAGGTGGTGAGAGGAGCAAAGGTGCTGGAAAGGATAGCCAAAGGGATAGTTAAGTGAGACAAGACTTTCTTCAGATACATAAGTGAGAAGAGAAAAGCAACAGGAGGGATAGTGAGGATTAGGAGTGCAGCAGGGGAAGACTGTGCAGAAGAGGGCAAAGAAAGAGCTGCCATCCTGAATAGGTATTTCTGCTCAGTCCTCACAGTGGGTTGGGGGGGAAGGACTAGCAGGGAGTAGCATGAGCAAAGTGGGTGGGACGGCAAGGTGGAAAAGGGTCCATTTTCAGAGTAGATCCCTGAAAGAACTTGCAGCTCTGAAGGTGGACAAGGCTATGGGACCAGATGGGATACACCCAAGGGTACTAAAGGAACTCAGGGAGGTACTGACCATGAGAAAACAAAAAAACTGGCACACAAAAGGATGAAAAGATCACTGTACAGCATTAAGTTAAAGTCTGTGTCAGTTTATTAGATGAGGTGAGAGTGCACACCACAAACATTTGACATTTCATAATATAGCCTTTTCAAGAGTGCTGGGCAACACCTAAAGTACAGAATATATATCATGCACTTAAAGGCACAGCCCACTAATTTAATATCAGTGTAATAAAAGTGCAAGTGCTCAATTTATAAAAACATACAGATGTACAAAAATGTTTTTAGCAGATACATATATAAAGCTGATGCATGAATACAGAGAGATATAACACAGTACAAAAAAAAAAAACCTGATGTCAGACTCAGAAACCAAGATGTCTGTTGGAAAAAAAATACCTTCACAGGTATCTGAAAAAAATAAAAGTAAGAACAGTTAACCAGATATCCTAAATACTCAGTAATATGCCAATAAAGACAGCTCCCTGGGAAAGGGGACACATCAGCTTGGTCCTTGAGTCCAGGGAACATAGTGGCTTTAAGCTTGAATATACAAAAATTCTCCCAGCGAGACAGAATTAAATCCACATCTGCTCCTCTGGGTCCTGTGATAACTTTTATGATCCCCATGAAGACTACAGAATGTGCCCCAGGATTGTTAGAGCTTAGAATGTGGTCAGCCATCACATATTCATGATTCCCATTGTTAATAGCCCTCATGCGGTCTCCAATACAATTCTAGAGTTTGTATTTGGTTCACCCAACATATATACTGCCACATTTGCAGGTGATTAGGTAGACTACATGGCTGCTATCACAATTAATGAATTTCCTTATGTTTAGTAACTCACCATTGATTAGAGTGAAGAAAGAAGACCCCTCTTGAAGTACAAGACACTACTTACACCTACAACATTTGTGGTTCCCTGCAAGTGGAGGTAGGAGCTATGTGCCAGCTCTTTTGGACAGTTGCAGAGTATGGGTGATTTTTGTCTCCCACATTGTATGCTCTTCTGTAGATCGTCGGAGGCAGTTGGTCAGTTACAAGTTTGGGATTAGTCTTCAGGATACCCCAATGTCTCTAGATAATCTCTTGAACAGCCATAGATTGTGCACTATAGGTAGTGACAAAATTGAGGGTAGAATTATTAAAGGTGCTAGTGACAACTTAGGAGGTGGGGTAATAAGTTCAGATTTATGTTTGGCAACTGCTTGTTCCCTTGGTCTTCTAATATCACTCCTACTGTAGCCTTTTTGAATAAACTAATTTTTTCAGATCCCCAGCATTATGCTCAAAAGCTTCAAGAGTCCTGCAGTTTCTCTGAATAAGTAGAACTGACTGTTCAGTATATTGCTTATGGTGTGGCAGGGGTGGCAAGAACTAGCCAATAATAAGGTATTCCTATCAGTAGTCTTGCAAAATAGATCACTGTCGATACCTTGCTGTGAATTCTTGATTATTGTGACATCCAAAAAGGGAATTTTAACAAGATCAAAATTCAAGGTAAATCTGAGATGTCCATTGCTCTCTTCAAGGATAGATACAAAAGACTTAAACTCATCCACTGGCCCCCGCCACATTATGAAGATGTTGTCAATATATTGACGCCATAATGCCACCTGTGGGAGGAACACACTGACCAGTGGATTGTAGACCACATCCTTCTTCCAGTGGCCTAGATATAGATTTGCATAACTGGGCACAGATGTTGCACCCATTTCCATTCCACTGGTATGCATATAAAAGTTCCCCAAGAAACTACAAGCATTACTCTCTAGGACAAACTTGGCTAAATCCACCAAAATGTTTGTAGGTGATCTACCCCCCCCTCCCTAAGATCTAAAAAGTGGGTAAGAGGTACTATATGCCCCAGTGACAGCCTTATTCAACAGTTCACTGGAAATGGGCATTGTTCTGGAGGACTGTAGAAGAACAAACATGGTCCCTCTATATAAGAGCAGCAGCAGAGAGGAGGCTTACTTTCAGTGGTGGGGAAATTAATGAGAACCCTTGTTAACAAAATGCTGGTAGAGTATTTTGAATTCAGTGGGCTGCATAACCACAGGCAGCATGAATTCACTTGGGGGAGGTCATGCCAGATGAATATGATTGAAATATTTGGGTGACCAGTGAAATAGATCAGAGGAGGGCAGCAGATGTGGCCTAGGTGGACTTTAGGAAATCCTTTTACACTGTGCTGCACTACAGACTGATAAAGAAATTCAGCAGTCCATGGGGTGGGATCCATAGTGGTAAACTGGGTTAGAAACTAGTTAATGGATAGGAGACATAAGGTGGTGGTTAATGGCACTCTAATGATGGGAGTGACCAATGGGGAACCACAGGGCTAAGAAATGTAACTGGTCCTCTTCAATGTCTACATAGATGACATTGCAGGAGAACTGGAAGGGAAGGTATGTCTTTTTGCAGATGACACCAACACTTGCAATAGGGTGGGTATTCAGAAGGTGGAGAAAATGCCTAGGGATCTTGGGGAAACTTGAGGAGTGATCATGAAAATGGTAGTTTCTGCTGTTCTGCTCATAACAAGCCTATAATTTTCTCTCCCAGAGTACTGAAATCTGCTACTTTTTGATAAAAAAAGGACCTGTCTTCTTTGGAATTCACAAATCTTTCAAAAATGAGAGGAAAAATTCTTGGAGAGTGAAAGGAGGGAAAAAATGAATGAGGTTAGCATTTCTTCTTTTGAGGAAATACAACCTGAGAAGCATGAGAGAAGGTCAAATAGATAATTTCCTAGGAGCTATACACTTGGGTAGCCGGGGGTGCAGATTCTACAGCTATGGTGGAACTTGCTGGGCCTGGACCCATACAAAAAGTAGAGATGTCAACTATGCTTACCAAGCCACTAATCAAATCTGCTGTGGATCGTGAA
This sequence comes from Neoceratodus forsteri, assembly GCA_016271365.2. Lineage (NCBI taxonomy): Eukaryota > Metazoa > Chordata > Ceratodontiformes > Ceratodontidae > Neoceratodus > Neoceratodus forsteri. The sequence goes on from CM057455.1 coordinate 1,678,476,458, forward strand.
GTAGGGAGTCAGCCCCCATGAAAGACTAGACTCTCAGAAGCAATTAATAAGTCCTACTGTACTTTGTTAGCAGCTATTGCCAAATTAGACTCGAAATGGGAGTGCATCACCTCAACACGTGAAGTTAACTCCTAAGTTGCATCTACAAGAATGGACAAAGCAATCGGTGAAATCAAAAAAATTCAAGTGACCGCAGAAACCAAACTTAGAACCAATTCAGCATTATTTTCATCCATTTTGAGGGACAACATCCAGAAAGCCTGTGAAATTGATGGGCTTGAAAATGCTGCTCATGAAACAACTTGTAGTTGGTTGGAATTCCGAATTTAGAGACAGCAGTCAATGACTTGGGACTTGGTAAGAGAATTTTGCATTGAATGTTTGGGGTTCACAAAAGAAAACTTGTTTTCATTAGTCAGGGTGTTTAAATTGCCTACTTTCTCAAAAATTAGTCAAACCCAACCTACACTTCTACATCTGTTACAGGTGAATCTGTTTCAACCTCACTCCCTAATCAAATCAAACCTTCCACCATTCTGATACAATTTGCATTAGAAATGGACAGGAGACTACATATATCTTAAAAAAAAAAAAACATGCCTGAAAGGGGCATTGAACTTTCACCAACACACTATACTTATACCCAGATGTAAGTTCCAGACACAGGCAAGGAAACATCAAGTTCTTCACTATCAACTGGAGGTCTCAGAATTGGGTGGAAAGTTTTCACTTCTTTACCCCTGCAAGGCACAGATTATGTAGGAGTCTACAAAATGTATTTTGTGTGACCCTAGTTGGCTTAATGCTTTTATTCAAGCAAGTCACTCTTCTCTTGTTTAGCTGTGCAAAATGTGCTCTTCATGTTTACTTGTTTATGAAGGAAAGCCAAATGCTGTGGTCTGTATTTGCTTCATGACGAGCCCTTTTGCAATACTTAATCATTATTATGTAGGTGTAGAATGTTAATGCCTAGTGTGTTGTTTCTTTTTTATTTGAATATTTAATGTTAGTTCTTACATTATATGGCTACAGTATCTCACATTGTTTGTGGCATTTTTTCAGAGTAGTTCATTCAAGCCAATTATATAACAAGCGTGCTTATGTGCTGTTTAACCTAAAACTTAGCAAGTAACAGCATAGCAAACTTTTAAAAATACTTCTCCTATTTGGTATTTGTGAGAGCTTTCAGGGTGGTAAGGTCTATGAGGGGATGCTGTTTCTCTTTATTTTTCTCTTGTAGCTAAGCTGTTACCTTAGATCAATAATAAATTTAAATGTTATGGCTAGTAAGCCTAGTTTAGGTTTCTGTTGTACTTTCTAGTTGGTGAAACGTTTTGTCCACCACTGAAATATAGTGAATATGTATTTTGGTTTTTTTGAAGTCTTTCTGTACTTGCTTCTTCCATTTATAAGACTTAGAGTGTACTATTGTATTAACTGTGGGTGATGCATCATAGATTTTATTTACAAAATGCTTTGATATAAAAAGTATTTAAAGGGACAGTATGAATTTTGCCTCATGTCAATGTTATTTGTTTGAAAATATAGTAAAGGGAGATCACGTGATGCGCTTGACCTGCTAGCTGCTATCCCTAGGAGCTCCCTCTTACCTCCTAAGCAATCCGTTCTAATCGACGTGTATTTGGAGTTATATTCTACTAAAACATAAATCTACTCTTTGTGCTGCCTATCCGTGAGGATCCTGTGTTTTCTTTGCATCGCGATCAGCTTTATCTTAGACGTGATGGAGACAGAAATGAAAGCAGCCCTGCCGAGGCACACACCCCCAACCTCACCTGAGAAGCAACCCAAAAAGTCGAGACAGAACCAGCAAACTGCAGTCAAACAGCTGAGCACCGCATCACCTCCCATGCCACTAACAGAGGAGAGAGTCCTCCAAGAACTTCTACTATTTAAAGAAACCCTGCAGGATATTGCTTCCAACCTTAAGAATGTGAGATCCGAGCTGAGGACCTGAAAATTAGAATCTCAGATGCTGAGGCCCACACTAGCTCCCTCAAAACATGGAGGGACAGATCCAAACCCAAAATCATCAAATTAAAACAACAGGTCACTAAGCTACAATTAAAAATGGGGGACTTAGAGGGAAGATGTAGGAGGAATAACATATTCATTTTCAGCCTGCCAGAGGGCAAGGAGGGCTCTTCTACGACTGCATTCATTCAAAAGCTACTAACCAAAGTTGCCGGTCCATCCATACACAACCCTACCTACCTGATTGAGCGAGCTCACCAGTCCCTGAGACCCAGACCTCCTGATTCTGCTCCTCCTAGACCTGTGATAGTGCGATTACTAAACTACCTAGAGAAACAGCATATTTTATCCAAGACCCGGAAACTGCAGACAATATTATGGGAGAGCAGGTCATTACGCATTATGCAGGACCTGCCCCTAGAAACCTGCCTGAAGAGGGATACCTTCCATTCCGTTGTGTGCAAGCTAATTCCGGCCAGCAATAAGTTCCGCATGGCCTACTCAGCTCGCCTACAAGTCCTGGTGGATGGGACCTGGATGTCCTTCAATTCAGCCTCCCAAGCCCAAGCGGAGCTCAGTATGAGAATGCCATCCCTCTTCAGAGTCTCATGAAGATATTAATCTACAATCTGGCCCTAGTAACTCACTTTGTGTTGGAATATAGTGCTGCTTACCTGCCTTTTCTGCAGTGAGGTTTGATTTGCTGCTTTATGGTTCTATCGACTCTGCCGCCCATCTTGGTAGACTGGATAATTCCCCCTTCCCCCGAGCCCAAGCATCCCTAGATCTGTGGCTGGATTGTAATGGCCTAAATCCTAGAGATTGTACCTGCCTATGACCAGCTCTAATTAAGCAGGAGATGTTTTCCCAGGGGACTGTTTTTTCCTGTCGCACCAGTCTGTCTGTATCAGGATTTACTCTTGGATTGCCACAATCGAGACCGGACTATGGGGGGGCTTTTATTATCATAATATGTGTTTTGTGTAGCTTGGTTATTTCAGATTGTTAATGTTACTATAGGTTCTATAGTACACTAGTTTTTCACCAACTTTTGTCCTCTTACAGAGTAGCATTCTCAGGTCCCTTTTCCTTGCTATTTCCTCCCCTTCTAGCTTTGTGGCTACCCACTATATTTCCTCATTTTGGTACCTCCCGTTTTCCTTTCTATCAAGCTACTTCGAGCTGCCTAGCTCTCAGTGGCAACTCACTGGCACTGCCTCACACGTCTCTTCTTTTCTTAGGGGACCTGTGGAAATTTCTCCAAAAATGCACTCTGGACAAAGGTAGGAATTCATGTTAGTAAATGTTAATGCCACTATCAAAGTTTGTTGTACTTGCTCTTAGGCACATTCTTCTACTAATTTTGGATTGCTGGGGAGGGGGACCATAGCGGTTGAAGCTAGTCAGCCTCATGTACTGGACTGCTGGGGGGTGGACCCTGGGTGCCCGATGTCTCTTGATATTCCACACTCTTTTCCATGACCGGGCACATGCTGATCTCTGGTCACCTTGTCAACTCTCAGTGTGTGCTAGTGAGATGAAGGCACCCAGGATCACAGGGGATTCGCCCATCACTGATCATTGTACTCTTAATTATGGGATTTCAACAGTAGGTGAAGAGTCACTTGTACATAGTTTTTCTAGGGAGTGGGGGGGGTTTCTTTCTCGGAACTGTGTCAACTGCACGTACCTGTCTTAGTCCATGGAATTCTTCACTACCGGAGTATTAATTTAGACCCTCTATACATGAGCTGCATTTTGGAACATGGATGCCATTTTAGGTGTTACTTCTAGGGGACGTGCCGCTTACTGGGCCTTGGAGAGGGAGGTTGGGGGAGAGAAGCGAGGTGCACATCAGCAGATCTGTCTATTGTTGTTTTTTGCTTTAGTTTTATTTTTTTGTACCGTGAAGATGGTTAGTACGATTTCAAAATTCCTTACGTGGAACGTTAGAGGTGCCTGTGACTGTCCTAAATGATACCAAATCTTTAAACACTTTTCGCTCCTACAAGCCAACATTTCATTTCTTCAAGAGACCCACTTGCTCCCTTCTGAAGCCACCACCCTCTGCAGGCAATATATTGGCCAGGTTTTTGCATCCAGAATATCAACTGCCAGTAGTGGTGTTGCCATACTAGTCAATTGCTCAGTACCCTTTCAGGTGGACCAGTCCATTACCGATCCACAGGGGAGATACATTCTGGTAAAAGGCCTGATTGGTCATACAGAACTACTGCTAGGAAGCATTTACAGTCCAGTGGGGAGCGACCCTGCCTTTTTTATGGACCTAATTGACAAGCTGGCCCCCTTTATGTCACTCCCAATGATCTTAGGAGGGGACTGGAACCTTCCTCCTACCCAAGATTTAGATCGGTCCAATTGCCCTCTCAGGCCACTGTCGGCAGCCCAACGAGCTTTGCATGAGTTTTTAGATTTATTGGGGCTATGAGATCCATGGAGGGTATTGAACCCGTTGTCTTGCACTTTCTCCTTTTATTCCAACATCCACCACTCTTCATCCCACCTAGACTTTGTCTTGGTAAGTGACTCCTTCCTGCATGGCCTTTGTCAGGCAGGGATAGAGCCCATTGTCTTGTCTGATCATGTAGTGGCTTGGGTTTCACTAGTATTAGACTCCGACTTCTGAAGGGACATGTCCTGGAAGCTGAACACCCAGCTTTTTAAAGATGATTATGTAATCTCCAGGATCCCTGCTCTCATCCAAATATTTATGGACACCAACCGCAACTCCATCTCGAGGGTAGACCACGAATGGTGCACCCTAAAATGCTTTTGCTGGGGAGAATTTATATGACTTGCCTCCACTCATAAGCACCATAGGGAGGCAGAAGCCCTGTCCTTGCTAGCCCAGGTTCGTACACTGGAACAGTCCCTATCTAGCTCCTCTTCCCCTGACTCCCTGCAGTCCCTCTTATCTTGTCAAAATAAATACTCCTCCTTGCTACAGGAAAAAGTGGAATTTTCCATATTACAAACTCAGGCGATGTATATAGAACATGGGGAAAAAGCAGGCCATCTTCTGGCTTTACACCTTAGGAAGTTAGAAGCCTCCAGGAATATACCAGCACTAAATGCCCCTACGGTTCAGTGAAAACCCACCCCATGGATATAGTTGCCATTTTTGAGCAATTTTATTATGCCTCTCTCTATGGCCAATGGATGCCACCCCCCACTGAAAGAGGATATGACAACTTATTTAGACTCCTTAGCATTACCCTCATTGTCAGACCCATCCCAGGCTTTTCTGTCCGTCCCGTTGTCTCAACACGAAGTGGAATCTGCTATTAATGCTCTGGCGCTGGATAAGGCCCCAAGCCTGATGGCCTCTCTTTGAACTTTTATAAGCTCTTTGCTAAGGACCTGGCTCCTATTCTTCTTCATTTTTACCACTACATGCTTTCAGGTGCAGCCCTGAACCCCTCTGTCTTAGAGGCCACCATTATCCTCCTTCTCAAACCAGACAAACCCCCCACATGTCCAGCTAGTTACAGGCCTATATCATTATTAAACTGTGACCAAAATGCTTACAAAAATTCTCACCACTAGAATAGAGAAAGTCTGGTCTTGCCTCCTTAGCCCAGAGCAAGTGGGTTTTGTCTCTGGTAGATTCTCTTCAGACCACATCCAGAAACTATCTCATATCCTCCAAGCAGTGACCTCCCCACTGCCAATAACGTTAATCTCACTTGATGCAGAGAAAGCTTTTGACAGAGTAGATTGGGACTTTCTCTGGGTGACGTTACATAAAATGGGCTTTCTCACAAAATTTGTCCAGTGGATATGGACACTGTACACCTTCCTATCTGCCAAAATTTATTGTAATGTGGTACCCTTATCTCTTTTCACTCTTTACACTGGCACATCCCAAGGGTGCCCATTGTCTCCTTTCCTCTTCAATCTTTATTTAGAACCACTAATCAGATGTCTAAAATCCTCTCTCATCGTCACGGGGGTCCCCATCAGAAATCGTGCACCGCAGCTCTCAGTTTATGCAGATGATATTCTTTTACATTTGTCAAACCCCATTTCTTCCCTAACTGCAGTCCTGAATATAATTGAGACTTTCGGCAAGTATTCAAACTATAAGTTGAACTTAACTAAGACAGAAATTTACCCCCTTAACCATCTCTCCCACAGTCACTCCTTCACCCAATTTGGCATGAAATGGTCCCCTCAATACATCAAATATCTAGGTCTTTTCATTACTTCTGACCCATCCCTTACACACAAACTTAACCTCCTAGACCTTTGGAGCTCTATTCAGCAAGATCTCTTATGATGGAGGAGTCTCCCGCTCTTGTTATGGGGGAGGATCAATATTATTAAGATGAATGTCTTTCCCTGACTTTATTACCCCTTCAACATGCTTAATTCATGGCTGCCCTTATCTTTCTTCAAACTCACTCATGCTGACATCACTTCCTTTATTTGGTTGGATAAAGCCCCAAGGAGATCCTACCTCAAGCTAAGTCTACCTAAGGAGCTCAGAGGACTTCACCTCCCTAATCTTCTGCTTTACTACTGGGCGAGTCATCTTTACAAATGTGGGAAATGGCTGTCCCTATCTCAATGCTGACAGCAGTCAGACTACATTCCCATTTGGCTACAAATTGAAGTTCACTTACTTTCTTTCCATAGACCGAATCCCTCTGGGATCCTCTCCTGCGAAAGCCCTGCCAACACTCTTACACTCATCACCAACTGGCATCTCGCTCAGAGTCTTATCACAATTATGTAGACACCTTAAAGTGTACCCTACTAGAGATATCTCTCAATCTATTTTTTCTAATTTAAATATCAAAATCAGGAGACAACCCATTCCCACTTCCTGGCTTCAGACTCGTTATGACCTCAGAGTCTCAGACTTTTACTCTCAAACATCTATTTTAACCTCCCAAGAAATACTACCCAAGTTTAGACTGGTGTCAACATCTATTTTCAAGATTTATTAACTTTGTCACCTACTGGTCAAATTGTTTGGGCCCCAGCCACAAGCCTCTACTTTTGGGGATTTCTTACAACAGATTTCTGGTCCAGCTTGTAGGCCTAATAGAGTCTTTGCATTATATAAAGTATTTACTCACTAGTCCTCAACCCCTCTCACCGGTGGGCTCTGAGGTATGGAACACTCTTCTGCCTAACATGGAAATCAACTGGACCCAACTTTGGAAAGACCTGTACACCTATATCATACAAGATGGGTTTCAGTTAACTCAGTATTGGATTCTAAATAACATGTACTATATTTCAGTCAGACTAGCTGAACTGGGGTGTCTTTCCTCATCATCATGTTCCAGATATGGTAAGGAGGAGGGCTCCCTCTTGCATATATTTTGGTCTCGCGAGAAGGTATCTTCTCTGTGGACACAAATCAAACTTCAGTTAGACCCATTGCTGGGCCTTCAAGGCCTCTTCTCCCCAGCCACTTGTGTCATTGGGGATATCTCCCAGATACAAGTAAAGAAAAGAAGGTACCATATGGCTATGATCTCACTGGCAATCATAAAGCTCTCATGCTCAAACAATGACTGGACCAGGCACCCATATCATATTCCAAATGGCTACCTGAAATGTCCTTTGCCCTCAGAACAAAACTGTTAATCGCTAATGTTCGCCACCGTAAAACCTCATTTACCAAAAATTGGGGGTAACTGTATGCCCTCTATTTGTCCTAATCTGTCTCTACTGATGGTCCCAGGCACCTCCACGCTTACTTACAGAATAATATCTAAATTGTAATTCGCCTCTCTATTTATTTATGCATCTGGGTTAATTCTAATTGGATAAGTGTTCTTTCTTACACACCTCGCTTGGGGTGGGGGGTGCTGGGTGGGGGGCAGAGGGATTACTTTCTTCAGTTCAGAATGTTGGTTAAAGTCTGTACTGCTTTGCAGGTGGTTGCACTTTTGTTGTAAAATTAATAAAACTTTTGATTCTGAAATTACAGTAAAATAAAATTTAAAAAAGGCAGTTAGCGTTAAATGCTAAAAAATGCAAAATCCTGCATCTAGGGCATGGGAACCTAGGAGTAGAGTATAGGATTGGGGGTGGGTACTGGCAGTCAATAAGCAGAAAAGGGACCTTGGGGTTATCATAACTGATGACCTCAAAGTGGCAGGGCAGTGTAACAAAAAGCAGTGGGTAGGGCTAGTGGGATGCTAATGTGATTAGGGAACAGTATCTCCACAGGAGGAGGGAGGAGGTGTTGCCACTGTTATCACTCACTGGGGTGACCCTACCTGGAGTGCTTTGTCCAGTTTTGGAGGCTGCACCTCGGAAAGGACATAGACAAGGTGGAGGAAGTCCAGAGGAGGGCAACTAAAGTGGGGAAGGGGTGCACCAAAATCCCTACAAGAAGAGACTGAGGGATCTTAAAGGAGTAGTCCACCCAGAATTTTCAAAAACATATGTTGTGCAGAGTGTTTTGATGTGTATGTTAAGTCCTAATTTGTCCTTCCCTCTGTCTGCTATTAGGAGTTTTTCCTAAATTAGCCTGTTAGCTTTATCGTAGTTTTATGACCCCTGGAGATTGCCATCTCAAATAGGTTTATTGCCTTTCTTGCTCCTACAATGCATCCTGTCTCATGTGACAGTGATGTAGCTGAGCCCATAGATTTAGCATATGCACTGCTTTAAAAAGCAATTCACAACAGCAGAGATGTGTAACTGTTCTTATCCAGTGAGCACAAATGGCAACAATTACAGTTTATCAGATACCTTAGAGCTACAGTAGCTGAGTGGGGTTTCTGTAGTAAAACAGCTACTAAATAGTTCTAACTCACTATTTGTGTTTTCTATGTGTCAGGTCTAGCTAGCAGTAGTAAGTGTTTTCATTTAAAAATTTAATGTCATCAAACTACACACAACAATAAAAAGCACAGAAATTGCCCAGATCATCAATGCTATAATTAGTAAAGACTGTAACTGTTTTCTTACAGAAAACCCACTCAGCTCTCAAGTATTTGCTAAACTATAAATGTAGATACCAGCATTCTATTAGGTAGAACTGACAGTTAGTGCTGATTTTGCTCTGTAACATGATTTTCAAATTTTTTTTTTACAAATGTGAAGTATCTTTTTAATAAAGTATAAACATATGTATGTGTGAGTTATTTAATTAGTTTGGCAAATATTGTTTTATTTTTTGAAAAAGTGTGATACACTAAATGTGTAGTGCAGTGAACCATTGTAAAATGGAATCAAACGTGTAGCTGAAATAGTCATTGTCATCCTGTTGCTTTCATGCCATACCACACACGGGAGTGAAATTGACTTCAAAGTATTTTGAAGTTTCTAGGCTGCAGATTCATACCATACACTTCATATATTTGTTCAGTAAAAATGTATGAAATAGGCTGGCCCTGTGGCACTGAGGGTTGAGGCACTGGGTGCCACACCTTGCGCTGCACAGGTGACCCATATTCAGGTACGAACCCAGCATGTCAGGGGTCGGGGGGCTAGATTGAGCTGTCATCCAACAACTCTCTTCTCTTCTCACCATTCAGGTGTAGAGTTTCTCACTGCCCTTTCAAACTGTAGCTTTCTCTTTCTCTCAGTAGAACTGTGACACCAGACTCCTGGAACCTTTGAACACAACTTCTCACCAATAAAGTGTAGACTCTCACTGCCCCTTCACATATTTGCAGCTCTCTTCAAGCTAAAACTGTGAAACTGCATTCCTTAATCCAAATTCCTCCACAAATGGGGGAAGGCAAATACAGTCCCTGGGGGACAGGCAACTGACAACCCACAGGCAGACCCTTTCCCCAACCTTGCAGTCCCATTTTCTGCATAGCAGCTGGAGACCCCACTCCCTTTGGAGGGGCTCTCACTGAACTGAAACTAGAACTGAGGGTCCTTGGGCTTGTATGAATTTCCTTCGATGTCTGATTGGTTGAGTGAAGGCGCGCCAAATATTTCCCCAGCTTTTTCCCCCATAAGTTCTCTGAAAAGTCCCATAGTCCTTGGCAGCAATCCTTGCCCTCTGATTGGCTGAAACTGGGGACAAAACCTGCAAACATGGCTGCTGAATAACAATTTCCATCTCAGTCCACTAATGCCCCCACTTTCATGCCCTGGTGCAGCCAGCAGAAACACTGTTGTTTTCATTTGCCCCCAAAGTCTATTAACATTCCCTGTGCTCTTCAAAGCAACTGCACGATTTAACATTTTTATTCAGTCCTTTTCCTTTTGCTGCTGTCATTTTAGCCTGTCAACAGGCAGCACATACATAATCCTACTGCAGTTCATACACTGTCTCCCTTCCATGTCCTGCTGCAACCAATATAAACATTTTTATTCCTTCATTGCCCCTCAGTCATATAGTTGCTTTAGTGCCTTATTAAAGAGCAGCTGACACCTTCAGGATAACTTTAACAAAACATAATATTTAGACACAGGTTGGCTTGTATTCCACATTAGTTTTGTATTCCTCCTCCCTATTATTTATTACTGATGTGATTTGCATGAAAACATGATGCTTGCTCCTGAAAAGTTTATCTATTCTTATTGCTTTCTCCCTACTGCAAGTCATAATGCACTGCTTGTGACATCACAGTTACTCCCATGGCAACAGAATTTGCCTGATGTCACAACAGATGATTATGACTTGCGGTAGAGAGTAACCTATAGAGGCAGATGAACTCTGAGGTATAAGGATCATGCATTCATGCAAATTTCCTCAGTAAGAAATAATGTTGAAGAGAAATCCCTAGAATATATATGGAATGCAATCTGAATTGTACCTAAATATTATGTTTTTCCAAGTTTTCTTTTAGGTGTCAGCAACTCTTCAACCATTGGCAGGGTTTAAAATTTTAATTTGGCCTTTTCGCTGCCACTAGTGCTGGGGGTACCTAAACCACCACCTGTATTCAGCTGGGTCCTAGTGGACCATGATCCCAGCATCATAGTGTGCAAGGCCAGGGAGTTGCTTGTTTTTTCTCACTTCTTTCTCCCTTATATGTAAGCTACGTCATGGTCTCTAGGTGCCCCAGGGGGAACCAGCCTGAGGTACCAAGGTCCAGGTGAGAAGCCACACGGAGACACAGCTGCTGCCAAGCACCCAATAGCGCCCTCACCCTACCACCACTGTCCACTATCTAGTGCAGTGCCAAGTCCTCCTATGGAGAGGAGAGCTGTCAGATGACGCTCAGTCCAGCTCCTCCCCCCTCTTGCTGGCCCCCAATGTTCTGGGCTCATTCCTGAATCTGGGTCGCAGCACAGCACGAGGTCTGGCATCCAGCACCTCAACCCTCAGCACCACTGGGCCAGCCTATTTCATACATTTTTACTGAACAAATATATGAAGTGTATGGTATGAATCTGCAGCCTAGAAACTGCAAAATACTTTGAAGTCAATTTCTCTCCTGTGTGTGATATGGCCCGAAAGCAGCAGAATGCCAAATTGACAGTGACTATTTCTGCTACACACTTGATTTCATTTCACAATCGTTCACTGCACTACAAACTTACTGTATTGCACTTTTTCAAATGATAAAATAACACCTGTTTTGTATTTTATTCATCAGTCTAATTAACTCACACATACATACTTTAATACTTTATTAGAAACATACTTCCATTTGTAACAAAAAAATGAAAATCATGCCACAGAGCAAAATCAGCACTAACTGCCAGTTCTATCTAATAGAATGCTGGTACCTACATTTACAGTTTAGCAAATATTTGAAATCTACCTGAGTGGGTTTTCTGTAAGAAAACAGTTAGAGTCTTTACTAATTATAGCATTGATGATCTGGGCAATTTCTGTGCTTTTGTGGTTGTGTATAGTTTGATGAAATTAAAAAGTTTTAAAATTAAAACACTCCTGCTAGCTAGACCTGACACACATATAAAACAAAAATAGTGAATTACAACTATTTAGTACCTGTTTTCCTATAGAAACCCCACTCAGCTAGCTCTCAGGTATCCGATAAACTATAACAGTAGCCATTTGTGCTCACTGGATAAGAACAGTTACACAGCTCTGCTGTTGTGAACCAATTTTAAAGCAGTGCATATGCTAAATCTATGGTCTCGGCTACATCACTGTCACATGAGACAGGATGCATTGTAGGAGCACGAAAGGCAATAAACCTATTTGAGATGGAGATCCCTGGGGTCTTAAAAACTACCATAAAGTTAGCAAGCTAATTCAGGAAAAACTCCTAATAGCAGACAGAGGGAAGGACACACTAGGACTTTACATACAAATCAAAACACTCTGCATAACATATGTTTTTGAAAATTCTGGGTGGACTACTTCTTTAACTTGATCACCCTTGAAGAGAGAAGTGTGAGAGGGGACATGGAGACTTACATTGACTGAGGAGAGGATTGTGGGAAAAGCTGTGACTGCTCGCTAACTGCTGAGGAGAAGCATCGGGAGCAGGGCTCTGTACAAGATTGTTTATGCTTACAGTAGTAGTGCTGAATTTGTCAAGCAGTTTTGTGAGATTCCCTATTTATCCTTCACAAAACTTAGGGAAAAAAATCCTCTAAAATTCTTTTTGTTATACCTACAGAAAGAGGCCAGTTCCTATTACAGTACTTAAGTGCCAGCTGGTAGATTTTCAACTACACTAACAGATGAGACACTCCTCTCTGGGTAGCAGTGAACACACTAACAAACAAAACAAAATCCCTAACTAAAGGTTTCACAATTTTCAATAGGGATTTTTTTAAATCCTTAAAAATCCTTTGACTGATTCGGTGCTACTACTGAACTGCAGATATGCCACCGCTGCCTGCACACCGTAGTTAATTTGGCTGTTTGGGGCTGTTTTTAGGTGTGGTCAGCATTGCTACAGAGCCTTTCCAGACCTTCTTGAGTCATTGGTTTATACTGCTTTCTGTCCAATTGCTCCATCCAGAACACATCCAGTCTAAGGAGTCTGTGGTGGCTGGAGCCGGATAGGGTGTCCTGGCTCTGTAAACCCTGCAGAGGGTGAATACAGGGGACCTAGAATCAGTTTTAGTCTTGTAATAATACTGGTTTCGCCGCTTTTATTGATTTTACCGGGCGCTAGTGTCTGGTTTCTTTTCCTGCAGCCTACACCTCTTCGGAGTGAATTTCTTAGAGATCTAGTCTTTTGACAAGCTGTATCAGCTGGTTTTATACAATCATACTAGCCTTTTTAACTCTGGTTTATGTGTAAATTTACTTTATATGGAACATTTTGTAATTCTTAAATATTTCACCGGCTAATTTGATATCCCAGATGGAGATCTTCCTTCAGGTTACAACTTTGAAAGGGGGAATTTAATTCATAAGATAAAAGAATAATATATTTTATTGATGTTAAGTTTTAATACTTGAGTTAAAGAACCTGTTTGTTTAAAAACACATTAATTTTGTTTTACGCACACTTTGATCACATGATCTGAGACCTAGGCATAAAGTGTGTATGCGCTGGCATCTTCTTAGTTTTGCTGCCATTTTTAAATGCTGAGCTGCCTTGCTGAAACTCAAAGAAGCAAAGTTTTTCTCTTTTTTCCATCTGGCTTCTGGCAGGTATTTATTTATTTGGTAATTCGGATACAACCTTTAAGTATACACTCTTTTACAAAGGTTCCACGCCAGGACATAAAACAGCAGAGACATAACAAAAACTTGACAGTTAACACAAAACATAAGATTGCTATGTAATACAGAAAATAGATAAATAATGCATTTGAGTAACCTAGACAACTGAAATTAAACAGTGGGAGGAGATTCCCAATTAGCAACGTACGGCATTGCTGCCGCAGGGGTGCCTGTCGAGGTAGAGTATCGGAAAGTGTAGGAGAAAGAAAGGGGGGACAGTGCGAATGAGGTTTCCCAATTAGCAACATATGGCACAGCTGCCCCAGAGGGGCCTGTCTAGGTAAAGTATCAGAAAGAGTAGGAGAAAGAAAGGGGGAAGAGTGCGAAAGAGGGGTAGATTAGAGAGAGAGAGAGAGAGAGAGAGAGAGAGAGAGAGGAGGAGAGAGAGAGAAAGGGATTGGGAGAAGGAGAATATTTAGGGGAGAGTGGGTGGAAAGGGGAGGTGTTGGGGGAGTATGGAGGGGAGGGAGTTGGAGGGAACTAGAGGGGGTGGCCAGGGATGGCAGGTGAGGGTCCAGGGTAGGTAAAACAGGAGGAAAGCTCAGACAGATGAGGGGGGTATCTGGGTTGAGGATATGGTTGTGGTATAAAGGGGATGTTGCCCTAGTTCAGTTTTAGCTATTATTTTTACTCTCAAAGATTTCTAGAACTCGTACACTCTTTTTACAAGTTTTTTTTTTTTTTTTTTACAAGGGAGAAGTATTTCTATAGATTTTCTAGGTACCAGGAAGCTGGATTGAATAAGGTTCTTGTTCTATCTGAATGGAAAACCTCGAATAGCCGCTGGCGCATTTATATTTACCCGAACCATTCCATAGTGGCTCCTTTAATAAAGATTTGTAATACCAGCAATGTTAGCAATACTGGTAAATTTGGCAAACATTAGATTCAATTTATTCTAATTTGAGGGTTACATTAGTAACAGTATATATTTCAATTTTATTTTCTCAATTAACTAGTTTTTTAGCATTGAGTAATCCTGGTTTTGGCACTGTTTGATCATAAGTTTATAATCATAGAATTTTAAAACCATACTGTCTATTTAAATCAATTACTTTAACTCCTTTTGATATTCAACCTTAACATTCCAGTTTTCATTGTTATTAATTACTTTCAAGAGCATATTTAAGAGTGCAGCGTTGTCTCACTTTTACAATTTTATAATCCCTGTTTATTGGGACTGATCTTGATTTTTGTCCATTTGACCAGACTACCCCCCTCGGAATTTAGTAGCAGACCTCTGTTCTGTAAAGGTGAATACAGGAAAACCTGAATCCTCGAGGCTCTTCAATGGGGTTCCATATAAGTCTTTTGGATTTAGAAGTCGGAGCACCCTTGGAAGCATATCATTGCTGAAGAGTCTGGAGGTTGAGCTTGTGGCTTCTAAAACTTCAGAATCTGGTCTGTTGAAAAATGTGTAATACTTACCGAATACCTTTTGGACACTTACTGGTGTAATTTTAGCCATTGTGGCTTTATCTATTACTAATACATACAATTTTTATCAGTAGTTTTTATTGTTAAAAGATATATATTAAGCTTTAGAGTTTGTCTGAATGTAGAATTTTAGAGGGTAGTTACACCCATATTAGTCATCCCAAGATTTTCTCTGGTGGAATCTGCAATATGGTTAGCACCAGATGGGGGAAAAACAGTTCATTGGTTGCCCCTTCTCCTCCAAAAAAGGTCTCAAAATGGTAATAAAGGGAAGAAACTGAAAAAAAAAATCTATGGACCAGATTTTCTAAGGGCCCTTAGATCAATGCAAGCTGCATCAAACAGCCACCTTGTGTCAGATCTAGGCGTGCCAAATACTGTGCACCATATTTTGCAAGAAAAGTATTTTTTGTGGCAAAGTTCCCCAAACAGATGCAAGCAGTCCACTACATCAACAGAATGATGCAAGGCATGAGAATGATGCAAGCTGCACCAAAAAGAATAATGGTGCAAGTTGAGTCAAAAAAATGACTCAAGGAATGAAAATGACAACTTGAGTCAAAAAAGTGGCACAAGCTGAGTCGAAGAAATGGTGCAAGTAGAGTCAAAAAATGACTCAAGGAATGAAAATGACACAAATTGAGTAAAAAAATGGTGCAAGTTGAGTCACAAATGATGCAAACGATGAGAATGATGCAAGCTAAGTAAAAAAATACAGTGGATGAAATGACCAAGACTAAGTCCCCAAACTGTTCTAAACTAGTCCTGCAGTGGAATATTGGCCCTTAAAAGTAGTATAGTCAGGTCTGACCACCTGCTGTGGGCCTCTTTATATAGGCTAGTGTCCCTTAGACCAGCTCTGGCTGGTCTTACAATGACATGCATCTTAGGCACAGGAATCACATTCCTTGAAAATTGCAAATAAGGGGATGGTGCATCATTTCAGTGAGGCAGGCATCCCTTCTGACATGGCTCAGGCATTTTTTTGGTGCAAGCGTGGTGCAAACCAGTCTGGTGCATGCAGACCTGTTTTTGATGCAAGCACAATTTGAAAATCAGAATTGATGCAAGCTTTGATGCATCCTGCTCCTTGAGTCAGCTGTTTTTGACACAACCACTCTGCATCATTTTCTGGCCTTTGAAAATCCTGCTGTGTCCACTGATGAACTTCCCAATAAAGAAAATACAAAATCAACTTAAAATCACAGATATACCCCCACTGCAGTAACTCTTTCTACTCCAATTACTAGGTCTCAGTGATTCCCTACCATGTTAGGGGTCCCAAACACTAGTCTTCATTCACCTAACTTAGGTGACCCACAAGTGGAGGTTTTGTCCTTACTGTACTGTGATAGGACATTGTTGGATTGTAACTCCACTGGGGTAATTGATGACATAAGCTCAAACATAATTACATTCTCACCTCAGGAAATATCTCAGGAGATGGCTTCTTTTCCATCATTATCCGGTTACAGGATTAAGAAGTCAACTCCTTTGAAATTATTATCCCAATCAGACAATTTATCTGCAGTACTTCAAGATTTGAATCATACTATTGAAGGACTTAAAAAATTGGTCTTGACAGACTCAATAACCAAGGGGGCTGGGGATACAAAAATCAGGGACAGGAACAACCTATCCTTGATACCAGTATTAACTCCAGCCAAGGCTGAAGCTATCTTTCCCATCCAAAGTATAGTTTTTGATAACGGCCATTTTACTGATAATGGAAACTTTGTTTTGGCCTCTTCCTATCCAAACAAATATTGAAAATCATTAAGAAGCTGTACTTATTTATTTATTTAGGAAACCGGAATTACAATCCTTTGAGTCATAGACTCATTTCCAAAGGTCCCACATCAGAATAAAACATACATTCATATAGTACATACATAGAATAAATGTGGGTGAGCAATCATACAGAGTAAAAGTACAATGAGCACTGGTTAATGCCTATACATTTGGTAGCTAAAACAGGGCACAGCTATCAACATATTTACCTAATGAACGGTTAAGACCTATACAATTTGTAGCTAACGCAATGCATGATATGAGCTGGTAGTAAGCCACCTCAGGGAGACCTTGTCTTATACATACTACAATGCATTCCTAGTCTAGCGCAACTATATGATAACTGAGGGAGGTGAGGAGCCTGTAGGCTAGAAGTGGTAAGGGCTCTCCACTGCCAGGCCAAGGGCAGGTGCGTGGCTTAGCGGCATGGTGCAGGATCCACAGGTTACCAGTTACACTGGCATTGATGTGAGGAGAGGATATGGGCCCTTAAGGCAGCTTTAAAAGGACCTAGATTGGTGATTGATGTGATGGCTGGTGGGAGGGCATTGTACCAGGATGGAGTTCTAAGGGGGAAGGATCTCTGGGCCAGGGTGGTCCTGACCCTTGGCACCTTCCAGATAGTTTTTGGGGTGGCCTGGGTGGATGCTGAGATGGTGGCTGCCTGAAGAGAAGCCATGACACCTATTGGGGGTTAAACCCAGGTGGATTTTTTTTGGTGAAGAGACAGGACTGGTATAATAGTCTTTCTTCAAGGAAGAGAATATTGGTGAGCTCGTATAGGGTGCAGTTATATGTATTTCTGTTGGCACCAGAGAGAAGCCGGCAGGCCTTATTGATGACTACTTGTATTTGATGAAGCACCATAGGGTTGGCTGCAACACAGATTGTGAGGCCATAGTCCACCAACGATGAGACTGAGAAGGTAATGGCTAGATGAAGTGCTTCAGGTGGCAGGCAGTCTTTATGTCTGTAAAGGAGACCAATGCAGGTGTTGGTGGTGGAGGTGGGGATTTTTATATGTTTGTGGAATGAGAGAGAAGAGTCAAATGTAATACCTAGATACTTATACTTTTGGACCTGTTCCAGTGGGGTGAGAGAGGCAGAGAGCATTTCCAGGGGGAAATCCTTTGATCTGTTTTGGTGGTGGGCATAGAGCATCGTCTTAGTTTTTTAATGTTGACCACCAATCTGTTTTCAGCAAACCAGTGTTCAATCTGACAGAAGGAGCTTTGTAAGGTACACTGGAGAGAGAGAGAGAGAGGATCAGGATGTGCAGTGTAAAGAACAGCATCATCCGCATAGAGGAGAAGGTTGCTGGGGCAGGATTTAGGCAGGGCATTGAGGTAGAGGCTGAATAGCAGGGGACCCAGGATAGATCCCTGGAGAACTCCTGAGCACACAGGCAGCATAGTAGATATGGTATTATTAATTTTAACACATTGGGTTCTAGATGAAAGATAGCGGGAGAACCATCAGAGTGGACAATGAGAAACCCCAATTTGTTGTAATGTGTTAAGAAGGAGGGGGTGAGAAACAGTGTCGAAGACCTTTGAGAGGTCTATAAACACGGCCCCTGTGAGGTGTTCCTTATCAAGCGTGGAGTGCAGGAAGATAGCGAATTCTGTGAGGGCAGTCGTAGTGCTATGACCAGCTCTGAAACTGTGCTGCTCCCTACATAAGAGGTTGTGTGTGAGGAGGTAGTCAGTGAGCTGATTGGCCATGATCTTTTCAAGGGCTTTAGAGAGTTGGGGGGAGAATCAAGATGGGCCAGTAGTTGTTTGGGAGGGAGCTGTCACCACATTTTAATATTAGTGTTATCACTGCCATTTTCCATGAGGTTGGGAACTGGCCCAGGTGCAGAGACAGATTTAGAAGGTCCATGAGTAGGGAGATAACTGAGTCTAGTGCAAGGTATAGGATATGCATATCAAAGGTGTCTTTGCAGTAATTGAAGCTCTGGAGGGCTTTGGACAGGTAGGCTTTTGCTTCTGTAGGGGTAATGACTCTGAGTTTGAAGGGGTGGAGGAGCTCAGGTGGTGGGGTAGGCTGAGTTGGATTGGTAAAGTTGCTAGGGAGGACTGAGCTGAGGTCTGAGAAGGTGGAGTTGAGACTGTTAGCTAAGTAAAGCGTGTCTGTTGTGGTAGTACTGTTAACACTAAGTTGTGAGGGGGGAGAGCAGGATTTACCATTAAGCTCCTTGATGTTATCCCAGAACTTTCTTGTGCTACCCCAGGAGGTGGCTAGGGCGGTTCTGTAGTGCTCCATCTTGGCTTTGTGGATTGCCCAGGTACACTTATTGCAGGGAGCATCATAGGCCTGCCTATCACTTAGCAAACTGGAGGCAGTGGCACAATGCCAGAGGTTGTCACACATTTTGAACTGTTGTAGGAGTTCTGGGGTGATCCAGGGGGCACTACGTTTCTTAGTGGTCACTTTGATGATTAGTGCAAAAGCATCACAAGCGGTATTAAAGGTGGTGGTGAAGTAGTGCAATGCATCATCTGTGTGCTGGGCTTGGGAAATGGGGGACCAGTCCCAGTTAATTAGATATTGTTTGAGTTTGGCTATGCCTCCTGGGTGTAGTCAATGATGAAAGGTGATATTTGGTGGTGGTTTAGGTAGCTGATAGGACCAGCTGAAGATGATTGGGGAGTGGTCACTTAAGGCATTGGGTAGGACAACCAGGTCGGTAATATGGTGGGGATGATTAGTGAGCAGGATATCTTGTAGGGTGTGGGTTCCATTAGTGGGGTTGGCCCTGGTAGTCTGGGATTCCAGTTGGGTCATATCTAACGTAGCAAAGGTGTCTTTGGCGTGTGTTGATGAGCTCGCAAGCCAGTTTATGTTGAGTTCCCCAACTAGGATTTGTTCCATTTTGTGGGGGTGGCTGGCTAGGTAGTCAGAGAGCACTTTACAGGCGGGGGATTGGCTGTGGGCTGGGATGTAGGCAACGGAGAGAGTAAGAGGAGCATGGTTTGGGTCAGGGAGAGTTTTATTGAGAGGGCTTTGGCACCATGGTCTAGGGAGGGCACAGGCAGGGCTTGGTAATGCAGTGTCATGTACATAGAAGGTGCAGTCACCTCCTCTCTTGCCATTATGATCAAGCCTAATGAGAGAGTAGCCAGGAATAGAGACAAATGAGTCTAGAATCTTGTTTTCTGTTAAAGCCAGAATGGTTGGTGCTGTGCCATCCAGCATTGCAGGGGTGCTATTTTTTTTTAGGCAGGCTGCAGATATTAATAGTGGTTATTCAAAGCCCCGTAGGTGATTGCAGTTGGGGGGGCACTGCTGGGCCAGGATTGGGGTGAACATTGCCTGATAGTAGAAGAAGCAAGTGGAAGATCCTGACAAGGGCCATGAATTGGTGGTGTTTTGCTGGGTAGCGGCAGCTGGCAAGCTTAGAAGGTGATGAGCAGGAAGTGGGCAGCTGCGTGAGAGCTGGGATGGCCAGGTGGAGGAACAGACATGGAGGGCTCAAGGCACAGAGAGATGGGGGGAGGTGTAGAGGGGAGGGGTGTGGGGGAGCTATGGGGAGAGACAGGGTGATGGAGAGGCTATGAGGGGTGAGGTGTTCCCCCAGCAGCAAAAGTGTGTACATACCAGAGGCAACTGGGGATTTGTTGCTGAGCAGGGTAAACGTGGTTAGCAACAGTAGTATTCATTTATTTATTTATTTAGCTTTTGTTAACCAGGTAAGTACACTAGACAAACACATGCCTATTTTCGGGAACGACCCAGGAGATTACAGGAAATCAAAGAACATACAGAGTACAATTTGAAGCAACTAGGGCAGATACACAGATGTCAGGAGAAGCATAACATACGTAGTAAGATATCTCAGGTCATGACAGTAATCATAGTCAATATGCTAAGGTACAGCGTCACTGACACAATGTCACCAGCAATATATATATATACACAGATATATAAAAAATTTACACATTTGCAAGATACATGGAATAAATACACTCAAGTATACTGTGCAGAGGACCAGGCTAATCAGGGAGGGTTAAGACAGTCACATACTGATGAGAGCTTCAAGTGGTTCCACAGGGAGGTGCGTAGGCCTGACTGGGGGGAGGTCCGGACCTGGACAGGAAAGGAGTTCCACAGTCTAGGGGCACATGATGCAAAGTCCCTGTCCCCCATTTTGGTACGAGTAGGAGGGACCTTAAGGATAGCAGGGCCCAGTGACCTTAGGGGGTAGGTAGCGGGGGCTGCTGGCACAAGGAGCTCCACCAGTCCAGGGGGGGTGCCAGTACCCAGTACCTTACCCATGAAACTGCCCACAACAAAATTCAAATAATTGGGCGGGGAGAGCCAGTTGAGCTTACTGTACAGATCACAGTGGTGGGTGAGACGAGGGACTCCAAGAGCAAAACGGCAGATATTAGACCCAAGTTGAGAGCATAGCAAGGCATGGTCAACAAGGTCAAAGGCTTTAGAGAGATCAATAAAGATGGCCCCAGAGAGTCTGCCCTGGTCCATAGCAGCCCTTATCCCAGAAGTGACAGAGACCAGTGCAGAGGTGGTGCTGTGCCCTTTTCGAAAGCCATGCTGCGAGGGAGACAGAAGCTCATGAGCCTGGATATAATCCAAGAGTTGTCCCACCACAACTTTCTCAAGGAGCTTGCTGATGGCAGGCAGAATGGCAATCGGACGATAGTTGTCAAGGATCCTGGGGTTGCCCTGTTTTTTGCACAGGGACAACCCGTGCCACCTTCCACAGGTCTGGGATAACCCCAGAGGCTAAGGATAGGTTGACGATATGGGTCACAGGGGAGGCAATGTAGGCAGCGGCAAGGCAGAGAAGCTTTGGTTCCATGCCATCAAGGCCAGCACTAGAAAAGGGTGAGAGACCAGTTAGCAATCTCTGCATTTCTTTTACCGTCACAGCCTTGAGATAGAATGGAGCACGGGGGGAAGGTGCCATTTGAGGCAGAGGGACTTGGATAGGACTATCATGACCAGTGGAGGAGAATGAGTAGAGAATTGAGCGCAGACAGGTCCGAAGTGAGCATTGAATGCATTTGCGATGGTTAGCGGATTATTACAGCTAGCACCATCAATGAGCATGTCCGGAGCCTCACAGGAGGAGGAGCCACTCACTATGTTTTTAATATTCCTCCAGAAGTTCCTAGGGTCCTTAGCTGAGGTCTGCAAGGCAGCTTTACAGAAGTCGCTTTTGGCAACCCTGATAGCCTTTTTGCACTCATTCCTGAGCCTCCTGTAATGTTGGAATATGGTCTGGTCCATTTAGACCCTGAAACTGGCCCAACATTTATCTCTAGCCCTCATGAGAGCAAGGAGGCTCCCATGCAACCATTTTGTGACAGCCCCCCTTACCCTCCATCTGACGAGGGGGGCATGCTTATCCTGTAACATCCCAAAGATACTATTAAAGTGACAGACTGCCAAGGAAGCATTCTGGGCATCCATCACTGAAGACCAGTCAAGGAAAATGAGATCCTCCTGGAAAGTTCCTGGGTCAAACCTGGCAAAGTCCCTAACCTGGATGATTTTGGGAGGGAACGTGGGGGCGGAGATCTTCCATATGCTGTACACCAGGGCATGGTCAGAGATGGAGTCCGGGAGGGTACCTGAGGAGCTAATCCGCTCAGGCCTGTTGGTCAGGACCCAGTCCAGGAGAGAGCTGTTACCACCTATGGACAACCATTTGGTGGGCTCCTGAATGAGTTGGGACATTGAGAAGCCAGCTAGCAGAGTTTCATACTGCTTGACAGTGCCTCCAAGCCAGTTTAGGTTGAGATCCCCTAGGATTATTACCTCATTGTTTCCTGTCCTGGAACCAACAGATTCAAGAAGGGAGGATAAGCCCAGTACCACCATGGAAGTTATAGGTAAGCAATAATACACCCCAACAGAGTGAAGTGTTGACTGCTACTCTGGACCACCAGGGGCATAATGAGGCCTTGACGCCGCAGGCGGAGGGGCCTTATAGCCCTGGAAGGTCCGATATAGCACAATACCGCCCGCCCTGGAGGGTATTATTGTGCTTAGAAAATGGGCACTGTAAAAAACATAAGTTAAATAAAAAGAAAATTAATAAAAAATTAGTTTAAAGTATAATTTTGTAAAAAAAATAGTTCCTCTGCCTGCATTAGAATGATGTTTTTTTTTTTTTTTTTTTGTTAGGGTCTTTTGTCCTACTGGATACTCTTAAGTTTAAAAAAAGTCTCTCCTGGGGAGCTCTATAGTGCAGCAGGTCACCCATCAGCAATTTTTTTTTTGTGAAGACCTTCAATTATATACCTTCCTAGCTATTCACTCTGCCCTGTATCTAGAAGTACAGGTATTCTAGCAACCTCGCAACCACTAGTGTTTTAAAAATATTGTTTAAACTGCAACTGCTTGCCTCATTGTAAAACAGCTCGTTTTCACAGGTTGTGGGGTACAGATTTCTGCTGAGTGGTCTGCTTCTCCTCGGGATGGCTCTAAGAAAGTCTCGACAGTTGAAATGGGGGGGCAGTTCTGCTGGGTGTCAGTGTGTTGTAGATCCAGTGTGGACCAGGCGCTGCCAGTGATCGACTTTTTGGTTTAATCTTCAGTGGCATGTCCCATCGTGTTGCTTTTGGCAGGAGAAAGCAGATCTGCAGTGTGGTATTATGTTGATGAGGGAGGGAGGGCTACTTGTAAATTTCAGCACTGAAGCCAAATGAGTTGAGGAAGAGAGAAAGAGCGCTAGCTTCGGTAGCACTATTGTGTGTGAGAGGAGCGGTACTTCTTAGTTTTCCATACGCAGATTGATGTTCATCTGCGGTATGGAAAATTACGAAAGTACCGCTGCTGTCATACAGTAGCGCTACCAGAGAGAGCGCTGTGTCACTGAGCTGATCGGACTGACTCCTTTTTTAGTTTTCTTTCATTTTTTTTTTATGTATGCCTGCCTTAGCAGCCTACTAATAATTTGTTTACCTAAAATAAGACGCCGCTGGGCGCCACCAGCTTGCTAGATAAGCAGGGACAAAACGGTGGCGGGTCAAATTCGAAAATTCTAACTGGCCTCACAATTTCAGTGATCAGGTCAGTTGGTATTGGCACTTGTTCTAACCAGGGCTCTGTTGTCTGATACCTGCCCACCTTGCCAGGGGTATCAGCCAATCGGAGCTCGTGAATTTCTAAGCCCATTTTCTAAGTACATATAATGTGCAGTTTCTTTGCATTCCCAAGTAGCAGGACAGTGTGCAACAGCTCACAGGAAGACTGCTCTGGCTGAGGGCAGGTCAGCACCGACAAGTTAAGGTGGCTCCTGTAGTAAACCTGAATACCACCCCCCCTCTTTTTTCCTGGACGATCCTGCCTGAGGAAGGCAAAGCTGGGAAGCACACAAGCAGAGTCTGGGATCGAGGGTTTAAGCCAAGATTTGGTTATCCCTAGGATGTCAGGCTTGTAGTGGGTGACCCAGGCATGGAGTTCAGCCATGTTGGGCAGAAGGCTACGGACATTAAGATGAGCTATTTTCAACCCATTCTCTGACTGCCAGCCCACAGGAGAGGAGAGGAGAGGGCTTAACATGCAGGACCTGGGTTCAACTCCACATCCCCTGCCAGGACGTGTGTCACCAGTAGGAGCCAGAGGAAATGCCTCAGAGGGGGAGTGCCCATCTTAGTGGACGTCCTGCGGCCGATGCGGCTGACCACTTTGATAGGGTACACGAAGCACCACAGGTTAAGGCAGCAGATGGGCCAGGGAGTGAGTCTGTCCCTGGTGGCTATTAGGTTAGAAAAAGTAAAGTCCCACTCATCAAGTAATCCTGGTGAGAACCCGAGTTGCCCCATGTGGGGAGCACAGTCCAGAGTGATAATAGGGAGGAACAATACCATGAGCAGCCCTATGGCTAAGGCGAGATAACGACGTAGCCCCTCCTGAATGCTTCAGGGCCCCATAGCTCTAAATGCACACCGAGTCAGACTTAAATACAACCAGGGCCCAGGAGAAATGAGGGAGATAGGGGTGACCAGACCCCCCAGGCTACCTGGAGGGCACTAAGGAGCAGTCAAAAAGGACAGTTAGACCTGCAGTCGTCACTCCACCAGGAGCAGAGTACCGCTGGTAGCCTATTTCACACTTGTAGCCCAACACAGTAATTTTCAAGCAAGCAGCCCATGGTAAAGCATCGAGACAAGGGCAGACAATAAGATAAACACACGTCACCAATGGCTAGTGACTACAATTGACTACAACTTTATAGACCACAGCTGACTGCAGAGAAAGATCAGCTATAAAGATCTGTACCACCCAGAGGATTAGACAACACCCCCACAGTAGGTATGGAAGAGAAGGGGGAAAAAGGCAGCAGCATAATACAAGTAGTCCCCTAGAGTTGTGAGGAAAGAATTAATCCCTCCCAAATTCTATCCCCATAGGGGACAGACAGTAGGACCAGCCAATCACCCACTCTAAGCATAGTACAACCCCCAGGTGGGAGTAGCTTAGGCCCCGAGTTGCACAGTAATTTGCAGGTGGTGCAAAAAGGTTGGAATTAGAGAAAGCAGGTGCAGTGATGGCTAAACGCCACTAGAGGGGGTATTGGAGTTTTCTATTGGGCACGGTAGCCAGAAGCTCCTTTTGTTATAGCACCCACTAGTGGACAGCTGTGATAATCTGCAAATGGAAAAGTCACCTGATAGGTTAATTTTTAATTTCAGTCAGGTGCTTTATCCTATAAAAAGGAGTGACGACCAATGGTGGTGGTGGGGGTGGCAGGGCAGCCGATGCATAGCATCAGCGGGGTCCTCGCTCTGCCGTTTGCACTCCTCGCTCATCCTGGTCTCCTTTACCTGTGCAGATTTTTCTATTTGAATTCCACGCCTTTTGCAGGGGGCAATCAGCGTGGGGCTTGGGAAGAGTCCGGCGGCTGTGGGGGAGGGATGCTCGGTTGCCCTCTCGACCCAGAAGGCTCCCGGGGAGCAGGTTTGTCTCTGCAGAGAAGGAGGAAAAAGGTGAGGCTTTTATATAGATCCTACACAAGCAGCAGACTAAAGGAGCATTGGGGTTGGGGATCGCATATTCAATGCAGTTAGGGTTATTTTAGCCCAGCCCTGGTTAAGCTCACTATAGGACTTTCTAAACAAAGAGGGCTCAGGTGGAGACAAAGCAGTTTTAGCAGGCACTGGGGTTTGTAAGGTTAAAAGGTGCAAAGACAGTAGAAGTTTAGCAACTTGGGTAATCAGGAAAAATATTTTCTCTGGCACTACAAGTTTCACTGATTCAGTTTAAAATAAATGTCACGGTCACAGAACAAGGTTACTATGGCATTTGATGTTTCACTATTAAGGTGCTCTGCTACTTCCTTACAATTCACAAGTATACAGGGAGAAAAATTGAGGAAAAACAATCTGCACCTGTAGCATTAAATAAAGTTTAAGTCTTTCAGTAAAAATGGCGCCTGCCGCTTTGCACTCCTCGCTCGTCCTGGTCTCCTTTACCTGTGCAGATTTTTCGATTTGAATTCCACGCCTTTTGCAGGGGGCAATCAGCGTGGGGCTTGGGAAGAGTCCTGCGGCTGTGGGGGAGGGATGCTCGGTTGCCCTCTCGACCCAGAAGGCTCCTGGGGAGCAGGTTTGTCTCTGCAGAGAAGGAGGAAAAAGGTGAGGCTTTTATATAGATCCTACACAAAGCAGCAGACTAAAGGAGCATTGGGGGTGGGGATCGCATATTCAATGCAGTTAAGGTTATTTTAGCCCAGCCCTGGTTGAGCTCATTATAGGACTTTCTAAACAAGGAGGGCTCAGGTGGAGACAAAGCAGTTTTTGCAGGCACTGGGGTTTGTAAGGTTAAAAGGTGCAAAGGCAGTAGAAGTTTAGCAACTTGGGTAATCAGGAAAAATATTTTCTCTGGCACTACAAGTTTCACTATTTCAGTTTAAACTAAAGGTCACGGTCATAGAACAAGCTTACTATGGCATCCGATGTTTCACTATTAAGGTGCTCTGCTACTTCCTTACAATTCACAAGTATACAGGGAGAAAAACTGAGGAAAAAAAACAATCAGCACTCGAGTGGCGACTGAAAATAAAGTTTAAGTCTTTTAGTAAAACAGATCCTACACAAAGCAGCAGACTAAAGGAGCATGGGGGTGGATCGATATTCAATGCAGTTAAGGTTATTTTAGCTCAGCCCTGGTTAAGCTCACTATAGGACTTTCTAAACAAAGCGGGCTCAGGTGGAGACAAAGCAGTTTTTGCATGCACTGGGGTTTGTAAGGTTAAAAGGTGCAAAGACAGTAGAAGTTTAGCAACTTGGGTAATCAGGAAAAATATTTTCTCTGGCACTACAAGTTTCACTGATTCAGTTTAAAATAAATGTCACGGTCTCAGAACAAGGTTACTATGGCATTTGATGTTTCACTATTAAGGTGCTCTGCTACTTCCTTACAATTCACAAGTATACAGGGAGAAAAATTGAGAGAAAAAACAATCTGCACCCGTGTAGCGACTGAAAATAAAGTTTAAGTCTTTCAGTAAAAATGGCGCTCTGCCGTTTGCACTCCTCGCTCGTCCTGGTCTCCTTTACCTGTGCAGATTTTTCGATTTGAATTCCACGCCTTTTGCAGGGGGCAATCAGCGTGGGGCTTGGGAAGAGTCCGTCGGCTGTGGGGGAGGGCTGCTCGGTTGTCCTCTCGACCCAGAAGGCTCCAGGGGAGCAGGTTTGTCTCTGCAGAGAAGGAGGAAAAAGGTGAGGCTTTTATATAGATGCTACACAAAGCAGCAGACTAAAGGAGCATTGGGGGTGGGGATCGCATATTCAATGCAGTTAAGGTTATTTTAGCCCAGCCCTGGTTAAGCTCATTATAGGACTTTCTAAACAAGGAGGGCTCAGGTAGAGACAAAGCAGTTTTTGCAGGCACTGGGGTTTGTAAGGTTAAAAGGTGCAAAGACAGTAGACGTTTAGCAACTTGGGTAATCAGGAAAAATATTTTCTCTGGCACTATAAATTTCACTAATTCAGTTTAAAATAAAGGTCAAGGTCACAGAACGAGCTTACTATGGCATCTGATGTTTCACTATTAAGGTGCTCTGCTACTTCCTTACAATTCACAAGTATACAGGGAGAAAAATTGAGGGAAAAAACAATCTGCAACCCGTGTAGCGACCGAAAATAAAGTTTAAGTCTTTCAGTAAAAATGGCGCTCTGCCGTTTGCACTCCTCGCTTGTCCTGGTCTCCTTTACCTGTGCAGATTTTTCGGTTTGAATTCCGCGCCTTTTGCAGGGGGCAATCAGCGTGGGGCTTGGGAAGAGTCCGTCGGCTGTGGGGGAGGGCTGCTCGGTTGTCCTCTCGACCCAGAAGGCTCCCGGGGAGCAGGTTTGTCTCTGCAGAGAAGGAGGAAAAAGGTGAGGCTTTTATACAGATCCCACACAAGCAGCAGACTAAAGGAGCATTGGGGCTGGGGATCGTGATATTCAAGGAGGTTAAGGTTATTTTAGCCCAGCCCTGGTTGAGCTCATTATAGGACTTTCTAAACAAGGAGGGCTCAGGTGGAGACAAAGCAGTTTTTGCAGGCACTGGGGTTTGTAAGGTTAAAAGGTAAAGGCAGAAGTTTAGCAACTTGGGTAATAAGGAAAAATATTTTCTCTGGCACTACAAGTTTCACTAATTCAGTTTAAACTAAAGGTCACGGTCATAGAACAAGCTTACTATGGCATCTGATGTTTCACTATTTAAGGTGCTCTGCTACTTCCTTACAATTCACAAGTATACAGGGAGAAAAACTGAGGAAAAAAAACAATCAGCACTCGAGTGGCGACTGAAAATAAAGTTTAAGTCTTTCAGTAAAACAGATCCTACACAAAGCAACAGACTAAAGGAGCATGGGGGTGGGATCTATATTCAATGCAGTTAAGGTTATTTTAGCCCAGCCCTGGTTAAGCTCACTATAGGACTTTCTAAACAAAGAGGGCTCAGGTGGAGACAAAGCAGTTTTTGCATGCACTGGGGTTTGTAAGGTGCAAAGACAGTAGAAGTTTAGCAACTTGGGTAATCAGGAAAATATTTTCTGGCACTACAAGTTTCACTGATTCAGTTTAAAATAAATGTCACGGTCAGAGAACAAGGTTACTATGGCATTTTGATGTTTCACTATTAAGGTGCTCTGCTACTTCCTTACAATTCACAAGTATACAGGGAGAAAAATTGAGGGAAAAACAATCTGCACGCGTAGCAACCGAAAATAAAGTTTAAGTCTTCAGTAAAATGGCGCCTGCCGCTTGCACCTCGCTCATCCTGGTCTCCTTTACCTGTGCAGATTTTTCGATTTGAATTCCACGCCTTTTGCAGGGGGCAATCAGCGTGGGGCTAGGGAAGAGTCCTGCGGCTGTGGGTGAGGGATGCTCGGTTGCCCTCTCAACCCAGAAGGCTCCCGGGGAGCAGGTTTGTCTCTGCAAAGAAGGAGGAAAAAGGTGAGGCTTTTATATAGATCCTACACAAAGCAGCAGACTAAATAAGCATTGGGGGTGGGGATCGCATATTCAATGCAGTTAAGGTTATTTTAGCCCAGACCTGGTTAAGCTCATTATAGGACTTTCTAAACAAGGAGGGCTCGGGTAGAGACAAAGCAGTTTTTGCAGGCACTGGGGTTTGTAAGGTTAAAAGGTGCAAAGACAGTAGACGCTTAGCAACTTGGGTAATCAGGAAAATATTTTCTCTGGCAGTACAAATTTCACTAATTCAGTTTAAAATAAAGGTCATGGTCACAGAACGAGCTTACTATGGCATCTGATGTTTCACTATTAAGGTGCTCTGCTACTTCTTTACAATTCACAAGTATACAGGAGAAAAATTGAGGGAAAACAATCTGCACCCATGTAGCGAATCGAAAATAAAGTTTAAGTCTTTCAGTAAAAATGGCGCTTGCCGCTTGCACTCCTCGCCGTCCGGGTCTCCTTTACCTGTGCAGATTTTTCGATTGAATTCCACGCCTTTTGCAGGGGCAATCAGTGGGCTAGGGAAGAGTCCCATGGTGTGGGGGAGGGATGCTCGGTTGCCCTCTCGACCCTGAAGGCTCCTGGGGAGGAGGTTTGTCTCTGCAGAGAAGGAGGAAAAAGGTGAGGCTTTTATATAGATCCTACACAAAGCAGCAGACTAAAGGAGCATTGGGGGTGGGGAATCGCATATTCAATGCAGTTAAGGTTATTTTAGACCAGCCCTGGTTGAGCTCATTATAGGACTTTCTAAACAAGGAGGGCTCAGGTGGAGACAAAGCAGTTTTTGCAGGCACTGGGGTTTGTAAGGTTAAAAGGTGCAAAGGCAGTAGAAGTTTAGCAACTTGGGTAATCAGGAAAAATATTTTCTCTGGCACTACAAGTTTAACTATTTCAGTTTAAACTAAAGGTCACGGTCATAGAACAAGCTTACTATGGCATCTGATGTTTCACTATTAAGGTGCTCTGCTACTTCCTTACAATTCACAAGTATACAGGGAGAAAAATTGAGGAAAAAAAAACAATCAGCACTCGAGTGGCAACTGAAAATAAAGTTTAAGTCTTTCAGTAAAACAGATCCTACACAAAGCAGCAGACTAAAGGAGCATGGGGGTTGGGGATCGCATATTCAATGCAGTTAAGGTTATTTTAGCCCAGCCCTGGTTAAGCTTACTATAGGACTTTCTAAACAAAGCGGGCTCAGGTGGAGACAAAGCAGTTTTTGCATGCACTGGGGTTTGTAAGGTTAAAAGGTGCAAAGACAGTAGAAGTTTAGCAACTTGGGTAATCAGGAAAAATATTTTCTCTGGCACTACAAGTTTCACTGATTCAGTTTCAAATAAATGTCACGGTCTCAGAACATGGTTACTATGGCATCTGATGTTTCACTATTAAGGTGCTCTGCTACTTCCTTACAATTCACAAGTATACAGGGAGAAAAACTGAGGAAAAAACACAATCAGCACTCGAGTGGCGACTGAAAATAAAGTTTAAGTCTTTCAGTAAAACAGATCCTACACAAAGCAGCAGACTAAAGGAGCATTGGGGTTGGGGATCGCATATTCAATGCAGTTAAGGTTATTTTAGCCCAGCCCTGGTTAAGCTCATTATAGGACTTTCTAAACAAGGAGGGCTCAGGTAGAGACAAAGCAGTTTTTGCAGGCACTGGGGTTTGTAAGGTTAAAGGTGCAAAGACAGTAGACGTTTAGCAACTTGGGTAATCAGGAAAAATATTTTCTCTGGCACTACAAATTTCACTAATTCAGTTTAAAATAAAGGTCATGGTCACAGAACGAGCTTACTATGGCATCTGATGTTTCACTATTAAGGTGCTCTGCTACTTCCTTACAATTCACAAGTATACAGGGAGAAAAATTGAGGTAAAAAACAATCTGCACCCGTGTAGCGACCGAAAATAAAGTTGAAGTCTTTCAGTAAAAATGGCGCTCTGCCGTTTGCACTCCTCGCTCGTCCTGGTCTCCTTTACCTGTGCAGATTTTTCGATTTGAATTCCACGCCTTTTGCAGGGGGCAATCAGCGTGGGGCTTGGGAAGAGTCCTGCGGCTGTGGGGAGGGATGCCTGCTGCCCTCTCGACCCAGAAGGCTCCCCGGGAGCAGGTTTGTCTCTGCAGAGAAGGAGGAAAAGGTGAGGCTTTTATACAGATCCTACACAAAGCAGCAGACTAAAGGAGCATTGGGGTGGGGATCTCATATTCAATGCAGTTAAGGTTATTTTAGCCCAGCCCTGGTTGAGCTCATTATAGGACTTCTAAACAAGGAGGGCTCAGGTGGAGACAAAGCAGTTTTGCAGGCACTGGGTTTGTAAGGTTAAAAGGTGCAAAGGCAGTAGAAGTTTAGCAACTTGGGTAATAAGGAAAAATATTTTCTCTGGCACTACAAGTTTCACTAATTCAGTTTAAACTAAAGGTCACGGTCATAGAACAAGCTTACTATGGCATCTGATGTTTCGCTATTAAGGTGCTCTGCTACTTCCTTACAATTCACAAGTATACAGGGAGAAAAATTGAGGAAAAAAAACAATCAGCACTCGAGTGGCGACTGAAAATAAAGTTTAAGTCTTTCAGTAAAACAGATCCCACACAAAGCAGCAGACTAAAGGAGCATGGGGGTTGGGGATCGCATATTCAATGCAGTTAAGGTTATTTTAGCCCAGCCCTGGTTAAGCTCACTATAGGACTTTCTAAACAAAGAGGGCTCAGGTGGAGACAAAGCAGTTTTTGCATGCACTGGGGTTTGTAAGGTTAAAAGGTGCAAAGACAATAGAAGTTTAGCAACTTGGGTAATCAGGAAAAATATTTTCTCTGGCACTACAAGTTTCACTGATTCAGTTTAAAATAAATGTCACGGTCACAGAACAAGCTTACTATGGCATCTGATGTTTCACTATTAAGGTGCTCTGCTACTTCCTTACAATTCACAAGTATACAGGGAGAAAAATTGAGGGAAAAAACAATCTGCACCCGTGTAGCAACCGAAAATAAAGTTTAAGTCTTTCAGTAAAAATGGCGCTCTGCCGTTTGCACTCCTCGCTCATCCTGGTCTCCTTTACCTGTGCAGATTTTTCGATGGAATTCCACGCCTTTGCAGGGGCAATCAGCGTGGCTAGGGAAGAGTCCTGCGGCTGTGGGTGAGGATGCTCGGTTGCCCTCTCGACCCAGAAGGCTCCCGGGAGCAGGTTTGTCTCTGCAAAGAAGGAGGAAAAGGTGAGGCTTTATATAGATCCCACACAAAGCAGCAGACTAAATGAGCATTGGGGTGGGGATCGACATATTCAATGCAGTTAAGGTTATTTTAGCCCAGCCCTGGTTAAGCTCATTATAGGACTTTCTAAACAAGGAGGGCTCAGGTGGAGACAAAGCAGTTTTTGCAGGCACTGGGGTTTGTAAGGTTAAAAGGTGCAAAGGCAGTAGAGTTTAGCAACTTGGGTAATCAGGAAAATATTTTCTCTGGCACTACAAGTTTCACTAATTCAGTTTAAAATAAAGGTCATGGTCATAGAATCGAGCTTACTATGGCATCTGATGTTTCACTATTAAGGTGCTCTGCTACTTCCTTACAATTCACAAGTATACAGGGAGAAAAATTGAGGGAAAAAACAATCAGCACTCATGTGGCGACTGAAAATAAAGTTTAAGTCTTTCAGTGAAACAGATCCTACACAAAGCAGCAGACTAAAGGAGCATTGGGGGTGGGGATCGCATATTCAATGCAGTTAGGGTTATTTTAGCCCAGCCCTGGTTAAGCTCACTATAGGACTTTCTAAACAAAGAGGGCTCAGGTGGAGACAAAGCAGTTTTAGCAGGCACTGGGGTTTGTAAGGTTAAGGTGCAAAGACAGTAGAAGTTTAGCAACTTGGGTAATCAGGAAAATATTTCTCTGGCACTACAAGTTTCACTGATTCAGTTTAAAATAAATGTCACGGTCACAGAACAAGGTTACTATGGCATCTGATGTTTCACTATTAAGGTGCTCTGCTACTTCCTCTACAATTCACAAGTATACAGGGAGAAAAATTGAGGAAAAAACAATCTGCACCGTAGCAACCAAAAAAGTTTAAGTCTTTCAGTAAAATGGCGCCTGCCGCTTGCACCTCGCTGTCCTGGTCTCCTTTACCTGTGCAGATTTTTCGATGAATTCCACGCCTTTTGCAGGGGGCAATCAGCGTGGGGTTGGGAAGAGTCCTGCGGCTGTGGGGGAGGGATGCTCGGTTGCCCTCTCGACCCAGAAGGCTCCCGGGGAGCAGGTTTGTCTCTGCAGAGAAGGAGGAAAAAGGTGAGGCTTTTATATAGATCCTACACAAAGCAGCAGACTAAAGGAGCATTGGGGGGTGGGGATCGCATATTCAATGCAGTTAAGGTTATTTTAGCCCAGCCCTGGTTAAGCTCACTATAGGACTTTCTAAACAAAGAGGGCTCAGGTGGAGACAAAGCAGTTTTTGCATGCACTGGGGTTTGTAAGGTTAAAAGGTGCAAAGACAGTAGAAGTTTAGCAACTTGGGTAATCAGGAAAAATATTTTCTCTGGCACTACAAGTTTCACTGATTCAGTTTAAAATAAATGTCACGGTCACAGAACAAGGTTACTATGGCATTTGATGTTTCACTATTAAGGTGCTCTGCTACTTCCTTACAATTCACAAGTATACAGGAGAAAATTGAGAGAAAAACAATGCACTGTAGCGACCGAAAATAAAGTTTAAGTCTTTCAGTAAAAATGGCGCTCTGCCGTTTGCACTCCTCGCTCGTCCTGGTCTCCTTTACCTGTGCAGATTTTTCGATTTGAATTCCACGCCTTTTGCAGGGGGCAATCAGCGTGGGGCTTGGGAAGAGTCCGTCGGCTGTGGGGGAGGGCTGCTCGGTTGTCCTCTCGACCCAGAAGGCTCCCGGGGAGCAGGTTTGTCTCTGCAGAGAAGGAGGAAAAGGTGAGGTCTTATATAGATCCTACACAAAGCAGCAGACTAAAGGAGCATTGGGGTGGGGATCGTATATTCAATGCAGATAAGGTTATTTTAGCCCAGCCCTGGTTGAGCTCTTTATAGGACTTTCTAAACAAGGAGGGCTCAGGTGGAGACAAAGCAGTTTTGCAGGCACTGGGGTTTGTAAGGTTAAAAGGTGCAAAGGCAGTAGAAGTTTAGCAACTTGGGTAATCAGGAAAATATTTTCTCTGGCACTACAAGTTTCACTAATTCAGTTTAAACTAAAGGTCACGGTCATAGAACAAGCTTACTATGGCATCTGATGTTTCACTATTTAAGGTGCTCTGCTACTTCCTTAGAATTCACAGATACAGGAGAAAACTGAGGAAAAAACAATCAGCACTCGAGTGGCGACTGAAAATAAAGTTTAAGTCTTTCAGTAAAACAGATCCTACACAAAGCAGCAGACTAAAGGAGCATGGGGTGGGGATCGATATTCAATGCAGTTAGGTTATTTTAGCCCAGCCCTGGTTAAGCTCACTATAGGACTTTCTAAACAAAGAGGGCTCAGGTGGAGACAAAGCAGTTTTTGCAGGCACTGGGGTTTGTAAGGTTAAAAGGTGCAAAGACAGTAGAGTTTAGCAACTTGGGTAATCAGGAAAAATATTTTCTCTGGCACTACAAGTTTCACTAATTTAGTTTAAACTAAAGGTCACGGTCACAGAACAAGCTTACTATGGCATCTGATGTTTCACTATTAAGGTGCTCTGCTACTTCCTTACAATTCACAAGTATACAGGGAGAAAAATTGAGGGAAAAAACAATCTGCACCCGTGTAGCGACCGAAAATAAAGTTTAAGTCTTTCAGTAAAAATGGCGCTCTGCCGTTTGCACTCCTCGCTCGTCCTGGTCTCCTTTACCTGTGCAGATTTTTCGATTTGAATTCCACGCCTTTTGCAGGGGGCAATCAGCGTGGGGCTAGGGAAGAGTCCTGCGGCTGTGGGGGAGGGATGCTCGGTTGCCCTCTCGACCCAGAAGGCTCCTGGGGAGCAGGTTTGTCTCTGCAGAGAAGGAGGAAAAAGGTGAGGCTTTTATATAGATCCTACACAAAGCAGCAGACTAAAGGAGCATTGGGGGTGGGGATCGCATATTCAATGCAGTTAAGGTTATTTTAGCCCAGCCCTGGTTAAGCTCATTATAGGACTTTCTAAACAAGGAGGGCTCAGGTGGAGACAAAGCAGTTTTGCAGGCACTGGGGTTTGTAAGGTTAAAGGTGCAAAGGCAGTAGAAGTTTAGCAACTTGGGTAATAAGGAAAATATTTTCTCTGGCACTACAAGTTTCACTAATTCAGTTTAAACTAAAGGTCACGGTCATAGAACAAGCTTACTATGGCATCTGATGTTTCACTATTAAGGTGCTCTGCTACTTCCTTACAATCCACAAGTATACAGGAGAAAAATTGAGGAAAAACAATCAGCACTCGAGTGGCGACTGAAAATAAAGTTTAAGTCTTTCAGTAAACAGATCCTACACAAAGCAGCAGACTAAAGGAGCATGGGGTGGGGATGATATTCAATGCAGTTAAGGTTATTTTAGCCCAGCCCTGGTTAAGCTCACTATAGGACTTTCTAAACAAAGAGGGCTCAGGTGGAGACAAAGCAGTTTTGCATGCACTGGGGTTTGTAAGGTTAAAAGGTGCAAAGACAGTAGAAGTTTAGCAACTTGGGTAATCAGGAAAAATATTTTCTGGCACTACAAGTTTCACTGATTCAGTTTAAAATAAATGTCACGGTCACAGAACAAGGTTATTATGGCATCTGATGTTTCACTATTAAGGTGCTCTGCTACTTCCTTACAATTCACAAGTATACAGGGAGAAAAATTGAGGGAAAAACAATCTGCACCGCGTAGCAACCTGAAAATAAAGTTTAAGTCTTTCAGTAAAATGGCGCCTGCCGCTTGCACTCTCGTCATCCTGGTCTCCTTTACCTGTGCAGATTTTTCGATTTGAATTCCACGCCTTGCAGGGGCAATCAGCGTGGGGCTTGGGAAGAGTCCGCGGTGCTGTGGGGAGGGCTGCTGCTGCCCTCTCGACCCAGAAGGCTCCTGGGAGCAGGTTTGTCTCTGCAAAGAAGGAGGAAAAGGTGAGGCTTTATATAGATCCTACACAAAGCAGCAGACTAAAGGAGCATTGGGGTGGGGATGCATATTCAATGCAGTTAAGGTTATTTTAGCCCAGCCCTGGTTGAGCTTATTATAGGACTTTCTAAACAAGGAGGGCTCAGGTGGAGACAAAGCAGTTTTTGCAGGCACTGGGTTTGTAAGGTTAAAAGGTGCAAAGACAGTAGACGTTTAGCAACTTGGGTAATCAGGAAAATATTTTCTCTGGCAGTACAAATTTCACTAATTCAGTTTAAAATAAAGGTCATGGTCACAGAACGAGCTTACTATGGCATCTGATGTTTCACTATTAAGGTGCTCTGCTACTTCCTTACAATTCACAAGTATACAGGAGAAAAATTGAGGAAAAACAATCAGCACTCATGGCGACTGAAAATAAAGTTTAAGTCTTTCAGTAAAACAGATCCTACACAAAGCAGCAGACTAAAGGAGCATTGGGGTGGGGATCGATATTCAATGCAGTTAAGGTTATTTTAGCCCAGCCCTGGTTAAGCTCACTATAGGACTTTCTAAACAAAGAGGGCTCAGGTGGAGACAAAGCAGTTTTGCAGGCACTGGGGTTTGTAAGGTTAAAGGTGCAAAGACAGTAGAAGTTTAGCAACTTGGGTAATCAGGAAAATATTTTCTGGCACTACAAGTTTCACTGATTCAGTTTAAAATAAATGTCACGGTCACAGAACAAGGTTACTATGGCATTTGATGTTTCACTATTAAGGTGCTCTGCTACTTCCTTACAATTCACAAGTATACAGGGAGAAAAATTGAGGGAAAAACAATCTGCACCGTGTAGCGACCGAAAATAAAGTTTAAGTCTTTCAGTAAAATGGCGCCTGCCGCTTGCACTCCTCGTCATCCTGGTCTCCTTTACCTGTGCAGATTTTTCGATTTGAATTCACGCCTTTTGCAGGGGCAATCAGCGGGGCTTGGGAAGAGTCCATCGGTTGTGGGGAGGGCTGCTCGGTTGCCCTCTCGACCCAGAAGGCTCCCTGGGAGCAGGTTTGTCTCTGCAGAGAAGGAGGAAAAGGTGAGGCTTTTATACAGATCCTACACAAAGCAGCAGACTAAAGGAGCATTGGGGTGGGGATCGATATTCAATGCAGTTAAGGTTATTTTAGCCCAGCCCTGGTTGAGCTCTATTATAGGACTTTCTAAACAAGGAGGGCTCAGGTGGAGACAAAGCAGTTTTGCAGGCACTGGGGTTTGTAAGGTTACAGTAAGGCAGTAGAAGTTTAGCAACTTGGTAATAAGGAAAATATTTTCTCTGGCACTACAAGTTTCACTAATTCAGTTTAAACTAAAGGTCACGGTCATAGAACAAGCTTACTATGGCATCTGATGTTTCACTATTAAGGTGCTCTGCTACTTCCTTACAATTCACAAGTATACAGGGAGAAAAATTGAGGAAAAAAAACAATCAGCACTCGAGTGGCGACTGAAAATAAAGTTTAAGTCTTTCAGTAAAACAGATCCCACACAAAGCAGCAGACTAAAGGAGCATGGGGGGTGGGGATCGCATATTCAATGCAGTTAAGGTTATTTTAGCCCAGCCCTGGTTAAGCTCACTATAGGACTTTCTAAACAAAGAGGGCTCAGGTGGAGACAAAGCAGTTTTTGCATGCACTGGGGTTTGTAAGGTTAAAAGTGCAAAGACAGTAGAAGTTTAGCAACTTGGGTAATCAGGAAAATATTTTCTGGCACTACAAGTTTCACTGATTCAGTTTAAAATAAATGTCACGGTCACAGAACAAGGTTACTATGGCATTTGATGTTTCACTATTAAGGTGCTCTGCTACTTCCTTACAATTCACAAGTATACAGGAGAAAAATTGAGAGAAAACAATCTGCACCGTAGCGACTGAAAATAAAGTTTAAGTCTTTCAGTAAAAATGGCGCTCTGCCGTTTGCACTCCTCGCTTGTCCTGGTCTCCTTTACCTGTGCAGATTTTTCGATTTGAATTCCACGCCTTTTGCAGGGGGCAATCAGCGTGGGGCTTGGGAAGAGTCCGTCGGCTGTGGGGGAGGGCTGCTCGGTTGTCCTCTCGACCCAGAAGGCTCCCGGGGAGCAGGTTTGTCTCTGCAGAGAAGGAGGAAAAAAGTGAGGCTTTTATACAGATCCTACACTATGCAGCAGACTAAAGGAGCATTGGGGCTGGGGATCGCATATTCAATGCAGATAAGGTTATTTTAGCCCAGCCCTGGTTGAGCTCTTTATAGGACTTTCTAAACAAGGAGGGCTCAGGTGGAGACAAAGCAGTTTTTGCAGGCACTGGGGTTTGTAAGGTTAAAAGGTGCAAAGGCAGTAGAAGTTTAGCAACTTGGGTAATAAGGAAAAATATTTTCTCTGGCACTACAAGTTTCACTAATTCAGTTTAAACTAAAGGTCACGGTCATAGAACAAGCTTACTATGGCATCTGATGTTTCACTATTTAAGGTGCTCTGCTACTTCCTTAGAATTCACAAGTATACAGGGAGAAAAACTGAGGAAAAAAAACAATCAGCACTCGAGTGGCGACTGAAAATAAAGTTTAAGTCTTTCAGTAAAACAGATCCTACACAAAGCAGCAGACTAAAGGAGCATGGGGGGTGGGGATCGCATATTCAATGCAGTTAAGGTTATTTTAGCCCAGCCCTGGTTAAGCTCACTATAGGACTTTCTAAACAAAGAGGGCTCAGGTGGAGACAAAGCAGTTTTTGCATGCACTGGGGTTTGTAAGGTTAAAAGGTGCAAAGACAGTAGAAGTTTAGCAACTTGGGTAATCAGGAAAAATATTTTCTCTGGCACTACAAGTTTCACTGATTCAGTTTAAAATAAATGTCACGGTCAGAGAACAAGGTTACTATGGCATTTGATGTTTCACTATTAAGGTGCTCTGCTACTTCCTTACAATTCACAAGTATACAGGGAGAAAAATTGAGGGAAAAAACAATCTGCACCCGTGTAGCAACCGAAAATAAAGTTTAAGTCTTTCAGTAAAAATGGCGCTCTGCCGTTTGCACTCCTCGCTCATCCTGGTCTCCTTTACCTGTGCAGATTTTTCGATTTGAATTCCACGCCTTTTGCAGGGGGCAATCAGCTTGGGGCTAGGGAAGAGTCCTGCGGCTGTGGGTGAGGGATGCTCGGTTGCCCTCTCAACCCAGAAGGCTCCCGGGAGCAGGTTTGTCTCTGCAAAGAAGGAGGAAAAAGGTGAGGCTTTTATATAGATCCTACACAAAGCAGCAGACTAAATAAGCATTGGGGTTGGGGATCGCATATTCAATGCAGTTAAGGTTATTTTAGCCCAGACCTGGTTAAGCTCATTATAGGACTTTCTAAACAAGGAGGGCTCGGGTAGAGACAAAGCAGTTTTTGCAGGCACTGGGGTTTGTAAGGTTAAAAGGTGCAAAGACAGTAGACGTTTAGCAACTTGGGTAATCAGGAAAAATATTTTCTCTGGCAGTACAAATTTCACTAATTCAGTTTAAAATAAAGGTCATGGTCACAGAACGAGCTTACTATGGCATCTGATGTTTCACTATTAAGGTGCTCTGCTACTTCCTTACAATTCACAAGTATACAGGGAGAAAAATTGAGGGAAAAAACAATCTGCACCCATGTAGCGACCGAAAATAAAGTTTAAGTCTTTCAGTAAAAATGGCGCTCTGCCGTTTGCACTCCTCGCTCGTCCGGGTCTCCTTTACCTGTGCAGATTTTTCGATTTGAATTCCACGCCTTTTGCAGGGGCAATCAGCGGGGCTAGGGAAGAGTCCTGTGTGGGGAGGGATGCCTGCTGCCCTCTCGACCTTGAAGGCTCCTGGGAGGAGGTTTGTCTCTGCAGAGAAGGAGGAAAAAGGTGAGGCTTTTATATAGATCCTACAGAAAGCAGCAGACTAAAGGAGCATTGGGGTTGGGGAATCGCATATTCAATGCAGTTAAGGTTATTTTAGACCAGCCCTGGTTGAGCTCATTATAGGACTTTCTAAACAAGGAGGGCTCAGGTGGAGACAAAGCAGTTTTTGCAGGCACTGGGGTTTGTAAGGTTAAAAGGTGCAAAGGCAGTAGAAGTTTAGCAACTTGGGTAATCAGGAAAAATATTTTCTCTGGCACTACAAGTTTAACTATTTCAGTTTAAACTAAAGGTCACGGTCATAGAACGTTTACTATGGCATCTGATGTTTCACTATTAAGGTGCTCTGCTACTTCCTTACAATTCACAAGTATACAGGGAGAAAAATTGAGGAAAAAAAAACAATCAGCACTCGAGTGGCGACTGAAAATAAAGTTTAAGTCTTTCAGTAAAACAGATCCTACACAAAGCAGCAGACTAAAGGAGCATGGGGGTTGGGGATCGCATATTCAATGCAGTTAAGGTTATTTTAGCCCAGCCCTGGTTAAGCTTACTATAGGACTTTCTAAACAAAGCGGGCTCAGGTGGAGACAAAGCAGTTTTTGCATGCACTGGGGTTTGTAAGGTTAAAAGGTGCAAAGACAGTAGAAGTTTAGCAACTTGGGTAGTCAGGAAAAATATTTTCTCTGGCACTACAAGTTTCACTGATTCAGTTTCAAATAAATGTCACGGTCTCAGAACATGGTTACTATGGCATCTGATGTTTCACTATTAAGGTGCTCTGCTACTTCCTTACAATTCACAAGTATACAGGGAGAAAAACTGAGGAAAAAACACAATCAGCACTCGAGTGGCGACTGAAAATAAAGTTTAAGTCTTTCAGTAAAACAGATCCTACACAAAGCAGCAGACTAAAGGAGCATTGGGGTTGGGGATCGCATATTCAATGCAGTTAAGGTTATTTTAGCCCAGCCCTGGTTAAGCTCATTATAGGACTTTCTAAACAAGGAGGGCTCAGGTAGAGACAAAGCAGTTTTTGCAGGCACTGGGGTTTGTAAGGTTAAAAGGTGCAAAGACAGTAGACGTTTAGCAACTTGGGTAATCAGGAAAAATATTTTCTCTGGCACTACAAATTTCACTAATTCAGTTTAAAATAAAGGTCATGGTCACAGAACGAGCTTACTATGGCATCTGATGTTTCACTATTAAGGTGCTCTGCTACTTCCTTACAATTCACAAGTATACAGGGAGAAAAATTGAGGTAAAAAACAATCTGCACCCGTGTAGCAACCGAAAATAAAGTTGAAGTCTTTCAGTAAAAATGGCGCTCTGCCGTTTGCACTCCTCGCTTGTTCTGGTCTCCTTTACCTGTGCAGATTTTTCGGTTTGAATTCCGCGCCTTTTGCAGGGGGCAATCAGCGTGGGGCTTGGGAAGAGTCCATCGGCTGTGGGGGAGGGCTGCTCGGTTGCCCTCTCGACCCAGAAGGCTCCCGGGGAGCAGGTTTGTCTCTGCAGAGAAGGAGGAAAAAGGTGAGGCTTTTATACAGATCCTACACAAAGCAGCAGACTAAAGGAGCATTGGGGCTGGGGATCGCATATTCAATGCAGTTAAGGTTATTTTAGCCCAGCCCTGGTTGAGCTCATTATAGGACTTTCTAAACAAAGAGGGCTCAGGTGGAGACAAAGCAGTTTTTTGCATGCACTGGGGTTTGTAAGGTTAAAAGGTGCAAAGACAGTAGAAGTTTAGCAACTTGGGTAATCAGGAAAAAATATTTTCTCTGGCACTACAAGTTTCACTAATTTAGTTTAAACTAAAGGTCGCGGTCATAGAACAAGCTTACTATGGCATCTGATGTT
Source organism: Neoceratodus forsteri (assembly GCA_016271365.2). Lineage (NCBI taxonomy): Eukaryota > Metazoa > Chordata > Ceratodontiformes > Ceratodontidae > Neoceratodus > Neoceratodus forsteri. The sequence goes on from CM057455.1 coordinate 1,678,518,531, forward strand.
TCACTATTAAGGTGCTCTGCTACTTCCTTACAATTCACAAGTATACAGGGAGAAAAATTGAGGGAAAAAACAATCTCACGGTAGCTAACGAAAATAAAGTTTAGGTCTTTCAGTAAAAATGGCGCTCTGCCGTTTGCACTCCTCGCTTGTCCTGGTCTCCTTTACCTGTGCAGATTTTTCGGTTTGAATTCCGCGCCTTTTGCAGGAGGCAATCAGCGTGGGGCTTGGGAAGGGTCTGTCGGCTGTGGGGGAGGGCTGCTCGGTTGTCCTCTCGACCCAGAAGGCTCCCGGGGAGCAGGTTTGTCTCTGCAGAGAAGGAGGAAAAAGGTGAGGCTTTTATACAGATCCTACACAAAGCAGCAGACTAAAGGAGCATTGGGGCTGGGGATCGCATATTCAAGGAGGTTAAGGTTATTTTAGCCCAGCCCTGGTTGAGCTCATTATAGGACTTTCTAAACAAGGAGGGCTCAGGTGGAGACAAAGCAGTTTTTGCAGGCACTGGGGTTTGTAAGGTTAAAAGGTGCAAAGGCAGTAGAAGTTTAGCAACTTGGGTAATAAGGAAAAATATTTTCTCTGGCACTACAAGTTTCACTAATTCAGTTTAAACTAAAGGTCACGGTCACAGAACAAGCTTACTATGGCATCTGATGTTTCACTATTAAGGTGCTCTGCTACTTCCTTACAATTCACAAGTATACAGGGAGAAAAATTGAGGGAAAAAACAATCTGCACCCGTGTAGCAACCGAAAATAAAGTTTAAGTCTTTCAGTAAAAATGGCGCTCTGCCGTTTGCACTCCTCGCTCATCCTGGTCTCCTTTACCTGTGCAGATTTTTCTATTTGAATTCCACGCCTTTTGCAGGGGGCAATCAGCGTGGGGCTTGGGAAGAGTCCAGTGGCTGTGGGGGAGGGATGCTCGGTTGCCCTCTCGACCCAGAAGGCTCCCGGGGAGCAGGTTTGTCTCTGCAGAGAAGGAGGAAAAAGGTGAGGCTTTTATATAGATCCTACACAAAGCAGCAGACTAAAGGAGCATTGGGGTTGGGGATCGGATATTCAATGCAGTTAAGGTTATTTTAGCCCAGCCCTGGTTAAGCTCATTATAGGACTTTCTAAACAAGGAGGGCTCGGGTAGAGACAAAGCAGTTTTTGCAGGCACTGGGGTTTGTAATGTTAAAAGGTGCAAAGACAGTAGACGTTTAGCAACTTGGGTAATCAGGAAAAATATTTTCTCTGGCAGTACAAATTTCACTAATTCAGTTTAAAATAAAGGTCATGGTCACAGAACGAGCTTACTATGGCATCTGATGTTTCACTATTAAGGTGCTCTGCTACTTCCTTACAATTCACAAGTATACAGGGAGAAAAATTGAGGGAAAAAACAATCTGCACCCGTGTAGCAACTGAAAATAAAGTTTAGGTCTTTCAGTAAAAATGGCGCTCTGCCGTTTGCACTCCTCGCTTGTCCTGGTCTCCTTTACCTGTGCAGATTTTTCGGTTTGAATTCTGCGCCTTTTGCAGGGGGCAATCAGCGTGGGGCTTGGGAAGAGTCCGTCGGCTGTGGGGGAGGGCTGCTCGGTTGCCCTCTCGACCCAGAAGGCTGCCGGGGAGAAGGTTTGTCTCTGCAGAGTAGGAGGAAAAAGGTGAGGCTTTTATATAGATCCTACACAAAGCAGCAGACTAAAGGAGCATTGGGGTGGGGATCGATATTCAATGAAGTTGTTTATTTTAGCCCAGCCCTGGTTAAGCTCATTATAGGACTTTCTAAACAAGGAGGGCTCAGGTGGAGACAAAGCAGTTTTTGCAGGCACTGGGGTTTGTAAGGTTAAAAGGTGCAAAGACAGTAGACGTTTAGCAACTTGGGTAATCAGGAAAAATATTTTCTCTGGCACTACAAATTTCACTAATTCAGTTTAAAATAAAGGTCATGGTCACAGATCGAGCTTACTATGGCATCTGATGTTTCACTATTAAGGTGCTCTGCTACTTCCTTACAATTCACAAGTATACAGGGAGAAAAATTGAGGGAAAAAACAATCAGCACTCATGTGGCGACTGAAAATAAAGTTTAAGTCTTTCAGTGAAACAGATCCTACACAAAGCAGCAGACTAAAGGAGCATGGGGGTGGGGATCGCATATTCAATGCAGTTAAGGTTATTTTAGCCCAGCCCTGGTTAAGCTCATTATAGGACTTTCTAAACAAAGAGGGCTCAGGTGGAGACAAAGCAGTTTTTGCATGCACTGGGGTTTGTAAGGTTAAAAGGTGCAAAGACAGTAGAAGTTTAGCAACTTGTGTAATCAGCAAAAATATTTTCTCTGGCACTACAAGTTTCACTGATTCAGTTTAAAATAAATGTCATGGTCACAGAACAAGGTTACTATGGCATTTGATGTTTCACTATTAAGGTGCTCTGCTACTTCCTTACAATTCACTAGTATACAGGGAGAAAAATTGAGGGAAAAAACAATCTGCACCCGTGTAGCGACTGAAAATAAAGTTTAAGTCTTTCAGTAAAAATGGCGCTCTGCTGTTTGCACTCCTCGCTCGTCCTGGTCTCCTTTACCTGTGCAGATTTTTCGGTTTGAATTCCGCGCCTTTTGCAGGGGGCAATCAGCGTGGGGCTTGGGAAGAGTCCGTCGGCTGTGGGGGAGGGCTGCTCGGTTGCCCTCTCGACCCAGAAGACTCCCGGGGAGCAGGTTTGTCTCTGCAGAGAAGCAGGAAAAAGGTGAGGCTTTTATACAGATCCTACACAAAGCAGCAGACTAAAGGAGCATTGGGGCTGGGGATCGCATATTCAATGCAGTTAAGGTTATTTTAGCCCAGCCCTGGTTAAGCTCATTATAGGACTTTCTAAACAAGGAGGGCTCAGGTGGAGACAAAGCAGTTTTTGCAGGCACTGGGGTTTGTAAGGTTAAAAGGTGCAAAGGCAGTAGAAGTTTAGCAACTTGGGTAATAAGGAAAAATATTTTCTCTGGCACTACAAGTTTCACTAATTCAGTTTAAACTAAAGGTCACGGTCACAGAACAAGCTTACTATGGCATCTGATGTTTCACTATTAAGGTGCTCTGCTACTTCCTTACAATTCACAAGTATACAGGGAGAAAAATTGAGGGAAAAAAACAATCAGCACTCGTGTGGCGACTGAAAATAAAGTTTAAGTCTTTCAGTAAAACAGATCCTACACAAAGCAGCAGACTAAAGGAGCATGGGGGGTGGGGATCGCATATTCAATGCAGTTAAGGTTATTTTAGCCCAGCCCTGGTTAAGCTCATTATAGGACTTTCTAAACAAAGAGGGCTCAGGTGGAGACAAAGCAGTTTTTGCATGCACTGGGGTTTGTAAGGTTAAAAGGTGCAAAGACAGTAGAAGTTTAGCAACTTGGGTAATCAGGAAAAATATTTTCTCTGGCACTACAAGTTTCACTGATTCAGTTTAAAATAAATGTCACGGTCACAGAACAAGGTTACTATGGCATTTGCTGTTTCACTATTAAGGTGCTCTGCTACTTCCTTACAATTCACAAGTATACAGGGAGAAAAATTGAGGGAAAAAACAATCTGCACCCGTGTAGCGACCGAAAATAAAGTTTAAGTCTTTCAGTAAAAATGGCGCTCTGCCGTTTGCACTCCTTACTCGTCCTGGTCTCCTTTACCTGTGCAGATTTTTTGGTTTGAATTCAGCGCCTTTTGCAGGGGCCAATCAGCCTGGGGCTTGGGGAGAGTCCATCGGCTGTGGGGGAGGGCTGCTCGGTTGCCCTCTCGACCCAGAAGGCTCCCGGGCAGCAGGTTTGTCTCTGTACAGATTTTTCGCTTTGAATTCCGCACCTTTTGCAGGGGGCAATCAGCGTGGGGCTTGGGTAGAGTCTGTTGGCTGTGGGGGAGGGCTGCTCAGTTGCCCTCTTGTGTGGGTTAGTGTTGTGAGGGAGTACAGCGGTGGTAGATGTGACCATGGGCAGGTATGAGTGGGTCTTGCTGACACCTAACATTGTGGCACATACTGTGCAGATGTTGTAATGTTGGAACATGTATGGGCTTTGAAGGAGGAGGAGTTTGTTAACCTTAGAACTGCTGTTCTTTATAATCTGGCGCTGTTTCAGCAACTAAGAGAGGATATTCAGCCGCAGGAGATGATCAGTATGGAAGATGGATATAAAGTTTTTGAAAACAAGGCAGTCCAGGTGAATTTATCTCCCCCATTTTCAAAAAAAAAGTTTGGATGAGGTGGTTGATTTAACTTCTAGTCAGAATATAGAGGAAAATAAAAAAGCACAAAATGAAGAAATCCAATAAGAAAAATGGGTCTCATGAACAAGTTGCAGTAGTAAAGAATAGTATTTTAGGGTCCTCAGTACAGAATAGTAATAAAGGATCAGACTTGGTTCAAGGGCCCATTCTAGATCTGTGGCTAATGTAGACACTACCATCATATTTCAATCATTTCCTGACCCAGAGATAAATGATTTGGTGGAAATCCAGAGGGAGACTAAGGGGCAGCATCAGCCTTTTAGGCAGAAAATGGGAAATTCTATTTCTCAAGCATATACATCTCTTGATTATTTACAGCAGCCAGAAATATGTTCTGAATATTTAATTGAAATTAATGGGATTGCTAGATTAGACATGGAAACCCCAGAAAAGCTAATTAAGTGGATGTCTCATCTTTTACACATTACTGAATACTCAGATAATGTACATATTATTCGCCCACCTAATTCTTTTTTTACTGTGTTTTACTTTATTGTAAATCCTTCAGGATAGCAAGGGATATTTGGGAACAGGAAGCTGCTTTCAAACTTAGTGGTGTTAACATATTCACCCCCCAAAGGGTCCCAGCACCAACAGAAAAGGCAGAGCCTAGGTCATTGATTGAGAGCAAGGAGGAGGATTTTAAGAGAATGAGAGTTTCAGAGGTGATCCATAATTATAAAAATGCACTGTCTCAGTCTTGGGAAAGTAGAACTCTATCCCTCTTTGGTTGGCAAATATTAAAATGTGAAACTGTTGGTTCTATTAATGAGAAATTGCTTCTTTTTTGTCACATACCCTTTGGTTAGAAATATGACGCAGTGCAATAGAATGGGTTACAGTTAACAGGGGGATTTTGGATTGCTCCCAAATTGATATAACATTTAAATATCCTAAATTGGCTGCCTTAATTTTGGAAACCTCTCCAGTACTGGATAGACTTGGGGTTCTACAAACAAATTGTAAAATGTTGGGAAATAATAAGACAATTGATCATGGTAATAATGGATCAAAAAATAAGCAGACAGACTTTACAGTTAGTAATCATTTTATTATACTAGATTCACAATCACAAATGTACGAAAACTCAGGGGGCTGGATTCTCAAAGGGATGGCGCAGGTCGTATCAAAGGTGACTTGCAACAAATGCCACTGTGCAGATGACCCTGCACCCAATTCTGTATCTGTAAGGGTCCGTGCAGCTATATCCCATGATTTGTGCCAAACCAGACTGTATGCCAAAGAGATGGGTTGGCACAAGCCTGCAGCAGCCATGGTGTAAGAGCTCAAGAGCCCACCACCATGCCCCAATCCCCTGATATATGTAATAAATGCCCTTCAGGGCTAGTGGACCCCAATGCCCCAGTCCCCCAATATATGTACTAAATTTCCCACAGGGCTAGCGGATGCCCTAATGCCCCAATCCCCCAACATTCAGTAAAAAAAAGCCCCACAAGGCTAGCAGCCCCCATGCCCTGATCCCATACCCCAAGTCTGAGCTGTAATGCAGACTGTGAAAAATCCCCACTATCTCTGGAAGTCTAGTGGCCTCAGCTACTTCCAGCAGAGCCAGACCACTCACTCCTGGATTCCCTGTTCTCAGCCAGTGACTGGTACAGTCTACATTTTCACCATTATTGCCAGCCACTGACTGAGCTCCATATGAGCATGTACTACTGTAAATAGTATGCGCTCAATAAATGAGCTGTCATTCATTGAGTGCGTACTACTTACATTAGTACATGCTCATACGGAGCTCAGTCGGTGGCTGGCCATGGTGGTGAGAGGTAGGCTATACTAGTCACTGGCTGGGTACAGGTCGAAGGGTGCAGGGTGGTCTGGCACTGCTGGGTGGGGGGCCACTAGATTACCAAGGATAATGGGGATCTTTTTTCTTTTCACAGTTTGCATTCCTGTTCAGACTTGGGGTATGGGGCTTGGGGTTTGAGGGTGTTCAGCTAGCCCTGCGGGGCTTTTATTACACATATTTGGGGATTGGAGGCATGGGGGGGGTCCAATAGCCCAGCTGGGCTTATTCTACAACTGACTAAGGGGATCTGGGCTGGGGTTGCATATACTGGGGATGGGTTGATGGCACATTGGCTCAACCCCCGGTGGATGCAAGGTACACTTACAGCAGCTAATTGCTGGTGTAAATGTACTTTGACGGATGTCCCCCAGGGGTTGTTCCAGAATACCAAACTCGAGGACTTGGCAGCTGCCCTTACAGAATAGAGTGCAGCTGCTGCTGTAAACCCCCTTGTGCCATGTTGCGGGGGGATTAGTGCAAATGGTGGTGTAGGTTAACTGTAGCATAAGCTTGCAAGTTGCTTTGCAGAATCCCACATGTTGCAACTCATTGCGCAAAATGCTACTTGCACCATTTTCATTGGCACAAGTCACTTTGCGCCATGCATAACTTTTGTAGAATCGGGCCCAGAGCCTTTAATGTTTTCAAAATCTTCAGGAGTATTAACCATCCTATCCTGGAATATAGAAGGACTAACGTATAAATTAGCAGATGAGGAAGGTAAGAAATTTGTACTAACTGCAGACATCCTGTGTCTACAATAGACCTGGTGCCAGAATGAAACTCCTTCCATGGTCTCAGGGTATTCAGGGTTTGGGATCCCATCCACCTGGGATAAAAGGTTATGGTTGAGGTAAGGCAGGCATAGCAACTTATGTCAAAACTTCTTTAAATTTTAAAATTACTCCATTAACGTGTTAATCCAGAACAATGCTTCATCTATTATTAGAGCAGACAGCTGCTAAAATAATTCTTATTAATGTTTACTTTTCCCCTTTTATTAATTCTAAATCTCCCTCTCATATCTCTGAATGGTCATACCTTTCTGAGGACCTTGAAGAAAAGGTTAATAAATACAAAACCTATCCTCTTATTGGAGATTTTAATGCTAGAATTCAGGAAGAAAACTGTCTAAGGGATTTTGATAATGAGCTCCTTGAGGGATTAGATGCTATAAATCCTAGAATAAATATTACCTGAAAATTGAAAGATAAGAAATCTAATCAACAGGTTAAGGTCTTGTCTAAAATTATGGCTGAGCTAAATTTTATATTATTAAATGGCCAGTGTCCAGGTGATTAGGAAGGAGGTTATACATTCATGGGACATTTAGGATCATCTACTATTGATTTAGTGTGGGCCAATATGGATGCTTTAAAACTCTTTAAAGATCTAATGATTTTGAATCAACTGTATTCTGCCCACCTTCCCCTATAAATTAGTGTACAGTCAGAAGGTCTTGTTGATGACTGTGAGAATGGACTAAAACACAATATGGATGGCCTGGAAGTGGTCAACTCTGGAAGAATTAGATGTCAGGAAGAGGCTGTGGTGTTCTTCTCAGAACTACTACATTCCAATTACTTGTCTTCTTTATGGGATGCAATTATTATGACTACTGATATCCAAACAGCATATAACAAATGGATAGAAATAAATAATTATATTAAACCCCTTTTTAGAATAAATAAAACTTTCAGGCCATTTAATACAACCTGGCTTAACAAAATTTGCAGAAAAGCCAAATGTAACTTAAATAGGTTGGCATGTTATTGTAAAAGACATCCTGCAAGAGGGAATTTAAATACTCTTAACAGAGCAAGGAAAGATTATAGGAAATTGCTGGAAGAGGAGGAAAGAAAATATCAACAAGTTACGTGGGAGAAGCTTAGATTTAGCTTAGAAAGAGATTTTAAGGCATTCTGGTCCCTAGTTAGCTATGGTTATAATCATTATACCAAGAATGTGGAAGCTTCTATAACGCCACAGATTTGGGAGGATCATTTTAATTCTCTTTATTTTTCTGTTGCCCAAGCATCTGATAGTTTTTATCTAGATTATGTATCTGCAGAGGGTAATGTAGAATATTTTCTTAGGCCTTTTTGTATTTATAGGGAGGATATTTTACAAGCTATTAGTTCAATGTCCTCAAATAAGGCCCTTGGTCTTGATCATATTCTTTCAGATATTTATAAATCATTTTCTGATTGGTGGCCTTATATTTTTCTGGTCATCTTTAATTCTTTTGTCCAAAAAGGGAGATTTTCCAGCAAGTTGGAAAGATAGCATTATTTTTCCTATATTTAAAATAGGATATCCATCAGATCCATGTATGTATAGGTCTATTACGGTAGTCAAATCGACACTTCTCAACAAATGTTTTCCAAAATAATTTTAACTAGACTTCAGACTTGGATAGCTGAAAACCATTTGCTTAATGAGGGACAGACTGGCTTTAGAAGTAATAGATCAACAATCTAACATTGCTTTGTTTTGTCCCACCTTAGCTGGAAATATGTCAGTATCAAAACTCCCAACTGTTCTGTTGTTTTGTTGATCCTAAGTCTGCATTTGACAGTATTAGCTGCAAATTGCTATGGCAAAAACATCAAGCACTGAATATAGCCCTGAATTTATTGAATACTTTAATAAGACTACACCAAGACACATGGGTCAAAGTCCAGTAAAATCAAGATGGGGAAGTTACTTCATCCATTAAAACTACCCTTGGAGTTTGCCAGGGCTGCCTTTTGGCTCCCACTTTATTTAATGTATATATTAACAACTTGATAGATGAAATCAAACAGGCTCCAATACATTTGCCAACAATATTTAGTAAAACTAATTCTTGTCTAGCTTGTGCAGATGACATTGTTTTAATTTCTACCTTGTTTCCAGGATTGCAAAGGAAAGTGGATTATTTCTCAACATTTTGCAATGAAAGTAAATTAACCATAAACATAGATAAAACTAATGTAGTTGTTTTCGGCAAGGGGAATAGAAGAACCCCAACCCTGTTACTCAACAAGCAAAAGATAAAAACTGAGAGGTATTATGATTATTTGGGGGTGAGATTCTCTGAAAACCTTTTCTGAAAGAGGCACATTTTGCTGATGGAGGCTAAACTCTAAGCTGCTTTCAATGCTTTTAAAAGATTTAATGCTCAGTTAGGCAAAAGGTTCAATCAGTGGCATACTTGGAGTTATAAATACAAAAATTAAAACTAGTATATTATATGCAGCTGAAGTTTCAACCTCCACTAGCACCAAAAATCTGGAAGTTCTATTAAATAAAATTCATTGTTATATTTTGGCTGTACCTCAAGTCCATAGCATCGGAGGTGTTAAGATTAGAATTAGGGCAATTCTTGATTCATGTCCACATTATAGAAAAAAAATAGCTTTTTTTAAAAAAAAATTATTTTACCTGAGGCTTGTCTTCCCAGATGGTGTCTGGAAGAGGAGACTGAATATTCAAGGCAGGGTTTTGCTTTCCCCATGACTAAAGTTATTAAGGAAATTATTTTTTCACTAAGACTGGGTCATGGGTTACCTACAATATATTATAGACCTATTTCTGAGATCATCCCCCCAGATTAAAAGATGAACAAGGGATGTTGATATTATAGAAGATTTTTCATGAATCACTAGTCTCCAGAACTTTTATTTATTTATTTAAACTTTGGTAACTGGGTAGGCCCACTGGACCCTTGTGGTCCCTTTTTCAGGGGTGACCCGGGTTTAGTTACATGTACCTAGAGGGAGGCAAAAACCAGTACCAACAAATATATGTACAGTACAACAAGGCTTTACAAAGAAAGCTTGAACAAACATTGCAGTACAGAAACTGATACGACCAATAGTCCAAACTTTTTGTTAGGTGCAGACAATTGACAGTTGAAAAGCCTATATAAGTGCGAGAGACAGTTCTTTTGATGGTACAAACAATTTTAAAGCTAACCACTTTTTTTAAACCTTATTTGATTAGCTTGTCAAATCCTTTTTTGCATGAAAAATGTTAACTAGATTCAGGATGGAATTATATAATGCCAATTATATCCAGTTTAAACAAAAATGTATGGGTGTGTCAGACTCTTACTGCAAATGTGGTATGAACATGGAGGATGATCTCAAACACATTGCACTAATTTGTCCATTGTATTCAAATAAGATAAAGGCTTGGTTAGGTCTGATACTTGCAGAACTCAGTCTCCCTCTGGACCAGGTAATGATATTCCTGTATAATACTAGGGGTAAATTCATGCTGGATAGACTATTAGGCTTTTTAAAGACTATAAAATTATGATCCAGTTTGGATAGTAGCCAGAACTACTGTCATAGTTTTGTTTCAGAATGAATAATGTATTAGCACACTGCCAAGAAGACTGATGTTCTCTTAAAACAACCTGATTGAATTCTTCAAGGGTGTAATGGAGGCGTATGATCAGGGAGGAGCGATGGATGTAGCCTATCTGGATTTCAGGAAGGCGTCTGACTCCATCCCCCATAGAAGGTTGGTAAGCGAGTTAAGCAGTTTAGGTGTGGGAGCTAAGCTTGCAAAGTGGGTGGAGAATTGGGTGGAAGGGAGGACTCAGAGAGTGGTGGTCAATGGGAAGCACTCCAGGGAAGTAGGGGTGGTGAGTGGGGTACCACAGGGATTGTGTTAGGTCCCATATTGTTCAAAGTGTACATGGGGGATTTAGCAAACGGTCTAAATGGAAAGGCGTGTCTGTTTGCGGATGACACGAAAGTATATAACAGAGTGGACAATCCAGGTGGGGTGAAGAAAAATGAGACAGTATCTAGCCGGGCTGGGGGAGTTGGCAGAAAATGACAATTGCACCATCTAAAAAAAGTGCAAATAATGCACATAGGATGAAATAATCCAAGGGCTAATTATTGCCTTGGGGACACTGCAGGTCATGGAGCAAGAAAAGGACCTGGGAATTTGGATCACTTGACACTTAAAAGGTTAGGAACCAGTGTGAATTAGCAGCTGGTAAAGCAACAAGAATGTTGGGGTGCATTGGGAGGGGCTTCACAAGTAGGAGGAGGGAGGTGATCATGCCACTATACAAAACACTGGTCAGACCACAGCTGGAGTATGAAGTTCAGTACTGGGGGTCCCATTTGCAGGGTGACAAGGATAGGCTGGAGAGGGTCCCAAGAAAGGTGACCAGGATGATCCAGGGGATGCAAGGGAGGCCATAGGGGGAGAGGCTGGAGGAGCTTGGTCTGTATATGCTGGAGATGAGAAGGGAAAGGGGGGACATGGTGGAAACCTTCAAATACATAAGGTTAAAGGTGATAAGAAATGATTATCTGGATCTAATTTAGTTTTTAATAAAGATAGCACACCTTGGTTGGCTTGTGAGTCATTTATTTTAAATATTTGGAACAATTTGGCAGTGTTTTGCATAGTTATGAGTGAAGCCTGCAGTCTGCTATTTACCTTGAAGCCGTAGCTGATGTTTTTACACTTGAATGTCACCTCGTGCTGACAGTTCTAACATGATGTGATGGACTCCTGTTCACACTGTCTGGCTGACCCCTCAGTTTTCTATGGTCTGCAGTCAATATATGCGCAGCCCAATAAATAGGTTAGAATTATGTATTTAAATTGTCTGTACTGAATATGTTCGTACCCTACTCTCATACTAACATTTCCATTTGTAACTGTGTGTTAGTTTTGAAAAATCAATGATGTTTTTGGTGTACAGTGTTAATTGATTACATTCTATTATAGCCAGCAATGAACTTTTTTTTTTCTTGAATTTATATTTTTTTGGTGTTTTTCCATCTTCGTCTGCACTGTTTCTTTTACTGTAGAAAAAAATATATACATTGGATGCATGTGCACAATCATAGTTGCTTGGCTGGGCGCTCATATTTATCTGCGGTGTATCTTTGATGAGTGCGAGTGTGTGACGGTGATTGCGGTAGAGTTTGGACACTTGTTGAATATTTGTTGTAGATATCTTTGGCAGAATGCATTCTGCTTGTTGTCTGCTGTTAGATTTAAGTGTGGGTATTGTGACTGCATGAGAGAAGATGGCCTGCTTTTTTTTTTTAAATTTGCCTTTGCCATCTGCTGGCTATGATCCCGATGCTCTCTGTTGTGTAGTGTGCTCACCTTGTGTTTCAATTGATAACAAATTGAATTGCACATTTAGCTAGCTGCTGCATATTTTTTTTAATCCTCACATTACTGATGCTTTATCTATGTAATTTGTACTCAGGTGAGAAAAAAACAAAACAGATGTATATATATAAAAAAAAATAATTATGAGGACAGGTATTGAACCCTCATCACCAAAGGCCAATGCTTAGCTAGCTAAGCCACTAGAGCTTCTTGTATCAAGGTTGACTTTTGATGAACTTATCTCACAATTTCCAGATAACACTGATGACTTGCTGCATTCCCATCAGTTTGAATGAAGCTCCTGCCCCCTAACCTCACAATCTGCATCACAAATCATGGGTGTGTGTTTGTGAAGGCTCATCTGGTTACAGAAGTATTAACACTTTGCATATAGCAACAGTATGAAAACAGTATTTCACACTGTGCTGCTTCTTCAGCTCTTTAGGGACATATAGAATAAATTCAGCTGTATTGTTTTTTATAAATTTGTTTTCTCTGCAGACCCCCTGATGCATAGCTATATGAGTTGCATACATGTTTTTGAAAAGAAAAAAAGGAAATTTAGTGGAAATAAAACAGCAAATTCCACTACCAGGTACTGAACTCTTATTAAAAAATTATTAAAAATGGAATTGCACATTTAGCTAGCTGCTTCATCCTTTTTTTGTATCACACATCACTGATGATTTCTATCTATGAAATTTGCAGTCCTGTTTACAAAAAAAAAAAAACGAGTATAAAAAAATTAAAAACTTTCTAAGGGCAGGTATTGAATCCTGGATCCTCAACACCAAAAAGCTAACATGTAACTGACCAAGCCACAGGAGTTTTTTGTGTGAATATAGACTTTTGATATACTTATCCCATAGATTTCAGATAATACTGGAGACATTATTTTATATTGTGCTGCATCTTCAGCTCTTTAGGGACATATAGAATAAATTCAACTGTATTGGATTTTATAAATTTGTTTTCTCTACAGCCCCCCTGATGCATATCTATGAGTTGCATATGTTTTTGAAAAGAAAAAAAAAAAGAAAGTTAGTGAACCCACTTATGACACGCGAGATACACCATGCGTGTGGCAGTAACCCACGCATGGCGTATCGCATTCCCATGATGCAACTTGCGGTGAGTGACAGATGGCCTCCCAGAGTCCCCCCAGCCCTGAGCCACCTCTGCACACATCAGGGGGCATGGGAGGGGCAGACCACGTGGCACAGGCATCCGGGGGGCCCAACACAAATGGCCCCTTGGGGGTCTGGGTAGATCAGGGGTTGGGGCAGGGGTGCATTAGTGGGTGCATGGGGTTAACCAAGCACCATTGCTGTTGTGCTGAGTGACAGCGTCTGACAGTGTCAGCCATCAGATGCCACATAAGACAGGTCTGGCCAGTTGTACCTTAGGTATGCTACCACATCTCTTGTGATTGCAACTGCGGGTTACGACAGCCGCCCCACTGAAATTGGGCTATGTTGTGTTGGCGTATCCTGTGTTTCTCTTATTTTTATTATCCATGAAATCCTGGAAAGTTTATGCAAAGTTTTCAGTTTTATATGTAAGTTAGGCATCGGGTGGATGCCTTCTAGCCCCATGACCTTATCCAACTTAGGATTTGTGAGTTCTTCCAGAACTTTTTCTACTGTGAATGGACTGGTGTTCACATCTTCTACCCCCATTGCTTCTGCAGCCCAACTGTTGTCCTTTATCCACCCCTTCCTTAGTGAATGCTGAGCATAAGTATTTGTTCAGTATTTCTGCCTTGCCCAGATCCCCCTCCTTACACTTTCCCTTCCCTCCTTTGAGTCGTACAATCCACCCCACATTTTTTCTTCTTTCACTTATGTACCTATGAAATGCCTTATCCCCTTTGTTTACATATTGCGCTAATCTCTTTTCTGTCTGCACCTTTGCCCACATAAAAGCCTTCCCTGCTCCCCTTAGACATTCAAGGTACACCTCCTTGTCCTCCTCTCTTGGATCTCCTTATACTTCCTGAAAGTCAGTCTTTCAGTCCTTACTTTGTCCCCCACCTCTTTGGAGAACCATAGTTGTTTCTTCTTCTTTTCCCTTTTGTCACTATCCTAAGGCATTGGTTTGTTTTATAAAATGTGTAGGGTAAACCAGCCAGAGACCTAGCTCAGCATGCATAAAATATGTTCCATGCATGGATAAAAAAAAAAAAAAGAAGGAAGTAAAAAGGCAAATATTATTACGAGTTAGAACCTTGGCATTTAAAAATGCTGCCATTGTTATTTCCTCGCTAACATCGATTGAGCCGAGAGAGAGTGCAGGCACCCAAAAGACTGCATTATGAGATCAGGAATCACTGCCTCTGTCTTCCCAACCACGTCCCCTCCAGAAGTTGTCACTGCTGTGAAACACTTCAGCCTACTTCCCTCCAAGGCTGTCACTGATAAATTGTTCACAGAAGTGGGCTACTTTAGTGAACTTTGCAGACTGTGTCAGTTGCATGATTCAATTTAAGTGCCTGTGACCTGTCGTCAACTTCAGCATCAGTCCCTTAATGTACCCCCCACTGCTTTCCGCCACAACATTTGTTTGCAAAACTGCTGACAGTTTCAGCTTCTCACCCCTGCCAACAACTGCTATGGTTGACTTACTGATCAGCGATTGTGACCAGAAAGGCAGAAATCTCTGATTTTCTTCCTGAAGTAAAACAGCTGTTTCAGTGGTTTGTGGTCTCACAACAGGCAGTGGGTCCACATTAGCAGAAGTCAAGGTGAAGGGCAGTGCACTGCTAGTACTCAGCAGTGTCTTTTTTTTTTAAAGAGAACATGCTCAGACAGGACTTCCCTGTGTAAGTGCATAATATTTAATTAAACTGTCATATGCAAATGAGCTCATCAATATTAATATAATGTCTGTGGATGGACTATTTTATCATAGATTAGCATCATTAAATTTTTTTTCTACATCCAAGCAAGATTTTTCTAACTGTAGTCATTTTTTTTGTAATCTGTTTTATCCCCTCACTCCTGCTTGGGTTCCCGCCACTCCTTTGGGCTCTCCTAGGGTCCTTTTCCTGCTTCTGCCATCCCCTCTCGAGTCCTGACTGCCCCGCGGGTCCCACATAGCAGCCCTTCCCGCAGTATCCCGGTGTTTCCCTTCGTCGGGCGGGTACCCCTCCTCCAAGGGGGAATGCACCAGTGGAGAGGGGGAACACTAGCACTTACTTTTATTAGGCTGCAGGACGCTGCTGGGCACCCATGAGGAATGACTCCCTCGGAGATGCAGAGATGCAGAGGATCTGGAGGCCGTCATTCGGCGAACTCCCAGTCATTTTCCCTTGTTCTGTTGGGGGCAGCATAGTGACATCATGGCATACGCCGACATCCGCTCCTCCCCCAGTTAGCATTGGGCCATGCATCCTGCACTACTCCCAGCCTCCGCTAGGAGCCGGCAGGCGCTGGACCAGTCCCTTCCCCTCCCCCCAGAGAAGGAGAGCTGTCAATGGGATGCTCAGTCCCCTCCCGGCCATCCCTCCAGCAACCCAGGCTCATTCCTGAACCCGGATCATTGGCGTCACAAGCGGAAATTGTAGTAATTTAAATAAATGTAGAAACCCATTTTATAAGCACAATATGACCTCCGGGGTGTGCATGTAACATATTTTACTGAATGTCAGGGGCTAAAGGCACTCAGCCAAGGCCTCATACCTTATTACACCCCTGGCCATGTGGTAAAATATGTTCTATGCACACCCTGTCGCGTCTTATTGCATACACATCCACTTTGATTACTTCCAGAATTTACTTGTCCCTGGTTGGCTCATGCACCAGCTGCCCAGATCAAACCCCCTGCAGGGATTCTATGATGGCTGTGATTCTGGCTGAAACAGCCATATGGGTGGCCCAAGCCACATCCGGCATATTGAAATCTACCAGTAGCAGGATCTCGCCCTTAGCTGCCATGTTGTGTATGCTCTTCACTAGTTCTCTGTCTATGTCCACCCTCTGTGCTGGAGGTCTGTAAATCACCCCTGTGTGTATTGATGTTCCATTCTCTGGCTCCAGGGTGACCCACATTACCCCATCTCCCATCTTACCTGAACATTCTGTAGCCTTTATACTATCTCTGATGACCTTATCTTGAATTCTGTGATGAATCTGGAGGCTGGCCGAGGTGCTTCAGTGGTGATGTGGACTATGACATGGCGTCCTGGTCATCATGCTTTGTAGTCACATGTTCTATCCATGCTGTGGGTGATCTCAATTTTACCACCATAATATATCCAGACTAATTAATGCAGTATCCCTGATGTCATCATCACAGAAGTGCTTCCTCATGAGTTTTTATCTTGTTGCCTGACAAGATTACTAGTATCTTAGTGTGCCACCAATTGCCTTTCTTGACCATTTTTTCCTCACATTGCAGATGGGGCACAGGTCAGGAGCACCCAATATTGTAAGAGGGGGTCCTTGTAGACAGGGAGTATGGAGACCTCAAAACAGGGAAGGGGGAGTGAAGTGGGTAAGTTGGAGAGTGGTCCTGATAAATGCCAGGAGCATGGGAAACAAGCTGCCAGAGCTTCAGGCACTGTTGGTGGAGTGGGGGGGACTATGTGGTGGCTGTCACATAGACTTGGAGCACTTCAAAACATGATTGGGAACTAAATCTACTAGGGCACACCACACACAGAATGAATATGGTGGATGTAAGTGGAGGGTGGTGGAGTATCATTCATCATTAGGGATGGCATAGGGTAAGCAAAGTTGAAGAAATGGGGGATCAGGTGGAGGCACTTTGGGTCACTCTGCAGGTTCCAGGTGGTAAACAGGTGAAGATGGGGGCAGTATATAGACCAACCAGGCAGGGGATAAACAGGAGAAAGGCATATGGCTAACTTTTGGGCCCCCCCATGCTTCTTCTGATGTCTCTCACACTATGGTGTACATCTATTGCGGACCTGGATCCCCCATTAGGTTACACTGTTTATATATTTTTATGCAGTATTTTCTAATGTCATTTAGAAGTTTATGTTGTGGTGTTAGTTATATGGTGTCATGTATTTAAATCTTTTTTTTTTCTGCAGAAAGATTTATATGTAGGTTATTGTGGCCACAGCAGCAGATAGCAGCATTTGAAAAAAAAAACTTACATTTACGAGGATGGTTATCGCGGCATTGGATACATTGATATAACAAGATTGAATAAGATATAATGGTGAAGTGCATTGATAGACATTAGTCAGGTTCAAGACATGCAATTGATGAATATGACAATATCTGCATGCAGTACTGAACATGATGACACCTGGTATTGCAACATCAGTGACTCAGTAAGTATCCATGCATGTCAATACTCTTATTCTGGTGGGGATGACGATAGGATAAGTATGATGTAGTTACATCTCAGCAATTTGTAAATATGTACTTCCCTTACTATTTTGACTTGAACTAATGTAAGTCAAACTAGGACATAGTGATGTCCTTGCCTATTTTATATATTGTTGTCTAGTAAATGGGTCTAAAAAAATAAAGCATGCTGATTGGCTGAAGTGACATACCAGGCATGCATTTATTTTCCAACAAATGCCCGATAAAAAAAAAAAGAAAAAAGTGCAAATTCGGGGTGTCCAATTATTAATGGTATCACTGTGAATTCTGCACCATGAACGGTTGCTACTCAGTTCAGTTTGGCTACCCCAACCTTCTTCAGCAGGATGTTTTTTTGTCTCATAAGAGTGATACAATTTACAGGACATTATGTATTGTTCTCTTCTTGTATCTGTTTCGTCGTTCAGTTTATGCAAGGAACAGCAGTACAAATTACATCTACACCAGAGATGATGGGTAACTGTAATGCAAGGCGTGATGAATATGCAACTAAAGAAACAGATGACATTTCTGTCCCAACGTGCACTACTACTATGATGGACTGTCTTACGTCAGTGAGTAGTGAAACTCTATGCTAAGTTATTTATGGGGATATACACATGATGATTACCACCAGGTACATCCACTCTGCATGTTGACAATGTAAGCAATAATACCCAACAGGATGGGCTGTATTGGGCAATACCAGACCACCCAGGGGGTGTAATGAGGCCTGATGCCACAGGCAGAGGCCCTTATAGCCCCTGGAAGGTCTGTTATTGCCCATACCGCCACCCTGGAGGGTGTTATTGCGCTTAGAAGGTGGGCACTGTAAAAGAAAATAGGTTTAACAAAGTAATGTACATAAAGAAAAATTTAATATCCATTTTTGTAATACAATATTTCCTCTGCCTGCATTAGAATTTTTTTTTTTTTGTGAAGTAGGGACTTTCCTTCTACTGGAGCATCTGTATTTCTGACTTTTGATCTGATCTCATGGCTACACACACACACACACACACACACACACAATTGAACAGTACATCTGTTTTTTTTTCTCAATCATAACTATATGTGCCATAGTGTCAGTTTGAAACTGTGTGCCCAGTGCTTCAGCCAATGCTAAAGCAGGCTGTGCACAAGGATACTTGGCATGGCATGAGGCAGGTTTGGGCTGGTACTTTCTATTTGGTGGGCATCAATTGAAAGTTAATGTACCCCTGTGGAATGGGTACCAGACAATCAGATGCCTCCAAATAAAAAGCCCTTTTTCTAAACATTTACATGTAAACAATAAACCATGACAGGGTGTGGGTAATGCTTGGTTTATCCACGTCTGTCATGGTTTTGTCATGAGGGCGCAGTCCGAGTGACCAAACCTCAACAAGCGTGGGTAAATCCCGGCATAACCCACACCATGGAATGGTTTATTTAAGCAAATATACCACAAGAGAGTGTGGGTGATGCCAGGATTTACCCATTCCTGGGATGTTTTTCGGTCACGAGGAACGGCCAATTGACCAACAACACACCAGAAGTGGGTAAAACCTGGCATCATGCACACTTTCAAGGAGTATATTGAGATCATTCAATGTGTCTATTTTTTTTAGATGGGAATAGGTATAAATAAAATTGTTTTGGTGTATTTTCATTCATTTTTATAGCAATTTTTTAGTTCCGAGAAAACAGATGACAGAAAGTGTGTGCTTCCGGGCATCAGTTTTCAGTTAGGTCACATGGTAGTGCTACAGAAAGTAATTTATTTTATGCAATTTTTGCTATTTAGTTTGTATTTTGTTGTAATTCATGGTAGTGCCTTACTGATATTCTGAAAAAATCTTCACAAACACTACTTACTATTATATGAAAATATTCTTATTGTGAATATGCAACCTTGGTCATTTGTTTTTAAATAAATTAGGAATGTTCAGTTACTTAATTTCTGAGGATGTTAGAGAATGAAAAAACTCGACCACCTAAACAGTCAAAGAAATGCAGAACCACAACACTTAAGTATTGGAATGGATCCACCAGACAACTTGCAGGTATAAGACCAGTTTATATAAGGGAACTATAATATAAGTTTTCACAGTTTGTGGCCTGTTTGCTTTACTGTTAATATATATTGTTATGTGGTCACCACAAGAACAGCATGTGCTGTTTCGGCTCATAGGTCAAACAAACGAAGATTAAGAAGAAACTTTCTACCAGAACAAAAAGTACATGAGTCAATAGATCAAGCTTGTTAGTTTCTAGTTTTTGTCAAACTGACCTCATGCCCGTAACTGAAACCAGAGAAGCTAAGACATTTGAAGATAAAGGCACACAATGCAACTTGTGCAATTGCTATGAAATGTATAGTTCAACAGAGTCTTCTTATTCTGAATCAGAAGATGATGAAGATTATGTCAATAAAGATCCAGAACGGTTCCCGAAAGAGACAGACATTGAAGAAGTAACTGAAACATTTGATACTATGCCTGCTGATACTGACGAGTTACATACAGCATCAACATTCCAATAGGAGAGAAAGTTTATTGTATGTGAGACATGCCTTGCAGCTCTTTTGGCAGTCTGTCCGCAGTGTTTCTCCCTATGTCAATTGATTGTGAAATTTCTAGTGGGAACCTTCATAACCACAGAGAGGAATTGCAAAAATGGACATAGCATAACTTGGTCAAATCAACCTAAATATGGGATGCTGCCAGCTGACAACCTAGAACTGGTGTCATCAGTATTTTTGTCTGGTGCTGCACCCTGCAAAGTTATAAATTTATTCACTTCCATGAAGATGCCTGTCATCTCATATCGGACATACACAACAATCCAAAGATTGTACATTGTACCAAGTATTCATAAGTATTGGGGAAGACTTCAACACACTGTTCATCTCCAAGCTGACTCGCAGTATTGACACTGGAGGAGATGCAAGATGCTGCTCACCAGGATGCCCGGCCAGATATGGAAGCTATACTTTTCTGGATTTAACCATTAACAAGGTCCTTCATGTAGAGCTAATCCAGGTACAAGTAAAAGATGTTTGTGGTTATAATTTATTTAAATAAAACAATTTCTGATACAAGATGTAAGTTTCTCATGTGATCTGTGTATTACAGTGCAATGAGGTCAGAAATTCTAATGCTATGGAGTTGGAAGGATTACGGTGTGGACTTGAATACTTAAATGGAAAGGGAATTAAGCTGTCCAGTATAACAGACCGACATCCTCAAGTCAGGAAATTTATTCGAGAACAATACCCCAGTATTAAACATTGGTATGACGTATGTCATGTTGCAAAAGGTAATCCTTAAATATAGTTATATAGGAAAATCCATCATAGTGTTAGAGATAGTTTATTAATTATTTTATTTGTTTGCTTTGTGCGCAGGTATAAAGAAAAAAATTGAAAATAAAGCACGCATGACATCATGTCTTGATCTTGGCCCTTGGGCATCTTCAATTTCAAATCTTGTGTACTGGTGCGATGCATCTAGTAATGGGAATGCAGATTTCGTTTGAGCAAAGTGGGTCAGCATTAATAACCATGTGGTGGATAAACATGATGGACACGGTCAACTTTATCCTAAATGTCTGCATGGAGACTTAGAAGAAAGGAATTGGATTGTTGAGGGTATGTTGGCAAGTGAATATCATTTGTATATTGAATATGGTGATTGACAGAGTGATTTCATGGAATTTGTTTAAGCATCATTTAGTGTCTGGTTGGCTGGTTGGGTGACAAAATAACCATAGTGAATACAGCAGATGGTGGTGGTTGCAGATGAACTGTTATCCCAAATAGCATTGACGAGTGGGGTTTCGAATGTCTCTAGGCTGGGATCAGTATTATTTGGTATATTTAGTTAGGTTTGAAACACATTTACAATCACTGTATATATATTGTATGGTGTTGTACCAAGTGTTTGTAGATTCATTATTTGTATTTAGATTCCAAACCTCATAAAGAGCTGAAGATAATACTGTATAGCAAGCAACTTATGAATGATATTGGTCAGCTGTCACCATCTAACCAAACATCATGAGTGGAGGCATTCCCCAAGGTCATTATATATTTTGCTCCTAAGTCCTTACATTACTTTTATCCCTACGTGAAGGCAAGGTATGTGAAGTGTTATCAAATGTTATGTTGTCAGAGGTTGATCTCTATAATAATTCATAACATAATAACCATTTAAATCAATTCAGTTTTGTATTCTACATGATAGGAATTCAAAATCATCTATAGCTAATATATGTTGGTTCAGTGATGCCCTGAGTCAGTAATGTACTCTGCAATCCTTCCAGGATCACCTGACTCCTAGCACATGTATCCACCTCACCTTCCTCCGACTACTCCCTTATACAAGTATTGCAAGGTCCTAGTCATGGTATGATGTTGCCGAAGTCTCATGGACTGCAGCTATGTCCACCATCGTGACTGTTAATAGTGCCTGCAGGTTATGCATCTTGTTTCCAAGACTCTACACATTCAGTGGCACAACCATCCACACAGGATATAATCTTCCTTCTATTCCCCATATTTTGGTCCACCCCTGTATCTGCTCTGATGTCCACCAGATAATTCTTTTTTACATTTATGCAATAATTTATAGTAAGTTATTGGTCTGACAAACAATTTAACTCATAACATTCTGCTATAAGTAATTGTCCTGCTAAGGTGATGGATATTGTTTAATAATTTAAGCATGTATTATATTGTGTTTGAAGACTACTGTTATCGGCAATACATTTTAGTGAGAACTTGGTGAGAGAACAAGCAAAATGTAAGGATGATACAGCACAGTGGAGGGTCTCATATCCAAAATATAAACATGGAGAAGGAGTAATCAAAGAAGTAAGGATTCCATGTACATATAGTATGTATAACGCTCCTCTTTTTTTATTGTTGGCATTGTGAAGCATGACATTTGTCACTCAAGAGTTAATGTATTACTGTATCACAAATGTATTCTACAAATCTGTATTTCTATGCATTACAGGCACTGTTCATAAATAAAAAATTATTTACCTCTTAAATAATAACATAGAGGATAATGTGTGGTTTTTGGTTACCGGAAATATCAACTGCTTAATCTAATGTTATAATGTTGTAAACTGCTTGATTTCAGTTAATAATAAAAGATCCTCATACATTATAATAGTGTAATGCACTAACATAGGGGTATAGCCAATGGCAAAACTGAATTTAATTATCCTTTATTTACCTTTCATGTAGAATATGTTGAAGAACTCATGTGAGATTTACATTCACCGTCTTCTATGCTCATCGTATAAAGAAGTGACAACATTTTTAGAGAATACACAAGAAAGTCAGCCTCGGAGCTTATCAGCATCAGTTAATAAAGTTGAGAAGCTTGAACTACTGGACAAATTCAAATGCAGATTTAACAAAACTGCATAGATTTCTTGCCATGTACTCAAATTACACATAGTGTAAATACATAGAGACTGGATAGTGTAAAGGGAGGGGGATGGGGTAGCTTTTATCATTAGAGATGGCATATGGATAAGCAGAATTGAGAAAGCAGGGGGTCAGGTGAAGGCATTATGGATCACCCTTATGGGTTACACTGCATACTCCAGGGAGAAGATGGTGAAGTTGGGGGGTAATAAACAGACCATCCAGTCAGGGGGAGGAGCATTGGGAAGGCCTGATGGCTATCCTGAGGGATCACTGTTTATTTGATTTATTTATTAGGAGTTTGTAGTAGGGGTGAGGGCAGAATTATGGTGCTGGTAGATATGAATATGCCAGGACCTATGTAACTTCTCCCTGCAGTCTAGATGGATACCTCATAACTGAAGGATGGCACATATCACGCCTGTACATAAAGGTGTTTTGATGCCATATCGCAGACTACTGGAGAATCGAGAGGATATGGGGTTGGGGGAGAGTGGGGCAGATGGCCATGTGGATCGGAAACTGGCTATCGAGGCATGTACAAAATGTTGGGGGGGTCTCATCCTCTAGGAACCCATAAATGTACTTGGATATCATAACGACCGATGTAAATAATACAGCATATAATTTGAGTAACACTATCTTACCTGTTGTCATTATCTAGTTGTTTAAAATTAAAGTGTTTATTGAGAGTTACAGTATGCAAGTTCAACATATTTTAACAATGTAACATATAAAGAAAAGACAAATAAAAAAATAAATAGGCATCTGCTTTATGGTGCTTTGTGTATAATAAAAATGATTTCATCACTGAACAGGCACAATGCTTGTAAGAATGTGATTTACGTCATTAAAATGTAGGGACAATGTCCCAGTCCAGTTACTTTAAACCCACAGTACTGTTCTGAAGAGAATTTTGAACATATGGCTGTCACAACGCATGATGGTATTACTCTTCTGATTTTTCAACCAAGGCATATAAAAACCCAACGTACAAACTTTCTGTAAGCCAAATAGTGATATGTCCTATATAATATGAAAAAAGAGAGGGTGACAATGATTCCATCCTTAATCAAAATTTAAGTTGACTGTACCTTAATCTCATGTATGCCTACATGGTTACCTTACATCAAGCAATTATTTATGCACCACTAGGTATTAGATGAACAGTACTCCAGATGTGGTCTCATCAACTGTCTGTACAGAGGGATAACAACTTCCTGTTTTCTACTGGTGATGCCTCCCCCTATGGATCGCAGTATCCCCCCAGGCCATCTCTACAGCCCCTCCCTGGTCTACTACTTTGGTCACTCAGTCAAATAAATCTATTAGAATCGTCTGACATGACATTTCTGCTTTGAATCCATGCTGCCTTGGTTCATGGCAGTGGTGACCTTTCTGTTCCTCTCGTTTAAGTGTCAGGGACACAAGCAGCTGCCTACAAGCATGTGGCCTATGCCATCCTACACACTGGGGTGCCATGAACATAAGCAGCAAGGAGGAGGCTCTCTACCTACATCATGAATTTGTTCTTCACAGAAGGAGTGGAGGACCACTGAAACAGTCTACCTAATAGGATACGGTGATCTACAGTACACTGCCATGGAATTCAAGAGTGCATGGGATAGACACAAATGAGAAATTAATACAAAATGGCAACTAGAGTTTCACAATAGTTTTTTTAAAATGGGCAGAATAGATGGACGTAGCTGTCTCAATCTGCCATCAACTTCCATGTTTCTATGTCTATTAATAGTTAATTAGTTTTCTCATATGAGAGTAATGTGGCCATGTATACCACCATTCTATTTTTTTATTCCAAGATGTCAGTCCACATAGCCCCCACCACCACTACATTCAACATGGTGACTTCAATCTCACAACACCCCTCCCCCAAATTTTTATTGAAAGTATTCTTTTTTTTTTTTTTTAGCTTTTGTTGACTGGGTAGGTGCACTAGACAAATCCTGCCTATTTTCAGGCACAACCCGGGGGAGGGGGATACAGATGAATGCCAACTGACCTTGAACCAGATTAAGCTGTTGGTGGTATTTTTTTTTTTTTTTTATTAGTGAATGAGGGAAATTTGGCCAGGACACCGGGGACATTCCCCTACTCTTTTCGATAAGTGCCATGGGATCTTTAACATCCACCTGAACTACCACCAATCCAGGCAGATGGAACCTCGGTTTAACGTCTCATCCGAAAGACGGCACCTCAGAAGTGCAGCGCCCCTGTCATGCTGCACTACAGTGTCAGTACTGGGATATTAACCCAAGTGCCAGATGTGGGAACTGAACCCACAGCCCTCTGATCTCCCGGCCTCAGAGGCGAGTGTGCTACCTACTGAGCCACTGACACTGCTAAGTATGGACCACTCATAACCATGTATGACCCACTCTGGTTCATGTTCATAGTCACACTAGTCAGGATTCAAGCAATATGTTTTCAAATTTTATTTCATATATGAATAAACACATACTCATTGATTGACTCTTCATTTCCTCTTGGTCCGTCATTCTGAATGAATTCGTAATATGTAGTCTCCAGTGAGTAAATGTTCAAACTTCAAACCCGGGGTGCAATGTTATGCATGACAGACTGAATTCATTAGTTCTTAATCAAACTGCCAGATATGATTTGCTGCATTTATTTTCCAAGGAGGTAGGCATCAGTATACATTTACTGCAAGAACACCTAAATATGAACATAAAATGAAAGTGTTGTAATGGTAGCAGTTGACTTCTAAAAATCATTGTATTCATTACTTTAAAATGTTTATGTATAATGTGCTAGAAAATGTACTCTAGCAGATTACATTATTTTTTCTTTCAGTGGAAGCGTCACAATACCAAGCATGAGTAAAAACCACATCCAAACAATTCAGATGTGTGTTTCATGAAAAAAAAACATAAATAGATTATTTGTTGAATAGGACCGGTCCCAGCACTGATCCCTGTGGTACCCCACTGGTCACTCTTCAGAGTGACAGAATGAGAAGCGACCTGCAGAAACTTGAAGAATGGTCAGGGGTTTGGCAGTTGAAATGCAATGCAAAGAAGTGCAAGATAATGGATATGGGGCACAAATCGAAGTGAGTTCGATTAAGAACTAATGAATTCAGTCTGTCATGCATAACATTGCACCCCGGGTTTGAAGTTTGAACATTTACTCACTGGAGACTACATATTACGAACTCAGTGGGTAGAGGGGACAAAACCTTTTACAGGTACATAAGTGAAAAAAGAAAGACAAAGGGAGGGATAGTGAGACTGATGGGGGAGGATGGGAGCCGCATGGAGGATGACAACAGTAAAGCTGACATATTGAACAGGTATTTCTGCTCAGTCTTTACTGAGGAAGAGGAGGGTAATGGGTCTAAAGGGAGTACAAAGGGTGAAAATGGTGCAGAAATGGACACAAGTCCCTTTACGAGAAGGTCCTGAAGGAACTGGAAGTAATAAGAGTTGATAAAGCAATGGGGCCAGGCGGGTGCACCCCAGGGTCCTTAAAGAACTAAGAGAGGTGGTGGCTGAACCTCTGGCTATCCTGTTTAGCCGATCACTGGAAACAGGGAGGTACCCAAAGACTGGAGGACAGCAGATGTAGTCCCCTTATACAAAGTGGGAACAAAGAGGAAGCAGGGAACTACAGACCAGTCAGCCTCACCTCGGTAGTGGGGAAGATCATGGAAGCACTACTGAAGGAGAGATTGGTGGAACATCTGGTTATCAATGGACTACAGGACCCAAGGCAGCATGGTCTCACCAGGGGAGGTCATGTCAGACCAACCTTGTTGAATTTTTTGACTGGGTGACTAGGGAGGTGGATCAGGGAGGGCAGTGGACATGGCCTATCTGGACTTCAGCAAGGCCTTTGACACTGTGCCACATAGAAGACTATTACACAAACTGGGAAATATGGGTGTGGGCAGGACAGTAGTGTGGTGGGTAGGTAACTGGCTGGGTGGCAGGACACAGAGGGTGGTGGTAAATGGCTGTCACTCCACAGAGGGAAGAGTGACCAGTGGGGTACCACAGGGATCAGTGCTGGGACCGGTCCTATTCAACATCTTCATCAGTGACATTGCACAGGATCTAGAAGGCAGAATTTCAATGTTCTCTGATGACACAAAGCTCTGTAACAGAGTAGACACACCAGAGGGTGTAGACAGAATGAGAAGCGACCTGCAGAAACTTGAAGAATGGTCAGGGGTTTGGCAGTTGAAATTCAATGCAAAGAAGTGCAAGATAATGCATATGGGGCACAAAAACCCTGGCATAGTATATCAGTTGGGGGGGTGAGGATATAGCATGTACCAAGCAGGAAAGGGATCTTGGGGTAATCATCTCTGATAACCTCAAGGTAGGGAAACAGTGTGACAAGGCAGCAGGTAAAGCAAATAGGATGCTGGGATGTATAGGCAGGGGCATCACCAGCAGGAAAAGGGAGGTCATAATTCCGCTATACAAGACACTAGTGAGGCCCCACCTGGAGTACAATATACAGTTCTGGAGACCATACCTACGTAAGGACATAGACAGGGTAGAGAAGGTTCAGAGGAGGGCAACAAAGATGGTGCATGGATTGCATCACAAGTCCTATGAAGACAGGTTGAAGGAACTGAACATGTACTCCTGGAGGAGAGGAGGGAGAGGGATATGATAGAGACATACAAGTATCTTACAGGGAGGAACAGGGTGTAGGAAAACACTATTTTTAAGCGAAAAAGATGTTCCAGGACTAGAGGCATGGGATGAAGTTGGAGGGAGGATGATTCAGAGGAAACATGAGAAAGAATTTCTTCACAGAACGGGTGGTGGACAAGTGGAACACCCTGCCAGAGGAAGTGGTGGGGGCTGAAACAATCACGGAATTTAAGAATGCATGGGATAGACATAAAGGAATGAGGTCAGGGGTAAGGGGCAACAGACTTCTGGAAAAACAAACTGAACTTACAAGCTCAAATGGGCAGACTGGGTGGGCCATAGGCCCTTATCTGCTGACACTGTCTATGTATCTATGTATCTATGTATCTATATCAGTACCCTTATAGAATCATATAAACCTGCTGACAGAGTTGTCAATGAGTGCCTACTGAAATGTGTACATGTTGCACACAATACAGTAGGCACTCTATAACAGTTCAGTTAGCGCTGGCCATGGGGGAAGAGGAGGGATGTGCCACTGGGGAGAGAAATGTAACGATCAGGGAAGGGAGGGTGATATCTATGCTGCAAGGGTGGAGAGGGAGCCACGTCCTGTGCAATTCTTAAGAAAAAGATGCAAGATGGGTTGTGGTAGTGTTTGTTTGGGGTGGGGGGGGAGTGGAGAGCCAAGGAGTCACTAAGTGATTCATACGAGTGGAGTGTATGCCAGTTGTGACTGGTGCTATAGTTGGACATTATGTTATGAGGCATGAGAGAGAACTATGAGGGGGTACTCTCACTCATGCTAAAAGCATGTGGAATAAAGTCCCAGACCAGGTATCCTACATAATGGATGACAAACTGGACATTGTAGCACCATTGAAACATGACATACTGTAAACCATTACTGGGATGCATCTGTACCAGGCCATACTCTGTCTAACAAAGACAGGTGGGCCCAAAAAAGAGGGAATGGCCCATCACGTCTAGGAGGGTATTAAGGCTACAGAGGGTTAGGGAATGATGGGGGGAGCGGGCGTCCTTTTGTTCACCCTTGAGATGAGCAACGGTAATGCAGTTTGCACGTGAATAATATACAGACCTCTAGCGCAGGATGTGGGGTATGTGGACAGGGTTCAAGTAGAATCCATTCACACAATGACAGCAAAAGTTGAGGTGCTGCTATTAGGTGATTTCAATCTGCAAGATGTGGATTGGAACATCAAACTCTCCTCCAATAACCACTGCCATCTGCTTAATCTGATGCAGCTCTGTTGCCATTAACCCCGCCCATCCATACTAGATGAGTAATCAAGTCTGAAATAGCTGGATACCAATGCATGTAGAACACCTATACACAGTGGTGGAGTAGAAAGAATAGAGAAAAGGACTTCTTCAGATACAGCAGTGAAAAAGGGAAAACCATAAATCAAATTATGTAGAGTATGAAGGATGGGGGCTGGATGGAGAAGAGGGTGAACCAGGCAGAGGATCTTAATGAGTACTTCTGCTCTGTGTTCATGAAAGAGAAAGGGGGGTGGACACCTTCTGTGAGAGGAAGAGTGGGTGGGGGAAGGGGGTGACTGATATAGAGATTACAGAGGATAGGTTGATGAAAGGATTAAGGGCAATGAGGAGGTATAAGGCACTGGGTCCAGATGGTATTCACCTTAGGTTACTCAGAGAACTAGCGGAGGTCATAGTGGGACTGCTGGCTGACCTGTTCAATATCCCCCTGGACGCAGGATGCATACAACAGGACTGGAGGATGGCCCACATCGTGCCCATTCACAAAAGTGGTCCTAAGGATGAACCAGGCAAATACAGACCAGTGAGCCTCACCTCAACTGTGGGAAAACTCAAGGAGACGATCCTAAAGGAGAGACTGGTGGTCTTCTTGGAGAACAGTGGTCTACAGGATGGTCAGCAGCATGAGTTTGTCTCAGGTCGATCCTGCCAGATAAATATGATTAAATAATACAATTGGGTGACAAGAGAAATGGACAAAGGCCATGCAGTGGAAGTCCTGTATCTGGATTTCAGCAAGACCTTTGAATCCATGCCGCATGGGAGACTGAGAGGGAAGGTTGAATTTATAGTGGTAGGAAGAAATATGGTTAATTGGATCACCAATTGGCTGAGAGAAAGACAACAAACGGTGGTGGTGGGAGTGAAGCTCTCATTGCCAAGGAATGTGACGAGCAGGGACCTACAGGGATCTGTATTGAGACTGGTGCTGTTCAGGAGATATATATAGCTGATATATCCTATGGCGTCTGAAGCAAGATCAGCCTCTTTTCAGATGACACAAATATGGGAGCGGTGGTGGATGACAGTGATTGGTGAAGGGGACAGCAAATGGATCTAATCAAACTAAAGGAGTGAGTGGTCAGATTCATGGCAGATGGTGTTTAATGTCAAAAAGTGCAAGATATTGCACTTTGGTGCTAAAATGCAGGAGAGAAGCTACCAGCTGGGGGGGAGGGCAAAGCTTGAAAGCACAGAGGAGGAGAAGGATATAGGTGTGATTATAATGGAGAGTATGAACAACTCAGTGCAGTGTAGGAAGGCCAACAGGATGCTGGGGTGTTTCTCGTTGGGAATCTCCTCCAGAAATAAAGAGGTGATCCTGTCCCTATACAGGTCACTGGTCACACCGCACCTGGAGTGTGCAGTACTAGTGACCATGCCTGAAGAAAGACAGCAGACTGTTGGAGGGTGTAGAGTGGAGGGCAACAAAGATGATCCAAGGATTAGAGGGATACCCCTATGGGGAGAGGCTGTGCAAGCTGAATAAGTTTACAATGGAGGATAGGAGGGATGTGGGGACATGATCATAACCAAGGCATGCATATATCAGAGCATGACCACACACCCCAGATTTGGTTATCTATCTTGTAAAATGGCAGCATTGATTTGGAGGGGAGGAACTGCAGATGTGTTGTAGCTCTCTTATATACACATGGTCATGCTTGGCCCCTACTGACACCACCTCCAAGACATATGGCACACCATTTCACCCATCCACCCTATGTTATATGTCCTGGCTTTTTCCCACCACAAGCTATGACACTCTCAACTAATTCCACAGCCCCAGACACAAACCCCCATTCTTTTTTGTTGCCCCTAACATTAGCTAACCTCCTCCATATCCCCTCCCTCCCTCTATGGGCCCCCCGACACTGCCTACCATTCCTCCACAGCTCCGGACAATGCCCACCATCCCTCCACGAAACTGGACACTGCCCACCATCTTTTTGCCTTTGCTGCTGCTTTCTTGCACTGCAGAGACTCAGCGCACTGCCTGCTAAATGTGGATGTCAATGTGGTCGACTCTGGCTCTCAGAGTTACAGGAGGTGATATCAACATTATTCTGCCCATTTTATATAAGGTAACATTTCAGTAAGTACATCAGCAGGGCCAGTGGAAAAGTCTGTGAGGCTAGTGGATTTTCCCATTCACTAGTCTGGCTAGCTAGTGACTGCAAAACTGAATTTTGATCCCTGCACATGCTGGTGACAGACGACCTGCATGGAAATGGTGCAAGAATCGTGTCTATGACAATGCGGCTGTGTGCACATGACCCAGGACTTTGCCACATTTGGCAACGCAGTGTTTCTGGACTTGGACCTCAAGGCAAGATGATAGAGACCATGAGGTTAGTTGACATGGGATTGTCAGGAGCCGGCCAGTTTTGAAACACCAGTGTTATTCTGTGATGTGGACTTGCACCTCCCCCCTCTGTCTGATTATGAATTACATAGACTGTCCAATCCCCTTTTGCCTCTTCATGTAATGCACTAACCTCTCCAACATTACACGGGACTAGTCTCTGTTTCTTACCTAGCTGGATGAATATATATAATAGCTACTGCTGTGGAGAAACCCACAGGGGGTACCGAGGAGGTTGCAGGCAGTTGTCACAAGGGAGGCCCCCAGGAAGGTGGCACAGGACAATACAGTGGAAGGAAGTAGCTCCTGGTGGGGGACTTAGTTATTATGGGAATAGTACTGGGGGGGCAGGAGAAAGTGAAGTAAGGTGCTTGCCTGGCACCATGGCTTGTAGGGACAGGAAGCGAATGCTCAGGATCACAAGAGCAGCTGCACAGGAGACAGAGCTAGACATCATTGACCACCTAGGGACAAATGGCTTGGCTGGACAGAGGATTAGAGCAGTGCAGGAGGAGTTCGTGGAGTTTGGGAGGGACCTTAGACAATTTATCACACACAATATCTTTCTCAGGAGTGCTGCCTGTCCATGAAATGGGTGAGGCAGGGGTACTCCACACCATTCATTTCAATGAATGGTTGAAAAACTGTTACAGAGAACAGGGCTTTGGCTTCATTGGTGACTGTGGTTCCACCTGGAGGGATACCAGCCTATACTGTCATGATGGGCTGCATCTGTCTGGGAAGGGAACCAGTCTCCTGGGTGATCAGTTCAAAGGCTTCATTGGCAAACTTTTAAACTAGCCAAGGGGGAGGCACAGATATGAAGCAGGAAATTCCTAGCCTCCCACCACAAAACAGGGTCATTAGCAAGGTTCATACCAAGGTGGAAAGGTCAGTAGGAAGCAGGACAGGGAAATGGAGAAGGGAAAAGCAGTAAGGGCACTTCCTGTGCTGGTATGGTTATGATTTTGAGAAACTGAGAAGATATTATTGACAAGAAAAAAAAATTCACTGCTTTACAAAAAATTAAACTTGTATAAGGTTAGGTAAGTGGATATGAAATGTGTTGTGTCCAGATTGGCAATGATTTCTAAGCCATTGGTGGTGTTCTCTATAGACCATGGCTATAGCCAAATCTTGGCCAATCAGGAATCGGGGATGTACTTACCAAATTCTGAATCCTTACACATTTCTCTCTCTCTCTGTCATGTGCACACACACACACACACACACACACACGTATATATTTATTTATTCAATTTTGTTAACTGGGTAGGCCCGCTGGGACCTGAAGGTCTCTTTTTCAGGGGCGACCTGGGGATTGTTACATAAGGTTTGAACATACAGACAGGTATCACAATGTCATACAGATCGTGCAGGGTAACTAAGACAGTATACAATTTTCCAGTCTTTGTGCAGAGAGGGCAGGAAATGCATGGTATGAGTTGTTAATAGTCATAGTACAGCGCAGTGCATAGGATACAAGATACAGCAATACAGATCAGTACATGTAAGGTCCGCTGATGCGTTCAGTAACATTAATATGGGGTTATGAATACACCATACAGTTTCTGTAGAAACGGGCAACAGATACATTATAGTATGGAGTACAGCAGTGACAGGTGGAGTGAGGTGATAAGTGCTTTTAGTATCTATAGGAGGTTCGTACAGGGTAGTAGGTACATATATAAATGTATAAATATACAGATGTATAAATGTACCTGAGCTCCTGAGTTCACCCGCATCCATGAAGACATGTTACCTAGCTGACCCTCTCACCAAACCTGGTGGCGGGCTCCTCAGCCCCACACACAAGCCTTGGCAGCTGGCATCCTGACCCTCCTTCCCTAGTGGCACGCTTCTGCCTTTCCACCACCAGCAGGCCCATGTTCATGCTCATAGTTCCCACTTCCAACCCTGGGTTCTAGTTTCAGCACAGTGTTATAACTTCATTTAGTTGACAGAGGCAGATGGCGAATAAATGTATAATGTAGTGAGCCACTTCACACACCCACACAGGCTATTCTGTGCAAAATATGATGTTAGTGAGAATTATTCAGAAAAAGGACTTTACACAAACTTTCCAGTATTATCTGTATACTTTGAAATAAATAAATAAACCAAAATCATTACTTTTGACATGTGTAGCCAGTGGCTTAGGGAAATGGGAATTAGACCTTGGTATCAAAAGTGCAGGGTTCAGATCTGAATATTGAAACTTTTGGTTCTTCACGTTTATAACTTTTTTTTTTCAAATTAAAAAAACACGTATGCAAATCACATCAATATGCATCCTCTTGTCTGGGCAGTTAAAAAACATAATCTATAGTGCAGAAAAAATTCTTTAGGTCACCATGGAGCAGATGAAGCAGCACAGTGTCATAACTTTTTCATTCAGTTGACAGTAGCAAATGGAGACTAAATGAATAATGTGGTGAGCCACCTCACACAGCCATACAGTCTATTCTGTGCAAGATACGATGTTAGTGAAAAGCATTCAGAATGGGGGCTTTGCACAAACTTTCCAGTGTTATCTGGGTCCTTTGAAATAAATAAACTAAAATCATCATTTTTCAATAAGTGGAGCCAGTGGTTGGGGGAATAGGGTATTAGACCTTGGTGTCAAAAGTACAGGGTTCAATTCTTGCTGATGCTTATTTTTTTGTTTATTACACTCGTTTTTTTTTAAATATCACCGCAAATCACAGATTTGTAAATCATCAGTTATGTGTACTAATAAAAACTAATGATGCTGACAGGTAAATGTGACATTCCTTTTGAACAACTTTTAGCACTGTATTTTAAAAATGAGGAAGCAACCTGGGAATCAACAGTAAACTGCAAACAAAGACGATTACATTGAATGTTGTCAAATTCATCATGCTAGCTTGAAACAAATATGTTAAAGTATTGGGACCATGGTTATCAGATGTTCCAGGAAAATTTGTAAAAACCAAGGCTATCCCTTTTCAAACAGTCACAGCATGAGCCCATACCCACTCACGCAAACCCAAGCCACACTGCCAATCAGTATAAAGGTCTGTCCAAACAAATGTTGTTGTGCGAGTATCCCAAATATACTTTTCTGGCTGCAATTCAAAAACATAGTAAGCAGCCAGTCAGGTGAAGGGAAAAAAATTAGAATAACATATTTATTAAAATGAAAAAATAAATGGTAATTTTTATCTAGTATCAAGTCTCGTCAACAGTGTGCTGAAAATAAACATTAATGAGTATAATTTACCAAGCCAAATTTAAAAAAAATCAGCAGATGGGTTTATGTGCAGTTCACTATTTGAATCATCGTCAGAGGAGCTCCCAACACCTTCACTGAGTACCAGTGTGTTTCTATTTCTAACCATCGGCTCAAACATATACAGTATAACAACATGCTGAGATGGCTGAAAGGCATAAAGATTTCCACCATCAGTATCACTGTCAATATCGTTGCGTGAGTAATGACTCTCTGAGAATCCTTCAGCCATTGCTATAACTAACAGTCTTCAGAGTCATGCACGTCATTAGCATAGTGAAGCCTCACACTAAACTTTCACTGAAACTGCCAGCCTGCCACGAATGAGTGCACAGAATTCCATTAAGAAAAACTCAAAGACACATGATTTTTACACAAAGATTTTTTTTATTGAACTATGTTTTAGCACTGTCCTTTACCTGAATATCACATTTAAACTGCATTTAAAATAACATTTTTCCTATCTCCTTTAAGGGGATGGCATCTTCAGACTGAGTGAAAATAAACTCACCAGAGATCATGCACTCAAGCTGGAAGGGGCAGATTTCAGGGGGACGTAAGGGGGTGTTACTTCTCAAAAAGGGTTGTAGGTCCATGGAACAGGTTGCCGGAACTGGTAGTGTAGGTGGATACGGTGGAGAAATTCAAAAGAAAATGGGATAACTACATGGGACTAGGCAGGGAAGGAGAGAGAGGGCAGAGGGGTGGAAGGTAAAGGGGCGGAAGTGGGTGGGCTATCTCTTTCAGGCAGACTGGATGGGCCGAATGGTCCTTTTCTGCCAGCAGGATTCTATGAACTTCTGTGTGCTATTTACAGAAAATATTACCTTATGTTATCATATGGACTGCTGAATATATAAACTGGTTAAGACTACGTATGTTGCACTTTTCTAAATTTTACCGTGAAACTTTTGTATTGATCCAATTGTAATTTTAGATTTGTAAAGGCCTATGACTGATACTAAATGTGACTTAATAGAGACTTACATGTACCTCACAGGGGTGAACAGGGTGCAGGAGGGGAGTCTCTTTCAAGTGAGAAAGGGCACTAGGACCAGAGGGCATGTGATGAAGCTGGGGGAGGAGTTAAAGAGGGATGTGATGAAGTACTACTTCACTGAAAGGGTGGTAGGCACCTGGAAAAGACTGCCAGCAGATGTTGAAGGTGAAAACAGTGTGCGTGTGTGTGTGGGGGGGGGCTCAAGCATGTGTGGGATAGACATAGAGGAATATTAGTAAACTGGCAGGAGGAGGCTTACCAGAGAGCAGTTACAGTCGGTGGAGACAGATTATGCTGGGAAATCTAGGTAGACTGGATGGGCTAAGTGGTCCTTTTCTGCTGACACAGTCTGTGTTTTTCTGCTGTAGAGATTAATGAAATTAAAACCCTTTATGTGAGAGAGTTTTTTTGTTTTGATCTGCCACTTCACAGCACTCTTGTATCCATTGACCCCCAGTCCCTATAGTATGGCCTAAAACCTGGGACAGGACATTGAGACCAGAGACTTTTCTCGTCAGACAGTCCATCATGCAACTTCAAGGGTGCTGTGGAGTTGATATATTATTAGGGTGCCTTCATTTCTCCCTTTCTTCACCATGAGGGATCAAAACATACGAGTGGTCAAAGTGGAGAAAGTGTGCCTCCCCTGTTCTTCCACTTGTCACGGGTCTTTGTGTCCAATGCACATGTGCTGTCTCTCCAGTAGATAGATCCAAGCCACAACTGACCACTGCAGAGAAGCTCCGAGACCTCAGGGTATAGCTAGAAAAATAAAAAATGAAGACAGACACAGGTTGCTGCATCGTTTGGGCTACTTGTTACTTCTATCTCCTCCATTGCAATCTTGATTTACCTGCTCAAAAAATGAATTCAATATTTAGCTCCAAAACAATAAATATTAATATAAAATGCATTTATTTCTTGCTGTTTATGCTTATTGCACTGTGCATATTTAATTTCATCCTTTGAGTGCTCAACTATGACCCTAGTGAGAAAATATTCTATATGCCGATTTTGGTTTCCAATAAACATCACTTTGCATTTTTTGGCATTGAATTTCAGTTGTAAAATTCTGGACCTCTGCTCCAGCTTTTCTATTTCCCTTTTCATGCTGCTAAGCCCCTTATCATCTTCCACTCTCCTGCAGAGTTTTACATTGTCTATAAAAGACTTACTTTGCCCAGTAACCCCACTTAAAATATGTGCATTAACCATGTAAATTAAGAGTCATATTAGAGCAATGGAACTGGATTTCCCTTCCAAATTTTCAGATGTATAAATGTTTCAATACATTTAAAGATATCCTAATATGCAAATGACTGTTCCATCATATTTATGAAAAAGAACATAGTTACGATACAGTATGAAAGGACATGTTAGATAATTTAGCCCCTTCTTTAAATATTTAAATGATTTTTGGGGTAAATGAAACCACCCATATAGTCCAGTCTGTCCCTGTCTTCTAAATTTTGACATTTAAAAAAGATGTATATATTGTGAATATGAACAATGTATACAAAAGGGTAGTTATCCAAGTATATAATGTATTGTCTTACCAGTTGTATTTTACAGACATAATTTTTGTATTATTTTTCACTAGGAACAAATTTGCCACACAGATGTCTTGAGATGAGAAGTGTATCTGAACTTGTATATAATTAGCTCAAGGTTCATGGGATTTACGTTCTTTTAGAAGCTTGAGGATGAGCTGTTCCCTTTTAAACAGTGCTATCAGAAAGGTTGTGTGAACGCAGCATAGCTGTCATTGGTGGACATC
The DNA here is from genome assembly GCA_016271365.2 of Neoceratodus forsteri. Lineage (NCBI taxonomy): Eukaryota > Metazoa > Chordata > Ceratodontiformes > Ceratodontidae > Neoceratodus > Neoceratodus forsteri. Next base: position 1,678,555,838 of record CM057455.1, read on the forward strand.
ACTCAAGGGCAAGTACTGACATTGGCTTCTCTGCAGTGTAGTTCAGGATCAGAATCTATGCTACTGAGACTTCTCTGAATTTGTGATGTGCGTTACGGACCTCTGAAGCACAACTGTGCTGTTTTAATGGTGTGTTTCAGGTCCAGGTAGTGCTTTTTATATATTTTAAATACTTTTTACCAGTTTGGCAGACTGGAAGTCCGTGGAGGGCTGCTTTACTATGAATGCATTGCCTTAGCTAGGACAGGGGGATTTACATTCTTTTAGAAGCTTGCAGATGAGCTGTTCCCTTTTAAACAGTGCTATCAGAGGGGTTGTGTGAATGCAACATAGCTGTCATTGTTGGACATCACTCAAGGGTGAGTACTGACATTGACCTCCCAGCAGTGGGGTGCAGGATCAAGGGCTAAGCT